>CM029662.1:33602122-35100872 GCA_017311315.1 Dendrocalamus latiflorus
CATAATTTCAGAATGAAAACTAAAAGGAAAGCAACAATTTGATTTTAACACTAACTCCAAATAAAAATGATTGCATAGTTGAAATTCGGAATAAAAATTAGCAGTTGGATTTCTATCTAGCCTAAATTAAAATTCCAAATTAAATAAAAATAAATTTGAGATTAAAGAAAGAGTCCATATCAAATACTATAATAAATAACATAACTTCGAAATAAAATTAGGAATTGGATTTATAAATGAATTCCAACACAAAACTAAAAAAAGAAAGTCTATAAGAAACACAATCCAAAAATATTCAAATTTAGATAAAATTAATATTTGTTTTTCAATTCCATACTAACTAAAAAATAAAAATTTTGGTTTTATTCAGAATTACAATTACATAAATATTCTAATTTGAGAAAAATAAGATAATAAATTTGATTTGTGTGTGTGTGTATTCTCACAAAAACAAAAATTTTGACCATTTGCTTGGGGGACCTTCACAGGATGGAGGGATTGAGAGTGAAATCATTAACAGGTGTTCACTCGGCTATACCGATATAAGATATTTAATGTACGTTATGAGCATGTAGTATAGACAAGCATTGTAGTAATAAAAAACGATGATGATATAAATAGAAAATATTATGTAATGCTATGTTTACTATTTTCTATACAAGTATTTTCATCAAAAAGTATCTGAGGAAGAAAGTTTTGGTCACATATGATAAGTATTGGGAAATAGAGTAAGTATTTTCTCCCTTATAATATATAATATTAAAATATCACAGATAAAGTTCTGCAACAATCTATTTAAAAAAACAAAACCATATATGTATTGCTAAGTCATTTAAACATGTTTAAGGGTGATGTCTGAGCAAGTACGCGGATCACCTTGCTAGTTATCTGAAACATCTAATTACCAAATTTGATAAACTGTAAATTTTGGATTGGATTTTGCCATCCGAATAATAATATCTCCTCTATCCGAATTCTCCTACTTAGGCCGTCGTCTCTTGCATTTGTCAGTTTGTGTCCCAACAACTACGCGTTAGAAAGTCAGCTCTTGCACGCTCATAGTGCGATAATTTCACCGTACTTTGCCAGTCAAGAGCGCGCCAAATTCAGATCAAACACATATCATGAAATCTAGAATAAAGCATCAAAATGTGAATTGGCCAATCCACTTATCCACCTATACTCACGCGGCAAAAGTAGATGCCGTAATGAAGCAACACAGCACTAGTACAATTCTTGCAACAGCAGCAAGGATTCCTAGTGTTGTAACCTAGCGCGTGTGTGTGTCTGTGAGGTCAGGCGATGAGCACCTTGGCGCCGACCTCCTCGAGCTGCTTCTTGGCGTCCTCGGCCTCGTCCTTGCTCACGGCCTCCTTGAGCTTCTTGGGGAGGTCCTCGATGAGGTCCTTGGCCTCCTTCAGCGCCAGGTTCGTCAGCACGCGCACCACCTTGATGGTCGCGATGCGCGCGCTGCTCGGCACCTCCTCGATGACCACGTCGAACTCCGTCTTCTCGGCGGGCGCCGCGGCCTCCTCGCCGCCCGCGGCGGCGGCGCCTGGAGCGGCCACGACCGCGGCGGGGGCGAACGCGGCGGCGGAGACGCCCAGGCGCTCCTGCAGGTGGTCCACGAGGCTGCGAGCCTCCTCGAGGGTGAGCCCCGCGATGGCGTCCCCGAGCTCGAGGACCTTCGGGGAGGTGCAGGCGACGGAGAGGCGGCCGCGGCCACGGTTGGGGAACGGGAGCGCTCTGGGCCGGGAGCAGGCAGAAGAGGCGGTGGGAACGGAGAGGAGGGAGAAGGCGGAGGAGAGGGCGGTGGATGCCATGGCCATGGCGCGCGCGTTTTTGGATGCTCTGCTCTGGTTTGGAAACGGGAGGAAAAAGAGGCGGGAGGATAAGATAAGAAGGTGACGCGTTGAGATGGGTTACGTACCACATGTTATGGGTGGGCCACGAAGTTTGCGCATTTCTGGCCGTTGGATCTGAACGCATAAAGGCTGTTGTGCCGTTGGTTCCTAGTTCCGACTTCCTACTGCCTCCGCTCTATTTTCATCTCTTCTGCACTTTTGGCCGTGTTGTTTATGGCATCTTTTGCACTTTAACCCAAACCATTCAATTGTTGCAAAACCTAGAAGGTTACGATGTAGATAGATACTAAAACTAACTTTAGAGGGTTTAGACTATAAATAGAGAGACGTATGTAACAATAGACCTGAAAATAATAAAATCTATGTTCTGTTGTTCTCTCAATTGTCTCCTGGTGATTGATCTCTCTGGTGTTCTTATAATTGATTGCGCGAATATGCATCACCATTCATCTATTTATTAATACGTTATCAGCACAAATCACTCTACAAGGTGTAAGATATGCAAATCCCAAGAACCAATCTATTATGAATTACAATCTCGTAGATCAGTTTAGATTGAATTCTAATAATTAGGAATGCAATGATTATGTCAATGATTCTTTGCCCGGTAGACCAATTGCAATAATCCTAGACTTAGGGTGCCTTTGGTTGAGCTTTTGGGAGCTGCTTTTGCTTCCAAAAAGCCAAAAGCCAACCAAATGGGTGGAAACTAGAAGCTGCTTTTTCAGAAGCAGCTACTTTTGGGTAGTACAGTTTTGAAAGCACCTTGAACCCTGCTTTTGGCTTTTGGCTTTCTGCTTTTTGAAATGGTGAAAATAGAGAGCCATTTCACAGTTGTTTCAAAGAAAATAGAGATAGGAGGTAAGTTTTATACTTGTTTGAACCAAACAGCTTACAGCTTTTCCACAGCCCACAACCTACAGCAGCTTTTCCACAGCCCACAGCTCACAGTAGTTTTTTCAGAAGCCACAGCTCAACCAAACACACCCTTAACATGTAGTTTGCTGACATCGTCTTTATGCTTTTCTGTGAACATACTAGATCAATCTTCTAGAATCAAGATCTGGGAATAAGTTTTCAATCACACACAAGATTAGGCTATACACGCATAGAATTGCATCTGTGATTCATGAAATTGCCGGATGGTCGCCGCACGACCGGAGCCTAGCCTGGGCCACCTGAAGTCGCCGGCAACCACCTGGAGATGTCGGCTGCTCCTAAATTTTTCTATCCTCATGAACTCCAGAAGAATAGAGATTTAAAGGTATTAAAGGCTAGATCTTATGATAATATTGTAGATTTATTCATAAAATTTCTTCCTGCCTCAGGCTTCCAAAAGTGTGTTCAAGGCATAGGGATGAGACGACTTAGAGAGTTACAAAGTTTAAGGGGAATAAATCCTTGAACTATGACCCTTATATAAGACCAGAAGACTTACATGTTCCTTAAGATCTAATATTGTACTTTTTTTTCTTTGTGAGTTTTCCTTAAAGTTTTATCACATGAAGGTTTTTAATGAGGTAACAAGTGCAACACAAGGAACGGATATGATGTACTCTTTTCTCTATTCTTTTTTTGGTGGGTTTTTAGAGGAGTTTTTAATAAGGCATGTGCATATCGTAATATTCGACCAAGGAGTGTGTTATGAAAGTTAGAAGGTTACGGTGTGGGTAAATACCAGAACTACCCCTCGAGAGTTTAGACTATAAATAAAAAACCTATATAACATAAGAATAAATATAAAATTAATAAAGACTATATTCTAATATTCTCTCTCAATTATCTCCTGGCGATTGATCTATGATGTTTTTACGATTGTGTCCATGACGAATGGGTAGGTTGCCGCCATCTGGCAAATTGTAGCATCTAGCTGAGCAATGACACGCGTTGCATGTCCAATAATCTTTGCTGCAGTGAGGAGGCATATGCCTCTCTCCACTGCCCAAGATTCACATAAAAAAAGATCACATCTCGTCTAGCAAAACCCAAGCATCCAGAAACAACTTTGTATTGCAACCTGGCAGAGACTGCAGCCAAATTCTATTCCCTACTCAGAGTGGCACAAAGCGCCGGATCCTTAGCTTTACCATGCCCAAAAGGAAAGAACAATCCACACTGACCCCAGCCTCTAAGCTCACTCCAAGCATATTTACCCAAGCACACCAAGAAAAAGGTACCCTCCAAATAGCTCTTAGCTCTGCAGCCGAATGATCACAAGGTAGCAGGAGGGAGGAGAGGATGCAAGCAACGATGTCTTCGTCCACAACGGCGCCTCTTCTCGCCGGCACGCATCCCGTACGGGAGCGGTGGGGTGCGTCGGCAGCCGGCGCCGGCGGGTCGTACACGCCGGTGTTCATCGTGCTGGGCGTGATCGCGGCGCTGCTGGTGATCTCCTGCCTCGTGGGGCAGGTCTGCACGAAGAAGCACCTGCGGCCGCGGCCGCGCAGGGACCGCGTCGCCTACTACGACGACGACATGGAGGGCGGGTTCGGCCACGGGCCTCACGGTGGCGCCGCCATTGCCAAGATGGAGGCCGCCGCGCCGTCGGCGGCATCGGTGGAGGCGCGGCCGGCGGTTGACGGCGCGGTCGCGGCTCGCCTAACCGCGCCATGATTAGGTTGTCGCGCAAAGGCAGATGTCCTGGCTGCGCGTAGTTGTTGCTTCATTGCTTGCTAGTTCTCGTTCTGCACGTAGTTTCGTAATCCTGATGTGCAAAGAATTTGTCTTCACAACTGTAAATATGAAATTGTGATTGTGAATATGACCTATGAATCGGGTTCTAATTAGATGCAGGATAGTTTGCACTGCACAATTGTTTCTGTTGCTGGAGGTGAGCCTGCAAAATTAGATGAAGGTTCTAATTACGTAGTCTTCAGGCAGTCACTGCAAAGGATTCAGAGGTATGATCGACTCTGAACTCCACGGACGCCAGAAATATTTTGCCTTATCGACTGCGAAAAAAGCTCTACTTTTCCATGCAACACATAATACATACCCCAATGATCATTCTTGAAATGCATTGGTAATGTCAATGCATTTGTCAATACAAGCCATCTCCATGAGTAAATGTATCATGCTATGCAATATTGCAATTGATTTCATCAAAATACAAGAACAGAGTTCGATTAAAAAATGGCTAGAGAATAGCATCTTTTATTGATCATATACCCTCTATTTAGATGGAAATTCAGGATTTACCCTCCTGGCCCACGTGTCAGTGACTTATGATGACCCCACATGTCATTGAGATGAGGAGGGTAAATCCTGAATTTCCCAACTAAAAAGAGGGTATATGATCCAATCCCCCTCCCCTGTTTATTAGCTCCTAGTCCGGTAGTCCCCCTTGTCAGTCATGCAGGTTCAGCCTGCAAAATATTCGCACGGTCTACACAATTAACAGATAAGGTAGGGCACAATTATATCATGCATATCTCAAGCAGCAATGCACATGATGAACAGCAGACATTGCATCATTCTGACAGCGCCACATCTGGATCTGGATCTGACTTCTGGTCGCACAAAGCAAGCTCCTCATCCCACTGCAAATCTTAATCTTTGCTCACTTGCACTGATTAGAATAGATCATCTGCGATTCATTCCAAAATATTCTAGAGATATTTTTCTAAGATATATTTGTTTTACGGGCAAAATCGCTCAAGGATTTTTTGGCATAGGAATTAAAGGTACAGATATACCAGTGTCCTAAAGTACACTAAAAAATAAATACAAGAAAAAAATAAGAAAATATGTAATTTATTCATTCATTTAAGAATAACAAGATTACAAATCATCTTTATATAATAGCGCTCCATGACCTGCTTAGCATAGCAAATCTAACATAGGTGGCATGGTCTTCTGGTTCATGAGGCCTCGAAAAAGCTTTCGGTTAATTACATTCGCAAGATGAACTCATGAGATATCTCTGATTAAGCTACGTGCTGAGTCATCAGCGTGTTCGCTTCACATTGTTTATGCATCAAGATCCATAGTCTCGTCGGTCTATCGTGCTATTGATAGCATAGCCTTTCTCCACCACACCTGTCCATGTCATTCGGTCTCGTCGGTCGCCAACGGCGAGTAGAAAGGCTTGGCCGATCCGATGGCACGGCGGTAGCATGGGAGTAGCGGGTATATCTTGGGAAGGAGTAACATCGATGGAGATAGAACGCAACAGTGTCGATGTAATCGGTAGTGACAACGAGGACGACTTCAATGAGGGAACACGGACCAACTCCGGTGTGATGAGGGAAGACCATCCTTGTTTTGTTGCGGCAAGTACGCAGGTCTAGCGAGCGGACATGGTGACCATCAACGTCGGGTTAGATAGGCAGTGAATGCGGCGACCACGACAGTAGACGTGGTGGATTTGGCGAACGGACATGGAAACCGTTGCGTCAGGTTGAATCCACGACGGGCTCGACGTCGACGAACGCGCGTGGAGACCACCACGCCGGGTTGAATCCGCGGCGAGCATGGTGTGGCCACGACGACGGACACGGTGATTTCGACGAACGGAAGATCCGGTAGACAGACGTGGCTTCATCACATCATCTTGGATCAGCGATGGGGTCACGCAGCTCTGGCGACGTATGTGATGCCTTGCAAGCGGCCGGTGTGATGGCTTGACCTTCTGGCATACGGAGCGACGAACCTCATGGAGTACGGTGGTTCGGGCGTCCACCGTGACGCCATGTACATGACAGCCTGACGGACGATGCGAGTTGAAGAAGTGACCTTTGCCTCGTCGATGCCCGGCTTTGTGGAACGTCAGCCTCATCGGCTAATGGGGAACAAGCAGGAAACAGGATAGTTTTGGGTTGTAGTGGGAAGAAGAGAATTATTTCACGTGCTTAAGCCTGTTCTTTTCAGCTTCTAAAAGCTGCTTTTCGACTTTTCTATAGTAACTAACTTTTAAACCGAGTATTTCTTTAAGATAGAGTCTACTAATTAATTATAGTATATATTTTATTGACTTCATTTATATCGGCAAAAACCGCACATAAGTTTCTGTTACTCTATAATCTTTCGTGTAAACAGCCAAAAAACTATAAGCCGCAGCTAAAAAGAATAGACCCTAAAAAGAAAGCTACAGGGGGAATCACAGAGGATAGCAGAGGAAGCAAACTCAGGGTAACACCATGTTTCTATTGAGCTCTTGTTACAACTGGAGATCTATCTAGCATACACGTACACAAGGTATTACAACCCCAGTCATTTTATAGCCAGTCAAAACCGACTAACACATTGTTTAATATTTCTATTGTGGCTGCCAACACATGATTAATTAAGTTTCTAGTTGGATCTTGCTAATTCTGTACGCTGCCAACTAATTGCCAACATTCTGGTTGGATCTTGCCGACATGTATGCTCAAGAAAACTCTTGTATATGTTGAAAGCACACGTTGTTCAAGATAATGACCAAGTCTATCAATATCTAAATAGTTCATGCATTAGATAACTATGACATGCAGCAAGATTATCACTACATTCACTCTCTTAATATCGTTTCTTCTTCGTCACGGTTGTGGAGCTTTTTTTTTGGAAGCTTATGGGTGGGTTTTATTTGGCTTATGGCTTGGCTGTCTACAGTAACCAGCTTTCAAACTGAGTGATTTTAAAACAGAGTCTACAAGTCGATTGCAGTAGAAATTGTCCCGACTTCATCTATATTGGCCAAAATCGTACACGAGTATCTCTCTCCGTACTCTCTCTTACGAACAGATAGAATTCAAAAATTTTAAGTCAAAAGTTATAAGCTATAGCCCATAAGAACCCAACCTACCTCTCTAGAACCGTGGAACAGGGGCAGAGCCCGAAGTGGACAAAAAGAATCACATGCATCTTCTTTTCAGCTTCTAAAAACTATTTTTTGATTTTTCTATAATAATTAGCTTTCAAATGAAACGTCTTTTTAAGACAGTGTACAAATTGATTATGGTATACACTATAGCGATTTTATTTATATCAGCTAAAATCACACATAAATTACTATTACTCTATACTCTCTTATATAAATAAACTAAAAAAATATAAACCGCATTCATGATCCATAGTCGGAAACCAAAAAAACACACCCCAACTTCCACTCGAAGCTTCTTATGTCCGCGCGCAGTAAAACTAAGAAGGCACCTCAGCCCATCCGATCAGATGAACGGTTTGGATCGACGGTGAAAGCATGTAATTGCACCGCCTCATAACACAGCCACTTACGGCCCTATTCTTTTCAGCTTCTAAAAGCTCCTTTTTAGCTTTTCTACAGTAACTAACTTTTAAACAGAGTATATTTTTTCAAAATAGGGTCTACTAGTTAATTGTAGTACATACTTTACTGACTTCATTTATATCGGCAAAAACCGCACGTGAGTTTCTGTTACTCTATAATCTCTCGTACAAACAACCCAAAAGCCACAAGCCGCAGCAAAAAAGAACAGACCCGTAGTCACCCGCTGCGCTGATCATTCAAATGACAACTGGGTCCCACTAAAGTTTAGCAACCATTCGGACGCGCACAGCTGCAGAGCCTGCGGAAGCTGGCCGCCGCCACAGCACGTGGCCTTGGGCCAAAATCCGTGAGAAAAGGCTGTAATTGCAGCCCAAATTCTGTGCAACGTTAAATTTTCCTGGATTTTTACAGCCCACTAGTACGACTCTCCTTCTCAACTTCTAAAAAATGCTTATCTGCTTTTCTACCATAATTAGTTTTAAAATAAAGTATCTTTTTTAAAACGAAATTTACAAATTAATTGTAATACACACTGTTACTATGTCATACAAATAGCTTAAAAACTATAAGGTGAAGCTAAAAAAAGAGCCATTGAGGCATTTTCAAGAGTACTAGCACTACGCCATGGCCTGTACGCATGACATGTTGGCGCCGAGTCAAAATCCTGATCCACAACCTGATGCAGATCCGACGTAATCACATCCATTTGAGCTCTGATGCTCTGATATTGTGATCACCGGTCAGGATTAACGCCTCAACAAAAAGTTGTACTACCACAGTTGCATCTCGTGTCCTATGATCTATCCAACCCTACTTGTGTGCAGTACTGCAGTGGAGAGAATTACCCGTACAGTGAAAGGTGTTCTTGTGCGCGGTCCTGATCAACTCGGCTTTGATTTCTGACTTCTGGTTTATTTTTCACTATTCATAAATTTCGTCTTTTTCTGAACTTTTAGCTTTTTGTTGAGCTTTTTTGCCGGTTCTTTTTTTTCCGTATTTGTTTGTATTATACGTAATGGGTTAACATTTTTTAAATTTTTTAAATTTAATTATGCTAAATAAGCCTCTGTCAGCTACAGTATTTTCAGCCATAAGCCACGAGCTTTTCAGCCAAACCGATCACCACCATAAGTAGAGGCCATGGTTGAGGCTTGACCAGGAGGAGCGGAGGAAGCCACTCATAGTCTCATAACATGGGACACGCGCGGCAGAAGCTGAAGTCTGAGTAACTGACGAAACTAGCAAGAGCATGGACGATGACGACTTCACCTTCGCCATGGTCCCGCCTCTGGCAGGCGGCGGCATCTTCCTTGGCGGCGGCCGCATAGGACCACCGTACCCGGTCTTCGGCCGCCCGCGGTCGCCGCCGCGCCGGCGGCCTCCAGAGCTGGGGACGGCCACAGCGCGGGTGCCGCTGGGGCGACTTATGCTGGTGGACCGGGAGCCGTCATCAGCGCAGCCGCCGGACGACGACGACCACGGCAACGATATCGATGGGTCGCGGGCGGAGACGTACTACTGCCCGTGGTGTCCCGGGTCGCTGGCGGCGGTCTCCCCGGCGCGCTGCCGGAAGAGCGGCTCCACGGGGTCGGTCCTCCGGTGGAGCCAGCGGCTCATCGGGCGGAGCCACAGCGACGGCAAGGAGAAGTTTGTGTTCTTGAACACGAGCTCCTCCGGGCACAAGGAGAGGAGCGGCGCCGAGGGTGGCATCGGCGGCCATGCCTGGAGCTACTATGCCAAGGGCGGTGGCACTGGCAGGGGAGGCGGCAATGGCGGGCGCCGGAGGTCGTTCCTTCCGTACAAGCAGGACCTCGTCGGGCTGTTCGCCAACGCCACCGCGTTCCGGCGGAGCTATCACCCGTTTTAGTTCGGTTTGTCCGCGCAAAAACATCAGTCATAAGTCATTAGCCGTCATTACGTACACAAATACGGAGAGTAAGTTCGTATGCTATATGTGATTGGTGATTTTGGTACCTCATTTGATTGCTGGTGATGTTGGGAGTGACTATTGCACATGCCACTGAAATTTTTTTATCTTTCAGTCACTTGAAGTTGCAGTCTGAATCATCTAAAGTTGCAGGTGTTTTTTTGAAGAGGGCTGCAATTTCAGTTGATTGAGAGTGTAATTTCAGGTCACCTGAAGTTGCACTCTGAATCACCTAAAGTTGCAGCTGTGTTTTTTGGAGGGGGCTGTAATTTTTGATGATTGAAAGTGTAACTTCAAGTGACTGAAAAATAAAAAAATTTCAGTCGCTGTGCAATAGCAAAACTGATGTTCTTTTATGTGATTTGGTATTCTGAATTGTTACCATCCTTCAGTTTTTGTAGCAATTTAAAAGCTGTAGGAGCAGGGCAGAGATATGGAGTCGTGTACAGAATTATTCGTGGTAGTAGCTAGGAAAATATATAGTGATGATCTTTTTCTTGTTCTTATTTGTTTATTTATTTTTGCAAGTGATGTTCTATGTGATCGATGACTGACGACTTCTGCTTTGTGTAAGATGACGTCGTCTCGCTCTAGCGTTGCATGACGTTGTGTAACATGAAGATCACTTGATTAATTAGAGCTAATTCACTATACATGGCATTAGCTGTAGCCTGCAGCTAGCTATAGTACTGTTTCCTCTTACCCCAGGACACGAAATTATTTCATTTGATTTAACTTCTTCGACATTTCCAGAAAATCAATTAGGACGTTCATATTAGATTTTACTGATGACTTTTGGATGTAGTTTATAAATAATAACGGTTCATAAAAAAACTTGTATAGAAAAACAGGCACATTTAATTTTGACCAATTTTAAAAATTAAATACTATAGAAAAGATATTAATCATAAAAAAAAAAGTTTATAGATGTCAAAACTAACATGATCATTCGCTAAAGAACACTACTCCGTACTTGATTAATACAGATGCATCAACTTTCCTTCAATTGAAATTATTTTCTCTTTTTTTTTCCCCACGAAACCTTCAAATCAAGTTCAGTTGATGCAACTAGTAGTTGCAACCTTCCTATACTACCAGTAGTCTAGTTATTAACTCCATGGATTGACAATACAAAGGAACGGTCGTTCTCCATCTCCCTTCACCAACTCTCCTTTTCCAAGCTTTACTCTTCGAATTAGTGGTGCAAAATCTGGCCATCGTGCTATCATGCATTCATGACTGTCTTAAGAGACATTCGTATTAGTTTTTACTGATAACTTTTAGTTATAGTTCATAATATTTAGTTGAAAATAAATAGTAATGATTGAAAGAAGTAGTTTTTTTTAAAAAAGAGGTTGAGTGGTGTAAAAAGTGAGGAAGAGATATATGCACGTGATAAGAGCGAGAGAAGTAGGATGGATGATACACCCGTGATCCCCTATTTTATCCCTGAAGTGAGACGGTAGCAAGATGAGTGAAAAAAACCACTTCAAGAAGCCGAGTGTTTATATTAGCTTTTAGCTTTTTTTAAAGCAGAAGCCAGAAACAAAAGTTAATACGTACAATACCTTAATTAAACAGTACCAACTGCCCCAATCAAACCCAGCCATACACAAAGCTGGTTCTTTAGTAATCCATTTATTTTATAATTTAGAGAAAACTAACAAAGGAGATCACACAAATTACTCATCTATATTTGCCGGTTTTGACACTTTGTCAATCGTCTAACTGTTGAAGATATGCCCTAGAGGCAATTATAGAGATGATTAAGCTAGTTTGACCGCCGACCGCGTTGGTCGATCACGTTGGTTCGGCCACGTTATGTCAATCACGTTGTTTTGTTATGTTCATGATCTATTGGATATTATGTTATCTTGTTTCTTGAATAATATTGTTAATATTTATTATCGAATATGTGACTCGGTTATGGAACTATATATTTCTGCGATGATTATTCTTAAACGACCCCTAGTCGAAAACATATAAGGACACATATAAATAGACTAACATATGTATTGGTTGATAACCAGATTTCACAAGTCATATATATGAAGATATCAAACTAATAATATGGACATATGTTAGGGAACACGGGGTTGAATCGACCCGCCATGAGACACTATGAGAACGTTGCATTCTTACGTATCATAAATTGGTCTCACTTATAATGCTTATGCTTTGTCCTTAGACTTGAGATTGCACGTAGTCGTAATGCATAATGGCTAACTTAGAGGTTGTTAAACACTACTCCGTAACTAAATAGTTATAAAGGTAGCTTTTGGGTTTGTCATGGTGTATGCTTCGAGGCATGTTCGATCAAGATAGGATTTGCCCCTCAATGCAATGGGAGAGATATCTCTAGGCTTCTCGAGTGATTGGATTTCAGAAATGTATGGCCATGCTACTTGCGGTTAAAGTGTTAACCGTAGTCGGGGAATTCGAATCATGTGATCAAGAAAGAGTGGTCGAGCTAACCAACAAGGATGGCACATACTCGCCTTGAGCTTGATCGATATTGTGAGGCAAAGGAAAATACATATGAGCTTTGATAATGTTCATCCGATATAATATTTATGTATACTTGGGAGTCAACATATCCTGCTAAGGGCCGCTACCGATTAGTAGACGAGTAGGAGTGCTCGGGGCATGTCCAGGTGTACATAAACCTGTAGGGTCGCACATTTAAGAGGTTGGAATATAATTCGGATGGTGATATGAGTTCATATAAGTCACAAGTTCCTAATGGGCTCAAGTTCAAGGACTATTGTGGATGCCTATAAATAGAGAGGTGTGGTGGCATAAGGTCTGTGCGACAGAGAGAGAATTCAGAATTCTTGAAACCCTAGACGCCACACATTCCTCATTTAATACTACGCTGCCGGCGCTAGCACTCTGGCACGTGCTGTTCCTGCCCCGTGCGTGTAGATACCTTGGAGGTGTTGATGCGAAGCTTCAGTACTAGGACGATCCGCAACCTGTGACGATCACAAAGATCTGAAGGAGGCGACGTGCAACTAGTACAACTACGACCACATCAACAACGTGTGGTTGGTACGACTATGACCGCATCAACACGCTACATCGACTCTACTTCCGCTACGAGTCTACGCGCCTAGTAGTAATCCCATGATCTATTACCAACAGAGATTCTTTATTTACACGGTATAATTTTTTGAAATTGTGCTTGCCTAGCCTACACGTAGTGCTTCACTAATTGCCAGCAAGCACATCTTCTCCTTCATCATCGTCGTCATCAGTGGCGGACGCAAGAATTTTAGAATGGGTGTTCGAAGTTGGAAAAATATTTTTCAGTACAAAACATAAAGATCTACACCTAAGGTGGACAATTTGTGCCCAAATTATCAATTGGACGGCGGACAATCGACAATGTGTGATCATTTGTGCCCAAAATAGATTGTATGTATTCATGTTGTCATGCCTATACTAGACATTCATGCTGATATAACTCGGTAGCTCTCTTTCGATCCGCATGCTTAGTCGATAACTCAGTTTAGATACCATGCCTCCCCTGTGGTATTGGTGTGAATTCTCCTTCTACCTAGTGGAGTAATTGAGTCGCCAGAAGGGAAGTATTTGCAGTTGCAATTCACTGCCTTATCTAATACTAATAGTATCCCAAATTGGACAGCCTAAGTCACAACCCAAGCAACCATAATAGGCAGAGAAGGCAACCAACCGGTGGAGTTGCAGCCGTTGGTGGTGTCACCGAAGGTGTCGATGTGGAAGCTGTGGAGGCCCAGGGTGAGGCCCGTGAGCCTCGGTGGACGGGTCTTGGAAGAAGTGGAGGGCGTCGGCGATCGTGTTGTTGGCGTTGCCGCTCGGCCGCTGATGAGGGCTACACGCCCTTGAGGCCGCCGGATCTCCCTGCCATGTCTTGTGCGTCTCCCTCCACCACCATCAGGTCCAGGAGGAGCGGCGGAGCGGCGAAGCGGAGGGCCGAAGCCCGGAGGGCGGAGGCGCTGCCGCCGGTCGTGCGGCGCGTCGGTGCGGGCACGGAGCCGGAGGCCCGGAGAGCCCAGATCTAGCCGGACCCGGAGGGCCGGAGGGCGGAGGTGGCGAGGCGCGGTCGCCGGCGGAGCGGAGGGCGGAGGCGGCGAGGCGGAGCGGAGGTTAGGGTTAGGGTTCGCGCGATTTGCCGTCGCCGAACGCAAATGCCGATGGGGTCGGCCGATCGGGGATTCGGGGGGACAGGGACCGGGGTCCGGGGGTATCGGCAGACCGCGCGTGAAGCAAAATGGGCTGGGCCCTTTCACGCGCGGTAGCGGGGCGCGGGCTGCTGCGTTTCCCTCGCCTCTCGGGCCGAATTACAGGTATAAATAGTTCATTTGGCCCATTTTTATATGTATATATATATATATATATATATATATTATACCTCATATATACTAGATTTTTTGCCAAAAAAATTAGGTGTTCAGCTGAACACCCATGAACTACTGTAGATCCGCCCCTGGTCGTCATCTTCTTTTTTTTTCCAACAAGACTTTGATAGATCGATCTATACGTTCCCTTCATAAAATCGTACTGTCATTAGCTGAATAGCATAGCTAAGAGATCGACCGTGTTTCTTACAGCCTACGACGCGTTCTGCGTCCGATCTGGACCACGTATATTTTGCGGAGGCTCTCCTGATCAATCATAGTGGGCGGTAATGGCTTAAGCCGAGCTTTAATGCGAAACTGACGCTGCACGCGATAGAAGGCGATGGCACGCCAGGTCGGCATGCTCCATCTAGCGCGCAGGTCCATCTAACATATTGCACATACGTTGGACTGTTCCCACATTAGACGCTTCACTGCTTCTGTGCATGCAATAAATCGACCAACAAGTGTGTTAATTACATCCTGCTCCTGGTTATCGGTCGGGCCGGGAACGGGACACTTATACACACACATAAAAAGACATACACACATATATATATCTTGTCTTGTTGAGCCATGGTTGCCGAGGTTTGGTCGCTCGATAGGTGCTGCCGAGCTTTGGTGTCTCAGCAAGACCTACCGAGCTGTTGTAGCATGGCAGACGATACTATCGAGCTTTAGGAGTGGACTAAATTTGATAAAATAGATGTTTGAAGAATAAATTTGAAAAAAAAATTATCATAGTGCGATATATGTAAACAGTTCGGTAGAACGCAGATATGATCGATCTCTTTGATGTCGTGAGATTGCGATGTGATGTGATGGAACGCGACGGTGTACCTTGCGGCAAAAAGGGATCTGGCGTCTGCTGTTGGAGACCTGGAGCAGCCGGCAGCCCGGCCGGCCGAGAGAAGAGGAATTAATGTGTAGGGAAGAAAGAAATGGAGATGCTCTTCCATATGATCATCGCTCGGCACGCCCGTGAGGTGCGCGTGTTGCGGGTGCGTTTTTTGCGCTGTGGTAACTACGACTTATTAATATAATTAATAGTTATTTATTAATTTAATAGATAATGATGATGAAAAAAACTAAGATCAAAAGTCGACCGAAAAGCTCGGCTCAAAAGAAGAGGGCATGTTCGTTTTGGGAAAGCCTAGCTAAACTGAGGATGCATGTGTGGTCCAAAAGTCGATTCAAGTGTGACTAGTTAGTGTCGTGGATCATTTGGACGTAGTGGTGTACTCGATATAATAGTGCAAGTTTTGTATTACACACTGTTCTGTAGTAGTAACAGTTCATCTGGCTGCTACAATCTACCGTTTCTCTTTGCTCCATCAAAAAAGTTGCACGAATCTAAACGAAGATAGATACCTAATCTTGCACGAATCTAAAAGATGATAGATACCTAATCTTGCACGAATATAAAAGAAGATATATACCTAATCTCAAGTTAAACTGTCTTATATTACTCTTCAGAGTTGTCAATATCTTAGTCGGTATAGTAGGATCATACTTTCCAACGATTATATGGAACCATCTCGACCTCAATCCGTAGGATCTTAATTATGTAGGATCATATAAAACAATGGTCCACACATTATGGTTTCTGTAATAACTGTTTTTAAGGTACAATCCTACCCGATCCTGCGATACAATATTAGGACCTCGATACTGTGAAAAAACGAAGAGAGAGGCCATATTTTTTTGGACTATGGCTAATGTCCTCCGATTCAAAAGGTCGATCTATTTGTTTTGTCTTTCCGATAAACCAAAAGGAAAAAAAACCAAAAGAACATGGCCAGTGTGTGGCCTGAATCCTGAAACTGACGACTATGCTACGTTGCTCGGATGCCCCTAGCTGGCTAGTTCTACATGTTACCTATTGTTATTTGCTACGTCGTCTTTTCCTTTTAGTTGCATCCTTTTCCGTCGCTTTATCAAAAGATCTTTTTAACGTTTTCCCTGCATCATCTTTACAAAATGTGAATCAAGCTAACTAGCTTCCGAGACTTTTCTGATGTTTACAATATCGCGTTTAACGAAACTTCGCATTCGGTCCTCTCTGCGATTGTATGAATTTCCAAATTCCACGACAAGCGCTCGTAGATACATTATTACATGTTGGACAGTAACACTAGCACTGTATTGCACATTACATCACATTAATCACTGTTGTAATCCAGACTATACACAGGATTGAGACGACACCAACTCCTCTAACAAAAGTCAGCACAGATTTTGGTCAAAAAGGTTTTAGGTGATATGTGAGATCAATATAACAATATAAGATCATCCAACTTGCAGTTCCATAGATGGTCCACTGATAAATAGTGTGTACATAAGGTAGGCCACCTAAAAGCTGTTGGATGTATCACATATACATCTCAAGTGGACTTATAAGGCAGGGCTACTGCTGTGCTGCTGCTGCATATGGTCCTTGGAGGAATACGGGTAGACAGATACATCATCTATGACACATCTGTACGGAAGCAATTGCACCAAAAAGCAAGCATGATATGCAAGAACATTAAGCCAATTTGCACCTACAGGCATGAATTATGTACAGCGAATTCCGTGACAGGCGAAAATGCTAATGCCTTGTATATTTGCGTCTCTGCACCTATGTGAGTATACGTTACAGAGGGACCATGTTTACTATGATTCATCGGGTTTTGGTTCAAGGATCACGGGGATCTTCTCCTTGTGATCTCCACGCAAGACTTCCACGGTGACCTGTAACAGTGGACATTACTTTCCTTAGCACCTATCAAGCACAACAAATCTCTTCCTTATAAACACAGGTGAAAGGTTACCGTTTCTCCAACTTTACACTGATCCAAGATCCGGTACAAGTCGCTTCCATTCGTTACCTTAGTACCATTCACAGAGGTAATTATATCCCCGAGGATAAGCCGCCCATAGGCATCCCGTTTGGTAGGTTGCAGACCCTGGAAAACAACATGACAAGCAGAAATTTTAGCTGCGCTAGTCCTGTACTGCAGGAGCATGTTTAGAAAAATGCATTATCTGTTATTATACAAAAAGGGATACGGAAAAAGAATTGTTCTATTAAATAGTTTCTCACAGAAGTTTAGCCTTTTGTCAAACGAATTGTTACTGCATTGTTTGTTAAGCTGTTCTTAGTTAGAACAATGATTGAAAAGACACAGGAGAACATTGGTCAACAGAGGCTATAAAGTATTGGAGTAATAAGGTATTCCCAATTTCTCATGGTAAGTATACAATTGTAAATTGAAACTGAAAAATAAATAGGACATGCCTAGTGTAAGAAAATTGGTGTTCTCAAGTTAAGTTTTAAGCTTCTAGGAAACACATATATATAATCTATGGATAATACCGCTTTGCCAGCTGGTCCATTTGGAGGAGCATCCAGGACTAGCACTCCACTTAATCCAAGCTGCTCTACAGATTGATCAGGGGCAAATTTTATTCCCAGAATAGGTCTTGTCACTTTCCCATATTTTATAAGCTGATCCACAATACCACCAACCTGAATATGGTCAAAATGCATGTTATAAGGAAGAATAAAACAGAACTGATCAAATCTGAAATTATGAATTAAGTTGAGTGACATACTGTATCAACTGGAATGGAAAAACCAACCCCAGATGATGCTCCTGAAGGTGAGTATATAGCAGTATTTACACCTATCAAATTTCCAGAACTATCGAGGAGTGGACCGCCGCTGTTACCAGGGTTGATAGCAGCATCAGTCTGTATCACATCCTGTATAGGACGTCCTGTTGCAGCAGAACTGATTTCTCTACGCAATCCACTAGGGGGAATCAGCAGAAACAACAAAACAGAAGCGTCTCAGTGTATTCCAATATCAATCAGCCAAAGATGAATCAGTTTAATCAAACAATATTACACCTGATAACACCTGTTGTAAGAGTGTGGTCAAGGCCAAACTGCAAATACATAGATAATAAAATGTTAAGACTGATAGTGATCAATCACAAGGTAATTCACTTATAATCAAAAGAACTTGCCCAATTAAGTGAAGTCTTATAACAACATCTTTCCATCCATGAACTATGCCCAAAATTTGACCAGCACATATGCCAAATGTAGTTGTTTCACATATGGGCTTTTTGGCATACTGGTGGCTCGCACAATGTAAACATATTATTATTTGTTTGTAATGCTGTAGTACATTATTTATTTATTGCTACCTCAAACATATTCACAAAACAACAAGAAGATTGCCTTTAAGGTTGTTTCAGCTCAGATTGGGAATTGAGATGAAATCACGGAAACAAATAAATCAGGCATGCACATAGCAACTAACAAAAACACCGAACAATAATCTTTGAGATAATAGTGTATTACATTTGTTCTTAAGCTAATAAATCAATCTTCATGTACAAACAATCCACAAATCAATTGGTGTAAGAAGCACTCACTGGGTTTCCAATGGCATATACTTTCTGACCAACCAGTAAGTTTGCTGACACGCCAACTGGTATAGGTCTTAGTTTATCCTTTGGTGCTTGGATACGCAAAACAGCAACATCCTTGTCTTGGTCAAATCCAACAACTTGCGCTTCATACACCGACTGATCAGCAAGTGTGACCCTGCGTAAAACTATCAGTGATAACTTCACTTCGCCATTATACAATTGGAGATTATCATGTCATAAATATTCATCAAAATGGTAGCACAGTTGGATGTTTAGTTCTATCTGCATATCTGAGTAAGTTGACACTTGAGACCATGTGATATTAGCAGGGCAATGGACACAGCATGACAAACACATAAGTATAGTTTAGCAGGAACCAAAGCGCGTATGTCATTACTAGATTTGAGCATGAAATATTTTGCATTAAATACTCAAGTCTAGCATTAAGAACTGGATGAAAGTGAAATGCAAAATATAGTCATTCTAAAGCTTCAAACATCTACTATAACTATCCTATAGCCTATGATCTTTGGACATATTAAGCTAGGAATGGGGAAGTCAAGTGATAATCTCTATAGCACGGACACGTGTCAAAACCGCCGTATCCGTGTCCGACACCGTGTCGGACATGGATACAACACGGACACGTGTCGGCGACGTATCGGCCGATTTTGGAATTAATTTTAATTATTAAAATTCTCGACGCGTGCCAGATACAGTATATATGAGTTGAACACGGCCTGGACACAGCCGGCTCAGAAATGGCCCAGGACACGGCCGGCCCATACCGTGCGTGCGTTGCCCTAACCCTAACCATAAGCGCCGATTCTTGCCAGCTCCCGAGCGCCTCATTCCCATCGGTCGCTCGCGCTTCTCTGCATCGGTCGCTCGCGCCGCCGCCGGCTCCCGTACCTCGCCGCCGCCCATTGGCTCCCGCACCTCGCCGCCACCTCCATCTCCTCACTCGCATCTCCTCTGCCCGCTGGCTCCCGCATCTTGCCGCCGACTACATCTCCCGCGTCTCGCCGCCGACTACATCTCCCGTGCGCCGCCGGCTCCCGCATCTCCTCCCGTGCGCCGCCAACTTGAAGATTTCCGTTGTGCGCCGCCGGCTTTCTCCCGCGCGCCGCCGGCTTCCTCCCCGTGCGTCCCCGCTACTGCCTCCCTAGCGTCCCCGGCACCGAGGTATCATCTCTCAAGTTAACGGAATTCTTATTTCTGGAAATGGTATTCACATCAACAATTGTCATCAGAATTAACAAAACAATTCATGAGGTACATATTCCGAGTATATACTTTACAAATTACAAGTTTACAATTTACATTATTTCAGTTTAATAAGCATGTGAAAACATAGAAAATAATACATACATATATATACACACATATATATACATAATTTATTATTTAAATATATATAGCTGTGTCGCCGTATCGGTATTTTTGGGAAAACGGTGAATTCCTGTGTCGGTGTCGTGTCGACGTATCCGTGTCCGTGCATCATAGGTGATAATGAGTCATTAGCGGGAAGTGTTCACAATTCATTGGGCTGCTGTCACTCAGTAGCCACATTACCCCTGCTTATCAACATCCAAATTGTAGTACTTCAACTCCTTTCCCATTTATATTCATTTCGAGTTCTTTTAAGTATAGAGCAATTTACACCATTTTAAGAACCTTTAAGGACCCTAAAATCTACCAGAATTTGGCATACAGCAACCAGCCACTTAAAGTCTTAACCAACCTGAGGTCTGACGCACCACGGATGACATGGAAATTGGTGACGATGTGGCCGCTGTTGTCCCAGACGAACCCCGACCCGGACCCTTGCGGCACCTCGAGCACGTCCAGCGTGAAGGCATCCTGCCTACACCAAACCGAAGAAAGGCTCCAAGCTTTGCATCAGGGCACCCAAACACCAAACATCGCGTCGAAGCCACCGGGCCAGACCGAGGAACGGGGTTCTACTACCTCACGGCAAGGTTGGTGATGTAGACGACGGAGGGCGTGTTCTCCTGGAAGAGGCGCACGGTGGCGAGCTCGTCGGCCTGCAGCTTCCGCGGCGTGGCGACGACGAACGCGGAGGCGGCGCCCGCATCGCCTAGGATGAGCGCGGCGGAGGCGAGGGCAACGATGAGGGATCCGGCGGCGGACGACAGCAGCCGCCCGGCCTCGGCGGGGACCAGGTCGCGGAGACGCCACGGCCACGGCGAAAGGAGGGCAAGGGAGCGGGAGGCCGGGGCGGGGGAGGGGCTCACGGGCCTGACGGCGCACGCGAGGCGTCTGAGGAAATGGCGCGGGCGCGGCGGGGGAGACGGGGAGAGCAAGCAGGTAATGGCTGCGGAGGCGGCGGCCATTCGGTGGGGGAAGGGAACGGAAGGGGAGTGGAGGGAAAGCAGCAGCCGCGGCCTCCCGTAGAATCGGATGAGTGGATATGCTGCTTGCTACTAGTTGTTTTCTCTCAAAAAAAAGTTTTCTGACTTGCTTAGCATGTCAAGCGCGAATTGAGATCCTCTGCCTTCAACGTCAGTGACGTTGGGTCACTGACGCGTGGGCTCCACGGAACGTCACGGCTATGGGGCCCACGCGTCAGTGACCCAACGTCACTGACGTTGAAGGCAGAGGATACGCATCCGTCAAGCGCTGCGTTTGATCTCGGCGTCGGGGTCTTCGTGTTGCTTCGGGCTGCTTCCCCTGTGGTCCATTGATGGATGGTGGTTCTCGACGGTTCAGGTTCGCATTTGGACGAAAACCACCTGACTATAGGGCGTTTAATCGGTTCGAGGAGATGGATCGGTTTGAGTTTTTGATTTTGAGCTATAATAGAATAAGTAACGATTGTAAGAACTAGTTTTTGGAAGAAAAAAAAATGAAAAACAGCTGTAGAAGGCGCGAACGCAGAGGAGGCGATGGAGACCGGCCGGTGACTTTTAGGAACGATTTGAAGAAGTCACTTTTACAAGCCAAGGTGTTTAAATCGGTTTCTGATTTTTTTTAAATAGAAGTCTAAAATCGGAGCTAATTTGAACACATCACTATGGGTGGATGCTTTGGTTGGTCGACAAAGATTTGGAGTAAATCGCTAGTCCATATAGCAGATTGCAATATTGCATAGTTTGTTAATGCATTTGTCTCCAAGTAAATGCTTCAGGGCCAGACTGGTTTTAGGTTAAATCCATGCTTTTTTTGGCTCATAAGATTAACCTGCAAATTAAATGATGGTGGTAACTATGGACTGGAAGGAAGCTCTGGTAGAAGGTTACAGATTATAGTAATGTTGTAAATGTATCTTTCGAAAATGCATTTGTTCGACTAAGATGCTCAAGGGCCAGCTTGGTTTTGGGCATCCAATCTAGGCTCCTACGCATCCTCTTCATTTAGGTTACGACTGATTATTTATTTCCACGATTAATGGCTTTTAAATGTGCTTTTGAGATGATGATGGACGACAAAAACACTGACACGGATGGCTCAAGCATCGACAAGATCAGGAAGCCGTTTGAAAAAACGACTTTGAGAAGTTACTTGAAAAGGTTGTTCTATTTATTTTAATTTTTAGAGAAGTCAAAAGCAAAAGAAAAAACAGGGCGTAATTCTATGATACATAAGATTAATAATACTCTAAGCTGACCGTTTTCACACAGAAGTTTGGTTAGCGGGAGAAAATTGATACTTTGCCATCCTATTCGGTGGACTTCGACAAAATACCACTCTCTAGAATGACCATTATAAAATGCCACTCTTAACATTGGCACTTTGATTATTTGCCATTTTGAGGATTTTTTAGGATTCTTAATTATTTTTTAACCATTTTCAGATTATTTGCTATGGGAAAAGACACATTTGCCCTTGGGTCATTTGCTTATTGCCTTCTCCTGGACATGGACACTTTTTCTTGTCGCCGGGGAGGACGGCGCCGTTCCGCCGCCGCCATCGCTCAGTGCGTCCAGAGCTTCATCACTGCCATGGACGCCATCAAGCTCAACATGCTCGCCAACGACCAGGTCCGCCCCCTGCTCCACGACCTCTCGACTTCCATGGGGAAGCTGGGCCCCGTCCTGCCGCCTGACTTTGAGGGGAAGGTCAAGGTGAGTTAATGGCTCGCCAAGCTAAATAAGATGGGGGCCGGGGACGAGCTTACAGAGCAGCAGGCGAGGCAGCTCAACTTCGACCTGGATTCGGCGTACAGCGCGTTCATGGCCTCGCTGCCCACCGCTGGCATCTGAGCAAGCATCGGCTTGGTTTCTATTTGGTTCGTTCTTTCTATTTGTTATGCTTTTGTGTTTGGATCATTACTGTAGTTCTATATTGTGGTACTTTTCCCTCTTGTAAATGGATTATGTGGCATATTGGTTACATATAGTTTACTGCTCCTGCAATGGATCTCCGTTTGTGAGAATGTGTTTATATTTTTTTACTATCTCAACCTTCCTAGTTAATATGCCCCTCAAGTATGCATCTTATATAAATTTAGTTCTTCTAGTGGCTTTTTCAGTGAAGGGGACAAATATTCTGGTAATTTGGCGATGGGAAATGCACACTGACCGTTCTGTGCAAAGGCTACAGTGGATTCTGTGGCCTATTGGTTATGTATGAGGGATGGTTTCCCTCTTGATATGCAGTCATAGTGCAATGTCCCTAGAATGGTCTCGTCTCTCTCGGTCTCGTCTCTCTCGTGTCCATGTCCAGGAGAAGGCAATAAGCAAATGGGCCAAGGGCAAATGTGTTTTTTTCCATAGCAAATAATCTGAAAATGGTTAAAAAATAATTAAGAATCCTAAAAAACCCTCAAAATGGCAAATAATCAAAATGTCAATGTTAATAGTGACATTTTATAGTGGTCATTCTAAGGAGTGGCATTTTGTCGAAGCTCACCGAATAGGATGGCAAAGTATCAATTTTCTCGGTTAGCGGAGGGTGGTTAACGTGTGCTTATGCCTATGCAACATTCTACGCAGATTTAAATACTGCATCTGTAACGCGTCCGTTTTGGGGAATAGAGACGTCGTATATCCCGTAATAATTTAGGAATTTCATTGTGAACAGAAGGAGAAAGTATGTTTGCTCATAAATATTTTAAAAATTAATTTGATTAACATATAAATTTAACGGTCAACTTTAGTAATTTAATCTAAGCCTAAAACTTAACTTACAATCAGAAGATCCGAAAAAACTCCCACAGGAATATTTGAGTGCGGTCGTAACCCTAACATGAAATCTTGAAATATCTTTTCTTCTTCTGATCTCTGTTTTTGTGAAAATGAAGCTAGACCGAGTACAACCAACCGTACTCAACAAGTCATATGAGAAAATACTATTTAATTACATGCCAAGATTCCCAAGAGATGGGGACATATGAGTTTTAATATTTTATGTTGATGCAGTTTTATTTGTAAACATTTTTGAATTTAAAACAACATAACAAATTATATACTTCTTAAGGAATTTAGGGTTTCAACATCTTGATTACCAAGCTGCAATATTTTTAAATCATTTTCAAATCTACTTATGCCTCGCTGTTGGAATCACCCATTAAACACAGCTTCTTTTACCGGAAACACGGCGTATTCGAATACTATTTATAAATGACTCTGCAGAGTTGCCCAACTTTACCCACAAGATTTCTTAACCCTCATGACTGAGTTAAGAAAACAAGATTGATTCACTGCCCATCTCTTTATGTAGCCTCTACTCGATAGACTAGGTACTCCCTGTCATGGAATGCGGCGGCCTGACAGGGCGGAGCCTACCGTTGTGAAAGTATGGTTTTACAGTTTCAATACCACATACTTCGCCGGCTGTCCCTTTTCTGAAATAGTATATTATATCTATATAGTAGATATTCAATCAATTTGAGCAATTACTAAACGAGGTTTGACAAGTAACTTTTGTGGTTGAGCAATTACTATGTTCTTTACTTAGCATAAGGTTCTAATCCTTACTTTTCATCAACTAGGTAACCATTCACAAATAAATAACCCAGTGCACTTTGGTACTATCACTACTAGTGTAAAGCAGTTGAATTTCCTAAACTACCATAATATATTTTATAGTAATTTATTATTACTAGGGCTTATCATGGTGAATATGACCGTCAAATAAATCAGGCTTTTTCATGTGGTAAGACATAACTAGTATCATGTCATTCTAAACATTTATTATACAAGAAATAACATTGCATAAATAACATAATAAAAATACTGATAAATAAATAATTAAAGGAATATAGGTTTAACATAATCAAAAACATGTGACTTGCCTTGCAGATCATTGTATTCTACAATTTCGTATTCTTCTGATTCTTGAACTTGAACGTGAGCTTCTTCTTCTTGGGATGGCTAGTCTACGACGTCGTGTGTTAGTGCAAAGCAAAAGAAACAAATCAATTCCGTGCTCGAAAGATTGAGCTAGGAATAAAAAAGAAAATAAAGAAGTAAAACCAAATAAAATATATTTAATTATTACAAGAAGGCCGGTATGGAAAAAATGCAGTTGAGAAATGGGTAGATAGGCTCAGAATGATCGAAATGGATATATATATATATATATATGTATGTATGTATGTATGTATGTATGTATGTATTTTAGGGTTATTTGAACAGTAACGGGTATGGTACTGTTCGTCGCGAATTTTACTATTCACAGCGGGTTTAGTCATTATCGGTTTGTCGCTGCGTACTCAGAGAACATAGGAGTTACGAGTACTCGAGTGGTCTTGAGTACGACTACGAAGTTGGGTGGACGATCGAGGTTTGACTTCAAGCGTGAAGTCGACGGAGATCGAACGGTGAACGAGTTGCTATGAAGATCAAACAATGTCCGAGTGGCTACGGAGATTGGGCGGCGTCCGAGTGGCTTAAAAGATCAGACGACGTTCGAGCAGTTTAAGAGCATCGGACGTCGTTCGAGTGGCTTAAGAGCATCGAATGGCGTACGAGTGGTGTTTACTCAGGACTCAAAGCAGAGCGGTTGAAGCTCCTCTCGATTACAAAGTGGTCGAAGAGTTCAAGCGGTGGAGTGGTCTGAGAATCCATGGTTGAACAACAATTGGCGACCATGGGTGGGTTCCTGGGGCTACAAGGATTCCATTTCTGGGCTCGGGAGTTGCTGGAAGTTAAGTGAGCGTCGACGGTGAGGTCTTCTCTCTTCAAGACTTTTGAATGGCACAGGGGTTAATGGCAGGTTAAAGGACAACGACATTTGCAATTGAGCATCTCTAGGAGTAGAGGAAGCTTAGAGGTGTGGTGGTTTGGGTCGAGGATGGCTGAGTCGAGCTGCTCACGGTGGTCTCCCATGGCCGCAGCGCTAGTCGCCAGCGCATTAGGGGGCTCAGGAAGCTAGGGTCTTGCTTCGGGAGTGTTGCTAGGGGCTTAAGAAAGCTACAGGCAAGGGCAATCGAAATGTAACAAGCTAAATCAATAGAATTGAATTCGGGGCTTACTTTGGGTTTTCCAGTGATCGTCGATAGAGCTTTGGTCACCGGAGCAATTGAGGGTGGGTGGCTCACCTCGGGTACCGGTGCTTTCGAATGGAGGGGCTCGGGAGTTTAAATAGCATGAGGAAGGTCGTTTGGCACAGGACACGGGCCATGGCGGCGGCGGTGCATGGCAAGGGTTGGGAAGGCGCAGGAGGGTGCGGTGCAGCTGGCGGTGCAGATATTTGGCGCTTCCTCGGGCACGACATTGCGGCGATCAAAAGATAAGGCGAATATCAAGCCGGCTATGAGAGAGTGAGAGCAGAGAGGTCAGTGAGACAGTGAGCGGCGAGAAGACGAGGTGGTCACGGTGCTTGTTCAAGAGAAATGGCGGGTGCGTGCGGAGGCTAAAAGCATTAGGAGCAGTGGTGCGGCTTGGGGTGGTCGGCCATGAGAGGAAGCAGTGAGGCGGCGATTGCAAAGTCTAGCCCGAGAACTTTGGTGCAAGCTAAGGAAAATTAATGAAGTGTCAAAGGCTCGGGGAAAGATGGTACGATCAACTGATCAGGTTGCTATGATGATTGGCCGAGGATCAAGAGAGAGGCGGTGGTAAAAATCACGGTAGTGCATCGTCCCCTGATATTTGTCGAACGGTGAATAGTGGCGACAACCGGGGCTTAGCACAAGTGGACTGAGGAGGAGCAGGACCAGTGAGTGAAGGCGCCAAGGAGTGAAGAAGATACGGAATTGGGTAAGGGTTCGCGTGGAATCAAAGATTCGACGGAATTCAAATTATTTTCAAAATTCAGATTATTTCAGCATCCAGTACATCCAATATTAACCATGCAGCTAAACTTGATCAAACATCTACAAGAAGACGCAGCCAACCACTTGTACGGTTTTCAAAAGGGGATTTGAGGATTTGCTCACTGCAAAGAGATGTATTTGAGTATTTGTCCCTTCCTCAAATGCATCTTATAACAGTGGCAAATCATCGATTATTCTTTTTTTTAAGAAAAAACTTAAGAACTTGTACGTTTTTTTCGAGAGGAATGGGAACACGTCTTAAAGCTTGACACTACTCACAGCTCAGGTGTTGAGCATTATGCGCTGCTTTGGAGGCCTAATCTAATGGTCTCAAATGAATGAGGCCTTCCTCGCCGCCTTCTCTTCCGCCATCCACCACCAAGTCGGCGAGTCCCAAGCCTCCCGGCCCCTCCCTCTTGTTTGCTAGCTTGTGACGGTGCGCCATGTTTGCTAGCTGCCGATCTGGCTAATATGTGCGTCAATCCATTCACCGAGTGTTGTAGGGGTGGCCCCACCCTCCGTGACTGGGCCGTGCAACTAGTCAAACGTGTAATAGGCCTAATAGTGTAGAGGAATATAACAGTGTAAATATACCAATGTACCCCCATCCTTTGTAAAATACTAAGGGGTAGAATGGGGATTTCCCATTCTACCCCACTCACATATATATAAGCCCCCAGGAGGGGCAAAGGGGGACATCTCCTTCATTCTGACCACCTCTCCAGATCTGGCTCTCTTCCTCCTCTATCGATCCCCCTCTCTTCCTGTCTAGTCTGTAGCTACGACACCGAGCTTTGTGTCGTTTCGTCTTGCTGTGATCGATAATGCTGTCGTGTTTCCTGCGTATGATCAGTCAGTTGTAGCACTGCAGTAGTATGTGGTAGTAGACCAATTTCGGGCCGGAATGGAACCTGCCACTTTGCAGCTTATAGATTTGCACTAGTTCTCAGTGCTTAGTTTCTGACTTTCCGCTGGTACTTCGTATCAGACTTCAGTATTTCACCTATGCCAAAGTCAGACCTTAAAGCAGAATTAGACAATTAGTTGGTGCTCATGACATGAAGTGCATTACATCTTTATGTTGCAATGGATGATGCAGTGCAGTTCTATGTGTAAGTGATCATGTCACTGCTAATAATTTCTGTGATGGATGTAGTCAGCTCTCTGGTTTAAGATGAACAGTTGAGTCTGTCCCTGTAGCTCAGATGGGACTGAGGTGAGTTAGTGCCTGTCCTCCGAGGCTCTAAATAGAAATAACGACAACGTTGGCACGATAAGTCTCTAGGTGCTGTAATGTACAATTGTACATACATAGATTGCGCTTTGCCAGTCTTTTAGGTGTGCCTATGCATTGTAGTACGTCTCTTGTATGCTTAGGCAAAATGCCCGCATTTGCCCTTTAGTATGACCATTTGACCATGCGTACAGCGTTGTCCAATGCTTTGATGCAGATTTAAAATTTAATCGCTGGTCCATATAGCAGATTGTAATATCGTATAACGTGCAAATGCATTTGTTCGAGTCAAATGCTTAAGGGAGCTCACCCTCCACTAATCAGGCTTCAATTTGAAAAGGGAGAGCTCCCTTAAACATTTGACTCGAACAAATGCATTGGCATGCTATGGTTTATAGCTTTTAGTCTTAGAGCGTTTGTGTGAACGAATCGAATATCAACAAGTCACTTTGAAAAGGCTATGCTAGTAAACTACTTCTAAACTGTAACGTAGAAGTCGTCCTGTTTATTTATTTATTTAAAAAATATTAGTCATAAGTTGAAAAAAAGAACACCTGAATAAAACTGGGCATGGATGTAAAACGGACTCAACAGTTGCCATTATACCATACTGCTTGATCAATGAGAGCGAATGGGCCGGCCTGATCGCTTAGGCTTCGGACTCAAGTCGGCTTCCAGAACCAAAAGGCAATCAAATCTCACACCACCGCAACGTCTTCCTCCTCGTCTTCTCCTCCCTTCCCTTCTGCCATCCACCACCAAGTCACCGACTCCAACCCTCCCCTCCTCTCCCGGCCCCCATGGCTGCGACTCCGCCCTGGGCGGAACTCCCCGCCGACCTCCTCGTCGAAATCGCCCGCCGCCTCCCGTGCCTCGCTGACCGCGTCCGCATGTCCACGATGTGCCGCGGGTGGCGCGCGGCTTTCCCGCTGGCCCCGCGTCCGCCCCAGCTCCCGTGGCTCCTCCTCCCGTACCGCAACACCCGGCGTCTCCCTCCCCACATCACCCGCAGGGCCTCCTTCTTATGCCTTCTCTGCGGCCACACCCACCGCGTCCGCGTCAGGCCAGACACGGGCGGCGCGCGCTACTTCGGCTCGTACGAGGGCGGCTGGCTCTTCATCGCCCACGGCCAGACTAATGGCCACGCGCTCATCAACCTCCACTCCGACCAGCACATCCTCCTCCCCGACGCTCTCGCGTGGGAGAGAACCCCCTCTCCCATGCCCATGGTCATCCTCGCCGCCACCCTCTCTTCCCCGCCGGTTCCGTTCGAACGATGCGTCGGCGCCGCCATCGTCGTCGCCACCGTTCGGCCGCGAGTTATGTTCTGGCGCATGGGGCATCAGGTGGAGGTGGATTTGCCTCTTATGGTGCGAGCATGGGCGTCCACGTTGGTGGAGGACGTCCTATATTACAATGGAGCCTTCCATGTCCTCACCCAATGGGAGCATGTGTTTGTGTTCACACCCGAGTTCGGAGAAGCGTTCGTGGAACTGGAAATACATGGGGTCAGGCTCGACTTCCTGCCTCCGGAGCACGAGTACGATGAGGACGTCGACGCTCGCTACCTCGTGGAGTCCCGCGGAGAGCTGCTGATGGTCGTGCGGTGCGCTCCTCATCCTGGGCTGCCGACGTCATTGTTCAGGGTGTTCCAGATGACGCCAGTGCAGATGCCTGACGGCGAGGTTCGTTACTACTGGACCGAGCTGCACGCTCTGGATGGCCGGATGCTGTTCGTCCGGCGAGGCTGCTCCAGATCCTACGAGGTGGCCGACTTCCCCGAGTTCGAGGACGGCGTCTACTACTCAGATGAAAGGACCTCCAACAACGCTTGGATGATGTTCGATCACCACAGTAACCGGCGGTACACCTGCAGCGACAACGGCAATTGGTCGGAACAGCTTCCCCGTGCCCACCGCTGGTTTCCGGAACAACCGCCGTCCAACTACTCGCCTCCGGTTTGGTTTCTCCATTGAGACCACAGGTTTGGTTTGGCAACGGTGCTCCAATTAAGTTTCAATTCTCTCATGATGCTACGCGATACATTGTGTTGTTTCACCTTGCTGCGATCATTGATGCTGCCGTACATGCTATCTGTGTATGATCGATCATGGTTTTAACACTAGTAAATGCATTAGTGCTTGATCCCAATTCTGAAACAGAAGTTATCACTTGCAGCTTTTAGCTCAATTGCTGTATCATTTCAGTACCTAAGTTCTGGCATACTCTTACCAGATTTCAACTTCAGTTGAGTGAATCCTGAATGCAGAATTTGCTGGTGATCATGACATGAAATGCTTTACATCTTTACCTTGCAATGGATAATGTGGTGCAATTGATTGTATTTCAAAAAAAAAATGAATTCTATGTGAAAAATGGTCATATTACTGCTCAGATTTTTGTGATGGATATAGTCAGCTCTCTGCTTTAAGCTGGTTTGCATCCAAGTTAAGTTGAAATGTGATTCTGTACCTTATAGCTCTCTGATTTACAGTTCCAAGATGGGACTGAGGTATTGAGGTGAACTGGTGACTCTGAGGCTCTAAGCCTCTAAGTACAGAACCAACAACAATGCCCACATGATAACTCTGGTTATGTGACGTATATTTTTTAGAAGACTGTGCTTTCTAATTCTTGCCAGTTGCCAGTCTTCCAGATGTGCTTATATATATGCATTTGTAGCATATGCATGCGTGCTATGGGTGAGTTCTTTTCGGCTAAGATTTATGATTTATAGGCCTAGTACAAACGCTTATATGAACGAACCGAATGCCGATAAATTAATAAACCGTTTTAAAAAATTTGTCCCGATAAGCCGCTTCGAAATTGCCACGAAGAAGCCACCTTGTTTGAGGGAAGCTATAAACCATAGGCCAAAAAGAACTCAGCCATGATAATATGATAATGTGCAGATCGCCTGCCTTTAGAGCAACTCCAAAAGATTAGCCAAAAGAAGTATCTAAATTTAGTGATTTAGCTATTCTCTAAAATGAATCTCACCTAAAAAAACAAGACTACTCCAACAGGCTATCTAAACTAGAGGGCGCGCTGTGGGTCGCGTACGTGCGGGAATAGGGCGCAGCGTGCTGGAAGGAAACGCCGACCGCGCCAAGAGGCTGGATGGTGAGCGAGGTAGGCTATCCAAAAATAGAGAGCGAAGGAGGAGGGATGGAGAGCTACTAAATTTGGAGAGTCATTTACAGAGTCTATTGGAGACGTTTTTTCTTCAATAATAGCCAAATTTACCTTTAGAAAATGATTTAGTTCTTCTCTTGGAGTTGCTCTTAGTATCTGTCTTGCAGATATAACAAATGTAGTTGTCTGTGATTGGTATGATAATGCAATGTGTCAGTGTTGTTTTGTGACTACAGTTATCTGCTAGGCGGCCCTGTTTCATGCATATCAGTGGCTGGTTGCATTGCAAGTTTATGGCATGGGTTCAGTTCAGTTCATGCTTTGTACTAAATTCCATGAGCTGGCCAGAAGCGTTACACTTGCTGTTAGGCATTGTTGGAAATAATCCTATCGATTCTATTTTTGAGTTAAGTCTAAGTCAGTTTAGAAATAGAAATTTATGTTTCAAAGTCAATTTTTATATTCGAGTCTAATTTATAAAGTTGTGTTTAAATAGTGAAGAAAATCAAATAAAAGGTGCGGCGATTGGAGCACCACCAAAAGATTGTGTTTTTCTATCACTATTATTATCGGGTTGTCATTGTCGTAATCATCGTAATTGAAAAACAGAGGAGTCTCAAGTAGGTTCGAATCGTTCCGAAAGATTTTAATCAGCGTCCATTCGGACAAGTCCGAGTAGCAACAAAGATCGAACGGTGTTCGAGTGATGTTGAAACATGGTACCGTGTGAAATGGTCGTAGCCTCATCTTGAGTGGTTATAGTGGTCTTGAGCATTGAGTGATCGTAGCCACGTTCTGAGGGGTCGTAAATGGTCGTAACAAATATCACTTGGTCGTGTCCAACAGGCATTCTCTAGAAAATGGATCGATCATTTGCATTTTGCAACTCGGTGGATTTATACATTTCAAAACAACAGGCATCGTATGGCGTGCGCTGCTTTGCTTATAATATTGTTTTACGCTTGTAAGTGGGAGCTTACCAAGCTAGCCAAAACAAGTTGTGTTGTACCATACGGTAGTACAGCACTACAGCCAACCCAAAATAGACATGACTCTGGTATACATGCAACAAGTCTTCTAAAGACTCAGGAGTAGTCAGGTTTACACTCCAATTCTTTTACAGCTTGTATAAAGCATCATATTTTTCATGCAGTTTTACTACTCTGATTCTCCACAGATCATGTTTAAAAGAACAAAGTTACTGCACGTTTTAGTATGAACATACATATGAATGACAGAAATCAGAATTGGTTTAAGATCTTCAGGCGCAATCCACCCGGGCCAAGTGTACTAGGCCCACCCCCCAGCTAGCTCACGAAACAACAAACCTGATTCTACTGGCAATGCAAGCAGCAAGCTGCGACTATGAACTCGAATCTCTCCAGTTTCTAGAACAAATCGGATCCCCATTTCCAACGTCACATTTCACAGAAAAATATATAAAAAGAGAGAGGGAGAGGGGAAGGATCCCAACGCCTTGCTCGTCGTCTTCAGCCATCCACCTCCAACCCTCGCCTCTCCTGGCTCCCACGGCCACGGCCATGGCCGCGGGCTGGGCGGGCCTTCCGATCGACCTCCTCGATGACATCGCCCGCCGCGTCCCGTGCGAAGCCGACCGCCTCCGCGTGGGCGTCGTCTGCGAGGCCTGGCGCGCAGCCATCGCGGAACTACGGGGGGCCCCCGCGCCGCCCCGGCTCCCGTGGCTCCTCCTCCCGTCCGCCTTCCTTCATCTGCCTCCTCAGCGGCGGCGGCCGCCACAGCCCCAGCCTCCCGGAAGACGCACGCCTCGCGCGCTACTTCGGCTCCTACGAAGGCGGCTTGCTCTTCCTCGCGACCGGCCAGCATCACGACCACACGCTCCTCAACTCCCGCTCCAGCCTTCTCATGGACGTCCCCGACGTCATCAGCATAGACGGCAGACGGAGCGAGGTGGTCATCCGCGATGCCGCCTTCTCCACCCCGCGGGATTCGGCGCAATTCCTCGCCGCTGCCATCCTCACCAATCGTCCCTATGTCGCGTTCTGGCCCCTGGGACGGCGGAGGCGTGGACATGGGAGCGTCCCCCGATGGAACTACGGACGGGAGTGGAGGACGTCATGTACTACGACGGAGCCTTCCATGTCCTCACGAACAACGAGAAAGAAAAAATCATGGTGCACGCGCCGTTGTGAATTTTTATAACTCAAATGATATTTAAATTTACGTGTACTATTTTAAATCGATATATCCTATTTAAATCGTCATAAACAGTTTTAAATTTTTCAATGTCTATTAAGAATACTAGCTATGAGGTTTGTACAATTTATAAGTAACTGACAAAATTTTATTTTAGTCATTTGAGAATTTTTATAACTCAAATGCTATTTAAATCGTCGCGTACAGTTTTAGTCGCTACGCATAATCTTAAATCGTTACGTACTATTTTGAATCAGTATGTCCTATTTTAATCATCACAAACTGTTTTAAATCTTTCAATGCCTATTAAGAATACTAATACAGGGTTTGTACAATTTATAAGCGACTGATAAAATTTTATTTTAGTCATTTGTGAATTTTTACAACTCAAATGCTATTTAAATTGTCATGTACTATTTTAAATCCGCGCGTCCTATTCTAATAGTCAAGAACAATTTAAAATCTTTCGATATCTATTAAGAATACTAATTACGGGGTGTACAATTTATAAGCAACAAATAAAATTTTATTTTAGTCATTTGTGAATTTTTACAACTCAAATGCTATTTAAATCATCATGTATAGTTTTAGTCGCTATGCGTAATTTTAAATCTTTTGGTGCCTATTAAGAATACTAATTATAGGGTTTCTACAATTTTATAAATGACTGACAAAATTAATTGCGCCTTCAAATGCACAACAAAGTGATCTAAACGGCAATGCAATTATTATCAATTAAATTAACCTTAGTTTCTAAACTAAAATTTTAGTGATTCCAATTGTTATCCTACCATGTTTCAAAAATAATTATACAAAAAATACAAAATAAACTCACTGTCGTCGATGCGCAGATTCCTCTTCCCCCTCCCTCTCCTCTTTCTTTTCTTTCCTCTCCTCCCCTCTCTTTCTCTTCTCCCTTTCTCCCCTTCTTTCTTCTTTCTTGCTCTCGACTAAATGAGGGAGGCGCTGATCGCACAGTAGGTAAATACCCCCTAGTCGTCCAACGATTGGATGACTAGAAGCAAAGTCGTCCAACCATTAAGCAACTTGGTCACGTGTCATCTATACATGTCATCTAACAGTTAAACGACTAGCCAAAAACATCCAACGATGGAGCGACATGAAACCAAAAGTGCAAAAAAATCGTAAGTATATTTTTGTAATTCCGAATAAAAAATTATTTAAAAAAATCCTGCTCCCTACATCCTTCTTCTATTTGGGCTGGTAAAGAGCTGGGACGCATCTGGCCCGCTAAGCCGGGCCTGTACGTTGGGCATCACCTCAACCGGCCGTACAGGCTCGAGCTTAGACCCAGCTTCCCATTATTGAAACCGGAAAACAGAACGGTTCTGTTATGCAGGACAAGTCACACTCACGCCAAGTATCCCAACCAAAGGATTCAGGATAGGAAATAAAGGGGACTACACACTACGCAGATTCCAATTGCACAATCACCAGGGCACCAAACGAGAGACACTCACAGAAGCTTCAAAACAGGGGCTGTTCAACAAGAAGACTGTTCACAGAAGGCAATTAGATAATGAGAAAATATACTTGTCTGTTCAACAAGAAGACTGTTCCCATACAACCATCACAAGACTAACTACATTTGCTAGCATTGCAAGACAGCCAGTTTTCCTCCCCCGATTAGTGACAACATGCATTACTGCCATCAGGACCCCCCTGAAAAAGTTCAGTACAAACAAGAGGTTACCTAGCTGACAGCTCCAGAACCTGAAGCTGCATCCAACGGTTCCGATTGATCTTGCAGGTCAAAAGATGATGTCTACGTAATGAACCTTTAGGCGCTCTGAATTAAGGGTTAAGAAATCATTGCTGGCTACCAACAGTAGGATTCAGGTAACTGGCACTGGGAAGTGGTAACCCACCAAGATGCCGTCCTGTTTCTTGGACCCTGCTTGGAACTCAGAAGTATGGCAGCAAAACAGTAGCAGACCATCTAAACATCTTTTGGATCCAACTTTTTGTTCGATAAGTTCAATACCTTCTGGGTAACTACTCATCATCTTCGTCGTCAATTACCAATCTGTGTCTTCTTTTTAAACCAGCTTTTTGATTAGCATAAGAGCTTGTCATGTCCCCAGATTCTGAGATATCTCTGTCATCGATGATCCTTTGCTCAGTATTTTCATGATTATCTAGCTCAGGTTCAGCAAAGTCATCCAAAAGTTCAGCTTCGCCAGCATGGCCATTGTCATTAAAATAATTTAACCCATGATAGAGAGGAGTATCCCTGAAAAGTGAGAGGTTTCTTTTATAATTGAATCATTTATCTCGTTCAAAAAATAATTAAATCATTGCATACTATACTAAAGTACTCTTACTGATATTTGATGTTATAGTTATATTTAGCTTTCAGTAGGTACAAATGCATAATATGATATGGGAAACAATAAACAAACACCCTAGAATATTAAGTTATTCTAAATCTTTGAAAAAATAGATTAACTTATCCCAGATAAAAGATTCTGCTTCACTGAAGTGCAAAATCATAGGCTAATCAACATTTGGGTAGGCCATGCACATAGATACCGTGTACAGATGTACAGTTCTTGAGAAAGGACAGAAGCGACATGTATTGTCTAACAAATAAGCTCTGCAGGTTGGCACAGCAAAATTACAAATCTAAGAAAGAAGCAGCAATGTTCAATGAGGAAGGCAGGAAGCAATTCTCCCAATGCAGTTTAGTATTTCAAAACATGCTCAGTGTACAGCTTACAAGCGGCCACCACCTTTCTGTTACACAACTTGTGATGCATAAAAAACTAATAAATAAATATTTGGTTAGCAAGTCCAAAAGGAAGTTGTCAGTTTGCAACACATCTGCCCTCTTTTTTCCTGACAAAGTTTCACAGACTAAAGCCAACAAGCAACCAAGAACCGATTCTGATTTTTATGAAGCTTATGGTGTGTGATAACATTATACAAGGCATCAGCATTCGCTAACAAGTCTGGAAGAGAATTTATCAGTTTGAAGGATTTGTGTGAAGTTGAATGAGCTTACGTGACATTAGAACCAAAAGTCTCATCATCTGAACCTGTGTTTTTCAAAGATTCTTGATGATCTTTTGTATTCAGTGTAAAATCCGGCTTCAGCAGCCTCTTCTTTTTTCCACTTCTGTCAAAAACAGAAAATTTTAGTTTTGCCAAATGTGTGCAAGGAAGAAAAATTAGAACATATAGAATCAGTGAAGTTTAACAATTGGCATCATGAAGACTTGAATGATCATTTATTGTTGTTTATAAACCTGAATGAGCTCACCTAAGCATAGCTCCAATGGTCTCATCATCAGAATTTGGGTCTTGCAAAGCATCTTGATGCTGTGATATACTCGGTGGAAATCCCACTGGGGGCAACTTCTTTTTTTTGTTTCTGCAATAAATAAAGTAAAGCACTCAAACATACCAAAAAAGAAAATACAACAGTAAAATAACTTCATCTATCTGTGACATATGTTGATACTCATTCTTACAAGCTAGATTAGTTGCATATGTCCTAAGCATCATATTTGCCCATAAACTGAAAACAAAATTTGACATTACAGGTTATAGTCAAAAGATAAAGGTTGTACAAGACCAAATTTGACTACAGCATTGATCAGTGGGACCATATCAATATAATCTCATTCTGCTTTGCAAAAACATAAATGATCATGCAAATATTACATGGCATTTCCAGTGTAAATTACTGGTAACTACAAGTACAATGAAACCAAAAATCTCCACGTCATGATTTAGACATATAGTGGCAATATTTTAGAGCATTTGTTAGAAATCGTACTTTCTGGTATACAGGCCTTTTAACAACAAAACAAATTCAAACAATCATTTATCACATCAATAGAATTAGCTCATTGAAAGCAATGAAAAGTGGACAACTCACCTGCTTTTAAGTGCTTGTAGTGTTTCTTCATCAGATGATTTTCCATGATCAGTGTTGTCATCATGACTACTGCTAAATCCATGTAGCCCTTTCCTTCTGTGCCTGAAAATGAAGGGTAGGCTTAATGACAAGTAACTACCAACTAGTTTGTGTTTGAATAGTCGAACCAATAAAAAATCACACTAATTACTTTTTTCAGAAATGAGGGGAGAGGCGCCTAGATCTGGATCGGGAGGAGATGAAAGGAGGAGATGAGGCAGCGATGGGGCAAATGAGAGGAGGACTGGTTCGGCCGGATGAAGATAAGGAAGAGAAGAAAAGAAAGAAAAGAAAAGAAAAGAAAAGAAAAGAAAAGAAAAGAGGAGAGAAGAAAAAGGGGAAGGGATAGAAAAGAAAAATAAAATTTACAAACTAAATTTAGAAAATGCAGCTAAGAGAATATTCCATAAAATCTGCCTACACTGATTACCTTGCGAAAATTCAGTAAAAAGCCGGCACATTATTAAAAGCTGAATAGCATGTCATTAGTAGACCGAAAAAGGGGAATTAGCGACCAGCAATTAAATAAATATATTGTGATCAGATTATTTGCACGCGCATTTAAATACTCGATTCAATGATTAGCTGCATCAAAATAATAGAAACACCTTTAAGATTTATCTAGAACTTTATCACCTATGTTATTTGTGTGGACTTATGTCGCTTATGTCATGCTTGTTAATTTGTTATGTTGCTTATATTTAATATCAGATTCACTTAATTGTTATATGGACGTATGTTGCTCATCATTCATGTGACTTGTTGCTTGGGAGAAGAGAGGAGAGATTGTCAACAAGATATGTCACTCTATTCGTATTTACTCAATTAATTGTAATACAATTTGTATCGATTACATTTATAACAATCTATATGTTGAAACTTACAAGGGGGATGGATGCTACATGGGAGAAGAGCAATTGAAAATAGGGGATGGGTGCTACATAGGCTCAAGAATTAGCAACAACAAGGTACATATGTACTGCTAAAATGCTTATTTTATTTGCTGCCTTAGCGCCTTAAGATATGTGTAAGGTGTTGCCTCGCCTCGCGCCTTACCGCTTAAAAAGGGTGAGGGTGGTGGGATGCCTCGTTTTACCACCTTAATAACCTTGCTTGTTTTGAAATCTTTGGCACACTATTTTATCCATCGTACTGGTAAACTGTGCATAACTGATTGTTGAGCATGTAGATAAGAGTTCAACTACCACTAGGAAAGAGGTCAACTACCATTAAGAATAGCACAGCTGATCATTTATAATACTCACCGGGTGCTTTCTGGCTTGGGACCATAGTTATGTTCACCTAACATATGGTTCGGATCATCAAGCAAGTCGTTTGGTGGTTGTGTAGCCAGGTCTCCAGCTGAAAGTGGTGCCTCTGGAACTTTTGTCCTCCTCCTGACATTCCGGAGACCTAGCCGTGTAAGCTTTCGAGCAACTTGAGCAGAAGATATCTTTCCACTGGGGTCTAAAGCTTCAGCAATTAGATGACTGCATTTATGGTCATCCTTATATCTGCAACATAAAAGGAATAAACATTCAGGCATCAGCACATGATTCCTACCAAAAACAAAATATAGGTACCAATGCACCGAAAAAATTCAGGAACTTTTTAATACCATCACGAAAAGGCTATGACGCTATGTTGAATTATATGAATTGACCACTATTCTTTCTTGACATAAATTGATTACTTACTTCTCATAAAGATCTCTGATAAGCTTCTCTTGCTCTTCATTAAAAACAGAACGACCTCGCCTTTTTGGGACTCCTGAATTCTGAGAACCTCTTGATACAGTATTCCTGAATTTAAGTCCATTCAAGTCAAAATGAGGCTTGATGTAGCACAGTAGCAGCTAAGCGTTCAAATGCAGAACAGCATACAAAACAAACCTATCATTATCCTCAGCTTCACTGTCTGAAAGTGACATTAATCTGTTCCTTTTATTTGTGGCACCCATGCTCTTCTGAAAAACATCTTCATGCTCACCAGAAGATGAATCTTCATCCCTGTTTGCATGCACACATGAATGGAAGTTACTCATTTGTCATCTGGTTCCCACTACATTAATGGCATACACAGAACAAACTTACTTATCAGCATCATATGGTGCATGTGGTATAACAAAGTCAGCTTCATCATCACCAAGAGAATCTGCTATGTTTATTGGACCTCTCCATCCCTTACTTGAATCAATTTCACCATCCTTGTTTCTAACATTTTTATTAACCTCGCTCAGTAGAGCATCAGCATCAATGCAATGGCACTCCTTGCGTGTCTTCCAAAAAAGCAACTCAACAAACAGTAATGGCTGTTTTTTCATTACCCTCAGCATCTTCCTTACAACTTTAGAAAGAAAATTTACAATGTTCGCATATTCCTTTGAACTCGATGACTTTTGGTCAGCTAATATGTCATAGAAAGTAGTTAGAAACGATAGCTGCAAAAAAAAGTATAATGTAAGCTCCCAAGGAAATATAGCTCTCTGTGGAAATATATATCGTTGTATTTTTACCTGATAGAGCATTGGTGACAGTTCCAGATCTTCACAGAATCTTCGTAGCATGCATATTATGTAGTGATTTGTTCGAAAGGAGTTACTCTTGTAATGCTTCAACAACCAGCATATATTTTGAACAACAGAATTGTTTGCAAGACTGAATACTAATCGGGACACATTAAAATCAACTTCACTTGTAGCAGGGGGGTGATCATCAATGGAAGAATCTGAAATCCCGTCCTCTTCATCAATGAGATTCCTTTTCGTTCCATCACTGCCTGCACAAGATGGATCACCTCCATGATGTGCAGTACTCTCCAGATTAACTGCCTTGTCCACAAGTGTATCTGGTGCATCCGTGTCATTGGAATCAACTTTTCCTTGCTCTAGGAGAGAAGGCTCTGCTACAGGATTCCCAATTCTCAAATCTTGGAATGATTCAGGTGGACATTTAGTCCCATCTGTTGGATCAATATAGCTTTGTTCCACATTCTCTGCTCTGGGTTTTGTATTCTCGTTTTTGTCATTTGATATCTTCTTTTTTCCGCCCTTTCTTGCCTTTTTCGCAACCTAAATTCAGGGACTGATTAATAATCAACTCAAAAAGGAAAGGAGGTGCAATAACTGCTTCAGCATGAAGTTTCTCATCTTTATTTAAACAGATGAAAATTGATAGAAGCAATAGTTGCTGAAAAATGAAGATGCACATGGAATATAACATCGTAACTTGTGGTTGACCATATGAGCAAGAGAAATATTGAAGTTAAGAACAAGAATAGCATACCCTTAATGCACCACGTGCTTGAAGCTTCTCCATGAGCTGTAGCATGATATGAATTGTTTCTAATAAATCTGCAAGATCACTGATAAAAACAATAGACAAGTCAAACAATGGATGCACAAATGTAAAATAGGATATAAATTTAGTTGATTAAATAATGTAATGAAATAGTGTGGACCTCCATTGCCCAGAAACCAATTGCAATTCAAACCTTGAAATACCCATTCACAAAAACTACAGTTCGCAGAATGCAACAGCTTGCACACACATAAGATTCCATTTTCATCATTAGACATCAAAGATTCACAACTTTAGTCTGGTGAAACAAAGATTCACAACTTTAGAAGGAAAAATTCCATCTATATCACTCGAAAAACACAGGTACCCTTCCTTCTTAGGTAGGAGTGTAATAAAGGCTGAATTTAGCTGCTCAAAGTTTCTGAACTTTCTACTCCATACCGCTGCAGTCATAATATCCAGTTTAATAATCTGCCAGCAAGCTTTATAGAATTTCCCGGTGAAGCAAAGGACTTCAGACCAATAAGTTTGGTTCATTCTTTTGCAAAACTCATCACAAAATTATTGGCCAATAGGTTAGCAGGGCGGCTGAATCAGATGGTGTCTCCCAATCAAAGTGCGTTTATCAAAGGTCGCTTCATACAAGATAATTTCATGCTTGTTCAGCAGACTGCTCGTTTCCTTCACCAGCAAAAACAAGCTCGCTTTCTACTAAAATTGGACATCACAAAGGCTTTCGATTCTGTATCCTGGCCATTTTTGTTGGAGATCATGAAACACTTGGGATTTGGTCCTGTGTGGTGTGACATCATTAGCGGGATGCTTGCTTCCGCTTCCACACAGGTACTCCTCAATGGTAGTCCAGGGGAAACAATTCTTCATCAACGTGGACTTCGTCAAGGTGATCCGTTGTCCCCAATGTTATTTATTTTGGTCATGGATGTCTTATGTTATATGGTCAAGAAAGCATCTGATGAGGGTCTATCGCAACCACTAGCAAGACAGACATTGCAGCACCGCATATCTCTGTATGCAGATGATGTGGTAATCTTCTTAAGCCCTTCGGCCAATGATATAGGTATCACGCTGGATATTCTCCAACTCTTTGGGGATGCATCGGGGTTGAGAACAAATGTTCAAAAAAGCAATGGCTTCCCTATCCAATGTTCAGAGGAAGATACAATCACCATACAGGATCATCTCCCTTGTCAACTATCAGACTTCCCTTGCAAGTATCTAGGAATCCCGCTTTCCTTGCGAAAATTGACAAAGCAGCAAGTTCAGCCTATCATTGATCGGATTGCTGATTGTCTCCCGGGCTGGAAAGCGGATTTACTCACAAAGGCTGGGAGAAGGATTTTGGTTCAGTTTGTGCTCACCTCTATGTTGGTGTACTTAGCTATGGCAATGGATCTTCCTCCCTGGGCCCTTAAAGCTATTGATAAAATTAGAAGAGGTTTTCTTTGGAGAGGAAGAAAGGACGCGAAAGGAGGACACTGCCTATTGGCCTGGCCTAAGGTTACTCGGCCAACTGAACTCGGAGGCCTTGGCATTTCCCATCTACAGCAGCTGGGATGGGCTCTCCGGATGCGATGGTTGTGGCTGCAGAAAACCGAACCTGACAGGCCTTGGGCGGCTTTCCAAATTCAAGTGCATCCTGCGGTCAAAGCTTTCTTTAGGGTGGCCATTGTCTCGGAGGTCGGCAATGGCAAAAACACAATTTTTTGGACTGACAGGTGGTTGAATGGCCAGAGCCTGGATCAATTAGTGCCTAATCTTTTTGGTTCAGTCAACAACAAAGCAAGGAAAAGAAATGTATATGAAGCCCTTTCCGAGTTGAAATGGGTGCAGGACATACGGGGTGCCATTACAGTACCCGTGTTGACAGATTTTTTTAAATTGTGGGATCTTATCTCGGATTTTACTTTGCAACCTGAAGTTGATGATACTCATATATGGCAATTCTTTAGTTCAGGAATGTACTCTGCTAAATCTGCATATGATGGATTTTTTATTGGGGCTGTACAGTTTGGGCCTTGGGAGAGAATTTGGAAGAGCTGGGCACCAGGAAAATGCAAGTTCTTCATGTGGTTAGTGGCACACAATAGGTGTTGGACTGCAGACCGGCTTGCTAAAAGAGGTCTGCCCCATCCTGAACGCTGCCCACTCTGTGATCAAGCTGAGGAAACGATTGATCACCTACTGGTCTCATGTGTCTTCTCTAGGCAAGTATGGTATAACATTCTGCACAAGGTCGGCCTGCAGCATCTCTTCCCCCAGCCTGACAACAATTCCTTTGATGCATGGTGGGCAAGCACAAATTCTGATATTGATGTTCAGATTAAAAAAGGTCTCAACTCCATCATTATTCTAGGAGCTTGGTCTATTTGGAATCACCGTAATCGTTGTGTGTTCGATGGGATTCAACCGAACCTTAATAGTGTTATGGTTTCAGTAAAAGATGAGCTCCTCCTGTGGAGTTTGGCCGGAGCTCGGGGAATATCTAATCTCCTCGCTCTAGAGCCAGTCAATGCATGAGTCCTCTCTCTAGTAGGTCTTGGGTCAAGTTTGTAAACTGTGAGAGAGATACATCATTGATGTAATAGGGTGTGTATATGTGTGTGGTTGTACGGGGTTTCTAAACCCACTTCTTGTTTTTCTTCTTAATATAATGATGTGCAGCTCTCCTGCGTGTTCGAGAAAAAAAAAACACAGGTACCCGCACCATAATGTACCGCTCAACCTTTGAGAATGTGAATACCCAAACAACTGGCGCTTTCAAGTGCTATGGATGAAAATTTTCCAGTTTAGAATGTGCACCCACTGGCTGTATGTATTGAAGCTACTATACATTTAACTTTTGTAAAGCAGAGAAGAAAAGTTGAGCCTAGCATTTATTTTGAAAATGAAAAATGTTAACAGAGAACTTCTTGAAGTACATGTTGGCAACAAGAAAATTGCTCTAATGGATGTCTCCAGGTTGTGGTCTTGTGGAGTATCTTTCTACAAACCAGAAAAGTTTGTACAAATTTTCAAAGTAAAGTTGCAATCAAAACACATCTGACAGTGATCCAGTGCCTTTGCTAGCATCAGTAAATAAAGATTACAGAACATATAATATAAATTTCTGAAAGGAATCTTTTGTACAAACCTTTTTGGTTGCTTATGAGTATCAAAAGATCTGAATAAGTTCAGGAGAAATTGAGTGAGCCCTTGTTCTGTCTGATCATAGAACAGCTTGTACAGTAAAACACGAGCTGTCTGAGACTCCCTTGAATCTTCAGGAAGTACTTTTAGCACCAAATATATCATGTCAATCTGCAAAGCAAGGTTCTTCAGTGTGTGGATTTGGAATATGCATAAAGTTGTAAGTGGACAAATAATTAAGACAGACTAAAGGAACGTCACAAGGGACTCATGGAACTAAGCAGGCTCGCAAGGTTTTTATTCATGAAGTAAATTAGATTCTCCTTTTCACATTAGCAACACATTGCAATTCTCATTGCAGACCTGCAGAGTTCTCAGACAAACAAATGATAAATATAAATAACTTGGTATAAAGCGTATATGCAATTTATGAGGTTCACCAAATTAGCATCTAGTAGGCCAGTTAGTATATTGCCACTGACAATGCAGAAAGCACTAAAGTTAATAAATAAATTTTACTAAACTTTCATATAGTAAGACGGCTTCAATTTTGGCTTAGTTTAAGACTAAACAAACCAAGCTCGAGCCTATTTTCAACCTCTATTTTGCTTTTGAGTCAAGTTCAAAATCAACAATCTAAATTAGGTTGGGCACAAATACCCATATATAAGTCCCCTGCAAGTCTAACATCTCGTTTCTACTTGAGTTATAAAACTTTGTCAAAAACTATAGAAACTGAGTCAAGCTCAACTCAAACTTCACTTGTTTCAACCCTAGTTGCCATTACTATTTTCGTTTTAGAATGTGCATCCCACCGTCCCAGTTTTGCAAACTGTTACCAAGCTCATTGGTTCAGAAGCAAAATGGGAAACACAAGTTCCATATGCATGTAACTGTTGATTATTAGAAAAACAAAGTTTTTTTTTAACGGAAAGAAAAAAACAAAGCTCAGCATCCCTGTCCATGGTTGTTACGGCGGAGTCGGCGACCAAGGCGAATAAGGGGCGCATGGACGCCATGGCGACGCTAGGCGAGTCGCCACATTGTGCATGTATGTAGTCGTCGCACTGTGCACGTATGTATCCAACATACTCGTACTCTGCATCGCGATCCAGTGTTTGCTGACTCTCTCTGTCTCCCCGCACTCCCCTCTCCCTCTCCCTCTCCCTCTCTCTCTCTCGCCTCCAGTCCTCCCCCCACCACCGCCTCCCCCCAGCACCACCCCTCCCTGCCGCCTTGCCTCCTTTCCCCTTCCCGCCACCTCATCCCCCCCCCCCCAAGTCATGGCGAATGGGCGTGGCGTCCACCCAACTCCACCTAGGCAACGCCGTAACAACCATGTCCCTGTCTTTGTAACATGTATTATATACATATTCGCTTACCATGTTCTTCATTAGAGACCCGGCTGCTGAAAGAGTTTTGTAATCATTAGTTTCCTTCAGGCCATCATAGGTCTCACGCCACCTCAAAATGACTAAATTGAACATATCTTCATTCAATGTGGCTGCAACAGGTCCACATATGTCACCATGGAAAGGTACATTATCTTCAAGTCCATTGCTAGGATAAGTCTCAGATGGCTGGACCCCAGCATTGGATTTCTGACCAAAAGAATGTCACATTGTCACAAAACATCATGACAAAAAGATAATAGTCAGATATCTGCATGAGTGGTTATAGTTATGGTATTCAATGCTAATAAGACAATACAATGAAGACATCACTGATCTACAACTTAAGTTTCATTTATTGCACTAGCAAAAATAAAATCAGTTATGTAAGTGCAGCTCTTGGCAATTCCAGTCAACAATTCAACATCAGTTATGAAGAGGAAAAACGAGCACTGTGTGCTAATGAAGAAATTAGGCATCATTGACGATGATAAGGTGGATGGAAAAACCATGGGCATATGCCTAGAACTCTTGAGGAAGTGTCCGGAAAAGTCAACCGACATTATTGTGGCCTTGTTCGGGTTGGACAAGTTGAGGAATTGGACTTCATCGTTGGTAGGTGTTTCTCTACCTTAGTGTAGTGTAGTAGTTTGGTGGTTGGTGTAGCCTAGCAGTTTCGTGTTGTTTTGGTTTAGGTGTTTTGAGGTGTGTTGTTGTCTCGGTGTTCAGGAGGTGTCTTCACCCATTTGGGTTGGTGCTTGTATCCTCTCCTTTCTATTAATGAAATGAGGCAGAGCTCCTGCCCTTGTTTCAAAAACAAAACAACTTTCCCTAAGTGATTAGAATATGAAACAGCCAATCACATATAAGAAAATGAAGTATAAACCGTCCATGAGTTCTGTTCCAAACCTGAGCATTCAATGCCTTCTCGTGTTGAAAAGATAAGACAAAGCGAGCAACTTTGAAGAATGTAGTGATATCAGATTTCTCAATAGCATGATGCTCCTTAACGATTTCATCACAAACAGACTGCATCAGGACTGATAAGCACTGTGTTATTCCAAGCTTACATGAAATAGGATATAATAGTTCTGGTAAACAAAAATGAAAAGATCAACTCACCGTTGTATCCTCCAGATAAAAATTGATCCAGGAAACTTCTTAGCATTTCCATAATACCCTCCTTTGGTATGTATAGAAGCTCATTATCCCAGGCTATCCTTTTCTGGGGACCTCTTTGGACATTACGTATTTTCCGGAGGCTATTTGCAGATGCTGGGTTGGGATTCCCCTTGCACAACGATTTAGATCCGTCCTATGGGTTCAAGTGCAACACAAGAAAAGAACACATAATTATCTGCTTGTGATGCATTATCAAATTTGTAGTATTTGATAATAGATGGTACCACTGAAAGGCATGTAAAAGTTCCACTAAGTGAGTGATGCTGTAAGTTTGGCTGCCTGAATGTCCTTTTTTTCCTCTCCTCCTCTTCCATCATCAATCTCAGCGAATGTACTGATGTATCAATACCTCCATTAATCTGGTCCTATGGAATATCAATAGAGTAAACACAAATGTTTTCATTGCAAGTTCATGGGAAAGGGGTCATCTAAAAAACGAAAAGAAACTTGGAGAAAACTTTAAAAGAAAAGACATACCTTTGAACCTTCGGCAGAAGCTCTGGCAATCAATTCTGGATCCCGGCCTAAGAAAAGGTAATGAAAGATTTCCAATAAAAGAAGGTTTTCCTGTGTGAGATAACCGGAGGGCTCATCAATATGCTGAGCCAGCACTAAGATAAGGTCCATTACATTCTCTTGAAACATGAGCTCTAAAAAGCTATCGGCCAGGCAGAGTAACTGTGTAGCTTCTCCAGATGCCTTCTGAGGTAATGTGATTTCTTGAATAGCCAAGACGTTACGGAACAAAGTGAGCACCAACTGAACTAGCTTCCAGTCATCTTCTGTGAATGAAGTTCTGATTACCATTGAAAAGTAAATAATGAATACTCAAGTCACTAGAATGAAGGAAATACAGCAAACTACAACTGAAGAACAGAATATGAGAATGACAGTGGATCCATGATATTTTCACAGCGTCCCTTTATGCAACAAAATCAGAAAAATGATAAATATAATAGTCTTTGGCCATTAAATGTAACACTTGAATGAGTACATCAAAAGCCCTTGGCTGTTTGGTATCATTTGTGATTTAAAATACGAGAATTCACAATTTCAGGATTTGCTTTTGATCTCAGTACATAATTTTCTTTTAAGAGCATAGTCCAATGCAGGTGAAGACAGTGGCTAGCATCAAGTTGACAAACTGACCTAACAGCAGGCATAACAGCATGCAGACCACGCATAATCTTGTCCATATGCTAATAACATAGGTGAAGTAAAAAAATTACAAGTTTACTACAGCCTACTAAAATCATGATCTCATCTGGTTTGCAGGCGGAATCCAAAAAAAAAGAATGCTAGAATTAGGGATGGAATGATGTCAAAATTTCTTTACATTGCGCTGCAAATGGAATAGCAATCTATTTCGTTGATCAGTTCATAAATGCTCAAATAGAAATCCAGTTTCATATATATGCATAGTGGATTTTCTTTCTTCCCTCAGGACTTGGCAGCATAACAAAAGAAAAAAAAGGGATCATTCGTCCATGGGTGAGATGGTAGCAGGCCTCCCAAAGCCATCTACTTGTGAAGATCATTTTTTCTTCAATCGTCATCTTCCAGTTCCATCCCCTCCTTGAACAAAAACTGATTTATTAAGTCTTCAGTTCGGTATTTTGCACCTAAACTCTCCCTTTGAATCACAATCAGCAAGATTTTACAAATGTTCTGTTAGATAAGTGAAAGAAAGAAAATAAGGTTATTGAAACTTCCAAGAGTTTGTGTGTTAGACTGTTAGTCATATTTGCCCTTCCCCTTTCCTTTTGTACTACACAGTAGTTCATAATGAGGGCTCTCAGAGTAACAGAGTAGCTGACAGCGTATATTCAATTGGCTGCATACCAGTGTTTCCTGATCCTTATGCTCCATTCTTTCAACAATATAGAATGATGAGTTACTTTATGCTACGAAACATACGAGTTATAAGATTGCCTGTTCTCAGATGAGTGGGCTCCATAATAAAACAGGAATATCATCTCTCACTAAAAAGAACAATGAAAGAGAATTTACCTTTCCAAACGATCCAATGGGTCTTCAAGAAGAGACACAATGACTGCCATTACAACATTGTGTGTCAGTGCAGCCTTCAAATCCCACAGGTACTCTATCTGCTGTGCAACATCGTCTGATGAAGGCTCCACAGGCATTGTAAGGAATACCAACACTTTCACTTCAAAACAAAAGGGAAAAGGAAAAGCATTTAATCTCATAGTGCTGCATCAAAGTAATGTTCCAACTGAAGGCACAATATATTGCTATATAAAGGGGAACTATATACACACACACAATTGCGCTATTCTGCGCTCGCGCGCACTGTATGCGCCGGAAAATTATTGTCGTGCGTAAATGAAGTTACTGTCAAATACATGCAGAATTACTGCCAGTTATGTAGTGTTACAACTGACAGTAACCTTATATGTGATTAGCAATAACTTTACTTGCACACAGCAGTAACTTTCTGACATGCATTTTACACCTACGAGCAGAATAGGAATTATACACGCACACACATACATATATATATGGAGCATATCTAGTGCAAATGGCCTTTTCAGTGGTAACATACAAACACAAATCAGGGTCGTTGAATCCACTTTCTACGGCTTGGATCCATGAGGGTGGAAGCCCCTCAAAACTTACGCGGTTTTACGCATAACCCCCGCCTCCCTTCTCCCCTTTACACAATACCCTCGTCGCCTCAACTCCCTCTGTCCACCTCCAGCCTTGCGCCGCCCCCGTCGCCTCAACTGGGAAGCTGCCGCCGCCTCCCAGCCTTGCGTTGCCCCCGTTGCCCTCCTCGCTGGCGCTGCCTCCCAGCCTTGCGCCGCCCCGATCGCCTCCATGCCCTCCGCGCTGCTCCCCTCCTCGCTGGCCTCCCTTCGTGAGAAGCCACCCCCCGTCGCCTTCCCCGCTGGTGACGCCCCTTCTCCCCTGTCGGCGACACCCTCGTTGTACGGCTCGGATTAGGTTTGGCCGCCTCTGTCCTCTCTGGCGTTTTGCCCCTCCTCCCCGACGTTTTGCCACCAGCCTACTCCATCCCTAGCCTGCAACCACGACCACGGCCGCCACGACTACAGCCGCCTTCAACCACGACTACCAGAACCACGACCACGCCCACAGCCACCTTCAACCACAACCACCAGAACCACGGCCACTACAACCACAGCCGCTACAACCACAGCCGCCTTCAACCACGACCATGGCTGCCATGACCACGGTCGTGTCGCCTTCGACCACAACCACAGCGAGGAGCGGCAGCCGAGGAGCCCGGGTGGCACCGGGGGGATGGTGGTGTCAGGCGAGGGGTTGATTGTGAACAAGGGAGTAAAGTCTAGATACTTGCTAACTCATTCATGCATTTGTTCCACAAAGCAAGTTTATGATTTCGCAAAGTTCAAAACTACAAACTGGTTTCCTCAGGAAAAAAACCTACGGACTGGAAAAAATACTTCAGCAGAGACTGTTATTTAATAAGTGGATCTACTTGTTTAATAATATCAGTTGTAAACAGAAACAGTCATGACTCATGAAGACTAGGAATAATGATGATCTAGTTGTTGACATTTGTGCTCGTCTGCTTTATGAAATTAAGAGAAAAAAATGCGCTTATACCAGCAACTCCTTCGCTATCGAAATTATTGCTTTAATTGGCCACGAGTTTCAACCCCTGTAGGCGATCCACTTAAAATAAAATGCCCCGTATAACCCTTTCAGAATTCTAGGAAGCAAAAGGAAAAACAATTTACCTGCAGTGATCACCAGGTTGCGATCGGCCTGGTAATTCTCAATGATGGGTACCAGATCTCTAGACGCGATCTTCCACTTACAAACCTGCTTGAAAACCTCCCGCCGCTGCGGGTCGTCCCGCCGCAGAAACCTCTGCAGATCCTTTAGGTTATCTACAAAAACGCGCGCGCGCGCACAAGAAAAATTAGCGAACACTGCGTCGCGGATCGAAATGGAGGCGAACCGAAGCCGTTGCGGGAGAGGCGTGGGAATCTGGGGGGCGATACCTAGGCAGTGCTCGCTCTTGGTGTAGCCGACGACGGCGCCGTCGTCGTCCTCCTCGGGGGCACCGAGGCCGGCGCATGTGAGCGAGAGCACCGCCGAGTCCATGGCGGCGCGCGGCGAGGTACCCCGCCCCGATAGGGTTTAGCCGCCTTGCCGGAGCGGGGAGTCGGGGCTTAGGGGAGCTGGATGCGGGCGGAGGCGAGTATGGGGGTGGTGAACTGGGGAATCGCGCGAGGAGCGGTTAATCGAAGACTCGGGGTGGAGAGAGAGATCGGTCACGGGAAGACGAGGAGATTGGGGATTGTTCCCGCCGCCGCGCGCCATTGGGGTAGGATTTTCCCGCGCTTTGTTTCTGCTTGGTGGGCTCATTCCCTCCCAACATGGGCCGGCCCATGAAGAAGAGGAAAACGTAACGTGGGTGCCTCCCGATAAATTGTCCAACAGTAATGGGCTCTCTACATTTCTCAGTGTCGCGGGCCATCCATGTGGCCAGGATCAACCGGCATATTCACTGAATTCGTTTTTTGCGATTCATAATATTCATATGGCCGGTTCATATTGGCTCCTCTCTAGAGGAGAAGACAGAAATTAATATAAATAACTATTTTTCTAAAACGGTTTCCTAAGTCCTCTTACTTCCATCTCATTTTAAAGATAAAGCAGAGATTACGGGCACATAGTGCACCTCCCTCCTCTCACTCCCGTCTCATACACAAATTTCTCTCACTTTCGCTACCGTTTATGTTCTCCATCTAAAAACTATTTTTTTAATTATTATTATTTATTTTCAACTAAAAACTACCAGTGCACCATCGAAATGCCCCGGGTAGCAGGCTACGCGGATTGGTGCTTTCGGATGGGCTGAATCGAGCCCAATTTGGTTGCGTGGGCGCGTCACCTGCTGGGATGGTACGGGCGGAGAAGGGAACAGTGAGTGCTGGGCCATCGCCTCATAGGTCCAAAATAATGGGCTAGCTCATTCCATTGGTAGGCCGGCCATGCATCGTAGCTAGGACCAGCTTGGAATCACGTCTCACTCGATGGCCGGGCCAGGCCTAGCTCACCGCATGCCGCACCGAAATAGCGGCACAATCCGTCGATGCACAAACAAAGTCACTGTTTTTTATATGCTTTCGACAGCTTTTTGATTTTTAACTTCACTCAACGATCACTGCTTATTAAATTAATAAATTATAGTCATAAATCATAACCCAAAAAACATACCCAAAGCCCCATACCCCGAGTACTTTCAACCAGGCGAGGCAACCAACCAGGGCCGTTCCTGTAATTTTGGAGGCCCTGGGATATGATAAAAGTGGAGACCAATCGTTCTAATATAAATATGTAATGATACACTTTATTTCAATTGCAAAAGCTAAAGTTCAATATAATAACCATTAAACTTAGTATGTTACAAAATACAAAGTACTTATTGATGATATTAGACTTAGTACATTACAAAATACAAAGTATTTACTGGTGACAATCCACTTGCATGTTAATATTATGAATAAGTCTTTGAAAATTATAACATGCTATAAGGACAACATGTTTAGAATAAACTAGCCATTTTATGTCATGTATCTCTCCGTTGCTCATTTTTCTAGAATAATAAGCACATGAAAAATGTCTATTGAGATTATCTAAAGGGAATACAATATTTTCTTCTCGCATGGGCCACTTTTCCACTAAACTATTCCTTGCTTTATTATCAAGGTTGTCCTGGTTTCTTGACTCATAAATATCTATAGTAAAAATTGATTCTTCATCAACGCGTACAGTAGCGGAGTTAGCTAAGTTTTCATACCCATTTAAATTATTATCATCCTCTTTGACATCATCATTTTGACCTAAATTTTCATTTGGTTGCTCTTCAACAATAACTAAGGCCAAAGCCTCATAATTCTTAGAAGAACCTATATTAATCCTAATGAATTTGTCGATGGATCCTTTTTGGGATTCTATCAACTCATCTACTTGTTTCCTTGTTTTCCTTTTTCACTCCAAGATAAATACTTTCCATCACGCTGCTTCTCTGTTGGTCCTTTCTTCTCCCACTTGCCCATGCATGCATATAGGCAACTCTTGTCTTCATGAAATGACCTTCTGATATTGTTGATTCAATATTGCCAGAGAGAGGGAAAGAGATCGACACCAACAAATGGAAAGGTAATCTTTCTGAAAGTCATGTGCATCCTGCCTGCAATTTAAGAGAGAGCTACCTCCGGTCCACTCGTGGCAGTGGGGTTTATTTGCTGCCGACTCATTCATTCAAGTGCTAAGAACACCGATGCTATGTATGCACATCTTAGCAGCTGAGTGGATGGCCCGGGAGCTAATGGTAAGCTCTGCGTTGCTTGTGCTTGGACTGAAGGGTATTCCCTCTCTTGATCAAGAGACATCACGTTCTGAGGCTCAAGCTGTCCCCTATGAGCTTTCAGAAACCTGAAGTTACTTCATGCAGTTAGGCCCTGTTTGGGAGAGCTCCACCACTGAAAACGTGGATCTGGAGTAGCTCCACCGTGGATCTGAGATCCCACCATGGAGTGTTTGGCTTGTACAGCAGCTCCAGATCCACGAAATTGAGGTTTTGGTGGGAATGGCCACTTTTGGTGGGATGGGGTGTGTAACCAGTGGCATTGGTGGGTAATTACCACCCAACTCCACGGTGGAGCACCCCTTGAGGAGCTCCATGAAATCCATGGATCTGGCCCTCAGATCCAGGATTTTGGTGGATCCAGATTTCGCGGAGCTGGAGCGTTTGGGTAAAATTTCGTGGAGTGGAGCTGTTTTCGTGGATCTGGAGCTGGTGGAGCTCTCCCAAACAGGCCCTTACACCTATCCAGGTCTCAGCTCTGAACCAAGCTATTCCAATCCAGTTACCCATGTCGTTGGGCATGTTTTTTTTTGCTGCGGTTTGTGACTTTTGGTTACGGCTTGTGATTTTTGGGCTGTTTGTACGAAAGATTACAGAGTAACAGAAACTCATGTGTGGTTTTTATCGATATAAATGAAGTCAGTAAAGTATGTATTATAATTAACTAGTAGACTCTATCTTGAAAAAATACTCTGTTTAAAAGCTAGTTACTGTAGAGCAGTTTTTAGAATCTGAAACTGATTAGTTTCTGTCCATAGAATACAGTAAATTTTTTCTTGAGAGAGGAAAATACAGTTAGTGTCTTGCTTAGCTCTGCTTTCGTTTATGCGCTCATGGGCTCCTACACACAAGGTCCAGCCCAGCTATGTGGAGTAGTATGGCTTGCGGCCCAACCCATAAATAAAAAGGAGGAAGAGAAACAGAAAAATCAGAGTAAAACGGGAAAAGAAAAAAGGGGAGGAAAAAAAGGAAAAGAAACCAGCGAGGAAGCGACCATGTCCATGGCTCTGTCGAGCTCGCTGCGTGCCCTGGCCCGCCCTATCCCCCCCTTGAACTCCTCTTCCTCTGCTCGCCTCAGGCCTAGCGGAGTCGCGGCCCCGGCAGCCCACGCGCGGAGGCGGAGGGGAGCGGGGGTTGTGGCGCTGGCGGCGGCGCTGCCGTCGGACGCGGAGTGGTTGGAGCGGCTGCCGGAGAAGAAGAAGCCGCTGTACACGCACAGCCTGCCGTGCATCGAGGCGTGGCTCCGCAGCATCGGGTTCACGCAGACCCGCGAGGACCACGCCGTCTGGGTCGCCGAGATGCCGCTCTGGCACGCTCGCCTCAGCCTCGACGTCACCGACCTCCACATCAGGTATGGCCTTCCTTGTCTCGGCGTTTTTTTTTTTTGCTAGTCTGACAATTTGCAGACAGTAGTGTTGAAAACATGGAGTGCTGTATAATGCGTGCTCGCTTGGGCTTCAATTCTTGCTCATAATTCAACCGAAATGTCACCAATCTAGTACTAATCAACTCATGTAAGTGCGTCAGATGAATATGCCTACTGAATAGGCAGTGTGGATGTTTCATTGTTTTGTATAAACACATGGTAGATTGCCCAACTAGTTCTGCAAATTTCTCATTGTAAATCAAGCCGTGCTTACATCCTACCCTTTTTCAGCACAAATCCCAACTTTATTCAGCTCCCTGAGTTCCATGATTGAACTATAGCCTCCGATGAAAAGCGGAATTATGGAATATGAATCCTTTGCTCATTGACTGAATTATTTATCAAGACTCAAGTACTAATCCTATTATCTTATCACCAACCAGGTACTTGAAAAGCGGTCCAGGAAATCTTGAGAAGGATGTGGAAAGAAGATTCAGCTATGCCCTAAGCAGAGAAGACATCGAGAACGCAATACTTGGAGGACCTTAATCCCATCACTGGGATCAAAATTAGGATCTTCAAGCATGTTTTCCCTGAGAAGGACGGGGAAGGCAGTGCAGAAGCTGTCCGACATCCATCAAGGACGAGATTTGCTTAATTCTCTTCCATCATTGTAGCACAAAAGCAAAGGGATCATGTATCAAAAAAATCATTTGTAATAATTCAACGTACTCAAGACGCCACTAGCCATGATTTTGGGTAATCAATTTTGTGAATTTATTTGAGTAGCAGCTCTTTGCATGTTACGAGGAACTGCAGCACGACGCTGTGAGCTAGGAGGCACAGAACTTGGCAATTCATTCATCAGGCTTAAAATATGAACGTCGAATAGATTGTATAAAATTGAAGCACAAGTATCCGCATTACTTGCATAATTGGTGTTCTCACGGCAAACCATGCTTAGAGAAGGCCTCAAATATAAAATTTTAGCAACATCACGCAACGTTCCAATTACTTATTGGCATTGTTCGGATCATATTGCAGACACGTAGTTGACTCTGAAAGATGTAACAATAATGAATAAACTGTAGTGTATACATTGAGGATGAATACCTCTGAACAATTGACTTAAAAAAAACGGGCGTAACTTTCTACAGCTGCAGGGATAAACCAACAGTCATCGTGGAATCAACTGTACCAGAACTAAAAGGGAAAAATACAGGATCAGATCACGCCGCATCCTGACCAAAGAGGAGCTTCCGGATCTGCAAAGAAATGATGAATGTGCTCAGCTGAAATACCGATGAGGTATCAGAGTATCTGTACTATTTTTTTTTCATAAAGCAGAGGTATTTTTTCTATGAATATCTAGTCATGGGTAGCAATACTCCTTTACACGCAGTGCTGGAATAAGTGTTTGAATACATGGCACTGCACTACAGCCTACTTAAATGCTGTGGAGAGACTGCAAACTAGGTAGACTAATCTGCGTCATGATGTTTGCTTTTGTGAGACTTCTAGGCAAGATGCAAAGTATTCATCAATAAGGGGAGAAAAATCAGGAAATGAGTTCACGGTTAGCTCCTCTGGTAATTTCTAGCGGAAAACAATTTCCACCCTTGCATCGAGTGTATTCTCACACACAATCTTTCCATCTCGGGAAGCCAACACAACACCTCCAGAGCTGAAGAAGCAAAGAATATTAGCCTATGTTGCATAATCATGAACAAATATTATGCTACACAAAAATCACACAGTAGAACAAAATATCAGCCATAGGCATGTCACAGTAAGGTTCAATTTTCCACTACTCTCCACCCAGCCGAATATTTAAATTGCCTGCTACACTGCCACGCATTTATTCAATATTGTACATGATACTGAATATACTAAATATTCAAATACGCAAGGAAAAGCATATACAAGAAACATCATATGGTACTCCGAAATAGCCTGGACAGGAGTAAAAGATGTCATACCAGAACAAGCAATGAATGTTGTGGTGGCTTGGAGCTGGTGGCAGGTACACATTATTGTCAACAATTATTTCTGGTTCATGCACATTTGCTTTTGATGCATACTCATGCTTCGCCCAATGCAGCACTGAGTACACAAGATAGTCTTCTTTGTGGCAGCAGAGTAGCACAGCTGGTTCTTTCAACCGAAGCAAGCCCTGTATTTGACAACCGAAAGAGTATATCAATATATGAGTAAATATTCCTTTAGGGTATGACAGCAGTGTTGGGATACGGATAGGCTACACTAGCACAGATTAAAATTTTCTACCGCGTAAACCAGGAAGCCATATGAGTAAGAGATAATAGATTATTACCACTAGACGAGCAGTGCCGCGGAAGTAGAGTTGAAATAGTCAATTCAACGAAGAGCGCGTCGGTGTAGTGGAAGTAGTCGACCGTTCTCTGCCCAACCATCTCCTCGCGATCGTCCCGATCAGCGCCGCGGTCACAGCAACGCCTCTACCGAGGTCCACACGTCCAGGGATGGGCTGATATCTTGATGGATTTTGTGGAAGGTTTCCCAAAGGTACATGGCAAGTCTATGATTTTGACTATTGTTGATCGTTTTTCAAAATATGTCCACTTCATCGCCTTATCTCACCCATATACTGCCAGTTCAATCGCTAGCGCTTTCTTTGCTGACATTGTCTAACTCCATAGCATCCCATCTTCAATTATGAGTGCTCGTGATCCTGTTTTCACTAGTAATTTCTGGAAGGAGCTTTTCCGGTTGGCTGGTGTTCAGTTGCATATGAGTTCAGCGTTTCATCCGCAATCAGATGGCCAGTCGGAAGTGGTGAATCGGATTATTACAATGTACCTTCGGTGTTTGTGTGGGGATCGGCCAAAGCAATGAGTGCAATGATTGCCATGGGCTGAGTATTGCTATAATTCATCCTATCAAATAGCTCTCCAAACAACTCCTTTCCGTGTGGTGTACGAGCATGATCCTCCGCCATTGTTGACTGCGGACCATCATGACACGCCGGTGGTGGAACAGCAGTTGCTAGCTCATGATGAGTTTTTGGAGGAGGTTCGGGAGCAGTTGCTGCAAGCACAAGAGGTGATGAAGAGGTAGCGTGACAAGGGCCATTGGCAGTTTGAATTTACCGTCAGCCAATGGGTCTGTTTACGGTTACACTGCTGTCCAGCTGCCTCCATCAAAGGGCAGTCGTTCTCCAAATTGGACCCTAAGTTTTATGGCCTTCCTGATTACTGAACGCATCGGTTCGGTTGCATGTCACCTTTAGTTGCCTGCTCGAGCTAAGATTCATGATGTGTTCCATGTGGCATTACTTAAGCCTTCCCAAGGTGATCTGCCTACTACTACTACTTCTTTGTCGGAGATTCATCATGGTAGCATTGTGCCGACTCCTGAATTGGTTCAACGTTCCCGTCTTCACCGAGATCGTTGGGAAGTATTGGTTCAATGGAAAGGGTGTTTGCCGTCAGAACGTCTTGGGTTCCTTTGCTTGAATTTCGAAAAAGGTATCCTGAGTTTTAGCTCGAGGATGAGCTATTTCAGCAGGAGGGGAGAAATGTTGTGGACTCATATTGGGGGAGGTGCTATACTAGAAGGCGGCGTCTCACATCAACAGATGGTGATCGGGTGGCGTCAGGGTTTGGTACTGGCGACAATACGCCATGACAGGCTACGGGGTGTCGGCGGCAATTGGTGCATTTCGGATTATGGCAGGTTAGCAGTTCTGTTCGGATTGTGATAAGCTAGCGATTGTTTAGGAATCTTTGAGTCCGTGTTTGGTTAGGACAAGAGTTGGTTTCCGGTTGTGCTTATCAGAACCGGTTATATATGATATTTCCTTGTATTTGGAAGTCCTATATATATGTAGGCTCCGGCTATTTCCAAGGCAAGCAATAAACAAGATTAGTATTCCCTAACCTGGAGTCTCAGAGCTTTTAGCTCTGGCTGGCGTGAATCCCGGTAGGCGGCTCGAGGGCGAGCCTCTTCCTTCCCGCTATTCTCTCCGTTCTAGATCCGATTCTCGGTTCTCTCTTCATCCACCACTCGAAGTTCATCGGAAGCCACCTCTGAAATCAAGCCACAACACAAGACATAACGACTCATAAACATACATAAAGATCATATCGGACGAACCTATACAATGTTTATGTACTGATCCCTTTGCCTTATGATACCAGATCGAACTCAAGGCGAGAAGCGTGCTATCTATGATAGCTTGATTCTTACTCAGTTGTAATTGACTCCTCAATCACATTCGGCATGGCTATACACTTTCTTAATCTAACTACATCGAGAGGTCTAGAGATATCTCTCCTGTTATATAAGAGGCAAATTCCATCTTGATCGCTTATATTCCTCCGTATGTTTCATAATAAACCCGAAAGCTATCTTTATAACCATCTAGTTATGGAGTAGTGTTTGATAACCCCTAAGTAAATTATTATACATGTAGGAAACAATAACGATCTCAAATCTAATGATCCTACATACACTATATATAAGACCAACTGATAACACTTAAGAATATAACAATTCCCACAATGTCTTATGATACGTCAATCCAACATTATGTTTTCTAACTTGTGTCTACATGATTGATTTGATATCCCATATTTATGATCCATAAAACATGATCAACCAATACATGTGCTGATCTATAAATTATAATCGCATATGCTGATTTATAAACTATAATCGTCCCACATAATGATATAAGATTATATATAATTTAGAAAAACATCAAAATATGAATAAAGAGTTCCACGAAGAAGTCACATATGGGTTGATCAATATGAAACACATTTATTCAAATGACAAAATAACATATAATTTAAAAAATCATAAACATAGAAGTGATACAATTATCTCTATGATTGTATCTAGGGCATATCACTAACAATCAGAAAACTAACTAATGTCTGAGATAGGCTAATTAATACCCAATTCTATCGGTTCAATCAAATAAGTTTTCATGAGCCATGGAGAAAGGTTGAGACAGAGCATATGACTCCTATCAAGGAACTCACTAACTTTGGACATTCACTTCTTGGAAGTGTGGGAAGCCGGGAATCAAGAAGGAGCACCATAGATAATCAGTAGTTACTAGGTGGTATTCAAATGTACCTGAGCAATCAACTCTTACAGAAGGTGCTTATATTTATGGTGGTTCTGGCTAACGTGGAGGAATTCCTTCATGGCAGCTTCTTTCATTAACCAAATCATCTTGAGCTTGAAGAACTTTGATGCAAGAAGCATTCAGCTGCATTGAGTACTCACTGAAAAAACAAAAGGAACTTATGTAGAAAGTAATATTGATGAATACAGTTTCTACAGCATACAGGACATGTACCTGTTAAGAAACTTGTATATCTATAGAGTTATCTCTAACCACTTGTAATCAAATTGGCCTCTGTATGCTTGGCGTACAAGCCTGTAACTTCTCTGTAACTTGTTGCCGTTTGGGACTGTTCCACGTCCGGTAACTTGGCTATATAAACACTGCTGCGTCCTGGTTTTCAGGTTGCACTAGTTCCTCTGAAACCTTAGATTTTCTGTTATGGTCAGAACCTTTTCCACAACAACCATGACTACTTCCTCTTCTCAAGCTTCCGCATCATCTGCCCAATCAACATCGCCTCTAATTTATAGTCCGTCAACCAAAGTCTCTTCTTTTGTTCTATATACTTTGACATTTTAGCTCTATCAGCTAAACGGCGTGCTTCCCAGTTCCCATTCATATTGCCAATAGCTGATCTAGTGAAATAGCTTCAGACCAGTCTCAGATAATGTGTGAGAACTGAGAAGGCTTTACAGAGTATCATTAGTGACCATGCTAACCCTGATTACTTCTAGCCCTAGGCATAATCCTATAGAAAGGGGGCTAATATAATCAAAAGCTTTACAGCTTACTGGTCAAGTGTAGTTTATGGTAGTGCAATTCTCCACATGCAATGATGCAATGAATTTATAAAACAAGGTCTGGTAAAAAAGAAAAATGAGTTGCTGAATTGATACCTACATTTTCTTTCTGAGTTCAACTTGCTTCTCTTTCCGTTCATATTCTTGCCTTATCTTCTTTTCAGTCTCGACAAGCTGTAGTTTCTCAATGTTGAACTCCTGCAAAATTCTGAAGCTGATAAGTGGCAACACGAAGATAAAAGGCACTAAAAAAGGAAAGCTAAACATGCACATGCATAAGCAAGACTAACATTGAAAAAAAGATGAAAATCTGAATAAGCACAGATATTTATTCCTAGCGAGTGAATAGCTTAGTACAAGGGAACTCATAAGGGCTCCTCAAAATTCAAGAGTTAATTTATCCGCCTTGATATTCATCAAGACTTCAAGAGTGTATAAGAGCAAACCTGACATTCCGAATGTTTCCTGCCACTGAAAATAGTAAAAATACTAATGAAATATCAAATTCAGTCCTCCAAAATGTACAAATACCACCAAAGAGTGAAATGACCACTCTGCACTTGTGCAGTGAGTATTATCTTATACCCCAATGACAAGCGACAGTACCGCCACATGACCTACCACTACTAATTCATCCGGTATTCCAGTAACTTCTTTCTATAACCTTAGTAACTTCCGAAAGTGAACATTTTTTAAAAGCTCCACAACATATGAACACTGTAAAATTCTACTACCAGTGGGTCTATAGCTTCCTACTCATCTTACAAGCTTCCGACAGTTTTAAGTCAAATCATTGCCAGCCCAAATGCATAGAGGGTGAACTACTAGATATGATTAATCTAAACTCATCTATACTGAGACACCAAGTCGAAGCAATGCATATTGTGAACTCCAAAGTATGAATTTGGTACCAAAATTAGGAATTGGACACGATTAGTACTTGCAGATAGAAGCTGAAATGAAGACACCAGCAACCCAGACAAGACTATGAAGAAGCATGAACATCTGAAGCTTCCGGATTCATCTCGAAGCTTCCTGCCAAAGCTAAAATTGACAGTGGCAGACCAAATAGTCCAAGGGCCACACGGGCTCTCCTGCATCAAGCTTCCAATTCTCTGCTTGAAGCTCCAATTTTGCTTCTCGAACCACGTACACCTAGTCCCATGACCCAGAAGCTTATGCACATAGAGAGATTGAATTGACATACAGCAGCAGGTCGTTCTCTGAACAGTTTGGGGAGTATTAAAACCTAGCGACCCTTCAGCTTCTAGACTCAACTCAGGCAAGCCCTTGATAACTACGCAATCTAGAAGATTAACCTGTATCCAGAAGCATCCCGATCCATCTAGAAACTTGGAGGTCGCACTGTATATCTCCTGCTCATCGAGTAGATTAAGCAGGAGAATGCCAGGAGCCTCTAGAAGCTTCGAGATCGAGGTGGAGGTAGGCATAGGACTGATAATGTAACGGAAGCGTGGTTCTAGAGCCTGATGGAAGCTTATAGATGGGCGGCAAAGAACTGACCTCCTCGGCGGAGACGGCGATCTCGCCGGCCTTCTCCTCGGTCTCCTGGCGGATGAACCGCACCATCTGCTGGATCTGCTTCGCGACATCCGCGTCGTTCATCTCGCCCCACGCCGCTGGACCCGACGGCTCCCCTGCCTCCTTTGGTTCGCCGGCGGCCGCGAAAATGAGTCCACGGGAGGGGGGCGCTGATGGTGGACGTCGCGCTGTCTGTGGGGTTAGCCTGGCCGCGAGCCCGCGAGGGCGAGGCACCGGTGCCTGTTCCCACGGTCCCACCAGTGTTGCGGCAGTTGAGTCCCTGACAGGTGGGCCATAACGATGGTCCCATGATCAGCCACTGCGAGATGCATTTGATTTGATTTCAAGGTCAGTACGATATGTTTGCACTGAAGTGTTTTCGTAGCTACGCACGAGATCAAATTTCTAGCTGAATTTTAGGGGGTGTTTGGGACTGCTTCACAAACTCTGCTCCATGAATTTTACCGTGGAGCAGCTTCACAAAAAACTTAGAGTTTGTGAAGTACCCCTTTAGGTGCTCTCACAACTCCACCTTTTTTCCTCGAACAGAGTGCGTGGAGCTGAACCTGTTTGGCTAAAAAATATAGAGCGGAGCTAAAAAATATGGAGTGGAGCAGTCCCAAACACCCTCTTAGTCACGCTAAAATTTTAGCATGTGTCAACCGAGCAAATTTGGTCAATCAAAGCTCTTGTTTTAGTTAGAAACTCAAATATGGTAGTTGTTGGCTTGTTGCTCGTTTATATGTGGGTATTAGCAAGTATAGCCAGCATGGGGCTTTATTAGGGTCAATCCCACCCTCCATCGGTGCTAGTTATTTTTTATTATATTCTATTATATTTATTTATATATAAATTTAGATTACACAAAAACTATAATAGCTATGATCATCTCGGTTTAGCTTGGTTCTCTTCGGTTTTTGATAATAAAAAAATTGGCTTGGTGCCTTAAGCTCTTTCTCTTCATCCTAACTTCGTCACTAGGTAATAGGTACTGTTCCATTGTTGTTAGATCCCTTTCTGTCCCTTTGCATCTAGTATTCATTTGCGTTGCAAGTCATCTCAGTTCTCACTTGGAACTGTACCCCGTTCCATGTGATGCATTATTGCAATGTCATCCAACCACGTTACTTCCTAGGGATCGGTCGCCGTCGGAGTGGAGTACGCGAAGCAATTGGATAGGTCTGGACGTCTGGTCCAGTCCAATCACCACGCATGGGATCACACCATGCGCCCCCCAAGCCAGGTCAGGATAAGCTAGGTAGGCCCCTGAGCTGGCACCTAGTCACTGACGTATCCTCGCCCCCGTGGGACCCGCACCCACTTGGTTGCGGACTACGTGGCTCAATCGCGTCCTGGATGCTACGTAGATGCACATGGGCAAGTACGTGGCAAATTGGCGCACATGTTTTCTTTTTTTTTTCTGGTATGTATTTATCTATTTATTTATTATTATTATTCGAGCACGGCAAGCCCAAGTCAGGGCCCACAAGGCCCACGAGCAACGAAGGTACAGCTCCCGTGCGAACAGGGAAGCTTCGCCTTTTCGTCTTCTTAAAGTTATTTTATTTTGCGGACGTGGGGCCCACGAGTGATGCGGCCACCACGTCAGCCACATGACTGGGCTGCTAAGCTGGCCCTCGAGGGACGCGGGCGGCGACACGTAGGCCGGCGAGATGGTCGACACGTGAGCGGGTGGTACTCGATGGTGGCGTGACGAGGAATAAGCAAATGCACCCCGCCCACTTATCGTGGCCATCGCCCATATCCCCCTCGAACACAAGCTGCACCGCACGGCTAGCACGGCCATCACACTTTTTGCCTTTTATCAAACGAACCGTGATGAGCTCACGCGCTTTTCCCCCCACTAAATTCCTACCATAAATAGAGAGGCAAAAGAATTTGGAAAGTGATGTTTTTGGGGATGATAAAAATTTTGAAAGTGATGTGTCTGGAAAAGATAAAAGGCTAAAATTTTTGAGATGTTTGTATATAGAAACTAGTGTAGCACAATTAAAAAGTTGAATGTATTACCGAGGCATATACCCCTTTCGGCTCTATGGGGTCGTTTTTTAGACTTCTAGTTTATGTCTTATGATTTATCTATAATAACTAGCTTCTAAACGAAGTATCTTTTTAAGACGGGTTGTAATGGGGACTATACCGACTTTAGCTATATCAGCTAAAATCGTACGCAAGTATCTCTGTTCATACTCTCTTACAAACAGCCAGAATTCAAAAATTTTAACCATAAACCGTAACAAAAAAAATGTTGCTGATATGATAGCAAATATTGCTCCTCGTTTACATTGTACGTGTTTTTCCCTCTATATATTATAAGCTACGTAGTACCATCTTTTAATACCAACCGCATATGTATTTCATATGGTCTCCGGTAGGCAAACCTTTATTTTCCTTATAAGGAGGAGAAATTTTGTTATATCACGGTGGCATAAATCGGTTTGTGTCACAAATCAATCCAACGCTGACACGTCATGTGTAAGTACTATAGCAACGCTGTAGCATGTACAAGAAATTTTTTTATTGATAGTACAGAAAATAATATTTTTTACACCTATTTGCTACAGTACAAAACAGTGAAAAATATTTTTTTTATTAGTTGCTACAGTAATACATGTCATGTGTCAATAATCAGTTGGCTCATGACACAAACTACTTTGTGCCACCGTAGTACAATAAAATTTCTCCGTAAGGAGGCCTGTATACCCAAATCTGTGGGATGAGAAGCAAGGTTCCCGCAGCCAATTGCTCGGCCGGGCACGGCAGTGGCCCAGTCCTTACATAGACACGTGTCTCGTGACGTGGCTCCAGCCTTTGGCGCCCCTCCCCTTCCTCCCCCTCCCCACACCCCCGCTCCCCTCCACTCCTCTGTTGCGCACCACCTCCCCTGGCTCTCCTCCCTGTCTCTCTCCCCCTCGCTGCCCACCTCTCCGAGTCAGATCAATCTGCTTGGCGTCTCCGACTGATCCGTGAAACCTCGCCGCCCAGAGAAAGATCTGGGTGAGAATTTCTCCCCCTGCTCCAACAATTCATACGCAATGCTCGTTAATTTATTTCCGTTTCCTTGTGTGTTTATCGCCTCGTAGTAGTGTATCTTTAGTTCGTTCAGTTTGTTGTACTCGCTACGATGTGTGCGTAGTTGGTGTGTTGGAATTGTTGGGGAAACTCGAGTTCTTGACATCTCCGTTAAGGATGCTCTGGAAATTTCGGTGCGTGATGCATTCGTGCGTGCCCTTACGTCCAACCCTTTGATTTTGTTTGTTCATGTTCGTTATATCAAAGATGGTCATAGCCTCGTAGAGTCGTTAGGGGCGTTCTAGATTGGTTGGAAAATTAGGGGCGTTGTAGATGTATCCGGCTGTGCGACACTGCACTTGTTGATTCACCCAATTGCGTGACTGAAGTTGGCGAGGCAGGCTCATCTTGCGTATGCATTGGCCGTCTCCCAGGGTTAATTGGTGGTACTATGGGGGAGCGTGTTTGGTGCCATTGGTGTAATTAAAAAAGGAAATCACGGCCGCACTGTAATTTTTGGAGAAAGAGGAAACTGTTATATTTAATAATTGCGTGTGAAGTTCTAAAATTAAAATTCTGGACATTCGATGTGCCTGTTTTCGCAGTCACCCTTTACCTTTTTGTATGAAAGGAATTGCATCACATGAAAGGCTTGGAATTGCAGTTGAGGAAGAAACTAAGCCTAGCTCGGTTGGTTGGAGGTGTTGGTGTACACCACCACCACCACCACCACCCAGGCTCCGATTTGGGTGCCTATTATTCTCCTTATATTAATTAAAAAGATTACCTAGTTCCTCCTAGGTATTCTCGTTGTTGTTACTGTTAAACTTGAACAGTGAAATAGCATGCCACAGCATATGTCAACACTTTTACGTTAGGTGAAAACAATACATTTTACGTTTTTCAGACTCGTACAGTAGTATTTTTAGTTGGCTTAAACTATATGCTGTGATACTCTGAATTTCTGCTGTTCTACATGACAGACAAACAGGTATTCATAAAAGGCATGGCACATGATGAAGCTGTGGCTACCCAGAAGACTGGGAAAACAGCCTCACCTAAGGTAAGAATATCTGATTTAATAGTTTTGACTACTGAGATACTGCCTGATCTCTCATAGCATGATTTCTTTGGAAACTACTTGCATGATTATTGGAAGCTATCCATGGCCAAAACCAGCGATCAATGTATACAGTTAGAACTTTTCCTAAAAATGAAAAAAAGGACATCACTGGCATTACTTCCCTTATAGAGTACATGCACTGTCCTCAAATCTGTCAATATGATACGTACAGTATACTACTTGCACGCTTGTCTTCTCCCCGTTACAGCTAGTTTGAGATCTTACAGTGAATGATGACATATTGTAACTGGACTTATCAATTGCGAGGGTAGGACTAGTTGCCATAAATATCTTATGGATTACCTTCATTTGCAGGATCAACCAGCTCCTTGTCCATATCCTGATTGGTCGACCATGCAGGTTGAGTGTTTTGCCCTTATCTTATTGTCCGCACTTCCCAAAGATTGGAACTTAGTAATTTAAGCAGTAAGTACAAATCTTTACAGGCATACTATGGCCCTGGTGTCTTGCCACCAACATATTTTACCCCAGCAATGGCTCCAGGTCATGCAACTCCGCCATATATGTGGGGTCCTCAGGTATTTGATTTTCCATCTCTATATGCAACGGTGTTCACATACTGCACTAAATCTAAAGTTCCCTCTCTGCATCTCTGCAGCCTCTAATGCCACCCCCTTTTGGGACGCCATATGCTGCAATGTACCCACATTTGGGATCTTACCCACATCCCCTTGTGCCCATGGTAAATATCCAATCAATGTGTACTTTTGTGTACTTTTGTTCAAGTAAACTGAGTAACTGAAGCACTCAACATGAGATGTTTGTTATCACCATTTTCTGAAAAGAAGAGAAAGATTTTTGTTATCACCATCTGCAGTACTGCATTAATTTTGGGACAAGATATTGTAGTTTGAAGGAAAGTAAGGATAATCGAGTTCCATCATGCTGAGTCTCAATTGAAAAGGTTCCAGCACACTGTGCTTTTGGAGCTGCTTAGCATGGCTGACCGAACAATCCAATGTAGAAGGGAAAACAAAACTTGATGCTATCAGACTTCTGCTATGTTCTTTTAGGTGCACCATAGTTCACGATTGATTGGATAGCAGATCAAATGTTTCTTTTTTAAAAAAAGAATGATGTACTGAGTACTGTGTATGGAAGAAAAGACCCATAATGTAAATTATTCAGATTCGCATTCGTATTAACTCATCATGCCCTTGGACCATACCCATTTTTTTTAGTTGTTATTTTACTGCGTCTGAACCTCCCTTGTTGATCTTTCTTTTTAGCAAAACTCCCAAGTTCATTTTGTGCTTTAAGTTTTTCCTTCTCAACTTATATTAATTTGGTTTATCTTGATGGTTTCAAGATGGCAAATCCATTGAGCATGGAGCCAACCAAGTCTGCAAGCAGTAAGGAGAAAAGTTATAATAAGAAGCATAAGGAAATTGATGGGACTGCAGTTTCCGTTGACAGTGGTAACAGTAAAAAAACAATGTCATCCAGGTATTGACATGATTTTCTTCTGTTTGTAGATTTTACTATTCCCTACCGGTTACTCTTTCGGTAAACTGAAGTTATGCTCTTCTGATGGTCAATTCAGTGGGGATTACAGCGCAGAAGGCTCCAGCGATGTAAATGATCTGAAGGTATCCAGTGTGTGTGTGCGCGTGTGCACATGCATCATGTTTTGTTTGGCGTTTTTAATTGAATGCGTCTGAAGTATGTTTAAATAGACTAGGTTTTTACATTATTCAGGTGAGCAAGACTCCCAGGAAACGGAGATTGGATGATGGACCTGGTATTTCACTTTCCTAACAACTTGTTCAATGTACATAGGTGTAATGCTAATTGCGTCCTCTCCACCTTACCTCTGTAAAACCTGTTACAGACATAAGTGGTACCTAACTTGATTAGTCAGTGTGCTTCAGTGGCCATCTCGTATCCTTCTCTTATGCCTTCTTATTGGTCCAACTTTCATCTTTTTTTTCTTGACAAATAGCCACACTTGCATCTTTCAGTTGCTTCATAGAAAATTAACTGTAATCAATTCCTGTTCTAAGCATCACGGCTGGCAAGACAGTGGCTAACCACTTAAATCTTTTTCCAGGTGCAGAAACAACCGCAGCCGCAAAGATGGAAGATGTTTTAGCTCCTAACCATACACTGGGAAATACAGCAATTTTGCCAAATCACTGCTTTCCAGCTCCAGCAATTAAGCCCAGTGCTACTAATGTTGCTAATTCAAGGGCAATGGGCACACCAATATCTCCGACGCCTGGTGTGATGGTTTCAAGTCACACTGGAGTATCAACCGAATTATCAATCAAGGTATATTACATTTGTTGTCATTTAGGACTGCTAGCAAATTGAAGATTATGAAAATATATTTTTTGCATGAAACAGTTAAATTTCAAGAGGCTGTTTTTTAGGGAGGTTATTATCAATCCTTCAACGGCCTATACTGGACCTTTTTTGTTTTCAGGCATTAACTTTTTTGGAATTCTTCCATGACAGGACGAGAGGGAATTAAAACGTGAAAAGAGGAAGCAATCAAATAGGGATTCTGCTAGGCGGTCAAGGCTGAGAAAGCAGGTATAGTGTATTGGCCCTTTTTGTCATTGTTATTAACTGGAGAAGCTCTCTTGCATATACTCTTTGATCAACATAGCTGCAATATGAACAATATCCAATTATAACAAAAGGGATCAATATCCGGAAACATGGACATGAAACCCAATTTGGATTATCACTCATAACATACGTATAAAAAATGTTTGCATCTTACTAGAATACTAGAACGCATCAGTTGTATGATATTTGTGTTCTCTTGGTGTAGTCTGTGACAGAGGAGCTGGCTACACAAGTAGAATCACTTACAACAGAGAACACATCCCTTAGATCTGAAATCAGCAGGCTGACAGAAAGCTCCTTGAAGCTCAGTTCAGAGAATTCCGCTCTAATGGTACTGAACCTTCTTGGTGATGCCATTGATTCGCTCCTTAATGTTCTATATTTTGTTCCCAGTGCCTCATTTCAGTCTACCTTTCTCTAATAATGGAACTGCAAATCATTTCTCAGGTGAAACTGAAGGACACTGCAGCACCGAAAAGCGCAGAAGTGTCTCTGGACAAAAAAGCCGCATCCTCCTCTCCTCGCGTCGTCGAGAACTTCTTGTCGATGATCGACAACATAAACAAGTCGGGCATCAGCAGGCACACGGAGCACGGTGAGCCCAAGCTTCGCCAACCCCTCGGCTCGAGTCCGGCGACTGATGATGTAGCTGCAATCTAAGCTGATTTGCCGTTCCCTGGCATAGAGGAGACTAATACATGCATGTGGCCTGGGGATTTTGCAAGCTCATCCTGCTCACATAACATCAGCATTATAGTGTAGGTATTGATTCGATGAGTATATTAAGGAATACCGGAATTATCTTCTGCAGATGCCGGTTTCCAACTGTAAGACCATGTGGTGGCAGTCCGCATGAGAGATGAGTATTTGATATTGCTTATGTTTTATTTTTGATGTTTGAGTTTGATTTTTGTCAATTTGCATTTTTGACCTATGCTCCTCATGTAGCACCGATCAGGCCAACCCAGAGTGATGGTCTAACTGCAGTGCGGTTGCGGTCAGATCAGCCAAAGGCGGCGGTCTGATCGACGCAGTGTGACCGACCGGTACTGGCCATTCAACCAAAGTATGTGGAGCGATCAAACTAGTCATTGCCACTATCCTCGACTGTATGACCGTAGACAGGGTGTAATATCCTAAGTAACGAAAGTGTACGCCCTCTCCCCCCATACGTTACCAGGTGAGTGGCAATCTCCCCTGTATATGGGTAATCCCAGGCCAGCTAACCGTTATATTATCAACAGATCATATGGTTAAGAGATTAAGGTAACTAAAGGAAGGCTAGGATATGGTTATAATAAGTGTAAGGATTTGCGAATGTGGAGAACGGAAAACGTAATTCCTGATATGGGACGAAGCGAAGATGATAAAATGGTGAAGGTGATCTAGGAATTATTTTGTAAGGAGTATTATAATATAACCCACACAAGGTTGTCAACCATCTAAGTTTTATTAGGTGATAAGTGATCATTAGTTAGATTAACATGTATTATATATAAAATCCTTCATGGCCCGCATACAACATCATACAAGTAATGGGTCGTGCTATCAGAAGCTAAAGCATAGCAATCATAATGCTAAAAAATGCTAGTGGTTTCAGCCTAAGTTTCAACACATTCATGAACTACTCTCATTAATGAATTAAGCATTTACTTCTAAAACACTACATTAAAAGCATAAATTCTAGAACATTATTAACTGAGTATTCTAATAAACCTAAAAACATTGAAACAAGATAACCTAGAATATCGTGGATGAATACAATATTAGAAGTATATAACCAGGCAAGTATTAGTAATATGATAATAACAACCAAGCAAGTATCAATATTAGACCACATCGATTTTCGACCACACAGGTCATCGACCTCGTCGGTTCGACTATGTCGATTTCGATCGTGCTAATTTTCGACCACATTGATCTTCAACCACACAGGTCTTTGACCACATTGGTTTGACCACAATGGTTATCGACCACATAGGTCTTTCGACCACCAACAGACGCGGTAGTTCCGTGATTATAACGCCGGTAGTTCCGACTAGTGGTAGACCGCCTAATACACTACGGTAGTTCTGATATCCCTGAGAAGTGCATATGCTTCAACAGATTTTGCAAAACACATTTGTAAACTACAATATTATTCATAGAAGGATTATCCATGATTTTCAACAAGTTGCAAAATATATTTACACACTTTTATAACCATGACACAAAGATTATATATATGCGTTTCAATCATTTGTAAAACACATTTGTAAAATGTAAACCTCATACTATAACGAATGGAAACATGGACTTCAAACACTTGCAAACACATATTTCAATGTATAGTCCCATGCTATAAGGATTCATCACATGAGTTTCAACTATTTACAAAATATATTAACAAATACAAACCTTATGCCAAGGAAAGCTACAAGAGGTGAGGTTGAGTTATCAACACACGATAAGACTCAAGCTATTAGACATGACCCTTCTTAATAGTACGACAATCTATACTAGCTATCTGATCTTTCAACTAAACATCAAGACTGGTAAAAGACTAGAAACACATCCTTAGCCCTAAATAGCCATACCTTTACCTTGAGTTTAGTTTTGACATGCATCAACTCATGATGCATCCATCACTTTAACTCCATCAACACATGATGGGTCTTCACTTAACTTGATAATCAACATATGATCATCTCATCTTGGATATACATCAACTCATGATGCATCCATTACTTGATTTGATGATCTTCAACACATGAAATCATCACAAACCTTCCTCATTTGTAGAACCTAAGCTATTCATCCAACTCATAGGAAATGTTAGTCCATAAAACAATTGCCATCAATTACCAACTTTACCATTAACTTATAATGGAGGGATTGGATTCTACAATCTTCTCTTTTTAATAATTCATGGCAATCTCAATAAATAATGAGATAAAAATTGAATTACGAGTATACAACATGTACACAACAATTGCATACTCTAGAATAAACTTTCAAAGCAAAGTTACTCATCCGGTTTTTATTAATTATCCAACAATCAACACATAATGGATGAACTAGATGATAACCCGATTATAAGTATATATGAACTACACAAGCTATATACACTTAAGAGATATATTTTAAAATAAAAATCCTTAATATGTGAAAATGGAACATAAATCAATACTGATGACACCACAAAACATAAAGTGAACTCCCCCTAAATGTGGAAAGCATATGCACATATTCAAATTTGACTTATTTGGTGAAATTTATTATATGTTTTAGATTTGAAGAATGCAATAAGATAAGAATTTGATATTGAATGCATAACTCTTATATTTTTCACCTTTTCATCCAATTGAGACTAAATAATATTATAATCAATAAACATATTAGTCTCACAATTATATTTGTCATTATCACTATAAACATAGATTTTGAACCTACAAGCGGCCAACCGCCGCCGCCCGGCCTCACGCCTCCGCCTGACCTCATGCCGCCGCTGGTTCCATGCCACCGCCTGGCCTCACGTTGTCGCCTAGCCTCACGCCACCGCCGGTCATGTCGCCCCTGCCCACGTTGCACCTGGCCACCCCTCAGCCAAGCCATCTCGGCCAAGGCCGCTGCCCGGTCCTGCGCGCCACCATAGGTTCTCTACGCGGCTCTCCGCCATGCACCGCCAGGCCGGCTGCCGCCACCAGCCCTACAGTGCTCGTCTAGTGTCGCCTTCGGCCATGCACCGCCCAGCCCACCGCGCCATCGCCCAAGCGCTGCTTCTGGCCAGCCGCCGCTCCGTGCGAATCGCGAGGAAGAGAGAGACACTGGAAGGAGAGAGAAGCTCACCTCTGTTAGATGGGAAAAGAGGAGGCGTGCGAAAGAAGAGGAGTTAGCCTCTATTTACCCCTTTGAGATCGGATAAGGAAAGCAAACCAATCCGGTTAATTAGTTGTGATACTCTCTATTTTCGGGTGCTACAGTTTTTAAATTGAAAGTGTAATATTACTAAATCATGGTAAAAGAATATAGTGCAAACCACACGCAACCAGGAATGCATTTTAACTTCAAAGTGCACATCGGAATCAAATACCAACGAATCGATCTTGAGCACGACGAGCGAGATGGCAGCTTGGAGAGCATGCTGCAGCAGCACGCCCTCGACGACGTCCTTCTTGGAGACCAGGTTCTTGGCTTCCTCGTCCTTCCTCGAGTGCAGCCTGTACTGACAGCGGCCTCCGTCCCGCCGACCACCTCGTAGACACCCGAGTAAAGCCAGTACGCGGCGGCCGGCGCCAGCATTATAGGGCTGTAAACGAGCCGAGCTCGAGCGAGCTTGACCTAGCAAGCTCGAGCTCGGTAGAAACTCAAGCCGAGCTCGAGCGAGCCTGAGATTAACATCGAGCTTTAAGCTAGGCTCGAGCTCGGCTTGGACAAAACTCGAGCCGAGCTCGAGCTTCGCATGTGTAGGCTCGGTGAGGGAGTACCTGCAGGAGGTGGCGGCGGTGGCGCCGGGGGACGGCCGGAGAAAGTCAGGACGGTCGGACTGCACCTTCACCACGCGGTGGCCGAGCTGCAGGGACGGCCGGACGGGTGGCGCCGGCGGGGGAGAGGAGGGGCGCCGGGGGGAGGAGGGGCGGCAGCGGCGGGGGGCGAGGAGGGGGGACGGGGGGGCGGCGCCGCGGCGGCGGGGGAGAGGAGGGAGGGGGACGGGGGAGGGGCTCAGGGGCGAGGAGGGGGACGGGGAGGCGGCGGCGGGGGAGAGGAAGGGGACGGCCGGACGCGGGGGGGGGGGGGCAGAAGAGGGGGTCGGCGACGGGGGGGGGGGGGCAAGGAGGGGCGGCGGGGGCGACGAGGGGGACGGGGGTGGGGGAGCGGCCGGCGGCGGGGGCGACGAGGTGCGGTGGTGGGCGGCGAGGAGGGGCGGGAGGGGGGCCAGGAGGGGCGGCGGCGGGGGGCAGGCGGACTGGCGGCAGGCGAGTGGGGGAGAGCCGGAGAGGAGGGAGGGGCCGAGGGGCGAGGGGGTGTGGGGCTGTGGGCCTGGGGGGCGGGGGGCCGTCGGGCCAACAGCCGAGGGTGGGTTCGGGATTTGAGAGGAGATGGCGGGACGCGGCGGGAGGGGTGGGGACTGGGGAATCTGGGGAAGTAAAAAATCTTAAGCTCGCGAGCTTAAGAAGAAGCTCGAATTCGGCTTGTTTGGAATTCGAATCAAGCTCGAATCGAGTTTAGAGCGAGCCAAGCTCGAGCAGCTCGCGAGCCTCGAGCTTTTTTTACAGCCCTACAACATTAGCACCAACTCCTCCGCTCCCAGCTGAAACTCCATCTTGAGACTTGCGACTCAGCGAAAGGAGATGGCAACTCCTAAACTAGTTTTTCCGTTTTCCTTCTGGCCATCTCCTAGCCATCTGTCTCTGCCCCCTCCCCCAAAGGCTATTCTCTTCTCTTGTTTTTGTGCTTAAACTCTTCCTTTGAATTAATCGAAGGCAAGTCCTTTACCTTTTTTTTTTTTGAAAAAGTAGGAGATGGCATGCTACTAGTGTCTCTGACTAGCTAGCTTGCTTCCTGCGCTATGACGATCGGTGACCGATCCATGGCTAGCTTTTTATATATAGAGAGGTAGACCAAGTTAACGAAGTGTCACTACTGTGCACTGAGGGTTGAAACTACTTTCAATTAAGGAGATGGGGAGTAGTAGTTAAACCTTTTTTAGTCTACTACTCAAACATTTTCTACTATGGCAACTACTCGAGAAAATCTTCGATCAAAAGTACTTAAATGATCTTAGATTTTTTAAAAAACCTTTTTTAACACACTATAATACATAAATGTTGATGGTCAGCTTTGTAGGTTGAATACGGTGAAAAATTGGGGGGGGGGGGGGGGGGCATGTGCAAACAGATAGCAAAAGCTTAGCTAAGCTCTGCATGAAACCTTCCTCAGGGCCTAATTGAAGACTACAATTAGTGCGAGTGTGAGACTAGGCATGTATTACTGTTACAACTGTACAAAAGTCTACTCGTAATTTGATGATATGCTAAGTCTCTCCCAAGTTACTAACTTACTTAATTCGGTCCAAATTCAGTGACGACAATCTACCCGATGTGATCGGTGAAAATTTCAGACTTGCTTCGATCGCATCTTCCTTTTTCTTTTCTTTTTGAGCATGCATCGCTCTTATTCAAAATCTAGGGATCGCTGTTCAGTGGCCGTCCGCTGCCATCAAAGGCAGGGACTGAAAGACTTTCAATTTTCAGAACTTCAACTGATTTGAGAAACTTCAAATTAGGAAGGTATCAGTTTGGGATTTGGGTAACACTCATTTTGGGACTGAACTTCGAATTGGGAGAAAACCTACTAAAAATTCGACTTTCAACTGAAAGGGAGTTGAAATTTCAAAAATAAATAAATCCTGAAGCGATTTCACCTCAGTGGTGAGGTCGGGAGCGGCGGCAGCCCTCGCTAGCGTCGGAGGCGCCGCCGGCATGCCAACCAGGTGCCGTGCAGAAGGGGCAGGGGTGCTTATAAATTTTAGGTTAATTAAAGGAAAAATACACAAATTATTTGGTGCGAAAGCCTATATTATAACAGCATATATTTACGATATTAGAGTTGTTAACACTGTATACCAACGAATCTGACTATATTTTTGAACATAGGTAACAGAGTTATATAACGAATACAAATCTATTTTTTTAGGGAGTGATTATTGCACAGACGACTGAAATTTTTTTATTTCTCAGTCACCTGAATTTGCACTCTCAATCACCTGAAATTACAGGTGATTTTTTTGAAAGGGGAACTGCAACTTCAGGTGATTGCCTCTGAATCACCTGAAGTTGCAGGTGATTTTTTTGAAAGGGGCTGCAATTTCAGTTGATCGATAATGCAACTTCAGGTTACTAAGAGATAAAAAAATTTCAGTCAGCTGTGCAATAGTAAAATCTTTTTTTAAATATGAGGTTACGTATTGTAGCATTTAGCCGTATAATTTTGTACAATCTATTGATAATTAGTCTGTACCACTCAAATGCCTATCCATTAACACGCTATAAAATGATAGCATGACACATACACAAAAGCTTGCGGTTACATTTTATCTTTGATGATCTTGACCTCAAGCCCCCCACCCTTCCTCTCCTGTACCGTGTACTGGACGTGCGTGCCGAGCAGCCTGTCCCACAGCACGAAGAAGGGCTGCGCGAAGTTGCCCTTCCCGCCGCCGAGCTGGTGGTGCGCGTCGTGGTACGCCGTGTTGTTCCCGAACGCCGCGTGGAGCGGGTTCCACGGCACCAGGACGCCGCAGTGGTCGTCGATCCCCTTGACGGTGGTGAACACGAAGAAGGCCGTAGTGGTGAGCGGCGACATCCCGGAGACGAGGAACGCCGCGGCGCCCGAGAGCGTGTCCGTGAGCATACCGTCGACCGGGTGGATGTACTGCGCCGCGAACGCGTAGGGCGCCGCGATGCGGTGGTGCCACGAGTGGAAGCGTCTGTACAGGTACGGGCTGGCATGCATGCACCGGTGCATGAAGTACTGCCACGTGTCGAACACGAACATGGCGACCACGAACCGGACCGCCTCGGCGAGGAAGGAGAAGGAGTTCTCAACGTCCGTTTTGGCATCGCCGCCGCCGTCTTCGGTTGCTGTTAACTGCGGGCAAAAAGAGCTCAAGTTCCAACAAAATTTAGCTGAAAAAAAGATACGGATGCACAAGCCTGGAACATTACGTGAACATGACAACGAATTTATAACATGCACTCGAAGTGGATTTTTGATGCAATATTTACTCGATCGATGGAATCGATTGACCTTTAGTACGATGAGAGACATAGCGGCCTGGAGAGATTGCTGCTGCAGCACGACCTTGATGACATCCTTCTTGGAGGCCAAGTTCTGGGTCTCCTCGTCCCTCCTCGAGTGCAGCCTGTACTTCTCCATGGCCTCCGTCTTCCCGAACACCTCGTACATGCCCGAGTACAGCCAGTACACGGCGACTGGCACCACTATCAGCACGAGGTCCTCGGTTCTCATGAACCCGGCCATGTTTTGCACTTACGCAGCTACTATTTGCTACCTGTGTTCTGCCTTGTAATGATTTCTTTTGTTCGGAAAAAATCTGCAACAATTCAGAGATCGCAAGGTTTATATAGGGTTGCGGTCGCGGACCAATTAATGGGGTCGATCGTGAGAGAGTAGATATCGGATAGAGACCAATCTAGGATTAGTTCTAGGGTCCGGTTGAGTAGAAATTTAGCAAATGCCAATGTGATTGACATCGAAAGTCTGCGGCAATCCACTGAATTATGCATGCATGGTCTGCGCCAAGTAGGCAACATCTTTTAAATACATCCACTTCTTAATTTCAGTTTTTTTAATTTTTTCTCCTTTTTCTTTACATTGTATGTAGATATATAAAATGTGTTTTTTTGTTATTTTCCTTTTATTGAATAACTTAAAAATCTAACAGTGTATATAGAGTAATTTTAATTAAAAATCAATAGCCGAAAGCTGCAAATATAAACCGAATCGAACGGCCCCTAAGAGCAACTCCATCCCATTAGTCATTTCTCCCTCTCTATTTTCTAGGATGAAGAGGCTAGCTATTATTTTCAGCTCTCTATTTGAGTTAGCATTCCAATGGCCTAGCTATTTGAGAAGCGAGTGAGGAGGCGCTCGCCAAATCTAGCTAACGGCCGGGAGAAAATAGCGACTCGATAAAAATGAAGAGGAGGATAAAGAACCGGTTGGAGTCCATTTTTTAAGTCATATTAGTTAAATATACAATGAAGAGTAGGATAAAGAACTGATTGGAGATGCCCTAAACCAGTACCGTTATATGGAGTGGGACTAGCTTTCGCATGCATATATGCAGACTTTCTCAGAGAAACTGAATAGTGAGTGTGTGACACTAGGCATATACTGTACTGTCAAGTCTCTCCTGTAGTAGACGTACGGTTAATTTGGCCCAAAGAATGATATGTCCGGACGTGTGGATAAAAATTGGGTGTTAATAAATATCACCTGATATTTTCTTTCTAACTATCATCTAATTTGTGACTGTTGGACCTTACGAATTCTCCCCCCTCTAAAAAACCTCTCCCTTAAAAAAAAGGACCGTTGAATCTTTTATCCAACGGTCCTAAATTTAGATGGTTGTTAAGAAAAAAACATTCGGATGACGTCTAGACACACCCTAAAAATTTTCCTAACTCAGACCTAGCACATGTGTAAAAGGTTCCTTTCAGATATCAATCCGTTCTTTTCTTGACTGATTTAAATTCGGTCAATAAAACCCTAATCGAGTCACCAATGGATCATTTGAGCCGTTGGAGGACGTACTAAGAGTAAATGGAGTCCAGTGACGGTCGCTGACTCCTTGTTACCAAGTGTCAGGTCTGAGGCAGTTGGGTAGTTGGGTGATCGCTCGTTGTTCCAGCGGCAGTTGGGTGGTTGGGTGATCGCTCGTTGTTCCAGCTGGTACGATGCTCGCCGAGTGTGCAGAATACAAGTGATCTGATTACGGCGTTGAGCAGCTAGCAAAAACTGGAACCGGCCGGTCAAGTCGGCGCATGCATGCCGCTTCGGCGGCGGCGGCGTTTGCCACAGGTTGTGCGACGGAGCCGACCTCGCTGTTACACGCGCCGCGACGGTGTAAAGGTCAGCGCCTCACTACCTGTGTGGTCAGATCAGACGGGGTAGTTGCATGGTTTTGCCTCTGTTCCAACCCAACACCGCTGATCGATAATGCTCGTCGCCCCGAGGGTTTGCCCGGCATTTCATCAGCCTGAGCAGCTCCGGCCGCCGCCGCGGCGCGTGCCGTGCACGGCTAATCGAGCAGCCGGGCGAATTCGAGGACCAGCGACGCGCCGATGCTCTGACGTGGGCAGAACCAAGCGGCCGGGGCCGAGAGGAGCTTGGGGCCAGATGGACCAAATTTGCCTTACATGCGGCGTCGCCAAACCGGGCGGACTTCCGGCTGCGCGGGCTCACCACGTACTCTGCATTGTGCACACTGCATATGATCTGGGTCTGAATCACTGCACACAAACTAGTTCAATCGTGCAAATGATACATAATCAAAGAAAGGTTGGGTGGTAATAGCTTGGACTAGATCGAGTAAGGTATCTATAAAATGGGCAAACTAGCACAGAGGTAATCTTCAGGAAACATCATGTGTACTGTAACACCAAGTTATAGCAACCGGCTAATATAAAAAGAAGTGACTGTCTATTGCGCCGTCGATTGAAAAAAAATTACATTTCAATCGATTTTGCTGTGACATTTTTTTCTATATTTGTCCATATTTGTAATATTTTTCATCTATGTATACAACATTTCTAGGTTAAAAATGTTGTATACATACGAGAAATGTTGCATACATGGACTAAAAATATTATAAACATAGACGAAAAATGTTGCAACAAAACCTTATACCTGTGAAAAATGTTGCGTACGTGGAAAAATATTGTATATATTAGGGAAAAATGTTGCAAATATAAACGAAAAGTGTTGCAAAAATAGAAAAAATGTACAATGTTGCATATATGGATGAAAAATGTTGTAAATATGGGTAAAAAATGTTGCAAATATGAAAAAACATTGTAGCAAATTGACTGAAATGAATTTTTTTCAGACGACTATGCAATAACAAAATTGTAAAAAGAATAAGAACAATCTTCATATACCAAAGATACCAAGTATATGCATTCTACACAGTTGAGAAGCACGCTTCAAGTTCAGTAAAATGTAACGAAGCTTGACATGCAAATTTATTAACACGTAGAAAAGAACAGCCAACGAGTAGTTATCAGTAAGTCATTTGTCGATCATGCCTTTCTGCTTAGAACCTCAAGGCTCTCACTTATTTCAGCAATCAATAGTTCACAATACCTTCTTAGAGAGCTCATAGTAAAAGAGTTAAGCTTCTGGAAGAGCTACAGAATAACAGAATCACACTTCACATTCCATGCAAATCCAATTCATGCAAGGGAATGCCTCGCTCCATCTGTCAGCAAAATGTTAGCACCAAAATGCACACTTTCACACTGAATTATCCATTGCAAACACAAAGATCATTTAATGCATTTCATGACATGAACACCAGGACAATTACATTCACCTTCATCAAATCTGATAAGAGTACTAGACGGTACAGTCGTACAGAAAAATAGTAATGGTAAGTACAGCAACTGAAGTGCACACAGATCTTAGTTGCAAGTGATTTATGCTACGAAAGGAGGATTCATAGCTAAGTTCAGCTAACATCTCACCGCATCATGCCATTGTTTTTACTAGACTAATCAACAACTATCTCAGAAGGACAACACCATCGATCGCAGCGCGCAAGAGGAAACAAACACGGGAAGTACCGCACAGCATTCGAAACACTTTTTTTTTTCTACATATGCGCTTTTTCAAAAAAAAAAAAGAAGAGTGATCTAAACCAAAAAAACACTTAAATCCTTTTTCCCATATATGCACCTTCCAAAAAAACTAGTATCCCGAATCACCAAAAACACTCGAATACTCTCTAAATACCACCAACAAACACAACATAAACGAAGCAAATCTTAACCAGATCGGCAGCAAACATAGAGCTCACCATGACAAACTCACTTGAGCGCCATGGCCAAAACCTACCGTCTCAATGGAGAAGCCAAACCGGAGAAGAGTAGTTCGATTGGCCTTGCTCAGGCGGGAAGCAGCGGTCGACATGGGGAGGTGGCCCCGACCACTTTCCGTTGTCGAAACAGGGGTACGGTAGGTTCTGGAACACCGTGTTCATGTCGTAGAAGCTCTCATCATTCAAGAAGTAGACGGCGTCCTCGAAGCCGGGGAAATCGGCCACCTCGTAGGATCTGGAGCAGCCTCGCCCGACGAACAGCATCCGGCCATCCAGCGTGGGCAGCTCGGTCCACTCGTGCTCAAACTGGTCGGTGGGCATCTGCAGTTGCGTCATCTGGAACACCCTGAACCCCGACGTCGGCGATGGCCGTCCAGGATTAGCAGTGCACTTCACGACCATCAGCAGTTGCCCACGCGACTCCACGAGGTAGAGAGCGCCGACATCCCGATCGTAACCGAGGCCGTCGTGTTGGAAAAGGCGCCACTCCTGATTTACTTGCAGGACTCCTTGATCCAATTCCGGTGTGCACACAAGAACGTGCCTCGCTCGGCTGAGGAAATGGAATGCTCCATTGTGATATATGACGTCCTCCATTTCCAGACACGATCGTGCTGGCGGGATAGAAGCCATGGCCTGCAGACGCCCCATGCGCCAGAAAGTAATGTGCCGCGGATTGCGGATGAAGTGCGAACAGTGGACGATGGCAGCGGCGACGCATTCTTCGTCGTCGTCCGGCGGCGGGGAAGAGAGGGTGGCGGCGAGGATGACCATCGGGAGGCCTTCTCCCGACGGCAAGGGGACTTCGTCGGGGAGGCGGAAGCGGTTGTTGGTGCGGAGGTTGAGGAGCATGTGGCCAAAATATTGGCCGTAGGCGAGGAAGAGCCAGCGGCCGTCGTACGAGCCGAAGTAGCGCGCGTCGCGGACGTCGTTCGGGACGCGGCCGCGGTGGATGCTCGCCGCGCCGGCGCCGGTGAGGAGGCAGGAGAAGGAAGTCCTTCCATCGGACGGGCGGAGGAGCCACGGAAGCTGGGGCGGCAGTGGCGGTTCCGCGACTTGCGAGAGGGCCGCGCGCCAGGAGCGGCAGACGACGTCCAAGCGGAGGCGGTCGGCCTTGCACGGGATGTGGCAGAGGATCTCGTGCAGGGCGGCGGCGGGGATATCCTTCCAGGGCGGGGTCGCAGCCATGGGAACCCGGAGAGGAGGGGAGGGGAGGATGCTTGGTGGTGGATGGAATGGGAGAAGCGAAGGCGACGAGGAAGACGTTGCGGTGGGATTCTTTTTGGGTTTGGTTAAATATTATCTGGATATTTTCTTCTTCACTATCATCCAGATTTATAATTGTTGGATTATAAATCTAATGTATATGAATTCACCTCCCCCTCCCCTTTGAAAAAAAATCTTCCCCTTAAAAAACAAGGGACCTCTTGATCTATAATCCAAGAGTCACAAATTTAGATGATAGTTAGGAAGAAAACATTCAGGTAATGTCTAAACACCCCTTCCTTTTTTGCTTTTGGAAGCACGGGGGTGAGGGCGCAGAGTATCTTTTGCAAGTTGCAACTTGGGCTGCAAGAAGGATGGGAAGACTCGCTAGGCCCAATGGACCCCACTCATTTGGCCCAGTTAGATTGGGTTTGAAAAGCAGCCCATAATGCTCATGCTACGTCGAGTTGGCTGTGACTAGTTTAAGTTATTGGCATATTCTTTTTCAGGTTTTAGTTTCAGTTTTTAGTTTTTTTTATAATAACTAGTTTTAAATAAAATGTTTTTAAGATAGAGTCTACTAGTTAATTGTAGTATATACTATACCGACTTCATTTATACATGGGGATAGCAGGTCTCCCTGTCTTAGCCCACGGCCTAGGCGGATGGGCTTCCCCGGGCTTTCGTTAAGCATGATTGTGGAGGAAGCAGTGGCTACCAACATCGATATCTATTCATGCCATCTTGCGCTAAAGCCCAAATGCTTAATGGTTTGTAGTAGAAACGGCCATGAGACCGAGTCGAATGCTTTGGAAATGTTAAGCTTCAGCAAGAGGGATGGTTTTGAGGTTTGAGGTTTTTGGTGAGAAGTTGGACAAAGCGGAAATTGTCGTGGATTGATCTTCTGGAGATGAAAGCAAATTGATTCGACCTCACTAGGGTTGGTAGTTCCTTTTTGAGCTGACTTGCTAGGACTTTGAAAAATATTTTGGAAAGTCATAAACTGAAAAGAACTTGGCTGAGGGGAAGCCCCTGCCATTCCTTGTCTTAAAAGCATCAGTTCACCATTTATAGGAATGCATCAATAATTATCTGTCATCCAGTTAAAAAAAACTGTTACACAAAAATTCAGCACTCTGCATTGTGCACATAACTTAGGACTGAAGTATGGCCCATAGGTTAAATTCAGTAGCGACCGAAGAAATGTTGGACAGTAGCATGAACTAGATGGTACCTACAAAATGAACAAAAAAAAAAAGACAATTCGCCATGTAATATCATGTCTATAACCAACCACTCACAAAGAACCAGAACAATGAGCAGATACCAAAGATAAAAGGTTCTGTATTCTACACAGTTTGAGATGCAAGTACATTGCAAGTTCAGTAAAAATGTAAAGAAGCCGGACATGCAAATTTATGAAACATGGTGAAAATAGTAAATGAGTAATCACTCAACCATTCTGAATTCTGCATTTCTGCTTGGAGCATCAGAAGATAGGTATGCACTTGCTTCAGTATCTTCTCAGAGAGCCTGCATAGTAAATGGGGCAGGGAACTGCAAGTGCTACAGAATCAAACTTCAGACTCCATGCAAATCCACACATATTGCAAGGGAATGCCTCCGTCTTGGAGGAAAACGTCTGCAACAACATGCACATTTTCACACTGGAGTATCCATTGCTTACAAAGATGAAAGATGTAATGCATTTCATGACATGAACACCAAGTCAGCCATACCTGCATTCAAGTTCATGACATCCCATGGCAACGAAAAAAGGTGTCCTGGTTCAGCTAACACCACCACATCATACCATTGTACTAACTAATCAACAGCTATCTCACTCTCAAAACAATCAACGACTATCTCGGCAAGACGACACCGTCGATCGCAGCAAGAGGAAACATAACAATGCAAACGAAGCGCATATTAGCCCCAGATCGCCAGCAAATGCATATAGCTAGCGCGCACCATCAGAAACTTAGTTGAGCCCCGTTGCCAATACCTGCCGTCTCAAGGGAGAAACCAAACCGGAGGAGAGTAGTTCGATGGTCCTTGCTCCGGGAAGCAGCGCTCGACATGGGGAGGTAGCTCTGACCAATTTCCGTTGTCACTGCAGGGGTACTGCCTTTGATTGACATCATGGAACATGGTCGCCGCGTTGTAGAAGCTCCCGTCATCCAAGAAGTAGACGCCGTCCTCGAAGCCGGGGTACTCAGCCACCTCGTAGGATCTGGAGGAGCCTCGCCCGACGAACAGAATCCGGCCATCCAGAGCGTGCAGCTCGGTCCAGGTGTACCAAACGTCGCCGTCAGGCATCTGCGGTCGCGTGACTCGCGTCATCTGGAACACCCTGAACAACGACGTCGGCAGCCCAGGATGAGGAGCGCACCGCACGACCATCAGCAGCTCTCCGCGGGACTCCACGAGGTAGCGAGCACCGAGGTGCTGGTCGAAACTGCGCCCAACCGGCGGGAAGTAGCGCCACTCCAAATCTGCTTGCACGCCCCCATCTTGAAGGAAGATCGGTGCGCACACAATAAGGCGTTCACCTTGGGTGAGGAAATGGAAGGCTCCATTGTGAAATATGAGGTCCTCCACTGCCCATGGCGTCAGCGGTGGCTCGATAGAACCCAAGACTACCTGATCACCCATGCGCCAGAACGTAATGTGCCGCGGACCTGGGACGAAGGGACGGAAGGTGATGATGCCGGATGCGATGCATCCTTCTTCATCTGGTGGGGACGAGAGGGTGGCGGCGAGGATGACAATCTCGCGCTGCTGCTCTTCCGGTCCCAGGTGCAAGCGGAGCACGTTGGGGAGTTCGACGAACTCGTAGGTGTGGAGGTCGAAGAGCGCGTGGCCTTGAGTTTGGTTGACGGCGAGGAAGAGCCGGCCGCCGTCATACGAGCCGAAGTAGCGCACGTCGCGAAGGCCGTGCGGGACGTAAAAGGGGTGGGTGCCGCAGCCGCTGAGGATGCAGGAGAAGGTAGGCCCGTCGGCGTGCGGGAGGAGGAGACAAGGGAGCGGCGAAGGCGGGGGCGGGGGCGGGAGTAGTGTGAGGGCCTCGCGCCAGGAGCGGCAGACGACGTCCACGCGGAGGCGGTCGATGTCGCACGGGAGGCGGCGGACGATCTCGTGCAAGGCGAAGGCGGGGAGTTGCGCCCAGGGTGGAGACGCGGCCATGGGAGCGGGAGAGGAGGAGAGGGTTGGGGACTCGGTGGTGGTCTGGTGGATGGCACAAGACCAGGACTCCAGGAGGCGGCGAGGAAGATGTTGCGGTGCTACTTGACTCGCAAGAACAAGTGGAGGATGCTTCAGCCTTCAGGGCCTGATCTTTTTTCCTGAGTTTTATGGCTTTGTAGTTATGACTTGTGATTTTTAGGTTGTTCGTGTGAGATATTACAGAGTAACAGAAATTCATGTACGATTTTTGCCGATAAAAATAAAGTCCGTACAATATTTACTATAATTATCTAGTAGATCTCATCTTAAAAAGACACTCCGTTTAAAAGTTAATTACTGTATAAAAATAAAAAGCTGAAGCTAAAAGCTGAAAAAGAACAGACCCTCATTCTGTAAATGGATTAGGCCGGGCCTTACTTATTTGGGCCGGTTAGATCAGGCCTCCGAAGAAGTCACCATCAGAACGAGGGCATGTTCTTTATGACTACAGTTTATAGCTAGTACAGATGTTCATGATAAATATTACAAAGAAAAATATACTCATTTGTGATTTTAACTGGTACAGATGTTACGTTTTTAACATGTACTATAATTAGTTTGTAGATCATGTCTTATAAAAATAATTCGTTTGAAAGTTAGATACTATAGCAAAAATCACAAATCATTTTTAGAAATCGCAAAGAACAAACCCCGAGTCTTCCATTTCCCATGACATGCCTGCCTGTTGTTTTCTAGCCAAGGGCGAATGAGTTATGAATGCATGTATGGTTTGCCATAGATAAATTCTGTTCCATGCGTGGAGCTAAAGTTATCAACCAGGCACTGCGATACAACAAGTACTAATTTCTGTATGTTTAGCTACAAGTGTAAACCATTCACTCTGCAAGAAGAAAAAAAATGCGGAGCGTAACAATTTTTTTCCTGTAAACTCGTATAAAATTCCTGCATTCTAAAAGATCTTTGTTAGGCCGCCCAACCATTTTCACGAGCAGAAGGGAGGCTCTGTCCCCAGATAGGTCAGCACCGAGAGGACGAAGTCGGGTTGCCTAGCCGTAGTTTCCTCTTCTTTTTAGTTTATAACTCATCTTAAATTGTCCAATACGAAAAAGTGACGGCATGTGAAACCTCCATATTAGTTTAAGTGCATTAGATCTTGAAAATATGAAGTGGATCGGATGTTGATTTACTAATAAATTAATGATTGTAAGCCATTTTGAGAAGCGTGTGTGAGAGAGTAAAATTCGGTGTTAGATAGGGTTAACGGGTTATTCCTGGTTTGGCCTAATGGGTGGATCCATTAGGTTTGGTTCGGGTTGCGAGCTTATAAAAGGGGAGGGAAGGCAAGAGCTAAGGTTTGAGAAAGTTAGCTAAGTTTTTTGGTGGCTAACTCCTCCTCCCTCCTATGAGAGATATGTTAGAGAGAGTGTGTTAGTGTGTACTCTAGGCTTAGAGATCTGTCCTTCTGAGTGAAGTGGCTGTAAAATCAATCATCTCAAGTGAGCAATACATCAATCTTTGATCTACCTTTTGTGTATCTTTTTGTCTGATTGAGTTTGCTCTGGTTTGAGTTGATTTTTCCTCATCTTGATCTCTTCCTATTGATTGAGTTGCTTGCGCTTCGGTTGGTTTGATATCTCTTCTGCCCCTCTATTGATCTTGCTGTGCCAAGGATATGGACGAGATGGAGATAATCTCTTAAAATCGATCTCCAATCAGCTAGACACTTCAATAGCAAGATTTTCAAGAAACCCTGTCCTTACTCGTTCTTGGCCTAATCGGGTGACTTCTTGATCTAAGATATTTTGGGTTGATTCCTTCGGTGATCTTATTTGATGTGACATGTGAAAACGTTCTCAAAGCCATCTTGGCTATTTTCTACTCATGAGTAAGATCTGATCATCAATTTGGTTTTTAGTTCTTGGCGTGCGCTGCTTTAAATTGCAAAAAGGTCTCAACTTTTTCAGGGATTTTTCGATCTACAAATGGAACAGTTTTCTGAGGCCTTAAGAAATATGCATTTTACAGTTTTCGGTTTAGTCGATTGAAAGTTCTATCGATTTTGGTTCTCACGGTCGGCTGAAAACCCTGTTCTTCTGTTGGAAATGGTAGTACCGCAAGTCTTATAGCGGCAATACCGCAGTCCCTGGTCTTTAACTACTCTGGTTTTTTACCATTCTTTGATCGTCGACCTCTCTGGTCATGTTTCGACTTGGTTCGACCACGTACAATCACATGACACAGACATATATACCCAGCACAGCAACGACACGCACATACGCAAATTACATTAGCAATGCGGAGACCAGGCACGCGGCGAGGCCGGCGGGGTAGAACAGGACGGCGCCGGCAGCCGAGCTGGTGCTAGGCGCGTTACCAGCTCGGGCGTGTCAGGTGGCGGCGGCCCGACGGCGGAGACGTTGATGGCGAGTTTCTGCCCGCCCTCGCAGTGCTCGCCGACGCTGCAGAAGTAGTAGTGCGGCCCTGGCTGGGTGAACTCGATGATGGTTCGCCCATTCTGGTAGCGGTTGGTGATGTTACTCATACTACACGCATCGAACAGCTCCTTGGTCGGCACCTCCACGATGTTGTACACCCCGCTCCGGTACAGGAACATTGCACGCACAAACACGTCAAGAACATCATCATCGCCTACTACAAGATGCAGGCAAAGATCACACACGATCAGTAGGTTATTGGCTAGCAGAAACCTACTCAGCTTGTCGCCGATGCTGATATTCCTCGTGCGAGCCCAATCCTCGTAGTAGGTCTTGTTGGGAGCCATCCGCCACCCTTTGCCGGCGCCGACGATGTGGTATACGCCGGCCGTCGAGCCGGCGATGAGGGAGGCCATGACGGCCGAGAGGAGCAAGGAGGCGCGGTGGGCCTTGCCTGCCATTCTCACTGCCTCTTTATTGATTGGTGGTGGGCCGGTAGCTTCTTCCTTCCTCTGCTCCCACCCTCCCTAGGCTAGAACCTTCCCTTCCCTTTGTGGAAGAAACGATTGTAATGGCGGAAGGGGAGCCTTAGCGAGGGGGCAGGTGAGCAGGGAGGAGGACAAAGGGAAATAAGGGACTTGAATCCATGGCAGCTTGTCTATTTTTGTTGAGTGTGTCTAGATATCACCCGGATATTTTCTTCCTAACAATTATCTAGATTTGAGACCGTTGGATTAGAGATCCAACGGCCCCTTTTTATTGGAGGACGGGGAGATTTTTTTTGGAGTGGGGGGGGGGGGGAGAATTCATGACCATTGGATCTCTAATCCAATGGTCATAAATCTGGATGATAATTAGAAAGAAAACATTCAGGTGATATTTATCAACACCCATTTTTGTTGTTGGTTCCTGTCTCTCTCCCCTAATATTGGAACTGTGTGGGAATCACAAATTTGTAGCCTACAAAGGGTGTACACATGTGATTTTGCTATGTTTGGCTGGCCAAGAAGTTCAGGAGAGAGAAGTCTTAGTTTGTAAATAGCATGCTGGTCTTTCCTCTTCTTCCTGTGTAGAATGTTTTTTTAACAATCACATACGAAGTGCAACAGGAATCCATTCAGAAAGCAACACATGTATAGCTAAACATGAAAGTTTAGGAAAAGGGAAATGCATCGCACAATATTATCTACCCTTGCATACAAATGCAATTCAGATGCAAATATATGCATTGAAAAGAAACAAGCAATCATAATGTAGACAGTGACTTGAGAGGGTAATTCTGTATTAATTACTAAAGTAGTATTAATTTAGCCTAAGATACTCAAGTATCCATACAGCTTTGTGCTAAGGAAGCCATGGAATTTGTTAGAGTGATCTCAGGGCTTTGGCCCAACGGCCAAAGCCCATCCCTTGATCGCGCCCTGATCGGGGGCGCCCAGCCCGTTTGGCTGGTGGGCCCCTGTCGCCAGCGCTATAAAAACAGAGGTGGGGGCCGGGCGGCACGCATCACGAAGTTGACCGCGCCGCCGTCACCCCGCCGACAAACCCTAGACCGATCTGTTGAGGGGGCGCTGAAGCGACGGGAAGTTCCACCGCCGTTCACCGCCGCCAGGGAGTCGCCGCCGCCCGGGACGCGCAGCCGCCGAGGAGCTCCGCACCTCTTCCCCGACCGTCGCTGCCCGTGCGCAGAGCTTCACCGACGAACCGCGATGGCCGGCTCTTCCTCCTCCACGTCGGAAGGTTGGTACCCCTCTCTCCCTCTCGGTAGAACATCAAGAACCCTAGAGAAAAGAAGCACCCCACTAGATCTACCCTAGGAGATCCTAGATCTAGACTTTACAATGGTATCAGAGCCACCTAGAGGTAGATCTAGTGCGGGAAAAGGAAAAGAAAAGCAAATCCCGAACCCTAGCCCCGGATCGGAAAGAAAGATCAATCAAAAAAAAAGGGAGGGGAACTTACGGCCGCCGCCACCGCCGACGATGGAGCGCCTCCCGGGCGCCGCGCCGCGAGCGTCGCCGAGCTCCGCCGCTCGGGCCGCCGTCGGGGGCCGCCGCAGGGGAGCCGCTCCCGCTCCGCGCGTCGGGGGCCGCCGCCTTCTCCGGTTGGCGCAACCGGGGCCGTCGCCCGCCAGCCGCCCAGCGCGCCGCGCCCTGGGGGCCGCCCCGCCCCGTGGAAGCCGCCGCACCGCACGGGCAGCACGCCCTCTCCCGTGCGCGCCGCTTTTCTCGGGTGGAGAGGAGCCGATTGTGGGCTAGGGTTAGGGTTTGAGGGGCCGGCGCCCGTTTTTGTTCGGCCGAAATTTCCTCCTGGCCGTGCGATTTCTTGGACGGGCGTGATGAAAAGAGGAGTACAGAGCGGCCGGTTGGGCCGAAAGAAATAACTGGCCCGAACGCTGGCATTAAGAGGCCGCGCGCGCTCAGAGGGCTGAGCGGGCCGCCATGGGCCGTGGCTGCACAGGAGCAAGGAGAAATGGCTCATTGCACAGTAAATGGAGTTTTATTGATTTACAGAAGCAATATTGAGTGAATTTAATTGAAAAGTGAACCAAAATTTCTGGAAATTTTTGCACCAACGTGTTAATTTTTCAGAGATTAAAAGAGTACAGTATAATGCTTCTGAATAATGAATTATTTTGAATAATTTACAGTTTCCGCTGCAAAAGTTAATATTGATTGTTTTTCATTATTAAATTCGAACCAACGGGAGAATTTAATTTTGGAAAAATAGATAAAATTTCCAGAAATTTATGATATTGTTATTTTCTGACCAACGTTGTTAATAACAGTATTGTAAATTTTTTAATGTTGATTTTATGCATTATTTCTATTTCTGCCCAACGGTGATGTAGATTTAATGTATGATAGAATTGTTTTTTAAATTGTATGTCGTATTTTTTGACCAACGTTGGAAATAAGACATATAATTTTGATGTTACGTTCTCACTGTATTTGAAATATTTTTCAGGAGGATACAACTTGATGAGTTGTATTAGAGAAATCCCCACTCTCAAAGGTGATAATTATGGAGAGTGGAAGAAAAAGATAGACTTAGCGTTTATCTTGGCTGAGGTGGACTGAGTCCTCACTACAACACGTCCCACTGAGCCTTTGGCGCCAGTGAGAGAACAGAATGAGGATGACACTGCATGGCAGAAAAGACAGAGGGATCATGCTCCCTTACAGATGTCTTATGATTTTGATCATAAGAAATGGACCACAGCCAACAAGAAATGTATGGCTGTGATAAAGAACACGATTGAGCCTGCTATTGTGGGCTCAATCGCAGAGTGTGACACTGTCACAGAGTACCTTGAGAGAATAAAGAGTCAGTTTACTGGCTCTTCAAAGACTTATGCTACACAGCTGATCAAACAGCTTGTGACAGAGAGGTACTCTGGTGGTGGCAGTGGCATAAGAGAGCACATACTGAGGATGAGTAACTTGGCATCCAAGCTTAAACCAATGGATTTGGCTCTCAAGGATGAGTTCCTTATTCATTTGGTTTTTGCTTCCTTGCCTAAAGAGTTTGACACATTTGTTGTCAACTACAACATGCAGCCCGAGAAATGGGACTTGGAAAAGTGCATAGCCATGTGTGTGCAAGAGGAGGAAAGAATCAAATCCTCACATGGTGGTTCTATCAACTATGTGAAGCATAACAAGAAAAAGAACTTCAACAGTACCTCCTTCTCAAAGAACAAGGGAAAAACCTCTGTCCATCAGCCTCATCAGAATAAATTTGCTGTAGACAAAGATCAGTGTCTTCACTGCAAGAAGACGGGACACTACAAGAAGAACTGTCCTGATTATTTAAAGATGATAATGGCAAAGAAAGGTGAGAACATTATTACCTTTATAAATGAATCCATGTATGTGCAATATTCGAAATCCACTTGGTGGATTGACTCAGGAGCAACTATTCATGTTGCTAATTCTTTACAGGGATTCCGTTCGACGAGGACTACGCAAAGAAACGAAAGATGCATTAAAGTTGCAAATGGAGTCCAAGCTGAAGTTGAAGCCGTTGGCGATCTTTCATTAGAGTTAGCTAATGGCTCCAATCTTTTACTTAGAGATGTCCTTTTTGTTCCCTCTTTACAGAGGAATTTGATTAGTGTTTCAAAATTGGACAAAGATGGTTATGATTGTAATTTTGGAAATGGCAAGTGTGAAATAATGTTTAATAAAGAATGTGTTGGTCTTGCCATCTTACAGAATGAGCTTTATTTGTTATCATTATGTGATGATGTGAATGTCGTATGCGATAATGGGAATGTTGCGCGCGAGAAAGTGATTGAATCCTCGTCTACGAATGTAAACAGAAAACGAAAGAGAACTCTAGATGAGTCGTCGAAATTATGGCACTGTCGTTTAGGCCATATTTCGAGGGGGAGAATAGAAAGACTAATTAAGAATGATATTCTTCCTCCATTAGAGTTCTCAGACTTAGAACAATGCAGAGAATGCATTAAAGGAAAATATGTAAAGAAAATTAAAAAAGACGCGAAAAGAAGCACAGGAGTTCTACAAATTGTTCACACAGACATTTGTGGTCCTTTTCCTGTGAAAAGTGTGGATGGTTATGACTCGTTCATAACATTCACGGATGATTACTCCCGTTATGGATATATTTATCCAATCAAAGAAAGAAATGAAGCCTTGGATAAATTCAAGATATTTAAGACTGAAGTTGAAAACCAACACGATTTAAAGATTAAGATAGTCCGATCTGATCGTGGGGGGGAGTACTACGGTCGACATACCCCATATGGACAAGTTCCTGGACCTTTTGCGAGGTTTTTACAGGAAAATGGAATAGTGACCCAGTATTCTATGCCGGGCGAACCTCAGCAAAATGGAGTAGCTGAAAGACGCAACCGTACCCTGATGGATATGGTGCGAAGTATGATGAGCTACTCCACACTCCCATTGAGTTTATGGATGGAGGCGTTGAAAACCGTCATTCATATTCTCAACAGAGTGCCTAGTAAGTCGGTGCCCAAAACACCGTACGAGTTGTGGACAGGAAGAGTTCCCTCACTAAACCACTTACGTGTGTGGGGGAGTCCTGCTGAGGCTAAAGTATTTAACCCAAACCTTGGTAAACTTGATCCCAAAACAGTAAGTTGTCATTTCATTGGCTACCCTGAAAAGTCAAAAGGTTATCGTTTCTACTGTCCAGACAGATATACAAAGTTTGTAGAAACGAGACACGCTGTCTTCTTAGAGGATGAAATGATGAAGGGGAGTATGGTAGCTCGTGAGATTGACCTTGAAGAGAAACGGGTGTATGCGCCCACTCCGATGATTCAAGAGCCATTCTTCACACTACCTGCTGTCGCTGCACCGACGGTGCAAGACACTGTGGTGCCAGCACCTGTTATTGTTCCTCCTGTGGCAACAATGAATGATAATGAGGAACCTGTTCTTCAGGATCCTATAGAACCTATTGCCACAGATGAGGGGGAGCAACAGCAGCCTCAAACAGAAGATGTACCAAATGAGGAGGCCCCGAGGAGGTCTCAAAGAGTAAGAAGATCAGCTATTTCTGATGATTATCAGATTTATCACACAGAGGAATTTCAAATGGAGGATGATCCCACCTCATTTGAAGAAGCCATGAGAAGCGAAAATTCCTCAAAATGGCTTGAGGCCATGGAAGAGGAAATGAGGTCCATGAATACTAATAAAGTCTGGGACTTGGAAATTATTCCTAAAGGAGCCAAAACAGTAGGCTGTAAATGGGTCTACAAGACAAAACATGACTCCCAAGGGAATGTAGAAAGATACAAAGCGCGACTTGTGGCAAAAGAATTTACGCAAAGAGAAGGAATTGATTACAATGAGACTTTTTCTCCAGTCTCATGTAAAGATTCCTTCAGAATCATAATGGCATTAGTAGCACATTATGATTTAGAGTTACATCAGATGGATGTAAAGACGGCATTTCTTAATGGGGATTTTGGAGGAAAATGTTTACATGGCACAACCGAAAGGTTTTGTCGTGGAAGGAAATGAAAGAATGGGATGCCGCCTAAAGAAATCAATATATGGGTTAAAGCAAGCTTCAAGACAGTGGTACTTGAAGTTTGACAGTACAATAAGAAAATTTGGGTTTAAAGATAATATAGAGGACAACTGTGTTTATGCAAAGTTTAAAGATGAGAAGTTTATCTTCCTAATCCTGTATGTGGATGATATCCTGCTAGCTAGTAGTGATGTTAGTCTGCTACTGGAGACAAAGAAGTTTTTGTCCTCAAACTTTGATATGAAAGATCTTGGTGAAGCTTCGTTCGTTCTAGGGATCGAAATTCACCGGGATAGAAACAAGGGGATATTGGGACTGTCACAAAAGGCATACATAGAGAAAGTCTTAAAGAAATTTGGTATGCATAAATGTAGTCCTTCACCTGCACCTATAGTCAAGGGCGACAGATATGGGGATTTTCAATGCCCTAGGAACCAGTATGAGATCGATCAAATGAAAGCGGTTCCATATGCTTCAGCTGTCGGAAGCTTACAGTATGCTCAAGTGTGCACACGCCCTGACTTAGCATTTGTTACCGGGTTACTTGGCAGATTCCAGAGCAATCCTGGAATAGAACATTGGAAATTGATAAAGAAAGTCTTGCGTTATTTGCAAGGAACAAAAGGCCTCATGATGACATACAGAAGATCAGACTCACTCCATATAGTGGGGTATACAGATTCTGATTTTGCGGGAGATGATAGAAAGTCTACATCCGGATATGTATTCACTCTCGCTAAAGGAGCTATATCGTGGAAAAGCTCAAAACAAACCGTCACTACATCGTCCACAATGTATGCCGAGTTTGTAGCATGTTATGAGGCTACGGGGCAGGTGAACTGGCTAAAGAAGTTCATACCCGGTTTAAAAGTGGTTGACGACATCAATAGACCACTTAAGTTGTACTGCGATAATGAACCCGCAGTAACGTATGCCCACAACAATAAGTTAAGTGGTGCTGCCAAACACATTGACATAAAGTACTATGTTGTGAAAGATAAAGTTCGGGATAAAATTATAAGTCTTGAGCATATAAGTACCGCAAAGATGTTAGCGGATCCGCTTACTAAAGGCTTACCACCCAACGTGTTCAGAGAACATGTAGCCGGCATGGGTTTAAGGGAAAGCCTATGATTCCTGGACTAAAAGATGGTCCAAAAGATTAAAGTAACTATTTCAGAACAAGAGAGGTGTATTGTAGCTGTTGAATCTATCGGCGATTGACCGTGACGACGAGACATGTTCTATACACTAATCTGTGATGGAATGAGTAAAGTCAAAAGTAATTAAAGATAAAGTATAGATTGAGATCAAGGGGGAGAATGTTAGAGTGATCTCAGGGCTTTGGCCGTTGGGCCAAAGCCCATCCCTTGACCGCGCCCTGATCGGGGGCGCCCAGCCCGTTTGGCTGGTGGGCCCCTGTCGCCAGCGCTATAAAAACAGAGGTGGGGGCCGGGCGGCACGCATCACGAAGTTGACCGCGCCGCCGTCACCCCACCGACAAACCCTAGACCGATCTGTTGAGGGGGCGCTGAAGCGACGGGAAGTTCCACCGCCGTTCACCGCCGCCAGGGAGTCGCCGCCGCCCGGGACGCGCAGCCGCCGAGGAGCTCCGCACCTCTTCCCCGACCGTCGCTGCCCGTGCGCAGAGCTTCACCGACGAACTGCGATGGCCGGCTCTTCCTCCTCCACGTCGGAAGGTTGGTACCCCTCTCTCCCTCTCGGTAGAACATCAAGAACCCTAGAGAAAAGAAGCACCCCACTAGATCTACCCTAGGAGATCCTAGATCTAGACTTTACAGAATTGACTAAGCAATATCGTATTTCCAGGGAAGTTGGTATCTGCCTGGCAACGATGAAACACTAGATCTACTGTAGAATATTCTTCTCTAAAGTAGTCGCAATATATCTTCGCCTCTTTGGTTGCATCGCGCATGTCCCCAGCAGCAACGTGTGTGCTTACATCATTATATGCTACTGTACAGATGAATTTTTCGTAGACGTAGCAACTGAAACTAGTGTAATTGAACTGTAACAAAAACAAACTGAAACTAGCTAGTGCAGCAATCACACACTCTTCGTCTGATTAATCAAGGTGATCATCTCCAATTCGTAAGCAAAATTTATTACTGGAGGTAACATTGGTACAGAAGCCTGTGAACCAGAGCCGGTCGCCAACGTTTGCAGTGTCCAACCCAACACCACCTAGCTCTGCCTCCGCACGTACCGTATATCCTCCATGCCTACAGGCTACAAACAAACATATATAGCTTGCAGATATTAGCTCATGCTTCTCGTAATCAACGTACATCCTCGACAAAACCAACTATAAAACATGCCGTTCATAATCGGTTAGAAGCATGCATGTCCACTGAGCTCATACACACTGTACAGTAGGTAAGTAGCTAGAGAGGAAGGCTTCGGCCGGAGAAAGAAAGTTAAGATGAAGTCGCCGGGGCCGAGCTTGGCGGTGCTGGACGCGCTGGACTCGGCGCGGACGCAGATGTACCACATGAAGACGATCGTGATCGCCGGAATGGGCTTCTTCACGGACGCCTACGACCTTTTCTGCATCTCCACGGTGTCCAAGCTGCTCGGCCGCATCTACTACGCCGACGAGGCCAGCGCCAAGCCCGGCAAGCTGCCGCAGCAGGTGAACAATGCGGTCGTCGGCGTCGCGCTCGTCGGCACGCTCATGGGCCAGCTCATTTTTGGCTACTTCGGCGACAAGCTCGGCCGGAAGCGCGTCTACGGCATCACGCTCGTGCTCATGGCCGCCTGCGCCATCTGCTCCGGGCTGTCGTTCGGGACGTCGCCCCACGCCGTCATCGGCACGCTCTGCTTCTTCCGCTTCTGGCTCGGCTTCGGCATCGGCGGGGACTACCCGCTTTCCGCGACCATCATGTCCGAGTACGCCAACAGGAAGACGCGCGGCGCATTCATCGCCGCAGTCTTCGCCATGCAGGGCGTCGGCATCATCTTCGCCGGGCTCGTGTCCATGATCCTCTCCAAGGTCTTCCTCCGCTACAACCCGGCGCCGCCGTACAACGGCCCGGGCGGCGTCTCCGACAGGCGGGCCTCAACGCAGCTCGCGGCCGACTACATGTGGCGCATCGTACTGATGCTGGGCGCGTTCCCGGCTCTGGCCACCTTCTACTGGCGGATGAAGATGCCCGAGACGGCGCGGTACACGGCTCTGATCGCGGGCAACGCGACGCAGGCGGCGACGGACATGCGGCAGGTGCTGGAGGTGGAGATCTCGGTGGAGCAGGAGAAGCTGGCGCAGTTCAAGGCGGCCAACGACTACCCTTTGCTGTCGTGGGAGTTCGCGCGCCGCCACGGCCTGCACCTCGTCGGCACGGCCACCACGTGGTTCCTCCTGGACATCGCCTTCTACAGCCAGAACCTGACCCAGAAGGACATCTTCCCGGCGACACACCTGACCAACCCGCCCGAGACCATCAACGCGCTCGACGAGGTGTACGAGACCTCCAAGGCCATGTTCATCGTCGCCCTCCTCGGCACCTTCCCCGGCTACTGGGTCACCGTCCTCCTCATCGAGAAGATGGGCAGGTTCATGATACAGCTCGTCGGGTTCTTCATGATGTCGCTCTTCATGCTGGTGATGGGCGTCACGTACGAATCCCTCAAGAACCACAACCACCAGCTCTTCGCCGTGCTATACGGTCTCACCTTCTTCTTCGCCAACTTCGGGCCCAACAGCACCACCTTCGTGCTGCCGGCGGAGCTGTTCCCGACGAGGATGCGCTCGACGTGCCACTCCATCAGCGCCGCGTCCGGGAAGGCCGGCGCCATCGTCGCCGCCTTCGGGGTGCAGAACCTCACGCTCAGCGGCGACATCGGCAAGATCAAGCTCGCGCTCATCCTGCTCGCCGCAACCAACATGGCCGGGTTCTTCTTCACCTTCCTCATCCCCGAGACGATGGGGCGATCGCTCGAGGAGATCTCCGGCGAGGACGGCAACGCCGCTGGGGACAAGTCAGCTGCAACTTCTGCTTGAGGAATGCACCATATACACGTGTGATGTGTTTGCAATTTTGCATGGATATCATATTAGACGCAATAATATCTCTCTCACTTATTATAGGGCTGGAATAAGCGGCAAGAATGTATACCGGCACAAATGTAAGCTGCCGTCTAAAAGTTCCGAGTACTGTATTGGTTGGTAGCATACTGAATACGCAGATTTAAGTCCAGCAAATTACAGGGGGTATTTAGTTGTTGGCAGTGTTCGCTGCTAGTTACAAAGGCCTTTCGGTAGAGTTTGATCCTAAATATCCATATTGCTAGCCATAAATCCCATCCAATTGCAGGGCTAGATGCTAAAACATTTTTCTTTACATTAAAAATTGAGTTATAATCTAACACTATTCTAACACCTATATTAAGAAATATAGTTGTATTCGGTACATAACCGCAGCAACTTTTATATCTACATCTGATCAATTTGCACTAACTATACCAATTCTTTAGATCTGTTTACTCTGCATTGTTCTAAAGCTTTTTCTTTCCTTTTTTGAGAATCTCTAGTTTCTTAAGGCATTTTAGTTACATACTGTAATATATTATTATTATTAATAATCTATATAAATAAGGGGATTAGAAACGTAGACAAACCCTCGTTGCATCACACACACACAACAAATGCACGACTTCTCCAAACTACAATGTCACCCTTTTTCCCCCACTGTTTCCTCTAACCATCATACTACAATGTTAGCCACTGCACATCAAAATTGAGTTAATTCCCATGAGATATTATTGATTTGAGTAGATGTATCGCGTAAGGCTTTTTAGCCCAAAAGTGCATCCAGTTTCAAGATATATATTACGTCGGTCCTTGGAGCCCCTAAATCTGTACAAACCCCTAGGCCCTCCTTAACATGCTGACAGGTACCATGTCAGAATGCCATACACTGACAATTATCTTGTAGAATAGCTGAGGCCTTCCATACCCTCTCCAATTGCTCAGTTCGCTTGGGAGTCTCGAGAAAAACAGTCAACATCAACAGTTGGCCTTGTAGGTTGCTTGAATAGGACAGTTGCGCCTTGCAACTGCTCTGATGGTTCAATGAAACCCATTGCGCCTTGCAACTGCTCTGCTGGTTCAATGAAACCCAGACTTTAGAAGGATGGTTGATGCTATAGTTGCGTTCCATTGAGAAGGCAGAACACTCGAGGCAATATATAGGCACCTGAGAATCACCAGGGCAGCATAGCAACCTTAGCATTCAGATCTTCTCATTCGGTACAATTCTCATTCTCATCAGCTTGTTCACACAAGCTCGAGCACTTTAATGCTGCCGCTAGAGTTGGCCGCCACTACCATGTTTGACCTCCCTCTCCAGCAAACACTCGACACAAAGTGCTGATTATCATCATTTGTCTCTTGTCCGGTTATGGGGTCGATTGAACCGAACTTATGAGAAGTTATTGGCATGGGAAAGGTTTTGTGATAAGAAAATACCTGCACGCCAACAACAAATACATGAGAACTTTTTCCAAAAGATTGATTAGCACACTTCAATTGACCCACTAACTGTGTCTAAAAAATAGGATTTATAAGCTGTGAGCTGAATTTCAGATTTTGAAGCTTTCGTGAATTAATAGTTCCTCACATGAACACATGAAATGTTCCAAGCTAAACCTTCAAGAGAGCATAATCTGAACTGATCATCCCGAGTTACAAACACTTACTTATGTGCCTCAACATATCACCTGATTAAGGTGTCGCAGAGTAAGGGCGACAGCATCAAGCCATCAACATTGGAGGGTTCGATGGTTCACTAATATGGTTGAGGGAGGGGGCCTACAAAGGGCATGGCACGGCTGGGGATGATTGTCCCAGGGGGGATTGGGGCAAAACAGAACGCCTGAAGTCACATTAGTGGGGGTTATGGAGGGTGAGGGGCATGGGGTTGTCAAAAACAATTGAAAAAATTACAATTCCTCTAAAGGCATAACAATTCACTTAACAAGCACCGTGGCTGCTGTTCCAACGAAAGTTTTGCACTCAACAAAACTCGATTTAGCTTGACAGTATGTCAAACAATACAAGTGCAGCACAACAAGGCAAATATACACATTAAATATAATACTCACTTCATTGTTTTCAGAACCACATGCTATGTATCCGTCGTGAACAGATAATCCTACAAAATTCTGCATGAGCAATTATTAGTGGGGTTGACTATACATTGATTCCAAAACGAGTTACCAAATGAAAAGGCAATATGTAAGACTTTTTCATACCTTCTCATTGGTATGACCACTCAATGTCAGACTGCAAGCACTAGTAGATAATCCACTGGAATTAGTCCGGTTGAGATCCCATATCTTCAAGGTGTTGTCAGTTGATGCAGAGATAAGCGTTTCTGGATCCAAGAATCGTACGTAGCTGACAGCTTTCCCATGTCCAGAAATAGTACACCAAGGGATTCTTGTATTCCTCAGATCATAACAGTATATCTTGTAATCGGCTGAGCCAAAAGCTAACATACGAGAGGAGTATGGGGAGAACTGTACACAGCACACATTGGCCACATTTCTGATTGTATCGATGCAATTTTTCTGGCAACAAAACATTTACCCACATTAAAAAAATGGAACCAAGAACATGAAAATGTAGCTACAGAAGATGGAAATAGAGAGCGAGCAAGATCAAAATTTGTAAACGCATAACTGTTGTTGCGTAGCAATGGTCAAAAAAAGGAGTCATTGGACTCTTTCGGTATTGTTCAAAGCTTGACTCTCTAAAAGAAGCCAAGCCATCTAGGGTACAGAAAAAACTGAATTGTGTTTCTGAGGTTTTAACCAGCCCAGCACAATCTGGGCTAGCTTCAGCTTTTTATCATGGGAATGCAATGCCAATTCAGATAGGAATAACTTAACAGTTTAAGATTTCTAATTTATAACTCCCTGTCTCACTTGACCGTGTATTATCTGACATGCTTAATGCCAGATATAGAAAAATATGAGTAATATAACACCATGTTTGGAATAGAGACTATTAAAACTATATTGTTATTTTGTTAAACAAAAAGTAGATCAAATTATGTAGTTCAGTAACATGCCTGGTTAATACTCCAAACTTTCACGCAACAATCATCACTCCCGCTTGCCAACTTAGTTGGATCCACCTCTGAGAAACTCACAGACCAAGCTCTTTTCCGGTGCTCTGTAAACTGCGAAAATCCTTGACCAGAGCTTGCATCCCATAGCTGCATTCCACAGTATGATTAAACCAAGTGGCACAAAGGAAGGAAAAATGCGCAGTGTGGTTCTAGGTCTCTAATGCTTATAACAGAGAGGTTAATTTATGCTCCCTGTTGAAGCATGTAAAAGACATCAATGACTCATCCACACCATTGGAAGACCAAATGAACGACGACAACTGATGGAAAGGAATAACAGTTCAAAATGAAACATGATATTTCTGAGTAGCAAATTTTAAGTGTTGAATACTAATCTAATAGAAAACCAGAACTGTTCTTTTTGTTATAAACTTATAAATAAAGCGACTATAAGAGAAATAGCGTACATGGGAAAATTATATTGGGAAACATGTAACAGTACATCCATTAGATACGTACCTGAACAGTGCCATCATAGTCTGTTGATGCCAAGTAGTTCTTTATGTAGTTGTTCCAACAGACACAAGTAAGTTTGGACTTGCTAGGCATCTCTATCAATGGATAATGAATATCAACACGATCATTTAAAAGAGCATCAAATTCGAATATTTTAATTTTCTTTGAAACCCCAGCAGCAGCAAAATATTCTTCATCCCGATCAAAACTCAAAGAACAAATCACATTTGGAGAGTTAAGTATATCTGCATTCTTCAAAACCCCTCGTACTTCAAACCTATTATGCCGGGCATATTTGCATAAACCATCAAAAAAGCATCCAAGACGGTCTGGTTGCTCAGTCGTAGCATCAGCATCACTGTGAAGTTTGTAAAAGTTTTCACGGACCCGCAAAGCATCATTATCCGAACGTTTGGTTACAATAGTGTCAGAAGTGTCAACAGTGGACCTCATGGAGTAATATGCATTTTCAAGCTGCTCCAAATTCCTCATCACCCTCTCCTCATATATGCTTGACCTACACAATGATGGTAGCAAACCTGTCAACGATGCACTTCTTGGAGCATTTGCAGAAGCTCCTGTCAAATCATTTGAACCTGCCAGTACATCCATGTCCTCTAAACTAAATCCCATCCTCATTGAGTGTCTTCTCTCAACCTCTGCGATATCTGTTTGTAAGCTTACAAGATCTGCTGATAGCTTGGCAGCCTGCATCTCCTTTTCTCCTTTCAGCTGAGAAAGGAAATTCAGCAGCAAACCAGATTCTGTGTCTTTTTCATTGACAGCAACTGGTGCCTGATCTAACAAGGACAAATCTCGACCCTCATTTATCAAGTCACATCCTAGAATGTCTCTGACGAAAAAGCAAAATGACTATTAGGCATAAATTGATGTGGAATTATTATGTCCAGTCTGCAGATGGCAAAGAAACATCATCTAATTAGATACAAAGGGAATACTAATGAGCAGATTTCATATAATGTTTGCGTGCAATGAACAAATAAAGGAGTCCTTAGACCCCACAACAGCACTTCTCCATGAACTTAGGTGTTCTTTTTCATGGCACAAATAAGGTAACTAAAACCTCAATTCCCAGTATAATTCTATGAACAAAGCTCAAGAATCAGAGAAAGGCCTGCCCTCCAAGTACAGTTATAGAGAACAGAAGCAAACAAAGGTAACATAGGTGCCAAGAATAACAGGAGCTCGATTTACACTGAAATAACTATGTATTCAGATATCTTCCTTTTGTTCCACTGGAGAAATAAACTGCTTTAGACTTCGAGTGTAACTTACAAAATTCACCAAAATGGAACCCAATGAACATTTGGTTCTATTCACCTAATCAGTAAGCAACTGTCTTGTTTTATGCCAAGGATAGAGATGAATATGCTCACCTTGCCTTTGGTCGAGAACAAGGATCTGGATGCAGTAACCAAAGACAGAAACCAGCCTCCTTAGGACTTTCTGAAAGAAAATTTGGAGGCAGAATCCGATGGCGAAGATCTGACATTGCAGCACAATGCCCCTCCCACGTCTCACAACAGCAAAAGAGCTGATGAAAAAATAAGCTCGTTAAATACCTTACCTGCCAGGCTGAAGATAGAATCTACAGAATTGCATGGAAACTAGAAAGGCTATTAAACTCTGTGATTTCCAGTAGCAAGTATAATCAATTGTTTGTGCACGCATGTGCTAAGACTACTAGTGGAATATCCTGCAAGGCTGTAATACTGAGAAACTAGATAAGATTTGATTGAATATGGTAAAAGAGAGAGGATAGTAATCTGCCTTTTCATATAACTTAGATAAGCAGAGAACATCAGAATATTCCATCAAACAACAAGAGTATTCCATGGTGCCAAATCACAATAGCACATCTCAATCAGATTCTCTAATTTGTAGGAAAAAGGTTATGATATAGTAACAGATCCTTTCGGCAGTCCAACTGTTGCTGAAGAAACAGAAAACAACATACCCATCGAACTCTTTATTAAGTAGGAAACACTATGATATACAAGTGCCAAAAGTTCACCAGTTCACCCACTCATAAGTAGAATCAATAACTAAAAACATGTGAACTTGTTGTTAATGGCCAAAGTAAAATCGTCCATAATATTACCTATTGAGGTGCAAACAAATAGTATTTGCAGTGTCACTTCACTTCTATAAGTTCAGAGATCCCCTATGAATACTGTTGCAGGACATGTCATGACAATTATCAACATACCTCAAATAGAAGAACCCCAAGGCTGTAGATATTTGATGGGAATCCGCCTTTCAATTGACTGAGCTCTTCTGGACTTCTGTACCAGCTTTCCTCCAGCATCCTCAATTCAAACACTGATTGTTGCTTGCCAGAATTGGATAGACGCTGGGCATAAGATGTATTACTGCCAAAGTACGGTTCACCAAACTTAAAACATTCTTTGACAGCGCAACTAGAATTTCCCTGCCACGAATCACCTGGATCAACGTCTTCACTTTGGTTGCCCCCTCTGTGATCAGTGCGAAAGGCATGTATGGGCCGCCTGAAAGCAATGGAGCCTTGCTCACCAACCTTTTGATACTTTAGGATTGAATTGCCATTGCCATTAGACTCTTGGTGCTCAGCTTTCTGATCAAAGCATCTTTTTCTATTGAAAATATCATCTGTAGCAATATCTGGTTTAGCCGGGGCTGATGAATCTTGTGTAGTATAAGCACCAATATATTTAGCTTGGTTTGAAGATGAGATCGTAAAATATGAGGGGCACAAATGCTGTAAAGTAAAATCCTGTGCATGAGATTTGTCTACGAGCTCAAGGATCTGCTTAAATAAATACATTTTCTCAAACTTGCTCATTGTTTGGCGTGCAGGCTTAATTAGTTTCCTCAGGTTCGTTCCCTCACACTGAGATTCTAAAACATTTCCACCACTGTTGATAAACATACCATCCACTCTGGCCATAGAATCATGTGGTGAGTTAGGAATCTTATCCATAGGGATTTTGGGCCTTGCATTAGCTTGGACTTGGATCTTCGCCCGAGCACCTTGGTAGGCAACCCCTTTACCCTTCAATACATTCTTAAATGAGAATCCCTGAACCCCAGCTGAAGGTGTTACAGTCTTACTCCTCATCTGATCAAGAATTCTATTTGAAAAGCTACTCACTTTGAGAGCATTCTCCCTTTCAACTCGCTGCTCAGTCTGATTAGGCCGTGCAGACAAGAGAGGCTGCTGATTACCAAATGGCAGGTTGAACTCATCATTCACATTGTCGCCACGGCTCACTGCCATTTCCTTGCTAGATGCATCATTATTCCGTGATATCATATTGTTTCCAAGGGTCACCGCAAAATTTTCCCTGCTAGCAACATCGCCAGTCCTCAAGTTTGCAGTTTCGCCACGACTCACTGCTAAGTTTTCCCTGCTGGCCACATCATTAGTTCTCCATGCCATCCGCGTAAAATTACCCCACAGTCCCCTCATAACAGTAGGCCCCTCCCCACTGCTTGAGCTTCCACCAGCAGAAACCCCAGGTTGAACATCAGTGTTGATGCAATTCTTCAACGTGAGCTCCTCCACCCTCTCGTCTGCATTGTTCAAACAACACTGGATCGCACTGTCTGGCCTCGACTCAGAATTCGACAGGCCAACACTAGTCAACCCCCTCGCACCATCTGTGCTGCCTGCAAGCCCGCCCAACGAATTAAAGAAGGAGAAATGCTCGGACCAATCTATGCCCTGTGGGAGCGGGAGCGGCGTGGCGGGCATATCCAGCGCCTCACTGCCGGACGGCTGCTGCGCGGGCTGCCCATTCTCCTTGCTGCCTTTAATCTGCACATCGCCGGTCGTGCCGCCGCCGGCACCGGCCACCTCAGCCGCCGCCGTCCCTTCCATCGCACCCAAACCTACCCTACCAAAACCACGCGGCCCAACCCACACCCTCGCAATAAGATCACGCCACACCGAAGCATCCTCCGCCCGATTCAGTGGTTGGGAGCCATACCTCGGGGCGGGCACAACCAAACCCGCAAGCTCACGTCGGCCATCTCAGCACCACAAGCCCACCCGAGAGCGACGACGATCCCGCGCGATTAGCTGTAGATTAGACCAGCGATTAGGATTCGTCGACCCCGAACAGCAACATTTTGTACCAAAAAAGAGGGCCACACGCTACCAAAACGTACCACGGAAAAGCCGATGGCGCCGCGCGAGCGACCTCCGCGCCGCCGGGGGCGGCGAATCCGCGACGGAAGGGCAGGGGAGCCCGAGAATTTCCCGAAACGGAAAGGCGCTTAGGTTTCCTTTTCACGCGAGCCCCTCCGTTTTTCCCCCCTTGCGAGTGTGTGGAAGATAGCAGCAATACATGGACGAGGAAGAAGTGGTGCGAATAAACAAATCGCGGATGGGGAAAGGAATTTCTGGGAAATTCGGGTGCGAGTTTTGCTTTGCGCTGCTTTTTTATCGAGCAACAGTTGCTGACGAGTTTATTCGGAGCAATTTCTACAAACAAAATAGACCAATCATAGATGATACAGAAGATTAAATATAGAGTGATAGATAAATTCTTTCTTCTTTCTTTGTTAACTAGTCATTTGCTCCTATATTAAAACAAAATTTATTAGATATATAGATAATCATGTTATAGAAGAGGGCTACTATGATAGTTGAAAAGTGAAGAGCGATGAGAAGTAAAGAATGAAGCGGATAGAAAAGAAGAGGCATACGACCACTAACTCTTTTTTTATAATAATAATATTTTTTTCTTTCAAATACCATTTATGATAATTAAAATATCTATTTATAAATTAAATAAAGGATGTCCACCAATAGAATAAGCTTATAAACTCAGACCCAAGTTTTTGGACACTTTTTATCCTCTTCTCTCACGCTCATCAGCTTCTACCGCTCACGCTTTCGTGATTGGCTGGCAAGTTGCAACCCCCTGGCCTCTAGTTTCGGTCAAATTACGGGAAAAATCCTACGCTTTGGTTTGTGGTGCCAAGCTTTTTGTGCCCATTTGGTGAAGTTTACTCGAAGTGAACAGTCGACGTGGTCTAATGGCACGCGGTTACGTGCACTGTAGAGAAGGTACTGGAAGCAACCACGTATTGCATTCTGCTTTAGTTGCTGCTTAAACACCACAGCCATGCAAATTTCGTCCTTAAATTATTTCTACGAGGATTTCAACCCAGAGACATAGTTGTACATTTTTCTATTTCCGCTTCAAAATTTAAAAAGTGTTTTCGTGTTTTCTACGAGCATAAAGTAAGGTATTGCTTTGAGGTGGAAAGTTTGCTGAAACTCGCTAGTAAGAAAGTTTGCTGAAACTCGCTAGTAACTGCACAGCAACAGGATTCGTATGGTTCTGATGTAGTAGTACCAAAGTTGAACTAGGCGCATAGGTGCAATGATCTCACTTCTGATCTTCAGAGTTTTCCTTTCTGAAAGAAAGGTAGCATGCACATAGTTGGGATTTTAACAAGGCAGGCTTCGAGGCCTATCACTCTTGAACGACAGCATCTTATCTTGGTGCTAACACGTTTGAGAGAGAGGTTAAATTCAGGTGTCACTTGGTTAGGCTGAAATAAGTTAGTTTATAGCTGAAATTATCTATAGCTGATTAAAATTACACTGTAAATTAGTTTATGACTGAAATCATCTATAGCTGATTAAAATTACATTGTAACTAATGATGATTTATTTGTTGTAACTAAATTTAAAATAAAAAATAAAAAATAAGTTAACCTACCACGGACAATGTAAACGATATGGAAAAAAGGGTAAAAAGCTAAAAGACAAAAAAAATAAAATTTAGGAATAATAAAAAAATAAATCAAAAATTAAAAAATTAAACCGAAAGGGGCTCAGTCGTGTGGACCAAACTTACTCCATGATACTGACAGCCTCAAGGTTTTCATCCTCGTCAACTGTAACATCTCACCTCGACTTACATTTCACCCTGCCTACCCCCCGCCTCGGTCGGCCGCGCCGCGCCGCCCCGCTTGACGTGCACCCACAACAAACGGAGGGGAGAAACATCGCTGCTGGCGCGGCGCGACGTGGTGCGCTCCTCGCCACGACCCCCACCTTTAAACTACTCCAGCTCGCCGCCCTGCGTGATCTTGATTCGCATGGCAGTTGTGAGGCCAGGAGACGCGGCCCCATATTTTATTTTTCTCGTAATGGTCCAAGGTTGCGTACCATGCGGCCTCATATTTTATTATTCCAGTACTGGTCCAAGGTTGTGCTAAGCACCATGCTTATCGTCTCCATCGTTAGTACCGCTCGGCTGTTTCTCGCTTCAAGAAGATAGCATATTCTACTACTCGGACGATTCTCCTTAAAGAAATGCAGATGTCGTCATCTCTTTAAGCCTCGGGGAACCTGCAAAAAAGTAAATCAATCTTTAATTCAATTTGCGTAAATAAATTATCTATTTTTTTAAAAAAAAATAACCTTAAGTCGCAGCCCACCAAGTGACTGGGATCTACTCATACTGCAGCTGGCCGGTGCGCGACTAGTGTCCAGTCACAAGGTGGGCCTACGACTCAAGCTAGGAATTAAATTGTTTGTTTGTCATCATAGGATTGCAAACTTTGATCTAGACATAGTTTGTTGGTGCACTTAGTGAGACTAGTTGGTTTATGTCTTAATTGTGTAAAACAGTTTTGATTTATACTTCCGCATATAAACTTCAGTTTTGGCAAAATAGATTTCAAAATCACCTATTCACCCCTCTAGTCGGCCTCTTGATCTTACATTGGTAGGGCAGCAGTAGGAATGCAAACTTCAAGTTCATCTCAGGATTGCATGTTATGTCTTTCACGAACACCATTGAATGCTAGTCGTGACAGGATATACTTTGTGTCGCGTTGCTGACTAGGGGATGTAATATAAGAACATGATGTAAACAACACAGAAGATAATAACAACAGGGAGACCACATCACGCAAGTGTGGAACTACTGATATCACTATCCGTCTCCCTATCTATCTCCCTGCCCACAGCCCTATGGCCCATCCTATACCCGGCCTCTCTTGGGCCACTTGTCGCCGGTGGTCGTTGCCTAGGGCCCAAGAGGGTTGTAACATCCGGGAAAATATAAATATTAAATTATAAAGTTTTTGGATTATTTTATTTGCTTTGCATTTGAATTTGGAGTTTGTTGACTTTTTGGTAAATATAAAGGAATTTCAAAAGTAAAAAGAGGAAAGAAATCAACACATGAAATAATAAAACATGAGCACCCAATAAAGAATCTGAAAAGATGATCCATAAACTATCAGGGGAGAAATGTAGTCAAGTATGGGATAACATCTTTAAAAATAATTGGGCAAGAAAATTTAAAGGAGGTTAATGTTCATGCATATATGCAAACTCATGTGAAGAACCATATATATACACATGAATAACAGAAATAAATAAATATATATATTTGCACAAAAATAAGGAGGTGATGAAAATATATATAGGTATATACCCAAGATGTATGTGAAAGTGTATATACATGCAGAATTTAAATGCAAAAACAAAATAAAACAAAAGAAAAAGAAAAGTGAGATGGAAATAACCCAGCCGGGCCGGCCATCACCCCGGCCCAGCTTCTCGCGCCGCGCCCCGACCGCGCCCGCATGGGCCAGCACGCGCGCGGCCCAGCGCCCCGCTGCCCCGCTCCCGAGCGCGCCGCTCCCGCTGACGGTGGCCCGCGCTCCCGCCTACGCCTCTCCTCTCGCTGCCGCGTGGCCGCACGGTCGCCCGCGTTGTCCCGGCCGCGTCTGCCAGTGGCCCCGCCTTCACCCGCGCCTCTCTCTCTGCGAGCGGGCCCGGGCGTCGCCCGCGTCTTCTTCTTCCCGGCTCCTCTCTTCTCCACGCGCCAGCGACGCCGAAGCTCTTCCCCCTTCGCGCTTGTTCCCTCTGGCCGCAGCTGATCTCTCCCTCTCTCCCTCTCACCTCGTGGGCAAGTTCGGAGCACCTCGCCATCTCTCTCCTGCGCAATCCCGGAGAGGATTGGGTTCATTTCCCCTCGCCTGCGTGAACAGGGCGGCGGCCAAATGTCGACTTCGTCGCGCGCCCCTTTCGGCTATAAAAACCCCCACCAGGAAGCCGCACTGGCACCGCAATGCTTCACTCTCCCCTCCCCTGCCCGCAATTGGTCTATAGTGCCCCAATTCCTCGCCGGCGCTCCCGTCTTCCTCACGGCCGGCGACCAAGCCGTCACCGATTCCGGCCGTCCCCGAACCCCTCCTCGCTCCCAGAGCTGCGTAGGAGCCAGGCGAAGCCAACCCCCTCCCTCACCGGACCTCCCATCGCGTGAGCTTCGCCGGCGACGACCGCATCCCCGAACCTCCGCCGTCGCACGCCGCCGGCCCGCCACCGTGCTCCTCCACCCCGGCCGTCTGCACCAGAAGCCTCACCGTCAACCGGGGGTTGTATTCCACGCAACTCCCGAGCCTCTCCGACCACCACTCGCCGCCGGCGCCGTCGCCTTCTTCTTCCTCAGCCGGCCTCCCCCAAGACATACTTCAAAAGGTATAATTACCCTATAAGGGTAAGCATCGCCCGACTGACCGAGTGGCTTACAGCGTTAACTCCCTTTCCCCCTTGCTCCCGCGTCGCGTGTTCGAGCCCCCGGCTCCGCGCGCGCGGTCGAGCGATTTCTTTTAATTTCCTTACTGACAGGTGGGCCCCACCTGTCAGCCTCTGAAACCAGAGCGACACGCTGACACACGGCCCCACTGGCCATAGAGACGGAAAAGAAATAATAAAAGAAAACGATAAAAATTAAAATATGACATGTGGGACCCACTGTCAGAAATTTAATAATTTTTGGATTTAACTAAACTGAAATATTCAAAAGGGCATAACTTATTCATTTTAACTCTAAATTGAGTGAGACAAATTTCTAAATTCATCTAAATTCAAGATCTATCCAATGGAACTAAAATCATAATTTTTAGAGTTCAATTAAATTTCTGATGATATTTTATGTGGTAAAATATGTTCATTTCCAGAAGTGGTAGTTATACACCTAATATACCACTTGTTAAAAATGATCTTATTAACCTACCCTTTAGTAAACAAGTTGATATTAGGCCCGCATAAAATAGTATGTTTTTCCTTTGCTAAAGATAGAAGTATACGTATAAACTATAAAGCCAACTTGATAAATCAACAAATGCATACAGTGCACATATAACACATACCTTAATTCATAAATGCTGAGCTCGATACAATAATATTCGGCTAAATTCATACATATATCTTAACTCATGAAACTTCCTTGATAAATATACAAATAATAAAAGAAACTGTTAATAAAAGATCGATTCACCACCAGCCTTGCCTCAAACCATCCAAATCACCCATTAAATCATAATAAAACTAAATTGAGTTTATTCCGAGTTATTTGGATCTTTTGAGTTATTTGCTTTCTTTTTGGATTCAGTCGTTTGTCGCGTAATTAGAAACTGAAGTCCGAGGATTCCACGGATCAAGCGAGATCAAGAGTGAAGTGAAGAAAAGATCCGAAACTCAAGAGAAAACATTGTGTGAGCTCAAGACCGCAGCAAACCGCGCCAGGCGAGTCAATACTTTGATCATGTTGAACCCACATTTATGCAAATTACTTTGTGTTAAATTAACAAAATGCATGATGTTATTTTTATGCAAATACATGCGAAACTTGATATTCTAGTTATATGTCAATGTTTACCTTGAATAGTATTACCCCTCCTTTGGAATGATTGAATGTGAAAACCTTGTCGCCCTAGCAAAAATATAATACTAATATTTCGAAAATAAGTCCCTAATGATATGCTATGCTTAGTGTTGCATTAATACTCAGGGGGCGCTGAAATGCCCCATACATCATGATCGCTTTTAATAATGAGAAAATGGTTTGGGCAGTCATGGTGGGAATGACTGGTATATTTGACATGACTATTTTATACCCTCCAAAAATCTCAACATGCTTAAATATCTGGGCGGATGGTTCGGGGGTGTGGTGCAGGTGTGCACGAGAGTGGGGTTTGTGGTAGAACCGCCCAGATACCACTAAGGACTGAATCTTGTCATGTCAACCCGTGTAAAACAGTACAACCACAAGTCTGTAAATTACAACTTGGCTTAGTAGATTTACCGGACCCTGAAAGTCATCCTTCCAGGAGTGGGTGTTGGAGTAGTGCAAGTGGCGGTCTGTGAGACGGCTTGAATGGGACACTCGTAGGGAGTGAAGTTCTGCTGTGGCGGGCTAGCAGGGGAGTAGCCAGCTGCTAGACGTTCAGAAGGAGGACATCCCGCACAACGTATGGGACCCACCGCAAGTGGGAACGACCCATAGGGTGAAATGATGGAAAGGGCGAGGTACTTTGAAAAGTCACTGTGATGGTCTGCTCAACCGCATGTCCATGGTATCATGTGGGGGCAACGAGTTGATTATCTCTTGTGGTGAAAGTGTACAAACTCTGCAGAGTCAAAACTATTCGAATAGCCGTGCCCACGGTTAAGGGCAGACATGGGAACTTAACCAGATATAGTTCTATTTCAAAATGCTTTATGATGGGTTGGAAAAGTGGAAGGGCAGTGTAAGGCCCTAGTTTGGAATTGTCCTGGGTGTCGTCCCAGTGGTAAGTTAAGCGGCTATAACGCTGAAGAATTGCTATATGGTGCAGATGCCATGTAATGGTGGATGGAATCTGAATCACTATTATTACTGCATTCAACATATACGTGTGTTCAAAATGCTAGGTCTTAAGGAATTTTTATATAATTGTATTCAAAAGCACTCTTCGCAAAAGAAAATAAACTTAAGCCATCCTTGATTAGCCATACATGTTATATATACTGCATTCTGTGTATTGATTCGCTGAGCACGGGGTCGGAGTGCTCACGCTCGCTTTTGCGGCAAAATTCAGAATCAAGAGTCAAGTCACCTCGCCTCAGCAACAAGAGTGGACAAGCTGGCAGATAAGGTGAAGATGAAGATGTCAAGGGCTAGGTCGCGAACCTTCAGTTGGCTGCCTGTGGGCATGTCCTGAAGGTCCCACCTGTGTGCTTCGTTCTTCCGCTGCTGTAATTTAATGATTTCGGCCTCATCGGCCCATGTGTAAGTTTGCTATTATATTTACGTTTCCGCATGATATGTACTTTGATAATCAGAACTGTAACTGTGTGCACTATCTACTGATCCAGGGAATCGTGCAGCTAAACACAGTAGATTCCAGATTATAAAATCTGGGTCTGACAAGGGTCAACCGGTTGGGTGGTCTTACAGTCCTCGGCTCGATTGGTGAAGGGGGAGGTGTGCTGTACGGATCCACCAGGTACATGGGCTATGTAGGGGCCAGTTCACCGAGTAGCTGCGGGCCTCCAAGCACATCTGGGTGTGCCCTGAAGTTCGTGAGGAAGTTGTCCCACAAGATGTCCACAAGGGACGAGCCTATATGCCCAACTCCTTGCATCGTGGTCGTCTACTCACCTGCATGTGAAAAGTGGATAGTGGTTAGCTAGCTGCATTTTATCAGTTTGAACGTGGTAAAACCAAAAGCCATAGTGCCACATGCCTAAGGGTGGGTACCTTGTACTGATAGGCCAATGACGAGGACGTCGGTATGATGTAGCTGCCCACGGAGTCATCAGTGCGCCTGCACAAAGTTTAATTAGTTTCTATAACAATACATAGGTAAATACACAGTCTGTTCAATGTATTATTGTTTGTGCGGTAGAGGTATGCATAGGCCAACTGTACTTGAACTCTCCTTGAAATAGGCTTGGACCAACAAGACACATTCCTAGCCACGGTGCTTGCACGCTTTCAAGTAGGATGTCCATGACCTTGTTCGCTCGAGGGACCTCAACTTCCACCTAATGACTTCTGCAGAATGACTCTACAGGCATTTCACAGTAACACCAAACACTGTCAGGTTTAGTGAGAAACTATAAGTCAGCCACAATAGCACCTCTCCAATTTTAAAATTGTCCAGGGCCTGTGTGAAATAGTGTGGTCTATGGGAAACTACTCAAATCAATCCCATACGACCCCTCCCGAACTTTGTCATGCCCATAGTATACTCCGAAAGCATGTTGAGCTAACATACCTGTCACATGACCCAAAATATTCAGAACACAATGAAATTACAGAAATTACAACTCCTACGTCAAACGTCATAAAAACCAAACTAAACTACACCCGCATGAATAAACCGTGCCATACATGTCGAAATATAATCTTGACTACAACATACAAACGACCTAAAATATGATGCCTAACTCATGCACATCTAAACCTAACCACATTATGTTGCACTAGTCATCTACGAATGGGGCTAACCGACCGTTTCTACACTACAACACCTAAAAACCATATATTCTAATACACTACGTGCAACATTATCACTAAAAGATGTGGATCTACAAATAGTAACCCTAATTTTACCACTAATCTATGTTTGTTATTACTAACCAATCATGTTATACACTACACACAACATTATCATTAAAAGATGCGGATCTACAGCTAGTAACCCTAGTTCTACCACTAATCTATGTTTGTTATTACTAACCTATCATGTTTTCATCGAAATGATAAAACAAATTACAAAAACAACGAGAACTAACTGTAAAAGAAGCGTGCACGCGAAGGCAAACAATCATAATCTCCTCCTCCTCTCTCTCTTCTCCTGTCATCTCCTCTCTTCCCCTTTCTCCCAACGTGACTTCATGTCGTCCGCTTATTGCGCGACTGGGTGTCGTGCCTTCAGTCATGTGATGGACACGCAACTAAGGTCCTCAATTGCGTATCCACAGTGCGATTAGGCCTAGTCCAGCATTGGACGTGCGATCGAGGTTTATTCCCAAAAAGCTGGTTTATTTATGTAAATTAAATTAAAAATAGTTTATGTAAAAAACTTCTGAAGGTGAGGCCTGTCAGGGGTGAGGCCTTCCCCTGATACTACCGTCTTCTCGATCGCCGTTTGCAGCGTGTGATCTGCCGCGGTCGATGCGCCGGTTGGCCGCGTGATCGGGGATCGGCAATCATGAGGACCAACGCCCCGTAATGTTCCGTCTATCGACTGATGGGATTTCCTGTGTCACTACCTTGCGTGCAAGTTCCAGTTGTCAGCAAAGCAGTGTCATGGCTCGCGAGTGTCTTCGATCTGCGCAACCAGTTGATAATTTCATATGCGTCAGGTGATGAGGTGCCCACGAAGGCAGGGGTAAACAAAACCGGATAGGACTGAACAACTTGACACAGGTGAGATTGGTTATGTTTTGGTTGGTCGTGTCGCTGACAAGAACGCATAGAAAGCCGGGTCAGTAAAACCCGCCCAAGCTGGACATGTACAGCCCTGCACGAAGGTAAGCACAGCGCCGTCTCACCTGAACACCCAAGCTAAACACTGTTTAATCATTTTTTTTCTATGTACTGAACTGTGGTTCAAATGCTTTCTCAATGCACTCTGAACTCTGAAGAAATTCTCAATCTCAGGGGTGAAGTCCAGCCGGATAATTTCCATCGGACTCGGAGCCAGACCAGTCGAGATCGAATCCGAAAAGTTATTTTACTATTCGACTGGATCTAGATAGTTAAGGGCATGTTTGGGAGAGCTCTAGCAGCTCCAGATCCAGATCCACTTTTCCAAGACAAACACCTCCAGCTCCACGCAGATCCACCGTGGAGCAGCTCCACGAAATCCATGGATCTGCCCCTAGATCCACCAAATCCATGGAACACCTCAAGGGGTGCTCTGAAAACTCAAAGATTCGTGGAGTTGGGAAAAATTACCCACCATGCCACTGATTACACAAAAAAAAAACGGTTCGTTCTTTCTTTCCCGTCCTCTTCCTGTCACTGCACGCCGCCTCCCGCTGTCGCTCTCCGTGCCCGCCCTCGGCCAGCCGCCGCGCCGCCCCTGGCCGGCCGCCGCCGCCTCCGGCCAGCCACCTCGCCGCCCCCCAGTCGCCGCTCCGCCTCCTCCTCTGCCGCGCGCCGTGCCCGCCCTCGGCCAGCCGCCGTGCCCGCCCTCGGCCAGCCGCCGCGCCGCCCCCCAGCCGCCGCTCCGCCTCCTCCTCTACTGCGCGCCGTGCCCGCCCCCAGCTGCCGCTCCGCCTCCTCCTCTGCGTGCGTGCTTCTCATCGGGAGGAAGAAGAAAGAGAACCGTGCTTCTCTTTTTTTTCTTCATTTTTCATTATGCCCCCTAAATATTTGTTTACAATTGCATATTAGTCCAGATCTGCGGTGGAGCTCTACCAAACACATTGCTCCACGGTGGATCCAGGTGAATCTGGTGGATCTAGAGCTGGTGGAGCTCTCCCAAACAGGCCCTAAATCTAGATCTGGTACCAAATCCGAAGCAACTACTACTCGTCTTATTTGGATTTTTTATGTATTATGCTGGATAGTTTCCTGTATTGTAGTATGAAGAAGAAAAATTCCAGAAAATGTTTTTGGCCTTTGAAAAATAGCAAAAGATACTAAAAAAATTAACAGAGGTATTTTAGAATATTTGGAACCCAAGTGAAGTATTTTCGTACTTCAAAAAGGTTTTATTAATTTTGATGGAATGCTTTTAGTCTACGGGAAAATAGGAAAAAGCTTTTATAGGGCATATTCTTTTTGGCTGCGGCTTGTGCCTTTTGAGTTGTTCATACGAGAGATTATAGAATAACAGATACTCACATGCGATTTTTGCCAATATAAATGAAGTCAGTACAATATGTACTACAATTAACTAGTAGACCTCATCTTGAAAAAATATTTCGTTTAAAAGCTAGTTACTGTAGAAAAATCAAAAGCTGAAAAAGAACAGGGCCATAATTTCAGGAAATTTTAGGAAGTGGCTCAAAATTCCAATAATGGATAAAAGAATTGTTTTAAGCTGAAATTTGAAAATTAAGGCTGTTACAGCTTATGTCGGTGTGATCGTATCAAATTTATGTGTGAACTTATGTTGAAATGTACTATGCCATTAGGTCGATGTGATTGTGTATACGTGTGAAACTTATATATACTCGTGTTGAAAAGTTAAAGCTATAGTGGTATAATTCAATATATATTCCTTCCTCTGTGTGTGCGACTACAAACTATCCAACTATTTTTATGTGTTCCTGATTCGAGTCTATCATGTATCCACCACATGTCCGTATCTTGAATACTTTGAATTCATATTTGCGTTCGGGCTACTTGTATCCGGCTTCGAATCTAAAAAAATATAGATTAAAATATAGAATGAATAATATATGCCCGTATCCAACCAGATTTAACCGCTACTCTCTCACACACAGTCTCTCTCTCTCATTAGTGGGCTTGTTCTTTTTTTGTTTCGGCTTATGGTGTTTGGGCTGTTTGTGAGAGAGTACGGAGTAACAAAAATATGTATGTGATATTAGCTGATATAAATAAAATCACTATAATATGCACTGCAATCAACTTATAGATTTTATTTTAAAAATACACTCTATTTGAAAGCTAGTTACTGTATAAAAATTAAAAAACAGCTTTTAAACAAAAGGGGCCTAGTAACTTCTTTTTTGGGAGGGGGGAGAGAGCAGAAACTGGGCTGTCCACTCATGTATTTTAAGTTGGGCCGAAACGGGAGGGAGTCATCATCTTAACGCAGGTCGAAAATTCTGGCCCCAAATTAGAACGGGCGGAGCCCAGTCATCAGGCCCTCCCCCAAAATATCTCCCAGAGCACGAAATATCCATCCATTCGGAGGTTTATCCCCATCCAAAACCAAGCTCCCCTCCCCCGATGCGGCGAGCCTGAGTGAGCTGCGGAAATGGACGCCAAGCTGCTGCTCCCCTTCCCCTCCCCGCCCGCCCCTCTCCACCCGCCGCCCGCCAAGTCCCTCTTCCTCGGTGCCTCCCTCCTGCTCCGCCCGCTCGCGCCGCCGCTGCGCCTCCGGCCCCGCGGCCGGCAGCCCGTGGTGGTGGCGCAGGCCGCCGTGAAGCGCCGCAAGGAGATCCCCTTCGACAACGTGATCCAGCGCGACAAGAAGCTCAAGCTGGTACTCAAGCTCCGCAACATCCTCGTCGGGCAGCCCGACCGCGTCATGAGCCTCCGCGACCTCGGCCGCTTCCGCCGCGATCTCGGCCTCACCCGCAAGCGCCGCCTCATCGCGCTCCTCAAGCGCTTCCCGGGCGTCTTCGAGGTCGTCGAGGAGGGCGTATACTCCCTCAAGTTCCGACTCACCCCCGAAGCGGAGCGCCTCTACCTTGACGAGCTCCACCTCAAGAATGAGTCCGAGGGCCAAGCCGTCACCAAGCTCCGCAAGCTCCTCATGATGTCGGAGGACAAGCGCATCCTTATCGAGAAGATCGCGCACCTCAAGCACGACCTCGGCCTCCCGCCTGAGTTCCGCGACACCATCTGCCTCAGGTACCCGCAGTACTTCCGTATCGTCAGGATGGACCGAGGACCGGGGCTGGAGCTCACGCATTGGGACCCCGAGCTCGCGGTGTCGGCTGCTGAGGTCGCCGAGGAGGAGAATCGGGCGAGGGAGGCCGAGGAGAGGAATTTGATCATCGACCGGCCACTGAGGTTCAACCGGGTGAAGCTGCCTAAGGGGTTGAAATTGTCACGGGGAGAGGCGCGGAGGATTGCACAATTCAGGGAAATGCCATACATTTCGCCATACTCCGACTTCTCGCATCTGCGGTCCGGGTCGCCTGAGAAGGAGAAGCATGCCTGCGCGGTGGTTCATGAGATTCTAAGCCTGACACTTGAGAAGCGCACGCTGGTGGATCACCTGACGCACTTCCGGGAGGAGTTCCGGTTCTCGCAATCTCTGCGGGGGATGCTCGTCCGCCACCCAGACATGTTTTATGTGTCGCTCAAGGGGGACAGGGACTCAGTGTTCCTCCGTGAGGCATACAGAAACTCCCAGCTGGTCGAGAAGAACAAGCTTGTGCTGCTTAAGGAGAAGATGAGGACTCTTGTTGCAATTCCACGTTTCCCTAGACGGTGTACACCAAGGACGAGTGAGGAGACTGAGGGAGCTGTGCAAGTGTTGAATGAAGGAAGCGATGCAGAAGATGATGAAGACGAGGGGTTGTCGGATATGGAAGACTTGATTACTGAAATTTCTGGTGGTAAATCAGATGGTGACTACCACTGGGGAGATGGTTGGGTTGGTGAGAATGATGAATCACCGCCAGACTTTGAAGATGGTGATGACTCAAGTCCTCAAGAAGTCAAGGTGACTATGAAAAATACAACTAGTTCTGCCAACGGCAAGGCACCTGTTCCTGTATTTCCTGATGGCAGACCAAGGGAACGGTGGTAAATTGAGCTATTTTGATCATTGATAGAATTCTTAATCTCATTTAGTAGTTCTTTCATCATATCTGATTGCAAAGCCCTTTGTCTTTTGAGGCGCCCTGCAGATATTTGTTACTGAGCACATCAATAGCATGTCATATTTTGAACAACCTACAAGAAATCATTGAAATTGTCACAAATATAATCCTCTGATGAATGTTCACAAATACACAGATTTGTAAATCTATTATTTCACATGAAGGCGCAGATAGGCATGCTCGGGAATTGGACCATTGTTTTGAAAATTTGGGGTGTGTGATCGATCATACCTCGTGATATAAATTATGTGCCAAGCTGTCTTTAAGGACTAAGCATCTAGGCATTTATGTGTAATGTAGCATCTAGGCATTTATGTGTAATGTCATGTTATCTATGTCGGCCTTCTCTTGAAAAAAAGGGCTTTGTTGCTTATGCAGTTAAATAGAGTCTATTTTGAGTGGACTATGTAGCACAATATAGCTTGTGGCTAAACTTTTGCAAAATCATGAATGTATTGTAGTTTAAATTGTTTCCAAGACATACTTGTGGTTTTAAAATCATCAATTACCTCCCTAGAAATCTCTGTAAGTGCCACTGGGACCTAGTGCATTAGCACTTGTTAGCTTCTCCATTAGCCAGTGCTTTTAAAGTTGATGGCAAAGCCATCAGATGGAGACGAAAAAAATTCAAACCACTGGAGTAGTAGAATGTCCACACTGAACTGAAACAAAAAAAGGTTGACTTTGTAAAAACTCAAGAATGCATGCATATCTCTTGCAGTTTACTATTTTGTTGTATTTTAAATTGATCACAATTTGATGACCAAAACCGGATTTGGGGATCTTTTGAAAATGCGACCCTGGAACATATAATCCGTTACCTTTATCTTTCTGAATTGTCGGCCATAGCTTTCAGAAGCATTCAGGCCCTGTTTGGATCAGTTTCAGATTCTTAAAAACCAGCTATTACTTCTAGTTTTTAAAAGCTGGTTTCTAAGCAAAAACTGATGGGGTGTTTGAATCCCCTAGTTTTTAAAAGCTGGTTTCATTTATGATTGGTGCTAATAGACTATTATACCTTTACATTTATTGCTCTTGAACAGCACATTAAACAGCCATGCGCGTGGTCTTTAATGAGGGTAAATGGGTATTTGTGCAAAAAAAACTGGCAAAAGCTGTGTATCAACAGCTTCTTGGTTTTTAAGAATCTGGATAGGTAGATTTTAAAAACTGCTCCAAAAACTGGTCTGTTTGGATCCCACTCAGTTTTCAAAAGCCAGATTCTTAAAATTTGGGTGGATCCAAACAGGCCCTCAATGTTTTGTCAGTTAAGCAAACAATCTGGATCCTCACTGTGTAAAACCACAGTTCCAGTTTCTGTCCTTACTAATTCACACGTTGAGCAATACAATGTGTTTGTTCTTTTAATGTTTTTTGACGTCAGTTATAGGAAGATTCAGCATCGAATGCTTATAATTCTGTAACTATTACTCCTGATGATCTGTGCATTTGGTTTAAAGAAACTATTACTGGTTATTTCTTAGCTGTATATGCATTTGGTTTTACATAAAGATGCCGCTGCATACCGCATGCCTCTCATGTACAACACTCAGATCACTTTTAGTCAATGATTACTCCTATGCATTTGATTTTATTGACTATTTACACATTTTAAGTTGATATCTGTTGCTAATAGTTTCTGACAGAGTGTTGTTTTGGCTACTACTCTATCTTGTTGCACATGTAGCACCTCACATACCGATATGAGATACTCCTGTGGAATGTCATCGTCAAAGTGTTGAATAAAAATAAAAGCAATAATAGAAATCACGAAAAAAGTAAAACTTTAAAAGTACTTTAATAGAGAACCAACAGAAATTGAAATAAATATTTAAAACATGGGAACGGTCCACTTCTAACTAAATAAAGAATACTATCACTCCACTAACTTTTTACCTGAGAATGAAAAGAGCAATTGTGAAATTTAGAAATCTCAGCAAGTACTCAACAACGATCGCAATACGGTGAGTACAGAACAAGTAAGCAAGCAAGCAATTAACATGGGTCAAATGCAATGAAACTAGGTTACCGGAAACACTGATATAGATCGGAGATAGAGATCGTAGAAACAATGTAATTAACGAAAATTATTATTTAGCAAATTATGGCAATGGCGCTGGTGATTACTCCCCACATACCTGGTTATACGAGAATAAGTCAGGCACAATGCTGTCCTCGACTGTATAACCGTAGACGGGGTGTAATATCCTGAGTAACGAGAGTGTATGGTCCCTGTACGTTAACAGGTAGGTGAAAATTTCTCCTATATGTGGATAATTCTAAGCCAGGTAACCGTTGTATTATTAACATGTTATATGGTGCGAATTTAAGGAACTAAGAGAAAGTTAAGATAATATTAGGAAAAGTGAGAATTTGCTAAGGTTGGAAATGAAGACACATAATTCCCGATATGAGGATGATAGGGAGTGATAATATGGGGATAAGATAACTGATACATCATAGACATATTATATAGTATGAATTTAAGGAAACTAAGAAATGGCGAGAATAAGGCTACGATAAAGTTATGAAAAGTGATAAGATGTGCTAGGGCTGAAAATAGAGAAATAGAGTTCCTGACATGAGGACGATGTGGAATAATAATAAGGTGATAGTGATATAGGAATTATCCTAAAGATGTATTATAATATAGCTCACGTAAGGTTATTAACTAATCAAGTTTTATTATGTGATAAGTGATTATTAGTTAGATTAACAGGTTTAATACATACATCCTTTATGGCTTAAATACAACATCATACAATTAATAGAATATAATATTAGGAAATTAAAACATAGCAGCCCTAATATCAAAAGAGTGTTAATAATTTAAACCTAAGTTAAAACATGTTTATATGCTACCCTCATTAACGATTTAAGCATAAATTCTAAAACACCAATTAAAAGCATGAATTCTAAAACATTTTACTGAACATCCTAATGAACATAAAAGTAGGTGAAATAAAATAACTTAGAACATCATGATATGAATACAATATTAAAAGTCTATAACCAGGCAAAAATGAACGATATGATAATAACCAGCCAGCATTAGTGATATGATATTGATTAGATAAGCTTTAGTGATATGCTAGTAGCTAGGTAAGTTTAGCGATATAATATTAGCCAAGTAACTTTAATGATGTGATTTTAGTGATATGATATTAGCCAAGCGATATGATATGAGCCAGGTGACCTTAATGATATGATTTTAGCGATACGATATTAGCCAAGCAAGCATAGGTGATATGATAATTATACTCAATGACATGGTGACAAGTAAAACTAGAAACATGTGATTTGCGAAACGGAAAGGTCACAACCGCGAGGTACTTGCCTTGAGCACACTCGACGGACACGCTGCACGAAGGATCTGGAGTCTACAACTGCACAAATGCTCCTTCAACAGTTGCGTGAGATCCTACACAATAGAACAAGAACAGATCATATCGACACTAAGATAAACTTGTGAAAAGACGGACGGAAGTGCAATCGGCCAAAAGAATGCCTCCATCGTGCGAATCGCCGTTCGGCCGTGTGAATCGTTGTTCGGCCGAATGAACCACAACCTGTTGCACGGCCCAAGAAAACTCTGCGCGAAACGCTATTCGGCCGTGCTCCGGGCCAACTGAACAACAAGGCTGTGGAGGTTGGCCACCAGCCACTCCAACCGCCACCGTCTGCCGCCGCTGTCGCCGGCCACCTCCTGCGCCGTGCCTCCACACCGTTGCACGCCTGCTCACACACCGGCGTCGCCTGTCGCCGTTGCCCGGCCTACACGAGCCGCCGCTTGGCGCGCCACCACGTCGCCCTCTGGCACATGTGCACCCGTGATGAGGTAGCCGCCGCCATCGCTGACTGATGCCGCCTCCAGCCGTGCCGACTCTCCCGGCCGTGCCCCGTGCCAGCTGCCTAGGCCACTCGGTTGCCTACGCCGCTTGCACCGTGTGCCGTGTCCCTTGCGCTGGCCGCATTGCACGTCATTGCCAAGTTTGCACTGCTTGGCCCTTGCAAAAGAAGTTGCGCACCTGCGTCTCTGATCAACTAGACAGCTAGGATGAGAACGCTAACACACGTCATTGCCAGCTGTACACTTGTACTGGCGTTGGGGCCACGGTCCAGTACGTCCGTGCAGCTTCAAGCTACGCGCCCCTGCGTCAGGACTCAGGACAGGTCGCGGCCGGAACGCGCAGCCCGTCTCCCTCGCACGGCGGCGCCGGCGCGCTTTGCGGCCTTCCGGCCTAGACGTAAGCCGCCAAGGCTCGTCGTCGAACCGCGGGTGTCTGCGGTGTGCGTGCGTGGTAAAGCCGTCGACGTGGAGGAGCACGGCTGCACGGCGGCGTATCGGGCGGGCCGGGAGCCAACCCAGCAGTCAACTGGTCAAGCACTACACACATGTCGCCCTCGTGCTCGTGCGTGAAGGGAGGCAACTGCTCCCTTGGTCTTCGAGTCAAACACAGGTGAGTGACAGGCATGCAGGTCCACCAGCCGGGGTCGAGTCGACGAAGAAAACTTTCCCAAGCTGCGCAACAGCTGGCCACAGAGTTTCCATGCCAAATCAGACGCAATAGCTACATCGTTTCCGTGCCAAATCAGCCGCAATAGCTACAGCGTTTCCGTGCCGGTCCAACTGCCGGGGTCGAGTCGATGAAGAGAACTTTCCCAGGCTGCGCAACAGCTGGCCACAGCGTTTCCATGCCGAAGCAGACGCCTCTTGGTCTTGCTTTCGGGTTTTTCAAAGGATAAAAATAAATGGAGATAATTTTTTAAACAGTTTTTTAAGTCTATAATTATAATTATAATTATATATATATATATATATATATATATATATATATATATATATATATATATATATATATATATATATATATATATATATATATATATATATCATCCGTATAAATATCTCTATCGACAGCTATTATCTTAAAATATATAAATTATCCATAGTCTAAAAGAATAGTCAAGCTGTTTTGCCTTTTCTCGTTCAAAAAGCGATCGATCGATCACGAGCGCTAGCCGCTATGATTGCAGGATGTAAAAATGGAGGAAACTTCGATGCTTAAAAGAGTGGGAACTCGGGATGGCCGCAGTACTCTTCTGAATGTTGGCGGCTCTCGGGGGATTGCACTTTTCGACGAACAAAATTACGACAAGGAAGCGAGCTTCGGTTTGAAAAACTTGTGTTTCAATGAACAAATACATTAGATGATCATGATGGGGGCGGGATTATTCATGAAGGTATAATGATCTGTTTGGAACAGAGGAATTTCACAGGAATTTTACAGGAATTTTGCAGGAAACAGTTCAATTCCCGCAGGAATCGGGAAAAATTCCCGCATTCCAAACAGGGTATAAAAGAGTGGGAACTCGGGATGGCCGCAGTACTCTTCTGAATGTTGGCGGCTCTTGGGGGATTGCCCTTTTCGACGAACAAAATTACGACAAGGAAGCGAGCTTCGGTTTGAAAAACTTGTGTTTCAATGAACAAATACATTAGATGATCATGATGGGGGCGGGATTATTCGCAAAGGTATAATAATGTTTTTTATTCTTTCTTAATTTTTTAATTAAATGGTTAAAAAAACACTAACAGCCGTCATAATATCAGTTCAGCTAATAAAACAAAAGCCATTTTACTTTGAAACAGGGTCTAATTCCCTCCATCTCCTCGATGGATATGGAAAAGCAAACAATTCCCAGAGTGCCCGTTGCTTTACAAGATGAACTGTTTCGACATTACACTTTATATGTAAGACCACTTTGTTGTAGATGACGTAATTAAGTCCAGCTCTGCTTAGCGCTCGCTAGTGACGTGGCGCGTGGACCCGGCGGTTGTTATCGTTGGCGTGCGCACGAAGGCTTTGCTTCAGCACACCATTTTAGTGCCCCTAATAAACAAAAGGGAAATCATGGCGTTGATCGTTACAGTTAGAAATTACTAGTGTTCCGCACTAAACGGCTTTCGGTCTTTACTTTGTTTTAGCTTTCGATTTATTTAAATTAAAAGTTATTTAAAATACATCGACTTTTAATTTTATCTTTTTTGACTTATTTCTTTACATTGATCATGACGATATAACGATTTTTCTCAATTGTTTTTCTATTTTTTAAATAACAATGATTACAGTATAATTTTTACCAGAATCCACAAGCAGAAGCCCGTAGAGCGTCGCCTAAAGAGCATCAGCGCATGAGGGAACAAAAGAAAGGTTTGAAGGGGTCCCTGTCGATCAACTAAGATGTGAATAGCTGATCAAATCGCTCCTCCACGGGTTGGACTTCAGAGCTTGGGCTCGGCTTATTTCAACTTGAGTTTTTGGTTTTTGACTTAATTTTTATTATTTCTAAATTTTATCTTTTTCTGATTTTTAAGCTTTTTTGCCAGTTCTTTTTTTCTGTATTTGTTTGTATTGTCCGTAATGGACTAACATATTTTTTATTTTTAAAATTTTTAAATTTAGTTACGCCAAATAAATCGACGCCAGTTACAATATAATTTTAGTCAGCTAAAATATAATTTCAATTATAAGTTAACTTATTTCAATTCAACGGAACAACACCGAATCAGGCTACGGATCGAAGTGGACACGAGTACGTACTGAACCGCATGGGGTGCTGATGCTTACTCGGTCAGTCGGTCGCACTGCTTAGTTTAGCTCAATCACCGGTGCCGTCAAGACTCTGGAAACTTTCCGTGCCGAAACTTTACTTCTCCTAGGCCACTGCTCAACGTAGGAATTTCACGGAAATTTCAAGAGAAACAAGTTAATTTGTGTAGAAACCGAGAGAAATTCTCATGTTCCAAGAGAGAAAAACATCGGAATGGAGTTGACTAGTACTATTTGGTATACTTCCAGGTACATGTAACCCATCCCACGAAGGAAACGTAGCCAGCTTAACTACCGCCAGTTTTCCCTATGAAATCTAGGGCGGCACCAACAACCATGTATAGCTATAAGTGTAATTACCTGGACCATTGGTGTGATGGCCCATATTGAAATAACCCGAATTTCAAATCCCCGCAACTACTCGGACGTCATCCCATCTCAGTAATAACTCGTACACCGTCCGATCTCCATCGACTTCGCACTCAAAATCGAACCTCGACCATCCACCCAACTTCATAGTTATGCCTGAAACTGCTGAGCACGACTACTCAGGAGTCATTATGACCACGTTGTGGTTTACGACCGTGCTGTGATTTACGACCATGCTGTGATTTACGACCACACTGAATATTCTGTCTCAGTAGTCGTAACTAAATGACGACCACGTCTTCAAGCTCCACAAATACCTCTGCTCATAAGCAAGATTTGTGCCAACAGAAACCACCCGAATATTCAAAACTTTGTTCTCCGAGTATGCAATGACAACTGATAAGGACCAAATACTCTGTGAATAATAAAACCCGTGATGAACAGTACCAAGCACATTACTGTTCATGAAACCCTAAAATGGATATATACATCTATTTCTATCGTTTTGAGCCCATCGATCCATTCCTCCATACCAGACTCCTATAATCCCCAAACCAATTTTATTTGATTTTTCTGGATTTTATTCCTTTATTTTATTTCTTTTATTCCTAGCTTAGTCCTTCAATCATGGAATTGATTTGTTTCTTTTGCTTTGCGATAGCACAACATCATAAACCAGCCAACATAGGAAGGAGAAGCTCAAGTTCAAGCACAAGAAGCAGAAGAATACAAAATTGTAGAATACTCTGATCCGCAAGGTAAGTCACATGTTTTTGATCATATTGAACCTACATTCCATTAATTATTTATTTAATTGTACTTTCATTATCTTTATTTATGCACTGCATTTTATGTACAATAAATGTTTAGAATGACATGATATCTAGTTATATCCCACCACTGAAAAGCCTAGTTTAATTTGACAGCCATATTCACCTTGACCAGACTTAGTATTTATAAATGATCATCATAGATCAGGAACTCAACTGCTTTATACTACTGAACAATAGTGCACTTTGCCGGTAATCTTACAAAAGTGATTCTAGGAAAAAGATTAACATGGGAAACTACAATATGGTTGGGTAGTACTGTCACTAAGCACCGGGTTATGATTTTTGTCAGACCCAGATTTTACAATCCGGAATCTACTGTGTTTAACTGCACTATTCCCTGGATCAGTAGATAGTGCACACAGTTACAGTTCTGAATATCAAAGTACATATCATGCGGAAGCGTAAATATAATAATAGACTTACTTCATGGGCCGATTAGGCCGAAATCAATAAATTGCAGCAGCGGAAGAACGGAGCACACATGTGGGACCTTCAGGACATGCCCACAGGCAGCCAACTGGAGGTTCGCGACCTAATTCTCGACATCTTCATCTTCTTTGCCATCATGATTCAAGAGTATTGTTGAAGCGCAGTGATCTGATTCCGGCTCCTGAATTTGTCGTAAAAGCGAGCATGAGCACTCCGACCCCGTGCTCAGCGAGCCAACACACAGAATGCAGTATATAACATGTATGGCTATTCAAAGGATGGCTTTGGTTTATTTTATTTTTGCGAAGAGTGCTTTTGAATACAATTATATAAAAAAAATCCTAAGACCTAGCATTTGAACAAAAGCATAATGTTCAAGGAGTGTTAATATGAATTTCCATACATATGGCATCACACCATATGCCTAATATTACCATAACTTCTCCCTACATACGGCATCACACCGTATGACCTTTTTCAGCGTTATAGCCGCTTAACTTATCACTGGGACGACACCCAGGAACCACTGGAACGACATCCAGGACACACTGGGACGACACCTAGGAACCACTGGAACGACATCCAGGAACAACTGGGACGACACCCAGGCACTACTGGAACGACATCCAGGACAACTCAAATCTGGGCTTTCCTCTGCCCTTCCACTTTTCCATTCCCATTTTTCAAACATTTTTAAATAGAACTATATCTAGTTAAGTTCCATGTCTGCCCTTGACCGTGGGCACGGCTATTCGAATAGTTTTAGACTCTGCAGAGTTTTGCACACTTTACCCACAAGAGATAAATCCACCCGTTGCCCCACATGATTCCTTAGCCATGCGGTTGAGTAGATTATCACAGGATTGTTACAATGCATAGTCCTATTGTGGTTACGCCCGCTAAGGTCTATCTTCCGTAGGATCCGACCATCCCTCGGGAAGGGTCCCTCGTGAGCCATCACGGGCAAAGGCGGGGATGCGACCATCCATCCCTTTGCTCGTGGTCATACCTTCACGTAACCACCTAGAGCCACACAAATTAGTAAACCCTGCCTACACTTTGCCAGCTTGTGGTTGTACTGTTTTACACGGGTGACATGACAAGATTCAGTCCTTAGGGGTATCTGGGCGGTCTACCACTAACCCACTTATGCAATCACTGCACCACACACATACACACCATCGAACCAATCCGCCCAGATAATTAAGCAAGTTGGGGATCTTGGGAGTGTAAAATAGTCGTATTCAACATATACCAGTCATCATCACAATGACTGCCCAACCCAATTTCTCATGAATAAAAGTGATGCTCGGATCAATTTCTTGCCCCGAGTTCCTGATCAATGCTAAGCATGGCATACAGTTACGGACTTATTTTTGAAATGTTAATAATATATTTTTGCTAGGGCGACAAGGTTCACACATTCCAATATTCAAAGGAGGGGGTAATACTATTCAAGGTAAACAATGGCATATAACTAGAATATCAATTTTAGCATGTATTTGCATAAAAATAACAGCATGCATTTTGTTAATTTAACACAAAGTAATTTGCATAAATGTGGGTTCAACATGATCAAAGTATTGACTCGCCTGGCGCGGTTTACCGCGGTCTTGAGCTCACGCAATGCTTTCTCTTGAGCTTCGGATCTTTTCTTCGCCTCGCTCCTGATCTCGCTTGATCCGTGGAATCTTCGGACTTCAGTTTCTAATTACGCGACAACGACTGAATCCAAAACGAAAGCAAATAACTCAAAAGATTCAAATAAATTCAAACACTTTAAATACCCGATTTAATTATACATTTAGTATGATTTGAGAGTAGAAGGATGATACAGGTTAGTGTGTTGTAAGCATAGCGGCAGCTAGATTTGAGTAGGAAGACAAGTTGTCTGAATGCTTTACCGCGAGGGAAAATTTTAGAAATACGAGGGATCAGAAGTGAAGATGCTCTTACAGGAATTATCTGCTTTTGGGAAGGGAAGGTGGCCATACATAGTCGATTGGGAAGAAGCGAGACTTGAACTTTTTATTGATTATTTCTTTTATCATTTTCGTATTTATCAAGGAAATTCCATGAGTCGGGTTAGGCCTATAGTCTGGTGTAGGAGTTTAGTGCACAAATTTTATTTCTAGGGTATGTATTCCTTGCAACTCAGGTTATGGCAAGGCAAACTGGATGGACAGATGAGATCTGTACTTATTCTATAAATCTTTTAGTCGAAGGTATTAGAACACTTGGATATTTTAATTAAGTTTTTAGAATAGTCTCTGATATAGGCTTTTACTTATTAATTAGATTAAGATAAATAGCAAGGGCTAAATATTTATTCTTATATGGTAATTAATTAGAATTTAAATTTCTAATAATCCCATTATCATATCTTATGTATCCTCATTCATAGCTAGACTGCATTTAAGTTGAATTAGGACTCATTCGTACGGGCCCTAGTTCGGTATTCCATGTTCCATTCTATTATTTACCAAATCTAATATTAAGATTTAATTAATGGCACTACTATCCTTTTGTCTTATACATTTGTTATTATTATTAGACTCAGCTTCATTTATTTATCTAGCAAGGCTTGATTTATAGAGTTATACTTCTGGATTTGCTATTTAGCAAAATCTAACATTAAAATTTATTTGTTAATGGCTTGCTAGTAATAACTACTATTTACGTAATTATATTAGGTAGCTTATTTTTAATTACCCGACGACCTAGAGGTTACTTTATTACAATTGCGGCACACATACACACATATATATCTTAATAAGACACTTCTTCCTGGAGACGCCCTATTAATTAAAGGTTGCTATCAGTTGATATACCCGTTAAAGACATAGGAGTGACAACCGTATTTTAGACGACTACATTTTATATCAACCAGAGGCACCCCTAAAAGTAAATCTAGACCTGACACATAACAATCCTACTCTGCATCTTTATTTTGCATGAATCTTAATGCTAGGGTTTAACTTAATTTATCCCTACATCATATTTTATTTATGCTTTTAACTTGCACTTCAATTTATTTAGTTAAACTCTACCTACTTTAACTTGGATACATTTTTAGTTAGGATCCTTACTTGGACATTAAACAAAACTATATTTTATTGATGCCTCTAATTGGTATTTATACCTCAATAAACATTCCAGCTATGGTAATTACTTATAAAATAAACAACTGGATACTAAATCTTAGTTGATCTTATTTTGTATCCTAATCAAGATTATTAACTTTCTTGGATTATTTCAAATTTTCCCTGAATTTATTTTCTAATTAACAGGGGTTAACGAAAATGGCATGCAATTTGATCAAAGATTAAAGCTAGGATATTCTCATCTTGCAAAATTCTCTATTGTAATTTCATAGCTCAATCCTTTCCTTGTCATCTTTAGTAACCTTATTTTGCAGGGACAGCTATTTTATATGTGCGTGCCATTACATTTTGATTTTTGGGTTTTTCTTAACTAGCTAGCAAGAGCTGAGTTTAATTGCCTTGAGTGGCCTTGGGCCCACTTGTCATGCACACCCGAAAAGAATTGGGGGTGTTCTGTTCGGCCAACACAGGGGAGAAGGAAGAAACAGGGAAGCGGGAGTGGCGGCGGAGCCGTGCGGCGTTGCCGGCGAGGAGCGGCCGGGGAGGCGACGGCGACCGGCCAATTGGCTTCCTCCGGTGATGAGGGAGCTCGGGGAGGCGGCAACTTCGGCCGGGGCGGCGCCAATGCGAGCGGGCTGTGGCGTTGGGCGGCCGGCGACGAGGGGAACGGGGCGCCGGCGGCCGGAAGGGGGAGAGAGCGAAACAAGGGAAGCACGAGCAAGAGTGAGCCATGGGGAACCTTACCATGTCGTCCATGGTGGCGGGGAGGCGACGAGGAGCGCCGGCATCGGGAGCCGTGGGCGGCGCGGGGAGGCTCACCGTTGTGGGGGAGCTCGGATGGCGGTGGGCGTCGGCCGGCGGTGGGGTGAGCTTTGGTGCACCGAGGAGACGCTCACGGCATGAGGAATCGGTCTGGGGGCGACCGAGGAGGCGGCGGCGCTGGAAGTGGCGGTGGCCGGCCGGAGGCGAAGATGGAGCGAGCTCAAATGGGGGAAAAGGAGGAGACGAGCCCAGGGCGTCTTATAGGCAGCGAGCACGGGTGGCAACTGGGCGAGGGTGAACCTGGGGCGAGGCCAAGCGAACCTGGGGCGGTGCTAACTGGACCACGGCGAAGGGAGGGAGGAGACGACGCGCGGCCGAGCTAGGGAGAGGGGGAATGCACCGAGACTGCGCAAGGGGGGTGAATGGCAAGGGGAGGTGAACGCGAAGGCATTGTGTCCAGGGGAGGTGAATTCAAGCGGCGGTCAAGGCTCATAGGCAAAGGGGAAGGCGCTGCGCGCACGGGAGCACCATGGAGAGGATGCGGGCGGGGCGCGGGTCCACGGGCAGGGAGCGGAGATGCGAGGCCCGCGCGGCAGAGCGACGCGGCCGGGGAGCAGTGCGAGTGGCGCGCCAGGAGAATAGGGAAGGAGGTGGAGACGAAGCAAGGAGGAGGCAGGCGCACCGGCTGCGGTCGGGCGCGGCCAGAAGAACAGGGAAGGGAGTAGGAAGAAGACGGGCTGCGGGCGAGGGGCCGGCTGGCCAGAGGGGAAAGGTGAAGTGGAGCCGGGGCCACGCGCCAGAGAAGGAATCGGGAGGGAGTAAGGAAAAAGGGGAAGAGAGAGGAAGAGAAGAGTGGGGCCCACATGTAAATGAGAGAAAAATAAAGAAGGGAAAATGGGAAGCTTTTGCAGTGACTGAAATTTGATCTTTGCATTTAGATTTTCTGTTTTCTAACTTAAGCTTTTGTTTAATATTTTCGTTTACTGATTTTTGTATGACTTTCGGAATTTAAGCTTCAATATATATATAATTAAATGAGAGTTTCTATTACTATTATCATTTGGATTATACATGTGTAGGTGTGCGTGTATGTATTGTGTTTGCATTTTATTCATTCCCTTTTGTTGTTAGTCCTGCCATTATTTTCAAAAGAAGATTTTTATATTTTAACTTCAAGTTTCTCTCTTCTTATACTGGATCATCTTTTCAGATTTGCTTTTAAAATTTTAGTTTTCTAATATTTGCACATTTCCCCTTTTTGGTACTACTATGGTTTGTCTATTACGAACTCTTAAAAATTTGAAATCTCATCCAAATTCAAGAAAACATCACAAAAATCCAAATTCCAACAGAACATATTGCAAATATAATTCAAGAAATTCATATTTTCAAATTTAAATTTTTCAGGATGTTACAATTTTGGAGATGAAAAATATTTTAGAGTAGAGTAAAGACAAAGCTCGGAGAATGTAAGGACAACTTTATGCTGAGCAAAGAATATAGTGATCGCTCAACCACAAGTTTTGACTCATCAAACTTGGTCCAGTAGCTGCTCAAATCGATTGAACCTCTACATGAGTAAAGGAGGGAGAGTTTGGTATGGGAGAGGTATAAGCATACTAAACAACAATAGATTCCTCTCAGGACGGTGGTTACCTGGGTCTGTTTGGTAATCTACCGGGTAGAGCCTATATAAAGAGATGAGCAGTGAAACAACATTGTTTCTTTAACTCAGTCACGAGGGTTAAAAAATCTTGTGGGTAAAGCTGGGTAACTCTACGGAGTAGTCACAATGGTATTTCGAATACGTCGTGCTTCCAGTAAATGAAGCTGTGTTTGATGGGTGATTCCAATAGCGAATCATAAGTAGATTTAGAATTGATTTAGAAATGTTGAAGTCTAGTAATCAAGTTTTGAAACCTCAGTTTCTTAAAAAGTTATTGTTCATTTATATTTAAATAAGTTTACAAATAAAATTGCATCCACAAATATTTTAATAAAACAACTATATCTCTATCCCTTGGCAATCCTGACAAGTAGTTATATAGTATTTCCCCATATAATTTGTTGAGTACGGTTGGTTGTACTCAGTCTTGCTTCATTTTTCCTCAAAATAGAAATCAGGCGAAAAAGGAATGTTACAAGTTTTTGTGTTAGGGTTACGAATGCACTCAAGCGTTCATATGAAGTTTTCTTCGGTTCTTCTGACTGTAAATTAAGTTTTGGGCTTGGGCGCCTTTAAATTATTAAATTAACCGTTATATCTTACTTTATTCAGGTTAACTCTTTTTAAATATTCGTGAGCAGGTATGGTATTTTTTCTGTCCGTAACTGAATTCGTAAGCTGTTGTGGGACGTACGACGGCCCTGTCAGGGGCGTTACACATATTGTCCAAGTGTTGTTGTGTGCTGAGATTAGTCCCATAGGGAAAGTTGATAAAGGTTTATACCAGGATATAAACCCAAGCGTTCTAGACATAGTATATCTGGATTAATGATTGTCACAGCCCTGCACTACTATACGCATAGCTAAACTACAGCGAGACAAGACCAAACCAACACATGCACGCTCAGCTGCGTCGTGCGCCACTGCCAAAAATGTGTAATTTTCACCGAGTTTGGAGGAAGGCGCCCGAGCAATCGCGCGCTGCCTTCCCGGCATCTCCCTCCGCCGCCAACGCCTCGTACTCCTGACACAACGCCAAGTTTGCGCCCACCACCGGTACTGCCGTTCTGATGATCGATGAATCTTCAACGAAAAACCCTCCCTACTCTTGCAACTAAACCAAGCAATAGCCAGTGAAAACGCAACTGATGTCAGACGGCCAGTGGGCAGTCGCCAGTAGATTAGTAGTGTATCAAGTACGTAGTAATAACCGACGAACGTGCAGAGCGAGCGGTCAGAGAGCACTGGGCTAGTCTCGCACATCTCCTTGCCCAGGACCAAAAGACCGGTCAAGTGTCTGAATCACACACTAAGTATTCTCTCTTTAGTCTCAAACTTTTCTTCAGTCCGGTCAAACTTCGATCTCACTTGATATTCCATATTCCCAGCCAGTAACAGTGGTTCGCTCTTACCCGTTCCAACTCTATAAACACTCTTCCTCTCCTGTCACTGGCACGCTCATCGTCAGTCATCACAACCCACACATACACACACTCCCTTATGAGACGCCACCAACTGTGATAGCTGAAGTGGAGAGCATGGCCACGTGCAGCGAGAGGCACACGCTGACGTCGGAGCTGGCCCAATTGCTCGCCATGGCGAGGGAGCTGGAGGCGCGCATGGACCAGGAATCGGCCGCCGCGAGGGAGCTCTGCAGGGCGCTGGCTTCGTCCATCGACAAGTCCATCCGCATCGCCAGGTCCTGCTGCTCGGAGTTGCCGCGGTCGGCCGCCGGGAGCCCACGCGGCGACGGCCAAGACCAGGCCGGCGGTAATGCCGGCAAGGACGCCCAGTTCAAGAAGAGGCAAGTCCTGCGCACGGTTGCGGACAACGAGCAACGAAATCTTTCATCGGAGACTTGGAGTTGACTTGTGTTCGTTTCTTTTCGTTGATGCAGGAAGGGGATGCCCAAGGTGAGTAGCCAGGTGAGGGTGAGGTCAGTGCAGGACGTGGGGCCCCTGGACGACGGGCTCAGCTGGAGGAAGTACGGGCAGAAGGACATTCTTGGCGCCAAATATCCGAGGTCAGCACTCAGCACAGCATACATGCGTCTGCAACTCACACGTCACCCGCACTCCCTTGCTAAGGGTCTGTTTGGTTCGGCTGCGGTTTATAATTTTTAATTGAAATTTTTGAATTTTAGCTGTTTACGATAGAGATTACGGAGAGATACTCGCTTGCGATTTTAATTAATACAGATGTTAGCTTTTAACGTGTACTACAATTAACTTAACTTGTAGACTCCGTCTTGAGAAAATATTGCATTTAAAAGTTAGGTATTATAGCAAAAACTAAAAACTACTAGCATTAACAGCCCTAAAATTCATCGATCAATCAACGGCGTTGGCACAGTACTCTGACACAACGTGTGATTATATACTATGTGGTTGCAGAGCCTACTTCAGGTGCACGCACCGGCACACGCAGGGCTGCCACGCGACCAAGCAGGTGCAGCGCGCCGACGGCGACCCGCTGCTCTTCGACGTCGTGTACCTCGGAGAGCACACCTGCGCCCAGGCCGCGCAGCCCAACGGCGCCCAGAGGCCATCATCGCTTGTCAGTGCAGAGCAGCTGCAGCTGCAGCCTGGGCATGCCGGCCAGGAGCAGAGCTCGATGCTTGCAGTGGAAACCGAAGGAATCCAGGGGTTAGAGCCTATGACGCCGTTCTCGTTCCCCTCCACGCCGGCCGGCATCGACGGCAGCGCCATCAACGGCTGCTTCCCGTACGCCTCGCCGGCGAGCTCCGAGTGCCACATTAGCAGCAGCTACGGCTACGCAGCAGGCGACCCCGGGGTTGGCATGGACTTCGAGGTTCAATTCGAGGAGTTCTTCTTGAATCCTTCCGAGTTTTCCTATCCGGAGATTCAGAACCTGTAGAAGCACGCAGTATCGTACTGTAATGAAAGTTCCCATTAGTAGTATTAACTTCAACTCTGATGAGCTCCTCTACTCACTACAGCTTCCGTGCTTTTCCTAATCGTGATGAAGCTATCAGTTACTAATTCCCTTTCAACCTGCAAACAAAAAAGGCGCCTTTCTGGCTTCCTTAACCTCCCAATAACCTGGTTTCCCATTTTCCATGTTCAACACTGACCGAAGATGTTACTCTTCCGTTCTTTTGTACTCAAAGTTTTTTTAAAAAATTTCCCGGTTTTCGATATACAACTTTAACTATTACTTTTTTTATATAAATTTACACTAATATATACTAACAAAATTGTAATATTATGATAGTATTGTTAACGACAAATCTAATTATATAATGTTTGTATAGTCAATCTTGATAATTTTTAATCTATTGGTGATCAAACTCTAGAAGAATTGATAACATAGATTTAAGAAGTTAAATAAAAAAAGGAGGGAATACATGGCAAACAGAACTACACTGCCTGCAAATATGCAACCAGGCATAGCCAGCCCAGGGATAACACAACCCTTTCTTGAGAAGCACTGATAAACTATCTAGACAGCTTTTTTCTTTACTATCTTGAGAAGCTTCAGAAGTGCTCTCCTTTCTGTCCTCCAACTTTAAGTTATAACACAACCCTTATAAACTAGTTAAGCAAAAGAAAATACAATCTTACATCAACACATGCAACATCAAGGGCACTGACAAACTATCTAGACAGAACCTTTTTCTTTACTTTTTTCAGAAGCTTCAGAAGTGCTCTCCTTTCTGTCCAACATTAAGTTATAGCACAACCCTTATAAACTAAACTAGTTAAGCAAAAGAAAATACAATCTTACATCAATACATGCACCATCAAGGGCACTGATAAACTATCTAGACAGAACTTTTTTCTTTACTTTCTTCAGAAGCTTCAGAAGTGCTCTCCTTTCGGTCCTCCAACTTGCTCAAGGCTCCCCTCAACCCCATAAATAAATTGGTAAGAGTCAGTAGCGATTCCGCACTCCCGTGTAGCCAGTAGACATTCCATAGCCAGGTTCCATAGTGGACTTTTGCTGCAAAGGATGTCGTCATATCAGTAAGTACTTATTGCGTGCATATAGGTAAGGCATGTAAGAAGAATGAAATTTGACGATGCAATTACCATAAATCCCAGCAGTTACTACTCCAGGGATAAAAAGCCAGTGCATGAAACAACAGGAAAGGAATTAATCATAGGACATAATTTTCTGCCAGCTAGCTAAAAAACCAGAAAGAAAACATTTTTGAGAAAAGGGCTATGCGTACTAAGGATGATGACGCTGTACAAACAGTTAAGTGTAATTGTCTAAATAACATTGCAAGGCTAATTGGGATGTAGCAACAAATTAGTTTTATTTGCACCACTCGTTTAATTCATTTCAGTTGATTCTGCCTTCTACTGATCTTTTACTTTCATCTTTTCTCACACTTCAATTCTATATACTTAAATTAGCCAAAAACTTGATATGATTAAAACTGCATAAGAAGGTCACTGTGCATGACTTTGTTTTGTTTTATCAGCATGTAAAACTACAACTCCCACACTATTAAGTCTATCCATTCCACAGAGCGTTGAGTTTCCACACCTAAACCTATATCGTGGCTTACAACGTTTTAGTACTCACGAACCATCTAAGAAACACACTTTGCACTACAGCCTAATCATCGAGCTTTTCTTCAGATGTATCTGACAGGTGACAGCAAGTAGCCACGTACTAATTTATATCCTACTTTCTCGAGTTTTCCCCACCATACTTCTCCTCTAATTACTTGAGCAATTGCTGATAATAAAGTCTACGTAGAAAGTATTAACTTCCATGTGCATCATCTCTACTGACAAGCAGAGTATTGACACTGTAAAAATCACGATACTGTACGTGTTTAGCGCACTATCCAGGCAACAAATCATGTGAACAAACATCGTAACATGTTACTAGTGTTCAATCAATGGACAGAACACAAACTTTTGCATCGCCATTACTTTCACAGGCGCCGTCACGGTTTTATAGTACTGTACAACCATCACTTCGAAATGCATTTGCCCCTAAATTGTTAACGACAGAACGAAGGAACCATGAGTGACAGGTGAAACGAGAGAAGGGAGAGAAAGGAGGCGCACTGGTGGCGCCGACGAATGCGAGGAGGAAGTAGAAGCCGACGAGCGTGAGCCCGGGCGCCGTCTTGGACCTGGTCATGAAGTAGAGGAAGCCCAGGTAGGGGAACAGCGGCACGGCGAAGAGCTACGACGCGACGCTCTGGGAGTCCATGGTAGGCGCCCACGGGGAGCAGCCCGCACCGCACCACCCCGCGCGCCGCCGCCCTCCTCGGCGCTCTCCGCTTGAGGTTACGAACGCGCCCAAGTCCATAGCCGCTCCTAGATCTCGCTGCAGGGAGCGGCGGCGTGCACGGACACGGCGGCGCGTGGGGAAGAGCACGCCTAGGTTTGGGGTGGCTCGCGTCGCTCCCGTCCCGGGACGTCGTGACAGGCCCTGTCGGCCCAGTAAGTTTTTTTGGGCCCTACGTAAGGCTGACGGTCGCAATTGCATTCCCAGGACACAAACCGCAGCCACCGCATCGCTGAGTGAAACTGACTGATGCTACTGCTGCACGATGACACAGATCAGGCATTAATTCGGCCAAGTCCTGAACAACCAGATGCGAATGTTCATCAAAGATGCAGATGTTAATGCGGCCATGAATGAATACACGCGACCAAATAGGAAAACGCTTCCCGGGACGTTCAGATAGAGGTCGCAGGAATGGAACGTGGAATGTTGATACCACGTCCAGATCGAACAGCAGTTAGTTACGTGCCATAATTAGGTTAGAAACGTGTTACTGTCAGGTCGATCGCCGCCGTGTCGAGCTGCCTCTCGTATCTGTCCTAGCCTATAGGATGTAACAGTAGTAGCACTTGTCAGTGTCTCCGAAAGTACTCGGCGACGCAAACGGCATTCTGCATTCAACGGGCCCGTACATCGCAGTGGTACAGCAGAAAGGGAAACGAGTTGATTATTACTTGCTCATTTACCGCGTACATGCACGCACTTGAGCTCACAATTCTCTGGCAATGTTTGCTTAGGCTTGGTATAACAATAAGGTAAAGGATTCCACGGTGAAGGGGGTGAACTAGCGGGTTAATGGAGATGGCAGGAGAGGAGGAGGAGGAGGAGACGAAGAAGGTGGTATTCCGCTCATGGGACTGCGGGAGCCCACTGTACGACTCCTTCGAGCTACCGTTCTCGCGAGGATCTGTGGTTCGGGACCAGCCGGACGGCGTCGCGGTGCTGGACAAGATGGAGCGCGCTCCGGCAAGGAGGAAGGCGGCGAAGGCGAAGCGGTGGAGACGGAGGAAGGCTGTGGCGGCGGCGGCGGCTGCGAGGAGGACGGGCAAGGCGGTGCTCCATTCTATCTTCAGGTCCGTCACTTGCAGCGGGAACTTTCATGTTCTTGAAAGTTGATCGAGTGAGATGATTGAGAGAATTAACGATATGAAATGGATTGATTTATCAGCGTGCAGTGCAGATTTCGCTATTTTTGTTTGATTGCGCATAGAGGAGTTATGGGTCGAGTTAGATTTCTGTTCCCATCGGCTTCTTTTCTTGTGCCTTTTCGGGATCTTTTTTCCTGATGCTCCTTGGTTCTCAGGGAAAAAGACCTCCTTTGCAGGTACAAATCCTTTTCGCAGAAAGTGTGAAGCAGTTGAGCACAACAGCTTTTGCCTTGAACGCAATCTGTCTCAACTGGTACGACTAAGGGCAAGTTCAAACAGCTTCACTTTCGGTTTTTAAAAGCCGGATTTAAATTTTCAACGTGGTTTCTATAAATCGTTTGTAGGAGTCATTCTGACCGGGGTAACTTCTCACTGTAGCATAAGGCTGGGGATACAGAACAAACAGAACAAGAAACAGAGGAGAAGAATGATACTATTCAAGAACACTGACCGATGCGAGTACCCACGACAGATGCAGTATACAGTTACTAATTAGCGGTCGCTAGGACGCCCAATTTCCATGGGTATTTTATTGTTCATATGCTTCTAATAATAGGTTATATATATCCTCACAAATAAAAAATCCAAGACCTAACGGCGAAGTCTAAAAGCTCAAACACTGCAACCATGTCATGCATGGACACCGTGATGGTTGGTTGGTTTGTGTCCATGGTTACATTCCATCTAGCCAGCTAGAAGTTAAGCATCTCCCAGATCAACTCGGGATCAAACGACGGCATCCGTTCCAGCGAGCACTCGGCGTCGGCTGAGGCCGCGCTCACGGAGAGAACCCCTTCTGGTGACCCGTACGACGTCGTCGTCTCGGACGTTGCGCCCTCCGAGAAGACCGGGCGCGCAGCCGTTGGCGCCCTTGCGCTCTCGGTGCAAGGGTTCTCCTTGTTCTCCTCGCGCTGCCGCCGTGCGCGCGCGCGCTTGCGCGCCAGGCGGACGCGGATGGCCTGAATCTTGGCATCGACCGCGGCGCGGAGCTGCCGCAGGTTGTCCGGGCAGTCGGGGCCGTCCATGACGCCGGGGAAGTTGAGGCGCGCGTACTCTCTGCGCAGCTTGTAGGCCGCGCGGTCGTAAGCGTACGCGGCGGTCTCTGGCGAGTCGTACGTTCCGAGCCACACGCGCACCCGGTTCTGGGGGAGCCGGATTTCGGCGACCCACTTCCCCCACTGCCGCTGCCGAACGCCGCGGTACAGCTTCCGGGGCGCTCCATTGTCCGCAGCCGGAAAACTGGCAGCCGACGACGAGCTGGCGGTGCTCTGCGCCTGCGACGCGGCGAAGTGGCGGAGGAGCTCTCTCTGGCGATAGTAGACGCTGGAGCCGAGCGGCGGGATGGTGACGGGGGGTGGGAGGTAGGAGAAGACGGTGTCGAGGGCGCTGGCGCCTGGGGAGAGGAGGAGAGAGGAGACGGCGGAGCGGACCTCGCCGGGGAAGCTGGCCGGAGACAGTGTGCGGAGGCTAGCGTCCATGGATTGCGCGAGGTTGTTACGGACAAGGCCGGAAGCGCATTCTTGGGGTGAGATGACTTGGGATTAAGCGCTTGTTTTGCTTTGTCCAAAGAGGGGTGTGCCGTGTGGCTTATATAGGCCAGGAATGCAGCACGGTTTTACCGTTATGCCCCTGGCTTGTTATGTATGAACTCGATATCTTTTTTATCGCTAACCAGATGCTTATTATCAGCTTGAGTAATTGCATTGAAGTTAACATGACACAATTTGACCAAATTCTCAGCATGTTTACACCCTCATAATCGCTCAAAGCTGACTATCATCCTTGTAGATACGTCAAGTTTGACCATTTCAGGTTCATCCCTTGTCAAACATCCATGAGTTGTAACAATCTGTTTGATGCTACTAGTAGTAGGAAATTACAAATCAACAAAGATATCCAGCAGAATGAGCAAGAAACAATGTAATTTAATCTTTTGACATTGAATTATAGTACCAAAACATAGGATCTAATTGAATTGTTTTCTACAAAACTGGTGTGTTTTAGACGGACCTGAGCTGTCTTTCTAAGGGAATGGGAGCCTAAACTGTGCATGTATCTGAGGGAGAAAGGGGACGCTTGGCGGGCAGTTTTGGAATTTGGCGGGTGGCGGGCAGGGACACGTGGCCATGGTCAGAGGACGTGGACGTACGGGCTTTGCAGTTATGTCAAACCTCTAAGGGCATCTCCAATGGTTATAGCTAGCAACTAACTATAAGACTTCCACATCATCTATATAGTACACACTAAAGTTAGCATTCTAAAGAACTATCTATAAGGATAGCTATTTGATGCTTACATGCACACACAGAATTTATGGAGGCTGCCTCGTTTGGCGCTATAGACTATCTCTAGAGCTGTAGAGAGCTGCGTTCTCTTTCTTCATTTAATATCTTCCACGTAGGACAGTTGATGACATGGACTCTCTTGTAGATAGCTGCTATAGACCCATTGGAGATGCTCTAAAGGCTGGAAGGTACACGTGGCCATAGGTCAGAGGACGTGGAAGTGAAGGCAAAAAAGCAAACTTTTGGCATTAAGACTGTTTTGTATTAGCTTTTTAGAGCTATTATTTTACAGTGAATAGTTTTTTAATGATATATGGCTTTTAAACGGATTGTCTTTTTAACTCAAGTTTATTAATGAATTGTAATATACACTATAGTGACTTTATTTATATCGTCAAAATTATATATAAGTATTTTTTCTAAAATATTTTTATAAATTATTACTATTTATAAATTAAAATCAAAAGTTAATACGAAGGACGCTTATTAGACTATTTTCCCGTCCCCGTGGAGGCGGTGCGGACCCCTCGTCCATTATTTGATTAGACGCAGTCCACCGTGATCCATGGACACGTCGGCAGCCCCGCATATGTCGCCACGCGGCAAGATGAGCTGCCAAAAGTATCAGGAGCTGTATTTACTGCACCAAGCAAGTACTCAGCTTGATTGCTACAACAATCATTTTTATTGCTACAACAATCTTTTTGAAACATAGGTTTTTTTAAAAGATTGAACAGTTCTTCTAAAATTCTGTATTCTAAAACGGACCTTAAGTAAAACGTTGTAGTTGTATTTTATTTCTAAGTAGTTTCGTGGCTCGAATTATATGTCCGGATTGCAACTGATGCTCATTCTAGTCACATCTCTTATGGTCCCGTGGAAGCTTGATGCAGGAATAAGGCATCTGTAAAGTTCTCCTTTGTCATCTAGGGACGAGATCATTCACACCTAGCCTGTGTTCCCTTTCATGGTCGAAAGATAAAATTGTGTTTCAACGAGAAAAAACAAAATAAGGCATATCCTTACTCTTTTCAGCTTATCACTTTTTGACTTCTTTTAAATAAACAAATGAAACAGTTTTTTATCGTCTTTTCGAAACGACTTATCGACATTCAGTTCGTTCACACAAACACTCGCATCAGAACTCGCATCAGTACCAAAAGCTATCAGCTAACCAAAAAGAACGGACCAGTAATTTCGTTAGCTCTAGAAGCAGTGTACAAATGGCAATTGCTTGCTACGAGCAGGCCACTAGCTATGGATCAATGCTACTGTCCAGCAGTATCATATGTGATGCAGCCAATATTCTAGGGGCAACAAAAGTAGGGTCAATCTTGAAGCGTCACTCAAGAGAGATTTAGATTTCACACCCTCGTTGAACGGAAGAGCACTTTTCAAGCCAAAAGAAGGGACGAAAGCCACATAACTTCACAGAGTACAGTTTCTTGTTAGTGCCAAGCCAAGAAGCAGTGAATGCCATGCTTGCGACGCATCCAATCCAATCCATGTGCACCGAACTGAGCTATAACCTACTCTACTAGCAGCGGCCACGGGTGAGAAGGCGAGCGAAGATAGGCCACGAACTGCTCTTTCCTTCATGTGATGCGCGGCTAAACCTTTTCTGTTTCTGCTTTTTTGCTCGCCTCGCCACTCAACTGTCGCTGTAGCTACAGCAAATCCTGTCTAGAATTATTTGACTTTCGCGGTGGTCTAATTTGCAATCTGGTTGATTAAGTTGGCCATCATACTAGTCCAACTTAATCCGTTTCAGCAAGAGTTTCTATCCAGCCTAAAGTGCAGTTAAAAGGTGAGTTTATATGTTACTCCCCTGTCGCCTGTCGGGGTTAGCAATCTTGTGTTCGTGTGAATTTGTGTATTACAGGCCAGATGTGGATTACGGGCTCTGCGTTCACCTTATATCTTAGGCCGGATGCCACCCCTAACCGTGACACAATTAGCATGTTGTCATATCTGACCGGGAATGAAGTATGTTCGGAACTGGGTTTATCTCTACTCGCATTGGCCATCCGGTCCACATAAAACATTTAGAATGAACACTTCCAGCTTCAAGCACGTATGTACACACTGATAGCCAGCCTGATGCACACCCAGACAACTTGACAAGGGTTAAATAATCTATTAAATATAGATTTAAATATTTAGACCAATGTGATCGTGAATTACTAAAGACCACATTACCTAAGTACCTCTGATCAAAAGATCACTGAATATTCACCCGACTAACTACCACTCGGAGATCTCACGAACTAATACATGGGCCCGCCTCCATGCTACTTCTCCTAAGCGGTCCTCTTCTTAACCGCATGATGATTCGGCCCTACACATCTAGCAACAACCGCTTTGCGGTTGCCCCATAATTCTTTTTCACTGACAATAATCGAAGAGCAGTTATTGTCAGGATTCTCTCACTGACAGTAATTGTTCATATGACCGGATGTGACGAATCGACGAGACGTCTGTTCACGTCGACAACCGATACCTCTTCGACGCTATTTGAAGTCTAAACGAGAGGACAAAAGAAAAAGATAGACATATTCTAGAGAATCAAAGATCTCCTGACTAGATAATATATTACAGAGGCAAGAAATAGCACTCTAGGGCTAGTAACATCTTATTTGTAATATCTAATTGAGAGTATCTTGTAACGAGTCCATAGTAATAAACATAGTTCCTATTCTCTTCCTGAATTATTCTAAGACACTTAGCATTTTTCTCGCAATTTATAAGATTGATGATTTGATGTCAACATAACTCTAGAACCCGGACACTCAGCATTGAGCACATCATCCAATCCTACAACAGGACCAAGCCATAATAGTCAGCGGTTCTTTTAGGCTGCAGTTGATGTTTTTGTCTGTATTTTTTAGGACGTACACGACATATATTATTTTGGACCTGGGAAGTTATTTGGAGAAATAATTTTAAAAAATCGTTTGGAGAATCCGTTTGATTTATTTTGTCTTCCGGAGAAGGCGAACCCAAAAGAATGAAAGAGAACAGGTCTTTTAGGGATTAACGGTAGCAGGAGTAGCAAGACAGTCAAAAAACGAGTCGAGAGGGACGCGATCTCAGCGAAGTCGCCGTCGCGTGCGTGTATGCACGGGATTAGACCCGGGTGACCGCCCACGGCCGCCCTGCGCGCGGTCAGAAACGCAGACACCGGGGGATCGGAGAGGTGGGGCATTTCGGCGCCGATAACACGGAAGCGGTCGCGCCGGTCGCCGTCGCCGTCGCGCTCGGCCGCGCCTGATACAGCCGAAAGAACACTTTTCCGAGGCTCCCCGAAACCGACACCTCCACCCTGCATAGACACGGCAATTAATCCGGTCGAGCGACCCGGCCGACCTGGACGCGCAGCAGCACAAAGCTCGTTTTGGACCGGATTTACACGACCTTTTTCGTCGTCAAGGCCTCGATCAGGATGACGACGAAGCGATGAGATGAGCTACCGGCACTACAGGTGTCAGGTGCGTGGTCAAGAGGTCGGCTTTTGGTCGAATAAACAAACTGTGTTTCGCGAGCGACGTCGATCTCACCCCTGGCATTTTGGTCAAAGCGGAGAAACATTAGCATTTTAGCAACCTGCTCGATCGCTCATTGCTTAATTACTTAGTTTGTTGAGAGGCGACAGTTAAGTCCGTGATGAGCTCAATGATTGAGTCTGTATCAATACGTACTTAAAAAGATGAAATTAACGGTGGTAGTTAATGTGTCTCTTTCAACTTTTATAACTTTCTAAGAATTTATAACAAAAATATAAAATAATTTACTAAAAACAATATAGCTCTACGAATGCACGGTAGAGCCAAGGGCGTGGCTAAGGACGTAGAGGCACGACGTGGCTAAACGTGTGGACTAGGCAGTTTGATTCCGATAATACCGACTCAACGTATTGAGATAATATGATATTTTTTATCCGTAGCAAACCATGGTTATTTGGCTAGTTATCTTAGAGTTTTGACGTAAGCACACGTAATACCAAAAAAACAAAAATAGAGTGGAATTATTTGGGCTTTTGGTTTGGCTTTCTACAATAACTAGCTTTTAAAAGAAGTGTCTTTTCAAGATAGGTTTACAAGTCGATTGTAGTAGATATTGTTCTGACTTTATTTATACTAGTCAAAATCATATATGAGTATTTCTCTCACGAACAGCTACGATTGTAGTAGATATTGTTCTGACTTTATTTATAACAGTCAAAATCATATATAAGTATTTCTCTCAAGGACAGCTAAAATTTAAATATTTATATAAAAAACTATAAACAATAGCTCAAAAGTACCCACCCATGCTCGTTTGAAGAAATCTCTCAAAAAGTCTTACTAGCTTTTAATTACATCCCCGACAAACCCTCTCGGGCAGGGAAATGGATCCTATCCTTTGCGTTAGAGGTCAACATGTAGAAATGGCACAATGACGTGCATTAGCAGCATACCTCAACCATCGGACCAAAATCCAATGCTCCAGATTACGTGGTACAATGTTACTGCGTGCTACGTGCTATAGCATCTCCAGTAGTGCTATGGGTGTGTTTGGTTGAGCTGTGGCTTCTGAAAAAGCTGCTGTGAGCTGTGAGCTGTGGAAAAGCTGATGTAGGTTATGGGTTGTGGAAAAGCTGTAAGCTGTTTGATTCAAATAAGTATAAAACTTACCTCCTATCTCTATTTTCCTTGAAACAACTGTGAAACAGCTCTCTATTTTCACCATTTCAAAAAGCAGAAAGCCAAAAGTCAAAAGCAGGGTCCAAGGTGCTTTCGAAACTGTACTACCCAAAAGTAGCTACTTCTGAAAAAGCAGCTTCTGGTTTCCACCCCTTTGATTAGCTTTTGGCTTTTTAGAAGCAAAAGCAGCTCCCAAAAGCTCAACCAAAAACACCCTATAACTAGTGACTTACAGTAATAATAGTACGAAAATATAAACAAACACCTAGATACAATCGTGGCCTTTGATTCCTTTGTAACCTCACAGAAATTGACGATATTGTAGCACTTACTTTTCTGACGACCTTTGCTTTAATACATCTCTTTTAGAAAAGTTCACAAATTTAAAAATAAAATAGTTAATCTTATACGATGGTAAATATGTATCAAACCTATAAAGATTAAATTAAATTAAAGATTAAATATAGATATAGACTAGAATATTAGGTAGGAGCAAATCTTCGATTTGATTTATTTCTACGTTATGTATATTTGCCCACACATAATATTAATTACTTTGCTTTAAATTAGTATTTTTTTTAAAAAAAAGATGTGAACCGAAGCTAACCTTTTTTGACATGCGCCTTTGATTCTTCTGGAACACTCCGGCACAGTTAATTTTTGACGTGTTGTGCCCACCGAGCAGGCACATACAAATACAAAGAACTGTTTGACAGGAAGGCAGATAGCACGGTCGGCACTCGCTGTAATTTTGGGAGTTTAACCCGGTTCCGTAATGAAACTGGGAGCATGAGTGAGTGAGGACGACACGGCCTGAGTCGTAGAAACAGTTGGGGTACGGCAAATGAGCGTATTATGATCGGTCCACGTACGTAGTGCTTGCAAGCTGTTACGGGCTCGAGTAAGCCCGCGCACGCACGGAATCTTGACCTTGATTAGCCCGCGCGCCAATCCTGGTTCGACACGAGCACTCTTGTTTCCAAACCGTGCGCCATCCAAGTGATGGGCCTTTCTAGACGGCCAATGCTCAAAACGACCCCATTAGTGCATGTCCATTAGAGTGTTATAAGCTGTCTATAAAAGACGCTATATAGAAATTTTATTGAAATAGATAAAAAAAAAGAAAGAGAATAGAGAAGGTTGATGTAATTCTATAGACGGTTAAAACGCGAGAAAATAGCCTGCTATAGACGGCTTTCGCACCATTATATCAATATTGTCTATAAATAGGCTACTACAGACGGTTTTTGTGCTATTGTATCAATGTTGTCTATATTTAACAGATAACCCGTTATAAAGATGTCTTGATTATTGTCTACAGATGACATAGAAAAGTATTATAGACAGTAGCTATCTGTACCACTGTACATGCCCTTACTAGTCCACAATTTCGATTTACGGGTCTGTCGGTGTTTTAATACCAATCTTACGTATGATTTATTTGGATTCGGAGATTTTCTCAGAAGGCTAAGCTATGATCTTGTGGAACAGGGACACAGGTTCGGGCATTCTCTTAAGAAAATAATAACATTACGTCCTATGTGATTACTAGTCAAAGGAAAAATGATTATAAGATTCTAATGTGAACCTTTAAATAGCTGACGAAGCGACGGCCATTGTCTCGTGCTAGAAAATGCCTTAACGCTTCGGGTAATAACTGTCTGGTGGAAATTATTGTCAGAGAGACTTAGTGTTCCGTTCGCACGCAACAGTTGTTATCAGAGAGAGATCATGTGTAGTTATTAGATAAACGCACATTCTAACCGCCCAAGCCACCCCGCCCTCACTTCCCTCCCCCTCTCCCAAGCCCTAGATCCCTAGTGCTGACTCCTCACTTCAGCATCGGCGAGCACCTCCGACAAGCAATAGCCAACGAAGTTGTCGCTGCAAGCCTTGTTGTTCCCTCAGAGAGCTTCACCGCACCTCCACGACCCTTCTCCGCCCCTCCGTCATGCATTTCCACCACTAGAGCACTGAATCACCGGAGCCAAGCACTGCCACCGCCATCCTATTGCCGACCGGCCACATCTCATCATCTCCACGCGGGGGTAGGAATGAATTTCCCTCATCGCACTCGTCTTTTTTTGCACCGCACTGACCCTTGCTGACCATTGGCCACCATGCGCCACCATGCTGACGACAATACTTCGGTGCGCATACCAACGTGGCTGCCACACAACGGCTACCTCTGCACCATGCCAAGTCATCTGTCCACGTGGCTTCCTATGGTCAAACCGAGAGCCCAGTCCACCGTGGACCTGGTCCATAAGACTAGCCCACATGTCAGCCATTTTTCTTTTAAAACATAATTTAGACAAAATTCAAAAAACTTGATGACATCATCGTGACACAATAATCCAGATTTTCCTTTAAAAAATAATTCAGCCAAAATCAATAATCCTTGCTGACATAATTACCTTTTCCTTTTGGAAAATAAATCTAAAAATTACATTTTATCATTTCTTTCTCATTTTCTTAGTTTTCAAACTTTTGAGAGTTCATTCTCCTTCATCCTAGATCCAAATTAATATATTCTTTTTTTCTAAATTCATCTTAATCTATAAGCTAGTACGTGCTAGTGGCGAAGCCACAGTAATGCATTGGGGTACATTTGCACCCCTAGGTTTTTTGGCATATACTAACATACTCCTAGCAGCTCATTAGGCCCAATAAGCAACAAGTCAAGTCTATTAACCTAAGTACCCACGTTATCCTCAATTCCTCAATTGATCGCCCACCCCCATCGAAGATTCCCCAATCTGTCAAATCCTTTAGGCTTCTGCTCTAGTGTAGCAGTCGAGCTTGGGCTCGGGCACACGGCTCTGCTCACGCATAGCTCATCACCGCCGTTGCGCTCCCTGGAGGCTGGAGCACACACACACCCCCCGCCGCCGCCAACGACCACCAGGCACCAGAGAGGAAATGGTAAATCAAAGAAGTCAACAAGCCAAGTCTTGATCCCGTGCTTCCCAATCCGTAGATGTATTGTTCTAATTTTTCTCATCCGCATCGCTCTTGTTTAATTGTGAAACAGCGGCATATCCATGGTGGCGTTGACGTTGAAGCTAGTGTAACGCAGCCAAGACGTGCGAGGCGACGAAGTTGGCAGCCAAGCACAAGTGCGTGTACCACAAGACGTTCGTGGAGACGAATAAGTAGTATGTCGTTGACCTGTCCACCATGAGTAGTGCCAAGAGTTCTCCAAATAGCTCTTCTACACCGCCTCGCCAGGTCTCCTATGCTCCTGACTTATTGTGCCTTGTTTTTTTATCGCCCAGCTCTTGTATGCACCTAAGTCCTTGATGTCGATTACCTTCTTGAATTTTGAATGATTGTAGATCGTTTCCTGATATTTATGTGTCAACTAGCTGCCGATTTGGTGGTGCTAATAACGCTGCTAAATTCTTGTGAATTGTGCAAATTAATGTATGATTAGAACGTTTTGGAGCTACAGGATACGAGTTTGAAGAGTTATGTGATGCTAATTTAAGTCTCGATATGCCAATTTATGAGCTTGTGTGGAACGGGATGGTGTATTGAGGTTTTTCTTGTTATAGGGTTTTATGTTCGAATGAGGATACAAAAAGCTCTAATATGATGGTTTTCAAGATAGTTATAGATTGTAATATATAGATTTGTCTGGAGCATCAAAAAGTAAATTGTTCCGTTTTAGCCTTTGGGTTTAAAATGCTGATCTCTAGAATTAAAACCCTTAAAATCCAGGCTCCACGGCTGATACATGCCTACAGCTACACGTTGATCCATCCATCTCGCGCACGATGATTGATCTCAGTATCAGACCGCCCTACTCTTGACTCTCCTCAGCTCGACCACCACGACGCTGATGTTGTCCTTGCTGCCGCGCAAGATGGCGAGCTCGCCCAGGAGGGCCGCCGCGTCGGTCGCGCTGCGGCCGGAGACGGACTCCGGGAACATGAAGGCCGCCCGCCCGTTCAGGCAGTTCCTCGCAATCTTGCACGCCGCCTCGTTGGACACTACGTCCCACAGCCCGTCGCTCGCCAGGATGAGGAACTCGTCCTTGTCCGTCCGGTCCATCACCGTCACCTCCGGCTCTGCACTGACGTACGGTTTCAGGTATTAATCTCCTGAAAATTGGCAGGACAGGAATGAAATTCAGAATATCGCGAACTAAATTGTGAGCATAGCTAGCTGTGTACTTGTGTTATCTTCCAAGGCATGAGGATTTGAAAGGAAAATAGATATGCTGTATACTAGTGCGCAGGAAGAAATGAAGGGAAAAACTAAATGAAAGAACGCCATACCTATGGATCTAGAGGTTGCTAGCACTCCAAGGACACGGTGCTCGTTCCAGTTGATGACACTGCCACCCGCTGCTTCCACCCTTTCCAACTCATCTGGCCGATCTGGCTGCATAGTCAGAACAATCATCTGTTAGAACTCTTGTTGATCATTGCATGTCAATTGCAAAACGAAAATAGGATGGTTGGCAATGGAATGATGCTGGTTAGTGGACTCCATAACACAAATTAGGACGACAGTAACACCAGAGAACGTTAGAAATCTAGGAATGGGAGTTATTTCCTCATTAAGGTCCTTCATTAGCAAAAGTTGCTTCTCCGTACATAACATTTACTCTAGTGGAAAATTACTTATGTTTTTTTTAGCTTTAACTTATAATTTTTGGCTGGGTTTTATGTTTTTTAGGTTGTTCGTGAGAGTATCAGAAACTCACGTACAGTTTTGGTTTATATAAATAAAATCACTACAATGTGTACTACAATCAACTTGTAGACTCTATCTTAAAAAAACACTTGGTTTAAAAACTAATTATTATAGAAAAAATAAAAAATTTCTTTTAAAGGTTAAAAAGAAGAGGCATCATCTATACGAACGCCACTGCGATCTCTCTGCGGAGATTAAAAATCGTGCAAAGCTCCGATTGTCCAGGTCCCTGGCACATTTGTTACAAGGACATAAAATTTGGAGCTGTGGACAGTCACGGGTACCTACTAGCAATTCTGAAGTCGTATACATGGCCGCACGGGGAGCAAGGAGATGTATGTTTTATCCAAATCAGCGAACAGGGTCAGGGGTGTAGCCAGGAAGGAGCTGGGCCTCGGGCTCAATCCATAGATAGCCTAAAAAATTATATTTTGGCATATTAGCTACAGTATAATATAAAGAAGAATTTTTGGTTGGATTTCGGGCTATTGCCTCAGCGGCCTGAGACCTAGCTCCGCTACGGAATAGGGTGTATACTGCACCAATTAGCAAGGCTACGAGTAGACAAATGTTCCAGTGGGGCAAAAGGCGATCACTGAACCTAACAGCAAACTTTTGGCTAGCGGTCACGAGGCATCAACCAAAATCTCATTGAGGAGCAGTGCTATTATCATGCTAATGAAAAAAATTATATCGGCAATACTAACAAATAATTGAAAAAAATACTAAAAGCATAAAAAAGCTAAAAAACTAGAAAAAAACAAAATTAAAAATCTAAAAACCAGAAGTTGAAACTCTAATGAGCAGGGCCCATGTTGTGACCGCCTAAGTAGGCTTTTGCTTTTAGCTTATTTCATTGTACAACACTGTTTTACATTGTTTAGAGCTTATTTTAATACTGTAATTGTTGTAAGTTTTTTCAGCTTAATTAAATTTAAAAAATAAAAAATATGTTATCTCGGATAATATAAAGAAATAAAAAAGCAAAATAAAATTAAAAATACAAAAAAAAGCTAAAAGCTAAAAAGCTGACACTAACTCCGGAGTCGGGGCCTTAACGACGACCACCAAAGGCAAGGAGCCAGGAAAAGTGTCACAGGCTACAGTCCATTTGCAAACAAGGTAACACTGACCTACACCAGCCAACTTTGCCACCACGAGTACACAAATAATCGACACGATTTGCCAGACGAACGTTCGAGGGATTAAAATTAGAAAATTTTATAGTACATTCTATTTAAATGTGACTATTAATTTATGAGAGATTTTAATAAACTTTTCTTTGTAAATATATTTTTTCGTGAGAATATTACAGACTTCATTCCTGTCGCCACATCCCCTTCCCCATCCATTCTCTACGCCATCGCCACGCATGCTGCCGTGCCTTTTGTGAAAATTACTCTTATATTATACATTCCTTTTATAATTTTATATCTCTCGGGAAGCTAATATTTTATATAAAAGCATAACTAAATTTTAACTAATCTAATTTATAGTATAAAAAAAGAAGAGATGCCTGATATTCATTTTGGGTACCGTAGAGCCCTAAAACTAGCATGCTGAAGTTGTACTGTTTCACCAGAGAATAAGCCAAAATCCTGCTTAAGGCACAAAATATTGTGCACAGAAACGTTTGTGCGCAGTAACAAAGTTACTCCTAAATCCTGCTCCAATGTAGCTACAATAGCAATATAAACATGGAACACACGAGTAACACATGGATACCGATGCCGATGCACGTAACGTACGTACCTTGTGGTCAGTGGAGAGAGGAACTGCCACGCCCCCGCGGGAGAGCACGGCGCGCGAGTCGCCGCAGTTGGCGACGACGATGCGGCGGTGCCCGACAACGGCCTCCACGGCGGTGGAGCCCACCGTCCGGAATCCCGACTCAGCGTCGACGTCCACCCCCACGGCCGCGGCAGCGCCGCCGACGACCTCGCCGTCCACCCTGGCGAAGCTGGCCACCATCGCCTCCTTCCAGCTCACATCGTCCCCCGCGCTCCCACGCCGCCGGCGCAGGCCCACCTCCTCCGCTAGCACCACGTGCATCCGCTCCCGGCACGCCTCCGCGACCCGCCGTGCCCGTCGTAAACCGAGAAGAAGTCCTCGCCGTCCTCTCCCCACCCGTTCACTGCGCCCTTGGTTGCCCCCGCGTCTGGTGACGCCAAGAACGTCCGCGCGACGGCCACGGCGTCCTCCATCTCCCTCCGCCTACCGATCACCGACACCGCGCCGTGCGACAGGCACGTCGGCCAGCTCCCGGGAGCCATATCCGTGGAAGAGTCCAACAACGATCCGTCCGTGCCCGACCGAATTCTCTTCGCCGCTTCGTCCTCCTCCGCCGCCCGCCCAAGCCGCCGAAGCTCGAGTCGGCGTCGACGGCGCGCAGAGCCCGTCACGCGGGCGACCTTCCCGTCTCCCTCCACAACTTTGCACACAGTCTCCTCCTCATCGCTCGTCCTTGCCTCCCTCATCTCCTTGCCTCCCTCGAAGCGCAACGGAGGAAGGCGGGGGAGGGAGGCTAGGCGGCTTTAATACAGCCAAAGCCGAGGCAGGAAAAATGTAGGAGAAACGATACCAGCCGTAGGGTTTCAAATGGACGGCTGGATGTGGGACAGCGCCGCAGGTGCCGTTGGGAACGTGGACGGGCGAGATCGTCGGTGGCGGGTGGCGTGGTACTCGTACTCCGGATGTGCCGTTTGGGATCTCGGGGTCGGAGGAAATACCCTGCACCCGGTCCATGGAGTTCCGGTGGTACGACACTTCCATGGCAACTGTGGGGTTGGTTCTGTAGACGTGCAGGCGTTGGGGTGGGGAGGGTGTAGCGAATACAGTTTCTCTGTTCTCTTTTCTGTGTTTCCTCATATATGCTTGTAGCCTATTTACTAGAAGTCTGAGAGGGGTAGATGCTATTGTAAAGTGAGAAAATTGATACTTTGCCATCTTATTCGGTGGGCTTCGACAAAATGCCACTCCCTAGAATGACCACTATAAAATGTCACTCTTAACATTGACACTTTGATTATTTGCCATTTTGAAGATTTTTTAGGGTTCTTAATTATTTTTTAACCATTTTCAGATTATTTGCCATGGGAAAAGACAAATTTGCCCTTGGGCCATTTGCAAGTCCCCGCGGAGGGCGTGGCCCCACAAGGAACAGAAGCCTCCGCGTTCGGGGTCGGCACTGACCGTTCCTGCACGGCGGACGGCCTGGCCTGAGGGGCAGAGGGGGCGCGCGCCGCAGGGGCATTGGCATATGCATCGGAGTCCCACAAGCTCCCGATGCCCGTCGCCACGGCGAATCCCCTCGACGTCCGGTGGAGATTCGGCCGCAGACACGCCCGCTTAGCCGGAGCAAGTGGCGACGACACCGCCCCAGTAGCCGCTGCCGGAGAGGCCCCCACGACCACAACACCCGTGGGCGAAGACCCCACCGTGGCAGCCTTTGCGAAGGGCACCTCGGTTTCGGCCGCGGCTGTCGGCGAAGACCCAGCTCCATGCGCCCCCGCGGAGGGCGTCTCCGGCATCATAGCGGCTACGGCCGAAGGCTCCACCTCAGCACCGTCGGTCAGCATGGATCCTGTCCCGACGACCGCCGCAGGTGACGAGACTTCCCCTCTCCGGCTGCTCGCGACGAGCCCGCCGTCTAGGGCACCCCCCCGAAGACCCTTCGCCCCCAGCGTCCGCGCCATCCAAGCCCGAATCGGCGTACCTCGCCGAATTTGACTCCGCGTCTGCCGCGCCATCGGGAGCACTAACGGCAGCAGTGGCAACTGCTATACCAAGCACGGCAGACGCTCCGCCTCGGGCCCTCTTGCGAGACGGCGCCCTCGCCCTCGTTGCGCTGTCATCTTGGTGTTGCGAGGGCGGATCAGCACGGTCCCGCACGGCAAGGCCCAAGGCCTCGCACACGCGGTTTATCCGCCCCAACCCCGCGCAGCAGTAGCAGACGCGCGCTGCTCATGCTCCCTGCCGGTATACGGCCCGAGAAATACGCACACGGCCCGCTCTGCATCCTCCAAGCAAATCTCTACAGCAAAGCAGGAGATAGGATTAACATGTAACGCACTCCGCGTGAACAAAGGAGGGATACGGTCGAGGCCTACGAGGGTCGGAGGGTGCCGGCAGTGAGCAGACCCACGGTAGAACATTGTCGTCTCGACGCTTCTCGGCGGCGAGGAGCCAGTCACGGGCGAGCGGCGCCACGCCGTACATCGCGTACTCTTCGGCGAGGTCGCGCATGTTAAAGCGGGCGGCCACGCCTGCGAGCCGTCGAGCCCTCCGCCTGTCCTCGTCGTCGAGCGTCCGGCCGGGCGAGGTCTTGAACGCGATCGGCCAGCCCGTGCATTCGAGGCCGCTCCCGCTCGCCACGCGGTGGTAGAACGACCGTTTCATCCAGTGAGACTCCCACTTCCCGCGAGTGGAGTTCGCGGGGAAGAGCTTGCTGCAAGATGACCGAAGAATAAAGGTGACGCTGCCGAAGTTCGACAGCGTCCCGTCCTTCCGCTCCTTGGGCTGGCACCGTGCCTCGTGCAGGTAGGCAAACAACGAAGCACTGGGCCAGCACGCTCCCGAGCGCAAGGCCCAACTGTACACGGCGAGCCGGGCCACGGCGTTCGGAGTCAGTTGCGCCAGCTCCAGCCCGAAGGTCCGCAACACGTCGCCCATAATCGCCGCCGCAGGGATGCGGAGCCCCGCGTCGAAAAAGGCGACGAACACAAGCGCCTCCGACTACTCGGGGCGCGGTTCCGTCTCGGCGGCGGCGGGCAATCGTACCGCCTGGCGTTCAGATAACTTCCCCGCGCGCAGCAGCGCTTGGATTGTCTTCTCGGTCACGAGCGAGGGACCCAACTCGCCGGAAAACGAGCCTCCCTTCTCCGCCGCCAGCCACCACTTGTTCGCCGCCGCCGGGTCGCGTTCGCCGAGCGAGTATTTCACCTCTAGCGGTGAAGACCGCCGGCGAATGCAGCAATCACCAACCGCCAGGCCACGCTTGTCATCGGATGCCATCGCTTCTCACAGAAGTAAGAATACAGCGGTGAGAATACCACGGGAGTGTAGAAGGCGACGCAAGCGAGAAAGGGGCGTCGAACTGCGAGGGCGCGGTTATGAGGGCTATTTCAAGCCACCTCACCCCGAAGGCGGCAGCCGAAGCGTCACGACGGTCCGCGTGCCGGACGCGACCGCAGTCGTACAGAGGCCCGTCCCGCACGATTCCCCATAACCAAGGACGAAGCGTCTCGACGGTACGCGCCAGACGCGGACACAGCAGTGAGGACCGTCAGTGCACGACGCTCCCGTGGCCTCCCGCCGCGTGGCAACCCCCGCGCAAGATAACTGGGGCACACGACCCGGCGCACGTCTTTAAGACGGAGCCTCCGCCCCAGCAGGAATACCCCCGGTCTTTGGCCCGACCTTCGCACGCAGTAGGGTAGCTCCCGGTGCTCGTGCCAGGATCGCACCCGGAAGATGGCCCCTTCACACAAAGGCCAGATAGCGGGTCACAGCCTTGGCCGAGGGGTCGAAGCCCGTGGCAGGAATACGTTCCGTCGCGTGCCCCGCCCACGGGAAGGCAGACTGCATGACGTGACAGCCTGCCCCCCGACAGGCCAGGCGTCGGCACGATTCCAGCCGCCATTAAAAGCGCACTACCAGACCGTGGGATCGTAACAGCTTCGAAGCATAGCAGGACTGCCGGCAGTGACGGGGCGGCGGAATATGGCTACACGCCGCATGACGCGCCACTCCTCGCCCGCCTCGTGTCCCCATTCCCTAGGGAAGAGGCGAGCAGCTGCGATCACGCAACCTTTCACATCCCACCGCGCACCAGTTACAAGCCGCCACGTGCCCCACACGCGCCAGGGCGAGTCGCACGGTATGACAACCTAGCCCTGGCAAGCGAGGGGCCGGCGCGATTTCAGGAACCATTACAGCGCATTCCCGGATCGTGAGGTTGCAATCACCGCAGGCGCAGCGGTGTCCGCTGTGCGAAGTTTCAATTCAGACTACACCGTTGAGCCTCTACCGCGACAGGCTCCAGTCCCTCGATGATCGCGAGTGCCTACTTTGACTAGGCGCCAGTTCCGCTGCCACCCATTCGAACGGTAGGGGACGGAGCGCGCGCGCGCCTACTTTGACCAGGCGCCAGCTCCGCTGCCACCCGTTCGAAGGGTAGGGGATGGAGCGCTCGCGCGTCTACTTCGGCTAGGCGCCAGCTCCGCTGCCACCCGTTCGTAGGGTAGGGGACGGAGCGCGCGCCTACTCCGACCAGGCGCCAGCTCCGCTGCCACCCGTTCGAAGGGTAGGGGACGGAGCGCGCGCGTCTACTTCGACCAGGCGCCAGCTCCGCTGCCACCCGTTCGAAGCGCAGGGGACGGAGCGCGCGCGTCTACTTCGACTAGGCGCCAGCTCCGCTGCCACCCGTGCGAAGCGCAGGGGACGGAGCGCGCGCGTCTACTTCGACTAGGCGCCAGCTCCGCTGCCACCCGTGCGAAGCGCAGGGGACGGAGCGCGCGCGTCTACTTCGACTAGGCGCCAGCTCCGCTGCCACCCGTTTGAAGCACAGGGGATGGAGCGCGCGCGCCTACTTCGACGAGGCGCCAGCTCCGCTGCCACCCGTTCGAAGGGTAGGGGACGGAGCGCGCGCGCGCCTACTTCGACTATGCGCCAGCCCCGCTGCCACCCGTTCGGAGGGTAGGGGACGGAGCGCTCGCGCGCCTACTTCGACTAGGCGCCAGCCCCGCTGCCACCCGTTCGGAGGGTAGGGGACGGAGCGCTCGCGCGTTTCTACTTTGACTAGGCGCCAGCTCCGCTGCCACCCGTTGGAAGGGTAGGGGACGGAGCGCGCGCGCGTCTACTTCGGCTACGCGCCAGCTCCGCTGCCACCCGTTCGAAGGGTAGGGGACGGAGCGCGCGCGTGTCTACTTCGGCTACGCGCCAGCTCCGCTGCCACCCGTTCGAAGGGTAGGGGACGGAGCGCTCGCGTGTTTACTTCGGCTAGCCGCCAGCTCCGCTGCCACCCGTTCGAAGGGTAGGGGACGGAGCGCTCGCACGTCTACTTCGGCTAGGCGCCAGCTCCGCTGCCACTCGTTCGAAGGGTAGGGGACGGAGCGCGCGTGCCTACTCCGACCAGGCGCCAGCTCGGGACGGAGCTCTCGCGCGTCTACCTCAACTGCCAATCCGGGCATCGGCTTCAGCTACGGCCTCAGACCCCGGGACCCGCTGCACACCAAGGCTCCGCAAATTCGGAGAAGTTCACAGGCCGCGGGGACGGAGGGGGCCAAAGGACTCGGCAACATGGCTTCGGCCCTATGAAGCCCTTCACCATGAGAGGCTCCTGTTGTAGGGGTGGCCCCCACCTAAACCCAGCAGGCATGTTAGAAGATTATAGGGCCCAAAATAGGACATGTGTAATGGCTTAAATACCCCTGACAGGGAGGTATCGATGTAAGGGCACAATTGTAAAAGCACAGCCCATATGAATATATATACAAGGGAAGGATAGGAGAGAGGGGATCACTCTCTCCCAACTCTCCACTACCACGTCTCTCTCTCTGTTTGGTCTGTAACCACAACAATGCTCAAGAACATTATATAACAGAGTCGATCGGTCACACGAATGACTTACAGTTGGGCTTGATGAAGAATAGGAAGCAGCACAGAAGCATGCGATCGTGGAAGTAGTTGATGTCGATGATGAAGTTACTCTGCGGCAACAGCTCAGAGATTGCTGCCCTCCCTTCTTTCCGATGCACACCGAGAAAAAAAGGCTGGTGATGTTTGGTAACATAGTACTCAAACAAAATTCACCGAAGGAAGAAGACGTGTGAGAAAGGAATGGAGTATTTCAGTCTGGTTAGACTGAACGTCTTCAGGTTTTCACAAGTCACATAATTTTCACGTGAGCAAAGTTATTTCCATGCCATCTTAAGCCACATGTTACATGTTTTATATAATGGCAAGAGCTCTACTTAGGTAACTTAGGACTAAGCTAAGCCATGCCTTAAAATTTAGGGTTGCATGTGTCCTCGTATCGTGGGGCGGGCGCAATTCTAGCACTATCAGTCTATCACTATACATACAAACAAAACAACTGCTAGCTAGCTAGTTGTGATATTTCACGTGTAACCAGAGCAGAGCAAAGGAGAAATTAAAAGGCTTGGCCTTCGTGAGTCGAGTATCATGTACACGCATGCATCATCATGATCGAGCTAGCTTTTCTTTTTCACAGTTTTTATACCTCTCTGGTCGCTTTCACTGGAACGCACGTATGCCTTTAGGCTTCAGCTAGCATGTTAGAGCTCTGACTTGTTCGATCGGACGCGCAGCACGCAGAGATTCAGCGCCCGTCATAATGCGTCGCACATATGTAGCCTGGCTTTTACGATAAAAATAAATCCAAATGAAAAAATAAATACAATAAAAATACCTTATACAGAGTAATTGGTACCAGCGAAGAGTAAGCTCGAGCCCTAGAAAGCCTCACCGTTGGCTACGCCTCTGCGTGCAGTGGTTTCTACTTCCTACAAGGATCCCGTGTTTAGCATCCGTGCGTACACATGGACCACATGAACCAATAGCCGACTTCTGATCCTGATACGTGCGTAGTAAGAAAAGACAAGCAAAAACGAGGGCTCAGGATCTGCTGAGTGCCGACAGGCCATCACATTATTCACTGAACCTGTGAACCGTGCATATGAATGCAGTAAGAAAAAGTCAAAAATAAATCTGGAAAGTAACGAAGCAGAAACTACCTATCTACAAGATCAACCAGTGTCACGTTCCATCAATTTCCTGACCTAAGCACCAAAAGGCGGACGATCGAATCAGATCGACGCCCGGGGATCTTGCTCTGGCTTGTCAACCTCGCCGTGCTTGAGATCTTTCCCCCATGCGGACAGCGACGGTGAACCATGTGCGGGCCGCGCTAGCTGTGTCGAACTCGAGGGCGTCATGGCACGTACGTGGCAGGGGACCGTTTGCCTTTCTTTGTACTAGTCGCTGAAAGGAGCCATCGTACGTGGCATGCAGGTACAGAGAAAAGCTGGAGGTTCGGGAGGGTTCGGCTTCCATGCCGCTCGGTTACGCTAAAATAAATTAATTTATGATTAAAATTATACCATAGTTGATGATGATTTATTTGATATAATTAAATTTAAAAAAATTAAAAATATAAAAAACATGTTAGCTCATCATGGATAATGCAAACGAATACGGAAAAAACCAACAAAAAACTCAACAAAGCTAAAAAATAAAACAAAAACAAAATTTATGAATAGTAAAAATAAACCAAAAATTCAAGTTCAGATGAACAGAGCCTTCCTCGGCCTAGCGAGCGAGCAAAGCGATCGAGTCCTCCGTCCGTCCGTCCGTCCGTCCGGCCCGTCGCGTCATGTCCCTCTCCCGGCCTCTCAGTACGTCGTAACGCTGGAAATCTAGGGCGGAAGGAAGTATTCCTGCATGCGCCATGTGTGTGCATGAGTTCTTTCTACTTGGAATAAGAGGACAGGTGTTTCCCAAGGCCGCAGCAGTGCGCCACGAATCGGCGTATGTTGGTTCACTTGGGCCTTACAGAGGCCAGGTGTTTCCCAAGGGAAAGAGCCGTTCCTCGCATGGAACGGGGGTCCCTTTCCGGGAAAGCCTTTGAAGAAGAATCGCTGCACGCGCACGCCTACAACGTGAGGTTGTGCAGCAGCAGCACGCAATTCGCCCCCTTTTTTCCAACTTGCGACTCTACACGGCCGTGGTATCCAGGAGTCTAAAGTGTCGTCCGGCACTCCGGCCCAACCGCCCGAGGAGTCGGTGATGCCCACAAGCCCCGAGCAGAGCCCACCGCCCGCCTCTCGGCCCGGCCTTGCACGTCCCAAGCGGCTCTGCACGGCGGGTACGGCAACAGCGCCGCCTGCGGACTTGCGGTCACGCCGCTGCCCTGCCTACCAGCCTCGTCCTCGCGGCTCAGTATCCAGCCCGTGCGCGCGGCGCTAGCTTGCTCCGTGCTGCCGTGGTGCATGCGTGCGGTTCTTTCACATGACTGAAACGTCGACTAAAAGTGTACCACTGCAACTAGCTTGCCACCACACAAAATCGAACACAACTCATACACGGAAAACACTTGTGATCTCGAACATTGAAAATACGCAACACTTTCAGTTCGTTCACGTATACACATACTTGGCGGCTCCACGGCACGAGCACCAGCCAGAAGCGTTCCAGAGGCGCACACGCACGCCGGAACCCATTTATCATCGAGTTGAATGCGAATGCATCAAAACCTGACACATGCTGGAACTGGAACACCTTCACCGCGTCTGTGCACACTGGCAGTACATACGCAGCACCCCAACGTAAGGGTGCTCCGCCAACCCAGACTTGACAGCATATCCATGGCACTGCCACTGCCTCCCCATGGCATAGCTCCGGACATGCGAGGTCGCGGCCACAGCCGTCGACAAAACGTACTCGTTCAAACCGATGTCGGCCGCCCTAAGCAGCGCGAGCGCGTCCTTAGACGCCCGGAAGAAGCGTAGCAGGCCGGACATGAGGAGATCCCCGGACACGGGGTTCCGCGAGGGCATTGCGTCGAATACCTGGCGGGCAAGGCCGAGGCGGCCGCACCTGGCATAGAAGGCGATGACGTGATTACGCTGGACGACATCGAAGTGAGTGGCTCAGATAAGATGCGCATGGAGCGCCTTGCCTCTGGACAACTCGCCGGCGGCAGCCTCTGCGCGAAGCACGGCCACGGCTGCGTGCCGCTGGAGAGCGGCGCCGGAGGGGCTAGCCATGGAAATGGCGCAGGGCTGGACTTCTGAGTTTTTCTGGACGGTTCGAGATCGAGAAGGCTGCACACGGCCCATATGAGTAAACGGCCCAGCCCATGTGTACTACGAAGTTTGCACTAAATGGGCTATCTGGTCGGGCGACATCGGGACGGGCCTCGTTTCCACCCATGAGACGGCAGCTTCAGCCCAGATCGCCAAAGACACGCAGGGTATACCGGCTGTGATCTGCCCGTTCAAACAAGAACCAAAATGTGCCAGAAAAATAATTGCATTCATCCACAACTTACATTAGCACAAGAGCTTGCATAATTCTGTGGTATCTGTTTATTACGCTCTCCGGTAGTCTACTGCAGAAATCTATCCAAAAAGCAAGAGCACAACATTTTCCTTTCAAAAGATGACCAAAAAAATTTATGATATAGGCATTGGAACTACTTCCTCAATGTTCCGTTTAACATGGTTTATTTTGCCAGTTAATCTTTCCAGCCATCTTTGGTCGATCTCCGAGAAGCGAGACCTTTGGACGATGGGTTTGGCATTGGTTTGGATGGTGTCAACGGAGCCTCCTCATCGTCCCAATCATCTCCCCAATTGTCATCCCACCGATCAGATTGATCAGCTTCTTTCTTCACTCCAGCTGAAACCGGTAGCTCCGCCGCGTCGAGCGTCTGGTATGCTGGGCCACTGTCTTGCTTACGCATCCTCCGAAGTTTAATGCATATTCCCAGCATTCCAAGGAGAATAAATACAGGTACAAGCATGTATGTTGAGGTAAGCCGCATTCGTATTACTCGACCTGTCGCCCTTGTGATTGCCCTGTGAATGTTAATATCACAGGTTTCTTCTGCAACTTTGAGAACTATCACCGTGTTGTTTGAGGCATCACTGCTAGACACGCTCACCTTTGTCTAACTCAACGATAGCAAAAGAACAAAGGATCAGTACACCACTTGAAAACACAGGAAATAAAACGCCAAAGATCCAGCTCTACATAAAAGCTAATAATAGCCACAACTGTGTATTACATACTTTGCCAACCCAGAGAGACATTGCTAACAAGCATTCAAAAAATAAATAAGCTAATGCAGTAGATCTAAGTATATAAACCGAGATAGGCATACCATACTGTAGTTAATGCGAAACATAAAACTCACAAACCAATGATGCCATAACACACAAATTAAATTGAACTTTTCAGCCATGATCATGGGAATGTGTAAAATAATCCTCTCATAAGCTTGCTGGAAAAACTTCCAAAGCAAAAAAAAGGATAAAAGGTACTATCTTCTGAAATACTACATGCTGAAGCAACATACTGTAGACATTACATAAGGAAACAGATAAAGGCAGAAAAACCCATCAATATAATTATCCCCACAGATAAATTAATCATTCACGTTAGCATACCTCATTGTGACCATTTGCTTCAACATAGACTGTATCTTCAGCTAAAGTGACATAATCTGGAGCTGTGATGCTAACATCAATTAGGTTCACGCCTTTGTTGTCCATCAGAAGTGAAAGAGCCAAAGAATCTGGTTTCAACTGTAACAAGTTACTCATGTCCAAAATACGGAAAGAGCTCAAAAGAACTAACACAACTATATCCAAATGTGAAACAAAAACATCAGAGAACATATAATGAAAAAATATCTTTGCAAAATATTGCTGTTGGAGAAGAGAAGGTGATAGGTGTCCTTGAGGCAACATTAATTGCTTAAATTCTTCAGGGACTCCATCTGCTTGTCACACAGCATTTTATGTTTGATTTGGCCCCAGTTAACGTTAGGGTGTTTTTGGTTTGTAGCCCCACATAGTCCCAAAAAACTTGCCAAAGTTTGGCATGAACAAAAGTAGGACCATCAATTGGCAGTCCTAATCTTGCTGCCATGCTAAAATTTTAGCTACAATATCAATATGTGTAGTCAAACGTTATCATCATGCCCAAATTTTGGTAGCACCAACTTTGGCAAGGTGAAATTGCAGAAAAAACCTTCAAAAAGAAATAAAAAGATTTGATCTAGCATATTTAGATGTCTGACGGAGACAAGTAGTATACTGTAACATAAGAAGCAGCTGTGCACTAACAGAGAGTCATGGAGCAAAGGAGAAAAACTAAACGGCTGGAAAAATCACCTTCTCCAGGAACTTTCAAGCAGGCAATGAACTTCTTCTTTTCAATGATACAACTATGGGAAGGATCACACTCCGTTACATGTGAGGATTTTGTTGTGTTGTTATCTTTATCCTTTGGCTGCTGTCCTGTCTCATCTCTTCTCATGCTAATTCCACCTGTTGAATTATCATTCCTGTTGTTCTCAGCAGCATCATTCTCGAATCCTCGGTCCTCATGTACTTTAGGCTCTGTATTAGGATTTGTCTCATCATGCTGTCCTATTTTCCCAACACCTGAAGGTGCTATAGTGCTATCATCATTTGTTTCTTCTTGTCGGATGGTCGCACTATCCTGAATTCAAAAGGAAACAACGTATCGCCAAAAAATGCATTGCAGCATCGGTTAGTCACTGGATCACTGGTGCACTGAGCTTTGACTATTTCAGGTTTGCATGGCGAGTGCTTTAGCTGTTCAGCATTGATCTTACACCTACTTAAGTGAACAAGGGCAAAGGTGCTGACCATGACACCAAGCATAATGAATTAAACCAACTTGCTTGTTAGGAACAGAGCACAAATCTCAATTCAGGTGACATGAGAATCATAATGATGGGCGTGTGCATGCTGTGTGCACAAAAAAAAGGCTAAGAGTTAAGACTGACACATTAATAGCTAAGTTAGCTTGAAGCATCAAACATCACTAGCAATGGTTATCTGCCAGAACTTAACCATCCAAGGTTTGGATCACCCTAAATACAAGTTGAGCAACTTGTGTACTGATATGTACATGGCATAGATTTGCTTCTCCAAAGATAAATGGCTGAATTCTCGTAATTACCATCTTTTCTCCCAATCTGAATAGCCATATGCTCCCTAGCTATATATGTTTTGCAACGACCAAAATTAGAATTAGACAACTTCTTAAGCAAAAGCAGTAACTATTCGGCCCAGTCGTGCATCAACCTTATTTTACCTATACTGATGCAAAAAAAAAATTATATCAACGTTAGTAAAATATATAATACAGCTTTAAGTCGCTCGCCTTAAAGCTATCCAAGTCAAATTAAGCAATTAGTCCGTTCAAAAATGACCCCTAAGTAAGGCAACCGCTGGCAAGCTCATTCCCCAGATCGCACAAACACAGACAGAGATCGCAACAAGCCACTCCTACAGCAGCACAGTTCATGATCCAGGCAGTACTTCACTGTTCCGATGGTGAATCTCCTACCCCCACCTTGCAGGAAGCGATAGAGCGAACCGAGCAAATCAAAACAAGCCACTCTCTAAAGGTTCGAGGAGGTAGAAACCATATTTGGCTCACCTTCGCTGCGACGGCGGCAACCAGGAAGGCAAGCAGGAGGAGCACACCGCCCGACCGCATCACCGAAGCAACTACGTACGGGCGGCTCCGACCAAATCTAACCGCGAACTGGTTCGTGCGTCGCCGGCCGGAGATCTGGAGTGGAAGGGGGAGGTGCCCCTGCTTGGTGGGAATTGCGTTTGAAACGGAGGAGGACGCAACAACGCAAGGCAACAGGTAGTGATGGCGAGGAACCCCGGGGTGGAGACCCGAGGAGGACTAAACGGCAGTTCGTGCCGACTCGACGGAAGGCTCGAAGCAAAAGGGAGAGACCGTCGCCTGCGACTAAAAACACGCAGAACGATGGCGGCCGGCCGGCCGTAGCTGGGAAGGATTGGTGGATACTTGGATGTTGGCAAGATAGTTACCAGCCGGCCGGCAGGCATGTTGTTCTTTTAGATTTTTTTGCTGTTGCTTTTTTGGTTTTTAACCTCTTCAACAAACGAAATTATTTTTTAAATAAATTCTTTGGTCTATTCGTAAGTTAAGTATTAACAAGCCAAGATCAGAAAAGGCCTGGGTAATACAACCGAATAAGGCCCCGCTCGGTTGGGCTGAAAAGCTATGGTTTATGGCCGAAATTACATTGTAGCGGCTGAAATTTTATTATAACTGAAGGTTGCTTATTTAGCGTAATTAAAATTAAAAAATAGAAAAAAATATGTTAGCTCATTACGGACAACGCGAACGAATACGGGAAAAAAGAACCGATAAAAAAGTTTAAAAAAGCTAAAAGTTCAGAAAAAAATGAAATTTAAGAATAGTGAAAAATAAGTCAGAAACTAAAGCTGAAATGAGCGGGGTTTAGATTGCTATTTTTTAGTTAGTAGGTAAACGTAAACTAAAGGAACATGTGGACTTCTTAACATAGTTTTTTTATTTTTTTCTTTTATTATGCATGAAGATATAATGATATTTTTATTTATTTATTTATTTTTTAATTAAATAAATCTGAAAAATCTAATAGCAGCTACTATAATTTTTTAAAAAACCACAATCAAAAGCCACGTCATTTTTTAACCGAGCCAATAGTCAATCACACAAGTATTAAACATGTGGACAGGGGCTTCTCAAAATTTTTTAAATAATCTTTTTTTATTCTGAGATATAGTAATATACTTGCCTTTTTATTTTATAGAAATAATCATCTGTCGCTCTACGGTTGGACGACATGGGATAGTCATCCAATCGTTGGGTGACAAGTGGCCAAGTTATCCAACGGTTGGTTGACTAGCCCATGTCGCCCAATTTAGCCCATGATCGCTGCTAGTGCCAGTTGATCCTTGCTGTACTCGACGTCGCTGGGTTCAATTGCGCCCCACAAGCTTTGCGCCTGCAAGTTGATGCGCATCATCACCACCCACTCCGGGTAGTTTGTCTTCGTCAGCATCGGGTACTGGACAGACGCCGCTGACTCCTTGACGAAGCGCTCGATGATGACTTCGCCGCCGCGGTGGCGCCCTCGGCGCGGCGGAGGTGAGTGCGATACCCGTCGTCGGGAGGGGGTGATGGCGAACGATCACCACGGCCAACGGGAACCGATCGGATGGATATGATAGCTCTGATACCACCTGTAGAAACCGAACCTCGATCTCGGCTTGAAACGACGTCCGGCACAGCAGCTTCACGACGCTCTCTCCGGCGTTGCCGCGTTCGTCCGCGACGTCCAGGACCTTGAAGCCTCCGGGCCTGCGTCCGCGCGGTTCTGCGCCTCCCAGGGAAGCTGAGGGACTGTGATTCACTATCAGACTCATGCATGCGAAATGAAAAATGGGGTCTGTTTGTTCTGCATGAATGTACACGCACGCGGGAGAGAGTTTGCTCTGAATCAATCACACGCATGCGAAGGAAATGGAGTTGTAGACTTCTTCCCTGAATCAACTCAATTTTCTATTGATCCTTTGAGCTATTTATACAAACAGATACGCCTGGCAGTTCTCTCGCCGAAACGGAATCATCGCGTTGCCTAAGAGCAACTCCAACAGTTTGGGATTTTTTGTTTCTCAAATCTTGGAGTTTGGCAACTCTCCAAACGTTATGGCAAAGGAAAAAAAGGTCAATCTTCAATTGTTTACCATAATTCACTTGGCAAAATCAAAATTGGGCCCACGAAATTTTTTTTGCCGCGGGAAAACGCCGCCGCCCTCGCGTATCCTCCGTCGCGCCAAATTGCCGCCGCCCTCGCGACCTTGGAGGCGCGGTTCCTCCTGGCTGACGCTCTCCTCCTCCCAGGCAGCATCACTGTTCTTGGACATCGAAGCCGGCCACCAGGACATCGAAGCCAGCCACCAGGACCTTCAAGCCGGCCGCCAGGACCTGCAGGTACCAAATAAACTGCTCTATCAATAACAATAGCGATCACGCATGCAATTGCTGGATCGGAGTATGTGGCACATATATGTGCCTTGAATACAGGGGGCACATATATGTGCCTTGAATTGTCATCGCGGCACATAGAATGTGACGGCAATCCTTGAATACAGGGGCACATATATGTGCCTTGAATTGTCATCGCGGCACATAGCATGTGCCGTCCTTCGTTAGGAAATAAAGGCCGCGCGCGGGAAGAGGCCGGGCGGCGCGCGTGGTCGCGATGCGGAGTCGGGGCGAGCGCGCATATATCCGCGTCTGGGAGGGAATTTTCCCAAGTTGCCAAAGATGGGGAGGAGGGATGGGAAACTGTTGGAGATTGTTTTTTGTTAATTTGCCAAAAATTCAAAGATGGAGAGGAGGGATAGCAAACTGTTGGAGCTGCTCTAACTATTCGCGGAAACAATGCGACGTTTCGGCAAAGAACGCGTACGTACGTATGAACAGTAACCGACCGTATATGGTAACAGTGCCATGCAGTGTGCACGGGATTTATTCTATCATAGTAGACCCTCTACACTGCGGTTGCTTAGTGTTCGGGATTCGATTCGCATCGGGAGTTTTGTTGCACTAAGTAGCAGATAGCACACATCAGCGATTGATGTGAATAAGATTTTGACCTCCTCTCTTTTTTTCCTTTTTCCTACTGATGGGGGGGGGGGGGGGATTGAGCTGGAGGTGTTCAACTTTACTGGTGCTGGAGGAGTTGCCTTGTCTACGTACAACACTGACAAGGTACTTATACTATTCCATCCTTTGCCATATTACACATATCCTATCTTCCTTTGGTGATTCATGCTCTTAGCATTTGTTTAATTATGTAGTCGATCCGTGCATTTGCTGAGGCTTCTATGGCCACTGCTTATGAGAAGAAATGGCCTTTGTACCTCAGCACCAAGAACACAATTTTGAAGAAATATGATGGCCTTTGTACCTTTAGTGATATAATATTAGCCAGTTAATTTTGATGAGATGATATTTGCCAGGTAACATTAGTGATATGACAATTGTGCTCAATAACAACTAATCTGGAAACATGTGATACACGAAACAGAAAGATCACGGTCGTGAGGTACTTGCCTTGAGCATAATCAGCGGACTCGCTACACAAAGGAATAGAGGTGGGCAACTGCCCAAACGTTCTCTCAACAACCGCGTGAGAACATACATGATGGTACAAAGGTGTATTAGGTTCAACTTAGTTAGAATTGATAAAAACGATGAACAATAAGCTTGGTTGAAAAGAATCCATACGAAACGCCATTCGGCCAGGGGAACCGCCGTTCGGCCGCGTGAAACAGAGTTGGCCGCGCGAACGCCGTTCGGCCATGCCGCCGCCGCCTTGTGCCACGCGCCCGCGCCGCCTTGTGTCGCCTGGCGTGTGCACCGCTGCGCTACGATCGTGCCGTCATGCCGCCTGACCTCGCCATGCTGGCCGCACCTCAGCCTGCACACGCCGCAGCCACCAGCACCGCCGCCACCTGCCCCAGCTACGTCGCCGACTGCCACTGGCCGTGGCTTGCGCGGGCCGAATGGGAGAGAGGGAGAGATAGTAGAGGGGTAGTGGATAGAGAGGAATAGATGGGATATATATATATATAGAGAGAGAGAGAGAGAGAGAGAGAGAGAGAGAGAGAGAGAGAGAGAGAGAGAGAGAGAGAGAGAAGGATGAACTTCTGAACGCTATTTTCAGGGTGCTACAGTTCGTTAGCCTCTCCGCTTCAGATTACCCTCGCGTCAGTTTTCGCCATATAACTTGAAACTAATTCGTCACTCCCGCGTTGCCGATCGAATTGGCTGCCGAAAGATGGAAAGGAGAGAACTACTTCGCGAAAACACGCATATGAACTGCACAACAGCAAATTCAGATGTGAACGATTGGTACGTTTGTCCAATACTTGTGTATTCATCCATTCAGTCCTTGGAGAGTAGTGGTTCTTTACAATGTACAAGCAGGTGAGATGGCAGGCTCCACTAAAGCTAGCTACACATTCCCAGCCTTATGCTTAATAAATATATATAAGGCCTTAATCAAACAAACGAACAAACAAAAGGAACAGCATATTAGAGTACTAAACCCTAGCTAATTTGCTTCGATGCGACTGCTCAGGTGCCAATTGTTCCCTTGATAAAACACCGGAAACTTCTCATCATGTCGCTGGATCTCTTCTTAGTTGAGCCGAGAGACGAATCCATACCAAAAAGGAAGAAAAACGCACATGCAAAAAAAAAACGGTAGAAAGCAGGTCTCAAGCGCACGGCTTCATGCGGCGCTATGCTGCTAGATATGAATACCGTTGCCATTTGCATGGTACGCAGTCGCCAGGCCGTTCAATGGCTTCGTTACGCGCCCATTTTGGTACGGTTTCACTTTCGTGTTTCCGTCAGTAGTGATGCGTGTGCTTGAACTGACGGCGGCACAAGAACGTTGCAGTAGATGGTCTAGTTGTCCAGATGACGCTGCTATTAATCCTGTCAAGCATGAAGGCATTTATGTTAATTCGGATAAAGTATTTATCTTTGCCAGACGAAACTGACTTTAAACGAAAGAAACAACATACAAGACAAAATGAAAGTAGGGTTTTAAGGCCGTTTTACCTAAGAAAAGTGGGGATGGCTTTCCAGGTCTTGAGTTGAATTCAGGATGAAATTGTGCGCCAACGAAAAACCTATGAGTTGGCAGTTCGATAATCTGCATACAGTAAAGCATTACTATGCATTAGGTAACTGAAAACATTTCAGTAGGTTGTTCATGAAATAGGTTACGAACAGTACCTCCATGCGTTTCCCGCTTTCATCCCTTCCAACGAAAGAAAGCCCAGCCTTCTCAAATTCTGGGACCATATCAGGATTCACCTGAAAAATGGAACAAGCTTTTGTCACCAAACTGACTTGAGAATAAAAATAAGTTACCGAAAATGGATAGTTCTCCTTGACAAACCTCGTATCTGTGGCGGTGCCTTTCATCTACATAGCTAGCATTGCCATACCTAAGACAGTATAAATTTCAGAACAATTATTTCTATAGCATAAGTTGGGAAAGAGGCAGTCGATGCAAAATTTATGCGAAGACAGATGGAAGATGAGGGTAAGTGTTTTTCTTACAGCTTAGCAGATTTGCAGCTATTGACCTGGAAAAATGTCCTCCTCGATCCAAGGCGCATTGTTGCCCCCATATGGGTTTTGGAGCCCTGCAGAAGCATTGTTGAAAGTACAAGGATTCATAAGTGAATTTTCAGCAGAAAGAAGTAACAAAGTACAATAGCTAGTAAAGTAAATTACCTCTGGCATGAAAATAACACATGGTGTTTTTGTAGCTGGATCAAACTCTGTGCTGTTAGCGTCAGGCAAGTTCATGACAGAACGGGCAAACTCTATTACTGCAATTTGCATGCCCAAGCAAATGCCAAGATATGGAACATTGTTTTCTCGTGCATATTTTGAAGCAAGAATTTTCCCCTGGACACCTCTATCCCCAAAGCCTCCCGGAACTAGCACACCACGTGCACCCTGCGGTACAAAACTCTTCAAAGTTCTGCATAGTGGTATCACTTGTAAATGTATGCAGTGCTTACCTTTACTAGATCCCATGCTTTTTCATAGGCATCAGGCGTCTGCACAATGCAACCATACCCCATGCATCAGTAAATTCACCAGTATGGAAAGTGGAATTGAAATGGCATCCGCAAACAATAAACTGACTTCTTTGGCTGCAGAATCTTCAAGATCACAGGAAGGAACCCAGTCCACCACAAGTTTCCTGTCCAAAGCAACCGAAGCATGCAACAGAGCCTGAAAGAAGTACCAAATTATGTAAGGCCCACAAATTTGTTCATAAGCATAGCTATTTTCCCTAAGAGAAAGGGATAGCTTCTATGAATGATATCACAAAAATCAACAGGCTGACAAGCATGCTAAATAACACTTGAATAGCAGTCTAGTGATGCACAAATGTCGAGCAAGCCATAACGTCACCTTTAAAACAGACAGGTAGGAATCTGATAAACCAGTATATTTTCCAACCATGGCAATCCTAACCTGAAATATTTTTGCACCATAACATTTAGCACCGAATTATCGGCTAAGGGCGTACATGTAGTACTAAAATTAACAAGTAACGGATCAGGAAAGAAACGAACCGGAGTTTTCAATTTGTCGAATTTGCTGGCTCTTTCAGTCCATTCAGCCAGCTTAGGTTCGCGAGGCACTTTTCCCACACTACATGTAAGAGAAGCAAGAATACATGTAACTATTCCTATAAATGAGTTCAATTGGTAAGCTTATCGTACTTTAGGCCAAAAGACCTACCACTGAAGGTCCAAAACTTTCAGAATAGCTTCATGGGCCTTTTGGTCCTGTAGAAGAACCAGCATATATGGTTAGTTAAGCACAACGAAAAATTGGGTATTCATGCATTAGGGCAAAGATTATGTGCCGTACCCTGAGCAACAAGGGGATGTGCCAAATATTTGTAACATCATGGAGATTAACAATATTTGAAATCTGCCAGATAGAATTTGAAGTCAGCACTGTTGTTGCATGATGCTGCAAAACTCAATTTCGAGTACTCTTCCAAAAACAGGCAACACTGGTTACCGGAACATGGCAAAATTGTGCGAGTTTCGCTTTCACATGTTCTTCCAGTGGCTGTCATAAAGCACAGAGAAAACCATGTATGAAGTTATGGTCAGCATTGAATGGTACAAAATAGGAGTGGAACTCCAAAGAAATGAAAATGCAAGACAAACGCTGCACGATACCTGAGCACTGCGGCATGCCAAGATATCAGGTATCAGTCCAAGTCCTCGTAGTCCACGGACGCTATGCTGGGTAGGCTTGGTTTTCTAGATAATGGTAGTTTGCATTATTGAAGGGAAACAATGCCAATGAAAATGCAAATTGCTGACAATGATAATATCTTTTGAAGTATTATGGTGCTTCCAAGTGAGTAAAATCACCTGTTCACCAACTACATTTAGAACTGGTACCAGACTAACATGAACCAAGCAAAAGTTTCCAGGTCCTGAAAAACAAATTGCAAAAAGATCACATCAATAGGAGCTCTCAATATTACTTGCCAAATAAAATTTGAAGCAAGATACGGTAGCACAATTGAAGATATAGGAAAAAAAGTTGAGGAATTCACTGTTTTCTCACCTACACGGTACGAAAATTGACCCAATGCTTCAATAAAAGGCATTGATTCGATATCCCCTGCATCAAGAATGCCACTGTCGTTATGCGGCGAAAAGATTTTGTCTCCTGCACCGGCATACTTACACAACTATGGGAACAGTTGAGCAAAATAATATATTCTATGACGCTTAACAGCACATAATGTTATATTGTTATTAACTAGTGATGCAATTTGCCGCAGTAATTTAGTATATTGTTTTCACCTATAGTGCCACCAAGTTCTATGACACAAACATCAGCTCGCTCTTCTGTGCCATCAACTGGATTCATTGCTACACGTTCAATACACTCTTGTATTTCATCTGTAATGTGCGGCACAACCTGATAAAGAGAATTAACGCTAGTTCAGTAAAGTCATCGTCGACAATGGTACTTTTCACACAAGAACCCAAAAACAGGGAAACTCCATCCTAATTACCAATTCGCACCTGAACAGTTTTTCCCAAGTAGTCTCCACTTCGTTCTTTGTTGATAACAGACTGCGGTTTGAGCATTAGAAGTTATTTACTGTTAAATGATTAAACCAACAAGTAAAATTTAATTTATTTTTATTTAAAACTACTATGTATAATAACCAGGATATATCCAAGGTGTAGCATATTCTCCAGTGGTCCTAAATTCCGACAGTCACATAATAGCCAACAGCTACCCCTTGGCATTTAAATTTCTAGTCCTGGGTTCCCATATAGCTATTCTAATTCACATCATGTACTTCTGTTTTGTGACGAATTCATCAAAATTACATTTCCTCTTCACCAATTTGAGGAAGCAGCCAATGAAACATGCAATGCTACAATGAATCTACCCTATGACAGGTTGAATCTCAATCAGATGTGTCTACCAACTAATAGCTTCAGACAAGAGTGGCAGACTAGAGGCCCAGATGATTGTCCACATGTATAATACTGTAGGAGATCTTACGATGAAACATAAAGTGACATAAGAAAAGATTTGTGGGTTCCATGGAAAACTTCTGGTAATCAAGCACTCAACCATATTGGTAAAAGAAATATAACCGAATATTCCCAATCTGTAAATGTCAAGGTGAAGTATAAACCAAATTTTTTGACTAGATAGAAAGTTATGCTGAAAGTCTTATGTGGATTTAGAGAGAGACTCTTTATTCCAATCACCTGGTAGACCTTTCCCGTGGTTATATTGTTGTCACGAGTCAACTTGATGTCCAGAAATCGTTCATAATTTCCAAGGTCCAAGTCCACCTTTGACAAAAGGAGAGAACGAAATGAAGCTCAATCTAACGGAAGAAAGAAAACTTGCAGCTATCACGTATATCTCAGTTTAATAATGCTAAAACGTAGAAGAGAAGAAAACTGGTCTTTGACTAGTGTATGAAGTTCTGCTAGTGCCAGCCAGACTGCCAGTCCATGATAATTCAAGTAAAGCAGAGAGGAGAATATGTGGCAGTATCGTGTAGGTGCTGACGTGCATTTTGACATTTTGTAACCTATGGTGCACTCACTACACTTTCTCGATAATACACGTAAAAATGATGGCATCAAATCACCAATACTGTACACTTGGGTAGTGAATGGTGAACCAGAAAGTATCAAGTATGTCCAAATTTATGCAGCGAGGCAAGCAAAAGGAGATGACGAAGCAGCTAGTACCTCACCACCGTCGTCCAAAACAAACACTTCACCATGCTCGAATGGAGACATGGTCCCTGCATCAGTGTTGAGGTACGGATCTGCACATGAGCAGTGACAAAGAAGATCATCAGTGATCGACCCTCACCAACAGAACCAAATTATTTCATAAGCTCCTTCGCTTACTCAACCTATAAACTTAGTACCTAAAGAAGGAATAAACAAGTAGGGAGGCTGATATACGTGACAAGACAAGAAAAAAAATAGTTTGTTAAGAACTAGACCCATGAAAGGTGCACAGCACTTGGCCAAGATGAACAGACAAAACTTTCAGTCAAGACAAATTTTGAGAGCACGAGATGACAAATTTGACCTGTATTACTACCATGTATACTCCTGAGAAGTTCATCTGTTTCAAGGAACCAAGACAGTGACACTGACACAGTATCAGATGCCCACTTCATCAAAGCAGCGATGAGTAATCACAATTCAAAAGAGAATGAAACATGATGTGATTATTTTAACAGAAAATAGGAGGGAACGAGTTCGTTAGCCATCAGAAAAGAAATCTTTCTACACAAATACACGATGGAGATGGACTATGAACATTGAAAGAAAAGGGAGGAAAGAAACTGCATAAAATTCACCACGAGATGTAGGCAAGAAAGCGCCTAAAAGCGCCACATGACACTGCAAAAATAAGAGAGAATAAAGGTTTGTATCCGTCAAGAAGAAAGATTAGAGCTTTACCATCCAGGAGACCATCACGAACCCAAATCAGGTCTCCATTACGATGGAATGTTGCTACCTTTCTTTGACAAGAACAAGTTTTTTGTGCATTTTCCTCACCCAAATGAGTCCAATTTGTGATCTCGAGAGAAGGACAGAACCTAGCTAGCTAGTTTAACCAAAAGAAAAAAAAAAGATACACGTGCACAGGTAGACTAACAAAACGAAATGGGTTATAATAAAAGTGCAGGCTCTGTACGGGGATGCGTGGTGTTCGTGCCCTGTGCGATCACGTGGCCACCATTACGAACGAGAAACGGACGTTATTTTCAATTTTGACCGAAAAAAGAGGAAGCGGCGCCAAGCGTGGGGAGGAGAAACGGGCGGCGGCGGAGGGGGGACGTTACCGATCTTGATGGAGGTGACACGCAGGCCGCACGCCTTGAGCACCACGCCGATGCTGCTGGCCGTCACGCCCTTGCCAAGGCCGCTCACCACGCCGCCGGTCACCAGCACATACTTCATCGTCCTGCGTGCCTCTTCTGTCTCTGCAGTATAGCTCGCGCGGTTCATCGGCTCGCGCGCCTCTCCTGTCTCTGCAGTATAGCTCGTGCGGTGCATCGTCTCGCGCGCCTCTTCTGTCCCTGCAGTATAGCTCGTGCGGTTGTTGCTTTCTTGCATTCGGAGGTGGGAAAAAGGAGGAAGAGAGGATGAGATGGGCAGATGGCTAGCGCCGAAACGAAAGTGGTGAGAGAGAGAGAGAGGAGACCAGAGGTTTTGGTTGTGGTGAGAGGAGGTTGAGGAGGGGTTAAATAGGCCCAACCCGTGGAGGAGGACAAAAACCACCTTGTCCCTCTTTCTTAAGAGCAACTCCAGCACTAGCTTTGATTTGAGGACTCCTCCTATTTTTAAGAGCATCTCCAACAATGTTCTCTAAATCTCATCCCCTAAATCATTTTTTAGAGGACACAATCTAGAATATAGAAAACTAAAAATATGTAACCTCCAACAAGTACTTTAAATATGGTCCCCTAAATTAAAATCTGGGTTCACAAAAACTACCAACCAAAGAATTTAGGGGATCGGACGGCGCAGGAGCGTTGGTGCCGATTTAGGGGATGGTGTGCGTCCTCTATATATGGGGGACGAAAAATCAGGGATGGAGTCCTCTATATTTTTGGGTACCACTTAGGGGATCTGTTGGAGCCTTTTTTAACATTTTCTTCTAAAATATAGGGGATATGAGAACTTTAGAAGATTTGTTGGAGATGCTCTAAGGGCTCAGTTTTTTTGCATCTACTCCAACAGCACCCCTCAAATCTAAGCCCTCAAATCCAGTCCACTACACACTGACACATGGGACCCACTCCTCAAATCCGGTCGGAGGCGAGCGGGGGATTTTGGCGGCGACGGCGACGGGCGGAGACGTCGGGCGAGGTGACGGGCAGAGGCGGCGGGCGAGCCAAGGAGCCGGGCGAGCGAACGGAGGAGTCGGGCGAGGCGGGGGCGAGCGGAAGCGGGCAGAGGCGGGGGATTTTGGCGGCGCAAGGGGGACACGGGCGGCGGCGGAGGAGTCGGGCGAGGCGGGGGCGAGCGGAAGCGGCGGAGGCGAGGTATTTTGGCGGCGCGCGGGGGACACGGGCGGCGGCGGAGGAGTCGAGCGAGGCAGGAGGCGAGCGGAAGCGGAGGAGTCGGGCGAGATGGGGGGGCGAGCAGAACGGCGGATTTTGGGGGACGCGGGGGATTTTGGGGGGCACAGGGGAAGTTTCACCGAGCGGGAAAAAACTGAAGGATGAGAGCCAGGAGAGGGCCCCTAGGAATGAGGGCTTGGAGACCTCATTTGAGATGCCTCCTATTTTTGAGAACCAAGTAGAGGCTCTGTTGGAACTGAGTTTTTTGCTCTGGCTCTCAAATTTGAGTTTGAGAGGCCAAGTAGGGGGCCCTGCTGGAGTTGCTCTAACCGAAAGGAAACTCTGACAGTGTTTGAATAGGCTCATTAGCTAAAGTAATTAACTTCAAATATTATATTTTTAATACGGTCTTAATTGTAGTAGATGTTGTATCAATTTTAGATATATCGGTCAAAATCGCATACAACTCTCTCTTCGTAATCCCTCTCACGAACGATCAGAATTCAAAAGTCATAAGCTACATAAAAAAACCCACCCAATTCAACTCCTAGCTCTCTCTCTCTCTCTATTTTCTTTCAAATCTGACAGATGATAATTTATTCAGAGAAATCTAAGGGCCTAGGAAGGACCACATTTGATTTTGCATGTTTTTAATCACTATTTACTTTTTCATACCACCTCTCCAGTCACCACAAGTGGAGAGATTACTGTATTAAAGTTACGTTTGCTCCATGGTCCCGTACAAGTGATGATTAAAAAAACAGGAATGCATCAAATGGGAATAAATAGAAGAACAAGGAGTAGCAATTTTGGTCGCTGAATTGAATTTACACAACAAAGATCAACCACAAAAAAACAACCAGCAGCTTTTTAAGAAAAATTAATTATTCCAATTCCATTTTGCACCCACCCTCTTCCACGGCCATATTTGTTTTGGTTTGAACTGTTGATATTGGAGTTCTTGCTTTCTTTTCTTTCTGTCCGGCAAAAAAAAAGTTTAACAGACTCTATGACGTAACTAATCATTCCTATGCTCGTAGTATTGGTAATTTCTACAACTAGGTTTATAGTACAGGTTCACAACATAACACATCTTACTAATCTTCCCGCGGGGGGGGGGGGGGGTGAAGCTTTTCACTTACCATCAACATAGCCGTTCGCTTTTCCATGTCATTTAGAATCTGACTACCGAGATTTACAGTTGACAACGGTAAAGACATGTGAATACCTCCGTTTCAGTAGGAAGCTTCCATTTGTGACTTTGGGAGACCTAGCTACCATTTGTAATACAGAATCTGTTCGTCCACTCCTAAAGGTCTAGGCCCCTTCTTGCGTATGAATCGAATACCGATAAGTTAATAAACCGGTAAATCGTTTTAAAAAAATTATCTCGATAAACCGTTTCAAAAAGATGAAGAAACCGATCTATTTATTTGTTCAGAAGAAGTCCTAAGCTAAAAAGGAGTCTCTAATGTGAAAAGCCTCATTTTGGCTATCGGGCATTAGCAAGAAATGCTATATTCCCCTCTGGTTACTATCATACGTTGATTTCACTAGAGAATTAATCATACTTCCATCAAGTGCAAAAGTTACATTTTATTCCCTGGTTGACCTGATTTGTCTTCGAATCAAGCCATCAACGGTGTAGCTTGCACTAGTACATCTTAGGCTTGTTCCCATGACGAATCCGATTCTAAAAAGGAAAACACAACCATTTGCAGGCGCCGTGAACCGTGTAATGCTATCCCTTTCTGAATTCAGAGAACCGTGTACTTTTCAGAATGCTCAGCTGTGGCGCTGCACCAGCCTGAAATTAACATATGCCGACTAATAGTCCTGGGCTTTGCTGTCGATCGAGAGAACGTCATAATCTTGTGGGGTTTGGGTTATCCCCTTCTTTGAATTCTATGATCAAGTCTTTGTACTTGCAACTCGATCTGCCAGCCGGTTACAACTCAAATTTGCTTTGATGCTACTCTTCTGATATTCATCCACCTGGTTCTCACATCTTTTTCAGTGCTATCTTTTTACGTTATGGGTGGGGTTTTTTTTACTGTCTTATGGTTTTTAGATTCAAAATTTAAATTCTAACTGTTCGCAAAAGAGGGTACAGAGAGAGATATTTGTGTATGATTTTAGCTGGTAAAGATGAATTCGATACAGTATTTACTACAGTTAACTTATAAACCCTGTTTTAAAAAGATATCATTTAAAAGCTAGTTACTATATTATAAACCAAAAATCATAAGTTTAAAACCCAAAAAAACCAGCCATGTAGTCTATTCGGACTGACGACAACGGAGTAGGTGAATTGGGATAAGTGGTTATGGCTATGTGAGAGATGTGCAAAAAAGGTCAGCGTTTGAAACTTGGCGCCAAAGGTTCTACCTACCTGCCTGAGTCTAAACAGGACTACAATCTAACTTTTCAGCTACCTACCTACCGAGTGGATTAGAGTTACCTGAGTTTTAAAGCCACAATGATGCAGGAGCTGAATTAGTAGTCCTATAGAAGTACGTAAATTGATTTAGGATTTGTACGGGTCTCTTTTGCACTATAGGCCTAGCTATCTTTATTTTCCTTTTTGTGTTTTCTGTGTGAATTATAAGTTCTCTGTAATTTTCCTATATTCTAAACAAGTCCTTACTGACTTATGGGCAGGGACGAATCTAAAATTTTATCACGTCCTAGGCTAAAAAGGGTCAAATGCTACTATTACTTGAGTTGGAAGGGAAAGTTGCCCACTTGATTTACTTGGACTTATCCAGACTTTACAATGATAAATATCGCACGCTCCGGACTGGAGCCTAGTCTGTCCAAGGCGTGAATCCGCCCCTGCTTATGGGAATTCAGATTCACCAAAGCACTAAGATTGGGCCATCAGTCTAAATGTCTAATAAAACGAATGATACTTAGATCCTTAACGAAGATACTGGTATTAACACTTCTCCACCGCACATACATGTGTGATGTAAGTGGGTATACTTGTGGTGTATGTCTTACATGTACTCTTAAAAAGCACTTCTCGTCCGACAACAGTTCAACTGAATAGCTAGACAAAGCCATGCCGTCAGATCGTCGAGTGAAATATCTTTCTTGATCACAGTTTAAGCACTTCCGCTGCAATGGAGATTTCTACAACGTAACATCGCGTGAGGCTGAAACAAAACAGAAGTTTCAAAATTAATTTGAATTTTTGTTTGGATTTGATTTCCTCATAATCCTAACCAACTTCCAAATCTATCTTAGCCATTCAAACCTCAATCTCCCTGCCGCATCGTTTCCTTAAAACGTTTTCGCACGGGCACTATTCAACATCTGAAAATATCATCGCCGCCGATCTCTTTCGCCACCGTCCGGTCTCTCCCTCCGCTCCCGCGCCTTTTCATGCTTTCCCGCCGCTGCCACACCCCTGCCAATTGGTCACCTTCAAAATCAATGTGTGCAGGTGGACTCCTATACCACCGCCAATCCACCACCTTTCAATTTGCTACATTAATAATATACGCATGGGCAGCTAAACTAATGATGCTCGGGTCATCGTTATCCTGGGCCATAATCCAGCTTGTGGTATAATAGTTAGCTAAACTACGTTATCCCTCTCAAACGTTGGGATCGTCATGGGTAGTTGTTGGTTTCATCACGCACGTTATCCGTATCTTCACCATCTATAAAAAAATTGACGGAATAGCTTTGTCTACCTGTACGTCGAGTTTTTACTGGATCTAGTACTTTTTGCGATGGAATTTATAAAATTAGTCGTATGCACAGTGTATTTGTAAAAGTAGTGTATTTGCCATCTGGTGGATGGGCAGCAGCGTAGGAGAGACGACATGTGGCACCTGCCGCCCTATGAGCAGACGGCAAACACCTACTGCCCACCCATGGAACGGCAGGTGATTAAGGCGACTAATCACTGCCTAATTTTGTAATTTTACATCATATTTGTTCAAATTTTTAAATATAACAAATGAGGTCAAAAAATTACAAAATTTTATGTACAAACTCTTGCATAATGTACTTCATTATGTAATTTTTTTAATTTTATCCCCTCTAAATATTGCTCAAAAATTAGTAAAATTTTGATACTTGTAGGAATTATTATATATAGCAAACAAGCTCCAAAAATTATAAAATTTTATGTGAAGCCTTCCAACATAGTCAACCTAATTATGTATTTTTTTAGAATTTTATGTGCTCCAAATTTGCCATGTTAGTTCATGATAATTTAATCGTAATTAGCGATATGCACCGTAACATCATCGAGTCTGGAGGACACATAGAGCACCTCCGATGACACAATTCCTCCGAGTGGACCAGCTGTCTACTGTACATCATCATCGGTATCATTGGAGCCTAGGTCAGTGTCCTCGTCGAACTCTAACACGAGCGGCAAGTCGAGCTAACCACCACGTGGCCGCCCCGTCATTCCGCACGAAATCAGGGGCGAGTCTTCTCTCCGATACAACATATTCGGTGGTATCATCTTAAAGCTTAACTTGTGGTTCCTCGGGTGTCGAGGGGCCAGTCTCATCAACATTTTCTGACTCCCAACACGCGAAACTTAGGAACACCATCGGCCTCCTGTAAATGGCCGCCTCAGGCTAGGAGGCAATTTGCATGTATTGCCTCCATGCTGTAGTGTCATTCACCTTCACGAGCTCCCGCGCGCCATTGGTGCAGTTGATCCCCTCGACGGCAAGTTTCATCACCATTGCCTCCGTGGCGAACTCCCTTCAAATGTAGCTTCGTAGCTCATGAATATTCATGACGCCGAGTCTCTCGGCCTAGAACATTATCAAGTGTTCCATGTCTGTGACTATCTAAAGCCACAACAACCAGATCCGTAATAAGCGTGACAACAAAAAAGATTATATGCATGTAACTACATATGAATAGTTCATTAATTATCGACAATTTAATTGCCCATCCGAAAAATTTACCAGTTTTTCCGGAGAAGCAATCAGCATTACCGCGTCCTCCTATCGCATCCTTAATGAGCTTTGCACTTGCTTCTCAAAATAATTACCTACGCACTCTTAGTTTTGAGCGACGACCGCAAGAATGAGCTTCTACGATGAGCGACTGAGATGACCGATAACCAACTACGAGAGATTCGTATTTATAGTTGAGCGCAAAAGGAACCCGGTGCACTCACCCTGTAAATTAAGGAGTCCTTGTCGATGCAAAGCACTTTGGGCAAAGGGAGATAACATGATAACATTGACAAATGTGGAGACGAGGGAACGTGCGAGGGTGGACGACACGGACATAATGACATTAGTGCGAACGAGGGAGTGCGCGAGAGGGGACGACACAGGCAGAGTGACAATTTTGTGAAGGACGCAGTGGAAAAGGAAAGATAGCAGCAACGGGCTAACATATGTGTGAAGGACAGAGGTCACACACTTCAAAAAATGCCTGAGCATCGCATATCGCTAATTACGACTAAATTATCACAAATTAACATGAAAAATTTAGAGCACATAAAATTCCCAAAAGAAATAAACAATTAGGTCGACTGTGTTGAAAGGGTCCATATAAAATTTTATAATTTTTGAAGCTCGTTTGCTATATGTAACAATTCCTGCAATATCAAAATCGTATGAATTTTTGAGCAATATTCAGAAGGGATAGAATTGTGAAAAACTTACACGATAAAGTACGTTGTTTTCAGGAGTCTATGTATAAAATTTTGTAATTTTTCAACTTTATTTTCTATATTTAAAAATTCGAACAAATATGATGTAAAATTTTGAATTTAGGCAGTGATTAAGCTGGCTAATTAGCCGGCTTACTCGCCAGGCGCCTGCTGTTTGGTGCGCGGGTGACAGGCACCTGCTGTCTGTTCACGGGGCGGCAAGTGCCACGTGCCGTCTCCCCCACGCTGCCACTCGCCCACCAGACAGCAAAAACACCATTTTTGTAAATATGCTGCGCATACGACTAGTTTTGTAAATACTGTTGCAAATAGCGCCAAATCTGCTAAAAACTCCCTATACATCTACCTGTACATAGTAGTAGGGTGTCTAGTAGATGAGTCGTAAGACCATCTCCTATTGTATTTTAACCTGTTTAAAGGAGGAGAAATAAGGCATTGAATCGATTTAATACATTGGAGAGGTCAATTGTGATCGGACTCTACTTAAGAGTCGATTCAAAGCATTAAACAATTCATATGAGCATTAAATAACTATATAAGAGAGAATGTGGTTGAGAGATAATATTAATATTTTGTGGTTTTTTGATATAACGTGGGGTCTCAGTTATTAGTATGAATCGGTTCAATATATTGAAGAAAAACAAATTTAAATTCCTAAAATATTTACATGATATGATTTTGAATCGATTTAATACACTAAAGATACTCTAACTTATCCTACTACACACTTGCATGCTACTTTGCTACTAGTATCTGATCGATGTAGCAATAGTATTATCCAAAAGTAAAGGCACGGAAAGGCACAATAGTATTAAGCAAGACGTATATTGAACCGATGTAGCAATCACGCTTATACACGCACACACCTCAAACCCAAAACTACAATCCGACTATATAAAGATGATGGTAGAATATAGAAAATGGTATCTCATTAACGTAATTTACATAATAATTTACCATCAAAATTTCAAAATACTCCCTCTAGTTCACAAAAACATGTCGCTTTAGAATACATACAGTCAAATTTTGAAAACTTTGGCCATCGATATCTTTTTAAATATTTAGATTAGATACATAAAAATCATATGTATTGATTCGTCTCGAAAAATACTTTCATAATATTGTAATTTTGTTAGATTTTACAAATATATTATAATAGTAATTAGAGGTCAAAGTTGTATTTTGGAGACCATATCAATGTCCAAAACGGCCTGTTTTTGTGAACTGGAGGGAGTATTGAATATACTAGTTTGAACAAAGGATGAACAATTTGCAACAAACAATCCAAATAATTGAACATCAACTTGCGCTCCGACTACCACAGCTGATAGCTTCAATATTGTCTACTTGCGCTTCTCTAGCAACCATAGTATTTCCATTTGCTCCAGTACTTGGGATCGAGCCGGTCGACGCAATGCTAAAATAGCTCTTCAAATATAGCAAATCAACCAATCACAAATTACAATCCATTCTATTTTAGATTTTAACCAATTCCGTCAATTCCCTTTGCAACATTGCTTAATTCCTTATTTACTTACCTTTGCCTTTAGGTTTGAACTTGGCATTTTGAGGAACCATCCCGATGGCTGACACTGTGCAGCACAGTAGAGTACAGTAGTTTCTCCCTGGTGATGCTACGGCCAGCCACTGCGCCACTACGCACCTTGCATTGATGTCGCGCCGCTCAACGCCTGCTACCCAACGTCGGTTCACAGCCGCGTAGCACGCCAACTCTCTCCACCGGCTTGCACCACTCTGACCTCCCCGCCAACGGTCGCTGCTGCTGTGCTGCCGCCGCTCGCAGCCTTAGCCTCCAATCGTCACCACGATCGACGATCTAGGGTTAGTCAATTGAGAGGAGAGAAAGACATGTGTTGACTCCTTGATGAATTGCTACTTATTGTGGAGTGGTAGGCTAGGCGTGGGTCTCTTCAAACGACGAACGACCCAACATCAACTCATTATTTCATCAGACGCATCACGCCATGCTTTCTTCCTCCTCCAGATAGCGGAAGCTCTAGGTGCCTCAGGCCATGGCCAGTAGAGGAGCTCAGGCGGCCGTCCGACCTCGCGTGAAGAGACCGTCCGCCCCTGTGATCGATGCAACACTGGCTCAGATGACACAGAGCTGCACTTAGCCTAGGCAAAATTCCACGTTGCAGGGTTGGATGTCCTGTGATCTTTACCCTGCATGCGAGAAGGGGCAAGACAGTGGAAGGGAGAAACTTTTTTAAAAAAACAACTTAGCAACCTATTTGTGATAATCAGTAAATGCAGGTCCAATAATGTAGTACTGAAGGCAGCACACGTTGAGTCTGTGGACTCTGGACCAAACTATTCATTCCTCCCTGCCAGACAAAGTGACCAAACTTTCTTTGCAGAACTCATGACGCGCAGATATGTTAGTCCCTCGATCAACTTGCTTTGTTTTTTTAAAAAAAAAGTGGACCCCGAATCCTCTGCAATAGATGATAAAATTCATGACGCTATAATGCTACGCATCATTGGTACATGTATAACCATAATACTTCTTCCGTTCAAATTTATAAGATATATTTTTATTATATAGATCAAATAGATAGTAAAAATAGATATATTACCCTTAATTATTATCTCTAAACAGTATATTTAATGTATACATGTAGAAAATAGCAAATAAATCTATATACTTATTAAGGGTATAAAATACGTCCAATATTTATGAACAAGACCATTAAAAAATACATCATATAAACTTAGACAGAGAGAGTATATATCAACAATTAATGGCGGTAATAGCACAACATTGATTTAAAGAACTGAACTTTTTTTTCAAACGTACCAAATTTTAGGCTATATTTGGAACACGATGTTATTTTTTTGGTTCTTACAGAAATTAAACTGTATCAATAAAGTTTCTAAGTTCCAAACGGAACGTAATGTAGCTTTGTTTGCATGTCCAAAGGCGAATATAAAGGCATCTGCATTTCTCAGAGAGCTACAAACCATTCTACATCAATTTCTTGGAAGATGGAAGCGTCCTTGGTAATACAACCAGTACGCGTTGAAACACGTCAGAGTATGGACGGTTCTTTCGTAAAGCTTCTTTCCGTTCGCTGCACCTTTGCATGGACGACCACGGCAGTTTTGGTTGGAATCCGGGAGATTCCATGGGGATGGGCAAAAGCCAGCATCGAGGACGGCAACTACGATGGGTCGGTTGTTGTGGACGTGGTTTATGTTTTTTTTATAAAAAAATTGTATTATTATATGTGTTCGTGAAAGAAAGTACGTAGAGAGATGTTTATGTGTAATTTTGATTGATATAGATAAAATCAGAACAGTATCTACTATAATTATCTTATAGACTTTCGATTTAAAAAGATATTCCGTTTGAAAACTAATTACTGTAGAAAATCAAACCATAAATCCAAAAAAAGAGAATCGATGAGTTAACAACCGGCGTGTCAAACTGATTATTGTTGAGCGAGCGCGAGATGCTGAAGTGGCCAGTGGGATGGACCGACACGATCAAATGATTCTTTCTTCCATTGAAAGGAAGCAGAGGATCGGTCTTCTCACATATTCTTTTAAGCTATAGTTGGTAATTTTTATCTATATTTTTAAGATGATGATGCTAGCGATACAAATAATGAATATGGTTTTATATTTTAAAAGCCATTTAAAGAAGTCGTTCCACTTATTTTGGCTATTGAAGAAGTCATTGGCAAAAATCATAAAAAAACAAGATAAAAAAACAGGGCCTCTCACGTGGTGATACAGAACAAGTAGAGAAAGGTCGGCTAACTTTTCCTCCACCAGCGTGATTGGCTCCGTCCTGCGTTCTCACGCTCATGCAGTAGCAGTACTGTACTAGTGCTCCGGTTTAGTGGCGAAGCCACGACAAAATTAAGGGTAGGCTCAGCTAATACGAGAGAAACATATCAAATACACTTTGTAATTATCTTATGCAATTTAAATTTATATATAAATAGAAGAGAAATGAGGTGAAATAACATGTGGTTACATCAAGTATTGAAAATTGCTAGGATTTAGTTGCATATGAAAAATGGAGAACTCAAATTAGGTGGGTAGTGAACATCCTCGGATAACTTGCTTAACATCAAATATATCGCATGCATCTTATTGTTAAAGGGTCCTGTGATAGTAACGAGCCTATCATGCAAACCAACATGCGGTTGTTATCCAGTGGGAAATTGGGGATAAGACTACTGATAGCATCTGAAAAGGTTGTTATCTTTTGTGGCTTTGCCAATTATTCCATCACAAAAGCTGATAGGATCATAGGATCATACAACACTATGATACGTGTTGTGATACTGACAACCTTGATGATCAAAAACTCAACGTGTCAAAAAAAACACTATGCTATGGGCTTGTCCAATAGATGCACCTTTCTGTGTTCAGTAGCCATGAATAACAAAGTGTTAGAGAAGATTGATACCGCTAAATTGGCATGGTTAAGAGAGTGTTTTAACCAGTTGGAGCCGACGGTTTTTCACTATAATTTTTGACTGAAATAGAATGGTAACATGTGAAAGAAGTAGTTTTTGGAACAAAATTTAGGAAATTAGCTTTTGAAAGACACGGACGTAGAGAAGGCAACAGAAACCGAATAGCAGCTTTTAGAAGTAGCTTGAAGAAGCTATTTTTAAAAGCCGAGATGTTCAAATCGGTTTTTGACTTCTTTAAACATAAGTGAAAAACCAAAACTGATTTGAACAAAGCTAACTATTTTTCAGATTATGAAGTTTGGTTTGATCAACTAACCCTACCAAAATTTAGGTATGACCAAAACAAGGGCATTATGAAAACATTGGTATTGTAGTAGTGTTTGGATTGCAACCTAACAAACCATGCCAAAATTCTTCTAGTTGTAACTATGACGTGTAGGGCCTATGTGGTAGCTAATATTTGCAACGAGAAATATAGACAAAGTGGTCTTGTTTTGTTAATATCGTCACAAAGAGTACAACGGTTTAAATAAATTATAAATCGAATGTTTGGATCAATAGATATGGCTGCTTAAAGTTAGATAATTAAACAAATTATTTTTTAATGCATCCAGCCACTTGTTGCCACGTCACCTGTGCATAGTGCAGTGACCCTGCCAAAAGTTTGGTGCATGATTTGGGCGTCTCAACTCTGTCAATGTTTTGTGTAGGAGCACATTAGTATTGTCAAATTTTCTAAGGTATTACTAAAGTTTGGAACTAAACCAAATAGTAGCCAAATCATAAGAGCATGACCAGTTTTTAGTAAAGTAAAACTAGTTATTGAAGCAAACATACCCTCAAACTTGGAGCTCCACGACAAATCTAGTACGGCAGCTGTCCCAGAACTCGACAGCGAAGCGGGTGAAGAATCTCAGCTCGTATACTTTTGTCCTGTACTGCTCAAAAGATAGCGGTGTTGGGTTTTTTTTAGTGTGTCTTTTTGTTTAAAATTTTGAATTTTTACTATTCGTAATAGAGAGATATTTATGTGTTATTTTAGCTGATATAGATAAATTTGATACAATGTCTACTATAATTAACTTATAAACCATATTTTAAAAAAGCATATTGTTTAAAATTTAGTTACTATAAAATCAGAAAGAAAAAATCCAGCTGTTATGTCCGAGTAATATTATTTTTTACTGTAGTTGATCGCTTTTCCTTAAAACTGATTATTTCCTTCGTGGGATCGTTTTCCTTGGAACACGCACAGGAGCTTCATAGTTTGGATGCACGCCGTAACGTCAGTATCGTGTCAATCGCTACCAGTCTTGCGGCTGTGCGGTGTTAAACGGAGAGAGCATCGAATATCGATCGATCGAGCACATTCCACAGAAATCTGTAGTATCAGGCTTGGACTATGAACATGTAGTATGTGCTGGTTGGCTTTTAAATGACCAGGACTAGCTGTACTGTCTCAAGTTTTTTGTCTTTGTTTTTTTGAAGGGGGGCTAAGTGTCCGCTCAGTTAGACTGAAAAGTTGTGGCTTATGATTGAAATTGCACTGTAGCGGTTGAATTTCACTGTAGATGAAGGTGGCTTATTTGATATAATTAAATCTTAAAAAATTTAAAAATAGAAAAAAATATGCTAGCTCAACACAGACAACGCAAACGAATACGGGAAAAAAAGAACCGACAAAAAACTAAAAAAACCAAAAATTTAGAAAAAAAAAAGAAATTTATAGATAGTGAAAAATAAGTCAGAAGTTAAAACCGAAATAAGCGTATGTAGGGATAGTGTAGCCCTAGGAAAACTTTCAAAGAACAAATTAAACGTATGTAGGGAGAGTGTACAACTCTTTTTTTAGAAGTAGGTTAGTACAGTCTAGTTGGAACTGTGTAGTAGTACTATATAGAGGGTATGGCTTGAACATGTGGAGCGACGTGGCAACAGTGAAGGAGCACAGTGCATGATGATGCACGGGAGGGACGGAGCCAAATCTGGCATTTTGGGGTGGGGGGTGCGCGGGCCCCGCTCCGCATCCTAGGAGTCACAGTGGGGCCCTACGAGGTGCCACGTAGGGGAGCGGTGGGGTGGGCCATCCCCGTGGGGGGCAGAGCAGAGCAGGTGGGTGTGCGCGGGGCCCACCACGTTGCGGATACCGCCATAGCCCCGTGGGCCGGTCACCACGTGGCCCTCCCTGGCTCCACCGGGCCCCACCACGACCGTTGGTAGTTACAGGGCGCTCAAGGCGTCAAACCGATCGATCTCTCGTCTCTCTCCGGGAGCGGTAGCGTGAGCGAGCCAGCCAAATGCTATAATTGTAGGTTTGGTGGATCAGTTGGTGTGATCTTGTGTTCTAGTTTTTTTTTCTCTTGTACGTGATTGATCGGGACCATGCAATGCACGTTGATTCGAATAGTCGCATGCAGCACCGAATCTCCATCCTTAGATATTATCCTTGTTTGTTTGCTCCTATTCCTTCACGAGAATTCCCACGCCCCATCTTTCTTTAACGCTAGGGATCCGTGAATTTTTTGTACGGATAATCCATTTTTTATTCGAAATTACAAAAATATACCTGCGGGAAAAATTTTTACAAAAATATGCTCCAGTCGCCTAATGGTTGGGCGACTGAAGCCTTTCGCCCAACCATTGGGCGACTTTAATCCAGTCGCTCTACCCTCGGGCGACTGCATCCAGTCGCCCAACCATTGGGCGACTTTCATGCAGTCGCCCAATGGTTGGGCGACTACACTCAGGACCCCATGAATATTTTAAAATTTGTCAATTTTCGAGTTTTAAACTGGTAAAAAATCTGCTGAAGTTGTAATAAAAGTTTATGTTCATTGTATGTTGTAGGTGTGTAAAAAATTTTGGGAAACTTTTTTTAGGAACAAATGACCATAAAACAATTGGTACATACGATGGTAAGTAATATTTTGATTTACTGAGAATTTGGAAAGTGCATCAAACCTTCGCCAAAAAAAGTGAAAATTGGTGGAGCTGTTCTTCATACATCCAACAGCCTCTAGAAAAAAATTTGAGCAATTTCGACCACGGGATCAAAAGTTATAGCAGTTTCAGTCTGTTTCCGATACACCTTCAGTAAAACGGGTATAACTTTTGCATACGGTGTCCGTTTTCGACGTTCTTGTACTCGTTGGAAAGCTAACGACGAGCCCGATCCAATAAAAACGACCCGCTTGCGCCAGTCGCCCTCCAAGACCCCGAAAATCGGCCATCTTTGGACATAAACCTGCGTCGTAAGTTTTTGGTTTCTGTTTTTGCCCTTTTTCTTGGTCTTCCTTTCGGAATTTGGATTATGCTTCAACTGAAAAGTTGCAGATCTCGTCGAAACCTTTTAAATGAGTATATATAAGCCATATACAACTTTGCTATTTTATCTTTTCAGACTAGTTGTTTATATTGCATCGATATATAAAACTTGTGATAGCGAGTATTACAGATGGTTTGTATGTAGAACCGTCTGTGATAATCTGACCGCTGGGCCTGTCGATCCTCCTCAACCCAATCCTAGCTCAGAGACACGAATTCTCAATAACATTAAAATATCACTTACCATCGTATGTACCGATCGTTCTACGGTCAATCGTTCCTAAAAAAAATTTCTCAAAATTTTTTACACACCTATAATATACAATGAACATAAACTTTTATTACAACTCCAGCAGATTTTTTACCAGTTTAAAACTACAAAATTGAAAAAATTTAAAACATTCACGGGAGACTTGACTGCAGTCGCCCAACCATTGGGCGACTGCATTTAAGTCGCCCAATGGTTGGGCGACTGGATGCAGTCGCCCAACCATTGAGCGACTGGATTAAAGTCGCCCAATGGTTGGGCGAAAGGCTCCAGTCGCCCAATCATTAGGCGACTGGAGCATATTCTTGTAAAAAATTTTCCCACGGGTATATTTCTGTAATTTCGAATAAAAAATGGATTATCCGTAAAAAAAATTCAGGGATCCGTTCTTTTTTTGTTTTATCTTATGACTTTTAGCTATAGTTTATACTTTTAGGCTATTTATATAAGAGTATAAAAGTAACAGAAACTCACATGTGATTTTGACCTATGTAAATAAAATCATTATAGTGTGTACTACAATTAATTTATATATTTTGTCTTAAAAAAATACTCTGTTTGAAAACTAATTATCGTAGAAAACCCGAAAAAACTATTTTTTTTAAGAAACTAAAAAAAGAGCCCGCTAGCAATATATATAGTATAAATAACATGGGCACCATGGTGTCCAGACTCCATGAGTAGGACTTTTCATTCATGTCAATGACTTCCTTTTCGTACCATTGCACTAGCACACATCTAAAAGCAACCGAAAGGCAGGGAGACTTGGTGCTTAGACAACATGGTGCCCCATACATACATATATATATATATATATATATATATATATATATATATATATATATATATATATATATATATATATATATATATATATATATATATATATATATATATATATATATATATATATATATATATATATATATATATATATATATATATTACATGACTGTATCTATAGTCTGTGGAGACTGGATTCTACTACTATTAGCACGGAGAAAAAAAAACAGATAGGAGCCATGACCGAGAGGAGACCAAAATTGAAGTGCCATGCACGCAGATTGACGGCAAGCAGCATACTGAAACACTCCTCCCCCTTGCCGGTCCAACCAAAGGCGTACCGTACGTCGGCATGCCTGCCGCGGGCGAACCATGCATAGTACCACACTGTGACTAGACGGGACAGCGCTTTACAGCAGGTCGCGGAGGGCGTACCGAGTCAGCAGCAGCCTGGAAACACACAGGCACGGCGATGGCGGGTAGCTAGCTAGCTCGGACTTTGCGGTCAAATAAAATCAGGTATCTGATCCGATCTGGACGTGACTAGGAGAACCGACGTCCATCCTCACCAACCCTCGCGTCGCCCTCCGATCGGACATTCCGACCGACCGTCGCCGCCCCGTCAGAATCCGACGCGCCCGCTGCCCGTTTAATAGTTCCGTCAAGTCGTCAACACGCAGTATCTGCGTGCGCGGACACCCGCCTCGGTGCACTACCTCCCGGTCCAACCCGCGACCAAATCGCTCTTCCGCCGATAGAAACCATGCATGCGCCGCGCCGCCATGTCATTGTTCTTATGATCCGATCGAGCGGCGCAGCAACCTCATTACAGCGTGGCCATGGCGATCCGCCGATCCAGCCGCGCGCGCTGGGACAAGACAGGAGTCCAGATTGTGGCCATGGCCGGCCCGTGTGGTGACCAGATGCAGCACTACTACCTCGCGATCGCCCATGTCACTCCGCAGTTGGATAAGGCGTAGCTTTCACGTGCACCCGACTCTGCTTGGTCCATCTGTCAACCTGTCAGCGAAGAGCTAATTGGAAGAGTCCACGGCGACAAGCGAACGTTTCGATTCGATCTGTTTTCTTAATTTTGATTCAGCTCGATCGGTGCAAGTCTCTAGCTTTAGGTGATTCCAAATTTCCAATGACCATAGCACACGTCTTGGACGCTCTGGAGATCATCTGTGACGCGTGATATGACCGCGATGTTGTATGGATGTCAGCGTCATGCTAGCGTCGTCGGTAGCACAGGATCTTGTTGTGGGTAGAGCAATATCCTGCTGATCTTCATAAAGCGATAAAGAAACAGATAAATTAGTGCCGGCAGGATCTCTTTTGCAAACGCAAGCGAGCGAGCGCCGGTGGATAAGAATAACCTCTCGCATGCATGCTACGTCAAAAAAAAAAAATTAAAGCTTTGTGGCACGTACGTTTCAATTAGAAAAACTGTGTGTGTCACGTATTCTTATTTGTTTTGCTCGCGAAAAAAAGTCGGTTAAGTAAGGATGCCTCATGTTGCCTTAATGCCATGCATCGCAGCCGGCCTTATTGATCCTTGTCCCTGCATTGTTGCATCGCATGTGTGGACTTTTATTGGTCGACCAGGTAGTACCAACTGTACCAAACTCCACATGCATGCATGAATAACATATTAAGGCGGTGGTGCACGGTGGAGCCGAATGCAAACTATATAGTACCACAAGTAATTACTGTGTTGATTATTGGTTAGTACAAGCGACGATCTCCGTCAACTGTGACGACTCCTCTGCTTAACGTCAAAACACGTGTCGCTTGATGCTTCCATGCACGATCCAACCTCCAAAATACCTAAATTTTCCTGAACCGGCCGGCCGTTGTGGAACCAAACCTATGACCGGCCACTAGTATAATAAGAGATTGTTAGTAGGCTGTATGCTGAGGTGGAGAAGAAAGAGGAGGAGAGAGAAAAGAGATGGGCTGTAAGTTTACAGCCAGCTGAAGCACAAGAACCAAGAAACTTTGTGAGAGAAATGAGTAGGTCATACAGCCTTCAGTTGACTGTAAATTACTATATAAATAAACTGATAAGTAGGCTGTAAGTGTTTATATAACTAGCTGAAAGCTGTATTATTAACCTTGCTCTAAGACGGCCGGCCGGGCGTGGCAGAGCTAGCCGTAGCAGCGGCTGCTCGTCTTTTTGACATCCGAGAGTAGGCGGGGGACTGGACGGATGTGCTGCGTGTCCACTTGGAGTTGCAGCCTCAGACCGAGAGCGCGCCTGCTCCAACGGCGAAAAGTGGAGGAGAGGTTGCCATTGCGCTGAGAGATGCACGTGCGTACGTAGGTCCATTGGACGACCGACCTGCCACTTGGCACCAGAAGTTTGGCCCCCTGCCGATGGCGAGAGGGGTGCACGCGGAGCCGGTTGATATGCGCCGCGTATGCACCGGGGAACGGTCGTTGTGGGTTTGGCAAGTCTGCCTGCCAGCCTCTTCCTGTGGCTGGTTTTGCGCACCCGCGCGCACCGTTCCAAGTGAACCGGCCGGCCGTTTGGTCGGTAGATGGCAGGTGCAGTTAGTAACAGTTGAGTGCGGTTGGCTTGTACAACGATCCAAGCTCGTTTAGACCTAAGCTTTTGGCTTTAGCTTATTTTTCACTATTTCTATATTTTATCTTTTCTAACTTTTTGAATTTTGTAAAGTTTTTTTGTTGGTTCTTTTTTGTATTCGTTTATATTATACGTGCTGGGCTATCCTGTTTTTTCTATTTTAACTTTTTTCAAAATTTAATTATGCCAATAAGTCACTATCAGATAATGTGTAATTCCAACCAACTACAGTAAAAATTCAATCATAAATCACAAAAATTCAAACCAACTAAGTACCACCCTTAGGCAGTCGTTCTTCCGAGGAGAGAATTTGGGCCTATTGAAATCTGGTATAGAAGTGCAAAGGGTGCTGAACGATAGATTCACAACTAATTCTCAGTTTTTTTAGACGAACTAATTCTCAATTTCCCCCACATATTGTATCAATTGCACACGGTGACAATGGAGCTAGTAGCTCCATGGACAGTGGAGCCATGCTGTCTGCCAGCAGCCAATCATCTCCTCCCTCCAATCATACAAGAGTGTCATTTAAGACATTAATACAGTCAATTGAATACAATTTTGATAACTAATTTTAGTATAAAATATTTATAAAACCTACTAAAATTACAACGCCGTTAAAGTATTTTTTAAAAACAAATCTACATAAATAATTTTCATGCACCCAATCTAAACATTGTAAAAAGCTATGAATAGCCAAAGTTTAGAAAATTTGATTACATGTATCCGAAAATAACACCTCTCTCTTCATTCTTTAGGAGATGTTGCTGTCGAGCAACCAGCCCAATCAGGTTCAATCCCCCGATCGACTCGGTGTGTCTCATCACACACATATATACGTTCAGTAAAAAAAAATGTGTGCTCGTATGAGATATTGTATAAATTCAAAAATTATGCAATGACTTTCGTTTTAGATCTAACATATGTATACGCACAAACATATGTTCGTATGGTGTACTCCCCGTTTTAATCTCAAAAGAAAATGGCATTCTTCCGCGTTCGGAGGGTGTACAAGACTACAATGGAGTGGTAGGAAATACCAAGCGGTCCAATAGCGACCTCGGCCTGGGGATGGATAATGTAGCAGGGCCCCACGTAACTACCCGATGGATCGACGTGGAGCCGGCGGTTACGATGCTGTTTCTGGCCCAGACCGCGGCGCCAAGCCCACGGATTCGCTGACGCGCGCCGTGCCGTCCTCGCCGGGGAGGCGGACGACGACACGACACGCGCGCCGTTCAACTGCCCTTAACCCTCCTCGGACGGATCCGCCTCACAGCGTCACAGTGTCTCCTCCCCGTGAGTAGGGGTGGAAATGGAGCCAACTCCACGTCTTATCAAGTTTTTTCTAAAAATGATATAGTTTGATTTAATATCATTTTACATATAATTTAAAAGTATTTTTAGAAACGAGCTAACGAGCCGAGCCGAGCCGAGCTTTAGCAAAATTCAAATTCATTTGAAATCAACTCATTTTAATGTTTAACCAATTAACAAGTATATTTGAAGTAATTTTGAACTGAGTCAACGAGCCCCACTGACGAGCTTTTTTTTTCAGCCCTACCCGTGAGTGACGCGCCGCACAGTGCGTGCGCTTGTCCGTCCCCTCGCCCCCTGGCCCTGCCGACGACCTCACCTCCTCGTCGTTGATGTGAGTGATGGATGTGATGTTGCCCGGCCCGCGCCCTGACTTACTGCAGCGCGAAGGCAGGCATTAATTATGGGGCATGTGATGCTACGCTGCCCAACCTCTCTCTAATGCTGCCTGTACATACTCGGACTGGCTGCTTGCTACTTGCTAGGCCCATCCATACTAAGGGGCAGTTCTTTTCAGCTTACCATTACTGTTATAAAGAACAAGTTGGTGGTCATATATTTCTTCTTTTTTAACCGTTTCATTCTTAACTTCTCATCACTCTTTATTTTTCAACTGATTAGAGTAGTACTCTTTCATAACATGATTATCTATAGATTTAATAAATTTTGTTGCAACGTACGAGCAGATAGCTAGTACTTTTTAAATAGATAAACAAAAATAATTTATTAAAATAATTTTAAATGATTTATTAATTATGCTTTGAAGAAGCTGTCTATAGAGACATAAAAAGATAACCTATTGTATAAGCTACCTTTAGTGTCGTCTATAGATGACATAGAGAGTATTATAGATAGCAATTGTCTATACTATTGTATATGCCCTAGGACGTTATAATGCGATGTTATGTTCAGGTGAACTCCTGCAATGAAAGGAAGCTGATGATACTCATGTTGAATTGGGTATTTGGCTGGGTTCTTTTTGGCTCAATCTTTGACTTATCATTTCTTTCTACGGTAACTAGTTTTTAAACGGTGAGTTTTTTAAAGCGGTGACTACAGGTATATTGTAGTGAATGTTGTACCGAGTTTAGATATACCGGCTAAAATACACGATGTGGATTGGACGGTCCTGAACACAACTGAGATCAATCAGACCGATCCAAAGGTAGTTTTTGATACTAGTTGAAATCGTTTGAATGTTCGGAGCATCTTTGTGAGTTCGATTGAAGTTGTGGACGATTCAACGTGGTAATGATGACTTGAATGTGTCTTCCCTTACTTGGCTCCATATACTTCTTCTCCGTTAGTTTCACCTTCATGTTTTCAATTCAAAAAGCTTCACATCGTTTAAACCTGAGCATACACATAATATTTACATGAGGTAATTTTCAGTTCTTTAATAAATTAAAATTAAATTCAATGAGAAAAGAGTTTACCTGTTGATTAATTTTTTAGCTCCTACTTGTGTAATAAGTTTGTTGATGTCTTCAGAATGTCCTCATCATTGTGGAGACTGTAGTGGACGCTTCTAGTGATGATCGTGTCCAATTAAGTCCTTCCACACTTGGTGATCGAAAGCATCCTGCAACGGTGCCCGTCGCTCTTGTGCGCATAGCATCGATCATATCAATGTCCATCGTGTACCATATTGTTTTCGGTCCAGCTCCATTGTGAGGCGCGTCATGTCTCAATCTCTAATTAAAACTGAAATACCTAGCTATTGGTGGCATTTTTCCCAAGTTGACATGTATGATTAGGGCTGGATAACGAGCTAGCTCAGCTCGGCTCGGCTCGGTCTAGCTCGGTAGGATAACGAGCTGGCTCGTTATAACTAACGAGCTAAAAAGCTAGCTCGGCTCGGCTCGACAAAAAGCTCGAGTTAGCTCGTTTGGCTCGTGATCCAGGGCCAAAAAATGTCTCCATCATATATTCATCCATGGAAGCATGGCTCGTTTGGGTACAATAGAGTACAAATTAACACATGCATGGCTCGTTTGGGTACAATAGAGTACAAATTTACACATTAACACATGCAATAGAGTACAAATTAGGTCCATGGAAGCAGCATATGCATATCTAAATTCCTGGAAGCATGGCTCGTTTGGCTCGTGAGCGACTCGCGAGCTGGCTCGAGTTGGCTCGTTATAGCTAACGAGCTAAAATCTTGGCTCGGCTCGGCTCGTTATCCTAACGAGCCGAGCCGAGCCGAGACAGCCACGAGCCGAGCGAGCTAACGAGCTTCAAGTTTTTCGTCCAGGCCTATGTATGATCATAGTCACACTAATAGCCTGTGCTTTCGTTAGTACGCGTGACATGACGACATAAGAGCACCGGACGTACGCTGATGAGAGAAGCATGGAGACAAGCAATAAATCTTCCTTCTTTGATTTGCATCCGTTTTCGACATTACATGTCTCCGATTTGCACGAGTTTCGTGCACTGAAAATAGCGAGTAGCACTGTGCGCAGCTAGGATTTCATAGGACAAAATGCAGATATTATACGGTCCGCAACACCGGCATACAGCATCCTCACCGAAATCTGCCCCTATGGCCCTGACCAAGGGCGTAGCCGACGGGAGGGCTTTATTGGACTCGAGCCCACCCTCCACAGCTTTTGTAATCCTGCACGAGTAGTACACCTTCTCGACAACAGGATCGCAGACGATGGTGATTGGCCAAATGTCGGCGACCGACCTTCTCGATGCCATGAACTCCGTGTTGAAAGCATAGTCCCAGCTGACGTCAAACCGAGGACGTCACCGGTCAGTGTACGTAACAGAAAGAAAAAGCGAGAAACGTAGCACTAGAGTTTTCACTGCACCAATGAATTAGACTCGGATCGGATTTCGATGGACAAGTTTCGATTCGAGCCAATCAGACCACGCACTAGACCCGAACTTATGGCTTTCAGCCCATCCATTCTGTCCTCCGAGAGCCCAGCTCTACGTTTCCCTCGCCGTCCACCTTGCAGTGATTCGGCCTCATCGCTCTCTCCTCACTAGAACCTCATCAAACTTCCTTTACGGCCGCGGTGGTGATCCATGGAGGCGGAGATGGACAGCGTCCGCAACATCCATAGCCACGGCCAGAGGAGGACACTGAGGAGGTCGTCACCGGCGGCGGCGAAGACTACCAAAACATGGACGACGACGAGGACTTGGGGCCGCCGTCTAATCCCCTTGACTCCTACCGCCAGGGGCAGACTCAGGACAAAATTCGAGAGGGGGCACACCCACAAAGTTTGGCTGCTGGCTGCTGGTTGCACCTGGTGGCCGACGCCGATCGGTTGCTACGGTGGCGGCGCTGCGGCACAGGGGATGTGGGCTTGCTCGCGTCCGGCGAAGTTGCTTGGAGCAGCACTGCTACTCTGCTGGGCGCCGGTCGCCCGCTGCGCTGAATCGCTGATTCGCGGTTCGGCGAGCGCGGAGAAGTCGAATCGCCGTGCGGCCAGCGGCCGTGCGTGCCTTGCTGCCTTCTTCTTTTCTTTGGTAGATGGGCTGCTGGCCGGCAAATAGCCTTGCCATTTTGGGCTTCCAAAGACAACGAATGGACCTCTACATCCATTATATCACAGATGAGTGAGAGCCTTTTAGTTGGATTGAGTGGGGGCATTAGCATTAAATCTTGTGCTATATACTGAGCTCCTGCGAATTGAGTGGCGGCCTGGGCCCTCACTCGGGCCTCTTTGGGTCCGCCGCTGCCTACCGTGCGCGTGGGTTGGGTCAGGACCTACGGCGAAACTGGCTCCTTCGACAGAGCGGGCTTCTGCTAAGGATTATTCACGTGTGAAACATTTTTCCGAGTGCTAAAATACATTTCTTAAGTAACCAAATGCAAATCTAGTAGCTATATATCTGATATAAAATAATGCTACATCATAATCTAAAGTAGGCTTAAACACATTTGGCCTGACTCGATCCTACGTTTTGAATTGGCGGGAGGGTTTCCTCCCCGAAGTGGTATCACTGCGTTCTTATAGAAGGCGCCTCTCAGTGAAATTTGCGACTACCAAATGGTTTTCCAGCAAACCGACAAAGACGAGGGTTGATGGAAATGCAACTCGAGATTGAACAACTGGTGAACAAACACGAATTACAGATGGCACGGTCTGGTTTGGTCTCCTAGCTACTGAACTACTAAGGCATGACAAAAGTATGGGCGAACGTAGAAGAAATAGGTTGGTGTATGCAAAGTCTCATTGTCAACCCGTACAAGGTATCTATAACCGATGCCTAAAACTCCTGAGGAGTGGCCCACTTAGTGTAGATTTGTAGCCTACTGCCCGCCATTTGGCTGGGCTTCAGCTTCAAGTTTTTAGATTTTGAAGCCGTTTTTCTGGTCAAATGCACGAACTTTGAAGCCAAACCATAGAGAAGCCGAAGAGAAACGGAGCACAAAATAAACTAGGAACTTGAAACTCCGATTTCCTAGCTTCTTTTGAAGCCAAGCTTCGAAACCCAAAAACTTGAAGCCATGTCTTCTCTCTCCTGCATTAGCAAAACTTCTCCCGAAAAGCCAGCCCATGTGTCTCCCAACCGATTTCCCCTCAACAACGGCCATCCTCGTCAGCCGATCTATCTAAATGCCAGCTAGTGACAACCTCTGGCTGACCCCTTGGCGCCAATTATTTTGCCTGCCAAAAAATGGCGGCAAAACTACCGACCTGCCTTTGCAAGCTTGTCGTAGAAACTAAAAGCCACTTTGTTGAAACTAAAGCCCCCTCCTCTCACGCCCTGATTGGAACACAAGAATTTACCTAATGAACTTAGGAATTGAGCTGTTTAATGTGAAATTCCTATAATCCAAACAGAATTACAAAGATCCCCAATAGTTGTCGCGCCGCACAAAATTTGGGCCATGAAATCATGTGTAGATGGCCGTGACCAAACATGTGGCAAAGTAAGGAAGCATGTTTTTTTTGTCTGTACCTGATCCAACAGCCCACATGTGTAGCAGTTGCTTCCTTTCAGTTTCGGCTTAAAAGTGATCTGTGATCCCCACCCCTCTAAGCGGGGCTATGCGCCAAATCCGAATTAGAAACTATTTTCCAATTTACAGATAAATATGTAACCATTGTTTAAAACGCATATATTTTACTAGAACGTGAAATTTGGGGTCTCCAGTGCTCTGTCGTGATTTATGAAGTTGCAAACTTATCCCTAGCCTGCACAATTTCAGGTGTGTGCTAAGGGACATTAGCTTATGATGTGTGTATGGTATGAGCTTGTTTGATATAGTTGCAGTTTATGATTTTTGATTGAAAATTTTGAATTTTTGCTATTTGTAACAGAGATTAAAGAGAGATACTTACTTGTGATTTTGGTTGATACAGATGCTAGACTTTTAACGTGTGCTACAATTAACTTGTAGATTCCGTCTTAAGAAAATACTTTGTTTAAAAGTTAGATATTATAGTAAAAATCAAAAATCGTTTTTAGAAGTTATCAAAGAACAGGCTCTATATGTGCGCATCTACTTTTAATAACTCAAACTGAAAATTTTGTCATTCAAACTGAAATTTTTTGAAAGACCGCCGAAAACTCGCACGAGCTCCCCTGCCTTGCTGTCTCCCGCACTGCCCTCAAGAAACAGAGAAAAAGTCCGGAAAAAAAAGGCAAGTTGAAAAAACGACACGCACTAGCACCACCATCCTCTCCACCAACCCCGCAAACACCGCTCCAGATCCGGCGGCCGGTCGCGCCCTCCTCCCGCTCCCACCCACCCCAACCAACGGCGCTGATCCCCTCCGCCATCTCCGTCCATCTCTCCAAAAAGGTAAACCGCTGCTGCTTCCCTTCTCCCCAAACACGAAACTCTTGCGCGCACCCCGCTCTTGTGCGGGTTTCGTCTCACCGCCTCCCATGGCGACCAGGCCTTGCGATGTCGGAAGCGGTGGGAACGCCAGAGAGCGGCGGCGGGGGAGGGAGGGAGCAGGACCGGTTCCTGCCGATCGCCAACATCGGGCGCATCATGCGGCGGGGCGTGCCGGAGAACGGGAAGATCGCCAAGGACGCCAAGGAGTCGGTCCAGGAGTGCGTCTCCGAGTTCATCAGCTTCATCACCAGCGAGTGAGTATTATTGCTTGTCTTTGATCGGTGGCCGGTCCCCTCAAGCTTGATCCGATCCAGTTCGGAGCGGTGGTGCTTCTTCTTCTTCTGATGTGCTTAGATGCGAAGTGACTGATCAAGTTGCGTATGATCCCTGCAGAGCCAGTGATAAGTGCATGAAGGAGAAGCGGAAGACCATCAACGGGGACGATCTGATCTGGTCCATGGGTACGCTCGGCTTCGAGGACTACGTCGAGCCCCTTAAGCTCTACCTCAAGCTCTACCGGGAGGTATCATTTTCCCCCCTTGAGGTTATATCCTGTGCTAGTGTTGCCTCTAATCAGCTAATTTTGCACATCTTGATTGCGCTATGCATGTGCTATGAGGGAGGCTCGGGCACAATGTAGGTGTTTAGGACGTCTAAATTTGCCAAGGGGCTCTACATTTCTATGTTTATCTGCAGTCAGATAGTTGCCTAAGCTTCTGATAGTCAGGCAAGTGCGATGTAACTACGCATACGGATGCTGATGTGGATTATGTGTTGGTTGGGTTGCATTTGATTCATGCAAAAGGAGGCTGTTGCTGTGCTCACCAAGGCGTTGACTTTAGTTGGGGTGTCACATGGGTTGATTCACTACTCCCTTCGCTGATGAATGGTGGATCCAGTTGTCAACAGTAGGGTGGTTGAAGATGTTGGTGGAAAATAAACATGCTAGGATTTTTAAGTCCAAAGCATGCACTATTATGGTGGAATTTGTCTTGTACTTATTGACAACGAGGCGGCAGATTATGAACTAATTCAATTAAAACAGTCCTAATTTTGCAACTGGAAGCATCTGGATGCATGCTGGTGGTGAAATGTTTAGCTTAACAATTGGACTGTATAGTCAGTTTCCTCTTCATTAAGCTATAAATCTGCTGAATGCTAATGCGAATTAATTATTGTTATATTTGCCAACTACATTGCTGAAGAAAATATGTAGCATTCTTGTTGAACTGAACATTAGTGCTGGCCCAAAACTGACTTTTTTTCATCAACATAAATGTCTTCCTATTCTTTGATGAGATATAGAATAGGCAAAGAACATGATGTTAATTTCATGAAAAATATAGGTTGACCACAGAACTTCTGTTGTGCTTTTTTCTAGCATTGTCCTTCAAAATGCTCTTTACCTATAGATTTCCCCTTTTTCCTTACACTTCACGGAAACATTTTTGTGTGCTGATGAGTTGTTTTTTGCTCTTCTGTCATGAACAACGAATGCTGACTGTTGATTACCCTCGATGGCATTGAAGACGGAGGTATTTTCCATTGTCTTGTAGAACTTATTGATTTTTTTAATGTTTTGGTAATTTGTTATCTTAGGGATGCAGGTTTACTGAATTGCCTCTTCCTTTTCCCTACATATTTTAGGGTGACACAAAGGGTTCGAGATCTTCTGAGCAGGCAGGAAAGAAAGAGATTGTACTTAGTGGGGAACCTGGATCATCGGTAATATGTACTTCCTTGTGGCAAGTTTCAATCAAAATGAAAATTCCATTATCGTCTGCCTTAATCCACTTATAAGCTTATTGCCTCACATATTCTTGCTATACTTTGTTATATTTTTTCTTTCAGAAGGAAGTGCTGTATTAAATTGCCACATATCTCTGTTGGCCTGTTTTGACCATTCTGCTATTCTTGCCACTAGTGGACACAGCAGCAGGGTGAAATGTTATAGTATTCTTTGTTTAAAGTACTGATTGTAGTTCTGGATCGCTAGCAACTAGATTTGATTACGTGCTGAGACACTCAATTTTGAGTATTTCTTGATATGCAGTAAAATTTGATAGGGCTAAAAACATGTTTTACGACCTTTATTTCCTCTAGCAAAGCGTGATATATGCAGCCTTGAGTTTCAAAACTGAACCTTGTGGTTCTATAATATGTTGATAGCTGTAGTTAGAGTAGCCTTTGACTTGCTCTGGAATAAAAAATTTGACAAACCGAACACAAATCCTGGCTTTTGTACACGGTTTTCTGAAATCGAGCTTACTTGGTATCACCAATTTGTCACCTCCAAAGGTTTATCTGTTGGTAGATTAGGAATGGCTGAGCAGTGCATCACTTGACCCTTTACTTTTCGTTTGCCTTTCTGCTTAGGTTGGATATCATGCTTCTTCTTTTCATCTTCTAAGAGCTGTTTTCTAACTTTTATACAGTAATTAGCTTTCAAATAGAGTATCTTTTCAAGGTGGGGTCTACAAGTTACATGTAGCACACACTATAGCGATTTTATTTATATTGGCTAAAATCGCACGTGAGTTTCTGTTATTCCGTACCCCCTATTATAAATAGGCTAAAAATAAAGTCGCAATCAAAAGGGATAACCTGAAACAAAAAAGAATAGACCCATCCTTTGTGTATGATGATAGATTTGTTGCTTCTTTACTACGTACAGTTTTCTGCCATTTTGGGTGACCATACTCATGCAAATTTTGTTTGGTAAACATAACAATGTGAATCTCACTGGAACATTTTATTTCTTGACAGTTTGAGGGCATGTAGGATGGAGAAGGGTGATACTGATTGGCACGGGAATACCACTTAGTCAAACATGTTATTCCTTGGCAGTGTGATGGCAGAACCATTGTTGCTGGGAAAAGACCCCAGCATCCTGTTCTGTGCAAGCAGGATGCTTCCAATGCTCTGTTATTTATGGATGTTCGTTCCTCTCTTTGAATTATTCCGCTTTTGTTAGACGTGATGTGCAAACCTCTTGTCGTAGGTCCTTGTTCAGGCGTTTGTTGTATGGATCTAACAGTATTGCCCGTTTGACGCTACTCTGCATGGTAAATTCAGAGATGTCTTGCAAAACTCTCGTTACTCCCTTTTAAAGCAGGCAGTTGAGAACCGGCAATCGTCGACGAGTTAGGCTGGTTAAGCACGAGAGGCGCGACCCATTGTTGGAGTAACATCTTGTTGCTGTTTAGAACTAACAACCTAAGTCAGGGATTAGATTCTAATAAACCCACAGATAACTCACGATGTAATGGGATTATGGAAGTCCAGCTCTAGCCCTTTGGCCAAACTATTGAAGTTCTACACCTGTTTGGTGACGATCTTCTTTGGTTAGGATCAGTGTGTACAAAGACAACGGTGCTACCTGAATGAAGTGTGCTTTCATGGTGCACTTACTCAATACGTCTCGGTGTATATGATGAGATTTCTGCAGCTTACGGGGAGTGATAGCTAGTTTTGGATTTTAATTTGCGATTTTATGGTTGAACAGGTCTAAAACCAGTCTTTAGCTCGGCTACGGTATTGACTGAAGAACAGCAGCATCTAGCTGATATACGGCATTGACCGCGATAGCTTGTCAACCACGGGGCCCAAGAGCCGACGCCATTGCAAGTGCTACTGCTCGCATGCATTTCTCGTTTCTGTAACACGTGTGGGTGTGGCCGTCGTGTATGTGTTGTTTCGTAGAGGTAACAGGTTTATAGCCCCTAGTCGATTCAGTTTGGGCTGTTTAGAACGTAGGGATTTTTACATTGAATTTAATAGAAAACTCATATTCAATGTGAAAGTGGATGCCTATCTATTATATAATAAAAGGTCGTAACAGTCCGCTACGACTACTAATAAAAAAAGATAAATATTCTAGTCTAAAACAATCCGACCCTTGATTAGCTGGACCATAATTGAAGTTGAATCATAGTGGTCATTGCATGTTATTAAAAAAGAAAGAGAAATATGTTAAAAATTGTCATAAAAAGCAAAACATCTGTCCCTCATTCAGATGGGCCCTAATTATAAAGGAAATATGTAGAATATCCGCTGTTAATCTTGTAGTATAAAGGAATTTTTTTTAATCTATTTCGAAATCCTTATCTTGTAATCCTCATCCTGTATAAAACAAAAAAAAGAAAGCAACGTGGAGCTATCACGCACGGAAAATAAGAAAAAACAACCCAAAAAAATCAACTTTCCGTACTCCTATCAGGTACGAAAAAAAGGAAAAACAATGTAAAAAAAGATTATAACGTGTAGATTGCATACGTATATTCTACATATCCAAGTTAAATATTATGAGTACGCAAATATTACTGTAGTCGACGTACAAGGAGAAGTTCATTTTCCTGGCCTTCGTAAATTAAGGTGTTCAAAATCGTACGTGTTCTTGATCTTCTTAATATATATCTGAAGTAGTTAGTTTCTTAGGTGCTTCTATGACTGATTCATGCTAAACTAGTGTTTTCCAACATCACAAGTCAGTGCCATTCTGTCATCTACCGTAGTATTTACACCCCGGTTGGGCTGAAAAACTGTGGCTTATGGCTGAAATTAACTGTAGCGGTTGAAATTTCACTGTAGCTGAAGGTGGATTATTTGGCGTAATTAAATCCAAAAAAATTTTAAAATAGAAAAAAATATGCTAGCTCAATATGGACAATGCAAAAGAATACGGGAAAAAAGAATCGGCAAAAAAGTTCAATAAAAAAGTCAAAGGTTTAAAAAAGACGAAATTTATAAATAGTAAAAAAATAAGTCAGAAGTTAGAAGCTGAAGCTGAAAATAGCCCCAAGAAGGAAGAGTTCTATGTTTGCGTTGCCTTGGGCTTGCACGTCTCCCTCAGGTTCTTCTCGGAGCACAGTTCAAATTTCTGCCAGTGACGGCTCGTCAGCTACTTCTCCCTCGTTTTATTTTCTTGCAGTTCTCCTCCTCTTGAACCTTGCGACCAGCCAAATTGTCTTCAATGTCGAGAGACAATGAAGCGAAACCTGTGACCGTGAAGATCATCGAGACGGTGTACGTGGAGGCCGACACCGCCGACGACTTCAGGTCAGTTGTCCAGCGGCTCACCGGCAAGGACGCCGTCATTGGACCGGAGCAAAATACTGAAAATAGTGCTCTACAAGCTGCTCAGAGGGTTGGCACAGGGAGAGAAGGCAGTTCCCGTGGTGATCACAAGGTAGGCCCTTCCAACACGAAGTAGCTGAGGTCAGGTGATGCATAAATAATCATGAATTCATGATATTTCAAGCACAGATTGGCATGCTACTTAAAACTTTTCATTTCTGCCCTGTTCTTTAGTTTGATCTTTCTGAATTTTTTCTTTCTTCTTTGTAAACGAAGAACATAACCTATGAATAATACAGCCTTTTTTGTGTGCCATGAATTCACCAATCACCACCGAGAGCGTTAAAATCAAAACGCTAACAACTGTTCAATCTGAACAATATGCTGATTAGCGTGATATAGGTACCCATAGCGTCAGGTACCCATAGGTACCAACATGTATGAAAGCTCTGTATCAGAACCCAATTAATCGAGAAAAGAAGAATCACATGTTGTTCATCGTCCCTGATTTCGTGATACACTCGATCTTTCAATTAACGGGGACGACTATTTTCTCTTCCCATTGGTTTCCTGCAAGTTTAATCTACGGTTGTGACTTGTGAGAACTGAGAACTCTCTCACAGCAACATTGCTATTGCGTCGTTGAAGAAAAGAAAGCTTCTCCGTGCTTGTCTTTCATTAATTGTTCCGCAGCACTATTGCTTCCATTATTTCTTTGCTACTATTTCATCTAATCTTAGGACATCCGTAACCTGCTGAATATACTATGGAATACGTGAGTGTTTTGTTGCTAAATAATATTTAAATTTTGTTCTTTCAGACCTAGATTTAATGGATAAAATCGCTTTGTCTTGTCTTCTATTTGAGTGCTATTTTATCGAATGATACTCAATTATTTAGACGTTGGATGTATATCTACCTATGTCTACTAAATCACTTTGTCTTCTCTTCTATTTGAGTGCTATTTTATCGAAGGATACTCAATTATTTAGACGTGGTTGCATATCTACCTATGTCTACTAGTTTACTTATTAGTTATTAGCATATAATGTGATACATTGAGAAAATATTCTGATACATATTGTTCTTTTCTGCATGGTATTTTTACATTAATTATGTGCTAGCTTTACACAAATCAAATTATATAAAAAAATGATGTGTTTGTTCATAAAAAAGAGGAATAAAACAAATTATAAAGAATACAACAAAAACTATACAAAAACCCTACTTGATCGTTTATGTTGCGGCCCCAATTATACTAAACAAATTGATTACTCCCTTATCACATAGTTCCTGAAAAATTACAAAGTCAAAATCTTAAAACACAACATGAATCACAAAGCAAACAACCAATGGATAAAAAAGTCGAGTATTCACAAACACAAAAAAACACCCAAATACAGTTTAGCAAATTTCTATACAGAATAGCACACATAGCACATTCGATCGAGGTTTATACTAAGCTAAATACGGCTTCATCTAACATGGTATTAGTTACTGAACACAACATTCTTAGACTTCATTTATCGTAATCTATATAAATAAAAAACAATTGGTGATATTTAAGGCACCTCTTTTATTTTGAAGCAAAAAAATCCCACAATAATCCTAAGAAAGAAAATATTCTAGAAATTTTCACATTAATCGAAATAAAAAGATAATTATCTTCACTATTTATTTTGATGGAATCAAATTATAACAGTACAAATTAATCATATATAGATATTAGAGCTATATAACTAATAGAACTATATTTCAGTTATAGGAAGTAGAGTTGGATATCAAAGACAACTATATCATTATATCCAGCCGTATAGTTGCACAGATAATAGCTTGAGGAAACGTTCATGTCAAACAGCCAAACTGAACAAGCAGTAACCTACGTAAGAGCCTCACGAATCAAACCAAGCAGCTCACCATATCATCATCACCGTTATCGCATGCGTATATAAACTAGCGCGTGCGTGGTAGCGTATAATAGTATATAGAGACCATATGGTGCAGCTGCCTACTGGCCGGCGGCGAAGGCCTCAACGGGGAACGTCTTGGTGACGCCGGCGACGCTCTTGAAGTGGATCTTGCCGGTGAGCGGGTCGTCGACGGTGATCTCGTTGACGGGCGGCCAGAGCATGAGCTCCTTGGCCTTGGCCCCCTTGAGCTTCTTGATGCACTTTGTCTTGACGTACCCGGTGATCTCGACGTCGTAGCTGACGTACTTGATTACCATCTTGAAGTGGTGCTCCGCCTTCTTGCGCTGCGCGATCCACAGGTAGCCGGTGGCGCGCACGAAGCCGACCTCAACGACGTCGGCCAGCGGCAGCAGCCCAAGCGGCAGGCCGAACTCCTCCAGCAGCGCGGCGGCCATCTTCAGGCCCTCGTCGTGGCCCTTCTTCACAACGGCTCCCTCCCTCTCCGCCATTGCTGTCTGTGCCTAGCGTTACTAGCTTGCTTACCCGGTTCTGAGTTTGTCAGGCTCCAGTGACACTAGGACAGAAAATGTTATCACAGATGATTCATAACTGTCATCATAAACAGTTTGATAATCGTCTGAATTTATATGTATATGATAATAAATGGTTATCACAGATGGCTCTCAAACCGTCTGTGATAATTACAACACAGACAATTTTTCAAAAAAAAAAAAACCATCTTCGATATATCAAGCATTACAAGCGGTTCATATATATAGCCGTCCGTGATATGCTAATTATCACAAACGGTTAATGCCTATCACAGACGATTCTCAAATATAGCCATCTGTGCCATCTTACATATCACAGACGGTTAATACCAAAACCGTTTGTGATATTCATATAGCACAAACGGTTTATTGCTAGAAACCGTCTGTGATAGCTAGTTGAATATCTATATTATTTCTATTTCTTGTTTTTCGGCTAGTCTCAGAAAATGCTAGCCATGCCCTCTGAAAACAAGCAAACATATTACTTATATAGCACAAGACAATCATTACATAGATCTCACAAATAAATTAAACAACTAAATGAAATACATTTCAATGAAGTGTTTGATTAAGCACAATTGAGTGATTATAATTTATTAAACAAGAATTAATATATTAAAATAAACTAGGAGTACTGACTCATTCTTAAATTGCAGCAAACTACCAATTAAATTAGATTTAAGTCTAGCTATCATCTCTCTTTTTTATAAGGCATATAAATTAGAAACAAATACTAACATCTAATCATCAATCTAGAACAAATCGATCTACAAGCAGTTAGATTTACAATCGAAATGCTTATCCAAAGCCGGCTGCCTCCTTCAATGCAGCGCAATGAAGATAGTTTTTGTTGGGACTGATCTGGCTTGGTATTAATTAATAACATGGCGTATCACCAAGTTAGACCAAATTGATCTACAAGCAGCTAGATTTACAATCGAAATGCTTCTTCAAAGCCGGTTGGCTCCTTCAATGCAGCACAATGAAGATAGTTCTGTCTAGACTGGTTTGGCTTAGTATTAATTAATAACATTGCGTATTTCAGATACGTCTAATCACAAACTGTCTGTAATATATAATTATCACAAATAGTTCATGTTAATAACTGTTTATGAAATATCACAGACGGTTCGTGTTAATAACCGTGTATGAACCATCACAGACGATTCTATGATGTGTTCGACTATCATAGGTGGCTCATCATAGACGGCAAACAGTCACTTGTGTAAAACCGTTTGTGATAATAATAGCACAGATAGTTTCTCATAAACAGTCTGTGATGAGACGTCTAGTATAGCTTATTTTGTAGTAATGTGATTTGCTTGCTTGGTTGAGATTTTGGTTGCTGTGGTGTCATTGGGGTGGCATGCATGGGGAGTTTAAGTACGAGATGTGAGGAGTCATGACAAAGTGGGTATAATGTTCTCCTCGGATATTCCGTTGGGTTTGGGAATTTTGCGGGGTATGTTTGCATTGTTTTTGGACAATGGACAAGAGCATCGGCGTGGCAGATTTGTGGTTGAGAACACCGAGGGCCGGCAGTGTATTCTATGGTTGTATTGTATTTTGACTTTTTGGTAGATGCTAGGAAGCTGATGCATATGGGCATTGTAGGCTGTAGCCCCTTTTTTTCAATTTTAAGTCTAAGTATCTGTTTTTGTAAATTTCATATTCTTTCTGAGCTGAGTATCACAACAGACGATATATGCTTTCTTTGACGCTATGATAACTCGATAAGAGGACGCCAGCATATTAGAAGACCCCAGCACGATAGCCGATAGGCCCCACTGGCCTGCCACGCTGTGGCTGCTCGGCTGCTAACGCGGGCTGCCAAGGCTCAACAGGTCGCGTTTCTCGTGACGTCACGATTGACTATGCAGCTTTATCACTGTTGACTACACAGCTTTAATTGTTGGCCGAAGACGCAATGCTTGGTGTTACAAACCAGAAAGTAACCAATGTGCAGTTACACAATGTACAGATGTCTGTTCCAAACAGACACCTTTCTTGCCACCCCATCATCATCTATAAAGCAATGTACATAATCAGAATGATTAATAACAAGCAATCTTTTCCCTCAAGCATTTGTCTTAATATTCTCTTGCAACATGTTATCAGTCACGTTTCTCTCCAAATCGAGCAACAACAACACGAACAGAAGGTAATGACACCATTCGAATGTTTTTGCTTTGGATGCACCCGCGGCCGGCGGTTCGGCGCGTCCTCACGGCGCGGCCGGCACAGCATCTGCCCGCAGCCGGCGAGCCCTTGGCCAGCGCAGCACCCATGGCCTGGCGCGACGTCCAGGCGCGGCCAGCGCAGCACGGCCCACCCGCGGCTGGCGACCCTCGCGGCGCGTGAGGCGCGGCCGAAGCAGCGCAGCCCGGAGCCCGACGTGGTGGCGGCGCCCACAGAGGCGGCAGCGCCCACGGCCCGTTGGGCGACGGCGCGTCCTTCTGGCGCGCAACCCAGCCCGGCGCAGTGAGGCAGTGTTGGCGCACGGCGCCCGCGGCGGCCTGCGGCCGGCGCAGCACCCACGGGCGGCGAGCCCTTGGCCTGGCCGGCGGAGCGGCGTCTGCGCCGGCTTACGGCCGACGGTGCCCAAGCCTAGGCGGCCCGGCAGCGCCCGTGGCGGAGGCAGCCCAAAGCCCGGCGGTGACGCAGCCCGGTCGGCGCGGTGGCGTGGCCGGCGGTGCGTGGCGGCGTGCGGCGGCGCAGCCCGGCCCTTGCGGCCGGCGGCGGCTCCCCACGAGGCGGCAGCGCCCGTGGACGGCGGCGTCCGAGACGGCGCGAGGCGCGGCCGGTACGGCACGGCGCGGCAAGGCCGGTGCGGCGCCCGTGGCCGTCGGTGGCGCCGGTTGCGCCCAAGATCCGGGCGGTGGAGGCGCGGCGGCGCGGCCCGCCCAGCGCGGTGGCGCAGCAGGCAGCGCCCGGAGCGGCCGAAGGCGGAGACGGCGCGAGGTCGGCGCGGCTCCCGAGAGGCGGCGCCCGTGGCGACCGGCGGCGGTGGAGACAGAGCCCGAGGAAGCGTCGCGGGAAGAGGAGGCGGCCCGAGTCGGCGGTAGGCGGCGGCGCCTGCGCCCGTGCCCGGCGGCCGGCGGCGGCGCCCCATGGCAGCGGCGGCTAGGGTTTGGGGGGAACCCTAATTCCCCCTCCCTCTTTTATTATGGCAGCCCAAAATGGGCTTTGGCCCAAATCATCCCACCTCCTCCCCACATGGGCCAAAAGGCCGAATGGGCTTCAGCCCAAGTTTTCGGCATTTTGCACAATCCCCCCTCTATTTCATGCAAATGCAGCATTTTTATGTTAAATAAATTTCTATTGTATATATTTGCAATATAGTCCTTATAATCTGTACTTTTATAAATTAGCATTTCAATCCCTACAGGATCTGAAAATTATGTAATTGTTCACATAAATGTGCATGCACATTCTATAACTTTTACATATTTAGGATTACTTTATTGCAATTTATTTACAATAGGAATTGCGACCATATTTAAATTTTCTATATTTCACAAATTTAAAATTTCAAATTCCCATTTAGTGAGTACCATTGTACTTAATAAATTGGAATTTTTGCACAATATTATACCTACAATAGATAGCATAAAATCACAATTTATGGCACTTTGCTACATGTATATGTACGCTATGCCATACAATAAATTGGTGTTCACCACCAATGTTGTGATTATACGGTATTATAAATATAACCTCATGTTATATTTAATTTAGGTATACATTCTTTTGGATTACAATTCTCATATTGTTTTTCACATATTTTGCATGTTATTACAACATTACCATACACATTAATTTACCTCATGTAAATTAATCATTTATGGTGTACTTTTCATGTAGGTTTTTTCATGGCTACCAAAGATTTTGAGCCCCTCGCTCTCGATGGTACCAATTACCCTACATGGGCTATGGACCTCAAAATCAACCTCACCACACGTGGGTTGCAAAGGGTAATATTTGATCCTCCAAATGATCAAATTCCGCTGGATATTGTGATATATTCCGTTTTAAGCATAATACGGAATCACATACATCCAGATTTAAAGGCGGAATATTTGTATGAGGAGAATCCACTCACATTATGGTTAGCCCTCAAAAATAGATATGAACAGCAGAAAGCTGTTATCTTACCTGAGGCTAATCATGAATGGGCACATCTTAGACTCCAAGATTTCAAATCTGTTGGAGACTTTAACCATGCCCTTCATACAATTTGCTCCAAATTGCGTTTTTGTGACGAGGAACCAACGGATGCGGACAAAATAGAGAAAACTCTCTCAACTATGCTCCCATCTGATAGGGTTCTACAGCAGCAATGGCGTGCTGCGAATTACCAAACTTATTTTGATCTTATGCATATCATGCTTCAGGCAGAAAAGCATGCTGAACTTCTTTTCAAGAATAATCAGCAACGTCCCATTGCGGCTGCTCCACTTCCTGAAGTTCATGCTAATCAAAATAACACTAAGTTCCGTGGTTTAAAAGACCACTCCAAGAACTTTAAAGGTAAACACAAACGCAACAATACGCAAAAACCAAGTGGATTCAAGAAAGGTAATGGCAATTCTGGTAAGAGAGTTGACAAAATTGAAATTTGTCAAAAATGTGGTTGCTACAACCATCCTACCAAGAAATGCTGTACCCCGAAGCATCTTGTGAACCTCTACCTCCAGTCGTTGGCTCAAGGCAAGAATGCTCACGAGAAGAGATTTGAAGCGCACTTCAATCTCACATCCAACAATGATGAACCCGGATGCCCTCAAAAGTTCCTTCAAGAACTCAAAGACACTTGTGCTTCTCCAAAGAAGGATGATCTCATATACACCGAGGACACACTTGAAGAATTTCATTCTCAAGACATGTTTGGAGATCTCAATTAGACTCCTTGTTCCATAGATAATAAGTACTATAGTGTTGTAATATAAATAATGTTGTCATCTATATTGTAAGCTTGTATGCTACAATCATATATCGAACACATTCGGTATTATAAATAAAGTTTGTATGTATTCTATATATACTATAAGAATTTCATTAAATTCTTCTTTTGTGTATATAGATTTTTGGAGTCGATCCAATGGAGGAGGAATTATGCCTTGTGGACAGTGGTACCACAAACTCTATACTTAGGGACACAAAATATTTCCTAACTCTTGCTAGGAGGAAAGGAAATATTTTAACAATCGCTGTACACGATACAACGATAGTAGGTTCTGGTCGCGCCTCTATCACTCTCCCTATTGGTACACAATTGGAAATTGAGGATGCACTCTTGTATCCCGATTCAACACGTACCCTACTTAGTTATAGAGATATTCGTCAGAATGGTTTCCATGTTGAAACCCGAAATGACAACAAAGAGGAATATCTCCTCTTAACCAATCACAACGGATATGGCAAATAAGTATTAGAAAAAATTCCATCTTTAAACTCCGGATTGTACTATACATACATCAAACCCGTTCAACATATTGCGTACAAAGTAATTTTCCAAAACACTAACACATTCCAAACATGGCATGATCGCCTTGGCCACCCAGGCATTGGAATGATGAGGAAAATTATTAGCAATTCAATTGGTCATACATACCATAAAACAAAATTTCCGGAATCCTCAGATTTTGTGTGCACTTCATGTGCCACCGGAAAATTGATTTTAAGACCCTCTTATCTTAAAATCAGAGCTGAGCCATTTAAATTCCTTGAACGCATTCAAGGAGATATATGTGGTCCTATACAACCATTATGTGGACCGTTCAGGTACTTCATGGTTCTAATTGACACATCTATTAGATGGTCACACGTGTGTCTTTTATCCACACGAAACCATGCATTTGATAAGTTAATTGGTCAAATTATCCAATTACGAGCACATTACCCTGAATATCGAATTCAATCAATTCGAATGGACAATGCTGCTGAATTTTCGTACCATGCCTTCAATGACGATTGTATGGCTCTTGGGATACAAGTTCAACACTCTGTTCCATATGTCCATACACAAAATGGTTTAGCAGAATCTCTTATCAAGAGAATCAAACTCATTGCAAGACCATTATTACAGAATTGCAACTTACCAACATTATGTTGGGGCATTATTACAGAATTGCAACTTACCAACATTATGTTGGGGTCATGCAGTTTTACACGCTGCTGACTTCATCCAATTGCGTCCAACTGCATATCATAGCACTTCCCCGCTACAATTAGTACGTGGAAATCCACCAGATATTTCCCATCTGCGAAAGTTCGGTTGCGCTACATACGTACCGATCTCACCACCGCAGCGTACCTCAATGGGACCTCATAGGAAACTTGGGATCTATGTTGGGTATAAATCTCCGTCAATCATAAAATACCTCGAGCCCCTAACAGGGGACCTGTTTACGGCCCGGTACGCTGATTGCATATTCAATGAGGAACATTTCCCGGCATTAGGGGGAGACAACAAGTACCAAACTGAATGCCAGGAAATTAATTGGTATGTTCAAGGCATTCCTGCCTCAGACCCACGTACCAGAGAGACTGAACTTCAAGTTCAGAAACTCATTCATTTGCAAAACATTGCAAATAACCTGCCAGATGACAAAATCCTATAATCCTGCCAGAAATGTACCTGAAAGAGTGGAGGTACCGCAAAATACCACTCAACTCCCAGTTCAAAATAAGAGGGGGAGAAGTACGGCACAAATGGCGGATACAGCTTCTAACAAGCGACAAAGGAAACAAAATAATGTAAATGCAGATCAACCTCAAGTTGATAGACACCAAAGGATCCTTGTACCCAGATCAACAGTGCACTCAATATCTGATCCTGGGACATCGGAATACCCCAACTCAAATGTTTTGGGAAATAACATTGAGTCATCAGGGGTCCAAGAAATTTCCACAAACTATACTGATTCTGGAGAATCATACGATCGTAAGACTACAATTGTCGACATTTATTTCTCCACAACAATTGCAAACAACCTTCAAAATGATCCAGATCCCAAGACCATGGCAGAGTGCAAATAGCACTCGGACTGGACTCAATGGAAGGATGCAATTCAAGAGGAGTTAGCCTCGCTCAAGAAAAAAAAATGTATTCACCAATGTGATACATACACCTCCCAAAGTATTCCTTGTCGGTTTCGAACAATGAGGTGGTGAGATACAAAGCAAGGCTTGTAGCACAAGGGTTCACGCAGAGACCCGACATTGATTTCAATGAAATTTATTCTCCAGTAATGAGTGGAATAACATTCTGATACTTAATCTCATTGGCAGTACAAAATCATCTATCTTTTCAGTTGATGGATGTGGTGACCGCATATCTTTATGGGTCACTTGATTCAGACATATACATGAAAGTTCCCGATGGAATTTCAATTCCGAATCCAAACGCAAATCGCAATATGTATTGTGTAAAATTAAACAAGTATTTATACGGCTTGAAACAGTCGGATAGAATTTGGTACAACCGACTAAGTGAGTTCCTAACCAAAAAGGGATACTCCAACAATGATGATTGTCCATGCGTATTCATCAAAAGATCCTCAACAAGAATTTGTATTATATCTGTGTATGTTGATGATCTTAATATCATTGGTAACACACAAGATATAGATAACGTACGTAATCATCTTATGACGGAATTTGAAATGAATGATTTGGGTAAAACCAAATTTTGCTTAGGTATACAACTTGAGCACCTTCATACAGGCACCCTAGTGCATCAATCAGCCTATGTCCAGAAAATATTAGAGAAATTCAATATGGATAAAGCATATCCATCGAAAACCCCATGGTTGTTCGATCTCTCGACAGGGACAAAAATCTATTTAGACCCCGAGATGACAATGAAGAGCTATTGGAACCCGAGGTTCCATATCTTAGTGCCATCGGAGCGCTAATGTACCTTGCAAATTGCACCCTGCCGGATATCGCATTTGCAGTAAATCTACTTGCTAGATATAGCGCTGCTCCAACCAAAAGACATTGGGTAGAAGTGAAGAATATCCTTAGATATCTTCAAAGCACTAAAGATCTCGGTCTATTCTTCCAGAAGAATAAAAATGTGGATTTAATAGGATATACTGATGCTGGCTATTTATCAGATCCCCATAATGCCAGATCTCAAACAGGCTTTGTATTTTTGTACGATGGAATAGCCATCTCTTGGAAGTCTTCAAAACAGACTCTAGTGGCTACATCCACTAATCATTCTGAAATAATTGCATTATATGAAGCATCACGTGAATGTGTATGGCTTCGCAGAATGATTAATCACATACAACAATCATGTGGTATAGGTGCTATTGCATCACCTACCATTATCTATGAAGATAATGCTGCTTGCGTTGTTCAAATGCAAACGGGTTACATAAAGAGCAATATCACAAAACATATTGCACCTAAATTATTTTACCCACATGAATTGCAAGAGAGTGGGGAAATAAATATTTTGCAAACTAAGTCTTGTGATAATCTCGCGGACTTATTCACCAAGTCATTACCAATTTCCACATTCCAAAAATGTGTTCATGGAATTGGTATACGAAGACTACGTGATTTGCAGATATCAGGGGGAGAAATCTCCTAAGATTTAACCCGTTCAATATAAATATTGTACTCTTTTCTCTTTATGAGTTTTTCCTCTAAGATTTCTCATTAAGTTTTTAATGAGGCAATATGACAACGTAATCATAAATATATTATATCTCTATTTTCCTCACAGGGATTTTTAAGGAGATATAATCATATATATGCCATATCAAATTTTCTCCTTAAATTTTCCCATTGGGTTTAAAGGAGTTTTTCATGACATATCTACTTTATAGGTTCTCCTCATATTTTTCCCTACAGGGTTTTGGAGGAGTTTTTCCAAGATGATGAATCAAGGTGATCATATGAAGACACATTGGTCAAGGGGGAGTGTTACAAACCAGAAAGTAACCAATGTGCAGTTACACAATGTACAGATGTCTGTTCCAAACAGACACCTTTCTTGCCACCCCATCATCATCTATAAAGCAATGTACATAATCAGAATGATTAATGAGAAGCAATCTTTTCCCTCAAGCACTTGTCTTAATATTCTCTTGCAACACTTGGCACTATGCAGCTTTAATTGTTGGCAGAAGACACGTAATGCTTGGCACTTTGACCATACAGCCCTTTGGGACCATTCATGCGTACCTGCTGACCGTCACGCGAGAAAGGCGACCAGCCGAGTCTGGGCCGTTCGGCAGCTCGGTAGGAGCGGGAGCGCGGCAGCTTAAAAAAGATTGGTCGGATCTATAAAAACAGATGTTAAAAATTAATATCGAAGGAAATAATAGATGTTAAGAGTTAATATTGAAGGAAATAACAGACGTTAAGAAATAATATTGAAGGAAATAGGTCACTACAATACCATATATGTAAAAGGCCTCGGATGCTGGAGGGTTTTGTTGGCACGCTGCAAGTAAGTACCTTTTTAATATTTTGTGACTACTGTGTTAAGGCTCGGAGTGCAGTTTGCAGATTTTAGGAGCCGCCCAAGCTCTGGGAGCCCCTACTTTTAAGGGCTCAAGTAGGGGTCCTGTTGGAGTGAGTTTTTTGCCCTTCGGCCCTCAAAAGTAGGATGAGAATGAGGGTGGGTCCTATGTGTCATCCCCTCTAAGAATGAATTTGAGGGTCCTGTGTTGAGGGCTCCTACTGGAGTGTAGCCCAAAAAACAAATCCCTCAAAAGTAGGGAGATCCCTCAAATAAAAAGTAGGGGACCTGTTTTGAGGGCTACTACTGGAATTGCTCTTAGAATCGATGGGTCAAACAGGCAGGCGGTCGCTACGCACGAGTCTGACAAAACGAACCGAGCCTCCCTTGAACGAACTCAGGTGGGTCAGTGGGTTGCATGCTCGATCCCATCCCCGCTGCCGCACGTCGGCGTCAATTCTCAGTGCCGCACACGTACGCCCGCGCGGTCCGCGCGGCGAGATAAGCTGACGCTTGCTCAGGTCCGTCTGGCGAAAAATTCTATTGTATCCCTGTTGCACAATCCGAGTTGTATAACAAGCAAATGGGGTAGCGACGTGCGGCAAAGTTACTGTAGCAGATATTCTAAATTTTTTCGTACAATCTGGTACTGTAGCAAAAATAGAAACATTATTTTTTTGTACAGGCTACAGTTTTGCTATAGTATTTTTGCCATATATCACCACCCCATTGGTTTGTTACATAAACCCGCTTGTGCAACGGGGATACTGTAGAATTTTTCCCATCTGGCACCCTGAAGTTGGCGTGGGCGACCGTGCGCGGCAGCGGTAACAGCCCAACACAACACGGAGCCCGTGAGGAATGATGCGCGCCGTGGTCGAAAGCATCCCGCGCCTTGGCTGATGGTAAATTAGCCTCGGTTCGGCAGCGACGGCGGTAGCCCAACTCGATGGCGAGCGCACGTGGAGTTCGGGCTGGGTGAGTATGCTCGGCCGTGCCGTCTGCAGTGCGGGCACTTGATAGGCCACATCCTCTCAAAGAAAACTTGATGGGCCACATGTGCGCAGGCTGGAGCCTGAAACCGGGCCTGTAGTGCCACATCCATATGTTCTGGTGGCGGCCAGTGACCATGCATTGAGATCCTGTGCGCGGTTCCAGGTTCGGCCTTGGCTGGTGAAGAACTCGGCGACCATAGGCGCGTTTTGGTGTGGATGTGTGATCCGCGGTGAACTGATTGCTTAATGGTTTGCAAATCGCAATGCTTGATATCCTTCTGGTGTAGCTCTCTTGCTCTATATCCAGAAGGCCACTGCTAAAGAAAGACAAGGAATTCAGAAAAGGGAACTCCTCAAGGATCCGTCGTTTTCGTTTCTTTGGATTGAACTTTGCCGACTGTAGCATAATTTGATCTTTTCACTGACCTGTTTCGCCTAGGAATTGGACTGGATTTAATTTAGATTTGAACAAAATCCCCCCTCATTGAAAGTGGGAAACATTCCCACAACCAAACAGCCGAAATGCCTCGATCCCGACAAGCAGCAAATAAGCAATAGACCACTTCCACAGTGAGGCAAAAGCTACAAGATCCAAGCATTTAAATGCAGAACCTAATTTTATTCGAGAAAAGGTACTCAAGCCTAGTTCCAGGTCCTCTGATAGCAGCTCACAAGTTCAAATAGTCGCACACATACAATACTTAGAAAAACTCTGGGTGAAAACTCTCATCCGATCGACCCAATCTAGGAAGACTGCCGGAGCTCTGGGCGCACAAAATCCGCATTCGCAGTCACCGAGATATCAACGGTTGGCCTCAGTTCAGCACATACTCCAATGGCGCCATGAACAGGGTCGGACATGAAGTTGCTTATGAGGTCTTGGTTGATCGACGCATCCTTGTCGACTGTCACGAAAGCTTGTTGGGTCAAGATGTAGTCGAAGCGCGGCGCCCACTTCCTTGATCCCAAGCGAGCAGTTGTGGAGCAGTTGTCAACCATGAAGGCAACGCCGCGAGCATGCATGAAGGGGTTCAGCGAGTCCACAGACTCAATGACACTCTCATTGATGATCTCCGAGTAAGAGTGTCCCTTCTTTCTGAGGACCTCAATCTACAGCATTGCAAAACCGGACAAATAGATAATCACCATCGGTTCAAGCAGGGTATCATACTATCATATGTTAGTATGCAACAAGACGAAAGGAATCTAACCTGGGCCATCATTAGTGCAACATAAACTCCAGCCGTGAAGGGATGCAGTGGGCCAAGATCACCTTCTGGACGGGTCGAGCGCACCCTTTCGCCAACCTTCCACATCCGAGTTTGGTCGATTTTTCCCATGGGGAAAGCAGGAAGACCTTCCTTCTCCTGTGAAAGCATAACCAATAAGATAGTATGGATGAATAATTATCTTATCTTATTTTGTGTCGAAACTCCAAAGTTAACAGAAAATGACCATTTAAATAGCAGAAGGAAGAACTTACATAAAACCTCCGCCCAGCCAACACAACACTCCGGATTTCACTTCCAGAGGCAACATCTTCATAGCATTCATAGAGTATATCCATGCAAGGATAATATGATGCACTGTATGCCTTGTTGAACTCCTTTTTCCCTTCCTCAGTCAAGGAGTTGTACACTTCAAGCATCCCCTGGTAAAAATCGGAAAAAATCACACCAATACGTAAAGATGAAAGGGGTACTTAAAAGCTTGATAATAGTGTACCTTCTTTGAGATGGTTTTTGAGATGATTCCAGTGATGCCCTCTACAGTGTTTTTGTATGCTGAGTCTTCATCCATTCCTTGCTCTGTGTATCTCCTAAACAGTGCCTCCACAATGCCATGGACGGCACCCAGCAAAATTCCTGGACACTAACTGATTAGTTACAGTGCAATCATCAGAGGCAACAAAAACAAGGAAGTAGGCTCACCTCGCTCCCCAAAGATATCACTCTTGTACTCCTGTTCTAAAGTAGTAGCAAATGTGAAGGGAGATCCTAGTGCAACTGACCATCCTAGAGCAACATCAGTTGCCCTTCCATCAACATCCTATGCAACAAAAGAGAATACAAGTAACTACATGTCTTCACACCAAATATATATTTGAAAATATGTTTTCAATGAAATTATCATACCTGGTGAACAGCAAAGCTAGAGTTGATACCAGCACCATTAATTTCTTTGCCTTGAACATAAAGTCTTCGAACCGATGGGCCCATTCCCTTGGGACATACAGCAATCACACTGATATTTTTTGGGAAATCAAGGCCACTTGATTGCAAATGTCCAAGGAGAAATCCATGCGATAAACCAAGAATACTGTTCGGTTTCATGTGAGAGAATATTTTCTCATAGTTGTCTGCCTGCAGAATGTAAACGAGAACTTTACAAGGATAGAATAAAGGGAAGGTGTGACTGATATGTATCATGCAGGAAATGATAAATATGTATGCTTTAGATACAACATGAAGGTTGAATTAAATCAACAGGACCACAAAATAACATCATCCTAAAACTCAGCACAATTCAAACAAGCATTTAATAAAAGTATCTCGTTATAGGGTGGTAATGAAAAGTTGAAAACTATGCAGGTACTGAGCATGAAGTAAACCTGTGCAGCATCTGATATCAACAGCAACACAAGATCACTGCCTGAAACAGTCTCCCAAATATCTCCCAAGGTTCCATTCTCTTCATTGAATCCAGCTGCGCGTGCTTCATCAAAAGATTTAGAACCTTTCCGGAGACCAATCTGAAAGTAAAAGGCAGCTTGTTGGACTGACAGGATAGTGCCAAAGTACATATCAAACGGAGCAGAATATATGCTGGCTCATAATTTCCATGTCCAAGTTGTACAAAATCAAATGCTCCTTCAAAATGATAATGAGTAATAAACTGTCTCGAGTGCAAGTTAACAGGCTCAAGAAGAGAATAAATATAAGAGAATTCGTTCAAGGCTTCAAGCCCAAGGTTCAGAGCTTTCACTTAACACGTGATTTTTCATGTAGAAAATTCAGTCCCATGTATCAAAGCTGGTAAATACATGAGAAGAGCTAACCTTAACAACAATGTCTGACTTCGCTTCAGCTAGTGAATCTCTCAGGTTCTGGGCTTGTGCAGGACCCTGCAAAAGCAGCATCGACTCTGTCATAGACAGAACACAGACTTGCAAATACAAGTGATTCCCTTGTCCTGAACCCAAGTAACAGAAACATCCACTATATTTGACCACATTGATGTGTTTAGTCAGGCACAACACAATTTCTCAGTACATGATCAGTAGCTAGATGCTACATCTACGAGACTACGACACCAACCATCTGCAACGGATGAACCACATTTTCCACCAGCATATGACAGAGAAACTATATATTCAAACAACAAGGTTGGCATTTTGATTGAACCTGAGAGCCCCATCCGATCACTCCGATCTGCTTGATGCCCTTGAACGCCTCGGGAAGCAGCGGGAAGAGGTTCCTCCCGCCCCTCACAATATACTGCAGCACCAAACATCGAAGACAAATAAACAAATCGTGAAAAATCAGAGGAAAAATCCCGAAGGAAAACAAAAGGAAGCAGCACGGATACGAGAGCGGACCTCCTCGTGGCCGGCGAGGGAGACCTTCTCCTTCTTGAAGACGGAGGTATCGAAGTCGAGGGACGGCATGGCGGCGCCGACGGCCGGCGGGGCCGAGACCATGGCGGTGACCGCGCGGCGGCTGCTGCCGGCGGCGGATGCGGCGAGGACGCACGGGGGCAGGGTGGCGGGGAAGGAGACGGACGCGGCGGCCGAGGCGGGCAGGGCTTTGGGCGCGACAGCTAGGGTTTTGGGGTGAGCGAAGGCGAGAGAGGAAGCCGCGGAGGTGGGCGCCGCCATGTAGCGATGGGAAAGAAGCGGTAGGATGGCGAGTGGCGGCTGAGCAGCGGTGGATGGTGCGGCAAACCTGGATGGGATTTTATACGGCTACCTCGGCCGTGCGATGAGCCAAGCGCTCTCTGCGGCTTGCGGATGTGGCATCCACGGCTTTCAGCTCACGTCACGTGCACGACGCCTCTCCGCTCCGTAAATTTCTTCGCGTACAGCTCGGCGGCACGCGGCGTCCTCGTTTTTTTTTAACGTCGTTTTCTCGCGCGGCTCGTGCCGCGGCCGCCGTGCACGGCCAGGTTGTCCGAAGCGGCGGGCGTTCGGCGGTGGGTGAGCTCTGTGACCTCTGTCGCTGCCCTTGCTTCAGGCGCGTATCCGCTAAAAACCGCTGCTTTTTTTGGGGAGCTTTTGGCGTGGAGATGTGGCAATCAGTGGAAGCACGGCTACAATTGAGCTAGCGTTGTTCTTCGAATTTGGTGTTTACTTGACGCCTAATGCGATTTTTGGGTTGAAGCCATCGCCTAAGCTCATTTGGATGTGAAAGGGCAGAGCTGCAAAGCGCCAATAATAAAATACATGGTGCGTGCAGCGACGTCCGTGGCGGCTTCGCGGGAGATATCTGTGGGACAGCTGAATCCGCTCTGAAAATAACACCACCGGAAAGTCTTTTCAATCCAGGCCTGCTGTCTGACCCCATCAAAAAAATGAGAGCTTGTCTGTCTGACTGCTGCAACACCAACAACATGAAAAAAAAAACAGTAACAACAGATGAGCAGTACTCTCTTTTAATGGGCCAGAGTTATGGCTGGCCCAATAAATAAATCTATTTGTAGCCCAAGGGCACGAACTCATCTCTGGGCCTCTGGCCCATTCCATTTTCTTTAGAAATTTGAAGAGAACTCGTCTGAACCTGCTTTTCTGGACCTGCTTTTCCTTCGTTCTGAAGTCTGCACCAAACCTTCTCGGTTCCAGAATCCAGACACAGCATATGGCATGCTCCATTCATCGAAGATAAGCATTGCACCACCTACTGGACTGCCCATCAAGAAAATACTACTAGTAGCTACTGAAAAAACACTCCAAAGAATTCTTTTTGTACCACACCCTAAATCTCCCTGGACAAGCATACATGCAGCCATGCCCATGCGCAATTATCGATCGGTACGGGTCCGACTTGTGGCACACCGCAGGCGGTACGTAATTACAGGATAATGGGCTTAGTCGCTGTCGAGGCCCAAGCGCTCCACTAATCGAGTGGACCAACTCTCGCTTAATGCTCCACCATTTCTATCCGATCGAACCGACCCACCACCACGGCACCACCACGTACTAGTAGCATTTTCCTCTTCTTTTTATCAGATTAACGCATGCTCTCAGGCTAGCAAGAGCCTACCAAAGTTCACCGCAAGATTTGCCCCAATAGATCGAGTGGGGTGGCCTTGCAAATCTGGAGAGCTAGCAGTATGCAGCGTTGAGAAGATGTGTATTACGGTTCTGTTCAAAAGTGTTGTGATGTTTGATTGATTACGTGAGATATTGATGGAGGAAGGGGCACTCGTGTTAAGAAGATATTTCGTTCAAAGCGGCTCTTATAGCAGCTCCTGTAAACAACTTATAGAAACCATATTGAAAAATAATTCCGTTCAAAAACTAGACTCTAAAAACCTTAAAACAGAAGCTATTTGGAACAGAACTATAATTTACCCTACTTACGCTTTAGGCTATAGCTCCCTTCATTCAGAAAGTAACGTTTTGCGGTTATGTAGAGGCGCATCACCTAACATTTTTTTATCTTGCGTCTCCTAACGATAATATCTTGACTTCACTTTAGATTTATTACTTAAATTTGTAGGATAACTGCCCTAACTGGGTTTAATTAAGGAGAACCACATATATAGGCTATAACTTCTCGGTCGCCTTAGAGCATGTACAATGCAAGATGCTTATATATAAGTGCTTAAAGAGAGAGAATATAGCCACAGCATCAAGCATTTATGCAAAAGTTATTTCCTCCAATGCAAGTATCTCTTCCATAGGTGCTTAGATGCTATATTATCTATTAATAGATATAGTTATACACATAAGCACCTACTAAGCACCGGTGCTTATTTAAGCATCGATGCTTCAAAATAAGCACCTTATCTATCCTATGTGGCAAGAAAAATCAGTTTTTTATTACTAAGCATCTCTCTAAGCACCTGCATTGGACATGCTCTTAGTACTCACTTCCAACATATTTCCTTATGAGCATCCTTTTTGCCTTTCACTTGAAATGACATTTTTTTTAGGTTTGTGAACTGTTCGATCGGACTTGACGTTCCAAATAGAAATGGACTACAAGTCGAAATGTATGTACTCGCAAGATCATAAATTGCATGTGCACTTTAGTTCTTTGTCCAACTTCATTAATTGGACCATGAAGAGATGGGGAAATATAAAACTATGTACGAAGAAATCAAGAACCAGAAATGCCTCAAATTGTTGTTTAATAAAACAGACATGATTATAGAACAACGCAGGGCTAGTGATTAGTACCTAACAGGCTAACCCAATGTTACATTGGGTGCATTTGAATTGAGCTTCCTTTCAGTTGGAACATTTATATTGCTGTCAAGCTCTGATCTAGCAACGAAAATAAATGACGAAGTAAGTACTACCAAATGTGAGTTCGGCCACGTCATAAATGGTAAGAGTACGAAAGTTAGACCAAAGGGGCCTAATAAGTTTTGAGTAGATTTTATGTTCCATACCTAAACCAGCCGGATTTTATGTCACTAACATCATTATCGTCATCACGTGTACAGGCGGATCCATACCTAAACCACCAGCCGGAACGAGATGGTTACGCAGCCAGATTTTTAGCAATACTGAGTCATAGTTTCCAGGATGCCATTGCCATTATGATTACTATGGGCAGATCGCAGATTCAATTAATAGTATCCAACCCATGCCAAAAGATCTTGCAAATATTCACATCCATCGACTCGGCAAGACAAACAAGTGGTATTTCTATGTTGTACGAAAAGTTGAAATCACGTATACGAAGAGTTTAGGCTATAACTTATTATTTTTGGCTATATTTTTTTGAGACCGCAATGGACAATGGAGATACTAGTACAAATGACACATACAATTTTTAACTTAAAAAGCTATTTATAAAATCTATTTTAAAAAGCAGCTTATTATTTTGATTATCAGATGAACAAAAAGAAGAAAAGAAAAGGCCTTTTATCCATGGATGCCAGCCATCAGTCGGCAACCGGGTGGTTCATTATTTATTGAACCTTCTTTTTTTTTTTCTGAAGCACCGCGCGCATCATAATTCGGTGTACCGAGGACAAGCACGGGCGCAGCCGATAAGGATCAGGCCTGTACCCCCTGGGTGATAATTTCGGCCGGCCGTGGTCACAAAAGAGGCCGGTCCAGGCGGCGGGCCATTGACAGGCCGCTCTCTCTTATAGCATGTATAATAATATAAATATCTATAATATATCCCAATATTATCTATAGATAAAATTAAAAACAATGCATATAATATATTTTCTATATAGTTATCTGTAACAATTAATGTCTTATCTATATAGTTATCTATACAGTGGTATAGACAGTAAAAAAAAATATATAAAACCTTCTGTTAAATAGTAGATATCATCTTTCTCTCTCCTCCATATCAACCAAAATCCTACGTAGCATACGTTTATAAACAGCTGACATGTACCATTATACATATCCTTAATAAAGCTGCATTTTTAGTATATATATCACTGTTGCGCCACATATTTATAGAAATAGCCGTATGCGTCGCGTATTTGCAAAAATAGCGTTTTTACCATCGGTGCTCGGACGGCAACGCCGGAGGGTGACATGTGTCCCTATCGCCTCGCTAGCGAACGATAAGCTGCCTATTGTTCGGTGGCTAGATGGCAACAGGCCTGTCGTCCCATGGCAAGACGGTAGGTAATTAAGCCAGCTAATTAGTCGGTTTAATTACTTACTTTAATTTTTTGCATAATATTTGTTTAAAATTTTAAATATAGCAAATGATTTTTAAAAAATTATGAAATTTTATATGCAGCATCACGACAAAATGTACTTCATTGTGTAAGTTTTAACAAATTTATCCCCTCTGAATGTTGTTGAAAAATTCATACTACTGAGATATTTGTAGGAGTTGTTACATAAGCTCTAAAAATTACAAAATTTTATGTGAAGCCCCCCGATACAATCATAGTAATTGTGTAATATTTTGAAAATTTTATTTGCTCCAAATTTGTCACATTAATTTATGTTAATTTAATCATGAAATTAGCGATACTCAGGCATCTTTTGTGGTGCCTGACGTCTGTCATTCGCACATATGTCGGCCCATTGTTGTTATTTTTTTCTTTCTCACTGTGTTCTTCACATATTTGTCACTCTGTCTGTATCATCCCCCATCGCACGCTCCCTCATCCGTACTAATATCGTTAAGTCTGTGCCGTCCCCCCTCGCCCGCTCCCTCGTCTGCACATTTGTCAGTGTTGCCATACCATTCTCCCTTGTCTAAAGTGTTGCGCATCAACAATGAGTCCTTAATTTGCAGGGTGAGCGTATCGGGTTCCCTTTTCGCTCGGCCATGAATATGAACCTCTCATAGTTCGTCATCGCTCATCTCAGTTGATTATCATAGAAGCTCATTCTCGTGGTCGTCACTCAAAATTAAGAGTGCATAGCTCATTATTTTGAGAAGCCAATACATAGCTCATTAAAAACGTGGTAGGAGGACGCAACAGTGCAAAATTAAGAGTGCATAGCTCATTATTTTGAGAAGCCAATGCATAGCTCCTTAAGAACGTGGTAGGAGGACGCAACAGTGTTGATTGCTTCTCTCGAAAGGCAAATAATTTTTTATCGCGTGCTTTCGACGTTATTCCAGTAGTTGTAGTTAATTAGTGTTAATGTAGTGACAATTAGTTATGGTTAAATAATGAGTTAGTGCTAAGTAATTAAGTGGTATGGACGATGGTAATGAATCACTCGCAATTTTTTCACGACGAGTAATCAAATTATCGGCAATTAATAAATTATTCGTGTATAGTTACACGCATGTAATTACTAACTTGTAGTATTTTACTGTCATTATCAATCTTCGCACTAATATTTTGTCTATCCCATTTGTTGCAAAGTACTCTCAAAATTAAGAGTGCATAGTTAATTATCAATCGCTCGTAACACTTATTGCGGATCTGGTTGTTGTGGCTTTAGGTCAATATAAGGTGCTTCAGGCCGATGGGCTCAGTGTCATGAATATTCACGAGCTACGAAGCTGCATTCAAAAGGAGTTCGCCACAGAGGCAATTACACGATGAAGTACGTTGTGTCGAGAGACTATATATAAAATTTCATAATTTGTTGGCTCATTTGCTATATTTAAAAATTCAAATACATATTATACAAAATAATTAAGGTAGGTAATTAAGCCGACTAATTAGCCGGCTTAATTACCTGTCATCTGGCCATGGGACGGCAGGCCTGTTGCCGTCTGGCCATGGGATAGCAGGTTGTCTGCTGTCTGATGATGGAGCGGCAGGCTACGGCAGGAGCACGTGTCGCCTCTTCGGCATTGCCGCCTGACCATTAAACGATAAAAATACTATTTTTATTAATACGTGACGCGTATAACTATTTTTATAAATACGTAATGTAATAGCGCTACGTACGCTTAAAAACTCTAATAAAGCTATGCCGCACTTCGCAGCTTTCGCGGTGGTGTGGTGTTACGTACGGTGGTACCATGTCAAAACTCAAACCCAAGTGCTCTACACGTCGGCCGGAACCACACAGATCCAACCCACTTTTCCCCCAAAGCACCCGTGCCGAGGCCCCCCCAAGCCGAGCCCCAACCCAACCACCCGCCTTGCCGCGAAAAACGTTTAACCACCACGCCACCACCCTCCCGAACTTGTGTCGTGCCCTCCCGACGTGCACATGCGCCGGTGCCGCTAGGCTTATAGAGGGCGGCTGGTCCCGTGGCGGGAAGCTCTCTCCAGCGCGTAGGCGTACGTCGGCATGGGAGCGGCGGAGGGCGACGCGGCGTCGATGAGGACGTCGGTGAAGCGGCTCAACTTTGGCACGCCGGAGGAGAGGAAGGAGGCCGCGGGGGAGGTCGGGAGGCTGGCGCGGTCGGACGAGCGGAGGAAGCGGCTGCTTGCCGAGCTTGGTGTCGTGCCGCCGCTCGTGTCGATGCTTGCCGATGTCAAGGGAGGTCCAGGCGCGCGGCTGGCCGCGGCCGGGGCGCTGCTTGAGCTCGCCAGAGGAACTCACAGGTCAGTGATGAGTGTTCTTGCGTGGTGTCCTGCTCAAAAAGTACTTGCGTGGTGTCCAAATCTGCTCATGCTTTTGATGTTAATTTCTCTGTGAATGTTGCGTACGATTTATGATCAAGAGCCGATCGATACGGGAAACGAACCCCCAAGTTTTCTGGCTGGAAAGTTTGGGTCTTCTTGACATTTAAAACTGGGGAGCAAATAATCATGCTGTAAAATTCAACCAAGAGGAGACTATGATTTGCACAATTTGGTGATCAGTAAAGAAGTGTCGAGCAAAACAATGGGAGATAATACTAGTTTGTCCTTGTAGGAGGTCTGTTGTAGGATCAACACAGGGAAACGCATGCTCGGAAATTTCCAACCATTTTGGTCCGCTCGTTTTGGCTTGAGCTTCTGGTTTATTTTATACTTATTTATAAATTTCATCTTTTTCTATACTTTTAGCTTTTTTTAGTTTTTTACCGGTTCTTTTTCTCGTATTTGTTTGTATTATACGTGATTGGCTAACATGTTTTTTCTATTTTTAAATTTAATTATGTTAAATAAGGCTATGTCAGTTACAATATTTTTCAGCCAGTTATAGTATTTTTCAGCCATAAGCTACTAAAAAAAGTCATTTGAGAAGGGCCAAATTTATCAGCTGGGTTTGAGTCGGCTACTTAGATGAGTAGTGCGGGTGATGTCACCTTTCTGTTATGAACTGTCCTGCTTTTCTTCTCCGTAAACATTTACCGGTTTTGCCGGATACTTGATTTCACGGTTAGTTTGCTCGATGTACGCCATGTAACCAAGTTTTGCACGTAGTTAGTGTGCAAAATTTATTACACGTAGGACATAGCAGTGCTCATATTGTTCAAATTTGAATTCAAGAGCTTGTTGTTTGAACTGCCCGTCCTCCATAAAAGCGTTTTCGCTACGGAAAATACGCCCTTCCCGGAAGAAGTCGATTTTAATACGCTGCTGAGTTACTTAAAAAGTTTGGGTTGTTACAAATCCACATACGTAGACTGCACTATAGTCACGATACTGACAGGTTCACCATGCATAGTCTAATGGCAACTGGACCTGCAAAGACCAAACGCATCTTTTATCACAAGGAATGCAGGAATTGAAACATGAAACTGGATAGCTTTGACAAAGATGTCGCCACTCTGACAAATACTCTCAAATTGATCTGAACCATAAGTCTTAACACTTAATATGTCAAATTCCTCCCAGAAGAACATGCATAATAGCCACCCATCATTTCTGCTTTCTACAGGCATTAGGTGTGGTTGGGCCAACTTTGTTTCTTCTGACAGAATCGTTGACGAGTGGCAAAATGTCAGCACTCTATCCGACTCGATATTCAGCTTTGTTCGTTCGTATTAGGCAGCCCAGGCGTACAATATTCGGCAGGTGCATCGCCGGGTTGCTGCAATTTGACTTGGGATGCTACCAAACTTATTTTTTTTATATTCTCTTCCTTGTTTTCTTGAGAGAAAAATCTTACCCATGTGTACCTAACCATGTGTTTCATTTCGTTGTTTCCATCACTTGGACGAAAAAGAACTCTTAGAGAGGCATTTACACATGATTTTGCTTTTTTGCTATGTGGATATGGCTACGAAGCCCATAGTGGCATGCATATATAGTGCGCCAGAAAAAGATAGAGCAGATCATATGTCTGATCCCACGTTGGGAACTTGTACGTACCCAATTTTACTGGTGTTGATGTAGACTCGCACTACACAATGAAATCGATACCCACAAATAGTGATTCTCCAATTGATCAACTCTGCCCAACGAATCACATAAAACAAACGTGTGATCCAAGAGACTATGATCCATGCAATCCCCTTTTGCTTGCTACATTGGAGAGCATTCCTCTGAATGCCGCTGGGGAATAAGCACTTCATATTGTACTATTTTACATATGTATGAGATACAGATGCTATGATCAATAGTTTACGGCACATTTGATCTCTTCTTCAGTGCTTGTGTTGTCGCATGTTGGTTCTCTGCTGATGGATACTACTTTTGGTTTCAGAAATAAGGTGCACATAGTGAAGGCCGGCCTGCTCAAGAAGCTACCACAACTTATGGACGACAGGGACTTGTCAAGAAGCCATCATCTCGCGCTCCTCCTCCTCTCCATCTCCTCATTGGCCAACACCGACTTCCCTCTCTCCTCCTCCGAGCTCCTCCCCTTCCTCGTCGCCACCCTGAGCGCCGAGGACGTGCCGGCCAACACTAAGCTGTCGTGCCTGGGTACCCTCCACAACCTATCGAGAAAGCTCGAGCACGTCCGGGACATCGTCTCCAGCGGCGCGGTGCACGCCCTCCTGACGCTCTCCCTCGACAAGAAAACGTCGGAGACGGCGCTGTCCATCCTCGGGAACCTAGTGGCGAGAGCGGCGGGGAAGAAGGAGATGAAGGAGGACGAGATGGCGTCGAGGGCGCTGGTGGAGGTCATGACGTGGCACGAGAGCACGCGGTGCCAGGAGCACGCGACGTACCTGGTCATGGTGCTCGCGCACGGCAGCCGGGTACAACGGCGGAAGATGCACCAGCTCGGCATCGTGCAGGCGCTCCTCGAGGTCTCACTGCTCGGGAGCCCACTCGCGCAGAAGAGGGCGGCCAAGATTCTGCAGTGGTTCAAGGACGAAGGGCAGAACAGGATCAGGGCGCATTCCGGGCCGCGCATGGAGGGCGCGTCGTGCCATGGCAACGACGTCGGAGGCGGCGGCGACGACGACGGCCGAGGGGCGAAGGATTGCCAGAATGCCGTGGACAGGATTGTGAAGCAGAGCCTTGACAGGAACATGAGGTCTATAATGCGGAGAGCCACGGCGTCCGTGGACTTGACGAATGTTAAGTTGCTGGTTGCGAGCTCTAGCTCCAAGAGCTTGCCTTGTTGAACTCACTCGATATGCAAGTGGTCAGTGTTCAGTTTTATTTTTCTTTTGGTCAAAATTCGTGAGTGCTGTTCCTGTTATTGTGCAAATGCAGCTCTAGATCTCTGTGACATGGGTAGTTTCGCCTCCTTTCATTTTCTCCGCATTCTTTCAGAAATTAGAGCGAACACATTGAACTCAAGAAGAATATGTGAGAACGAAAAATTGTTCCTTGGTGAAAAATTGAGTATTTGGTTGAGGAAACATATCAACTATCCTATGGTAATGGAGTGGTATAATACGTCGTTTCAGATGCTCAACTTCTTCCAGCAAGCCTTTGCTGTTGCAGATGCTGATTTTGGCTTTCCCGTTGCGATTGGAACGTGGATGCCTTCTCCTTGAGCTCCTGAAAGCTCGCATCGTGTCGCCGTCAAATCCACCTGCGAACTGCGTGAAACAATAGGATTGAATACCACCTAGAAGTACGATAACTTGATAAGCAGTATGCACTAGCGTATGTGAGCAAATTGAGTGGTACCTCGTGCACTCTGAAGGCGAATCGGGCTCCTTGAAACATCAGCTCCTCTTCGTCAGGGCCACCTTTTATGGAAGAAACCCTTCTCAGATACTTCATTGCTAACTTTACTGACTGGAGTTTGATCAGCACCGTCAAACAAGTGAGTAGTGTCAGCAGATCACCATACACGCACTTGCAGATTATCCTAAAAAACAAACTCATGGCAGCAGAAGCCAGAAGAGACTCATGTGAACATATCAAAAGGTTGACATTTAATTTACGGAGCAATTGTATGTGCTACCAAGGAAACTAAACTTTGTCTACCACAACCTATATATGGTCATTCTTAGAGTTCAGTTTCCTTGCCAACTTGCTGAAGCCCAAATTCTAAAGGAGAGAATACACATCTAGCAGTTGAGTATATGACATATTTCAGGAAGTTTGTGAACACGTTAAATTCAGACATGATCAGTGTCAGTGATATGCCCTATAGGCAATCGAGACGATCATAGAGATAATTGTATCGCTTCTATGCTTATGATTTTAAATAATATATTATTTTATTTCTTGAATAAATATCTTTCGTATTGATCATCAAGTATATAATTTGTTTGTAGAACTCTTTATTCATATTTTAATGTTATTATAAATTATCTCTCATTTTATATCATTATATAGGACAATTATGATTGATAGATCGGTGCATGTATTGCTTGACGATCATATGTCATAGACCATAGATATAGATATATCAAATCAATAATATAGATATATATTAGATAATATGGTGTTGGATTAAGATTGCTATGTTTTATGTGTCATTAGTTGGTCTCAAACAATGGCGAGATATAATTCTTATACCTAAGATCAATATAAATTTCTACATGTGTAATAGTGCATTTAGGAATTACCAAATGCTACTCTGTAACTGGATAGTTATAAAGATAGCTTTTAGGTATGCTGTGAAACATGCAAAGGAATGTGATTGGTCAGATATGAGATTTGTCCTTCCTACATAACACGAGAGATATTTATGAACCCATTAATGTGGTCGGATAAAGCAAGTACATGTCCATGCCACGAGTGGTCGAAGAATTGACCACACGAAGTTATGCATCACTAGATCAAAAAAGATTAAACAATCTAAGAATGACATATTTCTCATCTAGAGTTTGATTAGGTATCATGAGGCAAAAGGAGAAAACACAAATAAGTCATTTAGTCCGACGAGATATAAACTGGTTGTATCGGTATTTGACTGGTCATAATCTGATCGAACATATCACAAACTAGTCTGCAAACTGGTCGTATAGGGATATAGATTGGTCATAACCAGATACGGACTGTTTGTAAGGAGTTATAAACTGATCATGAGTAACTAAAACTTGGTTGCAAATTATATTGCATAAGGTTCTTCCATATTGATCTTTGTGTATACCTGGGGATCGATATACCCTACTAGGGGCTGCTGCCGACTAGTGATTGAAAAGGTGTTTCTGAGTGACAACCAAGTGTACACGAACCTACAGGGTCAAACATTTAACGAGTTAGAATAGTAAGGATATGGATTTCTACTCGTGTTGAAAAAGAATCCGGTCAAAGGCTCTATATAAAGAGGTGCATAGGGTTATGGAATAGAGAGAATGCATCACCCACCTGAGACCTTAGTCGCCTTTTTTTTTAGGCCCTGCTGTGCACACTGGTGCTAGCATACTAACGCAAAGGTGTTTCATCCATGGTTGTGTGGACTTTAGTAGAGGAGCAGCTGCAACTGTGGCGCTGATCAGGACAATCTGAGGAGAAGACAATTGGCCTGTGGAGATCGACTACCGCTAGAGAATGATCGACTTCTGAGGATCACTTTCCAATGACATTGGACAATCGACTACTTCTACACCAGTGCACCTTATGTTGAACCGGGCTACTTTAACTCTTCTTCTGTTGCACTGCGCGTCTAGTAGTAACTATTCATAATCTCTTACTTGCATGACATCCTGATTAATATGATAGAAATTTTAATTTACAATTATGTAGACTACCCTATACCGCAACAATCAGAATATTAGCCTAATAGTAAGCATGCTTTGACCAATGAACACATGCGGACTACATCTGTTCCCGGATCAACTCAGAATATGTTATCCTACTCGAAATCTGTCTGCTACATAAAGAACTAACTACTTGTCATTTTCCCTCAAGTTCAATGCCATCACATGACAATTGGGTCATTTCATGGGGAGTATTTTCATGAGAGAAACCCTCGGCAGTGGTCCATATTAGCAGCAAAACCTAACCTACTGTGCATTTTCCCAAGTACCTGGCAAGGTTCAAATTTAAAAAAAATCTAGTGTGAAGTAAAACATCAGCTTTGACCAATATGATAAGTGTGTTGTAGATTTGAACCCTGATTTCAGAGGAGAGCAATGTTGTCTGCTATAAGCACATACAAAAACAAAGACAGATTCACGAGAACCCCTGGCTCACATGCACATTGCACGACACTAGAGCCTTCTTACTGGTCCCCAAAACACCATTTTACCCAAAATTCTCTTTGTTGATATCAGACAAATTCTTCACAACTTAACCCACATTAGTTTAAACATGACATACACTATGAATACAATGACCTAAGATTACAAAACTTAACTCATGACTATTTCTCACATATTTCCAAACCCTCTCGCCATTGGTCTGATCGCTCGGGTTGTGCACCTAAAATGCACCTCTTTGAAAATAAATATTGCCTACTAGAAGCCAGTACAATTAAACATCCAATCATAGCACACCATAAATACCAATACTATCACACTCGAATATTTTGGATTAAATCGAGAAGGATCAAAGCACGCAAAGTCCAAAAGTGCAGAGGGCGGTCTGACCGCCTATTGCTGACAAGTCTGATTGCTTTAGCTGGTCAGACCGCCCATTTGGCCAGTCATACCACCAAGCACTGACAAGACAGAAAACTTGCAAAGTCTCACAAATTCAAACTTCAACTTGACATGATTGCCAAATGTTTATCACATATAAATCATGGACATTCTTAATATAGTTCTACAAAGACCTTATGCCTTAGATTCTCACAAGTAAGAAGTAATTTCAGTTTTAGGATTTTTGGTGTTCTTATGACCTAGATTTGATCATCTCAAATTCAGTGTTTTTAAACTCAAGAACCTTATGATTCTTATTTGGTTCAGATTCCAAATGACTTGAACAATTCTCATACAAAACTTGAAAGTGTTTGTATAAAAATAGAGCAAACTTCTGATATTTGAGTTTTGACCTAAAATGTTTTATGTCTGGGAACAAAGGACTGTTCAGACCAACCATGGACTTGCGGTCAAACCGACCTTGTGCCTACGGTCAGGCCAGGTGTAGTGGTCTGACCGGGCGTGGTGGTCAAACCGACCTATCCATGATGATTTGATTGGCCTTAGGCAGGAGATTCCCGGTTTTGTTGGTTTAGATTTTTAACTTTGTTTTGTTAAGTCTAGTTAGTGTAATATGATCTTGATAACTCTCGTAGTCACTTGAGTATAGATTTTAAATATAATTAGGGAAAAAGTTTTAAGAATCTACACGGTTGATTGACGGCATGGGTCGTACGGTACAAAAGCGGAAGATACTGCAATCGAAGCCATCTACGGTGTAGCTGGCCTACCCAAAAATACTGAAGCCAAGTTTTGGAAAACAGAGACGTATTCTTCAGTTTTAGAAGTCCTAACAGTTGCCATAGAAACGTAACATGGAGGGTTTGGGCACTTGTGCCAGACAGAAGAGTTCTGGATTTTACTAGACAGGCCCAATAGGCCCAACAAGGTGTTCCACTAGTGTCTTGATCGAGGGTATGTGTTTCGGAGTACTGGGCTAGCACACCTCTCCTTTGCTTGAGCAACCTCTGCAGCCTGCACACTTCAGGATGACATATAGCGAATCATGATTTATTATCTCCTGGAAACTTTGAAGCAAGAATTCTGTTAGAATCTTAGGAATGGCCAAAACTGATTTCCCAAAGCCAAAAAAAAGTTAGGCGTGCATGCCCATAGCCAAAAAAAGAAAAAAGAAAAGTTAGGCGTGCATGCCGTTTGCATGGCTTGTCACTCCACTGACGCCTTGTGGCGTGTTCCCTGTACGTACTTGTTGATCTTCTTGTCTAGCTGGGGCATGTGGTTGCACACGATGACCCTAAGCATATGAAATTATGTCACCATGCATCCCCAGAACAATGTCATTCCATTTGCACGTACTCTTCGTCATCGGCCACCACACACACAAGCAAACTCTCTTAAGGAAGAGTAATTCGATACCATGCGTTGTCGCTGTATAAGAACATTGAGCAAGTAAACCTTAGCAGTTCATCCACCCATGCAGGGAAGTGCAACTGCGTAGCCAAGAGATAGCTGAACATGTCGTCATAGGTGGAAGCAGCTCCATGGCGAGAACTGGGACGGCCTCCGGGACCCGCTCGACCTCGACCTCCGCCGCACCGTCATCCGCTACGGCGAGATGGCGCAGGCGACCTACGATGCGTTCAACCACGAGAAGATCTCGCCGCACGCCGGCCTCTCGAGGTTCAGTAGGAAGCGCTTCTTCGAGAGGGTGCACCTGTCGGACCACGCCGGCGCGTGCCGCCGGGTCACCAAGTTCCTGTACGCTGGGAGTTCTGTTCAGGTCCCTCCGCTCTTCCTCTGATTCTGGTCTGCTTATCTGCTAGCGGTTTGCGTCGCCTCTGTTTTGGACGATGAACTACCGACAAAACGAACAAAGCGAAACTGAAGTCTGAAACAACAGAGACAGGAACACAACGCAGAATTTTGGTGGTGCTTCAACCGCACCTTTTCTCAGGTTTTTCTTAGTGGCAATTGCACCCTTGGTGGGTTAAGCTCATCCCAAGCCTCAATCTATGTGACCATGGAGTCAACTAGCTTGTTGAAGTAACCATCCACCTTGCCAAGCTTCGCCCTCACCTATTTGGCTAGCTCAAGATACCACTGCTGAACAGTAGTGGCCTCCTTTGGGAGGGCTACCGACTGGAAGAAGGGGATCAGCTCTGCTTGCCAGAAGATGCCATTGAATTCCTTTTTCAGGTTCACAAATGGGTTGCTTGCTTTGTTATGCAAGATGTAGGGTAAGCCAGTCTTCACACCCAAGCCCAAATGATCCGTAATTACCTGTGTGAACCGAGCAAAGATAACTCGGTACAAAGATAACCGATGAACAAGGCAAAGCATAGTATCAAGAACTAGAAGCACAAATTTGTAACCGTTATCCCTGGAACTCAAATGGTTGGATTCCAGTGTCGCGCCCAACCATGAGCCCATCAAATGGCATAGTAAGTTAATGAAATTTTTGTACGGATAACCCATTTTTTATTCGAAAATACAGAAATATACCCGCGACAAAATTTTTTACACAAATAGGCTCGAATCGCCAAACCATTGGGCGATTTACGCTTGTCGCCCCACCAAAACGCGACTTAAAAAGAATCTGGTAATCGTTGGGCGATTAAATGCAATCGCCTCCCCGTTAAGCGATTCAATTGAATCGCCCCCCCCCCCCCCGTTCGGCGACATAAAGAAGAGTCGCCCAACGGGGGGGGGGGGCGACTGCATGTGAAACAGCCCGACGGCCGAGCCCCTTTTCTTCCCCACGCCTGCTCGCTCGCCAATCACTCTCTCCACCGCGCGAGAAGACAGAGCAGAAGAGAGGAAGGAAGAGGAGGAGAGGGGAAGAAGAGAAGGAGAGGGAGAGGAGAGGGAAGAAGAGAAGGAGAGGGAAGAAGAGAAGGAGAGGGGGAGGAGAGGGAAGAAGAGAAGGAGAGGGGGAGGAGAGGGAGAGGAGGAGAAGCCGCGGGATTTGCAGGTATTTTTCTAATTTTAGAAAATTAGTTTAGATAAATTTAGTTTAGAAAATCTAGTGTAGATATTTAGTTTACAAATTTAGTTTAGATATTTAGTTTAGAAAATTAGCTTAGATATTTAGTTTACATATTTAGTTTAGAAAATCTAGTTTAGAACATTAAATTTAGAAATGTAGATGCAGTTTACAAATTTAGATGTACAAATTTAAATGTAGAAAAATATAGTTTTTTGTACAATATTTGTAATGCATTATTGTGGAAAATTTAATTTAGAAAATTTGTTTAGATAAATTTAGTTTAGAAAATGTAGTGTAGAGTGTAGATATTTAGTTTACAAATTTAGCTTAGATATTTAGTAGAGATATTTAGTTTAGAAAATTAGCTTAGATATTTAGTTTACATATTTAGTTTAGAAAATCTAGTTTAGAACATTAAATTTAGAAATGTAGATGCAGTTTACAAATTTAGATGTACAAATTTAAATGTAGAAAAATATAGTTTTTTTTGTATAATATTTGTAATGTATTATTGTGGAAAATTTACTTTAGAAATTTATTGTAGATCATTCAATGTACAAATGTAGATGCAGTTTACAAAATTGAAATGAAGAAAATTTAAATGTAGAAAATTGTTGTGTCGAAATTTTGTATACTATTTTTCATGTATTATTGTAGAAAATGTAGTGTACGAATTTACATTTAGATAATTTTACAGTTATGGCGGGTGACTGGCGGTACACGCTGTTGGACGAGCACTTGGACCGCGTGCACTGCGCTTCCCGTCGTGCGCCGCCACCGGGGAGCACGGACGAGTCGACTGAGCTGGGAGTGGTCCGGACACGCACACCTCGTGTGGCCTGGGGACTCGACCCCCGTTGGACTGCCAGGTTTGCACTACGCCAACGTTTTAGTATTACCGTAAAAATATTTAATGCTGACCTTCACTTTATTTGCAGGCTGCGGGATGCCGGACTTCTCCCTCTTGCCCGGATGGTGCAGGCCACGGATGAGGACGGAGGTGCCTTGGCCGGGGAGGGGGACGAGGCGGGCATGGAGCGATCACGACGCTTCCCGTTCGACCGTTCCCTGCTGACGACTTTGGTGGACCGTTGGCGGCCCGAGACGCACACTTTCCATCTACCAGTCGGGGAGATGGCGCCGACCCTGCAGGACATGTCCGTACTACTTGGCCTTCCGGTCGCGGGAGACGCTGCCTTCCTACCGGAGGCTCCCGCCGAGTGGCGCGAGGACCTGCTCGGCAGATTCCAGGGGGTCCTTCCACCGGCCGATCAGCACCACATCTTCGACGACAGGCAGAAGCATGGACCGACGCTGAGGTGGCTGGCACAGTACCGGGTACGTGGTGTTTCAAGTCGATCGCGTCTTCGAAACTCTTATTTGTGCAATTACATACTAATAAAAACTTGTTCGCATTCAGGTTGAGCGCATGGTTGCAGATGCTGACGATTTCCAGGTCGCGCGCCACCTGGAGGCTTACTTGCTGTGGCTGTTTGGTTGGGTGCTCTTCACCACCAGCCACAGCAACACCGTTGACGCGCGCCTTATCGCTTATGCGAGGGCGATTGCGGACGGCGAGGTCGTCCAGATCAGCTGGGGATCGGCCGCACTTGCCGCGACGTACCGCGGCCTGTGCGATGCGTGCACGAGGATTAAGGCGAACTCGATCCTCACGGGATGTCCCCTGCTGCTGCAGTTGTGGTCGTTTGAGCGCTTCAGTCTCGGACGACCTGTACTAGACGACATGAGTCCCTACGGGGCCGAGATGTACGCGGGGGGAGACATCGACCGGCCGACGATGGGTTCTATTTGGTGTCGTCGACGAGTGAGTTTTATTTTATCGTAGTCAACTTTTTAACGATCGTCGTACTAAAATAATTTGCCTTTCTTGCAGGTACAGTTCGCGCACGTGCAGGTCACGCGGGCGTACCACCCCTTCGTGGAGCAGTTGGACCGCCTCGCAGACTCCGACGTGCGCTGGGAGCCTTACGCAGCGGAGGCAGTGCAGGCCCGTGCTCCTGACGAGCTGTCTGCACTGTGTTGGCGTGACCAGGCTTTCTAGCTGACCCACCGGAAGCTCGTGTACGGCATCTACATGGAGGACTACGCACCGCAGCGAGTCATGCGGCAGTTTGGGCTGCGGCAGGCACTTCCTGTACCAGTCGGGCCGCCGATTCCGCCCCGCGTGCACGCGTGAGTGATCGCTTCTGATATTTTTGTACGTACTTACTATTGTGATCGCAAGTACTTACATTACGTAATGGTTCCATAAACAGGCACACCACGAAGGGCGTCAAGAAAGGCACAGACTGGTCCAGGAGGATGCAGCCCTGGATTGCGCAGTGGGAGGGTGCGCTGGATGACCGCGTGGAGGAGGACCGGCCATACGACATAGCCGACTACGCGGAGTACCTCATCTGGTACCAGGCGCGGACTCGTACCAGGCTGGTACATGTCGTTGACCCACCTGCCCCACACGTCGCCGCACCGACAAACGCGTACCCTGCGCACTTCGCACGCGACGCTCACATCGCGGTACGTAACTTGTAATTTCAAAAATTCTCAAATGGCAATATCGTTTCGATGATGGACCATTCTATGTCTTTTTGTCCAGGCTGACGTCGGTGCCGCGCTGTGGTCGGAGTCCTCCGCACTAGTGCAGAGGTGGGGCACAGGTGGGGAGTTGACCCGCGGGGAGGCCGTCAGCTTTGCGCGACGGATGGAGGCCGGGTGTAGACGTATCGTCAGCCTGCTGTCCTGCACGAGGCTACCGGCGGTCTCCACACCTACGCCCAGTGCACCCCGACCACCAGTGCCACCCCGACCACCAGTGCCACCCCGACCAGCGTGGCACTACTCCGGAGGTAGTACGTGGACACGTCCACCTCCCCCGGACCAGCCAGGGAGTTCTACGTGGACACGTCCACCTCCCCCGGAGCAGCCAGGGAGTTCTACGTGGACACGTCCACCTCCCCCGGACCAGCCAGGGAGTTCTCCTTGGTCACGGCCTCCTACGTACATCCCCGGCTTCCACACGGATGATTTCATGGCGCCATGTACGGGTACGCATCGTCCGAGCTTGTTTTTAACGTAAGACGACATGCAACGAACTAACGATATTACTATTGCAGGTCCTTACCAGCAGCAGGGACGCTTCTCCCCGGGCCACATCGAGGTGGACCAGTTTTTTGCGGACTGGCCTGGGCCGTCCTCCGACGCAGCACCGGAACCGGACGTTCTCTCCGGCAGTGGCCTCCCCGGTGCACCGGATGCCACACAGCCGGAGGTGCAGGTGACTCCACCGGCGCAGCCGCGGGTGCGAAACCCACCTGCTCGTTTTACTTTTTCGGACCCTCGTCACCCGCCGCCTCGTAATCCGTTGCACCGGAGGACGGCCAAGCGGGGCCGTATGGCAGGACGCGGGCGCGGTGATGGAGCAGGTGATGGAGCACCTTAGGGTGGGGAGTGAGGGGTGTATGTCATGCATGTAATGGATAAATACGCGGCATGTTACTGCGTTATATTATAAAGTTCATTTAAATTCAAACAATGCTATTATCTCTTCTTTTCGTATAGAAAATTATTTCTATATCAAGTAATGTGACAAATATTAAATACCAGTTCTTGTGAGACTTAATTACGAAATTAAAAAATAATGTGACATATACCAGTATATGTGACTATACCACATTTTTTACGAGTTTCAAATTACAAAATTCACAAAACCCTTAACAGGATCCATGCAGTCGCCTAGAGGTAGATTGGCGAGCGAGCAGGCGTGGGGAAGAAAAGGGGCTCGGCCGTCGGGCTGTTTCACATGCAGTCGCCCCCCCGTTGGGCGACTCTTCTTTATGTCGCCGAACGGGGGGGCGATTCAATTGAATCGCTTAACGGGGAGGCGATTGCATTTAATCGCCCAACGGTTACCAGATTCTTTTTAAGTCGCGTTTTGATGGGGCAACAAGCGTAAATCGCCCAATGGTTTGGCGACTCGAGCCTATTTGTGTAAAAACTTTTGTCGCGGGTATATTTCTGTATTTTCGAATAAAAAATGGGTTATCCGTACAAAAAATTCGTAAGTTAATAACACTCGAAATGAGTACGTGAGAAATAACCCAGAGCATAAAAACCAAATCGAACCAATTTCCGCATCATATCCCGTTTGTATCACGTTTCAGATTCACCATAACACTCGAAATGAGTACGTGAGAAATAACCCAGAGCATAAAAACCAAATCGAACCAATTTCCGCATCATATCCCGTTTGTATCACGTTTCAGATTCGCCATACTTCTGACCAAGGCACCGGTGTCATTGTTTCTGGTACTACAAGTTTGTTCAGGTTGGCATCAAACCACTGGATTTTATTCTGGAGCACAGTGCCTCAATGCCCCAGCAGAAGGGGGCAGAAAAAGTAGTCAAACAAAAAAAATCATGAGATCTCATCGAGTTCATATTTGAGTTGTTAGAATATGAGCAAGTTGCCTAGTTCTCTTGCGCAAATTTGATACCCTTCTCAATCGAAGATTTTAGTTCGCCCTTGAGATTTTCCAGCCCCTCCTTCTCAAAGGCGGACAGCTCGCCCAGCCCAAGCACTTCCTCCACTCCGTTCTTGCCGAGCCTAACCTGTAACATGAAAGGAAGTAAGTAGTGTTCAAACTCCACTAGCCAGCAGTTCGGCACACGACTCCATCTCGTGAGAGAAAATAACAAATTTTGGAATAATAAAATCTTAGTACAAGTTTCTTGAACAGTATTTTAAATGCATGTTGTTCTGATCCGACAAAAGGGGGTGGGGTGGGGGAGCTCTCTTGCAACAGGCCAGACAGGGTAAAACAAAATATTGTCAAAGTATGTAAGATGCTAATATTTAGTAGTACCTGGGGCTGGGAGGCAGCATCTCTTAACAATCTAAAACTCATTACATGCAACCAGTGCTTAATAAATGTACCACGAGTAGCAATAGTTCAGCACTTCAGTCAACGGAGTTAGTATGACACATGGCAGACCTATCTACAAGATTGGCAACTTCATAAACTTACGAATTAGTAAAAAAAAAGTCTGTAAGGTCTGCAACCAAACACTATAACCCAGGAGAGGAGAGAACACTACCTACACTTCGGATACTTCAACTAATAAAAAGGACAACACTTATAAGGAATAAGCATGCAACCAAATTATACATAGGAATGAAAACATCGGTAACCTGTGTAAGCACTTAATGTGGAAACGGAAAAATGAAGACAAAGCACGAACTGTGTGGATTTACTTTGCCAAATCATCCGGCAGCACATAATTGCATTATGCAAAGACAATAGAAAAGCACCTTGGAGGCAAAGAATGGCAGCTCTGTTACGGTTGATTGCACAAAAGAGCATTCTACAATGTCAGGAACACCATTGAGTCCCTTCAAGCATGCATCTGCAAAAACCGCACCAGCATATCTGGAAAAAAGGAATAAATATGTTAGTGTAAAAAATAATTCAATAGAGTTTGATTTAAAATCAGAATTGTATTTAACATGTTGATGTAAAACAAAAAAGTACAACAAAGTTTATCGGCACAGATCCAAGAGGTCATTTGGCAAGATACTTTATTCCAAACAGTGGTTTCCAGCAAAAATGGGTGAATGAGTACATTGATACAATGTGTTTCACAAAATTGAATATGTATTTCACATGAAAGCAATAATAGAAAATTCATAAAGTGGAATAAGAAAATTCTTTTGGGGGAAAAATAGTCTATAAAATCATTCTGCAGGCCAGAACTAGAAACAAGTTCAGACATGCTCACATGCCAGGTCTATTATAATCATGAGATTACTACGAAACAAGCAGTTTTTTCCACACAAAAAAAATCTATAAAGAAAGGCAAGAACCCTCTTGTGGGTTGGTTGCAGAGTATTGAAGAATTTATATAATAAAAGAAATCAAAATACTATTGACATTTTTATAAAGATTATAAACAAATGGCATAACAGCATGCTAGTTTCAACAGTGTAACTAGTAGAAAAGGGATATGCTTGGGAAGGTTCATATGCTTTATAGACTTACGCCATTGACAATGTTGCAGAGCCTTTTCCAGCCTTTGCTTCAACAACTTCCGTTCCGCCATCTTGTGTCCTCTTGGTGAGAGCCTTAATGTCCTCATGAGACAATGCATTACTCGCAGGAGTCGCCTACATCAAATTAAGATTGAGCTGTAAGCTTGAGAGGTAGGCGGCTCTCAGTGATTGACAAATGAAGATTATTACGCTAGACTGGGCTAATCATTCTCTGTAGGCTCTTATCCACAAAAAGCAATTATTTTGCTAAATTGCCTTGTGTGATTTGCCAGTAAGCTTCAAAATATTAAATGATTCTTACACCTATGCTATAAGGTTATATCATTATTACGTATTTCAATTCTAACTTTGTAGGTTTTGGATAACGATGTGGGTTACTATTGAAGGAAATGGCACAAAATTTTAAGAGAGTAAGTTACAACACCTGTGAGAACAGTGGCAGGATAGTAATACCAGCATGGCCACCGACAACAGGAACATTCACCTCTGCAAAAGATCACAGCAACCACTAAGATTGAAGGTAGAGAAATAAAACCCCACAATCATAGCCTTACAGTCCCATGTAATCGTCAAGTAAAATATCATCTTAATACCAGTAACTGGCACATTCGCCTTTGCAGCATAGAAAGTTTTAGCACGAATAACATCAAGAGTGGTCACACCAAACAGCTTCTTCTCATCATAAGTACCAGCCTTCTTGAATACCTCAGCTGCAATCGGGACAGTCGAGTTGACAGGGTTGCTGATCATATTGACGAGAGCCTAAACAAACATACAGTCAACAAGTTCATGATTAGATTGATGTATATTAAACTCACTTGACAAATGTCACTTGACATCTTGGAGTTAGGAGTGGACCCACAAAATATCAAGTATATAATAGGTATATTAAGTGCACATACTGTTAGTTAGGCTAAAACTATATATTTGTACCCACAAATAAATTCAACTCGTACTCTCCGTGTCTCATGTACGGCCCATGTAACACATTAGACCCATTTCTCTTCCTACCTCAGCCTTGAGGCAAAGATACAAACAAAACCCTAACCTCTGTTCTCTCTTTCTCTCTCATCCTATAGCTATCTGTGTGGGGGGCGGCTCCGACCTCCGAGTGGCGAGCAAGTGGAGGCGTGGGCTGCGGAGGCAAGTGACGGCCGGTGGACGCGACGTCGTGACACGACGGCAATCATGCATGAGGCAACGGTGGTGCGGCGAACAAGGAGGTAGTGAGCGGGCAGTGGGAAGGGAGCCACGCGATATCAGGAAGGGAGCAACACCTCCAACTCACCGTCACTGTCCTCTCTCCAGATCTAGGTGTGCTCCTCCCTACTCCACTCATTTTCTTTCTTGCTCTGCTCTGTTGTACTCTACTCTGTTCCGGCTCCGATTCCTTCTGAAATATTCTAGCATATGCTTTCTTCATTCTTTCTAATAGATGTACAAAAATACAATCTTTACCTTAGACAATAGACAGTTAGTTGGAGCCTTATTACATACATTTACATGCTAATTTTGCTATTTTTTGTTCCATGGAAGGAACATACAGTTTCCTCTTAGATAAGAGGTTCTTGCTGACAGGGAAAAGAGCAAAAAAGGATAGGATCAGCAAGGTACGCAATTATCATTAATCTCTATAATTTGTTATCTAATTCATGCTATTATGCTCACCTTATATCGTCCATTTCCTTATAAGAAACCATTAATAACTATATTTGTTGTATTTTCATTATATCTATATACACGTAGCGTTGTATTGATGTTTTGAGAGAAACAGTGTGTTGCGATACCGGCGTATCGGTATCGACGTATCCGAGCAACCTAGCTCCGAAGTCCGAACACTCATCCTAAAAATTCTGGGTCCGCCAATACTTGGGCACCAATATAAGCACGCTTAAACTATCCAATGATGTCACATAACATCTCATTTGTCCATAGTAGTATACTAGTATACAATATACAATAGCATGGAGACGAAATGCAAAACAAGGTCTGGAGCCAGCGTGCCTGCTAGAAACAGCACAGCATTGTGGCAGGCAACTACCAACTGACCTGGAAGTTCGGTGCATTTGGGGCAAATTATTGATTGCTCTAGTACCTTCCTAGGCCACTGCACTGCCCCAGATCATTAATGAACACTAGACTAATCCACACCATGGCTAACTAGATGCAATTCCAAGCCACCAAAAGTACAGTTACCATATTTAGCAACCAAATCCATTTACTTCCGCTGCAGATATACAGTGCAAGGACACGATGCTTACGTTGGGGCAGTGCTTGGCGATTGCGGTGCAGAGGGCCTTCACAATGCTGGCGTTGATGTTGAAGAGGTCGTCCCTGGTCATGCCGGGTTTCCTCGGCACCCCCGCCGGGATGATCACGACATCCGACCCCTCCAAAGCCTCCCCGAGCTGGTCTTCCCCGACGAACCCCTTCACCTGCAGCAGAATTCGGAACCCCGCACCATTAGACGAGATTCAAGTATCCAACCGAGCTAGCGAGGAGCGCGGAAGGTAAGACGCGAGCCAGAGCCGGTACCAGGGCCGGCGTGTTGATGTGAGAGACGTCGGCTGCGACGCCGGGCGTGGCGGCGATATCGTAGAGGGAGAGCGAGGAGACGAGGGGGTTGAGCTTCACGAGGAGCGCGAGGGGCTGGCCGATGCCGCCGGCCGCGCCGAGGATGGCGACCTTCCGCTCCGGTTGTCCTCCGGCAGCGGCCGAGGAGTAGTCGCGGCGGCGGCGGCGGAGGAGCTGGGACGCGGATCTCAACAGCGACGGCCTCATCTCGGCGTTGGATTCGGCTCAGGCGTGTTTCGCCGTGGTGGGAGTGGAGGTGTGACTGTGTGAGGTGAGCCCGGGCGGGGGCGGCTTTTAATGGAGGAGGAAGGATTGAAAGGGGTGGATGGGATCTAAAGGTCGTAAGAGTTTCGACGTCTCTGCTGAGCCGATTTTTATTCGTCTCTACGTTGCGCCGTAGCATCTGAACTGGTCCGTTCATTTTAAATCGAACGAGTCGTAATCATTGCAAGCTACAGCACTAAATGCAGAACTTTTATGTTTTCCTCTCTCACAAAAATAGCAATATATTAAAATAAATACTATATATCTATTATTTAATATACTTTAAAAATCATGCAAAACTCAAAGGAGAAGAGCACTCCCGTCAGGGAATCCTGCCACTTGCGCACTACAGTTCATAACGACTTGCACGATGGCTTTACCCTTGGATGGTGGTACCAGTGCATCTCTTTTCTTTTTCTGTGCTTGTGACTAGTTGAGTGATCCAGAAATATTGCTAGTTTCTAGACTATCTGTAGCTAGGGGTGATTTTTTAACTGCGATCTAGAGTTTTTAGTCTTAATATAAATATTTATATGAACAAATTAAATATCGATAAACTAATTCAAAATTACCGTTTTGAAACTATAACAAAGAAATCCTATTTATTTATTTAAGTACCATAAATCGTTTCCCTTTGTGACCAACTCCCCAACAGCCGTGCTCCAAATTGGTCCTTTCAAAATTTAACCAAGCCATTCGAGCTTCAACATTTCGGAAGGGAAAAACAATGTACACAGTAGCACTGTTTGATAAGGACAGGAAAAACGACGCTGATTTGCTTGGTAACAAGGGCGTGTTACCACAACTGATATTCGTTCTTCACACGGTTAAGACAGTGATAAGCCCATTCTGTATCAGGCGATGCTCGGTAGCTTCATATAGGGGGTTCAGTCCCTAATCATCTCAGTTCATCTGAATATGCTCAAAAGGATCAGCAATATTCCGCAGCTCTTGCCCGTATCCATCCTCATCAAAATACTGGTACCAAGATGAAAAGAACAGCACAAGGCAAAATCCCATAGCCTCAACACGCAAGAAATTGGCACGTAACCATCAGAACACCGCAAACAAAATCACCTGAAACTATGGCAAAAACAACTCTCTACAGCACATAATTAGATACCAGCTTGAGAGTACAAATCGATTGGCATAATAATTCTTATCAACCATGACGCGTAACACAGCAATGTATGAAAGGGCCAACAAATTCATGGCAACGACATGTAGATTCAATGTCACACATCAAAAAGTTAACCCATCAGACAGGCAGGAAACATACACAGATGAAGCTACTCTAGCAAGCAACTCTTATAGAAAGCACAACTCCATCTGAAGTATGATAAGACTCATGATTCACTCTACTCGATCAGATCATCCTCGTCATCAGGTAGAGGCTGTGTTGCTGCAGCCGCAAGCTCAGCTTCATGCCTGTGAAGAAGATTGAAAGCAATGAGTAAATACCGCAGCGTTTATTTGAATCTACAATTTGAATATGAACAGACAGGAACATAAGACAAATGACTGAGAACAAAGGATAGCACTCACTGTTGCTGCATGGCCAAGTCAATGGCAACTTCCGGAGGTTTAAGAGCAACAGCTTCAACAAAGTGAAGGTTCGGATCACTGATAACATCAAAGCCATTAACAAGAATTAATACATAGCTAACATATATGATGAGGTCAACAGGCAAAGAACAAAGAATTGGGGGTAACAATATAGAGGAGAAAATTACCCGGCCAGTTTCCTTGCAAGATAAAGGAAGGGCTTCTCAAAGTTGTAGTTGCTCTTGGCAGAAATTTCGTAGTACTGCAGGTTCTTCTTCCTGTGGAATGTGACTTGCTTAGCTTTAACCTGCCTATTCTTCACATCAACCTTGTTACCACAGAGGACAATGGGGATGTTTTCACACACCCTGCAAGAGTTCATAACTGGACATCAGAATTCTGCAGCATACTTCACATTTGGTAAAGTTGATTGCTACAGAAACAAACCTGCACAAGTCCCTATGCCATGTTGGGACATTCTTGTAAGTCAGCCTTGAAGTGACATCAAACATAATTATCGCACACTGACCATGGATACTGCATGAAAGTAGAAAAAATAGAACCAATCAGACAAACAAAAAGAGACAATAATGAAAACCAAGATCAGTAGAGAAGCTTCACCGCATTTAATGAAACATAACTCCAAACACTTACTAGTATCCATCCCTAAGCCCACCAAACTTCTCTTGCCCAGCAGTGTCCCAACAGTAGAAACGGATCTTACCACAGTTGGTGGTGAAATCCAACGGATGAACTTCAACACCAATGGTTGCTGCAATGACAAATTTGTACAACAGTTTTCAGTTGCTATTCATGCCATTGGCAACAAGTGTAGGAAAGAAAGGAAAGTCAACATGACACATACGTTCATATTTCTTTTCGAACTCTCCCGTGAGATGCCTCTTCACAAATGTGGTTTTACCTACAACCAAAAATGGCATTATCACAACCTGTTGTAACTGGTGAGAGGTATCATACAGAGCAAATAGACAGAAGTCACTAAAACTAGCTAGAATACTATAACTGAGTAGACACAATGTTCGAATATTTGCAATAGAACTATGCAATAATTGTTGCATGTGGATGAGAAACCACAAAATGTGTAATTTCACACTTATAGATGCCACTGTTCTCGCAAATGCACTGCATTTACATCAGATTGAGACGTTCAGTGCAATCGATAATGATTCTCTTAGCTAGGCATGCATCACATAAACATCAAGGAATGAAACTTTTCATCCTCACATTGAAAAGTTTCAGGCATATTCCCTGATTGAACCAATGAAGTCGCAACAGATTTTGCCTGATTTTACTAATGACAAAAAGACAGGTTGACCAACCTGCTTAGTAATAAGGTTTGCTCTAAAAATCACAGCTTTCATCCAGTTATACAAAATGTACGGTCCCAATGTTGAATCAAGAATTGTCTTGCTTACTTAAATAGCATATTTTAGTCTCTTGGAATCCATGATAGAATCTGCAGTTAATCCATGATAGAATCCATGATAGATGAACTCCATGATTCCATTACTTTGCAAGTATAATCACACAGTTGTTGATATGATCTAAATCCAAAACAACAAAAAGCAATTCCTACTAGTCCATCAATCAGGAAACCTTAACATCGCATGACTAAAATTACTTTTACTCCCATAATGTCTATCTAATCAGGAAAACCAGACGCCACTACAAGTCGCAATCCATCAGATCTGGTATAAACCATACCGCGTAGACGCGTCAAACAGATCACGATCCGCTCTTTCAAAACAAATAAAGGAAATACCGGAAGGCTGGGAACTCACCAGTTCCGCCGTCGCCGACGATAACGAGCTTGAAGCTGGGGTAATCCACGGTCCCCTGATTCGGCAGAGCCTGGAACAAGCAAAACAGCACGGATCAGACAAACGCGGCCCCAGATCCCCATCCAAAACACGGCGAGATCGAAATCTGCTCGCGCACTCACCATTGGAGCAAAGGCGGCGATGCGAGAGGATGAGAGCGACGAAACCCTAGAATTCGAATTGGAATTGTGCTCCGTGCCCGTGGAGGCGGAGGGTTTTATAGCTGCGGTCGCGTTTATTTATTTTTTTTTCGAGGGCTGCGGGGTTCTATTAGCTTTGGATGGACGCAGGAATTGTGGCCGCTGGATCTTGGTCGGCGGGTGTGGATCGGATCCCGCTAGCTTCCGTCGCACGCGAGATTTCCGGCCGTCCGATCCGGTAGGTCAAAGGCCCAACCATTTCTTCGTCCATACAACACGTGGGCCCTGAGGTAGCATCGTGCTTACTTACGGTCCAATGTGTTCTAACTTCTAAGACAGGAGTTGCAAGCAGACACATACGACGCTTGTGGCAGCGGCACCACATGTGATGAGACTGTGAGCAGTCTCCCGGGGTCTAGTTGAATCGTCCCTACTTACATTGTGTGCAGAGTTAGGCTAGATACTTTTGAGCTTAAAATTAATTTATATTTATAAACTAGCTTTTAAATAGTACGTATTTTCAAGATATAGTTAATAAAAAATTTATAGTAAAAAGTATACTGAATTCAGTTGTATGGATCAAAATCATATGCGACTATTTTTCTCTACGTATTATCTATCATGAATAATCAGAATTTAAGTATTTAAACCATAAACCATCAGCTTAAAAAAGCTCACCCTAAATATATTTCTCTTCGGACCGCATCTTTACCACAAGAGATTGCTGAATTGAGTCCATTCATTCATTGCCGTCACACCACAACTGCATGAAAAGACTTCCAGCATGCCAATTGCAATGTGCATGAACGGGCGATGCGAAAAGATAAAAAGAGTGAGAGCATGACAAGCATGAAGCAGACACGCAGAGATCGTTGAAAACCAGGGGTACATTAGCTTTTGAGATCAAAGAGGGACTACAGAAGTGTATGTCCTCGTATCCAGAACACAAAAGGGAAAATAAATCAAATTCTGAGTACTGCTGTGCTTATTCGTTAAAGCAGTCAACAAAAAAAATATCTGAACAACTTGGGAGTCTTGAACGGACATGTTTTCTGCAATACTGAAACAATCTTCCTGCTTTGCATATCCACCTCTCAGTGTAGTTCACGTCTCCACGGAAAATGACAGGCATATGAATGTGATAACCCGCATATCTTAGCTAGCGCTAATAAGCGGATCCAAAATAAACAAGATTAATTAAGAAAATCATCACATTAGTCAAGCTATAATCAAAACTCCTTTTCAAATCAAATAACAGGAAGACCGTCCATATTACATCAATCAATCAATGATGGTTCGATTACATCAATTTACAGTTCTTGATCTCAACCACAACAATCCTCCGCAGAATATAAATAAATACATCACAATTATATTTACATCAATATTCGCTAAACCACAGCTCCAACCCGCTCTTCTAGAGGAAAAACAAGATTAATTAAGAAAATCATCACATTAGCCAAGCTATAATCAAAACTCTTTTTCAAATCAAATAACAATATGACCGTCCATATTACATCAGTCAATCAATGACGGTTTGATTACATCAATTTAAATTTCTTGATCTCAACCACAACAATCCTCTGCAAAATATAAATAAATACATCACAATTATATTTACATCAATATTCGCTAAAACTATAGCTCCAACCCGCTCTTCTAGAGGAAAAACACTTGCATATCGAAAAGAAAGAAAAAAAATTGCCATCAAAACTTGTTAGTCTCCACGCCCATCAAAACCGTCTAGACCTCAGATTTCCCATCCCAGCCCCGATCCTTCTCTTCACCGACCGTGATTATCTCCACGCCTCACCTGCATATGCAAAGACCAAAGAAATATTTTCCGACACAAGTTCTCCCAAACTTGACTGTCATCAGCACACACATGAAAATCACAACCTTAACCAACCAACAACACCAACCAGGTCATCCACGACCACAAATCTCAACGCTATCCGAAAATTAGCCTTAAATAACTCAATACGACCACTAGCTCAATTAGTACTCGAAAAAAACAAGTACTCGAGAATTACCATCGCTTCATTCAAAACATTCGGGCATAACATGCATCACCACCGACCAAAACCATCGAGCATCGACTACCGAGTACCGATCGTTACGATTATGACTACCAACAAATCACTGCATCATCGATTAACAACTTCCAAGTGTCACCGACAACCGCTATCGAGTACCGAGTCCTTCTGACTACTAGTACCGTTCCTCTGAACACAGTTCATCGATCGTCACCAGCCAGTCCTACCACTGGACTAACACGAATACTCAAAGCATTTGAAGATAGTAAGAGTTAAAGCACTCGTACCAACCATGAAGTCTACGAGTACAAACTGTGAAACCTACGGCAACCGATCACAAAGTCATCGACTATCGAAGTACCGACGAGGTACTATAATTACGAGTATGAAAAAATACTGTAGCTATGACTATCGATCAATTACTGCAGCATATGACCTTACGACGTACGATTGGTTCACTATTCGAGATTGAAATCTACGATTACACACCGTGGTCGGAGCCGGACATGGTCGAAGCCAGACGAGATCAGAGTTGGATGTGGTCAAAGTCTGCTAATCGGATAAGGCCGTTCGGACCACCCAGCATAGAGCTGTTCGGATCAACGATACAAGGCCGTTCGGACCACTGACTACCAAATATGGTCGAAGCCAGTCGTAATCGAAAAGGCAACTTGAAAACTCAAGCACAGAAGCACATCGACCTAAATATTCACGAATGCAGATTCTAATAAAATTAAATATCAATTATTCATCGTCAATGAATCATGACTATCATATGGTCTAACATATATATATATACTTCGTATTACACTGTGAAGTCTTTAACAATCACTAGTGTTGAGAATCCACACATGCACCTTATATCCCCAGACCGGCAGACCGAGCAGCAAACTAATCGATACAACAAGTTTTGACAGCAATGATAAATTCCGAGCCTTTTACTAAGCTCGCTACATCTTCGATCGAAAGACAGTTCAATGGCCCATGCTCTGCAACCCTGTGCGTGCTTCGATCAGATGGGCAACACCTTGGGGACGGGCACTGGGAACCTATGGATCTCGTCCATCCATGGGCTCCTAAAGTTCTTCTCCTTGGCCGGGTTCACCGATCGGAGCGCCTTCCACACGGCACTGTTGCACTTGAACCCCGACCCGAAGGCGATCTGCCACGTCCGGTCGCCCTTCTTGATCCGGCCCTTGGCCTCGACGTACGCCAGCTCGTACCATAGCGAGCTGCTCGACGTGTTTCCGAACCGGTGCAGCGTCATCCGGGACGGCTCCATGTGCCAGTCCGACAGCTGCAGGTTCTTCTCCAGCTCGTCCAGCACCGCACGCCCTCCTGCATGGATGCAGAAGTGCTCGAAAGCCAGCTTGAAGTCCGGGATGTACGGCTTCAACTTCCACTTCAGCACCTTCCGCCCGATCAGCGTCGTGAAGAAGAGCAGCTGCTCCGATATGGGCAGCACGAGCGGGCCCAGCGTCGTGATGTTGGTCTTGAGCGCCTCCCCGGCCACGGCCATCAGGTCCTTTGACAGCGACACGCCGACCTTCGCGTCGACATCCTCCCGCTGCGTCACGCAGCCGAAGCACCGGTCGTCGGCGCCCCGGTGCGTGCGCACGGTGTGCACCAGCTGGTACTTGGAGCGGCGCCGGGCCGAGCCGCGGTTCGACAGGAGGATTGCCGCACCGCCCATGCGGAACAGGCAGTTGGACACGAGCATGGACCGATCGTTGCCGAAGTACCAGTTGAGCGTGATGTTCTCCATGCTGATCACCACGGCGTACGTGCTGAGGTGCACCTGGAGCAGGTCTTTGGCAAGATCGATGGAGATGAGTCCGGCGCTGCAGCCCATGCCGCCGAGGTTGTAGCTGACGATGTTGCCCCTGAGATTGTAGTGGTTCACGACCATGGCGGACAGCGACGGCGTCGGGTTGAACAAGCTGCAGTTGACGACCAGGACGCCGATGTCCTTGGGATTCACGCCGGTCTTGGCGAAGAGCTCGTCAAGCGCGCCGAACATGACCATCTCTGCCTCCTTCCTTGCGTTGGCCATGGACGGGTTGGGCGGGATGTTGAGCACGGCCTCCGGGAGGTACGTGTCCTCGCCGAGGCCCGACCGCTCGATGATCTTGCGCTGGAACTCGATGTTCTCCGGCGTGAACGTGCCGAGGGACTCGGTGCAGTTCATGAACCGCTCGCGGCTGCACTTGCGCTCGTCCTCGGGCTTGTAGCACGCGAAGTCGACGAGGTACACGGGGCGCGGGCGCGTGAGTATGTAGGCTGTGGAGATGAGGACGAGCAGGGTGGAGCAAACCAGAACGGAGACGAGGTTGTACTGGAGGTTCTGCCACAACTCGGCGATGTCCCGCAGGGTGAAGGTGGAGAGGTGCGCCGCGACGAGGCCCAGGAGCGGCACGAGCAGGAGGTACGCGCCGTGGGTGATGAGGTAGTGGTACCCCAGCTTCACGTATTTTAGCTTCACGGACTGCTTGAAGTCCGGCAGGCCGCTCGCCGTCGACGACGACGGCAGCCTCTGCAGCAGCCGCGCTTGCTGCTGCTCAGTTCCTGGCCCGGCCATTGCGGCAACCTTACGGGACAAAGATTGCTAATCACAGCTCCTGTCACGAGCACAAGGATCGTTCGGTGAAGACCACTGGAAACGGGATTTCACTTATTTATCTCTCGCAACCCTCGACGCTCTAATGTCACTCTTTGCTTCTACCTTGGTCTTGGACGAACTTGTTTGGCCACACACCTGCGGTCTTACATAGATGCCTGCACCAATCCTAATCGGAGCAGGATACGAGACCTACATAGACATAATATCGAAAAGGGAAAGTTGATCATATACCCTCCCTTTAGTTGGCGATTTCAGGATTTACCTTCCCCACTCAATGACATGTGAGGTCATTATAAGTCACTAACATGTGGGTAGGAGGGTAAATCCTGAATTTCCATATAAGCGGAGGGTATATGATGAATAAATCCTATCGAAAATAATACTATCGTTAGAGACACACTACCGGTCCCAAGTAGGATTCCGAGGCTAGCTTATTCGGGGAGAACCAGATTACGGCCCGCTTGGTTGCGCTGAAAAGCTATAGTTTATAGCTGAAAATGCACTGTTGCAGCTGAAATTTTATTGTAGCTGAATATGACTTATTTGACGTAATTAAATTTAAAAATAGAAAAAATATGCTAGCTCATCACGGACAACGCAAACGAATACGGAAAAAAGAACCAGCAAAAAAACTAAAAGTTCAGAAAAAACAAAATTTATAAATAGTAAAAAATAAATCAGAAACTAGAAGCTGTTGTCGAAACAAACGGAGCCTACCGAAGCTAACCGTGACGGAGTCGAGAGTCGGTATCGGAGTCGGAGGCCACGCCACGCGCGGGATCCAAACCGAAACCCCGGCACGGCCAAGCAACACGCGGTCGAAGGCGGCAAGGGCGAGCGGTAGGAAGCGCGCTTACGTGCGTAGACCCGGGAACGCTCATGCTTTCCGCCTGACGGCCTAAAAACTGCAACACGGACGGGCCCTTTCCGTGAGGCTTGCGTGCGTGACGGGCTCGGGCTCGGCGCGGCGGGTACCAGCTAGGCGGCGAGCGGGTGAGGCGAAGGGGTAGAGTCGCGTGCTCCGGGCCAAACGCGCGGCCGCGCGCGTGTACCGGCCGAGGAACTCGGGGAACGGCACGGACGCGTGCGGTGCGGCGAGGTATTGGCGCTTTTCGAGCGTTTCACGCACGTGTATGTACACCGCGTCTCTAGGTTTTGGTGGTCGTTATTTGGACTAAAAAGTTTGGTTTATAACATATTTCATACTGTGACGGTTGAAAATACAATATAACTGCTAGTAATTTTTTAGCATAATTAAATTTAGAAAAATTAAAAAGTTATATCATCACGGACAATAAGAAGAAATAAGAAAAAAAAAAACAAAAGAGCCTAAAATATTATATTACCAAAAAAGATAAAAATAAAAAACTAGAAGCCAAAAGATAAAAACTAAAGCTTAAATAAGCGAGGTCAAAGATTTGGCTATTTCGGTGTCATTTCCTTCCTCGCTTTCAAGCAATCGTCCCGTACGCAACATGGAGCCTCCCGAGTAGAGTTTTCTAGGCTGTATTTGGCTTATGGCTAAAATTATGAATTAGTTAACCTTAATCTAACTAGATTAGTTTAACTTAAATATTGTATTTGCTAATAAATTTATTAATCTAAATTACTGATTAGCTAGATTAGTATTAGAAAAACAAAATTTAGAATAGTTAGTTGTGCTTTGTTAACTTATTTCACTAATTTAGTGGGTCAACTTAATCCTGATCTATGAGGGTTAAAATGTTTTAACTTGATTAAATTAATTCTTTCTAACCCAATGATGTTTGAGGGGTTAAACTTCGAACTGAACTCTTTAACTCCAAACCAAACATGCCCGCGTGAAAGATATAGGCATTCGATCTCATGTTACTTTCATCTCGCAAGCAAGTCATTGACCTGACCGGTGGAGCATCATTGTCACCCAATATCGTTCCAACAAGTTTCCCGGGCTTTCTGGTGAGTGTGAAACGAAACATTCAAGTGCAGCCTCGCAGTCTATGTCTCCATGTTTTTAAGTACTAGTAGTTCGCACGAATACATGCTGACCGAAAGGAATGCCCCAACCTTGATCAAACACGTACAAGTAAGACGGCTTCGTCAAAAGGATAAAAGAAGCGCGAATTGGTTGACTTGTGTTTACTAGCTTACGTGCATGCATGACCTGTAAGCTTTTGAAGAAAAGCAGGAAGCATCGAAGATAAACTCGCAAGTCAGGTACTTAATTGTGCAGTTAACAACAAGACTTCCTTCTGATCGGACAATGGAGAACCATAGCGTACACAAAATGAAAGCAGACAGGTGTACGGTTTAGTTTGGTTTCTTCATATAGCAAGGTTTTTTTTACCCCAAATGTGCATACACAATTCCACATTGAGCTACCTTTAAGCTTTACAGAATGGGAGTAATTCATAAACTTACGCAAGTACAACACAAAAATACTAAACAAACATACAATTGTGACTAATTTCTACCCAGTTGCAGTGTCTTTGACTTCGGCTTTTGGCTTCACATGACGATTTCTTTAAACGGTTTTGAGGCTTTTGGCTTAATGGGACGGTTTTTCCAAGCAGTTTTGAAAAGCCTCTTCTCCAAGTAACTTCTTAAACCTAAAACCGTGTGCGTCGTCCGTGTCGGTATCTCCATCATCCGCTATCGTCTCGAAAAGTACAGACAAAAGACATCAGCCGTAGCCCTAAAAAACAGGGCATATCCCAGTCAGTTCTACCACAAATTCATGACTTTTGCTGCTCCTTGTGTGGCATCTACATGGACAATGAAAATTCTATTTCTGAGCCAACCGCTCGTAATTACTTTGCTATATAAGTTTGGGGATTCATCTGTACATCAATACACTATCAGCTGTGTATGCCATATATCCATCAGTAAGCAACCCCACCTGAGAATGCATCTCGTTCATCATTGATTAAGCTCTCAGTTAACCAGTAACCATCCCATGAGCCTCCAACTCTCTATAACAACAATAAATTAAAATAGCTAAACAGCTGGAACGTAGGTAACAGAGGGATAAGCTGATAGTCACCTGAACCATTGTGAATTGAAGTATCTCTTCTTCCTCCGGACGAGATCCTCGAACTCAAACTCTTTATTTAAATCGGTAAGATTTATCTCAGCACGGAATTTTTTATCTGTTTCGTAATACTTCTCTTCTTTAAATAAAGAAACAAATGTCAAGGGAAAATCAACCTTTTCAACCCATAAACTGCTCAATATTTTCTTTCTTTGTGGCCAAGCAGCACTCGGTAAGTTGAATGGTGAAATATCCGACGGAAACGTTCAAACTGGAACAATACGGGTGGGAATTAGTAAGGGAGGCAACTATGATTAACAAGGGAGGTCAGAACGAAAAGGTTTCTGGCCTACCTGTCCTAGATTAATCTGTCGTCCAAAATAAGTTGACCTTTCAAAAGGATCAAAGCCTGCAAACTGTTAAGACCATATAGACTCCTCAGACAGATCAAGCTGAGTTTCATCAACACCATTTTTCTAGGGAAATTCATCAATTACATATATAAGGAAATGAACAATTCTCATGCCTGTGCTATTACCCGGTACATGACCTCTATCCCATAGTCTTGGCGGGGTTTATCATTGTATTTTAAGGCCTCAAGCTGGTATTCCACTGCTTCTTCTGCATTAAACTGAAAGATGGAATCATGCTAAACGTGTAACTCCAGATTCGAATATTATGGAAAGAACAAAGAGTCAAAGAAACCACAGTAAGATCCAGAAAATATGGCAAACCCATGAATCACAAAATACAGGATTAACCGGCATGCATGTACAACATGTGCAATGCTGGCGTAATTATTACATCTGACATGGCATGCCGCAAAGGCCTGCTAAACTAAATGCTATGCTCTATAACAATTCAGAAGTTGTTCTGTAAAGGCCTGAAAAGTCCCCAAATTCTACCAGTTGCCTGCAGCTTCATTACATATGAAGTATGGCTATCTAACTTTGCAGTCTCTTAAGATATAAATTATGGAGCATACGGGGGGCAAGAAGAAAGCAATGAGGTCCATCACATCGATAATGATCTTAGGATTCTGCCTACAAGAATATCTGATAGGCAAAGCTAAGTGTCTCACAGCCTGCTTATTACCATCTAATTGTAAATTATGTGCAGGTATTATCTGCCATGCCATTCGCTTATCAGTTATTTATCCAATTCTTAGGTAGGACAGCAAGCAAAATGCCCAAGGCAAATACATGAAACAAGAGTACCTGCTAACCAGATCAGTTGATCAACAGAGCTAAAATTTTGACAAAAAAAAACAGCACCAACAAAAAAACAGTTGTGCACCAACAAAAAAACACCAGGTGGTATAATCATACACAATTGGAACTTCTAGTCCAAAGCCTACAAGTGATGTAGTATCACTAGTTTAGTCAACTGATGCCCCAAGGATGACAAAAAATAGAACGACAGGTATTTCAGAGTGGAATGAAGGGAAATGCGGCAACCGAGGGCAAAATGGTCTTTTCTAAAAGCTTAACAGAGGGGCTGTATTTGGTGGGGGGGGGGGGGGGGGGGTGACGGCAATGGCATGGAGTGAAGAAAATTTAAAACCAGATGGCACGGAATGAATAAGGAGTTATTTGATGGCGGATCGTGGAAGAGGGAGTTATTCGATGGCACATAATGGATTCTCATTTTACTTTAGTTGCACAATTTGCCCTAGTCATACGTACAAAAGGATAGTTTATGGAAGTTCCCATTTAGTAGAATGACTTAGTCGTTCAGCCATGGCCCATGGGTGGCAGATTCCCTATATGCTTTATGCAAATGAAATTATAGAAAAGCACGGGATGGGCATCAGGCAACAGAATCGTCAGAAGAACGAAGTTTGTTCTCAAATAATATGGCATCCCCACATGACATGATCTATATTCTACTTCACGCTGCTGGTCCATAACATTTGCTGTTGGAAATTACAGGAGATAGACATTCTGTAACAATAATTGTCTGTCCCCAAATGTTTATAGCTCAAACTACAGGTGTTTTGCGGATCTATCTATCATGTATCATGTACCAGCTCAAACAAATCCTGAACTGAATTAGTAACTAGCATAATGCCTTACGATAAGTAACCTTAAATTTTTTAGTAGGCAAAAACTGGATTTCCACTTTGGCTGGATAAATCATCGGTACAGCTGCATCGGACAGAAAACCGAATTGAGGATTTACTCTCTGTTAATAATCTACTTTTCTTTGTTGGGTCAAACTGAATGAGAATCACTTGGCTTTATCAAATTGCCAAGCTAAAAAAACCTTAACCTGGGAGCTTACTCCACTGTTATGGTTTCATTTTAATAAAAATGGGACAGGGGCTTTGACCCGTGTTTCTATATATAAAAAAGTTGTCAAACCTGCATATTGCAACTGCAGGAACAGTGAAACCACTTTTATTTGATACTACAAAATTGATGTTTAGTTAGGCTGACATACAAAATTGAGATGAGATATGTATCTGAACGCATCATTTGGCCAGAAAATGGCAGCCTTTTTTCTAGTCTTGATCTAACCCTGAGCATATGCCTCATGGTAAACGGTGCCAGTAACCCGCTTTTATTTGATATAATACTACTTTTACTGTGCCTCTTTCCGTCCAGCTCCATTTCAAGGCATAGATACTGAAGTGCTGGAATATAATACAAGGACGTCTCCGAAATGTGTCTTGAGTCCACACTCCAGCAGGCACATTCCTGCGGTCCAGCCTGACTACGCTACCTCGTTTTTCCCCAAGCTCGTAACATGTCAATCTGGTTGACCTATAGACTATAGCTGCATGCGTACGTGCAGAGCAAAAATCAGAAAGGACAGGTGGAGATTGAGGCGGGGGTACCGACCAATCGGAGGAGAGGAAGTCGGGCACGTCCGAGGCGGAAGCGGAAGCCAAAAGTCGGAGCCGGGCTGCGGCGCCGGTCAGGGCCGGACGCGCCGATCTGAGGCCGCCGCCGCCGCAGCAGAAGCAACGGATTGGCGCCGGCAGGAGAGCCCCGTCTGTCTCCGGTTTATTCAGGCCACTGACGAGTGAATTTTCCGAGAAGATTGGGCCGGACTCCACGTCTTCCTCTTCCTCCAGGTTTAGGTTTGGATTAAAAAATAATAATTTATAGTTAAAATCCCATTATCATTGAGTGAAATGATACTGTAACTAAAATTAGTTTGTTTAGCGTAATTAAATTTAAAAATAAAAAATATATTAACTCATCATAGATAATGTAAACAGTTAAAAAAAGAACCGGTACAAAAGTTAAAAAAACTAAAAGTTAAAATAAATAAAATTCATAAATAATAAAAAAGTAAATTAGAAGTTTAAGTTAGAAATAAGTGGGACGAAAATTTTCTGCCCCGAAAACTTTTCCATTTGCGGCCCACTAGAGAGGACGTTAATTTCGTTAACACCCTCGCTTACCGACTGCCGCCCGCTTATCCATTCGCGCTCCCCAAGCAAGCAAGCGGCCAGCAAAGCGCCAGCTCCTCGCTGCCTTCTTCTCCAAACCTCTCCTAAACCTCGCGACTTCCCACCGCCATGCCCATGCCCGCCTCCTCCTCCACCTCCCAGAATGCCGCCTCCGCCCACTAGTCCGCAGCTAAACCCTCCCCTCCTCCTCGCCTCCCTCCGGTCCCCGCACCTCCTCCCGCCCTCGCACCACCACCTCGCCCCGAGGAAGCGCCCCCGCCGTCTCAGCTCCACCGCCCCGCCCGCCGCCGTTTCGTCGTCCGTGGAGGCCACCTCCTCCGACCCGAGCGCGGCGCTGCGGGCGCTCTGCTCCCATGGCCAGCTGGCCCAGGCGCTCTGGCTCCTCGAGTCCTCCCCGGAGCCGCCCGACGAGGACGCCTACGTGGCCCTCTTCCACCTCTGCGAGTGGCGCCGCGCGGTAGAGGCCGGGCTGCGCGCGTGCGCGCACGCCGACGCCGAGCACGCGCGGTTCGGGCTCCGCCTCGGGAACGCGATGCTCAGCATGCTCGTCAGGTTCAGGGAGTCCTGGCACGCGTGGAGGGTGTTTGCCAAAATGCCCGAGCGGGACGTCTTCTCCTGGAACGTCATGGTGGGCGGGTACGGCAAGGCTGGGTTCCTCGAGGAGGCGCTGGACTTGTACCACAGGATGCTGTGGGCAGGGGTGAGGCCCGATGTCTACACGTTCCCCTGCGTGCTGCGGAGCTGCGGGGGCGTCCCGGACTGGAGGATGGGGAGGGAGGTGCATGTGCATGTTCTTCGGTTCGGGTTTGGGGACGAGGTCGATGTGTTGAATGCGCTCGTGACCATGTATGCCAAGTGTGGGGATGTTGTGGCTGCGCGGAAGGTGTTTGACAGTATGGCTGTGACGGACTGCATCTCATGGAATGCGATGATTGCTGGGCATTTTGAGAATCATGAGCGCGAGGCGGGGCTGGAGTTGTTTCTTACCATGCTGGAGGATGAAGTGGAGCCGAATCTCATGACGATAACCAGTGTGGCTGTTGCATCTGGATTGCTGTCTGGCATTGGTTTTGCAAAGGAAATGCACGGGTTTGCGGTAAAGAGAGGTTTTGCCCCTGATGTTGCAATCTGTAACTCTTTGATTCAGATGTATGCAAGTCTTGGGAGGATGGGGGAAGCGGGTACTATATTCTCAAGAATGGAGACTAAAGATGTCATGTCATGGACAGCCATGATATCAGGGTATGAGAAAAACGGCTTCCCAGATAAAGCTCTTGAAGTGTATGCACTGATGGAAGTAAATAATGTAAGTCCTGATGATGTTACTATAGCAAGTGCCCTTGCTGCATGTGCTTCCCTGGGGCTATTAGATGTTGGCATCAAGTTGCATGAGCTAGCTAAGAGGAAGGGATTCATCAGGTACATCGTAGTTGCAAACGCACTCCTTGAAATGTATGCAAAGTCCAAGCACATTGATAAAGCTATTGAAGTTTTCAAGTACATGCCCGAGAAGGATGTAATATCATGGAGTTCAATGATCGCAGGCTTTTGCTTTAACCATAGGAGCTTTGAGGCTCTGTACTATTTCCGGCATATGCTGACAGAGGTAAAACCCAACTCTGTTACTTTCATCGCTGCCCTAGCTGCTTGTGCTGCTATTGGGGCTTTGAGGTGTGGTAAGGAGATCCATGCACATGTTTTAAGGTGCGCTATTGGATCTGAAGGTTATGTACCCAATGCTCTTCTGGACTTGTATGTGAAATGTGGTCATACGGGCTATGCTTGGGCACAGTTCAGTGCGCATGGTGAAAGGGATGTTGTATCTTGGAATATCATGCTTGCTGGTTTTGTTGTTCATGGGCACGGAGATATTGCTTTATCATTCTTCAATGAAATGGTAGAAACTGGGGAGCATCCGGATGAAGTTACGTTTGTTGCACTATTGTGTGCTTGTAGTAGGGCTGGAATGGTTAGTCAAGGTTGGGAGCTTTTTCACAGCATGACTGAGAAATACTCAATTGTTCCAAATCTCAAGCACTATGCATGCATGGTGGATCTACTGAGTCGTGTTGGTAGATTAACAGAAGCTTACAACTTCATCAATGGAATGCCTATCACACCAGATGCTGCTGTATGGGGAGCATTGTTGAATGGATGCCGGATACACCGGCATGTTGAACTTGGGGAGCTTGCTGCAAAATTTATCCTTGAGCTGGAACCTAATGATGCTGGATATCATGTTCTTTTGTGTGATTTATATACTGATGCTGGTAGATGGGCTCAAGTGGCTAGAGTGAGAAAAACCATGCGAGAGAAGGGATTGGAGCAAGACCATGGATGTAGCTGGGTTGAGGTTAAAGGAGTTATCCATGCATTTCTTACAGATGATGAATCACATCCGCAGATTAAAGAAATAAATGCTGTTCTACATGGCATATATGAGCGGATGAAAGCATCTGGTTTTGCTCCTGTTGAATCTTATTCTTTAAAAGATAAAGAAGTGTCCAAGGACGACATCTTTTGTGGTCACAGTGAAAGACTAGCTGTTGCTTTCGGTTTGATCAACACCACACCTGGCACCTTTATTTCTGTCACAAAGAACCAGTACACTTGCCAGAGCTGTCACGAGATGTTAAGGATGATTTCTAAAATTGTTCGAAGAGAGATAACTGTTAGGGACACCAAGCAATTCCACCATTTTAAGGATGGAAGTTGTTCATGTGGAGATGCAGGCTACGGATGAAGAGCTTGTAGAAGGAGGCTATATAATATGTGGCCATTGTGCTATTATCCATCTCTGATGCCACAACCACCAGTACAGACGTCTTTAGCAACAATCATTGTTAACTTGGGTATATCAATACAGTCACTAGCAAGTAGCAAGACAGCTTGGATACAGCAACATGACCACCAGCAACACTGCTTGCTGCTTGGATAAACAGAGCTTATATTTTGGGTTATATGGAGCAGTTTCATGCAAATTTACAGCTTGGTACATGACAAAGAATGGTGAAAATTGAACTGAGATACTGGGCACTCAGTTTCTGACATATCTTGACCCCACAGAAAGTAATTTCTTTCTTGCTATCTTTTTATCGGTTAGGTTACAAAGAAGTCCTGTTGTTTTTGGCACACTTTTTAATGTTCCTTTCTTGCAGTCTCCTGAAGTAGTGCTTCTTCGAGTAAGCTTAAGTTATTGAGGGAGGGTAGTATTAGTATAGTTGATTCCATGCTGTTCTGCTGAATATGAGTAACAGTAATTGTAATGCCTTAAACTACAGGCTACAGAATTGTAGAGCTGCAATTTTGCCGGTGTCATGTTAGAAATAGTAAATATGTGAAACTAGAGATTTTGGCATATTGGGAACTTGGGATTACTTTTTGACATGTCAATGCGGCCATTTATGTAATTTAAGAAACATGAAGCTAATAAGGCATTCAAAATAAAAAAGAAAATTTATAACTTGGATTTGCATTTGGACCTAAAGGCTAAAATATCCAGAAACCTTGGAAAATGGAAAGGGCACCTTCTTGTTAAATCATTTAGGAACTGTTAGCACAGTTGCCAATCTCTTAGGTGACTGGGCTGATAATATATAGGAAAAGGTCTATTTTTTAACCTTGAACAATGGCATCGGTTCGTTTGTCAACACTGAACTCTGAAACTATCTAGAACGGTACCTTGAACTAATGAAACCGTTCATTTTACCCCCCTTGAGCCAAACCCGTGGTAGTTTTCACTGACATGGCGCCTACATGAACAAATTTTAGTGATGTGGATGCCATATGTCTGCCACATCATCCACCACATCATTTTCTTCAACTACATCTCCTCCCCCTGTCTCTTTCTATAACATCCTGGCCCATGATGACCCCATATATGTGTGTGCACATGAGGGTGTGGGTTAGTCTCACCTTGCTAGCTTAACTTGAGAAGCACTTACATATAAGCCTAGGAGTTCCAATGGTAGCACCTCCGGTTAACCGTTTTGCACGAAGCGAGGATGAAAATGCAAGCGGTTTGCTACGTGTGCATGGCCTATCCAGAATGAGGTTAGGTCTGAGCCGGTTTGGACCCTAGGGCGTTACACTTTCTCCCACTCTCTATTCTTGTTCATTTGGAATTCCACCCTTCCTCTCCTCCAATTCGACACGCCCTGATGGGTCGCGCCGCCACTGCCTCCTGCCCCGCCTCGCCGTCTCGCTCTACATCCTCGCTGTCCGCTTCTGCCACCTCACGACACTATTCGAGCACGTCGACTCTATTTGGCTGCCCGCATTGCTGTAGATTCGTGCTTATGTGCTTTAAAAACCATGCATAAGTGTAGTGTGTAAGTATAACCCGTGTTATGTGTGTTTAACGGATTTCTCTCATTTGCGCTAAGTGGATAGTATCCATTAGAGTTAGATGGGGCTGGCTGTCTTGTCTATTTAACGGGTTAGGATGAACACTTACTAGTTAACGATCCAACCATCCTAATTTTATTCATTAAACCCAAATGTTCTAAGGTTAGGGTTGGAGAAGTGTGAGTGTTGCGGTGTGCTCTCTTGTCCTCCAGGTGGAGTAGCTGTAAAACATTGAACCTCAAGTAGCAATATATCAAATTCGCTCATCTCTCACGAATCACTCTTGTTTTGATTGATTTGATCTTGATTTGGTTGGTTTTAATCTTCTCCCTTCCCTTCTTGATCTTGTTGAATACCAAAGACGAGTAAGTAATGAAGATGTATAATGAAAATCAATTCTCATCCATCTAGGTATTAGGTTTGGTAAGTTTATGAAGTTGCCTAGTTTTGCTTGGATTTGACCTCGTCGAAAATTTTCTTGATCTAGTTATTTTTGCTATGATTCTCTTAGTGTTCTTACTTACTATGATATATGGGAATACATCTAGAGCTATCTTGGTCATCTTCTACTCACGAGCAAGTCATATTCATTGTTTTGAGTTTTTTTGCCTGGTTTTGGTGCAGTCTTGCTTGTTCTTGAGAAAAATCTGAACTTGGATATTGATTCTTGCTATCCTTGGCTAGAATAGGTTTCTGAGACCTTAAGCAAGGAGTATGTAATATTTCATATTATTTAGATTTGTATTTTTGGAGTTGCATCAAAAGTTGCATCGGTTCGGGCTGAATTTCCTACTTTGGAACAGGGTAGGCCGATCAGACCGGACCCCCTCCGATCATACTGCTAAGGCCTGTCAGACCGTTGTCTAGCCGGCGGTTTGACTACCAGAGACCGGTCAGACTGCTCCTGGCCGTCGTTCTAATCACCTTAGGCCCAAAATTCTTAGCATTTTAGTTTCTTGATTTGCTAGCTTTTGTGTTGTTTTTTAGCCTAATTTTCATATTTTTATAGTTATTGGAGTGAAAGATCGGCGAATACTTAGAGGAAATTAGAATGCACCATTCATCTCGGTTGCCATACCGGTCCTACACTTCATAGTGCAATAAAGTCGGTAATATGTTTTGAGTTTGCTTCTGTTTATTACCAGCAGGTGACATCAAGGAAGGACCAACACCAGTACTGGGCACACAAGGATAAACCATATTGGTATATCTTTGTTCAGTGAATTTGCTGAATCCTTTCAGTCATTCCATGTTGGTTCGAAGCTAAGGCAAGAACTTGAGACCCCATTTGACCGGAATACAAACCATCCAGCTGCTCCGATAACCACGAAGTATGGTGTTAGCAAAAGAGAGTTGCTCAAGACTTGCATTGCTAGGGAATGGTTGCTAATGAAGAGGAACTTATTGTTTACATCTTCAAAGCACTTCAGGTAATTACCACTTCACTCTTACTCAACTCATAGTAATGGACGTTGACAAAACCTTGACATTACATTTCTTAAACAAAGTGTTAACATTTCTGCTTTTTTTTTACCACAGCTTGTCATACTTGGAGGCATTGCAATGACAGTCTTCCTGAGAACAAAGATGAGTCATGACGACTACGAGGGTGGAGTAATTTATCTAGGTGTCCTCTTTCTAGGGATTGTGACGCACCTCTTCAATGGATTTGCAGAACTTGCTATGAGCATAGTTAAGCTTCCCATATACTATAAACAAAGAGGTTACTGCTCCTATCCATCTTGGATCTACGCGCTACCAACTTGGATCCTCAAGATACCAATATCATTTGTTGAGTGTGCAGTGTGCTGTCTGGATTGCTATGACATATTATGGGATTGGCTTTGATCCAAACATAGAAAGGCAAATATGTAGCAAATCTCACTTGGTGTTCATGTTCCTCAATCACTTGAGCAAGTTTGTTTACCAAGCATTAACCACTTACACCAATCTGCAGATTCTTCAGGCACTACCTTGTGCTTGTATTGGTAAGCCAACTGGTGTCTGGGCTTTTCCGTCTCCTTGCCTCTCTTGGACGGGAGATGGTCCTTGCTTACACATTCGGGTCATTTGCTCAGCTTATCATGTTGGCACTTAGTGGATTTATCATATCAAGAGGGTACATTAATTCATGGACCAAACTAGGGTAGTAGAGAAATGCTTGTATTTCTGTAAAAAATTCATGAAAGGCTCTTATCAACAGCTCATCACTATTTTTTTTTCTTCTCAGAGAATATCATGAAATGGTGGGTTTGGGGTTATTGGGCCTCCCGATTGATGTATGCTCAAAACTCGATAGCACAGAACTAGTTTCTTGGACACAAATGGACACAAATGGAACAAGGTAAGGGAATCAGAAATACAAGAATTAGGCCAATTGCATCACTCTTCAGAGCGAGTACCTTCGATGTCTATGATTTCCTATATGCAGACTACTGACCATTCATTCAGCAACGACACGCTTAGCGTACAAATACTCAAGGCCTGTGGCATATTTGTAGATCCAAACTGGTACTGGATTGGTGTTGGTGGCCTGATTGCGTACATCCTCTTATTCAACATCCTATTCATTGTATTTCTTCATTTTCTGGGGCGTAAGTCTTACCTACTCTGGCATGTTGATTCAATCCTTTTCCTTGTAGATAGAGAATACAAATATTATAAACCTTAATAATTTCTATTTGAATCTGAGCTCCGGATGCAATGCTGCAGCTCGTGGCAAGGGTCAGACAGTAGTATCTGAGGGGGCATTGAGATTGAAGCATGCCAATAGAACAGGAGAGGACATTGAATTATTGCCAGCAGGAACTGACTGAGAAGCCAGCATCTCAAGGCTAGTCTCCACTCTCCAGAACCCAAATGACCACCAAATTGCATTGCAATGATGTTCATGATTCAAACTGAAATGACTTGAAAGTCGAAACTAATGGCCTGTTCTTTTTTGTTTTACCTTATGACTTGAAGTTACTACTTATGACTTTTAGACTATTTGTGATAGAGAGTACGGAGTAAAAAACTTTTAGACCAGGTGTTCTTACAGCATTGATGGTGGGCATAAGTGGTGCAGGGAAGACTACTCTTATGGATGTCTTGGCAGGACAGAAGACTGGGGGTTACATTGATGGAGATATTTGTATGGGAGCGTATAATATACGCTCATTCTTATGGTCTAAAAAGTCATAAAAAATTTTGGAATTTTTTTTTCAGAATTTTCTCTTTTTTATACTCTTAACATAAAATAAATTTGAAATTGAAAATTTATATATAGATAGAGTAAACCACGAAGTACGTTTAGATTTTTTTGCGACTTTCTAGTTTGAATGTACAGTAAGTGCACCGTAAAGCTAGATGCACACTATATGTTTCTGGGTATCCAAAAATGCAAGAAACATTTGCTCGTATCTCTGGCTATTGTGAGCAAAACGACCTTCATTCTCCTCACGTCACAGTATATGGATCGCTTACTCTGCATGGCTCCGACTGCCAGCCGAGGTTGACGCTAACGCAAGAAAGGCAAGTGAAACTAGACTGAAACTACACTTCCCATGAGAAGAGCCCACTTGCTCGGTCGTTTTGTAAACTGCGCTGCTCACGCTACGCTACTGTGTGGCAAATATCTAACCGACCGGGCCCCACGCCCCCGACGTGCCAACTGCACCTTTTTACACGCCACTGGCACGACTAGGGGTGCAAACGGGTCGGGTTAATCCCGACCGATCCGGCATCGAATCCGATTGGTACCAAATCCGGAGAAAAAATATGGGTTAGGATATGGTAACAGCAATATCCGTCCGAATCCGATACGTCTTCAAGTTTGATTTCAGGTTAGTACTACTATTTGACGTTTCATTTTCTTTTGCAATGGTAAAATAAAATCTTCCACATCAGCTATTAAGTAGTAACATCAAGTTCTTGACAGTACGTCCTCCTACTCCATTTGTTGTACTGCATGCATTCCTTACAAACGGGTTAATCCCGACCGATCCGGCACCGAATCCGATTGGTACCGAATCCGAAGAAAAAATATGGGTTAGGATATGGTAATAACAATATCCGTCCGAATCCGACTCGTTTGCACCCCTAGGCACGACAAGTAAAGACAGGTTCGGGCGCCCACGCACGCTCCCGCGGCTAGCTAAAATCCAGCGTCCAAGTCCAAATCAACCGCCGTGATCTGACCAACCACCTCCTGTATATAGGGACAACCCGTGCAACGCCCCCATTTCCCTGGAGAAACCTACAAAACTTCCATCCATCGCAACAAGTCGTGTCGCGAACTCAAGGACCTCAAGCATGGCGGTTTCCTCCGCCAGTTGCTGCCAGCTCAAACCTCCAACTCCGCCCAAAGAATTTGCTACTTGTAGCACCCCACATACCGATGTGAGATACTACTATAGAACGTCCTCGCTAAAGTGAAGAATAAAAAACAATAATAAAAAAGAAAAGAGTAAATAAACTTTAAAGGTAATTTACTAAAGAATCAACGGAGACTGAAATAAATGTTTGAAATATGGGACCGATCCACTTCTAATCAAATAAAGAATAAATAAAACAACAAATAGTGGCAAGCCATGGTGCTGAAAACTCGAGTGCTTCCACCCATGCATGATGCTATCACTCCACTGCCCTTTTACTTGAGAACGAAAAGAGCAAGCGTGAGATTTAGAAATCTCAACAAATACCCAACAACGGTCGCAACACGATGGGTAACAGACAGTAATGCAAGCAAGGTATAAAAAGGACAAGCAAGACAAGTAAGCAATTAACACAGGTTAAGTGCAATGAAACTAAATTATTGTAAACACTGATATGGATCGGAGATAGAGATCACAAGAACAGTAACATTAAAGATAAATGGTATATAGCAAGTTATGACAGTGGCACCAGCGATCACTTCCCACATACCCGGTTATACGAGAATAATTAGGCACGCCATCGTCCTTGACTGTATAACAGCCGACGGAGTGTAATATCCTGAGTAACGAAAGTATACGACCCCTGTACGTTACCAGGTGGGTGGAAATCTCCCTTATATGTGGATGATACCAGGCCAAGTAACCGTCATCTGGTCAACCGAAATAACTGTTATTTAGCAAGTTGTGGCAACGGCACTGGCGATTACTCCCCACATACCCGGTTATACGAGAATAGTCAGGCATGCCACCGTCCTCGACTGTATAACTGCCGATGGGGTGTAATATCCTGAGTAACGAAAGTGTACGGCCCCCCGTATGTTACCTAGTGGGTGGAAATCTCCCATATATGTGGTATCCCAGGCCTGGTAACCGTTATATTATTAACTGTTATATGGTGTGAATTTAAGGAACTAAGAGAAAGTTAAGATAAAATTAGAAGAGGTGAGGGAATTTGCTAAGGTAGGAAATGAAGGCACATAATTCTCGATATGAGGATGATAGGGGATGATAATATGGTGATAAGGTAACTGATGTATCATGAACAGATTATATAATATGAATTTAAAGGAGCTAAGAGATGGTTTGGATAATGCTACGATAAAGTTATGAGAAGTGAAAAGAGGTGCTAGGGTTAAAAATGGAGAGACCTAGTTCCTGACATGAGGCGATGTAAGATAATGATAAGGTGATAGCGATATAAGGATTATCCTAAAGAGGTATTATAATAAAGCTCACGCAGGGCTATCAATCAATCAAGTTTTACTAGATGATAAGCAATTATTAGTCAGATTAACAGGTTTAATACATACATCCTTCATAGCCCAAATACGACATTCATACAATTAATGGAACATAATATTAGGAAATTAAAACATAGCAGCCCCAAAATCAAAAGAGTGTTAATAATTTAAATCTAAGTTAAAAAATGTTCATATGCTACGCCCCCTATTAACAATTGAAACATAGATTCTAAAACATTAACTAAAAGTATGCACTCTAGACCATTTAACCGAGCATCCTAATAAACATAAAAGCATGTTTACAATGGGGTTGAGATGGTTTTAGGCTTTGTTTCAAAGTGCTGTATCTTTTGAATTTTGGTTGAAATGGTGTTATAAGGACTGTTAGCTTTTTTATATATTTAATTAAAAGAACATAAAGAAAAATAGGGGAAATCTTAGTTATACCTCCACGGATAATGCAAAAAAAGGGAGAAAAGCCACGTTAAAAAAGGTAATACATTCTAAATAGCTTTTGACTTCTAGAAATTAGAGGTCATCACTATTTTCAAACAGGGCTTTAGGACATGGTTTGTGTGAGAGCAGGAGGACGCATGGGAGATGTACGGCAATTTATAGATGAAACCTACAATTGTTGCTACTTGAGTAGTACAACGGCTCGAGTGAAGTACATGACTGGAATTGTCTGCCTGGTTCATGCAGTACGACAATAATCTTAGCCTATATTTATATTGACTTCTATTCTGATGTTTATTTAAAAGTCATAAGGTAATATGAATATCTAGTTTCTCGAATCAGTTTCTCCACTCCTCTTGTTACTGTCTAGCTCTGAGGATAAGCTAGTAAGATCACAGTGATGGGCAAGCGGTGTAAAAAATGAGGGAAAGATACGTACGTATGATGGGAGTGAGAGGAGTGGGGTGGGTGATGTATTTGTAACTTTCTGCCTTATTTTCGAGCGAGAGAAGTGAAAAAACCACTTTAAAAAAATCAGATATTCATATTAATTTTTAGTTTTTAAAAAAAGTTTAAAACACAAGAACCAATGGAACGTCCCTGTAACCAATTCACATGCTGCGGTTGCCGATCGTCCCCACACTTTTTTTTTGTTGTCCCGACATGTCACTTCTTTTACCAGCAACTAGTTCTTTTTAGAGTGAAGACAATTGGCTAAGTAATACAAGCTCACGGCCCACATATCGTGGATCCTGACAAGTGGCATTGCAAATTCAATTAACCTAAAAACCTACCCTTGACGGTAATTGAACTACGACAGTCGACTAGGGCTGTAAACGAGCCGAGCTCGAGCGAGCTTGACCTGGCAAACTCGAGCTCGGTAGAAAATCGAGTCGAGCTCGAGCGAGCCTGAGATCGACATCGAACTTTAAGCTAGGCTCGAGCTCGGCTCGTGTAGGTTCGGTGGGGAGGACTGAGGAGGGAGGGAGTACCTGCAGGCTCGGCTCGTGTAGCTGTCGGATCCGGGTCGAGGAGGGGCGGCGCCGCCGGGGGAGAGGAGGGGTGCCGGGGGGAGGAGAGGCGGCGGCGGCGGCGGGGGAGAGGAGGGGCGCCGAGGGGGGACGAGGAGGAGCGGCGGCGGGCCGGGTTGAGGAGGGGCGCCGGGGGGACGAGGGGCGGCGGCGGGGGGCAAGGAGAGGCGGCGGGAGGCGAGGAGCCGAGGAAGGGGACGGGGGGGGGGGGGGGGCGGCGGGGGGAGAGGAAGGGGACGGGGGGCGGGAGAGGGGGGGCGGCGCCGGGGAGGGGGGCGAGGAGAGGCGCCGGCGAGGGGAGGAGGGGCGGCGGCGGAGAGAAGGGGACGGGGGGCGGGAGAGGGGGTCGGCGGCCGGGGGGGGGGCGAGAAGGGGCGGCGGCGGGGGAGAGGAGGAGGGCGACGAGGGGGACGGGAGTGGGGGGCAACCGGCGGCGGGGGCGGCGAGGAGGGACGGGCCGCGGGGGGCGGCGAGGTGGGGCGGGGGGCAGGAGCCAAGAGGGGCGGCGGCGGGAAGCAGGCCGCAGGCGGAGGCGCCGAGGCGGGTGGGGGAGAGGCGGGGGGGGGGGGTGACCGGTGGGGAGTGGGGATTTTGAGAGGGGTGGGGGAGGCACTCGGGAGTGGGGGAGACGCTGGGAGCCGGGGATTTTGAGAGGAAAGGCGGGAGGAAGGCCGGAGGGGGTGTGGGGAAATGAAGAAGGTGAAAAAATCTTAAGCTCGCGAGCTATTCGAGTTCGGCTCGTTAAAACTCGTGAGCTTAAAATGAAGCTTGAATTCGGTTCGTTTGGAGCTCGAGCTAAGCTCGAATCGAGTCTAGAGCGAGTCAAGCTCGAGCAGTTCGCGAGCCTTGAGCTTTTTTTACAGCCCTACAGTCGATCAGAGAAATAAGATACCGCACCGTTGGACTATTCGGATGGTTAGATGAGTAACGAGATTAAGCCAAAACCAGCGAGTCTGGAGAATGGACGAACTCTTAACCAATTACTCTAATTCTTCCCTCAAGATGCTTGGGGCCATTTAGAACGTGCAGATTTCACATGGTTTGCGTTTTCCCGGGTAAACTACTTTTCAAATTGTTGTGAAATTCACCGCCAAAAAAGAGCCTCCTGGAATCGATACATCCTTTCAAACAAGGCTTCGTTGGTTTGGGCTCTCTGTGGTCTGGAAAGCATGAGTTTAAGTTGGGCTGGTGCTCTGTTGTCTAGCTCTTTACCAACCGGAGACAAGTTTTAGTTCGCAGTTGGGCGACTTCACGCAACGTTGGCCGGCCGCAAGAGCACTCTCTCGTGAGAGACCCAACTGCCAATGTCAACGTTGGCGAGTTGTTCCGTCGACTGGGAAGCGAACCGCAACACGAATCGCGGCAATAAGCAGAGCTTGGAACACATGTGTACATATATGTATGGATGTGTCTGGTAATTATTCGAATGTTTTTTAACAGAATTATTGAGATAGAAAAGGCACTTAAAAAAACCAATTGTATATCTGTTCTTGACTTCTTTCCGCAAGTTGCAGCTTGACCCAAGCCCAAGTCGATAAAGTAGCCCCGATAGTAACTTTTAATCTGTCTCTGAAGCCATCCAAGGCTTGCTCGGTCGACGTGTTTCCTTACTGGTATAAGTTCTCCATACACCAACGGTAAGAAGGAAGTAGGCCGCCGACACACACCCTCCTTGAGAAGAGGTGCAGTTTTGGCGGCTGCATTTTCTACTGAACCCGCCTATCACGACCGGTTCAAAGCTGAACGCCACCCATCATGCGCCGGCAAGAAAGAACCAGATCACACAGTCAGATAGCTAGCTACTGATCACAGGATATATATATATTGACCACTCACTCCAGCCACTGAAGCAAGCTTGGCAAGCTCACCGTGCCATCCCATCGTGGCAGTAGACAAAACATACCTTCTCCCAGTCGTCGGCGCCGCCGCAGCCACAGGATCGCATGGCCAGCCTCGTGTCCCAGCCGCGCCGCAGCATCCAGATGTACTGGGTGCGGAGGAACTACCAGCGCCTCGGCTCGCCGTCGCGGCAGCTCCGGGTGGCCCGCCTCGGCGGGGGCGGGAGGAGGGCGCAGGAGCCCGGCGCCGTGCGACGCCTGTCGTGGAAGTCCAGGGCGGCGCGCCGTGTGGTCCGTATGCGCGCGGCCGTGCTGCTGTCTCCGTTGCGCCTGCTCGTGCGGCTCCGCGACGCGTACGTCGACGCGATGCTGGCGCTGGCCGGGGGCGCCGGGCGGCCGTGCGCGGCGCTGGCCAAGTCGCGGAGCGGCGCGGAGGCCGGGCTGTGGGCGAAGCGGGTGCCGCGGGCGCGCCAGGGGAGCGTGCGGAGCGGCGACTTCGAGGCGCGGATGGTGGCGCACATATACAACATGCTTGTCACGCCGGAGTTACCCGGCGCCGCTGCCCAGGCCTAGATCGCCAACGATTGGCTGGTCTGGCCGGCCAAAAGGGCCGGATCTACGCTCTCGTAAGCGTAAGGACTAAGGATGCGTGGACTTTGTCGCGCGCGCTCATGGTGCATGCCAGTGCTGTGCGCGTTTCCCTGTGACATGCATGTTTCATCATTTCTTCTGTTGATTACTACTGGTACAAGTGTATATTAGTATGTTCATAAATCATAAATAAGAAGCACAGCGATGTTAATTGCAGCGGATGCATCCGAATTCAAAGCCAGAACTGAGAACGAAGAAAAGCATTGGATGGCCAGATGATAGTACTACTAGGCATGGTTAGGCACTTGGCTTGACTGGTAAAGTGTTGGTTTTCAGGCTCGTGGCGTGCTTTGTTTGAAGTGGAATTCATTTCCCGTTCATCAAAAACTGGCAGAGTCGTGCAAGCGTCGTCTTATTTTTTTCTGAGAGTACAAGCTGGGACGCCCACACACACACGCGGTCACACCATACACATTCACACCACACGCGCGTGTCCAGGACATATCACCGGAACCAAGCGACCCAATCGCCGGAGAGGCGACGACCCTCGCACCCTCCCGCTGAGCTCTCGGCTCAGGCCTCTGCTCTGCAAGCTTCTTCTTGTGCCAGGCTGACTCCTAAATTGGGCTCTTAACAAGTCGGGTGGCCATGCATTTGATCCGCTGGATTGCACAATAACAAAGCAATGATGCCCACAATTGGCCTCCACCTGCCCATGTAAACTAGTGTATAAGGGCATCTGTAGTGTATATAGATTGCTGGCTCTTAAGGTGGGTCCGGCATCATTCTTAAGACCGACCTGTAACGTTTGAGGCCACCGTCGGCTCTTAAGCTGGGTCCACTCTGCTATAAAGAAGGGAGATGTGGCAGTTAGTAGTTGGGGAGAGAGAACAATAGATGTAAAGAAAATTGTATTTTAATGCTTGTGGCCAGGTCTTTAGCTTGAGGACCAGTCTCAACCTTAAGGTGACTTATGACCATCTATTTTCATACACTACAGATGCTCTAACTGATCTGATTGGGATCGCCGAGCATAGATCTAACCGAACTGATTCTGATTTGCATCGCCAAACGAAAACACGCACCTGAAAAGGCTCTCCAATTCGTTTGGGCGTCACGGCCACGGGAGATCGGGAGCACGAGCTAGCCATCTAATTAAAAAGACGAGCTCGATCGACTGATTTCTTCAGCCGATCGATCTGCCGGCCGGTCGAGCTCGACGTCGGGGTGATGTGTGATTCGGACGTGCATGGGCGTGGTGGGGCAAGTTAGTTAAAGCTGTATCGAGGAAGCAAGCAAGCTTTATGGAGGGTGTGACACCTTAATTTTTTTGTGTTAACTTTCTTTCTCGAGACGACGTTGGGTAGCTCGGAGAGGGACGGACACGTAAAAACAAAGCAAGCTACTACTTGTTTGTAATAATCCCATCAAGAACCACGCTATAACCATACAGTTTTTACCGTATCTTACGTGCAAGGACTGCTTATATGTATGTAGATTATAGAGTGGACCCTCAATGATCTTTTAGTTACGAAGCATTTAGCAATCAAGAATTAGACATGGAGTGATTAGTAAGTCTAGTACTTGTCTTGTGTACAGTGGGGGCGGTGCTGATTACTCAACATGCACGCATGTCTAGCAAGTTCATCAACACCGATCAGGACACGGCCATTCCCGGTCAATAATGATAAGACCTTAGCGATTACTCAGCTACAGCAACTTCTTCAGCGATTACAGCATCTCGAACTGCAATTGCCAACGTTGAAATGGACTGTACGACAGTACGAGTCAAAGCTCGGAATTTACACATGATTGGGTGCCTCGCCTCGTCAACTCATTCATGTGCAAAATCTGCTATTGCAGCAATTCGCTGATTAGAGCAAAACCAGATGGATTGGAATGGAGCACGACGTAATGCATGGCAAGGGGAAACAGGGGTGCAGGTTCGAGCGCCAGATCCCAGACGCCGTGCTACACATTCTTTTCAGTTTATGACTTATATTTTATAATTTATGTTTTTCTTTAAATAAATAAATAGGATGACTTCTTCGATGCTATCTTCGAAGTGACTTATCAGAGCATCTCCAAGAGATGCCCAATAAATTCACACCTTAAATCTCTTTTTACAGATCCTAATCACGATATAAAATCCCAAAATAATCATTCCTCCAACAGATACCCTAAACCAGAAAAACAGTATTGGGAGCCTAGATCATCCTCTATAAGTAGATAGTGAGAGCCCATTTTTGGGTGTGTTCTATTTTTGGGAGTCTATTTGGGAATCTGTTGGAGCTACTTTTTACCCTTCGACTCTAAAATTTAAGTATTAAGAGCCATATAGAGTATCTCTTGGAGATGCTCTCAAAACAGATTCTTCAAAACGATTTATTAGTATTCACTTTATTCATACAAATATCCACATTAGAGCTGAGAATCATAAGGCACAACTACGAAGAACCGACCAATGCTGTCCAAAGAAAATGAACATAACGCTCCTATAAAATTCGTAGGCATGCGGCCCCACTGATTCCACCGCTCATTCCGCGCCGCCACGGGCCTATGGCCTCGCTCATTTCGGTTTAAGCTTGTGACTTCTAACCTATTTTTCACTATTTCTAAATTTCGTTTTTGTCTATTTTTTAGCTTTTTTGTTAGTTTTTTTCCCGTATTCGTTTGTATTGTTTGTGATAGGCTAATCTGTTTTTAATTTTTTAAAATTTAGTTATACCAAATAAGTAATTATCAGATACAATATAATTTTAATCAAATACAATACAATTTCAATTATAAACCATCTTATTTCAGGCTAACCGAACAGCACCTATATATACCCACCCGCATCCAGCGCCGACCCCACTCTCTCCACCCCCCCAAATCGTCATCTCAAGTCAGACGCCGCTCCAGTGGTAGACGCTAATTAAGAGGTGCTGTTTGATCTCCACTTCGATTAATACGTGCTAATTTTTAGTTGCCCTTGCCTTAATTAAGTGGAGGAGTATTTGATCGGGTTGGGCGTGTTGTTCTCTGCTCAGAGCGGCTCCATCTGGGACGCGAGTTCGATCGATTCGGCTGTGTTTTTACTTGCTGTTTTTCGTGCTGTGTTGGTGAAGTTCTCGCGGTCGGGCGTGTTTGTGTGGATGTGAGATGGTTACGCTTCCATCTGGTTCGTGTGTGGGTGCTTGATGATTGGTACGCTTCTGTTCGTCGCTTCTCTGCTCTTTTGTCTTAATTTCGAGCTCTGGTTTCTCGCGGATGTACATTCTACGCTTCGTTTTGGTTCTCCTGTGGATGTTTTTGAGCCGTTTGCTTTTGGAGGTTCGATCGGATTCCTTCGATTTCCTAAATGATGGATGCGATGGTCTCACGTCTCGTATTTGGGGACGATTCATGCTTCGGGATCAGTGGATGGGCTTGCGGAGTGATGGTCGCTAGTAGCAAGCGTTCTCTTCCCCCCCCCCCCCCCCCCTACGATTTATTATTCACTAGTTCTGGTTTGTTTTTGTGGCCGCTCTGCTATAGGCGATATTATGAGGGATTTTCGGATATTTAGGAGTTTTTTTCCAGCGTTAAAAAGTTGTTTGTTCAACTTGTTTTGGTTCTAGAAGCCCAAGGACTACCTGGTCCTCATGTTTTCTGAGAGAGTTCGTTAAATTTTGTACTGCTGGCGCAAGACTTTTTATGTTCCCACTTCTGATTATTCTACTGTGCAGTGGGCACGGAGCAAGTTACAGACCGAACTTAATGTTTACTATTTGATAGTTTCTTTTTCGCTGTTACATGCGTGCATCACATCTTCGAAATGCGACAGCCCGCAGTTCTCTTTTTTGTTCTGTTTTTGAATTCTAGTCATGTTCAGCCAATTCTGAGATCTTGTTGAGCAATGAGTTTTTGTAGTTTTTTTTTTCGCACGAGAGATTTATGGGATTTTTCTTCGATTTTTTCGTGGCATTTTGATCCATTTGGTTGCAGGGATTAGTTGTTTGCGGAGGGACAAGGTAGCCGCTATGCACGGAGCTCTCCTCCCTCCAGCCCACCCCGACCGCCTCCACTCGGTCGTTGGACCCGAGCCGTTGGGCTCCGGAGATCGACGGCTCTCCAGCCTCTTCCCCCCCAACCCGCTCACCAACGGCGATGATCTCTTCTACGGCTGCTACTCCCCCTTCAGCCTCGGCCGCGGCGTGCTCTCCTCGCCGTCGCCGCGAGCCACCTCGCTCTCCAACCGCTCGTCCTCCTCCGACTCCCTCGCCGACGACGGCGAGGATGCAGCAGCGACGGAACAGCGCCTCCACCTCGCCCGCCTCGCGCTCCAGTTCCAGGATGTGGCCAACCGCTACGAGCTCTGCCTCTCCCACCTCGCCGACGCGGCCGACGAGGCGGCCGCGCTCCGCATCGAGAACGCCGAGCTCCGCGTCGCCAACGATGACCTCGCCCGCCGCATCGCCATGCTCGACGGCAAGCAGGGCTCCGCCATCGCCCTGGCCGACGAGCTCCGCCGCCTCAGCCTCGCCAAGGAGCAGACCATACCAGCTCCTCCAACGCCTACGCGGCCATGCTCCGCGGCCGAGAAGCACGCGGTGCTGCCGAAAAGCATCTCCATCCGTTCGACCGGCTACCTGAAGATGAACCACAGCGGTAAGCACCGCGTGTCGAAGCCGGTGAACGTCGGCTCGGTGAGATCACAGCCCAAATCCTCCATCGTTGACTGCATTCCACTCCTCAACCTGTTTGATTGATGTTCTCGACGCGACAATGCAAGCAGCAGCGCGTGTTCGTGGGCATGGACGGCGCGAGCGCGAAAGGGGAGGAGCAGAAGGGTGGCGAGAAGAAGGATCAGCTCACGGGCGGGCTGGAGTTCGAGGTGTACAACCAGGGCATGTTCAAGACGGAGCTGTGCAACAAGTGGGAGGAGACCGGGGCGTGCCCGTACGGCGACCAGTGCCAGTTCGCGCACGGCATCGCGGAGCTCCGCCCCGTCATCCGCCACCCGCGCTACAAGACCGAGGTCTGCCGCATGGTGCTCACCGGCGGCGTCTGCCCCTACGGCCACCGCTGCCACTTCCGCCACTCCATCAATCCCGCTGACCGCCTTCTCCTTCGCCACTGACTATATATGCCATCCCGTCACCGACCACCACACTCTCGTTCCCTGCCTCCCTCCCTCCCCTCTTTTAACTATGCCACAGGAAAAGAAACCAAAATGGAAGCCGTAAAAAAGGTATACCTATAATTAGATGCCCAAATCAAACGAGAACTGAGTTAAAGAATTAGCGCGTGAAACACCCCAAAATTTGAGCCTTTTAAAAATTTTTGGAAATTTAAACTGGAAATGGAAAACTTACCCAATTTGGCAAAGAGTAGCAAAAGCCGCTTTCCATTTTTTTGCCCCTCCCGCCTTCGCTTTGGGCCGGCGCCGCCTGCGCGCTCGCCGCTCCGCCCCCTCCTTCCCGAAGCCGCCGACGGCCACGTCGCCGCTTCTCCCCGCCAGCGCGACAGAGAAGACCGCCCTCCAGCTCAAGCCCGCGGGAGAGCCGACCCCACGCGCCAGAGACGCCGCTCCTGCCCTCCTCCCCGCGTGCGCAGCTCCCGGGCAGGCCGCTGTCCTCGCCGGCGCCAGCGCACGCCCTCTCTCGTTGCTTCTCTTCCTTCGAGTACAGGAGAACACTTGAGTGCTGCAGAACCCAGGCGCCACCTCGCCCTCCTCCCCTGCCAGCAGCCCCAGCTCACCCCTTCTCTTCCCCTCGTGCGGGAAAGGCCGCCGAGCCCCCTCACCGTCGCGCCAGCTGTACATGCGGTATAAAGGGCTGTCGCCACTGTAGATCGCCTTCAGGCCATCCCCTTCCCCTCCTCACGTCGCCGATTCGGCCCTCGCCGCCTCCACCGCCGCCAATCTCCACCCCTGCGCCGGTGAGCCCTAAATCCCAATCGAGAAGCTCACTTCAATCTAGACCAATCCCGTGCGCCCACACATCCACATCTAACCCCTAAAGATGGTGGAAGCCTCGCCGGGGCCCGAGCATTAGCCCAGTGGCCGGGCCACGAAGCTCGCCGCCGACCCCAAGGCCGTCGCCGTGGCCAGACCGATCCAGCCCTCCCCGAGCTACACCGCCGCTTCCAACAAGTTCCTAAGGTCCCCTAGATGGTGAAACTACGGCCAAGCGAGTCGCAGAGCCACCAAACCTCCCCAACGCCGCCGCGCAAGCCGTCGCCTTCTCCACGGCCCGCGACCCTCTCCGTCCACCCAAACTCCTCCAGCAACCCACCAATGGATGCGGCTCCCGTAGACGCCTCTTTTGGCTACGGCCATTCCCCGGGAGCGCCACCGCCTTCGTCTCCCCGCACCGGAGCCACGCTCTGTTTCCCGCCCGAGTCGGGGGCGAAGCGAGGAAGACGACGACGCGCAGCCGTCGATCGGATTCCATCCAACCGTCGGCTTCATTTGAATCTCCGCCGTTCGCCCCGCTCCCCCGCGCCATCCAATCGCTCAGACGCCCCGCCTCGCCTCCATCCGCACCGTCGACGCCGACCACGCGTCGCTCATCGCAGGAGAGCGCGCGCACCCGCGCTGGGCTCCGCCCGCGCGCGCGTGTGGGCTTCGGCCTGTGCGGCCGAAAGCCGAGCCGGGCCGATGGGCCAACGCGGCCGCGAGAACGCCGGCCGCCGCCGCACTGTGCACGCGGGCTGGGCTGCACTGTTCATCGGCCGAGCCCATTACTGTTCACACCGAGAGAAAATCCAGAAAAATCCCCAAAAATTATAGAAAAATCTAGAAAATTTCCAAAAATACAAAAAGGCACCATCTTGACCAGAAAAATACCCTGAGTCCAAATCTGGTCTCTATTCCTCCAAATTCAAATTTGCTAAATTTGAATTTTCCTCTTTTGCTAAATTCAAATATCCCAAATACAAATTTCATCAATTTAAAAATGCCAATTCTAGAAAAATATCCATCCTCACGCCTTAAAAATACTTGGCTAAGATTTTACGCTAAATGGCTCTTTCTGAGTTAATTACTTTGATTTGGACTCATTTTGAGTTGGAACTTATGTTATGATTTTATGTGTTTACGCTAGCCTCCGACGTAGCTGAAGTCCCAGTTCCGGAGCCGGAGCCGACTGCTCAGATCTACGACATAGTAGAGATTACGGACCAGCAAGGCAAGTCACATGTTTTTGATCATATTGAAGTCCCATAATGTTTACAATACTTAAATATTGTATTTTGCATTATGAATAATTGTGAAATGTATGTGCTTAAATAAAATGTTTAGAATGACATGCTACTTAGATAATCCTACCACTGATAAAAAGCCCCATTTAACTTGATGGCCATATTCACCTTGACAACCTTAGTCAGAAATAATGTATGATATTAAAGTAATCATGATCGTCGCATACAACAACTTTGGACTACTAAGGTGTTGGCCGCAAGCCGGTAGGATTTCAAAGCTGATACTAAGGTAAAGGTGTGCTGTGGGAAATCACGTGGTGATCTACGCCCACGACTTTACCTTAGAGGAATTAAGACTGGGAAGGGTGTGCTGTGGGAAATCACGCGGTGATCTACGCCCACGACCTTGCCCGAGTGAGAGGCTGGTATGGATGGGTGGTGGTAGTGCCAGTGGGCACAGAGGGGGATGTGGTTGGATGCCTCAGGTGAAAAATGTAAGGACAAGAACCTTGTGCTAAGTAAAAGACATAGTCAACGCTCAGACCACAGGAGTTGACTTGTCAACACTGGTCTAGTAGCTGCTCCGTTCAATTGAAACTCTACAGGCTGTGATGACAGGTAGACGGGGAGTTAGGTATGCTGCGGGTACCTAACAACGATAGTATTTACTCACAAGCGGCTAGAGAAGAGTATGTGCGCAATTGTAGCCGTGACTGAGTGATGCTATCGGGTAGAGTCTATATAAAGAATGGAGCAGTGAACCGACCTGGCTTTCTTAACTCTGTCGCGGGAGTTAAGAGATCGTGTGGGTAAAGTTGAGCAACTCTGCAGAGTGTAACAAATGGTATTCGAATACGCCGTGCTTCCGGTTAATGAAGCTGTGTTAATTGGGTGATTCCAATAACAAGGCATAAGTAGGATTGGAGATGATTTAATGTGATAACTGGTGAACTGATTCTGTTAATCAAAACCCCTAATCTTAAGGAGCAAACATCTTCAAGTTTTGCTTGCTTACAAATAAAACTGCATCCACCCACTGTAATACAACCAATATACTCCCATCCTTGAAATACCATGCATATAGTAAACTAGGGTTTACCCCTGTGACTTGCTGGGTACAGTGGTACTCATGATTTGCTAAACAAAATAAACAGAAGGCCAGTACTGGCAAGGTGACGCTGTCGAAGAAGACGCTCCTGAAGAACCAGTCTACTTTGAAGAAGATTGGGCTTAGGATTTAGCCGCGCTCAGGCCGTTGATCCTTTGGTGTGTATATGGTGGTGTATGGGCTTACGCGCCCGCTGTGTACATTAACAACAATATAATAATGTAATAAAGTTGGTACGTTTGCGTAAGCTGGTACTGTTGTGATGATCACATGTAACCCTAGAACGTCATAACTGTACATTCCGTACGGTTGCGATGTTCCGTACCGTCTCCAGAAATGGGGGCGTTACAGAGTGGTATCAGAGCAGACTTGCTTGACTGTAGGTTGAACCCTAAGGGATAATAGGAGAGTCTCGGGTTGACAAAATCTAGTTGGAAAAAAAAAGGATTTTATATAAAATACAGGAAATGCTAAGGTTATAGTATGTCTTAAATGCTACCTTCTTTGCTTTAAGTAAATTATAGTTTAAGTTTAGTAATTGCAAAGGTTTTACACCTTCTAATATTCAAAAATGTGTGTTTCCGCAGATGGTTCACTTTATCCACTCAGAACCCGCTAGGTTGGAGGGATGGCCCAGTCAGTTGTGGGCCATGCAGCGGTACATAGGCGCTACCGATCAGCACAAGCCAGTTTTCCACTCCGTGTCGCGCCATGCCCCAGACGACAGTGTTGCCTGGAAGGCATGGGTGGACCTCTATCCTTTACCTGTCCGCCCGGACAGGCAGAGGAGGTTCTACGGTCGGAGGATCGAGGAGTGGGACGCGATCCAGGACGCGGCTAGGAATGCCGTGCTCCACTTGAGGCACTACTACGACTTCGAGTTCGACGAGAGCGTCTACGACTTGGTGCCTCAGCGTGTTCCCAGGGGTGGGCCCTACTTGACCCCAGACCCCAGGGAGGCGGATGATCCTCGCCTTCACGTCGCCGCGCGTTACATTGTCCATCAGGAGACGATGTACTCGCGGGCGATCCGAGAGTCGTTCACCCTGAGACGACAGCTACGCCACGCTCAGAGAGACCTGTACGAGATACAGCAGGAGCTCTACCGGAGGAATCTGGTAGAGGAGGGGGAGCTGTCAGCTTGTGATGAGTCCCCTGATGTTCCCGCCGCGCCAGTTCCTCTCCAGCCGCCTGTGGCTCCTGTTGTCCCTGTGTATCCGGTGATTCCCGCTGACATGGACGTGCCAGGTCCATCCCGCCCGCGTGGGGATCCCGATACACCTGGACCTTCGCAGTACCGACGCCGCATGACCGCTCCGGAGTATCGCTCCTTGTTCCAGCATGCGCGCGCTCCAGCGCCACCAGCTGGGGATGAGGAGGACCCCGAGGAGGTCGTGCGCTACACTGTCAGCAGGCCACCGACCGAGGGTTGGTGAGCGTTAGGAGGACTCAGGACGTAGCTAGGCTTTGGTGGTAGGTGGTTGACTTTTGGTTGTACAGTGAGGCAGTTTAGCTAGAATAAAAGTAGTGAAGTGCCCTACTTAACTCAGTAGTAGCCGTGGTATTGTAATGGTGTTATGTTTGCGTATGTACAGTATGTAATGTATGTTTGCTACCTTGACTCTGTTGGTTGTTAATATTATATTTGGTTGTTAGCTTTAAAGGAATGTCTTTGCGACATATATTAATTTGGCTTTAGTTGTTTTAGACTTGTCTCCAAACTCTGTCTTCTGCTTATCTTCCTACACGCGATGAAAAGCAGCGGTGAAGTAACTTAACTTGTCTAATGCAGAAGCAAGATGTCAGGCACCGAACCAAATCCAGGCAACCCGCCAGCAGGACCCAATAACACTGCAACTGGTACAGATGCCATTGCCAATATCTTAGCAGTGATGGAGCAAAACCGCCACCAAGCCGAGATGAATCAAACCAAACTTATAGAACAGCATTCCAAAATGCTAGAACAGATTATGACGAGAACCTCATACTCAAGTGGTTCACCAGGGATGAGTTCAGCAGGAGTACCACCTGCTATGAAGTGGGCAGACTTCCAGAAGACTAGGCCACCAGTCTTTTCCACTTCGGCGGACCCCATGGCTGCCGACGATTGGATTAAAGACATTGAGCGAAAACTAAAAATCATTCACTGTGAAGATAATGAGAAGGTACTATATGCAACTCATCAGCTTCAAGGACAAGCCTCCTCTTGGTGGATTAATTACCAGACTATGCATAACAATAAAGAATTCACCTGGGAGGAGTTCGAGGAAGTTTTTCGAAAAGCACATATTCCTGATGGAGTGATTCAGGCTAAGCGCAGGGAATTCCTGGCGCTAAGGCAGGGTAGAAGGAATGTCATGGAGTATGTACACCAGTTTAATGAGCTATCCAGATATGCAGAAGATGATGTAAATACTGAAGATAAGAAGATGGAAAGATTCAGGGCAGGTCTACAAGACTCCCTGAAGTATCACATATCTGCGATGCGCTTCAGGGATCTGTCTGATATGGTGGATTGTTTAATCAATTCTGAAGAGGCTAGAGGACAGATGGAAGACAATAGAAAGAGAAGGGCGATGCAAACCCCATTTACATCGTCTTCCAACGCCCAAAAGCCAAGAACCTGGACACCACCTCAAAACCGACAGTTCACTGGTCGTCAAGTGATGTTAGTACCCAGACGTCCAGCCAATACTCCACAACAAGGCAATAGGTTTCAGCAGCAAACACTCAAGTGCTTCAAATGTGGCGGAAACCACATGCAACAAAACTGCCCTCAAGTGAATAATAATTGTTTTCACTGTGGACAACCAGGACACTTCCGCAACAACTGTCCTAAGAAACATCTGCCATCTGAGACAGCAAGAATTCAAGCCGGGGCCTCCCCACCGACAGGAAGAAACAATAATCAGCAGAACAGGGCACCAAATCAGTCAGGGAATGTGATAGTTGTACCGGCCGGGTCATCGTTGAATAATCAGTTGGGAAGAAGCAAGGGAACAGGCAACCTCATTCTCCAAGCAAGAGTCAATCATATATCAGCAGAAGATGCCGCAGGATCAAATGATGTTATTGTAGGTATGTTTTCTGTCAATTCCATACCTGCACTAGTGTTGTTTGACCCTGGTGCTACGCATTCTTACATATCCATGGAGTTTGTTACAAAGAATCAAATGACTGTTATGCCTTTGCCAAAACTTTATGCCATTCAAACACCTGGCATAAAAATGGAATCCCGATTTGGGTGTGGTGATCTCACCCTAGAAATCCAAGGATTAAAATTTAAGGCAAACTTGCTAATATTGGATATGAAGGGGTTAGAAATTATATTGGGAATGAATTGGCTAACCAAAAATAAGGCTGTAGTAAGGTGTGAATATAAGACAGTGACCTTGACTGGGGGTGATGGCCAAGAGATAGTGGTTCACACAGATCATGAGCTACTTCAGAAAATGAAAAGTGGTATACACAGTGTCGTAGCAAGTGAAGGAGCAGGAGTACCAATAGTAGAAGAATATCCCGATGTGTTCCCAGGGGAACTACCTGGTAAACCACCGGATAGACCAATAGAATTGGCAATAGAATTAGTCCCTGGAACACAACCAATTACAAAGCACCCCTACCGAATGTCAGCAATGGAGCTGAAGGAACTGAAGAAACAGTTAGATGAATTGCAAGCAAAAGAGTTCATACGCCCAAGTATTTCTCCATGGGCAGCCCCAGTGCTATTTGTGAAGAAGAAAGATGGAAGTCAGCGGATGTGCGTTGACTATCGAGGTTTGAATGCAGTGACTATCAAAAATAAATACCCACTACCAAGGATAGATGACCTGTTTGATCAGCTCCGAGGAGCCAAAGTATTCTCAAAGATTGATCTACGCTCAGGATATCATCAGTTGAAAATCCGAGAGCAGGATAGGGAGAAAACTGCATTTACAACTAGGTACGGACTTTATGAGTTCACAGTCGTACCTTTTGGGTTAACCAATGCACCACCATATTTCATGAACCTTATGAATATGGTGTATATGGAACAGCTGGACAAATTTGTGATAGTGTTTATAGATGATATACTCATCTATTCTAAGAATGAAGAGGAACACAAGGAACATTTACATGTTGCTCTGTCTAAGCTCAGGGAACACCAGCTGTATGCAAAATTCAGCAAATGTGACTTCTGGATGAAAGAAGTTTCATTCTTGGGTCATATCATCTCAGAAGATGGAGTCAAAGTCGACCCAGAGAAGATTAAATCAGTGATGGAATGGCAGCCACCCACAAATGTAACTGAAGTGAGAAGCTTTCTAGGATTGGCGGGTTATTATCGCCGATTCATAGAAGGATTCTCGAAAATTGCCCGACCGCTCACTCAATTGCTCAAAAAAGAGATACCTTTTGAGTGGACGAAGAAGTGTGAAGAAAGTTTTCAAGAATTAAAGACCAAACTGACAACTGCACCAGTCCTAACCCTTCCAGATCCAGAGAAGGATTTTCAGATATACTGTGACGCCTCCAAACAAGGATTAGGATGTGTACTGATGCAAAATAGGAAAGTAGTAGCTTATGCTTCACGACAGCTAAGGCCACATGAAGAGAATTACCCTACACATGACTTGGAGCTAGCTGCCGTAATCCATTCGTTGAAAATCTGGAGACATTATCTGTTGGGTAACCATTGTGAAATATTTTCAGACCATAAAAGTCTGAAATATATCTTCACTCAGCCGGACCTTAATCTAAGACAAAGAAGATGGCTAGAACGGATCAAGGATTTTGATATTGATTTGCAATATCACCCGGGTAAGGCAAATGTAGTAGCAGATGCCTTAAGCAGGAAAGTGTATCACAGTATGGTCAGTGAGTTGGACCAACCTCTACACTTAGTGACAGAGATGCAAAAACTCAATTTAGAAGTGGTTGAACACGGAATTCTAGCAGCCCTTGATATCCAGCCATTATTAATAGATAAAATCAAAACAGCTCAGGATGATGATGAAGAAATGCAAGAACTGAAGAAGAGCAGCCAAGAGAAGAAATCAATTGAGTTTACTGAAGACAAACAAGGAATTCTGACCTTTAAAGGGCGATATTGCATACCAAATAAACAAGAGCTAAAAGACTTAATACTGTCAGAAGCTCATTCCTCACAGTTTTCAATACATCCTGGTGGAACCAAGATGTATAAAGATTTGAAACGACGGTTTTGGTGGAGTAACATGAAACGGGAAATAGCGGAATATGCAGCCAAGTGCGATGTCTGCCAACAAGTAAAAATTAATCACCAGAAGCCTGCAGGTTTACTGCAACCATTACCAATACCGGAATGGAAATGGGACAGTATTGGGATGGATTTTATCACTGGCCTACCTAAGACAAAGGAAGGGTATGATGCTATTTGGGTCATCGTGGATCGACTGACTAAAGTAGCACATTTCCTTCCTATCAAGCAAACCTATGGGAAGGATAAGTTGGCAGAGGTATATCTGACCAAGATTGTGGTATATCATGGAGTTCCAAGAAAGATTGTGTCCGATAGAGGAGCACAATTTACTTCCATGTTCTGGGAGAAACTACATGAAGCAATGGGCACTGATTTATCTTTCAGTACGGCCTATCATCCACAAACTGATGGACAGACAGAAAGAACCAATCAGATCCTAGAAGATATGTTGCGAGCCTGTGCTATAGTCTACGGAGCAGCATGGAACACTTGTTTACCGTTTGCACAATTCTCCTACAATAATAGCTATCAAGCTAGTATTCAGATGGCCCCATTTGAAGCGTTATATGGCCGAGAGTGCAGAACTCCACTAAACTGGACAGAAACAGGAGAACGGCAATGTATTGGACCACAGATAGTTCAAGACGCAGAAGCTCATGTGAGAATCATTAGAGAGAAGATAAAGATAGCTCAAGACCGTCAGAAAAGCTATGCTGATACTAGAAGAAAAGATTTGAGTTTCGAAGTTGGCGATTACGTATACCTCAAGGTCACACCATTCAAAATAGTCAAGAGATTTCAGGTCAGAGGAAAGTTAGCACCCAGATATGTTGGGCCGTTCCAAATTACAAAAAGAGTGGGAGAAGTGGCATATGAAGTACAATTGCCATCCAATATGACCAGAGTGCACAATGTATTCCATGTGTCCCAACTCCGAAAGTGTCTGAGGCAACCTACAGAAGAAGTCTCATTGGGAGAAATTGAACTGTTCGAAGATTTGACATATCCAGAAGAACCTCTACAGATACTTGAAACAACTGAACGACAGCTCAGAAACAAGAATGTTAAGTTTTGTCGAGTACAATGGAAGAATCATACACCAACAGAGTCCACATGGGAAAAGGAGTCAGAACTACAGAAAGACTTCCCCAACTTGTTTACAAGGCCAGCTGAATCTCGAGGACGAGATTCTTCCTAAGGGGGGTAGGTTGAAACACCCCAAAATTTGAGCCTTTTAAAAATTTTTGGAAATTTAAACTGGAAATGGAAAACTTACCCAATTTGGCAAAGAGTAGCAAAAGCCGCTTTCCATTTTTTTGCCCCTCCCGCCTTCGCTTTGGGCCGGCGCCGCCTGCGCGCTCGCCGCTCCGCCCCCTCCTTCCCGAAGCCGCCGACGGCCACGTCGCCGCTTCTCCCCGCCAGCGCGACAGAGAAGACCGCCCTCCAGCTCAAGCCCGCGGGAGAGCCGACCCCACGCGCCAGAGACGCCGCTCCTGCCCTCCTCCCCGCGTGCGCAGCTCCCGGGCAGGCCGCTGTCCTCGCCGGCGCCAGCGCACGCCCTCTCTCGTTGCTTCTCTTCCTTCGAGTACAGGAGAACACTTGAGTGCTGCAGAACCCAGGCGCCACCTCGCCCTCCTCCCCTGCCAGCAGCCCCAGCTCACCCCTTCTCTTCCCCTCGTGCGGGAAAGGCCGCCGAGCCCCCTCACCGTCGCGCCAGCTGTACATGCGGTATAAAGGGCTGTCGCCACTGTAGATCGCCTTCAGGCCATCCCCTTCCCCTCCTCACGTCGCCGATTCGGCCCTCGCCGCCTCCACCGCCGCCAATCTCCACCCCTGCGCCGGTGAGCCCTAAATCCCAATCGAGAAGCTCACTTCAATCTAGACCAATCCCGTGCGCCCACACATCCACATCTAACCCCTAAAGATGGTGGAAGCCTCGCCGGGGCCCGAGCATTAGCCCAGTGGCCGGGCCACGAAGCTCGCCGCCGACCCCAAGGCCGTCGCCGTGGCCAGACCGATCCAGCCCTCCCCGAGCTACACCGCCGCTTCCAACAAGTTCCTAAGGTCCCCTAGATGGTGAAACTACGGCCAAGCGAGTCGCAGAGCCACCAAACCTCCCCAACGCCGCCGCGCAAGCCGTCGCCTTCTCCACGGCCCGCGACCCTCTCCGTCCACCCAAACTCCTCCAGCAACCCACCAATGGATGCGGCTCCCGTAGACGCCTCTTTTGGCTACGGCCATTCCCCGGGAGCGCCACCGCCTTCGTCTCCCCGCACCGGAGCCACGCTCTGTTTCCCGCCCGAGTCGGGGGCGAAGCGAGGAAGACGACGACGCGCAGCCGTCGATCGGATTCCATCCAACCGTCGGCTTCATTTGAATCTCCGCCGTTCGCCCCGCTCCCCCGCGCCATCCAATCGCTCAGACGCCCCGCCTCGCCTCCATCCGCACCGTCGACGCCGACCACGCGTCGCTCATCGCAGGAGAGCGCGCGCACCCGCGCTGGGCTCCGCCCGCGCGCGCGTGTGGGCTTCGGCCTGTGCGGCCGAAAGCCGAGCCGGGCCGATGGGCCAACGCGGCCGCGAGAACGCCGGCCGCCGCCGCACTGTGCACGCGGGCTGGGCTGCACTGTTCATCGGCCGAGCCCATTACTGTTCACACCGAGAGAAAATCCAGAAAAATCCCCAAAAATTATAGAAAAATCTAGAAAATTTCCAAAAATACAAAAAGGCACCATCTTGACCAGAAAAATACCCTGAGTCCAAATCTGGTCTCTATTCCTCCAAATTCAAATTTGCTAAATTTGAATTTTCCTCTTTTGCTAAATTCAAATATCCCAAATACAAATTTCATCAATTTAAAAATGCCAATTCTAGAAAAATATCCATCCTCACGCCTTAAAAATACTTGGCTAAGATTTTACGCTAAATGGCTCTTTCTGAGTTAATTACTTTGATTTGGACTCATTTTGAGTTGGAACTTATGTTATGATTTTATGTGTTTACGCTAGCCTCCGACGTAGCTGAAGTCCCAGTTCCGGAGCCGGAGCCGACTGCTCAGATCTACGACATAGTAGAGATTACGGACCAGCAAGGCAAGTCACATGTTTTTGATCATATTGAAGTCCCATAATGTTTACAATACTTAAATATTGTATTTTGCATTATGAATAATTGTGAAATGTATGTGCTTAAATAAAATGTTTAGAATGACATGCTACTTAGATAATCCTACCACTGATAAAAAGCCCCATTTAACTTGATGGCCATATTCACCTTGACAACCTTAGTCAGAAATAATGTATGATATTAAAGTAATCATGATCGTCGCATACAACAACTTTGGACTACTAAGGTGTTGGCCGCAAGCCGGTAGGATTTCAAAGCTGATACTAAGGTAAAGGTGTGCTGTGGGAAATCACGTGGTGATCTACGCCCACGACTTTACCTTAGAGGAATTAAGACTGGGAAGGGTGTGCTGTGGGAAATCACGCGGTGATCTACGCCCACGACCTTGCCCGAGTGAGAGGCTGGTATGGATGGGTGGTGGTAGTGCCAGTGGGCACAGAGGGGGATGTGGTTGGATGCCTCAGGTGAAAAATGTAAGGACAAGAACCTTGTGCTAAGTAAAAGACATAGTCAACGCTCAGACCACAGGAGTTGACTTGTCAACACTGGTCTAGTAGCTGCTCCGTTCAATTGAAACTCTACAGGCTGTGATGACAGGTAGACGGGGAGTTAGGTATGCTGCGGGTACCTAACAACGATAGTATTTACTCACAAGCGGCTAGAGAAGAGTATGTGCGCAATTGTAGCCGTGACTGAGTGATGCTATCGGGTAGAGTCTATATAAAGAATGGAGCAGTGAACCGACCTGGCTTTCTTAACTCTGTCGCGGGAGTTAAGAGATCGTGTGGGTAAAGTTGAGCAACTCTGCAGAGTGTAACAAATGGTATTCGAATACGCCGTGCTTCCGGTTAATGAAGCTGTGTTAATTGGGTGATTCCAATAACAAGGCATAAGTAGGATTGGAGATGATTTAATGTGATAACTGGTGAACTGATTCTGTTAATCAAAACCCCTAATCTTAAGGAGCAAACATCTTCAAGTTTTGCTTGCTTACAAATAAAACTGCATCCACCCACTGTAATACAACCAATATACTCCCATCCTTGAAATACCATGCATATAGTAAACTAGGGTTTACCCCTGTGACTTGCTGGGTACAGTGGTACTCATGATTTGCTAAACAAAATAAACAGAAGGCCAGTACTGGCAAGGTGACGCTGTCGAAGAAGACGCTCCTGAAGAACCAGTCTACTTTGAAGAAGATTGGGCTTAGGATTTAGCCGCGCTCAGGCCGTTGATCCTTTGGTGTGTATATGGTGGTGTATGGGCTTACGCGCCCGCTGTGTACATTAACAACAATATAATAATGTAATAAAGTTGGTACGTTTGCGTAAGCTGGTACTGTTGTGATGATCACATGTAACCCTAGAACGTCATAACTGTACATTCCGTACGGTTGCGATGTTCCGTACCGTCTCCAGAAATGGGGGCGTTACAGCGCGCAGGCAAAATGTGAATAAAGAGTTCTAGCTATGGGGTGACTGGGTCATCAAATATGTGAATTTTGTGGGGGGTTATTTGTCGTATGATTGATCGGTATAGGTTATGATCTTGTTGACTAGTTGCGTTTTGAGCAAACCGGGTGAGAATTATTGGACTACTACTGCAGTCAAACCTGTTATTTGAGGTGTTTTTGATTGATGTGTTGAACACTTTCACACTTGGAAAGTGCAGGCGTCTTCAGTCGCATTGTTTCTGGACAGTTGAAGCAATGAATTATATTTTTGAGGAACATGTCAAGCTTAGATGCCATTTTGTTTCTAGTTTCTATTGCTCTGTGCTTTCTCCCGATAAGCTTGCAGTCTGTTGGTCTATCACTGCAATGGCTGGTGTCTGGTGATTTATCTGTTATGTCTTTTTAACGAAGCCAGACAATGACTTAAGATCTGGTTGTCTCATAGACAATGACTAATGATGGATGGACAAGTGTTCATTGTATTGCTTTTGCGTCCTGCGTCTTAAGATCTTGTTGCCGACTGCAGCTCTGCTTTGTTCCCTCTGTACGAACCTATTCTGATTTCTGAATTCGCCGTGCCAGCAAGTTTGGGCTATATATTTGTGAGGTTGGAATTAGTAAGACCCGTGCTACTGTGTACGATGAGTACTGAGTGGCCATTGCATTTTACAACTTAGACACTGAATGTTAGTTCAAGGTGATAGTGTGACATTCCGCAGCAATCAGCACGAATCCTGAGCTATGCTCGGATTTGTGCCCTGCAGATGCTTGAGAAGGCTGCGTGCTGCATTTCTGTCTTGAATCGTGTGAGTTGTGACACTCCAAGCCCACATGCTTTTACTCAGGGTCGGGGCGTGTGATATCCAGTTTCCCTCCGCGCCGGGAGAGACTTTCGGTCCTTTTCTGAGCTGCGGTCAAGGTGTCCAGCGTTATGCGACCAAAAAACTGTTTAGGACACATTCTTTTCTTCGTGTGCTTTTCCCCCCCTCTTTTGTTTCTTTACATTATATGTAGAAATGTAACGGTATTTTTTCTTTTTTATTTATTTTTGTTTAATTGAATATCTAAAAGAACTAACAGTCACTAATTATCATTTTAACTAAAAGATAAAAAGCCATAGCACTTTTGATCGGTGCTTTAGTGGACCCGTTATGCTATCGAATAAGGGTGCGTACAATGATATAAATGACGGTTGTCTATAATACACTCCTATGTCATCTATAGATATGACTAAAAATAACTTATATAATGGATTGTTTATATATTTGTTTATAATAACATTATATAATTAATGAATTGTCTATACAATAGTAGCCGTCTATAAGACCATTTTATTGAGTCGTGTGAGAGACCCGATCCACTTTTGCCTTTTTTAACAAAACCCATCATCACACTTTTTTTTTTGTTGCAAAAAACGCCCTCTCCACATCCCCTTCTCCCTTTCAACCCTGGCAGCTTTAGGGAGCCATGGAGGCCGTCATGGCCAAGGGTGGTGGCAGCGACAGCGCCGGAGCAGGCGGATCCGGTGGAGATAAGTGTTGGTGGGCACCGAGAGCGGCGTCGGTGGAGGCCAGGTCCGGTCGATAGGGTTGAGGATGACGGTAGTGACTCTCCCTCTCTCCTTTGTCCCAATGACACAAGCAGCTCGGCCCAGCAAGCAGGAGACGGTGGTGGTAAGGAGGGAGGTGGTGAGGACGCGCAAATGGGGTGGGGGAGGACGCGAAGGCGAGCTAGGGGTGGCGGCGTTGTTGGGGGAGGTGACACTGCTGGTGGAGGGAGTCGCGAGGGTCCAAGGAGGGCGGTGCTGGGAGCGAGAGGGAGAGAGAGGCAAGCGTGGGGAACGAACAATTATAGTTGTGGACTTATTCGTGAAACAATTCAACTAAGTGGGGAGTTTTCGGGGAAAAATACGTAAATGGGATTAGGGCTTTCCACCCGCGCACTTTAAGCATCATATATGGGGCCTGTTCTTTTTCAGCTTTTAGATTTTCTACAGTAACTAGCTTTTAAACGGAGTGTCTTTTTAAGATGGGATCTACTAGTTAATTGTAGTACATACTATATCGACTTCATTTATATCGGCAAAAATCGCACGTGAATTTTAGTTACTTTGTAATCTCTCACACAAATAACCTAAAAGATATAAGCTGTAACTAAAACTATAAGTCATAGTCAATAACTATAACCATAGCCAAAGAGAGAGAACAGGCACATGCTCCATCCTACGCTCCCATTCAACCATAGGAAGCTTCGAACAGAGTTTTGTCCGCTCGGTCCTCGGTGACGGTGCTGCCGTTCTACGCGTTTCCTCAAAACCCCGCAGCAGCGGTGCTCCTCCGGCGATTGCCGGAGATATGGTACGGTCCGTCGGCGCGGAGGTTGGAGGAGAGGAGGACATGCGGGCGGGGGGATTGGGTCGGAGAAGCTGAAGCGCTCGATCGTTTCCGCTCCGCCGCGCCTGGTGGTTTAACCCAAACACTAACCATAGGTATGTACCAATCGACCGAGCGATCGATCCACTCGCATCTCCCCGTGCGTGTTTGCCCATCCGTGGTCGCCGCGTTGCGAATTGTGGTGTTTTGACAGCGATTTCGGTGCCCTCGTGGGGTGTGCGGATTAGAGGAGCTTGTTGTGTTGATTTGTTTTCTGTTGGGGTGTAGTTTCTGAGAGATTCGAGAGGGAGCCGTTAGGGGAGGAGTTGATTTTGGTAGACGCGTTGCGAATTCATGTGGTTTTGAACCCTCTTTTTGGCGCAATTAGAATCTGGGCGGATTAGGGTTAGTTTTCGTGCGAATTTTCCATGGATGTGCCGATCTATTATCCTCTGCGCCATTATAATTCGTTTTTTTTTATCTCGGTACTGCTATTTTGATAGGTGGAACCGATTATTTTTCTTCGGTCTTACCTGCTGGACTTGTTTAATACGGATATCTACCTAGGCCAATTGCTAGATTTTTCGTTAAATTAGATGCATGTTAAATGATAATTACATGTCAAATCTCTACTCAGGACAGTTGCTAGATTTCTTGGTAAATTAGAAGCATGGCAGTCAGATAATCATTACCAAATCAGGCTAGCAAATGGCGCTGACTAGCCTTAGGCCTGAGCTGCACTTCGGCCAAATAGTCAAACGGCTCAGGGGACTGTATAAGATTCATTGCATAGTGCATAACTCCGTATGTTTATATGGATATATGATTATGTTTGGGTTATGTGTTTGTATTGAAGTTACTCCAGCGTCTCACTTACTCCAGCGTCTCTCCATTTCTTCATTTACTCCTGCATGTCACGTTTCTCATTTCAGTTTGGTTTCAGCTAGTTGCTGCTGTTTTATTGCTTCCGTTTCAGCTAGTAGAGGAGTTAGTAGTGGAGCCATTACGCTGCATGAAAACAGCCATCTTTTATTTTTTCCGTTACATGTTAGTAGTGGTCAATTAGTAGTCATGCAGATTGCCATGCATTGACGTATCAGTTAGTATTCATCTTTAGTTTGTTTTTTCAGTTATCCATTGTAAGCTTTGTTGTTTCCTTTAAATAAGCAAGCAATATATCAGAAAACGCTGCCCGGTTTTGCAGCACCAAACACTTGTGTTCATTGTGTTCTTGAGTGCGCATTTGTGAGTTCGCCGGCGGCGAGAAATTGCCGGTGTTCCACGACAATTGGTATCAGAGCTATTACGCTCCCGGGGCCGTCATGTCTGTCCAGTTGGCTCCCGTTGGTGGTGGTGATCGCTCACCATCGCCCCCTCCCCGACGACGGGTATCGCACTCGCCTGCGCCGCGCCGAGGGCGCCATCGCGGCGGCGAAGTCGTCATCGAGCGCGTCGTCAAGGAGGCGGGCGGCTCGGTCCAGTACCCCATGCTCACGCGCACCAATTACCAGGAATGGTCTTTGTTGATGCGCGTGAACCTGCAGGCCCAAGGGCTGTGGCAGGCCGTCGAACCGGAGGAGGGCGAGGTCGTCGAGTACCGCGAGGACCGCCTCGCGCTGGCGGCCATTTTGCGTGCCGTGCCGCCCGAGATGCTCGGGACGTTGGCGCGCAAGCGCACGGCGCGTTCCGCCTGGGAGGCGATTAAGACCATGCGCGTCGGCGTGCAGCGCGTCCGTGACGCCAACACGCAACAGTTGCTCAAGCAATTCGGGGAGATCGCGTTCAAGGAGGGGGAGTCGGTCGACGATTTCTCACTCCGGATTATGAGCCTCGCCAACAACATCCGCATCCTTGGCGGCAACGTCACCGATGGAGAGATCGTGAAGAAAATGCTCCAAGTCGTCCCCGAGCACCTCGAGCAGATCGCGTACTCTATCGAGACTCTCCTCGACGTGAACGAGCTCTCCGTCGAGGAGGTCACCGGCCGTCTGCGCGCCATCGAGCAGCGAAAGAAAAAGCCAGCACCGTCCGCGCCCATCTACGACAGCAAGGGCCGTCTTCTTCTTGCCGAGGAGGACTGGCTAGCGCGGATGAAGCTGCGCGACAACGGCGAAGCAGGTGGCTCCAGCAACGGCAGCGGCAAGAGGCACGGCAAAACACGTCGTGGCCACGGCGGTGGTCGCGGTGTGAGTAAAGGCAAGGGCAGCTCGTCATCAAATGGTACAACCTAGGAGAACACGGCGGACCGATGCCGTAACTGCGGCAAAATTGGCCATTGGGCCAAGGACTGCCGTAGCAAGCCAAATAAGCAGGCACAAGCACACGTTGCGGAGGGTGAAGAGGATGAGCCAACTCTGTTGATGGCACATGCGACCATCCCTTCACCACTCACTCAAGTTGCAGCGCCGCCCGCCGAGGAGATTCGAACTCCAGCTCCGCCCACATCGTCGCGCCACGTCGAGATCCACGAGGCCAAGGTCTTTGCGCAGCTCGGATCGCGGGAGGACCAGGACGATCGACGATGGGTGCTCGACACCGGCGCCACCAACCACATGACGGGCGCGCGGACTGCCTTCTCCGACCTCGACGGGGGAGTCTGCGGCACCGTCCGTTTCGGCGACGGATCCGTGGTGGAGATTGAAGGACGCGGCACGATCATCTTCACTTGCAAGAACGGCGAGCACCGCGCACTGATGGGGGTGTACTACATTCCCCGTCTAACGGCGAACATCATAAGTCTTGGTCAGCTGGAGGAGGCCGGATGTCGGATCGAGATTTACTCCGGCACCCTGCGCATCTACGATCAGCAACGCGACCTTCTTGCTCGGGTGCGCCGTTCTGCATCGCGCCTCTACATCCTTGAGCTCCGCATCGGGCGACCGGTGTGCCTGTCCGCACATAGCTCGGAGGTGGCCTGGCGCTGGCATGCGAGGTACGGGCACCTCAGTTTCAAGTCGTTGCGCGCGCTCGCCCAACAGGAGATGGTACGTGGGTTGCCGCCGCTTGATCAGGTCGATCAGGTGTGCGACAGCTGCCTCGCCGGCAAGCAAAGGCGCACGCCGTTCCCTGATAAGGCGCTACGACGAGCGGAGCACGTCCTCAACCTCGTCCATGGTGATTTGTGCGGGCCCATCACGCCCACAACTCCAAGCGGTAACAAATATTTCCTGTTGCTTGTTGATGATTTGAGCCGGTACATGTGGCTCCATTTGCTGTCGAGCAAAGATCAGGCATCGGCGGCGATCAAGAACTTCCAAGCGGCCGTGGAGGTTGAGTCAGGGAGACGGCTCAAGGTCCTCCGCACCGATCGTGGGGGGGAGTTCACCTCCGTGGAGTTCGGCGCGTACTGCGCCGAGCGCGGCGTACAGCGGCAGCTCACCGCCCCCTATTCACCACAGCAAAACGGGGTGGTAGAGCGTCGCAACCAGAGCATCGTCGGCATGGCGCGGAGTATGCTCAAGGCGAAACGGCTTCCCGGCTACTTCTGGGGTGAGGCCGTGAACACCGCAGTCCACGTCCTCAACCGCGCCCCGACACGCGCGCTCAACGGCAAGACCCCATTTGAGGCTTGGCACGGCGAGCGCCCCACCGTCCACTACTTCAGGACCTTTGGTTGCGTTGCCCACGTCAAGATTACACGGCCGGGACTCAAAAAGTTGGATGATCGCAGCACGCCGACCATCTTTGTCGGCTACGAGCACGGCTCCAAGGCCTACCGCTGCTACGACCCCTCCACCAAGCGCATCATTGTGTCGCGCGACGTCGTGTTCGACGAGGCGGGACAATGGAGCTGGGGCGACGAAAGCAGCGGTGATCCGGGCGACGGCGAGCCCTTCAACGTTGAGTACACCACGGAGTACATCTCCGGCATGCCTCGAGCCGATGTGGCATCACCAGCTCACATGTCTCCGTCGCCCACGCCAACACCGGCCCCTGCACCCATGAGTACACAGATCGAGTTTGTCTCGCCACCAACTGATTTTGAGGAGAACTTGGACGTGGACCACGACGATGCTCCACTTCGGTTCCGCGCCATCGACGCTGTCATCGGACCAGCCTCGCCGCCTGGGCTTGTGCCCCGGGTGCTCGACGAGGAGTTGCAGTTCACCACGGCGGACGAGCCTGTCTCCTTTAGCGAGGCAGAGCGCGAGGCGAGCTGGCGTCAGGCGATGCGTGAGGAGATGAAGTCGATCGAGGACAACAACACGTGGGAGCTCGTCGCGCTTCCCACTGGGCACCGTGCGATCGGGCTCAAGTGGGTCTTCAAAGTGAAGCGCGATGAGCACAGCAATGTCATCCGGCACAAGGCGCGTTTGGTCGCCAAAGGCTACGTTCAGCGTGCGGGAATCGACTTCGACGAGGTTTTCGCTCCTGTCGCGCGAATGGAGTCCGTGAAGGCGCTGTTGGCTCTGGCAGCCCACGAGCGCTGGGAAGTCCACCATATGGATGTGAAGAGTGCTTTCCTCAACGGCGACCTCAAGGAGGAGGTGTACGTGAGCCAGCCGCCGGGCTTTGTCGTCAACGGCAGCGAGCACAAAGTACTGCGTCTTCGCAAGGCGTTGTATGGTCTTCGACAGGCACCGAGGGCCTGGAATGCCAAGCTTGATGCGTCCATGGTGTCACTTGGTTTCCAGAGGAGCAGCTCCGAGCACGGCGTGTACATGCGGAGCCGAGGGCCATCGCGGCTGGTCGTCGGGGTCTACGTCAACGACTTGATCATCACCGGCACCAGCAGCGACGAGATCATGGCGTTCAAGCTTGAGATGAAGCGCGTCTTCCTCATGAGCGACCTCGGGTTGCTGTCATACTACCTCGGCATTGAGGTAAACCAAGGGCCAGGCGGCATCTCGCTCTGCCAATCTGCCTATGCAGGGAAGCTACTTGAGCGGAGTGGCATGAGCACCTGCAACCCCAGTCTGGCACCGATGGAACCAAGGCTCAAGTTGAGCAAGGAGAGCACTGCTCCACTGGTGGACGCCACCGAGTACAGGCGCATTATTGGCGGATTGCGCTACTTGGTGCACACCCGGCCAGATCTTGCCTACGCGGTGGGCTATCTGAGCCGGTTCATGGAGAAACCATGCGAGGACCACCTCAACGCGGTGAAGCGCGTGCTACGGTACGTGGCGGGAACGCGTGACTACGGTCTTCACTACGCCAGGAGGGAGGATGAACAAGCTCGACTGGTCGGCTACAGTGACGCCGACATGGCGGGCGACGTCGACACGCGCAAGAGTACCAGTGGCGTCATCTTCTTCCTCGGCGGCAACCCCATCACCTGGCAGTCCTCCAAGCAGAAGGTGGTGGCTCTGTCCTCATGCGAGGCGGAATACATTGCGGCGGCTATAGCAGCCTGCCAAGGCGTCTGGCTAGCTCGGCTCGTATCTGACATGGTCGGTACGGAGTCTGGAGCGCCGGAGCTCAAGGTGGACAACCAGTCCGCCATCGCCCTCAGCAAGAACCCCGTCTTCCACGACCGAAGCAAACATATCGACACTCGTTACCACTACATTCGGGAGTGCATCGACGGGAACAAGATCGTCCTTCGGCACATTTCGACGGAGAACCAACTAGCGGACGTTCTGACCAAGGCGCTTGGACGCGTGCGGTTTCAGCAACTGCGTGCGTTGATCGGCGTCAACAAGATCGGTGAGCACGGCAAGGACTAAGGGGGAGAAATATTGAAGTTACTCCAGCGTCTCACTTACTCCAGCGTCTCTCCATTTCTTCATTTACTCCTGCATGTCACGTTTCTCATTTCAGTTTGGTTTCAGCTAGTTGCTGCTGTTTTATTGCTTCCGTTTCAGCTAGTAGAGGAGTTAGTAGTGGAGCCATTACGCTGCATGAAAACAGCCATCTTTTATTTTTTCCGTTACATGTTAGTAGTGGTCAATTAGTAGTCATGCAGATTGCCATGCATTGACGTATCAGTTAGTATTCATCTTTAGTTTGTTTTTTCAGTTATCCATTGTAAGCTTTGTTGTTTCCTTTAAATAAGCAAGCAATATATCAGAAAACGCTGCCCGGTTTTGCAGCACCAAACACTTGTGTTCATTGTGTTCTTGAGTGCGCATTTGTGAGTTCGCCGGCGGCGAGAAATTGCCGGTGTTCCACGACAGTTTGTTGGATAAGCTCAAATTTTGAAATGATGAGACGTTGCGACTTGCAAACCTCTTACCTTCAATTGTTGCATTCTTTCATATATTAGCATACAAACTAAACCTGTGGATGCTAACGTAGAACCAACGAGTTCTGCCATGGATGTCTAATGCTGTTATTGTCTATTTTTGAAATTTTCCCATACAATTGTCAAAAATTTCTCTCATAGAATAGGGCTTTTCCACATGTATATGGACGTCAATATACTGTCATCACCATCGAATGTGCCTCGAGATTGATGCAAACTTTGAAAATCCAAACCGCCATCCCATCTTCTTGTCCTTTGCACGAATCTCGAAGCACTTTGGAGGGCTAAGATAGTATATGGATATCCATATATTTGTGGAGTTGCTTTTGTCTCATGAATTCATGAATGTTGATATTAACGTCTATCCTGATTAGTGTTTATTGTGATATTACCTTATAGAATCAAATAATTGTTCAAAACCACTCTGTAATGCTGTATTTAGCTTTGTAGGTTTGCTATGGTGCTAAATTTTTTGTGATGTGCTGATTGTTTGCCTTTTATTGCAGATGTTCTTGCCGCAGATGCCCATTGAGAAGTTTCTGAGATGTTCTTTCGCCTGGCAGTAACTGAAGGTATTTTATTTCCATCTGTTTTACTGGAGCAGTTGTTTGTTGTTAGTATTGAGTGATTTTATTTGAATCATCGAGTTAAACACTGTAGTGAGAATTTGTGCATGGCACTTGATTTGTATGGGTTTGGGTCACGCGGTTGTAGTGCCGAACCAATCATATTTAGCCTTGTGTTATTTTCAACGTTTGTTGGTTAAGTTGGCACATTTGAATTGTGATAATTTGACACTGATGCCGACTTGTTGCTCTTGTGGTTTGGTTTTTGGATATGGAGAAGTTGTGTTGGTTTGTTTTTTTGTTCATCTATAACATCTAGCGATATGAGGGGGCATTGTTAGGGGGAAGGCAGATTAGCATTGGGTTTCATAAAACTTCTGCAAGAATGTGCTGACTATTGCTCTTTGTGGCATTGAATTTGGCTTGTGTCTTGATACGCTGTACATCTGTCGCTCTCTGCTATTTTGATAAGTGGAACTAATAATTTTGCTTAGTTCTTACTGCCCTTAACTTATTTAATTAAGTATCAAGCGCTACTTAGGCCAATCACTAAATTTCTTGGTAAATATGGTGTATAGGCTTAGCGATAGGATAAAACCAGGTTTACACTTAGGTTGCAGCATTGAACCACAAGCCTCTCAGTCATCGGACCTCCTCAGATCAGAATAACTAAGAATTTGATGAGATGAGAAGTTGCAAGCCCGTTAGTCTCCATTATTGCACACTTATATTAGCATGCAAACTACGGCCATGCTTGTTCAAGTGGAAGCAATGGTCCCCCACCTGTGTCCTCTATTGAGATTTATGCATCAACCAGTTCACCTAAAAGCTTAAACTGACGAGGAAAGATGAGCAATTCACTTATACTTCAACACTCCTCCTTACGTGTAGGCTCTCTTAGACTGCAATTAATTTTTTTTATTGCATCAGCCAGGTCTTGAACTCGGGACCTCTTGGTTCTGATACCATATTGAGTTTTATGCACCAACCAATTCATCCAAAAGCTTAAGCTGATGAGAAAAGAGGGGCAATTCACTTATACTTCAACACCCCCTTGATGAGGCAGCCACCAAAGTATTCTTTATTCCAAACGATGTGAGTACTGCACAGTCTGCATGTTTCAGAAGCATCACTGTTGAGATAGTATGCCTGGCAGTGCCAGATGAAGGCATAACTTGGGACTCGACTGCAGAAGTGCACACGTGATGCTGCCTACACTCCACAGTAGGCCCTGAGTTTATCTTCGTGGCGAGCACCTTCTTCAGAAACGCAAAAACAAACGAAGTCGTCGTAGTCGTGGCCCTTGAAACGGGAAGGGTGATCCTCGTCCACAAGTTCGTCAGGCGCCTGGATCATGAAATCGGGGATCGAGAACAGGATGGCGGAGTACCTAGTGACGTCCCCAGCGACAGTAATCCGATGAAATGGCGCGTGCAGACGGTCGTTCGTCCATGCCTGGAGATCGTGCAAAATAAAAAGGGCACAAGACATGGTTAGTGAAGAAACTGATGGTTTCAACCAGTGGAGAAGCTTAATCCTAATGGAGAACCTCACTGTTCCATAATACCATGGGCAATCTTAGTTTGTATCCGTAGTAAAAAACTAGTAATACAATGCCTGTACAGCCATGCACATTATTCCTGCATCTCTTGTCATACTAAACAAGGAATGCCCGGCTAAGCTAAAAACATGTTGCAAACAGCAGCAAAAGTGTTGCCTAAACTGGGTAAAAGGGACTTATTCAGTGATTTGTAGGACCAGGGATTCACCATATATTGACATCTGCGTATTATTGTGTTTGACGATGTTTTTCAGAATGCTTGTCCCATGCAACTTTCCCCATAGAGGAACTGTCCTCTTCGACGCGAATTTGATGCCTATTTTTTTTCATTACCTAGTTTCTCCTAGGTATTCTCTCTTTTTATTTATTTTATGCAACTTCCCTTGATTTTGTGCAAGGCAATTAGCCACCTATTTTTCTCAACAATTCGGTAGTCACGACAGAAGCAAACTAAGCAGCTCTTGTTCAATCCAGTTTATGTTTTTACTTATATTTAGTATTTATGTTGTTCTTGTGGTCATGATTTATTTGCAGAATTATTTAATCACTAAAGTGCTAAATATTCTAACATTTACCGGGAGCTAGGTAATGCAAGAGCTTCTTTCATGCTCTTGCCACAAATGCAAGAGCTTCTTTCATGCTCTTGCCAATCAAATAACGAGGGAAAAACTACTTTGTAGACAGATCAGAATAACAATCGTGCGTACCCTGAGAGCATTGCCGACCATGACGACGAGCGACGTCGGCGACGGCTTGACGAGGATCCATTCGCCGTCTCTGGTCTGCACCTCCAGCCCGTCGACCTCGTGCTGGCACACGACGCTGAGCGAGTTGGTGTCCTGATGGGATCCGTACCCGAGCTTCTTCTCGTCGGCGTTGGGCGCCTTGTACTCGGACATCCGGAACAGATGCCACATGGACTCCTTCTGGGCTTCGTGGTACTTGCCCACCCCGAGCTCTTCCAGTATCATCCTCCGCACCATCTCCTCCAGCTCCGCAATCCGCTTCGCCGCGCCATGAACAGTCTCACTGTGCCGCAGAACAAAACCAATCTGTCTGTAAGGTTCAAGTAAATCTTTAGTCAAATCCATGTACGAAGAGACGAGAGTACTCACCAGAAACCGGCGTTGCCGTCGGGCGAGTCGGGCCACATGAGGTCGGCGAAGGCGCGGACGGGCTCGGCCTTGGGGCCGTCCACGATGGCAAGGCTCTCGTAGGCGTCGAGGCCGGGGAGCCCGCCGAGGTAACCGTGGAAGGGCTTCTCCGGTCCGTGGTAGTTGCGGCGCTTGGTGTCGAGGGGCAGCGAGAAGAGCGGCCGGACGGCGCCGTCGAAGAGGCTGGCGCGGAGCTCCGGGGTCATGGGCGGGTAGTGCGCGTCGAAGCAGCCGAAACTGGTGAGCGCGTCCATCACCTGGGTGCGCACCGCCGCCCAGGGACCGGTGCCGGGCGCTGACGGGTCAACGCCGGAGAAGTCGATCCTGGGGAGCTGCGTCGCCTCGGCGCCCATCTTCACTCGCTGTGTCTTGTCTCAGCTCAGCTCCGTGTCTCTCTGTCCTCGTAGCTAGTGGCAGAGGAATCCAGAGTAGCCTCCGCGATTGACTTTTTGCACACACTCCAAAAGAAAAACAGAGAAATGGGCTTGGGAATTGGTATTCTAGTCCTAGGGGCTGTTTGGTTTGCAGTCTGAGAATTTGCCTGGCCCAGGCAACTGATCCCAGGCGTTCATTTTCCTATGCCTGGGGACAGGATTGCTGCCTGGCTGTTCAGCTGCCTGCCAGGGCAGCATCCAAACACGCCCCTAATGCCTCTATCGGTCAGGACGCGGCCTGGCCAAGGGATTAAGGCCCCGCAGTTAGTTTTTTTATTGTATCTTTTTATTTTTTTTATTTTTTAGTTTTTTCTTATTTTTCTTATTTTTTTACATTATTTATAATGAAATAATATGTTTTATTTTAAAAATTAATTACACTGAAAAATCTTTCAGTAGCTATAGTATTAAAAAAAATCTAAACAATACAATTTAAACTAAAAGCTTCAGTTTTATGCTAACTTGAGCACTGTCTAAAGGGCTAGTGGCCAGCCTCTATCCATGAGTTGAGCACTTTTTTATTATTGAATCCTTTTATTAATATTTTAAAATTAATCCTCCACCAATTTTATTTCCAATTCCGACCTCTTTAGCCCCGCCACCACCCGTGGTGTGGCCAGAATGTTCTGTCACGCCACCCATAGAGGCATGGGCAAAGTTACCACACAAGCTCTAGGCCGCGTGCCGTGCCAGCGTGGATAGCTTGCGTGGCCTCTGTCACACCGTACTTCATGGCGTGACCATCTCGTATTGTCACACCACGAGACTTGACGTGATAGAGGTCACTTAAGTGCGGTCGCCACTTTAGTTCCCATTTTTCTCTGCATTTTTTGTCCCGAAATCTATCGCCACCGCCTCCAGCCCTGCTGCCCACCTGCATCGCTGCCTCCCGCCTCCATCGCCACCGCCCGCCTCCTACCCCGCTACCCACCTCGAGCCCTACCACCCTCCTCCTACCTCAGCGCCTACCTCCAGCCCGCCGCCCACCTCAAGCCCTTCAGCCCCGCTGCTCTCCTCCCTCACCGCCGATAGCCTCTAGCCATGCCACCCCCGCCGTCCATCGCTATTCCCTCCTTCACCGACTGGCTGCAGTCCCAGTGGCCCCGCTGCTTGCCTCTAGTCCCGACGGCCTCCTTCGTGCACGTAGCGGCCTCCTCCAACACGGCTCTAGGGTTGTCCGCTAGCTTTTCAGAGAGGAAGATATCGATCTAACCATCTACAAGGGATAAGAAGCATCAGAGCAGTGGTGGTTTTGGCTAAGAATGTCTGATTCAAGCTGTCCACAGAGATGGTGGTCTGGCCGGCAATGGTTCTCGTGGTGGAGCTCTAAGGAAATGCTCATACTCGAGCAAGTTCACCAAAGTGTTTGCGGCAATCCAGAGATGATGTGGGTGCAGGGAATCGAGATGCGGTGGTCGGAGGAGGGAGAATGGCCGAACGGCTTACCAGGTTCAGGGGAGGTTGATGGAGGGGTTGCGGTGAGAGGGAGTTTGATTGGGTTGTGTAAATGAGCAATTGAGAGTGGCACAGGGTACTCTGTGGAGCCAATTGGGCTTTAAGGCCGAGGAGAGGCGGTGAGAGCAATAAGGTGGTTCGGGGGGCTGCCAGCGTGTGGAGGGAAGAGGGGCGAGGGTTTTGCCAAGGGGACATATGCACAGGCGGGGTGGCATTGGTGGTACTATGGCCTCTGCAGGAGTTGCAAGGGATGACGGTAGCTGGTACAACAAAAGTGTGTGTGTCGAGTGGTAAAGATAGGGAATTGCGATGGGAGGGAATGGGGTCAATTGAGCATGCCAAGCGAGGGAGGGGAGTGAGGTCAGCAGAGGGGTAAACGACTGGGTGGTGGGGCCCTGTTGATAGCTCGCGCGAAGGTGGTGTGAACACCCAGGAAGGCACGGTCACAATTTTAAGCTTGGGTGTGCGGCCGCATGGGCGAATGAGCAAGGAGGCGGTGGCGGTTTCTTGGATGGTGCCAGGGGAGGGGATGAGATGGATTAGCCAAGAAGGAAAGGTGGATTCTCAAGGAAATTACCAAATTTGGGATGAAAAAGGGAATTCAACCAAACTCCAAAAAGAATCCAAATGTTTTGAATTTTCAGGGTGTTTCAAACGCCTTGCCGGTTCTACTCCCCCCGGGAGGAAAAAGGGAATTCAACCAAACTCCAAAAAAATCCAAATGTTTTGAATTTTCAGGGTGTTTCAAACGCCTTGCCGGTTCTACTCCCCCCGGGAGGAAAAAGGGAATTCAACCAAACTCCAAAAAAATCCAAATATTTTGAATTTTCAGGGTGTTTCAAACGCCCTTTTTTTTTATAAGGCCAACACTAAGTTGGCGCCCCGCCACCTTGCGCTCGGACAGAAGATGTGGTGGCGAGTGGCGACGGCTACTAAAAGGGAAGTGGCAACCGCAAGGAAGGCACATGGGGGCGCTACATCCATATGGCCAGATGGGCCGACCCAAAATGCCTAACGAGAAGTGAACACAAATGGCCTACCATAATTAGCCTGATCAAAAGCCAGCCCATAGGAATTCTGAAGACAGGCATAAACAATCAGTAATCTTTCGGCAGCCTGACTCCTGAGGGTGATAGTTTGATTGGGCGAAGGACTTACCATAGAGTTCCAGATATGACTACCGTCGGAATTCACAATAATTTTACTAGATATCCACCTCGTCATGGAAAGTACGACGATTCGAAACAACCTCTTTTGGTAAGTAACAGAGGGCCTGATATTGGAAGAATAATTTCACTTTTCTACTAACAGGGCCAATCCGCAGAGGACACAACACATAGATTGAAGAATTACAGTTACACTTAGAAAAAATCTACAATACCTCTTACTTATACTCATAGACTAATTACCTCACTTAAAGATATTATCATCATTTGTATAAACCCAAGAGCCTATAAATATTTTATGTATCCCTTATTTGAAGGGGTCTCTATTGAGTAACAAAGAAGTATATTCAAACTGGTGAGCCTCCGAGTGCTCCCTCCTCGGAGGTAACTCCCGTTGGCCCACTGATAGGAGTAAGACGGTTCTGTTGTACTCTTGAATTTGTATAAATCTTTATATTATTTTTACTTTCATGAACAACTGTCCGTTAGACGGTCCATATCCACTCCTCACTTGTGTTTGGATTATCATACCTTCGACACAAGCCTTTTCCCTTATGTCATGAGGAACATTTGAGAAGCCGGGTTGATGCAACATGCAGCCACCTGATCGAAGAAAACAAAGCCTTGAGCTTTGCGTTGCCAAGTTTCTCTTATGGAAATGTCCGCATTGAGTTTTACTAATGTTTTTTTATTGTGTGTTATGGTTTTTGTCTTAAAATGAATAGTAATGGTTGAAAGAATAATTTTCGGAAAAGAGAACAAGCAGTAGAAAAAAATGAGAGATTCATACGCATGACGAAAACAAAAAGAGTGTAATACGTGATACACCTGTAACCCCAACCTTATCCCCACAACAAAGCTTTGGTGAAAGCAGTGAATAAACTATTTTGAGAAATCAGATATTCGTATTAGTTTTTGATTTTTCTAAATAGAAATCAGAAGAAAAATACAATACGAAGATCTTAGTTACGCACACATTGCCTCTTTGCAGCAGTGCGGGTAGGACCAAGCAGTTGAAGTACAGAACAGTAGAACAGCTTCTAATTTCTTTCTTACAAGGAACGAACAGTAGCCCTTCATAATATAACAACGAAGAAACGAGCAAACAAACTTGAAAAGCTCGCTCGCTTCAGATCAACACATGCAGTAGGGCCAAGGAAACTAGCACTGCATGAAAAATTCCTGTTTCCATGTCGAGCAGATCGGTCGTCGATGTTACGCCAAGGTCTGCAGGTGCGCCGTGGAGGAGTGGAGCATGGTGGTGAGCTCCTTGGACGCGACGATGGACTTGTAGATCTCAAAGATGAGCCTCTGCTCGAACTCCGTTGGCTGGTCGGGCCTCGGCGCCGGGAGCTGCTTCCTGCGCGGCACCCGCTTGGCCCACAGCCCCTCGGGCCCGTCGGGCAGCGCCATGGCCGACGCCTTCTTGGCCACCGCGAGCATGCCGCCCACGTACGCGTCCCGCATCCGCCGCAGCACGCGCGCGGGGGCCGTCAACACCCGGACGCGCACGCGGAGCATCCGCCGCAGCCGGACGCCCCACCCGCCGCGCCGCGCCCCGAGGTGCTGCGTGCCCCTGATCTTGCCCCCGCCGTCCGCGGCCCCGAGCCGCTGGTACTTGCGCCGGCGCCAGTACGAGCGTATGCCCCTCGTGAACCGTATCGGGAACGCCTCCACCTCCATCTCCCTCCCTCCCTCCCTCCGGCGCGGCCGCTGTTCTGCGCTGGGTTGGTGGGGTGCAGCTTGGCTCGGGAAGTTTGGTGGAATGGCGATGCCACCTCTGCCCTTTATGCAGGGGCCGCGTTTGGTGGGAGTTATTGGTGCCGCCACAAAGATAATGGTGCCATTCGCGGCAGATGGCACGTTCAAATGAATGGTTCCCGTTCGCGCGAAGCGCGCACCGGTTGGTGACTCGGCTCGGCGTGGTGGTTCGATCGCTTTCAACCCCTGCATGGCCCCAAGTTAGTACATCAAAGTCAAAGGGACGTGCGTGCCTATGCGTTGAACATCTAGAAGCTGACTAGCTGACGTACGAAATTTTTGTACGGATAACCCATTTTTTATTCGAAAATACAGAAATATACCCGCGACAAAATTTTTTACAAAAATAGGCTCGAGTCGCCAAACCATTGGGCGATTTACGCTTGTCGCCCCACCAAAACGCGACTTAAAAAGAATATGGTAACCGTTGGGCGATTAAATGCAATCGCCTCCCCGTTAAGCGATTCAATTGAATCGCTCCCCCGTTCGGCGACATAAAGAAGAGTCGTCCAACGGGGGGGCGACTGCATGTGAAACAGCCGACGGCCGAGCCCCTTTTCTTCCCCACGCCTGCTCGCTCGCCAATCACTCTCTCCACCGCGCGAGAAGACAGAGCAGAAGAGAGGAAGGAAGAGGAGGAGAGGGGAAGAAGAGAAGGAGAGGGGGAGGAGAGGGAAGAAGAGAAGGAGAGGGGGAGGAGAGGGAGAGGAGGAGAAGCCGCGGGATTTGCAGGTATTTTTCTAATTTTAGAAAATTAGTTTAGATAAATTTAGTTTAGAAAATCTAGTGTAGATATTTAGTTTACAAATTTAGTTTAGATATTTAGTTTAGAAAATTAGCTTAGATATTTAGTTTAGAAAATCTAGTTTAGAACATTAAATTTAGAAATGTAGATGCAGTTTACAAATTTAGATGTACAAATTTAAATGTAGAAAAATATAGTTTATTGTACAATATTTGTAATGCATTATTGTGGAAAATTTAATTTAGAAAATTTGTTTAGATAAATTTAGTTTAGAAAATGTAGCGTAGAGTGTAGATATTTAGTTTACAAATTTAGCTTAGATATTTAGTTTAGAAAATTAGCTTAGATATTTAGTTTACATATTTAGTTTAGAAAATCTAGTTTAGAACATTAAATTTAGAAATGTAGATGCAGTTTACAAATTTAGATGTACAAATTTAAATGTAGAAAAATATAGTTTTTTTGTATAATATTTGTAATGTATTATTGTGGAAATTTTACTTTAGAAATTTATTGTAAATCATTCAATGTACAAATGTAGATGCAGTTTACAAAATTGAAATGAAGAAAATTTAAATGTAGAAAATTGTTGTGTCGAAATTTTGTATACTATTTTTCATGTATTATTGTAGAAAATGTAGTGTACGAATTTACATTTAGATAATTTTACAGTTATGGCGGGCGACTGGCGGTACACGCTGTTGGACGAGCACTTGGACCGCGTGCACCGCGCTTCCCGTCGTGCGCCGCCACCGGGGAGCACGGACGAGTCGACTGAGCTGGGAGTGGTCCGGACACGCACACCTCGTGTGGCCTGGGGACTCGACCCTCGTTGGACTGCCAGGTTTGCACTACGCCAACGTTTTAGTATTACCGTAAAAATATTTAATGCTGACCTTCACTTTATTTGCAGGCTGCGGGATGCCGGACTTCTCCCTCTTGCCCGGATGGTGCAGGCCACGGATGAGGACGGAGGTGCCTTGGCTGGGGAGGGGGACGAGGCGGGCGTGGAGCGATCACGACGCTTCCCGTTCGACCGTTCCCTGCTGACGGCTTTGGTGGACCGTTGGCGGCCCGAGACGCATACTTTCCATCTACCAGTCGGGGAGATGGCGCCGACCCTGCAGGACGTGTCCGTACTACTTGGCCTTCCGGTCGCGTGAGACGCTGCCTTCCTACCGGAGGCTCCCGCCGAGTGGCGCGAGGACCTGCTCGACAGATTCCAGGGGGTCCTTCCACCGGCCAATCAGCACCACATCTTCGACGAGAGGCAGAAGCATGGACCGACGCTGAGGTGGCTGGCACAGTACCGGGTACGTGGTGTTTCAAGTCGATCGCGTCTTCGAAACTCTTATTTGTGCAATTACATACTAATAAAAACTTGTTCGCATTCAGGTTGAGCGCATGGTTGCAGATGCTGACGATTTCCAGGTCGCGCGCCACCTGGAGGCTTACTTGCTGTGGCTGTTTGGTTGGGTGCTCTTTACCACCAGCCACGGCAACACCGTTGACGCGCGCCTTATTGCTTATGCGAGGGCGATTGCGGACGGCGAGGTCGTCCAGATCAGCTGGGGATCGGCCGCACTTGCCGCGACGTACTGCGGCCTGTGCGATGCGTGCACGAGGATTAAGGCGAACTCGATCCTCACGGGATGTCCCCTGCTGCTGCAGTTGTGGTCGTTTGAGCGCTTCAGTCTCGGACGACCTGTACTAGACGACATGGGTCCCTACGGGGCCGAGATGTACGAGGGGGGAGACATCGACCGGCCGACGATGGGTTCTATTTGGTGTCGTCGACGAGTGAGTTTTATTTTATCGTAGTCAACTTTTTAACGATCGTCGTACTAAAATAATTTGCCTTTCTTGCAGGTACAGTTCGCGCACGTGCAGGTCACGTGGGCGTACCACCCCTTCGTGGAGCAGTTGGACCGCCTCGCAGACTCCGACGTGCGTTGGGAGCCTTACGCAGCGGAGGCAGTGCAGGCCGTGCTCCTGACGGGCTGTCTGCACTGTGCTGGCGTGACCAGGCTTTCTGGCTGACCCGCCGGAAGCTCGTGTACGGCATCTACGTGGAGGACTACGCACCGCAGCGAGTCATGCGGCAGTTTGGGCTGCGGCAGGCACTTCCTGTACCAGTCGGGCCGCCAATTCCGCCCCGCGTGCACGCGTGAGTGATCGCTTCTGATATTTTATCATACTTACTATTGTGATCGCAAGTACTTACATTACGTAATGGTTCCATAAACAGGCACACCACGAAGGGCGTCAAGAAAGGCACAGACTGGTCCAGGAGGATGCAGCCCTGGATTGCGTAGTGGGAGGGTGCGCTAGATGACCGCGTGGAGGAGGACCGGCCATACGACATAGCCGACTACGCGGAGTACCTCATCTGGTACCAGGCGCGGACTCGTACCAGGCTGGTACATGTCGTTGACCCACCTGCCCCACACGTCGCCGCACCGACAGACGCGTACCCTGCGCACTTCGCACGCGACACTCACATCGCGGTACGTAACTTGTAATTTCAAAAATTCTCAAATGGCAATATCGTTTCGATGATGGTCCATTCTATGTCTTTTTGTCCAGGCTGACGTCGGTGCCGCGCTGTGGTCGGAGTCCTCCGCACTAGTGCAGAGGTGGGGCACAGGTGGGGAGTTGACCCGCGAGGAGGCCGTCAGCTTTGCGCGACGGATGGAGGCCGGGTGTAGACGTATCGTCAGCCTGCTGTCCTGCACGAGGCTACCGGCGGTCTCCACACCTACGCCCAGTGCACCCCGACCACCAGTGCCACCCCGACCACCAGTGCCACCCCGACCAGCGTGGCACTACTCCGGAGGTAGTACGTGGACACGTCCACCTCCCCCGGAGCAGCCAGGGAGTTCTACGTGGACACGTCCACCTCCCCCGGAGCAGCCAGGGAGTTCTACGTGGACACGTCCACCTCCCCCGGACCAGCCAGGGAGTTCTCCTTGGTCACGGCCTCCTACGTACATCCCCGGCTTCCACACGGATGATTTCATGGCGCCATGTACGGGTACGCATCGTCCGAGCTTGTTTTTAACCTAAGACGACATGCAACGAACTAACGATATTACTATTAAAGGTCCTTACCAGCAGCAGGGACGCTTCTCCCCGGGCCACATCGAGGTGGACCAGTTTTTTGCGGACTGGCCTGGGCCGTCCTCCGACGCAGCACCGGAACCGGACGTTCTCTCCGGCAGTGGCCTCCCCGGTGCACCGGATGCCACACAGCCGGAGGTGCAGGTGACTCCACCGGCGCAGCCGCGGGTGCGAAACCCACCTGCTCGTTTTACTTTTTCGGACCCTCGTCGCCCGCCGCCTCGTAATCCGTTGCACCGGAGGACGGCCAAGCGGGGCCGTATGGCAAGACGCGGGCGCGGTGATGGAGCAGGTGATGGAGCACCTTAGGGTGGGGAGTGAGGGGTGTATGTCATGCATGTAATGGATAAATACGCGGCATGTTACTGCGTTATATTATAAAGTTCATTTAAATTCAAACAATGCTATTATCTCTTCTTTTCGTATAGAAAATTATTTCTATATCAAGTAATGTGACAAATATTAAATACCAGTTCTTGTGAGACTTAATTACGAAATTAAAAAAATAATGTGACATATACTAGTATATGTGACTATACCACATTTTTTACGAGTTTCAAATTACAAAATTCACAAAACCCTTAACAGGATCCATGCAGTCGCCTAGAGGTAGATTGGCGAGCAGGCGTGGGGAAGAAAAGGGGCTCGGACGTCGGGCTGTTTCACATGCAGTCGCCCCCCCCCCGTTGAGCGACTCTTCTTTATGTCGCCGAACGGGGGGGCGATTCAATTGAATCGCTTAACGGGGAGGCGATTGCATTTAATCGCCCAACGGTTACCAGATTCTTTTTAAATCGCGTTTTGGTGGGGCGACAAGCGTAAATCGCCCAATGGTTTGGCGACTCGAGCCTATTTGTGTAAAAAATTTTGTCGCGGGTATATTTCTGTATTTTCGAATAAAAAATGGGTTATCCGTACAAAAATTTCGCTGACGTACTGGCAGTAGTTCGTCTCGCAAAAAATTGGTTACAGTCTGAAACTTTGCACGTGGAAATATTCCTATGTACGGGCAGCACGAATATTGAAGATTCTGTTGCTTCGCTTTGTACATAAGTGCTAGTTTACGTCAAAGAGTTTGTATTACTGGCTCGTGGATCCCATGGTCAGAGACGATTGAAGCTCGATCGATACCTGCAAAGTTCGTTAAATCACTATTTATTAAACTAATAAGTTGTAGCTAAAAAAACAGAACCACATCTTGCTGGTTAAAGTAGAATGGTGTGTCAAATTAAAGCACACGGTCAGAAAATTACTATTAACCAAGGAAGTTTGTTTATATTGACTTATGATTTTGGCTTCTGTGAACACCTAGATTTTTTAAAACAGTTTTTTCATTCCTTTCGCTCTTGTCTGTCTCCGGAGATAAGGTAGGGGATTATAGACGTATCACGTATTCCACTCCTTTCTCGTACGCATCTCTCTCTTTTTTCTAACCGCTCATGATTTCTTTCTTAAAACTTTTTTTAAACAATACTATTTATTTTCAATTAAAAAGTTATAAGTCGTGGATAAAAATATTAATCGCAGCAGTATAAACACCCTTTTAAGTCCGTCGGCACTCGGGGCCAGTGGCTGGTTTATAAGCATACGCACGCATGTGTTTAAAATGCTCGAATAAAAATTGATGTATGACTACCTTCACAAAAAATGATGTATGATTATGAGGACCTGAGTACACGTTTGGTACAACAGTATAGTGATAAGAGCAGGTACAATAAGGCTTAGTCAGCAGGCTATAGCAAATATAATATCAACAAAATCTTATGTGGCAGAGAGAGAAAGGAAGAGAGAGAAGGAAGCTGACTACTAAATTATAGCTAGCTATAGCACGTAAAAATATGCATTTCACTCTCTTACACGTGGGGCCAAATAGTTATTGTAATAGCTACCTTATTGTATGAACTATTTTTTTAAAAGCTATAGATGAAATGGACAAGTGTTATAGCCACTAGTTGGCTATACTATTGTACTTGCTCTAAGGGATGGGCGAGAAAGGACTTACGTGAACTGCTTTGGTCGTCCCGGTCAGCCAATCAGACGCCGCTTTTGACATCTCGGCTCCGGAGTTTGGAAGGAAGGATATGCCATTGGTGGAATTTTCGGCCTTTCAGCTTTGCCAGATTCTTTTTGATCTGATGGTTTACTATATATGATTTAAATATTTAAATTACGGTTGTTTCGTAAGTAATAATATATAGAGAAAAATAAATACATGTGATTTTAGCTGGCACAGCTGAACTTAGTATACTTTTTACTATAATTTTTTTATCAATCATGTCTTGAAAGAATATATTGTTTAAAAGTTAGTTACCGTAGGCAGTACAAGTATAAATGAATTTTAAGTTTGAAAGAATCCAGCTTTTGTGTGGTGAGGGAAAGTAGTACCGCTATAAGAAGGTCACGTCTCTCCTATGTAGTGCTCGGTGGATGCTCAAACATTGCGGATGCTAATTGGACTTTCCATTAACTGTTGTAAATATTGACCATACAGAACAACGAAACCCATCGCCATACTGATTCCGTCACATCGGTGCCTCCTACTACTCTTCTTCTTCCTTTGGAGAGGACTGCCATACCGGTCAGTTTTTTCTACAGTACAAGGGAAGACGGTACACACAATTACACACTACTCATGACCAGGGGCGGACCTGCCCTTCGGGCGAAGCCGGGCGGCCGCCCGAGCTACCCTCGCCGGCCGGGCCCCCCTGCGGCGCAAATCACGTACGACTCACCAAGTTTATGCGCCTATGGTTAACGCAGTATTGCTAGCAGTTAACTGGGCCAACCATTAATAATGGACGTGCATGCAGCTGCGTTGTGCCCATTCCATGCATATATTACACAATCTCTGTACGTACGTGTCTACATACTGTATGACTCAAGTTCTTTTCGTTCACACTAGCCTGTTCTCTCTCTAGCTTCTCTACCCTCTATCGCTTCCAGACGGTTGCTTCAATTCTACTATTTCTACAACCATTAGAATAGCCCGTGCAATTATACGGCTAGCTTTAATATATTTGAAAAAAAATATGTGCTATGTTTACAAAACCCATAGCCGGCTGGACCCACCCCCCGGCGCCGCCCCCGGTGGAAGCGCACACCCCCCTGGTGTAGAGTTGGTGGACAAGACCCAAGTCCAAACAACACCCAATAAACACACGGCCCAACAAAGCAACAAGGAATGAGATATACTAGCGGAGGACGCATGGGCCAACAGTCCACCAAGTCCAAGAAAAGAGAGCCGGTGCCAACCTAGATCCCGGCCTCCCGGACGGCAGAGGCGGAGGACGGCGCGGCGGCGGCGCCCAGGCGGAGGAGTCGGAGGGCAGCGCCCAGGCGGCTAGGGGAGGCCGGGAAGCGGGAGGCGGTGGCCGCCTGGCCGGGGAGCGCGGCGGCTGCCGGCCAGGGCCCAGGGGCAGGGAAGGCCGGGAGGCAGTGGCCGGGGAACGGGGGAGCGACGCGGTGGCCGGGGGACGGGGGAGGGCCGAGGCGCGGAGCCGCGGAACGACGGAAGGAGCGGCCGGCGGATTTGAGGAGAGCGGAGCGCCCGGAGCGGCCGGCAGATCTGAGGGTCGCCCTACCTAGAAGTCCGCCACTGCTCATGACTATACATGCATTACGAGGGTGCATCACTCTTGCACACAACTAATCCAGAACGAAATTCACAATCTCATAAAGTATAAACATATGTTTTAATCACTAAACAAACCTATATATATATGCATGTACTTTTGTTGCCCGGAACTACAGCCCAGAAAAAAAAAAGATAAACACCGACATCCTACCCAGAGTTCGAAACAAACAACAGAGAGCTAAGATCGCGCCTCCTCGTATCGATATCGGTAACCACAGAGTCCATATTTGGATCCGTACTGGGCTTGCAACCATCAAGCATTGAAGGATGTAATGTTATTGGTCTTTGTTGAGGGTTTAGCTATTCGTCCCTTACTACTGGGGCCTACCGGGCCCATGACCCATTTAGTCATCATGCCTCCACGGAGGAGGTCCATCACAAACCCATTATGGTTCATTTGGGTGCCAACGGACCGAAAGAATGGAACGGATTTTGGGACGGCCGACGCATGTCTAGAGGGCCGAGGGGCAAGGAACACAGAGGATTGAACAGACTGATATAAAAATTGCTAGCGAAATTCACAAGAGATTTTCTGGCAGCCAATCTCTGGCGTTCGTCAGCTATAGTAATACCAGTAAGCTTCTATCGTCAAGCTTGGGATCTGGCTGAGGGACGGGCACGGTGCGCGGATAACAGGTGTCGTATGTAGAGCAGAGGGCACGCAGGGGCGGATCCAGCGGTGGGTCAGGCGGGGCGTCAGTCCCCTACCGTTGGTCGGCCTTGTATACCTCTTTCATCCCCTATAACTCCACGCTAGCTATATGAATGATCTTGTTAGACTTAAAAAGTCTTTGCATGATGAAGAAAATTATATTTGTAGTAGTAATTACAAGCCACAATAACATATTAGCTTTTGGCATAAAGCCTCTCCCCCTCTCGTGTCTACAAATCTATCGTATGTCAGTAAGGGCATCTCCAATGGTTATAGCTAACAACTAACTATAAGACTTCCACATCATCTATATAGTACACACTAAGTTAGCATTCTAAAGAACTATCTATAAGGATAGCTATTTGATGCTTACATGCACACACAGAATTTATGGAGGCTGACTCGTTTGGCGCTATAGACTATCTCTAGAGCTGTAGAGAGCTGCGTTCTCTTTCTTCATTTAATATCTTCCACGTAGGACAGTTGATGACATGAACTCTCTTGTAGATAGCTGCTATAGACCCATTGGAGATGCCCTAAGTCCTATTAACCCCTCTAAATTTTGAACCTAGGTCCGTCACGGGAGGTACGAGCTTGCTTTCCTGATCCCTGTACATGATGCGGACAAACTTGAGTCGGATCTCGATGCCCCATGAGCTTCCCAGAATTACACGCAAAGTTTACGAGTGTAACCTCGGCAAGAGAAGCACTAAGACAAAACGTCAGTGCGGGAATCGGGCTAAATGACGAAGTTTCTGAGCAATTCAGCCCGCTGCGACGTCTTATGATCCGACTAAATACAAGACGGGGAAGATGAAATAAGCTATTACACGTAAAAAAGGGGGGAATTAACAACACCAGGAAAATACACAAAAGACTAGCAAAAAGGAAGAGGCAACGATCTAGCTGCAATATGCACGGTGGGGCCTAAGCGCCAGGCGCGGCATCCTTGGCCCGGCTATGCAGGTATCCGCCGTACTCGCGCGCGTAGCCCTTGACATGGCTCGCCGTGTCGGCGAACCGGCTGCGCGCGTAGTCCACCCGGTCGGCGCCGACCGGGTGCCTCCCCGTGAAGTACCGGTACATCCACGTGCCCCCGGCTAGCGCGGCGACGGCGAAACCGCAGGCGGAGAGCACGGCCACTGCGACGACGAAGAGCGCGATGGCGACGGGCACCCAGACGGGGCTGGTGAGCAGCGCGAGGGGCCCGAGGAAGATGAGCGCGATGACGGCGCCGGTGAGCGTGAGGCCGGTGAGGAGGAGGAGGACGGCGCCGGAGACGGCGAGCGTCAGGAAGCCGACGACCTGGGCGGAGTTGGGCGCGTGGGTCTGCACCCGCCGGAGGAGGGTCGACGAGTCCGCGGGCGAGTACCCCAGGCGCGCGGGGCGGGCCGGGGCGACGCCCTCGCCGTGGACGTGCTGCTGCTGCCGACCTGCCATGCTCGCTCGCGTGGATTTGAAGGAGGGGCGGACCGAGGATGGCAGTCGGGGAGATGGCGGGGACGAGTTAAAGCCTAAAGGGTACAAGAGGGACGTGTGCGCGCCGGCACGTGTCGGGGCGCCGTGCAGGCATGCGCGACAGGTGTGGGGCGATGAGATGACCGAACGCTTGCGCTTCAGTCCACGGATTCTTTTTTGCCTTCTTCTTCGGGTCTGATTCCTCATTATTAATTATTGTTTACTTGCAGGTGCAGAGATGCCTGCTTCAGCGGCATCAGGTGGCACGTGTGAGCAGAGCAAGTTTTGTCGGGTGCCCACGCTACTCTGGATGAAACCAAGGAATTTTTAGAAATTTTTTTTATAAATAATCTAATTTCTAATTGAAATTATAGAAATATACCCGTGCAAAATTTTTTATGAGAATAACCTCCAGCCATCGAACCATTGGGCGACTGGAACCTGTCGCCAACAGCCGCGCGACACAGAAGCTATCCGTTGGCCATTGGACGACACAATTGCAGTCGCCCAACAGTCAAGCGGCTGGGACCTGTTGCCCAACCGTCAGGCGAATGCAGTTCCAGTCACCCAACTATTCGACGACTAAACGTGCATATAACTCGGCCTCCGGCCGAGCCCCTGGCCATTTCCATCGTCAACGCTGCGCCGCGAAGAGAGAAAGGAGAAAGGAAAGAAAGAAGAGAAAAGGAGAGGGAATAAAAAGAGAGGAGAGGAGAGGAAAGGGAGAGAAAGGAGATGTTTAGCTACTTATGTGAGGTAAAGCTTTTTTGTATATTGTAGTCAATATTTTTGTATGAAGTAAATACTTTGTTTAGTGTGTAATTAGGAAATGTAGAAAATTATAGCTGTAGAAAAGAATAGTACAACTTTCATACGAAGTAAATAGTCTAGAAAATTTAGTCGATGTAGTTATAGAAAATTAGCATCCGTAGAAACTTATAATTGTAGATAATTTAGTAAATATAGTTGTATAAAATTAGCATCTGTAGAGAATTATAGTTGTACAAAAGTAACATCCGTAGCAAACTAGAATCAATAAAAAATTCTAGTTGTAGAAAATTTAGTCAATATTATGTACAAAATAAGCATATGTAGAAAACTATAGTTGTTCAAATTTTAGTCAATACTTTTGTACGAAGTAAATAATTCGCTTTGTGTAAAAGATTATTAGATAATATTTATGACTAATTACAAATGAATATAATGTTGTTCGTACATTGAAAATTCACGCGTACCATTAGAACTGGTACATTGGCATTTAAATCAATATGTAATGTAAATTATCGAAACCCATTAGAAATTATTTACAGTAGGAGAGATAGAGCAACGAGAGAAGAGCGGTGTCGGTGCGCGTGGGAGACGATAGGGAGTTGATTCTTATCGGGTTAGAGGAAAGGGAGTGATGTCAGTGCGAACGAGGATGTGTTACGCTATAAGGATAGTGTAGTTGGTCATGATAGGCAAACAGTCGTAGGAATATAAATTACAGTATAGCAGTACTTCTACAACCCGTGATGTGAATTGACTAGTTAGAACATTAAAAATATTTGCAGGCGGACATCAGTAATGCCGATATCCACTACATCGAAAGTACATTACGACGTGGGCACCATTTGTGAAGGTTGAACGGTGTTGACTTGAGCAATTTTGTGCAAGCCACTCTAGTACACCCGAACGGTGAGAATGCTTGAATCGCAGATGTGATGCTCTGACTCACTCGCAGCTTCTCCTTGGACCCTAAGGTATTCAGTGTCCTCATACAAGGGCTTTGGAGCCGGTCTCCCACAGATATTAGATGGGAGTTGAGAACATTGATGCACATTGTTGCGTGGAAGAGATTTGTGTAAGGCTGCCGGTGCCATGGATACGAGTGCGTGCTACTTGTACAACCATGCCCAATAGAAGCTGTACAAGGCCGCGCAGTTATCATCCGAGCAGTACGAGCAGCTCAGACGCCTAGCATGTTGGTTAATAGGAGGACCCGGAGGCCGGTGTCATAGTGGTTGTGGATGAAGTTGCTCGTAACGAGGCCAATGTGGTACATGGACGAGAGGAAGAAGGGTCACGGCATGGTGAGCCTGCAGGACAGGCTGATGAAGGGAAGTATATGGAGTACATAGTGTATCAAATGGAGAGCGATGACCGGATGGCCTGGGTTGAAGAGGAAGCTGGATAGGAGGACGATGAGGATAGTCCGATGAGGACGAAGGTCCCACCCCACAAGAATAGAACCGGTTTGATGCTGAGGGTGTTGTTGCGCATGACAAGCACGAATCACCATGGGAGTATCATGGCACAGCGGTTCGGTTGCATTCAATGTTTGCTGACAAGGCATCGTTACAGTATGCTGTCCAGCTGTGGGCTCTGTCTATGCAACAGACTTTTCAGGTCATGAAATCTAGCCAAGAGCAGTACACCATGAAGTGCAAGTAGGTCGGTTGTCCTTTGAGGGTGCATACACATAAAAACAAAGTATGAGACTCACTGATTGTCTCGAAGGTGGAGCCGCACTCCTTCATTCTCAGTAGTGTTTTGCCAAGGCATCGTAACCTAACGTTCACTTTTATAGCTAATTTGATATACGGAGAGATAGTGAAGAAGAACATCGAGGCCACGCACATCATGGTGGCAATCGAGAAAAAAAATTCAAGTACAAGATTAGCTACGCAAAGGCGTGGCGTGCAAAGCAGCAGGCTTTGGAAAAATGGTTCAGGTCTTTCAAGGCGGTGTACGACAATTTTCCTCATATGCTTCAAGTGCTGCAGGACAGGAACCCGAGCACATACACTACTATGAAGGACAAGCCATCTACAAGTTTTGCGGTGTTGCAAATGGCCTTCTTAGCCTTTGGTGCGTGTATTGATGCATTCAGGCGTATGCTTTCTATGATATCAGTTGATATGACCTTTTTGACCAGCAAATACCTACCTAAGTTCTTTCCTCCATCTACCAGCTCCCAGTCGCTGGATATTGTTTTCTTTGAAAGTATTGAATGTTGCACTCCATTCCATTCCCTTTTCTTACCTTTTTGGAATAAAGGGAAGAATTGTATGTCATTGCATTGCAATGGGAATAAAGTGAAGAATTGTATGCCATTGCATTACAAAGGAAGAAACAAAATACAAAGAATGGCACCGAAGTGAACCGCTCGCACAAGGATCAATTGCTATGCTCGAGCTAACATTGGAGCTTTCAATACCGGCGACTTAACTATAATGTCTATAGCATTTTACAATAAACCTTAAATGATACATTGTATAGTCTACTAAAAATATATTTCATGGGCTTTTCATCGCTATAAAAAAGACGTGCACATAAATAGTCCATGCTAGGATAGAACGGGCTTGGAAGCAAAAGAACAGGGCGGACGTAAAACCGATGAACGACCGGAATACGTCCAAACTTCGTTGACTGGTCAACCGCAAGGAAGCTGTCCCACGGGGCAGTAGTCCGCTCCTCCCTTTCCTCTCAGTCGCTGGCTCCTCTGGCCCACACCCACCACCCGCCGCCGGCCATGAAGCTCATCGCCCACTCCGTCCACGCCGCCGCAGCCGCCGCCGCCGGCGTAAAAGAGCCGGGTGATCACGACGGCCTTTGTCTCCGGTCAGGTTCCCCGGCTGCCGGCGGCACCGATTTCCCTCTCGTCGCCATCGTTTTGATCGTCGATGCAAGCCGAGGTGGTTCCGGCGCGTAGCTGGCGGCAAATCGAGCGCAACTGCCCATTGGATGTGACCGCTTCTCCCTTCAGTCTTCAGGTGGAGCTCACCGCCACAACCCCCACCTTCTCCCTGCTCGCCCTCTCTATCTGCTACCCTCTATCGTGTATAGCACAGCACCTAACTAGGAATCTGCTTTTGCTGTTCTATCCGTTGTTTGCAGGTTGCTCTGGTGGCTCAACATTGGGAAATTTCACCACGTTGTATTTCTGCTGTTCTACGGATAAGTGCAAGTAACATCCTTTTCTTCAATATAAATTTCTTCGGATTTTTCTACATTACATCTGCCATTCTAGCATTGTCCGTACTGGGAAGCAAGCCGACTTGTGTTCTAGTCCGATAAGGTTCCTCCGGAGCAGAAATCTCCATTGTAACAGACTACCAAATTAGTAGTTGCAAAACTAGATATCTCATGCTGTGATTCATTCTTTACAAACTGCCCGTTTACAACCTTTAAGCGCAAAGAAACAAGCTTGTACTAAAACTGGTATAAGTGTAATCAGAACCTGTATACTTTGTCCTTTCTTGGTATATACAAAATACAACTTGACTGAGACAGCATTGGAATGTACAGTTCTCTTTTGTACAATTTAGCTAGTCAACTAATCATGCCTTCTGAACAAATAGACCATAAGTGTGGAATCCTGAGTTCAGTTATGCATCAGATATCTGTGGAGCGGATGTCTGTGTAGTCATCTTGCTTCTTAGCTCTTCAAAAGCCTTCATGCTTTCCGCATCGAAGCCTCCAGCAAACTGTAGAATGGTGAACAGTCAGTTTTTGATTTAAAATCTCCAAATTACCTGTAAGATTACTGAGCTTCATATATAAAGTTGAGGTATTCTATACCTGATGAACTCGGAAAGCGAATCTGACACCCTGGAGAAGCAAGAACTCTCTATTGGGCTCTTTCTCAGTGCCTTGCAATGCATCAAGCTCTGAGGCAACCCTCTTCATATACTTCTTTGCCAGCTGAATAGATGCCAATTTGATCTACTCCCAACATATGAAATGAACGTTGGATTTAGATTTTATGCATGGTCTGACTAGAAACATATACATCTTTATAAGGAATTAAAAATGTATGCATTTTTAATGTAAGGTTGCCAAAATAAGTTGCTAATTAGGTGACAATAGATATAGGCTAGAGATGCACACCTTGCCAACTACTCCAGAATCAGACAGCCAGTCAACTGGTATTCCATACTCCCTGTAGCGTGAGATGGCCATGTCTCTTGCACAGAGAAGTGCATAAACGCTCTGCTCCACTCTGGCATAAGTATGGCAGTTAGTTCATTGAGACAATAATGCTGGGTAAACTTATGTTTATCATAACTGTTTTGGACTTGGCAAAGTATTTCCTGATTCACTCTGAAGGACAATGCAATTGACGAGAATACTAGTTCAGAGGAGGTACTTACTTTTCAAGCAACAAATACATCTTCTTGAGAGCTTCTTCACATGGAAGTTTTGGATTATCTGTAAAGGATGAAACCTTGTTCTCTAATTTTAACAGGTCTTGGAACTCAAAGGCCGCCTCTCTTAACGCATCGGTTTTGCTCTCTGGCCAATCAAAATGCTTCAGCACTGCTTGCTCATCAACCTAAAAAAATTTATTGATATTTTTAGTACTAGACCATATGTAGCCTAAGTACAATACCTATATCCTACTACTCTGTCATGTGTTGTATGGAGAAATTACTGGGGTCTTACCAAGAAGGATAACTCCTCATCCAGCCAATTTACAAATGCAACAACATCATCAATATTTACGAAACTTGCTGCTCGGACCTCATTTGCTAGAGACTCAACAAATTCTCCTTGTGTTTCCACATCAGCTTTGACCTGAAGCATTCCAAGTTTTTTTTAAACATTTGTCATTTCTTACATCAAACTTTTGCCTACCAATTATAATGAGCTGTATTAATAATGTATTACATGGATTTGGCAGGATTTTTATGCAAGGTAAACCAGCGGAAGATACTTACAGCTAAGAGGAATGTTGATCTGTTCTCAATCTCTCCAATCATGTTGCTTCTGACATCAGAAACACTTGATGTTGTTGATCCCAGAGAAGCTGTGTCCTTCTTGGCTTCACGCTTCATGAGACTTTGATAGAACTCCACGATCTCTGGAGCATGGTGTACCTTTTCACCACCAGCAAGGTTCCTGGATAGAGAACTGGGAGGCGGCGGCGGCGGCAGTAGGCCACCAGGTTTCCCAGGAGGCGGTGGAGGAGCAGGTGCACCTGGTGGGTGTGGCGGCGGCGGCGGCACCCCACTTGCAGTATTGGTAGCTCCTGAAGCAATGGCTGATGGTGTGGGAGGTGGACGGGGGACTCTTGAAGCACTCTTCTCAATGTTGGCAAGCTTCAACTGGGTCACCACCAAGGAGTTGTTCTGGTTATCACTAGATTGCTCACTGGATTCAGCATTAGCTGCAGGGACCTTCTCCATTATTTGAGCAAGACTTGGGGGAAGTGCAACTTTTGGAGAGGAAACAAGACCTGAACTATGGCCACCACCAAACCTCTGTGCTCTTGCTTGCTCGGCCTTCTCTTTTATTGCCTTCTCCCGTTCTGTCGCAAGCTTATGCCGGTCTTTGTAAGCAGGATACTTCTCATCAGCAAAACCTTCGACAGTCTTTGACATCAAATGGAATGAGGATGTAACATTGGCCTCATCCAAGATGTCATTGGGATCTTGTTCCCTCTTTCCAAATGTTGTAATGGCCATGCCATCTCCAGCGTTTCTGAGCATGAGAGCTTCCAGGGGACCCTTTGGTTTCTGGCTGCTACTGAGCCTCTTTGGAGAGCCACTACTCAGGGACCATGTTGGAGATGCTAAATTGGTACTGTCATTCTTGCCTCTTCCCCACTTCTTGAGCTTTTGCATCAGATTAGGCCTTTTGCCTAGGAAGCTGTATATGCTGGAAGAACTGCCAATTGAAACATTGTCGAAGTCTTCGTTTCTGGAGGAAGAAGGTGCAGAAGAAGCGCTTTCGAGGTCAGTGTCACCCTGACCTCGTTCAGATCCTGCATATTCCAACATTAGCTGTTTGGCCCTCTCCTGTGACTTTGGGCTCAGCATCTTGTTGGGGTCACTGGCAGAGATTTTCCCGGATGGTGCCTGGTAGTTGCGAAGCTCGTATCTCAGACAAGCATTGACCCAACACAGGTAAACCAACTCTTCTACTTCACTGAATCTATTTTTTTGTAGGCCTTCCACTTGCTTTGTGAGGTCCTCATTTGCATGCCTCAGCTTGTTGATCTCCTCTCTTGCATGGTCAACTACATCACTCTGCATGATGGCATGCTATGGCATTAGTAGTGTGTCATGCCCTGTTCCTGATCGCAGATTGTATGTGTGGATTACAGGTGGTCTCGGTCTGGAAGGTTTGGATGGAGCCGTGCTGAAGAAGTTGAAGAAGAAGAGATGCGCAGGAGGAGGGCGCAGGAGGATAGATGGGAAGGAAGAAGGAATACGTAAATCTCTCCTTGATTCCTATTGCCATAACTCTTCCCCTTTAAATAGGAGAGGACTCCCTAACAATCAAAACTTACTTTGACTCTCAATTCTTAATATAACTCTTAGCTCCTAACTCAACTCCTATTCATATAATCCTATCTGCCTAACTGGACGCAGCACAAATAAACCTAACCGACTTAGACATCATTAGAAGCAGCAGCCGCAGCTGACTGTCCTGTTTTGATCCGTCTGTTATAATACCTGCCATGTATCATGGGGGAAAAACCTATCTAATACTTGGCTAGAAATTACCAGGTAGAATTCTTCCTTTGTAAAGAATCTGGAATTCTGATGTGGTCTTGAACTATAATGCTAACTCTCAATCTAGTAAATCCCCTCAGATAACTGCATGTTCTATTGAACAGGCAAGGAATTTGTAATTATACTTATACTAGGCTGTGCAGTTTCTTGCCCAGCTGAGAATGATACATCAATAATCATGTGCAAGATAAAAGTAAAAAAAAAAGTTCTGCTCATTAAACTTATTTATTCGTTTCTAGGGAAAAAGCAAAAGAAAAACAGAACCATATCATTTTGTGCTACGTTTTTGCAAGTTAAAACAAAAGCAAAAGCAAATCCTAATTGTCTACTAGAGACAAGCAAAGAGGATAGGCCTGCACAAAAAAAGACAAACGCTACAGATGTAACAGAACTACTGCCAGTCTGCCACAGAAACTAGGATCATTGAGGACCACAAAAAATGGTTAGGTTAAAAAGAACTGCTGCTGTAAATTATGTCTTGTAAATACAAAACTTTACTGGTTTTGCAGTCAGTAATACAGTGCTATTATACCTCTGTTATTTTGCCTTCTGCTGCTTCCAACTTCACCATGGGATCCCTCTTCTCATACAACAGCTCCTTGTTCTTCATCCTCAGCTCAACTACCTCCACCTCCAACTCCTTGAGCTTCTTCAGCTTCCTCTCAACCTCTGCGTCCTTCTTGGCCGCCTCCTCCTCCTTGGATTTCAACCCTATCACCTGTTGCTTCGGCAGTATCAACTGATCTTTTGTCTGGTTCGTCTCCATATGTATGTGGTGCTGCAGCTCCTTAATCTTGTTCTTCGCTGCTTCCAGCTCTTTCTTGGCTGCTGTGCCACGTGCAATATCGTCCTGCAGCTTCTTCCGTTCTGCTTGCAGTGAGTTGATGGTGATGTTGAGCATGTCGATCTCCACTGTCTTGATCTTGAGCTGCTTTTGCAGCTCAGTGATGTCAGCCTCTTGCTCCTTGAGGCCATTGTACTCCAACAGCCCGCCTTCAACCTTCACCTCCCTCTCCTCCAGCTCCCTCAGCAGGCTGCGTAGCCTCTCCTGCTCAGAGGCGTTGTTAGCCATGTGAGCGTTGTACCGAGACCGTTCTTGGGCGTCAAACTTATCACTCGGTGAAGGAATGTCAATCTCCCCTGACAGAAGGCTCTCGATCTCCGAAAGCATATCACCATTGTTGTCGTCTACTGATGGAGCTGAATTGATTATGCCGCTGATTGTTTTAACCTCTTCCTTCTCTTCTTCCTTCTCCCTCTGAAACAGTTGGACAGAACAGTAGGTCACAGGTCACTAATACAACCTAGAGTTTTATTAAATCTCAACTAGAAGAGCATAAACATACATGTTCAGAATGCCGAGTTTTCTCCTTTCTTTTCCTTGCTTGGCCATTGTCTAAAAGAAGCAATAAAGCTTGAGTGAGAAATTTAAATAAACAGAAAGAACTATTGCATGGAGTGGGAACTTAAGCTGTACCTTTATTAGGTCTCCTCCCACTGTTAGCTCTCTTAAGAGTAAAAGCTGCGACGGAAGCTGCAACGACGAAGCCTAATCTCACAAGCATGACTCCGTTCACTCATCACTGTTCTGTCCACAACCAGCAGGAGGGCCAAGACAGACAGCTCTACTCATCGGAAATTGGCAAAGCAGAGTTAGAGCAGGTATGAATGGCCAAAGCTGCTAAACCCTCTTCATATCTTAGCTTACAGATAGATTGGAGGAGGAGAATTCAGTGCCTGCGAGAGGTAGTGAACACCACCAGAACATGTGGCTGGCCTTATTCATCCCATGTTGGTACTGCAAATTGTCTATGCTTATCTCTTGCAAAATCAGACTCATATATCACACAAGTCCTTTTTTCTCTGTGTCCAATAGTGTGTTACTTATTAGTAGCTGACAAAATTTACATACGCTGATAGTACCAGGAGGAAAGCGTCTTCGTGGCTTCTGATTTGCCCTGTTGTGATACACGAAAGGCTTGTGGCTTGGGGCAAATGATCAAATATTTCGTGCACAAATGGGTGGTGGCTAGTGGGTGGGTGTCATTGAGTAGGGGGTGTTGTAGTCACTACTGTCCTGTGTCCTGGAGTGTGTTTCACAAACTGAACTGGTTATCAAATACACTACTGTCCTCACCAGAATTTCTGAATTTTTGGCGTTTTTGAAGAATCTGGAGGTTCACCTGCACTGTACTCGAAAGATTTTTATGATGTACTGAGCTGGTTCAGTTGTTAGTGCTTTAACTTTTTACCACGAGATATCATTGTGCCAGTTTTCAGGTCTGGAAACTCCATGGAACGAAAGTGTGTCTGGGAGCAAAAGAGTTGACAGCTTGACCGTTGCAACTATACAGAACTTATGGCTCAAGCGCAGCAACAGAATACATGAACACGAGCAGATGAATGTTGCAGAGCCATTGGACTGTATTCTTGTCCTCGTGTGGTTACTGTTATCTCTCGGAAGTTTTGCTGTAGTTTTGGATGCAGGTGTTGTACGATGTAACCTCTTGTAGCTCCTTTTGTCCTCTTAATACCGAGACAACATGTGAAAGATCCGCATGTTTTTCAAGAAAAATCATCATACAATTTGATGTTCCCTACCATTTTTCATCTTATAATAATATCTCCTTGGTCTACATCTGTCGTAGAATTTCAAAGTTAACAACCATTGCCTATTCTATCCGGTATACCGGTAGAGTACCCATGCATTGTGGCCAATGGCCACGGTTTTCCGGGATTTTATTGCCTGACGTCTGAGTTGTTGGGCCTTAAGACGACTACGGCGACTTGACTACGCTCTTCAAAAAATGATTAAATTCTACAATTTTTCACCAAAGTGTAAGTAGAAATCGCTCATATAAAAGATCAATAATGCCACGCGAGAGAGTTCAATAATGTAACTTTTATAAGGGTATCTATCTATCTAATCTAAACTAATAATCCACCAGTTCAAATTATCCTACATCCACCCAACAATTACCTGCTCCACAGTCATGACCTTAACTACGTCCACACCACAATATGCACCCAGAATTACACCATCCTAAAAACGTCCGCACCAGATTAACTCTCCTCCATTCTCTCTCCTTACTCAACCATATCCGACGATCATCCTTTAATGGATGTGCAGTACCCCTCTCCATTCTTCCCCACCCCTTCTCACAAAACGCGTGCGGCTGCCTCCCGTGCGCTGCCTCCCCCACCAAATCTTCCGCCCTCGCCTCCTCCCCCGCTCTGCTGAGTCTTCCGCCGCGCAACCGCTCCCGCGCCGACGCCACCTCCCCTCCCTCCCACCCCGGCCGCCGCAGCCGCCTCCTCCCCACCCCGTGCTGACGCCTCCTCCCCTCCCTCCCACCCCGCGCCGCCGCCGCCTCCTCCCCCGCTCCTCCGCGCCGCCGCCGCCTCCTCCTCCCCCGCGCCTCCACTCCCGCCGCTCCCCCATTTCCGCCTCTCCCCCGCGCCTCCACTCCCGCCGCTTCCCCCCGTCCTCCACCGCGCCGCCACTCCCTCCGCTCTCCCCTTCCTCCGCGCCTCCTCCCCACCGATTCTTCTCCCCCGTTCTCCGCGCCGCCACTCTCCCCACCTCCCGTCCCCCGCGCCTCCACTCCCGCCGCTTCCCCCCGTCCTCCACCGCGCCGCCACTCCCTCCGCTCTCCCCTTCCTCCGCGCCTCCTCCCCACCGATTCTTCTCCCCCGTTCTCCGCGCCGCCACTCTCCCCACCTCCCGTCTCTCCCCCTCCCACCGTCCCTCCCCCGCCGCAGCCGCATCAACCCCCCGCGCTACGCCCCCTGCAACGCCGCCGCTCATATAGGGTGGATCCGGCCAGATCTGGTGAGCTACGCCACGTCGCCTCGCAGCGCCGCCCCCACTTCCAAGTCACCACCGCCCACAGTCCTCACCGGTGTGCCCATCGTTGTTTTGTATTGCAGCCTCGCCGTCGTCGGCCTCTTCGGCCTCGCCGTCCCCATCCTGGTCTACAAGGGCATCGTCCCCATCGATCGGGATGGCCATGGACGCCGCGCCGATGCTGAAGAGGAAGGGCGCGGAGGCGCTGGAGGAGCTGTGGCTGGACGAGGACCCCGCCTCCGGCTTCCCCGTCTCCTCCCGCGCCACCAAGATCCGCCGGCTCGTACGCGCCTAGCAACCGAACTCGCTCTCTGCTCGCTCCCTTCCTCCCGAACCCCGAGTTTGGTGGGCTCGAATTCGCCAAGCTGTGGCCTGATTGTTTTGGTTCTGGGTGTGCAGGACGCGGAGGTGATGCCGCCTGTTGTGCCCACCGCAGGCGTGCCTCCGCTGCCGCAGCCAGTGGCGAGGTTTGGGGTGGAGGAGGTGCCGATGTGCGGCGACGTGGCGCCGGCGGCGAACCAGGAGAGGGCGATCGTGGTGTACAAGCCTGCCGAGGTCGCGCGCAGCCTCCTGCTCGGCCTGCTCTGGCCGGGCGTTCCTCTCCGCGTTAGCCCCGAATGGATCCACGAGCTCAAGAGTACGTGCATCCTCCTCACCACTTTTCTCCTCTTCCTCCTGGCTATTTCTGCAAGATAATTGCTCATGCCCCCTAAATTCCGCAATTCGTTTGGGTTAATTTTGATTGATGCTGAAACTGCATGCGCGGATGAAATTGTTCCAGTTTAATTGTTCATGTCATACGACCTGTGAGCTTCAATTCGATTCAATTGTGATGTTCCCAACTGCTGGAATCACTGAAACTGATCAGGAAGCTGATATGACCATGCAGACACCATGCTGCAAGAGGCGAGCAACCACCGGGCTCTGTTCCAGGAGCTAGCCAGGGACGAGAGCTCCAACCTGGCCATGGTCCCGTGGGTGCCCTCTCACTCCCAGGCAACCTCCACGGCCTCGGCGACGGCGACGGAGATGATGGACGCCGAGGATAGCGAAGGCACGTCCATGGAGGTCGAGCAAGATGTGTGATCAGCCCGCGACCGCTGGCGCTGCGCAGGGAGAGGCGCTCCACCAGTGGCCGCAGCACTGCATGGGACAGCAGCCGCTCCCACTCACACCACGCACAGGGCACTGGAAAGTTGAGCAACAGAAGCAAGTGATGGTTCAAATATTTCAAAGACAAAGAAGATCAAGGATGTCAGGCGAACAAACAATTCAATTAAAGATGGAAGTTCTAATTCCATATCTAGCAACATGAGCAGCATATCGCTGCAAGACTCTAATATTACAGAACAAGTTATACCAAAAAGCAGTGGAGAGTCTCTGCAATCAAGCGCATCATTTCAACCAAAACCTTTAAAGAAACCTGCAGTACGGGCAAAAGTTCCTTTTGAGAAGGGCCACAGCCAAATGGACTGGCTGAAGCTGACTCGTACGCATCCTGATCTAGCAGGTAAATTGTAAAAGACATTAGCTGGTACTTTTTGTTGATCTTTGATATCTTTGATTATTACTGAATGGATTGATGCTGCTGCATAATTAAAGAGTAGTACATTTGTAAAGCAGGCCTTTAATGCATTATAATTGTCTGGCACTAAAATCGTGATAATTCAAGTTACTGAGCCTGTATGTTTTGTGCCATATAGGGTTCATTAGTTGCGAAGAAACAATGCCAGCTTAAGAGACCCATTTCGGTGTCCTTGATGAATAGGTCAAATCAATTAGTTTATGAACCGTTCCCGTGTTAAACTTCAATTTATTCACCTGAAGAGCTACTTTTTCTAGGAGAATAGCTGCTGTGCTGTGTGGCATTTTGACAGTTTCATATATGTCATGTCAATTGTATTGTGATGAACTTCGAATTATACTGCTAAATATAGTTTTACTTGAGGGCTTAATGATAAGTTTCTGGATGGTTTTGTGTTGATTTAAGTGTGGATGGGTTCGCAAAAGGGGTTTTGTAGTTTTTACTCATGGGCATAAGAATCCATTTCAGAGTTGGTTTGAACTTCTAGCTATTCATTAGACAAGTTGGTGCTTAAATAATTTTGTGGTGTAAACAAGAAAATGTTACTTCCTGCATAGGTAGCTGGACATACTGATTTTACTTCCTGTGCCCTTGGGATGGATATTGTGCAATAATGAAAAAGAACTAGGACTTATGCTAAATGTTTAAGACACCATGACATAATGCAAAACATATAAATGGTTATCTATAGATGTTAAGATCTGAAATGGGTACACAAATGCATGTGTGTGCAATTTAATTTTGTACGGAGTGGATGGAAATAAAGAAGCTTACACCCATGAGCTACCATAGTTATCGAATATAACTGCAAAGGGGAAAACTATGCTGGTGTGGCTTGCGCCTATTTGTATCAGTTGTCAACTTGTTTGAGCTTGTCCAAAGTGTATGCTTGTGCTGTGGCTGATTTCATAATTTTTCTCATTCTTGTTTACGTGCTTGCAACTTGTTTCTCAATTGATTCTAGCTGGTGAAATGATGCTGATTTCCTTTTCTTTTGTGTACCTTTTCTGTAGGGCTTAAGGGGCAGTCAAACCGAAGGTTAATTTCTTTGGAAGAAGTTAAACAGCATAACACAGGAGATTGTATTTGGACAGTTTTGAAAGGCCGTGTGTACAACATTGCTCCATATATGAAATTTCATCCTGGAGGTATTCTTAAGTTTTAACCTGATGCGGAGCTCCATAAGTGTACTAGAAATATTTTCTGAAATAATTAATAATCAATAAGTGCATTATAGCATGATTGCATGATTTTCTGGAACAGGGGCTGTTTTAGCATTGTGATCATTACATATCTTGGCATGAGTGATCTACCATGTCCCTGCTACCAAATGGAAACTTCTTTTCTCTCCCATTGTGTTGTTATCTTTCATTGAGAAACACAATGAGATGATGCTAACAAGGGTGATTTCGTTCTTTCCGTCTTGGAAATGAACATCTTTTGTTGGTTAATGATCGACTCTGAGCTTTTCTTTTGTTCTTTTTCTTCTTTACAGCAGAGTCTACCTTTTGCTTTTTTGTAAGCATATGCAAAGAGACAATGTTGCACCGTTTTTAACTTTAAACATCAGAGAATATACTTTGTTGAGAAAAATAATATATACTCATAAGTGCATATATAGTTTATGTGACATTCATTATGTGACCGTCAGCAAAATTTTGCACTGAGGTGATCTCATGGTCTAAATCTTCGATCGCAATTTTTAGCTTTTGGTATATTTTCATTATGATTTTGACACTTGCAGGCTTGCAACTTGTGAGTGTTTCTATGACAGCAAAACTTTAAAGAGAGAACATTCTATCGTGCCCAGAAAATAGGGCTTTTATTATAACTTCTAATGGGAATTACATTAGTATTGCTTGGTCTGAGAATTAAAAGGTATCCTGATCTTTAACATATTGACACGACTTCCACTTGTCGGCAGGATAACTTCATTGCCTTCATCTATAGGAGATTGTGAATCTCTCACTGAGGTGTGCGCTTTCTCTCCCTTTTCTCTCAGTTCTGCTTTCTATATTATTCTTTTAGGGCACTACGTATTGAACACTTAAATCTTTTGAGCTTGCATTTGGCAATCTAATTCACCAAAATTTTGAATTCATCAGGTTGACTTGTCATCAAATCTTTTAGCTGTACTGCCAGAGGCTTTTGGAAACCTTCACAATCTCAAGGTATGTGCCTTTTAGCGACATGGAAAGATTCACTCCTAATCGAAGACTAGATATGCATGTTTACTACTAAAATGATAGCTCATCCCTAAATTAAATAAAGTGGTTAAGGGGCTCAGTAACCTTGAGTTGATGTTATTACAAGTGTCTTGTGGTTGAAGTCTTGAAGATGATACCACAACATACTCAATTTCCAATTTTAATGTTCAAAATGCTGGTGCATAACCTATGAATATTTCATATTTATTCTTGTGTAACAGCAATGCCGCAAAAAGTGCGAGCTGTTAGTACTGTGAAAAGTTCCTTCATGCAATTTTGTGGTCTCATGCATGCTGAGACGCTGAGTATTGAAATTAAATTTTCTTTGTTTCTCAGCATATGATACACCAAACTTTGGTTTATGACTTGAGAAAATCATGAAGGTTCAAGCTCTGTTCGTTAGATACAATTACCGCATGTCCGCATCACATCTGCATCGAACTAGAGCATGAACTGGTTTAATTTTACTTGGTCAAGACTTGCTACCCTGCTGCTTGTGGTTTTTATATTATATGTGTCAAACAGATGGTTATTTGTGCCTCTCTTGTGTTATATATTTGTTTTCTTTTTTTCTTTTCTATTGCATGCGGCTAATCATTGGTTACATTTATACTGAAGAGAGAAGATTGTAATGTTGTTTGCAATTACTTTCTTCCGATACTGACTATTGGTCAATGTAGGCTAATATCACCCCTGGCAGCAAGAATAAGATTCAGGTAGCAGAAGTTCATTTTGTGAGATTCAGGTCTGTAATTTTTGAGCCAATTAGTTCATGTTGTGAGATTAGTAGTGATGTTCTGGTATTTGCTATAACTATATTAGTTTTTTACAAGCACACTACGGATTATTATTTTCATTGTATTAGGAAAGTTAGTTAACTATAAGATGGATATGATATAAATCTGTGCATGTCTACGGGGACTCTAAGGCCACGCACACATCCAAGAATGATTTAAACATGAAACATTAGTGAATCTTCTTCCTACAGTGTTACTCACATGAATGCATGCATTAGAGACCAAATATATCAAAAATTGCATGACTTTGTCAATGTTTCTTGGTTTGCTTAGCAGAAAAACAAGTGAAAAACTTGAGCATTAAAGGATGTGAAACCATACTTGCTCTCTTTTTATTCTATGCTTGTGGATGCTCGGGATGATGATTAATGATTGCAAGTTGATTTACAGATGCCCAAGCTATGCAGCTGATGAAAAACTTTATAAGCTTGAGCTATATCCATGCTTGATGATGTATAAGTTGGGCTTGCTCCGAACTGACTAGCTATTGAAGAGAGTTTCAAGCTATTTAGTTGAATCCGTAGTATAAATTATTGTTGACATTGTCACTAGCATACTTTTTCAAACAATGTACATGACTGGATTTAATATATCATATATATGCTTATGTGATAAAATAATCCTACAATTTTATTCCTAACAAGACCTAACAAAATTAAAGCTACATAATAGTCAATGTAGGCTATCTCTGCCGATTAACATCTTCCTCAGGTTGGTTTTGCATGTTGTTGGCTGGTTAAATAAAAAAAAGGACATGTCAAACCAAAAAACAGAGCGCACTGCTTTAGGCAAGATAACAAACAACAACACAGGTATGAGCACTTCCTCGGCTGTGACGGAATTGCTATTACTCAAGTCTGCGCAACCAAGGTAAGCTTTTCCCTGAGCTATAGCTAGAGATTTGATATGCTTGCTCTTGTAAAACGTCTGGATGCTTCTTGATGAACAAGAGAACTGTGGAAGTAAAAGGAATTCAAGGTAGAACATTGTTATTGTTATACATTCCATTTGTTGAGATAATTGCCGAGAGCATAGGAAGCCAATGCTTACCTTGAGAACGTTGTTCTGTGTAAGTACAATGATTTTGTCACTGCAAATATCAAACTTTTGCACAGCCTCTTTTATTTGAATCACCTCAACACACTCAAGCTTGCGCTGAGCCATTTTCCATACCTGCAAAGGGGCCTGTTAGTTAAACTTTTGCAATTAATTTTCCTGCGGTTGATTGCATTTCCTACCTGAATAGATTTGTCAGCTGATCCACTCAAGAGATTTTCTCCAGTTTCTGATAGTGCAAAACAGGTCACTGCCTTCTTGTGCTCTTTAACCTCTCTGATGATTACTGCTCTTTCGCCTTTTATATCCCATGCCTGTACAGGAACGCCTGAGTATTAGGAATTTTAGTTATGGAAATACTCCTGCATGAACTAAAGCTATAAACTTTGATGTGTATCATGACAATGTTGCTCTCATTTTCGTAGTTCACTTCGCAATTAAGAAATTAACTATTGTCATGTTGCAATATGTATTCTTATTTTGTGGATTTATGAGTAATTAAAAACTCTACTGACATATGGAAAATATCATTACCCTGATGGTGCCATTAGAATAACCAACAAAGAGCTGCCCTCTGAAGAATGTTATAGCAGTTGCTGCTCCATTGCCAGGTTGACCAATTTCCAGGATTTGTGTATGTACACATGATACACGCTGTACTGACAACTTCAGATAATTAGATTTCGTGTAAAAAATAAGTTCCAAAAGGGTAAGCTAGAGTCCATTCTTATTACAATTGCAGTATAGCTTACAAAGTATCCTCAAGCACTTCAGATTAGGGCCCCGTTTGGCACAGCTCCACTTCACAAGTGGAGCTGTTTTTTTTTACTTCACAAGTGGAGCTGGGTGAAGCTACTTTTTTCAGCTCCACCCAAGGAGCTACTTTTGTCTCAGCACGTTTTAAGGGACTCCTTGGATGGAGCTATTTTGTTGTACCCCGTTTGGCACAAAACAGCTCCAAACAGCTCCAGGAGCCGGTGATGGAGCTGTGCCAAACGGGGCCTAGATAAAAAAAGGACCATGTGCAACTGATAAGTATAATATTAACTCCTTATACTCTAAGATGTATGATCTCTATTATTTAGAATATCATAGAAGCACGTTTATTCTATGTTAAGGGAGAACATGAATGGCCAAGATTTTGCTCAATGGTTTTGATTCAGAAAGAAAGCAAAAGAGGGGTAAAAAACAGGAGTTAAATTTGAACAGTACTCACTGGCTTGCTGGGGAGATAATAATCTGTAACTTGAAGTAACTCCTCAGCCATCCATGTGAATGATGAAAGCCTCCTAAGAGATTCCCGCGAACCCTCTGACAAGTTCATCAACTTTTGCTTCCCTGAAGTTAGAAAAAAAATCACTTCTTGAAAATATATTGCTTTGATCATTCTTTTGTCACACACTTCCTACTTATGACATATAATTGCCACATAAATGTTGAAGCTTGCTCAAGCATCAAAGCTTGTAAGTACTTGTTTAAATATGTACACAAATGCCGCCGTAGCGTTAGCACGGGCACTATACTAGTGTACGGTAGGATGACATTAGGCATGTATAATATTTGCAATAATGTATGATATGATGAGAGACAACGGGGACAGAAGAAGCAGCCGTATGGCATGCAAAGGATGGTCTATAAGACCAACCATTGTTGACTATTTTTCTAGGGCCTGTTTGGAACAGAGGAATTTCACAGGAATTTTACAGGAATTTTGCAGGAAACAGTTCAATTCCCGCAGGAATCGGGAAAAATTCCCGTATTCCAAACAGGGCCCTAGTGTTATATCTATCCTATGCGTTTTGTGGTCAGTGTGGGATTATATATAAATAATGAATTTATTGTATAATTTATTTTTACTTTTGTACGTAGATGGTATGGATGTCATTATAGATAACCGCCGTAAAAGCATATTTTATCAGGAAAAAAAAGTGAAAAAGGAACAGTTCCGACGTGTCCCGCAGTCTCAAGATTCAAACGTCGTCTCCGCCCCACTCCTCCCTCCAAGCCATCACCAGTTCCCCACCCCGACCGGCACGAACCGCCGCTTGCCCTCCCGCCCGCCACCACGCCACGCTTCCCCGCGCGCCTCGCTGCTCCCCCGTGATGCCGTGACGCGCCGCGCGACCGGGCATCCCCAGGGCAGGCCCCGCGCCGCGCGCGCCCGCCCAATGCTCCTCCACCATCCCAAGAGACGCGGTTTATGGGTGCCCGCGCCCTCCTCTGCTGGCTCTGTCACCGCTCCCGCCGCGTCTCCTCCTCCTTCCACCTGACCACCACCACCACCACCACCAGTAATATACCACCCGCGACATCCACGCCCACTCGCTCCCGCGACAAGAGCGCGAAGAGGGAGAGGACGACGAGTGGGAGAAGGTGGCCGAGGGTCCCGAGTCCGACCCCGAGGAGTATATTGCGTTGGAGGGCGGGGGCATACGCGCGCTGGTGCGCACGAAGCCGCCACGCATGGATCCGAGTAAGAAGGTGGGTGGGTGGATCGCTGTGGCTTGTTTTACTGCTCTCTTTTGGCCGTTTCTGTTCCATCTGCGTTGATGTTTGGATCCGTCCGCAGCTAGCCTCGTGGTGAGTTACGAGGCTCGTCCAATGGGGTCCGTCTCTTTCGATGAGATGCGGGAGTAGAACTCTGATCTGTGCGTTCAGTTGTGATCTCTTCTTCATGGGGTGAAAGCAAATCCATGATATTGCCTTGTGCTTGCTTGCTTGTCAGTTCTTACGGATCTGCTCGGTTGAATTTACCGATTTAGATATGGTGGTGCTCGATGCGGCATCCAAACGCTTTCATAAACCAATGCCCGGGTCATTGTTAATGTGATTTTAGTACGAACTGACATACATCAATGCGGCTCGACTTATATGAATCCATGACAACTTAGTAAAGTGCTGCAGTTTAGAAGAAGTTATCAGATAAAGGTAGTGGGGACAAGGCACAGTTTCTGCAGTACATTTTGGAAGATTCAAGGACCTACTGCCTTTTCCTGTTCCTTAGTACATTTTGGGGGTGAGCACAGTAAACAAAATAAAGACCTTAGCACATGTATATCATATAAGTTCAAATTTTACTCTCTTGTTTTCTTGGAACCAACAATTGTTGCATCCTGTCTTAGGGAAAGAGTAATTGGCAATAAGCATGGAGATGGTGAGTACCACATAGAGCTGAAGGTGGGTGAGAAGCCAGCACATGCATCAGTGACAGATGGCATAAGCAAGCCGCTCTTGAGTGCTCGGAGCTTGTTGAAGAGTGAAAGCATCGGCGCTTCCAAGTGTATAGGTGAAAAACAAAGGCAAGACAGAGATGTAAGTTTAGTACCAGCATCCTTCCATTCGTACGCTGCATATTTGTTAGGAACTAAGGATGGTTTTCTTTTCTTCGTTCTTTTCCATTTTTGCTAGGAAATATGGCTTTGTTTCCTTAAGTAAATAGCTGTATATTTAAATTCCATACTTACAGACTGATTATGCCTTTTCCCCCTTTCCAAGCGTTTATGTCTCTCTATGGTTATCTCTATCTGATTTGAGCGATTTCTCAATTGATGCAGCAACAACGTCTTTTCTGCACTTTGCAGGAGTCTCTTTCGGAGAACGTGGATGAAACAGTTGATGAAGTCTCACAGAAGATCGCGCAGCTGAAAACATGATTTTCTCAAGGTCACAGAAGCGACCATAGTATGTACAAGAGCAAAGAGTTGATAGGTGCTCAAGATCAGAATCCAAGAGACTGCAACTAATGAGACCACGGGTTGTCATGGTAACTGCTATGCTGTAAATTTTTCCTCATCTTCCGTGTTTCGTCAGCAAACAAGAACTGCCTGACTGGACTAGTTAGTTCCTCGTCTTTTCCTTGATGGAACTATCATGGTCCTGAAAATTTTTGTCAATCAGAAGTACTCTATCCCTATATTTCTGTTCGTATCCTGTTAGTATGATGCTGTAAATTTTTTGCAACCGAGGTGCTCTATCCCTGTGTTTCTATCCAAATGTTCCTCCTGTTTTCCAGGACTACTTGTTCCACACACGGGACGGAGGCAGTCGCCAACTGAAAAGCCCTGGAAAAATTCAAAATAAATTTCTGTGCTTTTTGCTGCATTTTTGGGTGAATTTTCAAAACTTTCCTTTTCGGGAAAGTTTCGTCGGAAATGCGCTTTCCTTTCTCGGCCTTTCCGCTTTCTCCACTCCGTTGGCGCCCCGCCTCCCTCTCCGTTTCCTCTTCTCCCGCGCGCCCTGCGCCCGCGCCTCCCGCTGGCGCCGTCTCCCTTTCCGCCTTCCCTCGCCCAGCGCCTCCCTCCGCTCCCCCTCGGCCGCAGACGCCCAGCCCCTCCCCGCCTCCTCCCCGCGCACGCGCGTGCGCTGCGCGCTGCGCCTGCGCCTGTCCCCGCGCCGCCCCGATCTCGGACCGCCTCCGCCGCCCCGACAGCTCCTGTCCGAGCGAGTGGACGCCGCCGCGCCACATCGCATGCTCCAGCTCCGGCCCACTTGGCAGACGACGCCTCCTCTCTCTCGCGCGCACGGGCACGCCCTCGCCCCGGCCGCAGCTCAACTGCCCCCGTCGCGTCGCCCGCCCTGTGCAGAGCCATGCGTCACCCTCGCCCCCTTCCACTGTGCGGGTTTAAACGCCCTTGACGCCCCGTCCATCCCTGTCGGCCCGAAGCCCCGCCGCTGCCTTCTCCCCGAAGGAGCCCCCTCCCCTCCGCACGGGTATAAATCTCCCCCGGCTTCCCCCCTCATTTCCTTTGCTTCCCGAGCTCCCCAAACACTCCCAATCCCCTCCTGCCACTCCAGAGAACACCCCAGAGCAGCCGATTGAGCTCCCGCCGCCCGTAGCTCCGCCACCGTCTTCCCCTGCGCCGGCGACCCCCTGGAGTCAATCTCCTGCTCCCCTCCTTCATTCTCCAATTTCTTGCACCCCGAGCTTCCCCTCAGCTCACTGACCCTCCTCATGCTCTTCCTTGGACAGGAGGACCTCCGAGGAGCCTTGACACCGACGACCTCCGCCGCCCCAGCCGTGCTCCCGTGGCCAGCTCGCTCAGAAGCTTCCCAGCTCACGCCTCCGCCATCAATGTGAGCGCTTGGACCCCTTGATGGTGTAATCACGGCCGATTAAGCTTCCTCGCCGCCGGCAACCCTCTCCACCATGAAATCCCCGAACCACCCCCTTCTCCCTCCCTCTCTCCCCTTTGGTCCCCGCAAATGCTAACTACCCGAAATGGGTTCCCCGCTGTCCCCTCTACCCGCCGGTACCCTCGGTGATCGCCGACGAGCCCTCTAGCGCCCAGGCTACCGTCGCCACCGTGACCCCGCCGCGCGGTCACTGTAGCGGCTGGAGGTGGAAGATGACGGACGTGGCCCCTCCTCCGCCATCGGATCCGCCCGTTGCCATTTAACTTCACCCGTTGGATCCTCCGTACCGGTTCGCCGCCTCCCTTAAGTCCCAGCCGTCCGATCTCCCCGCTTCCCCATCGTAACCGCTCATCCCGTCTCGCTCCGCCGCCGTCCGCCCCGGGCCACGCGGCGGGCATCCGTGCCGCGTGGGCGCGCCCGCTCTGGGCCGTCGTCCCTCGGCCCGCTCCGTCTCGCGCGCGCGCGCGTGCGCAAACAGGCCGCGCTGGCCTTCGGCCGCGCGGGCCGACTCCCCGGCCAGGCCGCACTGTGGCCATGGGCCGGCCTTTTACTGTGCAAAGTGATTTTCCAGCAATTTTCCAATTTCCAATATTCCAGAAAACTTAAATAAATCCTAGAAAATCACAGAAAATCCCAAAAATTCCCAAATTTCACCACTTTGCTCCAAATATTATTCTAGACCCTCTGGTGAACTCCATTTCCACAGATTCATCCTAGAAAAATTCCTAAAATTCCATTTGGGGTGTTTATGCAATTTATTTCTTTTTAATTAGATTATTTTTCCTCGCTTGATTAGTTGCAAGCTGGATTTATTTCATTTTAATTGTTTGCGTTAGTGTCGGAGATCCCGGAGATTCAAGAGCAGGCTCAGGATCCAGGTGCTTCGACGTTCGAGCTCGCAGAAATCATCCGGATAGACGGCAAGTCCCAAATCTTTTGATCATATTGTATCCCATAATGTTTAATTATGTTAATACATTATTTGCATTGAGCTAGTTCTGAAATATTAGTTCGAAAATAAAAATAAAATGTTTAGAATGTCATGTGATATAGTTAGTCCTACCACCGTTAAATGCCATGATTAAATTGTAGCCATGCCTTTGAAACCCTAGAAATAATTATCTGATATTCTAGAGAATTGTAGGTTATTATTATCATGCAAAAAAAATGTTACACTAATAAGGTTGTGGCTGTGGGCCAATAGAATCTGGAAAACCCGACTCTAAGGTAGGGTGGTATGGGACACCGTATCTTAGAGCGGAGAGTGCCGGCGTGCACAAGGTAGGGTAAGAGTTGGGGGAGAGCCGCGAGACGGTCTTTGCCCACCTCTTATCCTAGGGCTGGAGTAGGGTAAGGGTGAGTGGGAAACCGCGGGACGGTCTACGCCCACCGCTTACCTTAGTTTGGGTCGCGGACCTGGCGAGGTTGCGGGCCATGTGAAAATATAAGGACTGAAACTCTTACGCTGAGCAAATGTCACAGTGATCGCTCAACCACAGGAGTTGACTTGTCAACACTTGTCGATTAGCTGCTCAACTCGATTGAAACTCTACAGGAGGGTAGCAGTAAGGTTAGGCTGGCCGTGCTGCGGAAGCCTAACAACGGTGGAATTCACTCGAAGCGGACGTTGTCCTCTCTTGTGTGTGTGTGTGTGTGTGTGGGTGTGAGCCAGACCCGAGTGAATTCTACTGGGCAGAGCCTATATAAAGAGTTGAGCAGAGAATCGACCTGGCTTTCTTAACTCTTTAGCGGGAGTTGAGGAATCGTGTGGGTAAAGCTGAGCAAACTCTGCAGAGTCAAATAAATAGTATTCGAATACGCCGTGCTCCCGGTTATTGGAGCTGTGTCACTTGGGTGATTCCAGCAGCAAAGCTTAAGTAGATTTGTAAATACTTTAACTTGGTTAGTTGGTTAATGAACTCTTGATGAAAACCCCTGAGATCTTAAGGAGTAAGTTTTGTGTCCGTCTTATGAAAATGTTTGCAAATAAAATTGCATCCACCAAATGTAATAAACCAAGTATACACCCTTCCTTGGAATTTCCGTGCATATAGTAAATTAAGATCCCTTTTGGGATTTGCTGAGCCGGTTGTTTGGCTCACGGCTTGCTTAATCCAACCTTTAGAGGATCAAGACGAAGGAGAAGGGCTCCCCGTTGAAGAAGTCCCAGAGGATCTTTTCTTCGACGAGGATCCTTGGCTGTAGGTCTCCGCCGCGCTTGAAGCAGTTTCTGGAGCCTTTTGTAATGTAATATACTTTGGGCTTGCACGCCCCGCTGTAAAAACTGGATGTTAATCCGTATGTCAAATATATGCTGGTCTTTTGTTGTAAGCATGCAATGGTATACTCTTGCGCGACACTCCATAACTGTTCATGCTTGAATAGTTACGGAATGCCGTGTCCGTACGCGCCCCTTGAAACGGGGGCGTTACAAGAAGTGGTATCAGAGCAGGCTCTTTGACCGTAGGTTGAGACCTAAGGCTGTCTAGGAAGCGATTTTATCGCAAAAATTAATTTAAGGCATAAAAAGAGTTTATGAAAAATATAACTATTATTGCTGTCTTGTTTCTCTCTTGTTGCTACTTTCCTGTCTTAGTTTATTTCTGCTTAAGTTTTAATTTTCGCAAATGTTTACTGTCTTACTTGTCTAACTTCAAAATTTCGTTTCCGGCAGATGGTGCGCCTCGTTTTCTCCCGCCCCGACCGTAGGGATGGATGGCACCACAAGTTGTGGGAAATGCGACGATACCTCGGAGCGAGAGGAAACCACGGCCCAGTGATCTACGCTGAGGGACAGTTCCGCCAGGACCAGTTCTACGAGTACAAGGCTTGGGTGGTCCTCGACCCCTTGCCTATCCGCCCAGACAGGAAGCGGAGGTTCACCGCCCGACGGGTGAACGATGAGGATGCTGTTCAGGACGTGGCTCTGAAGGCTGCGCTCTATCTCAGAGACTACTACCACCAGGAGCTAGCAGGGACACCTTTTGACCTGGTGCCGCGTCCGCACTTTGGGGACTTTATAGTCCCTAGGTTCGGTGAGGATGATGATCCCCGCCTAGCGGGTATCGCCACCCTTATGTCGCAGCAGGTCGCCAGCTACGACAGAGCAGTCGAGGAGGCCAGAGTCTGGCAGAGGCAGTTGTGGGACACTCGTGAGGAGGTTCAGCGCCTCCGGGAGTCCCTCGTCCGCTACGAGGCCCAGGAGGCAGCAGAGGTCTCAGATAGTGCGGAGTCGCCCAGCGTTCACTCTTCTTGTGCTTCGGTGCAGTCTAGGCCCAAGCGCCGGATGACTGCGGCGCAGTACCGTGCCCGGTTCCGCCCAGCAGCCCCGCTTGCCCTCCCAGCACCAGGGGACGACGAGGAGTAGACGCCGTTCGTTAGTGGTAGCCTGGCCTTTTGGTGATAGATGTACTTTTGTATGTAATGCAAGTGTAACATGAACCTTTATGTGGTCTGTGCACCACTTGCTTAATGTAAATTATGTTGCTACCTCTTTTAATTTGTTTGCTTAATTATCAGTATGTTCTTCCTGTGTTCAAAGCTTTCTCCTGTCCCCTTCGCTCTCGTTCTTATCTTTTCGTCCTATACTTGCCTTGAAAAATTCAAAGTCTTACTTATCTGTTCTTGTTTGCCAAAGCCGCTGTGAAGCTAACCTCAAGTTCCCAATCAACAGATGGAGCCAGCAGAGCAGACGGGTCAGACCAGCCGGCAGGGTGCACCTGCCACCGACCAGAACACACTTGCCGATGTTATTGCAATGTTAGAAAAGAATCGGTACCAAGGAGAGCAGAACATACTGCGAGTGTTGGATCAACAGGCCAAATTGATTGAGCAGATCGCCACCGGATCTACAGGAGTACAGGGTGGAGGCAATGTTCCTCGGGATGGTGCTCCAATTTCCACCCGGTGGAATGACTTTCTAAAAACACGTCCACCCACTTTCTCCACAACCGCTGATCCTATGGTTGCTGAAGATTGGTTGGCAGATGTGGAGAGAAAACTCCAGACTGTACGGTGCGATGATAAAGAGAAGGTTTTATTTGCATCCCACCAGTTGCAGGGTGCAGCAGCGACCTGGTGGATCAATTATCAGCGCACACTGCAGAATAGAGAGATTAGCTGGGAAGATTTCTCCAAGGCCTTCCGTAAGGCCCACATCCCTGACGGCATTATGGAAGCAAAGCGCCGGGAGTTTTTGGCGCTCAAACAAGGTGGTCGCACTGTGATGGAGTATTTACACCAGTTTAACCACCTCTCCAGATTTGCCCCTGAGGATGTTGACAACGAAGACAAGAAGATGAGCAAATTTCGTGCAGGTCTACAGCAGTCCTTGAGATTCCACATTTCAGCTTTGAAGTTCAAGGATTTGAATGATATGGTTGATGGTTTGATCACCTCCGAAGAAGCTAGAAGTGACATGGAAGACTATAGAAAACGCAAGGCAGCACACAGATCGCAGTCATCTTCCCATACTGCACAACGAGCCAAGACAGCAGGATCTTCTTCATATCGATCCCCATCTTCCCGGCAGTATGTGATGATGCCGAAGAACCAGTCCAGTCAGACTCAGCATTATACTTCCCCTCTACCATTGGCTCTCAAGTGTCCCACTTGTGGTGGGAATCACCTGGCTAATAGCTGCCCGCGAAGGTCAAACGCATGTTTCCACTGCGGTGAGATAGGGCACTACAGAGACCAGTGTCCCAGGAAGAACTTGCCCTCAGATGCAGCCAAGTTGCAAGTTCAGAACCAACAGCAGCAAGAGGTTAAGTCACAAGCAACCCCCGGCACCCCCAAAGGAGGATTCTTGCAGATTAAAGCAGCCAACCCTCAGTCACCTGCAGGCACTGCGAATTTCTCAACTACAGGCAGAGGCAGAGGCAGAAGCAATGTCAGACCCACTTTTTATGCCAGAGTGAACCATGTATCTGCAGAGGATGCCGCTGGAGCAAGTGACATCATTGCTGGTATGTTCCCAATCAATTCCATACCTGCATTGATTTTATTTGACCCTGGTGCAACGCATTCATTTATTTCAAAGAGTTTTGCTGCAAGAAATCAATTACCTTCTGTTGCATTACCAAGACCTTATGTGGTGGAAACCCCTGGGGTTAGAATGGAGTCCCACCGTGGGTGTGCGGGACTTAATATAAAAATCCAAGGGGTAGACTTTAGAGCAGACTTGTTGCAGCTAGATATGTCTGGATTAGATGCCATCTTGGGCATGAACTGGTTGGCCAGGAATAAAGGCAAGGTAGATTGCGAGATCAAAACAGTGTCTTTGGTTAACCCTGAAGGTCAGAAAATAGTAGTAGAGACAGATCGAAAAGTGCTGAAAAATGCCAAGAAACGTATGATCAACATGATAACAGCCACACCTGACCAAGTGCCAATAGTACAAGAGTACCCTGATGTATTCCCCGAAGAATTACCAGGAAGACCCCCTGATAGGCAAGTAGAACTTGCAATAGAATTGGTGCCTGGTACCCAGCCAATTGCCAAACACCAGTATAGAATGTCAGCTAGTGAGTTGAAGGAACTGAAGAAGCAGTTAGATGAGTTACAAGAGAAAGAATTCATTCGACCAAGTACTTCACCATGGTCAGCCCCAGTACTGTTTGTGAAAAAGAAGAATGGCGAATTGAGAATGTGTGTAGATTACAGAGGTTTGAATGCTGTCACCATCAAGAACAAGTATCCCCTCCCAAGAATTGATGATCTGTTTGACCAACTTAAAGGAGCCAAAGTGTTCTCCAAGATCGACTTACGCTCGGGTTATCATCAGCTCAAGATCCGAGAGCAAGATCGAGAGAAGACAGCCTTCATTACCAGATATGGATTGTTTGAGTTCACGGTCGTACCCTTTGGTTTAACCAATGCGCCAGCATATTTCATGAATCTTATGAATTTGGTGCATATGGACCAATTGGATCGATTTGTGATTGTTTTCATTGATGATATTCTGATTTACTCCAAGAGTGAAGAAGAGCACAAACAGCATTTGCATATGGTTTTGACCAGATTGAGAGAGCATAAGTTATATGCAAAATTTGATAAATGCAGTTTTTGGTTGAGAGAAGTCGCTTTCTTGGGTCATATTATATCTGAAGATGGAGTGAAGGTTGATCCAGAAAAGATTTCAGCAGTGATGGAATGGAAACAGCCTAAGACAGTGACCGAAGTGAGAAGCTTCCTGGGATTGGCGGGTTATTATCGCCGATTCATAGAAGGTTTCTCAAGAATATCTCGTCCACTCACCCAATTGTTGAAGAAAGATAAACCGTTCACATGGACTGATGCATGTGAAGAAAGCTTTCAGATGTTGAAGACCAAGTTGACAACAACACCAGTGTTGATTTTACCCAATCCAGAGAAGGAGTTTCAGATTTACTGCGATGCCTCAAAGCAGGGTTTGGGTTGTGTGCTTATGCAAGATGGAAAAGTTGTTGCCTATGCATCAAGACAGTTGAAGCCGCATGAAGAGAATTACCCCACACACGATTTGGAGCTAGCAGCTGTGGTGCATGCTCTCAAAATTTGGCGGCACTACCTGCTAGGAAATCGTTGTGAGATATTCTCAGATCACAAGAGTTTGAAGTATTTGTTCACACAACCAGAATTGAACATGAGACAGCGCAGATGGCTAGAACTAATCAAAGATTATGATGTTGATCTCCAGTATCACCCGGGCAAGGCAAATGTAGTTGCTGATGCCCTTAGCCGTAAAGCTCGTCCAAGCAAAGGCAGTCAATCAGAGTACCCACCTGAATTGCAGAGAGATATATTACAGCTGAACTTGGTAATCACAGAACAAGGTGAAGAAGCAGCCTTAGAGATTCAACCACTATTGCCAGATCAGATTAAAGCAGCCCAGGATGAAGATGAAGAGATTCAAAAACTGAAAAAGAATATTCAAGAAGAAAATTCATCAGAGTATGCGCTAGACGAGCATGGAATCCTTACTTTCCATGGTCGCTATTGCATACCCAACAAGAAGGAATTGAGAGAGTTGATCTTAGCTGAAGCCCACTCCTCTCAATTCTCAATTCATCCAGGAGGCACAAAGATGTATCAGGATTTGAAAAAGAGGTATTGGTGGAACCAAATGAAGAAAGAAGTGGCAGAATATGTAGCTAAATGTGATGTCTGCCAACAGATCAAGATAGACCACCAAAAACCATCAGGATTGTTGCAACCTTTGCCAATTCCTGAATGGAAATGGGATAGCATTGGTATGGACTTCATCACGGGACTTCCCAAGACTCGTGAGGGATATGATGCTATTTGGGTCATTGTTGATAGATTGACCAAGGTGGCTCATTTCCTCCCGATCAAGCAAACTTATGGGAAGGATAAACTTGCCGAGTTATACTTAACCAGAATTGTGACACTGCATGGAGTTCCGAAGAAGATTGTGTCAGATAGAGGAGCACAATTTACGTCCAAGTTCTGGGAAAAGTTGCATGAAGCCATGGGCACCGATCTGAATTTCAGCTCAGCATATCATCCACAGACAGATGGACAAACAGAGAGAACCAATCAGATTCTAGAAGACATGTTAAGAGCTTGTGCGATAGTGTATGGAGCAACATGGAACACCTGCTTACCATTTGCTCAGTTCTCATACAATAACAGCTATCAAGCCAGTATTCAAATGGCACCGTTTGAAGCACTCTATGGCAGGAAATGCAGGACTCCACTGAACTGGACAGAAACAGGAGAGCGACAACTCATTGGTCCCCAGATTGCTCAAGATGCAGAAACACATGTTAGGATTGTCAGGGACAGACTGAAGATGGCACAAGACCGACAGAAGAACTATGCAGATAATCGCAGGAAAGATTTGAGTTTCGAAGTTGGAGATTATGTCTACATCAAAGTCACCCCATTCAAGATAGTCAAGAGATTTCAAGTCAAAGGCAAATTAGCACCAAGATATGTGGGACCGTTTCAGATAATTGGAAGAGTTGGGGAAGTAGCTTACCAAGTGCAGCTTCCGCCCAACTTATCTAGAATTCACAATGTGTTCCACGTATCCCAGCTTCGGAAGTGTCTACGCCAGCTAACAGATGAAGTGCCACTGTCGGACATTGAATTGCAAGATGATTGCACATATGCTGAAGAACCACTACAAATACTTGAAACGACAGAAAGGCAGCTCAGAAACAAGAACGTCAGGTTCTGCAGAGTACAGTGGAAGAATCATACACCTGAAGAGTCAACTTGGGAACGAGAGTCAGATTTGCAGCGAGATTTCCCCAACTTACTCCCTGGACCAAGTTAATCTCGGGGTCGAGATTCTTTTAAGGGGGGTAGGTTGAAAAGCCCTGGAAAAATTCAAAATAAATTTCTGTGCTTTTTGCTGCATTTTTGGGTGAATTTTGAAAACTTTCCTTTTCGGGAAAGTTTCGTCGGAAATGCGCTTTCCTTTCTCGGCCTTTCCGCTTTCTCCACTCCGTTGGCGCCCCGCCTCCCTCTCCGTTTCCTCTTCTCCCGCGCGCCCTGCGCCCGCGCCTCCCGCTGGCGCCGTCTCCCTTTCCGCCTTCCCTCGCCCAGCGCCTCCCTCCGCTCCCCCTCGGCCGCAGACGCCCAGCCCCTCCCCGCCTCCTCCCCGCGCACGCGCGTGCGCTGCGCGCTGCGCCCATGGCCGCCTCTGCGCCCGCGCCTGTCCCCGCGCCGCCCCGATCTCGGACCGCCTCCGCCGCCCCGACAGCTCCTGTCCGAGCGAGTGGACGCCGCCGCGCCACGTCGCCCGCTCCAGCTCCGGCCCACTTGGCAGACGACGCCTCCTCTCTCTCGCGCGCACGGGCACGCCCTCGCCCCGGCCGCAGCTCAACTGCCCCCGTCGCGTCGCCCGCCCTGTGCAGAGCCATGCGTCACCCTCGCCCCCTTCCACTGTGCGGGTTTAAACGCCCTTGACGCCCCGTCCATCCCTGTCGGCCCGAAGCCCCGCCGCTGCCTTCTCCCCGAAGGAGCCCCCTCCCCTCCGCACGGGTATAAATCTCCCCCGGCTTCCCCCCTCATTTCCTTTGCTTCCCGAGCTCCACAAACACTCCCAATCCCCTCCTGCCACTCCAGAGAACACCCCAGAGCAGCCGATTGAGCTCCCGCCGCCCGTAGCTCCGCCACCGTCTTCCCCTGCGCCGGCGACCCCCTGGAGTCAATCTCCTGCTCCCCTCCTTCATTCTCCAATTTCTTGCACCCCGAGCTTCCCCTCAGCTGACTGACCCTCCTCATGCTCTTCCCTGGACAGGAGGACCTCCGAGGAGCCTTGACGCCGACGACCTCCGCCGCCCCAGCCGTGCTCCCGTGGCCAGCTCGCTCAGAAGCTTCCCAGCTCACGCCTCCGCCATCAATGTGAGCGCTTGGACCCCTTGATGGTGTAATCACGGCCGATTAAGCTTCCTCGCCGCCGGCAACCCTCTCCACCATGAAATCCCCGAACCACCCCCTTCTCCCTCCCTCTCTCCCCTTTGGTCCCCGCAAATGCTAACTACCCGAAATGGGTTCCCCGCTGTCCCCTCTACCCGCCGGTACCCTCGGTGATCGCCGACGAGCCCTCTAGCGCCCAGGCTGCCGTCGCCACCGTGACCCCGCCGCGCGGTCACTGTAGCGGCTGGAGGTGGAAGACGACGGACGTGGCCCCTCCTCCGCCATCGGATCCGCCCGTTGCCATTTAACTTCACCCGTTGGATCCTCCGTACCGGTTCGCCGCCTCCCTTAAGTCCCAGCCGTCCGATCTCCCCGCTTCCCCATCGTAACCGCTCATCCCGTCTCGCTCCGCCGCCGTCCGCCCCGGGCCACGCGGCGGGCATCCGTGCCGCGTGGGCGCGCCCGCTCTGGGCCGTCGTCCCTCGGCCCGCTCCGTCTCGCGCGCGCGCGCGTGCGCAAACAGGCCGCGCTGGCCTTCGGCCGCGCGGGCCGACTCCCCGGCCAGGCCGCACTGTGGCCATGGGCCGGCCTTTTACTGTGCAAAGTGATTTTCCAGCAATTTTCCAATTTCCAATATTCCAGAAAACTTAAATAAATCCTAGAAAATCACAGAAAATCCCAAAAATTCCCAAATTTCACCACTTTGCTCCAAATATTATTCTAGACCATCTGGTGAACTCCATTTCCACAGATTCATCCTAGAAAAATTCCTAAAATTCCATTTGGGGTGTTTATGCAATTTATTTCTTTTTAATTAGATTATTTTTCCTCGCTTGATTAGTTGCAAGCTGGATTTATTTCATTTTAATTGTTTGCGTTAGTGTCGGAGATCCCAGAGATTCAAGAGCAGGCTCAGGATCCAGGTGCTTCGACGTTCGAGCTCGCAGAAATCATCCGGATAGACGGCAAGTCCCAAATCCTTTGATCATATTGTATCCCATAATGTTTAATTATGTTAATACATTATTTGCATTGAGCTAGTTCTGAAATATTAGTTCGAAAATAAAAATAAAATGTTTAGAATGTCATGTGATATAGTTAGTCCTACCACCGTTAAATGTCATGATTAAATTGTAGCCATGCCTTTGAAACCCTAGAAATAATTATCTGATATTCTAGAGAATTGTAGGTTATTATTATCATGCAAAAAAAATGTTACACTAATAAGGTTGTGGCTGTGGGCCAATAGAATCTGGAAAACCCGACTCTAAGGTAGGGTGGTATGGGACACCGTATCTTAGAGCGGAGAGTGCCGGCGTGCACAAGGTAGGGTAAGAGTTGGGGGAGAGCCGCGAGACGGTCTTTGCCCACCTCTTATCCTAGGGCTGGAGTAGGGTAAGGGTGAGTGGGAAACCGCGGGACGGTCTACGCCCACCGCTTACCTTAGTTTGGGTCGCGGACCTGGCGAGGTTGCGGGCCATGTGAAAATATAAGGACTGAAACTCTTACGCTGAGCAAATGTCACAGTGATCGCTCAACCACAGGAGTTGACTTGTCAACACTTGTCGATTAGCTGCTCAACTCGATTGAAACTCTACAGGAGGGTAGCAGTAAGGTTAGGCTGGCCGTGCTGCGGAAGCCTAACAACGGTGGAATTCACTCGAAGCGGACGTTGTCCTCTCTTGTGTGTGTGTGTGTGTGTGGGTGTGAGCCAGACCCGAGTGAATTCTACTGGGCAGAGCCTATATAAAGAGTTGAGCAGAGAATCGACCTGGCTTTCTTAACTCTTTAGCGGGAGTTGAGGAATCGTGTGGGTAAAGCTGAGCAAACTCTGCAGAGTCAAATAAATAGTATTCGAATACGCCGTGCTCCCGGTTATTGGAGCTGTGTCACTTGGGTGATTCCAGCAGCAAAGCTTAAGTAGATTTGTAAATACTTTAACTTGGTTAGTTGGTTAATGAACTCTTGATGAAAACCCCTGAGATCTTAAGGAGTAAGTTTTGTGTCCGTCTTATGAAAATGTTTGCAAATAAAATTGCATCCACCAAATGTAATAAACCAAGTATACACCCTTCCTTGGAATTTCCGTGCATATAGTAAATTAAGATCCCTTTTGGGATTTGCTGAGCCGGTTGTTTGGCTCACGGCTTGCTTAATCCAACCTTTAGAGGATCAAGACGAAGGAGAAGGGCTCCCCGTTGAAGAAGTCCCAGAGGATCTTTTCTTCGACGAGGATCCTTGGCTGTAGGTCTCCGCCGCGCTTGAAGCAGTTTCTGGAGCCTTTTGTAATGTAATATACTTTGGGCTTGCACGCCCCGCTGTAAAAACTGGATGTTAATCCGTATGTCAAATATATGCTGGTCTTTTGTTGTAAGCATGCAATGGTATACTCTTGCGCGACACTCCATAACTGTTCATGCTTGAATAGTTACGGAATGCCGTGTCCGTACGCGCCCCTTGAAACGGGGGCGTTACACCAACCAGCATGGGTATGGTATCCCAAGCCGCCAAGGGGCCATCAGCTGACAACTGTGCACGTATCCGCGACACCGGCGGCGTGCTTGCCGGTGGGAGACCATGCGGACGGGCGCTGCGTCGTCGTCGGCTCCGTGGAGTGCCCAGCCCAGCGCTATGTATACAAACAAATACATACAAGTGCGGCCCATGGGTCGTCACGAAAATGACACTCTCGGTCCCGTTTATGGGTTCAGGCCCGTGTGAAGGAAACGGGCACTGTCAAGGCTAAATGCGTGCGACAAAGGCCTCCTTCCCTTCGACTTATTTATGGTTTATGGTTCTTTTAAATAAATAAGATAATTTTTCTATCATTTTTTTAAAATAATTTATATAATATTTTTTTTAAACAGCCAACCCAAACTATGAGCGTAGAATTAAGACCTGAGATTTCTTTTAAATAAATAAATAAAATAATTTTTTGTATTATTTTTTAAAAATAATTTTTCGTAATATTTTTTTTGAAACGGCCCACCCAAACTATGAAAGTAGAATGGAGACCTGAGTAAGCTCACTGGGACTCGAAAAATTCTATTGTATCACTGTTGCATAGTCTAGGATATATAACAAACCAACCAGCGTCTGACACGTGACACAATATGCAATGTAGCAACACTGTAGGGTCTGTAGCAGATGGTTTTTGCTGTTCTCGCATGCTACAGTGTACACTACAGTATTGCTATAGTGCTACGTATCACGTGTCAGATGCTGGTTGATCGACTCACCTGATTATTATAGTATAGCGTGCGCGTGTTAAGCGGTAGACGTGTGCCCACGCAACGAAGGATTGGATATATTTAAGACCTCTCCGCTTAGTTTCAGCGTGTCCCTTCAACGCACATGCTTATGGTGTACGTGTGGGCGTGAGTACGATTTGAATGTCCCCGTTTGTACTCTTAAAAAATACTGTAGGCGTAGGACAACACCCCTGTACCCGGCCATCCCTGAGCGTAGAACCTGACATCTGGACGTCTGGAGCGTTCGGCGAGGTCGGCCGTCGGATGCTGATGGGAAATCGATGAGAGTCCCAACACCGCACGGCATGTGCGAGCTCGGGCGTGCAAGTACGCATGGGTCGACGCAGAATTCTGGGCAATGATTGCGGTGGCCGACAGGTCTACCCGGCCGCCGGGCTGCATGACCTGCCGGCGATTTCCCCTACCATGCGCTCCGACACGTGGCACGCCTTCTCTCAAGTCTTCCTGACGCCACGGGATATCGGGGCCTGGCTCGATGGATCAGAAACTCCCGTTCAAAGGCCACCTGTCACCGAGTCCTTACCTAGGACTCTTCTTTTCAGTTTTTAAAAATTACTTTTTAATTTTTTTACAGAAATTAATTTTTAAATAGAATATCTTTTTAAGACAAAGTTTACAAATTAATTATAATACACACCATAACAACTTCATTTATATCGTACAAAATTATATACGAGTTTATGTTATTTCATACTCTCTCTTATAAATAGCCAAAAAGTTATAAACCATAACTATAAATCAAAAAAGAATAGCCATAAGTCAAAACAAAAAATAATAGACCCTGAGTACCCTTTTAGACTCTGGCCAGCCTGCGCCGTCGCTGCATTGCACACCCGTATTTCGGGCCCTTGCAAATGATTAGAGTGATATCTCAAAAAAAAAAAAGATTAGAGCAAAAATTGCCAGCTTGTCCCCAACAGTGCAGATACTGTTAACCCGGGTTCGAGTAGCAGAACTGATTCGGATGCTCACATCCTTCTTCAACGAATTGATGGAGCATTCCAAAAAAAAAAGTCTATTAGAAAATCACAATGTCTACGTGGTTCATTAACTTTACAATATTCTTTCCAGAGTGCAATCGTTTCCTCATTACATGTATCATGTAATGTGTGTGCTGAGATTTTTGCTGACAAGATTATTCTTGGATTTAAACAGATCTTGTTTACATTGATTTTTTTTATGATTATGTATCATTTATGCTATTTGGCAAGCAGTTAACTCTAATGTGCCGAATGGCAGATGAAGTGATAATAAAAACGATTGCTGATTTAGAATTGACATATTTCTCATTCGTAGCATGATAAATTGATAACATTTATAATCGACCCCTTTCCCAGCGCACACGGAAAAAACATTGTAGTCCATGAACAATTTACAGTGAGTACACAATTATTTAAATTATAATGCCGCATTATGAGTAGTGCTTTTATATGATTAAAGAAATATAAGAAGTTGTCCGAAAGAACGTCATAAATAGGTCTGTTAACCCAATGATTAATACTGTTTGCTTTAAAAGTGCCGTGGCTTTTATTTTACAAGAGCACAACAACGGAGTTTTTAGCATACATAATACTATTGCGACACGCATTTATAGAAATAGCCGTACACATCGAGCATTAGCAAAAATGATATTTTTATCATTTGGTGGTTGGACGGCAATGACGGAGGGGTGACATGTGTCCCTATCGTCCCACGAGCAGACGGCAGGTAATTAAGCCGGCTAATTAGTCGGCTTAATTATCTATCTTAATTTTTTGTATAATAATTGTTTAAATTTTTAAATATAGCAAATAAGTTTAAAAAATTACAAAATTTTATATACAATCTTTTGACATATGTAATTCATCATGTAAGTTTTTGACAATTTTATCCACTTTGAATGTTGTTAAAAAATTCATACTATTAAGATATTTGCAGGAGTTGTTACATATAGTAAATGAGCTCTAAAAATTACAAAATTTTATATGAAGTATCCTGATATAATCATAGTAATTATATATTTTTTATGAATTTTATGTGCTCTAAATTTGCTAAGTTAATTTCTGTTAATTTAATTATGAAATTAGTGATGCTCATGCATGTTTTGCAGTGTTTGACCTCTGTCGTTTGCACATATGTCAGCCTGTTACTACTATCTTTTATTTTCTTGCTATGTCCTTTGCACATTTATCACTCTGTTTGTATTGTCCCCCCTCGCGCGCTCCCTCATCCGCATTAATGTTGTTATGTCCGTGCCGTCCCCCTCGCTCGCTTCCTCGTCTGCACATTTGTCGGTGTTACCATACCGTACTCCCTCGTCTGAAGTGTTGCGCATCGATAAGGTGTCCTTAATTTGCGGGGTGAGCGCACCGGGTTCTCTTTTCGCTCGGCCATAAATACGAATCTCTCGTAGTTCGTCATCGCTCATCTCAGTTACTCATTCTCGTAGTCGTCGCTCAAAATTAAGGGTGCGTAGCTTATTATTTTGAGAAGACAGTGCATAGCTCATTAAGGACGTGGTAGTGCTGATTGCTTCTCCCGAAAGATATGTAGTTTTTTATCGCATGCTTTTGATGTTATTAATGTTGTTGTAGTTAATTAGTGTTATTTAGTTAGTCGTAATTAATATAGTTTGTATTACAAGCTAAGTAGGTCGCGGCAGTGCAGATTGCTTCTCCTGAAAAGCAGATAATTTTGCATTGCATGCTTTCGACGTTATTCCTGTAGTTGTAGTTAATTAGTGTTATTTAGTTAGTCATAATTAATATAGTTTGTATCACGAAGTAAGTAGATCACAGTAATTTAGACATATTTTTTTAAATATTTTATGTATGTATGGTACCCATAATCTGTTATTGTATGGTAGTTTGTAATTAAGCAATCGTAATTAATGTAGTGGCAATTAATTAGGGTTAAGTAATAAGTCAATGCTAAGTAATTAAGTGGTAATGATGACGGTAATGAATCACTTGTAATTTTTTTGGACCGGTAATCAAATTATCGGTAATTAATGAATTATTCGTATGTAGTTATACACATGTAATCACTAACTTGTATTATCAAACGGTAGTTAGGGCTGAAGTCCCCCTCTTTTGCAGGGGAAGGTATTTCTTCGACGACCCCGCTCCGACTGGCCCCTTGGCATCTGTCATGTTATGTTACTATATAATAGAGAAGGTTTTTCTTTTTATAAGAAATGAAACGCACTTTGCATAAGTGATAAGTGATTGCGAGAGCTCCGTATTTGAAGCCGAGCGAAAATGGAACCCGGTGCATTGCCATCAGAAATTACGGACGTGTTGTCACCACGTAGCACCATAGGCAACGGAGGACAATACGGTAAGAGTGACATATGTACGCACGAAGGAGAGGGCGAGGCCGGATGACATGGACGGACTAACATTTGTGTGGGCGAGGGGGACGATATAGACATAACGACGTCTGGCCACCGGACGGCAGGCAGTCTGCCGTCTGCTGCCTGCCGTCTGGCCATGGGACGGGAGGTGGCCTACCGTCCAGTGGCGGGGTGGTAGGGAGCACGTGTCGTGTCGCCATCCGGCCACGGATGACAAAAATAATATTTTTTGTCAATATGCGATATATACCACTATTTGTACGTCGTACAATATTGCTATATATGCCAATAATTCCACAACGGCGTTCCGGTCGTAGCGCGTATGGGTATACTTACAAATCACCTTATGCACTGATTTAATTGGACACTACATACTTTTTAACTTGAAACAATTTTTTATTAGTAAACACGAATGATTTGAGCAGCTTTTAATGCTTGTCAAAGAAGGATGACCATCATAACCAAACAGGAATGAATTGAAGAAACAGATATGCATCATGCCTACAGTATGATCGCCAGATCATCACCCACGATAGCGTCTATAATTATTTTTAGACAAATAACATTTGTAATTATAGGCCATGAACATTTCACAGTAAGTAAACAGATGAAGTACTTTTTTAATTATTTAAAGTATAGTTCCACGGTATGAAAGGTTGTTCGAAAGCACGTTGTGTTACTAAAAAGTGTGTGTTAATCCAATAATTACTATTATTTATTTTAGAAAGGGACAGAGCTGGGTATGGTGTCCGGTGTACACTGACACATTCAAAAAATTCAAAAACATGCAGAAAGTATATAGATATTATGGCTAAATTGTTTGTTCTATTGAACCTTGGTGAGAATTATTGTACAAGACTTTAGGCTTATGTAAAGCATGCACCTCTGTCAATTTTTTTTAGCTCCGCCACCGGGTGGAGCATATATCAAACCGAGCCAAAGGAAGATAACCATCATCTCCCTAGACAGAAGGAATTGAAGAGAGGAAGATATGCAGCATGACATCACCAAATCATTTCTCACCGATGCAAGTACAATGCACCGTATCCCACGGGTTTCTTGGAGAAATCTGCCAAGTATACTCCTCTGCGCCCTCCTATAAAACCCCTCCCAGGCACCTGCTCCTTCCTCATCTCTGCGAGCTCTATTTCCCTTTCCTAGTACTCGAGCGCTCTGCCTTGCGTGCGACCGATGGAGTTCATGGGGATCCGCAAGTCTCCGTCGGGCTTGGAGCTCACCATTGCTGTCCCTGGACATGGCCTCAGCTCCTCCTTTGGCTCCGGTAAGTTCGCAACCAAGCAAACACACCTGTATTTTCTCCATGTTAATTACCAAATGATCTGTTCATCTTACGGGGTATTGTTGTTAAGTTTGATGTTATTCTATATCCAACTATATATGCATGTTGCATGACTGATTGTGGTTCGTTGCGCACGCAGATGGTGGTAGTGGGTGCAAGGACGGGAACGCGAGGGAGCTGGTCCTCCTGGACGTGAACCACCCGGCGGCGAGCGGCGGAGAGGAGTTGCAGATGGGCAGCGTGGAGATCATGGATGACGAGGAGGAGAGGGGCGGCGGCGGCGGCGGGTCCCAGCGCCCCAAGAAGCTGCGGCTCTCCAGTGAGCAGTATCAACTGCTGGAACAATACTTTCGGCTAAACCACACCATTGACCCAGTAAGTTTCCTATATTTTGTTCCGTTTCCATATGTACAAACAAACCCAGTGGCGGATCTAGGAAAAATTTTTGAAGGGGCTGAAGTACCTTCAGTTCGACCTCAGCCCCTTCTACATTATACATCCATGGCTAAAAAATTAGGGAGGCTTCAGGGGGGCTCCAAGGGTCCGGTAACAGTAGGGGGGCTCGAGCCCCCCGCCCCACCGCTGGATCCGCCCCTGAACAAACCTGATCTTTACTAAAGTTTCTTGATTCACTCGTGATAGATCATCCGACGGTCAACAGCTTACTTGGTCTCTAAGTAGTTTATTCGACAGCTGTTGGATCAAGCGAGTTTGCAAAGCCATAATTTTGCAGTTCTGTCCATGCCTTGTTTTTGTATTAAGCTTATTTTTTTACTAATTGAGCAGTAAATGAAATGCTTGAAACTTTTATCGTATAAGTCGTATTATTTAGTTCGTTTCAGTATATTTTTTTGAAACGATGGCAGGAGCCATGCCTTTCAATTAAGAAGGGAAGGAGATTAAAAACATCCTAATAGGCAAGCAAGGCCAGAGCCATGGCCTCAACATCTAAACAGAGCAAAAGACTGAACTACAAACTAGCTAGATTAGTGCAGGAAGCAAAATACTCAACATCTAAACGTGTTAATCTTGTTTTGCACCAGTAGCCAAGCAAAAAAAATTGCATTTGTTTTCAACCTTTTGCCTTCGAAATCGCCGGGTAAAGCAGTCACTACTAGGTTTGACCAGGCGTTAATTAGCTCTCCTTGCGCTGGGATGTGTTAGTGGTCAACGGTAAGCAGTTACTAATGGTCTACGAAATGAATGAAACGTTTCCAGAGGCAGCGGGAGGCGTTGGCTGAGACACTGAAGCTGCGACCAAGGCAGGTGGAAGTCTGGTTCCAAAACCGCAGGGCAAGGTAATTAAGACAAGTGCTTCGATGCTCTTCTGATTAAAATATTTTTGTACTATTAATCTTTGCTGCTTTGTAGCTGATCTTTAATTTTGCTTCCGCATTTTCTTTTTTAGATTAAACAAAAGGGTTCACAAATAAAAGTGCTAGTGCCACAACTAGTTCATAAATTATTAAAGATTCCATAAAAGTTAGGCTAAACAGTAAAGTACCTCGTATTTTACCTTCTGCTTCTTCTAGCTGTCTCGCAATACCTTCCAGAAAGAAAACCAAATGGAAACAGCAACTAACTGTGGCTCTTGCCCAGACAACGTTCGGGCCTGTTCTTTTTGGCTGCGGCTGGTGGCTTTTGGCTGCGGCTTTTGGCTTTTGGGCTGTTTGTACGAGAGATTACAGAGTAACAGAAAGTCACGTGCAATTTTTGCCGATATAAATGAAGTCAGTAAAGTATGTACTACAATTAACTAGTAGACTCTATCTTAAAAAAATACTCCGTTTAAAAGCTAGTTACTGTAGAAAAGCCGAAAAGCAGCTTTTAGAAGCCGAAAAGAACAGGGCCGCGTCCTAGGCGTAGGGGAGATCAAGCCCTGCTTATTTCAGCTTAAACTTTTGGTTTCTGACTTATTTTTTATTATTTATAAATTTCGTCTTTTTCTTAGTTTTGTTTTTTTGAGGTTTTTTATCGATTCTTTTTTGTATTCATTTACATTTTCCGTAATAGGTTAATCTGTTTTTTCTATTTTATTTTGTTTAAATTTAATTACATCAAATAAGTCACTATCAGCTACAATGTAATTTTAACTAGATATAGTATAATTTTAACTATAAACCAGCTTATTTTAGGCTAACTAAGCGACACCCAAAACAAGAAGTCACTCCTAGACGACGACGACTGTCCTGGGCTGCAGTAAGTAGATCGAGAGGTCGTTCCGCCCCCTTGTCCCCGAAGATGGGCAATATATTCTGATACAATGTTGCTCCAACTTTTTTCTAGAGGGCCTAGCTGGCGAACGATCCCAGTCCGCGTGTAGCTAGTTACGAGTTCTGACGATAAAGCTTACCAGTAAATCAGTGAAGCCTTCTAAATAAAAATAGTTCTAGTGACAATCGCATCACCTACCAATGCCATAAAAAAAGAGTGATTAATTATGTGATCTCACATGTACATCATTGCAACTAAAACTACAGTGGTCCCGTCCCATTCGAGCCAAATTTTTATGTATGCATTATAGGAGTGATTAGCTTGTTGGTCGCTTGCTTAATGTGGGAAGGATCCCTACGCATCCGCGTTGAAACTTGTTTTTATAGCCCGATGATGCTATGACGTGGAGCAACAGCGATAATAATCTCTAGATTAACGCAATAAACAACGGCAGCTTTGCTCCCCTTGGTGGTGCCAACAGCGTCACACGCGTACCATCTGAGGCCTATCCGCCGCACGTGCCTTGGGGACACCTAGCCACTGCTTGACCCTGGTATTTGGTTTAGTAGTAGTAGTGGCTATAAACAAGCTGGAAATAATTATCCATCTCATTCCATCCTAATAATTGGTGATCTTGTACGACAACAATCTTGGAATGGGTGCTTAAGAGCAACTCCAAAAGATTAGCCAAAAGAAGTATCTAAATTTAGTGATTTAGTTATTCTCTAAAATGAATCTCACCCAAAAAACAAGACTATTCCAACAGGCTATTTAAACTAGAGGGCGTGCGGTGGGTCGCGTACGCGCGGGAATGGGGCGCAGCGTGCGGGAAGGAAACACCGACCGCGCCAAGAGGCTGGATGGTGAGCGAGGTAGGCTATCCAAAAATAGAGAGCGAAGGAGGAGGGATGGAGAGCTACTAAATTTGGAGAGTCATTTACAGAGTCTATTGGAGACATTTTTTCTTCAATAATAACTAAATTTATCTTTAGAAAATGATTTAGCTCTTCTCTTGGAGTTGCTCTAAGGTCAAGGTTGCGTAATCCAGCTGCATGCCAATATATGTTACCAGACCTTTCAATTCAATGGATACCTTCAGCATCTTGCATATACAGAATACATACGTACGTGATGTTGTGTGATAATAGTATCTCCAAGAATCTTTGATTTGGTGTGTGATAATAGTATCTCCAAGAATCTTTGATTTGGTACTAGCACTGGGCTTACAAGTTCAGAGGGTTCATCATGGACTGTCTGCTGTTATCAGCACGGTTTTTTTGGGGGGTTGGACGTTATCAGTACGTTTAAATGTAGTTGTCACAGATTCATAGTAGCGTGATTTTTGTGGCCTGCGCATGCAGGTCGAAGCTGAAGAACACGGAGATGGAGTGCGAGTACCTGAGGCAATGCTTGGCCACACTGACCAAGGAAAACCGCCGTCTCCAGCGCGAGGTTGAGGAGCTCAGGGCAATGCGCGCCGCCGCCGCGCTCGCGACGCCGTTTTCAGCACCTGCGCTCGCAGTAGTGTGCCCGCACTGCGAGCGCGTCGTCACACCTGCCGCGGCTGCACAGCAGGCTGCCGGTGCTTGGGCTACTAAGCCTTCGCCTTCCAGCTCCTATCCCCTGCGAGTTTGCTGCCCCTCGCTTGCACTCTGATGTGTTAGGCATATGAGAACAAGGATGCTGCAAGATTCATCAATGGCGTTGATTGGGGTAGTGATCAGTCATTTTGCATAAAATTGATGAAGAATGGGCTTGAAAATATTAGTGTTCATGGGACTTGGACAATGTCGATCTTTAGTGCTTTGTTTTCTTTTGAACTCATGTCGATCTTCAGTGTTGATCATTTTATTGATCATGAGGATTGACCTTTTGTTTAGATCAGGCTCAGCTTAGTCAGTCATGTCATTTGGGGAAAACAGAGATATATCTTTAACTATAGATTTTTTCCCCAATCTCTCTCTATCTCTCAATCGACAACATGATATGGTTCTCTCCTTCCTCGCAAAATAAACATACTACATGGTTAGTCTCTGACCAACTGACGATTCAGTAACTACAGATGGCAAATAACTTCCAGGTATTCAAGGATCGTGTAATATCAGAGAGCCATAAATAAAGTTAAACTAAGTCACAATGCTATTTTCCAGCCAACACAAACTAATACCGTGATTCATCCACTATTGCACTGTAGCTCACTGAATTCACAGGAGCGTACGGCAAGGCAAAAAGGCCGAACACATCACAACCAGAGAGAGACACACACTCATTCGGCATTCCTTTTCCCCCTGACCATCCCCCTCTTCCTAACCCATTCCCCCTTCGAAGCCAAGAACCACAACACAGCCAAGCTCACCACACCACCATTTTCCCCCACCAGATTCACACCAACCCACCACCATCCATACATCCAGCCAAGGAGAAGGGCAAGCCACAAGATCAGGGGCGAGCAAGCAAGCATCACCGGGAGGAGAAGCACGGCCAAGGGAAGTAGCCAGCCGAGCTGCAAGCAACAGGAGGAAAAGGGATAAGCATCCATAAGCCGACCACCAGCACAACCACGCCAAGGAAAGTGACCACTGTAGCCCGCACTTAATCCATTCCCAAATCGAACCGACAAGCATCTGACAAAGGGGCAGGCCGTCGACGGCATGACCAGGAGCCGGAGGCGAGCAATGGCAGGTGGCGCACGGGCGCAACCGGGAGTAGGCGATGTAGGTGGCCGGCGGTGACAGGCCGCCGCAGGCGGTGACGCCGGAGGTGGCCAACGGCGGCCGAGAAGGAGGCGCAGCAGCGGTGCTGGCCGGGCACAGCTAGAAGGTGGTGGCGCGGACCGGCGACGGTGGTGGTCGGCAATGGTGGTCCGGCCGACGTGTGGTGACGATGAGGTTCGGCCGGTTTGGACCCGATTGAATCGCAGCTGAATCGCGTTTCGCACGACGTTTTCAAAAATCAGGCCGCGGGTCATGGTTCGCACGACCGAACAGCTAGTCACATGGCCGAACGGTAATTCGCACGATGAAGACTTAGCGAATGCAAATTTGTTCGGCTGATAGCATTTCTATCCAGTCTTTCCACAGATTATCTCAGCTTTGATCTGATCTACCTCCTTTCCATCTTATAGGTTCACACACATCTTTTAAGGGAATGCTGGGGCAGTTGCACACCTAGGACCCCTCGTATAGCGAGTCCGCCAAACGTGCTCAAGGCAAGTACCTCGCGGCCGTGACCCTTCCGTTTTGCATATCACGTATTTTCAGTTTACTTGTCACCTTGTCATTGAGTATAATTATCATATCACTCATGCATTCTTGACTAATATCATATCATTAAAATCACCTGTCCGATATCGTATCATTAAAGTTACCTGGCAAATATCATATCACTAAAGTTACCTGACTACTAGCCTATCACTAAAACTTATCTGGTCGATATCATATCACTAATACTGTCTGATTATTATCATATCGCTCATGGTTGCCTAGTTATAGACTTTTAATACTGTTTCATACAATGATGGTTTAGGTTATTTTATCCACTTACTTTTATGTTTATTAGAATGCTCAGTTAAAATGTTTTAGAATTCATACTTTTAATTAGTGTTTTAGAATTCATGTTTAAATCGTTAATGGGGGCATAAGAACATGTATTAACTTAGGTTTAAATGATTAGCACTCTTTTGGCATTAGGGCTGCTATGTTTTAGTTTCTTAATACCATGGCCCTTTAATTGTATGGTGTTGTATGTGAACCATGTCGGAAGTATACATTAAACCTATTAATCTGAATAACAATCACTTATCACATAATAAAACTTAAATGGTTGATAACCTTGTGTGAGCTATATTATAGTACGATAATGCCTATATCACTATTAACATATCATCATTCCATATCGCCCTCTTATCGGGAGTTAAGCTTTTTGTTTCCCGCCTCAACCCTTTCCACTTATCATAGCCTTATTCTCGCTATCTCTTAGATTCCTTAAATTCATATTACATAGTCTGTTTATGATGTATCACTTACTTTATCATCATATTATCATTTCCTATCATTCTCATATCGGGAATCATGTTTCTTTATTTCTAACCTTAGCAAATCCTTTCACTTCTCCTAATATTATCTTAGTTTTCTTTTAGTTCCCTTAAATTCACATATTTTGGCCTGGGATTATCCACATATAGGGGAGATTTCTACCCACCTGGTAACGTGGGGGGCGTACACTTTCGTTACTCAGGATATTACAACTTGTCGGCGGTTATACAGTCGAGGATGATGGCATGCCTGACTATTCTCGTATAACCCGGTATGTGAGGAGTAATCGCCAGTGCCTTTGCCACAACTTGCTAAATAACAATTATCTCGGTTGACCATGTGACAGTTACCTGACCTGGGGTCATCCACATATAGGGGAGATTACAGGTGGTTGTTCACTTACAAGGTGCAAACAATGGCGGCATGGAGATTGTATTCCTTAGCGAACACAAATGGCACTATTCCTTGTGGCAAAGCGGCCTATAGACATGTACATGGAATCGGCATCTTGGCTCAGTGTGTAAAACCAACCAAAATGCACGGCAGTGTTTACCTGAACAATGGCGATACGCAATAGTGTGCCTCGAAGGCCGACGGCGACGGACGCAGCGGCCATGACGGCGGGGCCGAAAAGGAAGCGGACGGCCATGGTGACCGCCGCGACGGAGTTGCCACAGGCGATGATCTTGGGTTGCATGGCCATGAACAGTCCTGGACAGAGAAGAAGGGAACCAATCAAACAATGTTAGTCAGATGGAAGATGCGCTCTGGCTGAACTAAAGAAAAGCCTGATAAGGATACGCCGTGGAATTGAACTTACCTAAGCTAAACATGGCCATCCCTAGCCCTGTATCGGAGAGTATGGAGATGGAATTCGCTACTATGGTTGGCATGGAGATGTGGAATCTGCATGAACACTGCACATTACATAATGCAGCAGTACAGTACAAGCTATTAACACGAAGGACTGCACTTTTTTTAACTCGTGGTAAACTACACTTTTTTTTTTTTGAGCGAAAGGCAAATTATAGTTTGTTCGTGGGAACCCAGCTCGCCTGACCTGCTCTGATTTTTTACAGTGTTAGGCCATTGTTAGGCAGGCTGGGCTTCTACAGGTTTTAGTCCGCCTGCTAGAAGTTGGCCCGTGTTCTAGTTCTGAACAAAGTTGTGCTACGAGAAAATTCAGCTTGTCGTAGTTCATGGATCCGTGAAATCTGCTCGGCATTACGATCTTAGTCAACACTGAACGCAACGCCGGGCTAATTTTCTGACCAGTCGAAGGAAATAACACGATAGCAACGAAGAATTTGGTTTACCGGAACGCGATGAGTGACCAAGTGAGGCCGACGAGGCTGGCGTGCGTGTTGGGTTCCGGGCCAGCCGGCGCGAAACCATAGTGACGATGAGCCGCGTCATAACGCCGACCGGCGGCATTTGCTGCCCTCCTGCTCTCCCCGCGCCCACGCTGCCGTTCTCTCCGCCGGAATCCTTCGCCGTCTGCTGCTGCTCCGTCGTCGAGCCGACCTCCAGCTTCGCTAGCCCGTCCTGCCCGGCCTCGACCTTTAAGCTGGACACGCGCACCCCGCCGGTTGCTCCCGGCCTGATCCCTGAAACAAAATTCGCGTGCACGTTTTGTAGGATTCACGTGTGATCAGACGGAGTTTGGAGATGTGGAAACTGACCTCTCGACGAGCCAAGGGACGGCACGTCGGAGGGCACTAGCCGGCGGATCTCCTTGGAGCGGTGGAGTTCGCCGCTGCGGAACACCGGCAAGCCACTTACCTCCGGCGCGGCGGAAGCGCCGGAGCTCCACTCGAACATGTGCGCGTCTTTGGGGTCATGGCTGGGCGCCACTGCGGCGGCTGATCTAGCCCGCACCGAGTGCTCGTCAAAGCTCGACGAGTGCAGCGAGAAGAGGTCGGCCGCGCCGAAGCTCGACACGTGCAATGCGCTGTGCGGCAGCGCGCCGCCAGTGGCGGAGAAGTCGGCGTGGGTGAAGCTGGAGCCCCCCGGGGTTTGGTTCCGCGACGAGCTCACCGAGTAGATCTCCACGCCAGTCAGGTTCGACGGCCGCGGCGTCGCGGCTGTTGGATAATCTAGCTCGGTTTAGGATTTCGTTTTTCTGTACAATACCTTCTGTTTTTCGTTAGCAATCTGTATTCGCTTTTGCCGTGGGCTACGTGAGCAGATTCATGGAGAAGCCACAGCAGGAGCACCTCGTCGCCGTCAAGCATTTGCTCCGGTACATCTCCGGCACGATCGACTACGGCATCATCTACTCCAAGCGCTCGAACGGTGACATTCACCTGACGGGCTATAGCGACAGTGACTTGGGGGGGAGATGTGGATGACAGGAAGAGCACCACCGGGATCATCTTCTTCCTCGATGAGATGCCAATTTTTGGCAATCCCAGAAGCAAAAGGTGGTAGCGCTCTCCTCCTGCGAAGCGGAATACATCGCGGGCGCGGCGGCAGCATGCCAAGCGGTGTGGCTCTCGCGGCTGCTGGGCGACGTGATCGGCACCAAGCTCCAGCCACCACAATTGAAGATGGATAACATGTCCGCGATCGCCTTAAGCAAGAATCCTGTCCTTCACGATAGAAGTAAGCATATCGATACTAAGTTTCACTTCATCCGTGAATGTCTGGACATCGGAAAGATATGCTTGGATTTCACGAGCTCTCAGGAACAGCTCGCTGACATTCTAACTAAGTCACTCGGACGCGCCAAGTTCTGCGAATTGCGCGAGAAGATTGGCGTCGTCAAGGTCAAGTAAACCGAGCAAGAATTAGGGGGAGATTGTTGGATAATCTAGCTCGGTTTAGGATTTCGTTTTTCTGTACAATACCTTCTGTTTTTGGTTAGCAATCTGTATTCGGTTTGAGTCCAGAATACTCATACCAAAACTATTGAGCCGTGGTGGACACGGACTCGGTTTTGAACCGGTTTTGTATTCCCGTTTTGTACTCATACATGTACCTATTTAAAGAGCAATAGAGCCATGGAAAAGCTGCATCCGGAGCAGCACCAAAATCTGAAGCTCATTGAATTTTCTTGTGTGCGATTGCTTGTCTTCATCAACATCGGCAAGGAGAAGCCCGAGGTGGAGACGACAGCGGCGACGAGCGATCGCCGGGAGACCGAAGAAGGGCGCACGATCACGAGCATCCTCCCGTCCGGCGCCACCTCGGCCTGCACCTCCGCCTGGCCGCTCTCCAGCGACACCACGTCCGGGTCCACGTGAACGGCGGCGATGGACGCCGTGTTGTCCGGGAACTGGCCCGCGATGAGCACCCGCGCGGCGCGGAACTCGAAGAGGAAGAGCAGGAGCGTGTACCAGACGGTGCACTGGAGCACGACTAGCTGGACCATGAGGTCGCCGGAGTAGCGCCCGTACATGGCGACGAGGAGCGGTATCCCCATGATAAGCGTGTTGGGCAGCGTGGAGACGGAGAAGAGCGTGATGGACCAGTCAAGCGGCGCGCGCCCATCTGGCCGCGCACGTGGGGAGGCGCGACCAGACGGCGAGCGCGGCGAGGACGAGGAGCTTCTGGAGCGTGTCCGCCACGACGAAGCGGAGGTTCATGCCGTAGATGTCACTGGTGGAGATGACGTGGAAGGAGAGGAGCGGCACGGCGAAGACGGCGACGAAGCGGTTGATGCCGGAGCACTGGTCCGGCGTGAGGACGCCCCACCACCGCACCGACCCGTACGCCAGGATCATCGCCGCGTACAGCGGCACCACCGCCGACAGCACGGTGTACAGGTCGTGCCACGATATCATGGCGGCCGGTGGTCGGAGGTTTGCCGGGAGATTCTGCTTGAACGAGTCTAATCGATCGGGAGGAGCGAGTTTGTTACATGCAAATAGTAAGTTTGTTATGGTGTGTTTAGGTTTGCGGCGGCCATTTATACGTCCGTAAATGTTGATAACGAGATATTCTCCGGTCACTTATTTAGCATGTATTTATTCCTATCCAAATTAGTTTGGATCTATTGTAATCTCCGGTATAGCTAAATATAACTAGCAGAATTTAGCATGTATTTATTCCTATCTAAATTAGTTTGGATCTATTGTAATCTCCGGGATAGCTAAACATAACTAGCAGAATTTAGCATGTATTTATTCCTATCCAAATTAGGCCCTGTTTAGATCCCTCCATCTAAAGTTTAGATCTAAAGTCTCCAAACAGATGGTCTAAAGTTAGATCTAAACTTTAGCTAACCTCTAAAAAACACTTTAGACCATTAGTCCACCAAAGTGAACTAAAGTGGTCTAAAGTTTTGGATTCTTAGGCACAAAGACGTGTTTACCCATGCATGTTGGTCTCTCACCTCCCATTTAGGGCATGTTTGGAACAGAGGAATTTCACAGGAATTTTACAGGAATTTTGCAGGAAACAGTTCAATTCCCGCAGGAATCGGGAAAAATTCCCGCATTCCAAACAGGGCCTTAATGGTTGATGCACGAAACGAGGAGAGGTAGTATGGTCTTTTTGAAACTTTAGTCCTATCTATTAGTACAGGATCCAAACATGACCTTCGACTAAAATTTAGTGGCTAAAGTTTAGCCAACTAAAGTTTAGTCCAAAACTTTAGACAACTAAACTTTAGACTATGGGATCCAAACAGGGCCTTAGTTTGGATCTATTGTAATATCCGGGATAGCTAACCATAACTAGCAGAATTTAGCATGCATTTATTCATATCCAAATTAGTTTGGATCTATTGTAATATCCGAGGTAGCTAAACATAACTAGCAGAATTTAGCATGTATTTATTCCTATCCATCTTACTTGACCTCGATGCCCAAATAATAACTTAGCAAACCAAGATTGGTCATGCTGAATAGTTCCTTTATCTAGGCCTTGAACTCGACGATGTCATCAACATTTGAGCCGGTGATGATGAGGTCATTGATGTACACCCCCATGAGCAAGAACATGTTACTTTTTTCCTGCTGGTATACCGCATGCTTGAGTGGACTTCTCATGAACCTGAGTAACACCAAGGTGGCATCCAGCTTCGAGTTTCAGGCTCGTGGTGCCTACCGCAGCCCGTATAAGGCCTTGCGTAGCCTTAGCACATCGTTCTTGTGCTTATTGTCGACGTACCCTAGAGGTTGTTGAACGTACACCTCCTCGACTAGATCACCATTCAAGAATGTGGACTTTACATCCATATGATGTATTTTCCAGCCGTCGTGCGCTACCAGCGTGATCAGCACTCGCATTGTCTCAATGCAAGCCACCAGTGCAAATACTTCATCAAAATCCACCCCCTGTCGTTGTGCATATCCTTTTTAACTAAGCGAGCTTTATGCTCAACGATGTTACCTTGAGTATCAATTTCCACCTTGAAGACCCATTTGAGCTCGATTGCTCGATAACCAGTAGGAAGTGCGGTGAACTCCCAAATGTTATTGTCGTAGATGGACTTCAACTCTTCATTCATGGCTTGTTTCCATACTGTGTCTAAGAGTGCCTCTTGTACGCTCGCGGGCTCCTCTGCACAAAGGAGACAGAGGTCACCGTACTCCACAACTTCATTAGCAGGCTTGGTGTCGTTGATTTGCACCGCTTCAGTTATGTCATAGATATTTGACACCGAGCGATACCTCAGCGGCATACCTTCGAGATAGCGCAGCAGGCTGTGGCGGCACAGGGCGGCAACGTGTTGGCCACGACGACGCGCAAGTCAAAGGGTGGCGCAAGGTGGCACGAGCGTGCGGCGTAGGGAAACAGCGCGGTGGCGCAGGGTGGCGGCGGCGGCCGGCCAAGGCGGGGAGCAACGGCAGTCGGTGGGGGCCGTTTGGACACACGGTCGGCCGACGCAGGTGGCCAGGTAGGTAGCAGCATGGCATGGATGGCGGCGGCGGTGGGCGGTGGCCAGCCGACCGGTGGCGACGGTGACGGCCAGAGCGACTGGGCTGGCGGGAGGATGGCCGAATGTAGTTTCGCATGGGAGTTTTGCTGATTTGCATAGCGGGACGCCGTCCATTTGGCCGAACGTGGTTCGCACGGCCGAACGACGATTCGCACGATGCAATACAGCGAATGTGTTTCCTTCCGGCCGAACGATCACTTTCTGTCCTTCCATAGTTGTATCTTAACCCTCGTCTGATTCGCCTGTATCTTCTCCTCGTAGGTTCGCACGTGGCTTTTTAGGAAGTGTTTGGGCCGTTGCACACCTTGGGTCCCTCGTGCAACGTGTCCGCCGAACGTGCTCAAGGCAAGTGCTTCGCGGTCGTGACCTTTCCATTTCGCGTATCACATCCTTCCAAATTACTTGTCATTGAGTACAATTGTCATATCACTCAAGCTTACTTGGCTAATATCATATCACTAACGTTACCTGGCTAATATCATCTCACCCGAAATTAATAGGCTAATATCATATCACTAAAGTTACTTGGCTATTAGTATATTACTAAACCTTACCTGGTTATTATCACATCATCAATGCTTACCTGATTATTATCATATTAGCAATACTTCTTTGGTTATAGACTTCTAATATTGTTTATCTTGTTTCACATGCTCTTAGGTTTATTAGAATGCTCAGCTAATTATGTTCTAAAATTTATGCTTTTAATTAGTGATTTAGAAGTAATGCTTCAACCATTAATGGAAGGGGTAACATACGAACATATTTAATTTAGGTTTAAAATTATTAGCACTTTTTCGTTAGGGCTGCTATGCTTTAGTTCTTGATACCATAGTCCATTAACTGCTTGATGTTGTATGTGGGCCATGACGGATTTATATGTGCATGATACCTGTTAATCTGACTAATAATCACTTAACACATAATAAAACTAGGATGAATGACAGCCCTTGCATGAGCTATGTTATAATACCTCTTTTAGAATAATTCTTAGACCGTTATTGTCATGTTATCATTTCACATCACCATCTATCAGGATCTAGTACTTCTCCATTTCAAACCTTTAGCGAATCCTTCCACTTATCATAGCCTTATCTCTGCCATCTGTTAGTTGCCTTAAAGTCATATCCATAACCTGCCTATGATGTAGCAGTTACCTTATCACCATGTTATCATTTCACATCGCCCCTATCAAGTATTAGGCCCTTTCATTCCAAACATTAGCAAATCTTGTCACATCGCATAAATATTATCTTAGCCTTCTCTCAGTTCTCTTAAATGTACACCATATAACATGTTAACAATATAACTGTTATTTGGCTTGGGGTTATCCACATATAGGGGAGATTGTCACCCACCTGGTAAGGTACGGGTGGCCGTACACTCCCGTTATTCAGGATATTACACCCCGTCTACGGTTATACAATCGAGGATAGTGTTGTGCCTGACTATTCTCGTATAACCGGGTATGTGAAATTAATCGCCAGCGCTATTGCCATAACTTGATAAATAACATTTATCTTTAATGCACTATTCTTGTGATCTCTATCTCCGATCCGTATCAGTGTTTTCAATAATCTAGTTTCATTGCACTTAACCTAGTCCGAGCTAGACATTCATGATGTTACAAAACACACGCACTAATACTCTTAACGCACGCACTAACTCACTTAACGTATGCTCTAATGCAGTACGATTAAGACTATTATAACATCTGTAGGTGCGACGTGGTTAAGTCCAACAAACCTCTGGCTGGAGAGATGCGATGACGAGCTCGGGCAGCTCTGGCCAGGAGCACCGATGACGAGGGCGAAATAGCGGCGGTGGCACTCGGATGGGAGAAGGGAGGGAGCCAAGGCCGGCTGGGAGCAGCGGCGACAAGGGTGAAATAGCGGGGATGGCGCTCGGACGGTAGAGGGGAGGGAGCCAGGGAGGGGAATCCTTTGTTGGTGAGAGAGGTGAGAGAGAGTATATGGAGAAAAATAGTGACCAGTGGTGATTGTAATAAGCTCTTTGCTTGTAGGATTCCTTGTGTGACAATCTGAATAGAAATAAAATTAAAGGGCTGAAATACAAAATTATTTGTGGGTCTAAAGCTTGCGTGGTATGTTGAGTAGCTTGCGAACATACACATCTAACTCGCTTTTTCTTCTCAGACCACCACCCATGGTGCTTGCATTGTACATACCCTGGTCCCAAACATTCGGTGGTAGCATCGAGCAGCCAGTACTACTGTCAATGCGCGTGGTGCAGCTGATCCGCTGGGCGCTCTGCAAGAGAGCCCGCACTGACGCAGCAGAACCGGACAATGCATCCGCGACTCATGCACTTTTTTTTGGCCATCAAATGGCCCTGGTCGTAGCGTTGTGCTGCATGCAAATGGGTTTCAGGAAAGCGACTACGCAGGCACAACCCTCACAGAGTCACAGTCTCGCATGCTCTCTGCATCTGGTCTGTACACTGAGGAGGCTCGCTAGATGACACCAGACAACAATCACAATGTCCTTACAACCAATTGCAGGAGCAGTTAGAGACAACAATCACAATGTCACACGGTAGATGCTTACGGACCTCAGCCGAGGTCGGCCTGCAGACTCGGAGCCGGGGTGCGCCGGACGCGGTGGCGCTTTCGCTGGTCGCCGGGGACGCGCGGCTGCCGTGGCAATCGCTGGTCGCCGGACCGGCACGAGCCGCTTGCGGTGGCATCGTTTCAGCTACCCACATCTCCAGGATGCAGCAATGTTTATGTACGTGCGGATGTGCCGTGCCTTACAACGGTTAGGCCCTTGGAATTGCGCTGCTGCTGGGGCTGGGCAGCGCGAGAAGGTTTTCGAGTATAGAACGTTTCGCGACCGCTTTGCCCTGCACTGCAGCCTGTTCCATGCATGCTCCGATCAAGGTGAAACCTCACATCACATCGCATCACATGCCGGGTTCTCCCGTACAAAAGAGATCCCGCAAAGCAGCAGGACGACGGACGGCGAGAGGGACCTCACAGTGGCTCGCCAGTGCACACTGCTCTTTATCGAGGACCGTGCTCCACAAGCGAGACTGCAAAAGGCCAAAGCACCATGCATGCATGGTTATCATACCCCGTTGCGTTACCCCTCCTTCACTGATCTAAAACTCGAGCCTAGCTAGTGATGATAGCCGTAATAATACTAGAATGATGGGTCCATCCCAAGATATACAATCTAGTAGTACTAGCAGCAGGGAATTCCAGAGCTGGGGCCCTGTGGATGGCCACTGAAAGGCATCGGTCGTAAGCAAACTTGACCCTTTCTATCGCTTCTGCATTGATTTGCTACTGCCGCTCCTGGGGATTTCTGAATTCTGATGTGCTTCCCTACGGCTACGAGCAGTAGTGTGGGAGCAGTGAGATGAGCGGCTGGCCCCTGCAATCTGTGCCATGCTTGCCTCGGGATGGCAAATAAAATGCGACTAGGCAGTAGGCATGCCTTCCTAGCCTCTCTCTCCCAGAGGGACCACGATTCACGTCCTTGCTCCTCTTTTCAGCACTCTGCTTACTACCATTTCATCGATCTTCTCTTGAAGCACGCATTTTGAAAGATAATTCGGGCATGTTCCACGCAAAATATTTCAATTGTCGTATGAATTCGAGGAAATTGCAGCATTCCAAGCAGAAATAGAGTAGCAAATACAGTAACAACTTGCAATTCAGGCAATGATACTTTGGAGGTGAGTGAAAAGCTCACTGATGACACCTTACATTCATTCTTACTGTCGTGGTGCCGCTGTGTTCTCCTGTTGATATCGACGGGCGTTTTCAGAAGTATAATCAGCGAATATGTGTGTCGGACACTCCAACATCCTCGTCATATCGCGTTGATCACTTGATGCGATTGAAATTAAGCTAGACAAGGAAACAAGAACTGGAAGAGAATAAAGAACACATGACACCACGCCGGTGGAGTCTGAATCCTTGATGCTTTTGGTCGGATGCTATGTAATCCTGATGCGAAATGAAATGCGAGGCATTCTAGTTCCGTTCCATCTCACTTAGAGCAAGTTTAATAGTATAGATAGCTGCTACCTCTAATACATTTCCATGTCATCAAAAAGTAAGATGCAACCAATTCATACAATAAGCTGGCTATAAGGTGTCTCTACAAGAGCTCTCAATCATTTAATACATACATGGGTATTGGTCATTTAATACATGCATGGTATAGCAGTTATTTCTATTGGTACATGCATGGATAACGCCTCTTTTCCTGTGCTATAGCCTGACTCTTGCATGGGAGCCGGCTTGGCTCTCTCTCTCTCCTTTTCTCTCCCCTCCACATAGGACTATGCTGACATGGATTCCCTTATAGCTAGCACAGTCAGCCTTATTAAACTTGCTCTAATGCAAGCTCCTCAGTCTACCAGTGTGTATCGTGATGTACTCACGGCTCTGGCCATTTGATCGATCATGTAGTACTGGTCTGGGAATGCATAAGTGGAGTGAGTATTTGGAATGTTGCAGAGCCGGGCTTGAGCTGTTACTTGGTGAACTAAGAAGCAATTAGCAGGTAATCAAACCTAGATAGATGGAAAATGGAGCAAATTAAGGAAACAAAACTGCAAAAAGGAAAAGCTACGTCATGTTAGTACTAAAGCAAATTCGAGTCTTTTGAGAGGAGGAAAAAACTTGGAAACTTGTCTCTGAAGAATGTGCCTTGTTTCTGTGATGCATTCTGCCCGTTTACAGAAGGCCAGCGAAATCTACTTTTTTTTTTTGAAACAGCCTTTTCACAGTTTACTTAACAAAGATTACACGGCTGAAATCACCAAGGCTACGATGCATCGTGCATGCATACACTTGAGCAAATGTCAAGACAGAGCCTAAGCATTCACTCCGACCGCTGAGAGCAAGAACATTCAAATGACCAATGCGAAACTACAAGGAAAATAAGAAGGCTATTTTATTGATCATTACAACTTACAGGATGCGTAGTACTAGTACTACTACTCTAGTTGATTTACTGGAGTACTATTCATCTATAGAGTAGTTACAATCCGACAATAGCATGACTCCCTACTCTCACTAGTTCATCTCACCATGACCTAACACTATGAATCATCAACATCGCAGTAACAACCACGAGAGCAACAAAAAATATTTCCATTACCATTTACGTTTCCATCTAGAGTCTGAACACGGCCAGCCTAATTCGTTTCCACAGCATGGCATACATAGAAAAGGAGGAGACTTGACCAACATTGATATCTCTGAAAGATCAGACTCTGAGGAGGTAGACACTGAGCTCGGGGCCGCCATTGCTGCTGCTGCTACTGCTGCTGTCCGGGTTCATCATGTAGAACGCCTCCGAGTCGCGGGAGCCCACCACCCGCTCGAACTGGGCGCGCATGTACATGACGTCGCCCTCGCCGCCGCCGCAGCTCGCGGCGGGGATGACCCCGGCGCCCATGGACACCGGCTCCAGCGCGCGCAGCACGCGCCAGTCCGCGGCGCCGCACTCGCGCCGCACCGCGTACCCGCAGCTCTTGCCGTTGCAGTACGCGCGCCACACCGTCTCCTCGAGCAGCCTCTTGCCGCCGGCGCTGGGCGCGGCGGCGGTCGGGGTGGAGAGGGCGGGGCCGCCCTTGGCACGCTCGCACTCGAGGGCGATGCGCACCAGGCCCGAGGCCATCTCGCGCACCAGCGCGGCCGTGGGCGCGGCCAGCTCCAGCAGCAGCGCCGGGCACGCGCGCGGGTCGACCTGGAACGCCAGGTGCACGTGGCCGCGCCGGTGGCCGTAGAGCGTGCCGGTGAGCCGCGTGCCGAGACCAACCTGACGGTGCCGGCCGGCCACGGCGGCGGCCAACACCGAGCGCAGCCGCGACACGGCCGTCCGGACCTTCCTCCTCTGCTGCTGCTGCGGCGGCGGCGGCGGGGGCGGCGGCTTCTTCGGAGGAGAAACGAAGTCCTCGGAGTGGAAGGACGGACATGTGGAGGAGAATGCCATGGTTGCCTCGTCCTCCTCCTCAGCCTCCGAGTTCTTCATGTAGTCCTCGTCCCCACTCGTAGCGCCATGGCTGCTGCTCTTGCCAAGAACCGGCCACTTGAAGTGCCTCCTGGAGAACGAGAGGGAATCATGGGGGTTCTTTGCTGTGATGGTTCTCATGGTGCGGTGCCCTCTAGCTTGAACTAGCTTAGCTTCCTGGAGCAAGAAAAGCAGCGGAGCACTATGCTTGACCAGCTAGAAGAGAAGAGGAGAGATTATTATATTCAGAGGATGTGTGTGCTGTGCAGTGCAGCTGAACTGTGTCTGTATCTGTGTATGCGAAGGAGTGGGCTACTGCTATACTTGTTTCCAGCAGTAGCACTGGGGTTTTTTTGTACTGGTGGTGAGGCTGGTGAGCAGAACCAACCACTCGAACAAAAAGGAAAGAGGGCAAGAGCTTCTTGGCTTTCTGATCTTGCTCTTGTTTTCTTGTGAGGAAATGGTAGACAGGAATGCAGATTGTGGCAGTAGGGGGCAGGCCGGAGAAATTTATGGTTGATAAGATAACTGAGAAGAGAGTGACATGAGAGAGGGCGTGCCTGGTTTGATGGTTAGCTTTATTCGTTATGGGGATTGTTTTAGTACCACTGCTGATCTGAGTGGCTGATGATGTGTTGATGAGGCTGAAATGAAGTGTAAGGATCAAAGATTTCAATTTTCAGATTAAGAGGTTGCAAAAGCTAAAAATTAAGATGCTTTAGTATATACTGTACTTAGCGGTAGCCTACGCATGTACGAGTACTTGTTTGGTATGGGTTACTTGCGTCAGGCATTCCTAAGTCCAATCAACTATAGACATGACCACCTGATTGCATTACCTGTACTACCGATATTGGGGTTCTTCTCAATTCATATAAGAGTATATGCATGACTGAAATTGTCAGTGTAAGCAAACTCTACGAGTGGCGTCTGAAAGTGCATTAGCATTGAAGTACAAGTGAAATGTCTGAAAACTAATTTAAGAGCCTAAGGATCTTCCTCAGTACAAGTGAAATGATGCAACCCATAATGAAGAATCTTCCTTAAAATATGCAAACACATGGACATGCAGCTTTACCTAAATGTATCGGCCTCAAGGTCTAATAAGTTGCTTCCTGTGAAAGGAAAAGGATACAAGCATGCATAAAAAAGTAACACAATCTCGATATGTCAAACATGGAAGATCAAATGCCGAACGCACATTGCATGGTAGGTAGCTATGCTCGCAACAATTTCAGGGTTAATCTTCATGAAGTCTGGTAAATACTCGACTCATTTTTCACCTTAAGCTACGTAGTTCTTTTCGGTGATGTAATACTTTTCTTTCTTGTGAATGCTGGCCGAGATCCAAACTAAAGGCAAAGGCAGATGCAGATAGCAGAACAGAAAGACGAAAGGAGGCAAAGAAAAGAGGCGAGGATCAGAGGAGGCCGTTGTTTTGTTTTCCCTCTCGGACCTCGGGATTGGTGGCAAGCAAAGTGAGGAGGGTAAATACAAAGAGAAAGCTGCAGCTTTGACCAGAGAGGGGGGACCGAGCGACGGCGAGGCTGCATGGCAAGGGAAGGGAAGCAGCAGCTGCAGCCTGCAGGTCGGGTCCAGGTGAGGACGCAACACGCCGTACTAGCAAACCTCATCATCCTAGTAACACTGTACCTGCAGTGCTATATGAGTGTAGTGATGGATGCTACTATCACCGGCGAGGGGGAGACACAAAGCCGCAGCTACCTCGTCTCCTCCCCCTCTCTAATCTCTAGTCTCTAGGGCTGTTCTTTTCGACTGCGACTTATGATTTTTAACTGAAATTTTTGAATTTTGACTGTTTATGGTATAGATTACGGAGAGACAGATATCTACTTGCGATTTTGACTGGTACAGATGTTAGGCTTTTAACGTGTAGATCGTTTAACTTGCAGACCCCGTCTTGAGAAAATACTCTATTTAAAAGTTATGTACTATAACAAAAGCTAAAAGCCGATTTCAAAAGCCCAAAAGAACAGACTGAGCCTGCTAAACTGATCTGATGGCTGCATGCATTTGCTGGGCCTTCAATTCCCTCTTGATTTGCCTCTGCCCCTCTCTTCCTAGCTGTAACATGTTGCTGTCTCTGCCCCCACTGGTCGCTATCAGATATCAGAGCAGAAGGCAACATGGAAGTTACTCCACTGTAAAAAAAACAAGCAGCAAGAAGAACGACAGGTTAATGAAATAATGTACATTGTGCAAGCATGCTCCACATTTCAGTAACATGGAAGTTACTCCACTGTAAAAAAACAAGCAGCAAGAAGAGCGACAGGTTGATGAAAGAATGTACATTGAGCAAGCATGCTCCGCATTTCGGCTCCGTAAGTCGCGGCAATTTGCTAATGACCTGCGTTCTTTACAATTTGTAGTTCAGGGCCTTCAGGCCAGTTATGTGCTTAGTTGATTTTTCACCCGAACAAAGCGAAACATTTTCAGCCAAATGCCAAAACAGATTAGATAAATCTAGGAGTATGGATCCAGCTATAGCTTGTAGCCAGAGTTAAGGCATGTTATTTTTAATTTATGACTTATGACTTCTCTCGAAGAAACAAACAGGACAACTTCTTGGTCGTCATTTCAAAACGATTTATCGAGATAGCTTTTTAGAAATGGCTTATCGGCTTTCGATTCATTCATACGAGTACTCGTCCTAGAGCCAAAATCCATAAACCACGAACCAAAAGAACATGCCCTTTATCGCCAAGGCATGACCATTCACATCTTCTGAGTTCTGAGCATCACACAGTGCTGGTATAGCCGTATAACATATGACCACAATGTAGAGTCAGACTATTATATCCGGTCAGAATGGTAACTACATATTTTATCACGAGCAAATTTGATTCTTTGATGAGTATGCTTACAATTAATTCGGTGAACTAAAGCTAAGCAGAGATGTGATGTGATGCAGCCATACAGGCGGCAGAATCTTGGGTGACACTGGGGCGGATCTAGACGAGAAGATTATTGTGTTCGTCTCTACTGCACCATAAGATCATCTCTACTCTACTGATGAATACTAATTTTCTATAAGATTTAAAAAATTTCACTGGGTCACATGACCCTAATAATCATGCATTGGATCCGCCCCTGGGGCGACAAACGTACTGATATGGTTGCCAGCACGGCAGACGGGCAGAGAGATCTATGGCGGATGAAGCAGCACGGCCAGCAGCACGGCCGTCGCATCCATGATGGTCACCAAACATGAAAGCATGCACGCTGAGATTCTGGAAGGACGGTGACAGGTACGAGACCACGTTACATGCGCTGTTCCCTCCACAAGAAGCTGCAGCAGAAGGGGAGGCACAGTCTTGAGGCGGCCGGCCGGTACCGACCTCCACGGCACGCCGGCACGACGGTTGCCGACAGCGTGCTCCAGTCGACCAAACCGCGGAAATTGACACGCCACGTACACATGTTTCACGCATCTGGAAATTGAAAGCTTTGAAACCATACATCCGCGCATGCACCGATAGCTCTGAGAGTGTTCCATACTGAAACAGGAGAAAAACAGCCAGTCAACAGCGGCTGCAAACTGATGATGGCAGCAAGAGATTTGAGCTCACTGGATACGAGTATATGTGAATCTCGTGTTTTCCTATAATTCCTGTTTGATGAAATAATGCTCATACCTGTAGTTTCAGTACAGTTTCACATGAACTGGCAAAATATTGTTTTGAAATCCCCCCCCCCCCCAATTAGCTATCTACACATTTAAGAAGTCTAGTTTTACCCTCTATTCTTTGGAGAAATTTGTTAAAAGACAAAAAATAATTTAACACGTTGTTGGTACAACATACTCTAAGCACAAAAGAAAGCCGTTTACAGTACCAAAAATGCAAATTTGATAACTCATTTCTGTTGTAATATATTCATAAAACCTAATAAGATCATAATATTATAAAAGTGTTTTTGAGGTAAAAACGACTTTCTTTTGTGATCGAATGGAGTACCTATTACCTACAACCTAGAGTTTCCTAGGTGCCAATATGCTCCCAAAGGAAGTTCGATGCTCCGTTTTCTTGGTATAATCAAACCCTGATAAATCTCCAGGACCCCGTGTATGCTTGCTTTCTTTTGTAGGCATGTTAAATATTAACAAGCATATGGCTTGGAAAATAACCTATCTGCATGCAAACCTATCACAACGTAAGTACAAATTTCATTAGTATACAAAATCAGCAACTCTTTCTATTATTTCATAATGTTGAAAGTTGAACAGAAGCACCAAAACTGAACCAAAAGATTAATTTGAATGCAGAAGACTAATATTTAAACAACCAGAACCTGTTCAAAATGGACTAATTTGATTTGCCACTCAGAAACCAGGCGCTCTGGGACAGGTGCCAAAGCATCCTTCTCGCGTTCAAATGCATCATTAGCATGGATAACAGAAACAACATCTTCAACCAGTTGGTCTCTGCCAACCCTAAGCGGATCCTACAATGAAACATAAAGTCAGGACTTCCAAAAAAATTATCTCTTTTTTCTTTCGGATAATTGGCTTTAGACAAGCAAAAAATGGATAGCTATGTGAAGTTTCCTTCCGAGTCCACAAGAGATGAAGTAAGTTCCAGTGTGCTAATTCTGTGCATCATGTCAAAGTCCTATAAAAAACCTTATGTATAAAATGATAATAGCTTACTTTTATTCTCTCTAGCGTATAACATCGAAGACTAATTGATATCAGGTTTTTGTCTAGAGCACAATTAACCACAGCGTAAAGATATTTGCTAGAAATATTCCATTTACTTTTCAATTGCTTTTCTACAAAGTGATGACGAGTTATTAATCAATTACAATTGCCCAGTACTTCCTTCAAGGCTTCAGGCACAAGCATAAAAGAACCGAACATTACTAACCATTGGGTTTTAAGCTTTTTTTTTTTTTGAGATTTCAGTAGCTTGAGGAAGGGTCTAGTAGACAACATCCTGAACAATAAATCTGATGAGCTAATGCATCTGCTGAAGTTTATGCAGTAATGTAAGTACAATAAGAAGAGTTTAGCAATCCTTTTCATTTGAATTATACAACCAATATATGGTCTTTCATGAGAGCCAAACATTAGCAAACACAAGGACCAAGCTGATATAACTAATCCAGCCTTAATATTCCAGATGACTTACCTGTAGAAATACATCAGTATGTGTTTCCCTTCATACAATTGTAACTTAGCTTTAGCACCAACTTGTTTAAGGATGTCCGCAAAAGTTCACTGCACATGAAATAAATAGAGTGATTGGCTCACCGCTTCGAAATGGTTCCAGATGACACCCATGTTGTCATAGGTCAGAGAATCCAATGAATGTGGTTAATCCACTTGCAAATATAATCTACATTGTGCTTTTGAATTTTCCATTAGCATGCCTTTCCACAGCTCAATGTAGGTAAAGAGGTGCACCCACAAAAAAAAACATTTATGTGCTTATCCTCATTAAATTACCACAGTACATCTCAAAGATCCAAGTTGCTCAGACAACAGTGCTGTAGATCACCATAGCATAGACTTTGAATAGAATCATCACCAATACAAAAATCAGATTTTTCACGTGCCGTGCAATGTTCATTCAAGAAAATCTAAAAAGAACTGCTGTTTGTGTGGCTTTTTTTAATAACCTTCATAGGGTATTGTTGATATGCCATGGATTGGATCGTAGGTTATAGCGTGGATGGGGGTTAAGGCACTTGGGTGGAGATACTGGCCTGGAAGATACCGTGATGGCGGCTCCCTGACCCGAACAGGAAGAAGATATGTAGACGGGAGGAGAGGGCAGAGGAGAAGCCAGAGGAGATAGATAGAAGAGGTAATCTTGCTTACCTTTTTCATTATTCGGTCAATCCTCTTATAGTCCGAGGTTGTCGACTCAATCAAACAAAGCAAATCTTAACTAACAAGGAAATAATCAATTGGACGGAAACTAACATAATCTACTTCAAAAGGAAACTAACTCTCGGTAGGAAAGTACTATTCCTAGTCCGGCACGCGTGTGGCTGCACTTTCGCCTATGGTCGCAGCTGGTGCCCCCTTTGCCCTGCGATGGTACACGTTCCCAAACTGATTAGGTATAGGGGCGCAAGATGCTGTTCATGAGAGCCTGAAAGGTCGCCAGTGCATTGGTGAGGCCGAATAGCATGACCAAAAACTCGAAAAGACCTTCGTGTGTGCGGAAAGCGGTCTTCTTGACATCGTCCGAATGCATGCGGACTTGGTGATATCCGGAACGAAGGTCGGGCTTGGAGAAAAATTGTGCCCCATTAAGTTCATCCAGAAGCTCGTCGATGATTGGTATCGAAAACTTGTCCTTGACGGTCTTGGAGTTGAGGCTATGGTAGTCAACGCAAAATCACCAAGAACCGTCCTGTTTTTTGACAAGGATGACAGGAGATGAAAACTCCGAGGTGCTTCTGTGAATCAGACCTTGAGATTCCATGGCGCAGCATTGCGTTTCCAGTTTCGTCTTCTGAGCAACCGCATAGCGATAGGGTCGGACACTCGGACGACGCGGACCACCACTGGAGGCATGCCAGGCAACAGGTGGATGCAGTGGTTGCAGTCTTGGGCCGGCCGTCACATGCGTGCGCCTGGGCGGATGTAGCTCCAGCCACGCTTGTCCACTTGATGTGCCGCATGTTGAGCCAGAAGGACATTTGTAATGTCGAAAAGTCCCACGTGATAGGCCCGAGGGTGCGGAGCCAGTGAACCCTCAAGATGACATCGAAGCCGCTAATTGGAAGGCCGTAGCAATCGATGCGGAACTGCTCCCCCTCAATCAGTAGAGGAACTGCTCCACGCCTGCACTCGACACGCGATCACCGTTCGCCGCCGCCACACGGAGGTCCGATCGAGGCACCTGGGCTGTCCGCTGCTGTGGCCACCTCGGCTTGCACAAAGTTGTGGGTGGAGCCCGAATCAATCAAGGCGATGCAATTCGCATCCCCTAGACGGATCCGTACCTGCATGGTGTCTCCGAAGCATATGCTGGTGAGGGCATAGAGTGAGATGCCCGGATCTTCTCCCTCTCCTGTTGGGTTGGTGGGATCGCCATTGCTCGTGTCATCCGGATGGAAGTCGGTGAAGAAGAGCCGCTTGCACTGATGTCCGCGGTGGAAAGGCTCGTCGCAATTAAAGCACAAGCCTTTCTTCTGGCGTTCATCCATCTCGGCACCAGTAAGGTACTTGAAGGGACGCTGGCCCGACAAGGTTGGAGCCGGTGGCGTGTCTGTCGTTGGTGGTGGCAAGGAGCGAGGTCGAAACAGTGGACACGAGGAGGGCCGTGCCGGCGAGGACGTTGCTACCAGTTGAGCCCGCAGCTCATAGGAGCGGGCTAGACTCATGGCAATCTGAAGATCCCCCGGTTGGTGGAGCTCGATGTCTGTGCGCAGGAGGTCAGACAGATCGAACGTGAAGAGCTGGACTTGTTGACGAGGTGTCAGGGGGTCCGCGCGATAGAGGAGAGCCAAAAATTTGTGAAACGCTGCCATGTCGGGGTGCTCAATTCGCGTTGGAGTTAGATGTACCATTATTGTGCGGTTCCCGTCATATGATATGACACCAACCACACCTTGTAGTTCTCGGTTTGCTGCCCCCAGAAGAACTGCTCGCAGCGAGCTAACCAGACTAAGGGATCGTCTTTGCCATCAAAAGTCGGGAAGTCCAACTTGTGATATCGTGGAGGCGCCGGATGAAGGAGGTTTGGGGTGTGTTTGGTTGCCTGAATCTCCTTCGTCTTGGCTGGGTGGATCCGTATAATCTGAGAAAGAGCATGTTTGGTTGCTTGCATGAGCGGATGCAGCCTGCATGAGCGGATGCAAAAATACGCCCTCTCCTGGATGGGTGGATACGCTCAAAATGAGCTTCACTGACCATCCTAGATGGGTTGATGCAGTGTATCTTATGCGGTCCCACGTGTCAGCCTCTCAGGTTTGGTAGACTGCATCCGCTCATACAGGCAACCAAACAGCATCTTAGTTTTTTTGCATCCGTTCATGCAACCTCACCAAACATCTTCTTTTTCTGAAATACAATTCCACTCAGCCTGCATCTACTCAGTCAGAATATACGATACAACCTTCATCCACGAACCAAACACACCCTTGGTGATTGCACTGGCACAACGGGTGGGATTGGGCGGGAATAGGGATGTAGCGGTATGGACTGCGCGGATCCCCTCCAGCTACTGCGGAAACATGGGGGCGGTGGTTGGTGTAGGCAAGACGTCGAATCCCCCGACTGCCGAGGAGGCCGGCAGTAACATCTATGGTCAGCTGTCGCCGGCAGACATCAGTTCCAGAGCAGTGAGGCAGGCCGCCAAAGTGGCCTGCGTGCGCCCCTGCTCCGCCAATTGCTCCATCAGCGAGGCTCTGATACCAAATTGATATGTCGTGGATTGGATCATAGGTTATAGCGTGGATGTGGGTTAAGGTGCTTGGTTTGTGGATGGAGGTTGTATCGTATATCATAGGTTATAGCGTGGATGTGGGTTAAGGTGCTTGGGTGGAGATGCTGGCCTAGAAGACGCCGTGATGGCAGCTCCTTGACCTGGGCAGGAAGAAGAGATGTAGATGGGAGGAGAGGACAGAGATGACAGAGGAGATGGAAGAGGTAATCATGCTTACCCTTTTCATTATTCTGTCGATCCTCTTATAGTATGAGGTTGCCGACTCAATCAAACAAAGCAAATCTTAACTAACAAGGAAATAGTCAATCCGGAAGGAAACTAACATAAGAGTTCAAAAGGAAACTAACTCTCGGTAGGGAAGTACTATCCTGGTCCGGCACACGTGTGGCTGCTTGTCCTGCGGCTGCACGTGCGCCTGTGGTCACAGCTGGCGCCCCCTTTGCCCTGCGATGGTACACATTCTCGAACCGATTAGGTATAGTGACCACAACAATTGTAATATGATGAACTATCACTTACTGATTAGGATCTCCTCCATAGCTAGCAACACTGTCACAAACAAATAAAATTCCCTCAGAAGCATCACAAACCATGTCACTTATTGTTCCTTGAGGGAAATTTCTGCAAGACATATTTACATATTTCATCAAGCAAGCAAAGAGAAATCAATCAATATTTACCCATTAGTAATAAAAAGCTATGGGAAAAAGAATGGTAAACGTCATGTAGGAGTGAATTATATAAGAAAGCCTTCAAAGCATGAGAACCTGCAATCAATGCATGCAACTATAATTCCTCCTCTGCTAACCGCCTTCCAAGAAGAGCACCCCATGCCTTGTAACTAAACATAAGCAAGATCACCAACAAGGGAAGTCATAGCAAAAGACCCTTGTCATACATCATGAGGAAAATGTCACCCACCCAATGATCCAAGCTCCACCAGTTACAAATGCCACAATTTGACTGGATTTGCTGCAATCTCTGGGTATGTACAGATCCAACCTGTATAGTTGGCCTTCAGTAATTATAACACAGTTCAAATCAGATTTATTCCATTTATATAGCACAAAACTCTACTTACCTATTTCTTGGTTGTTGTCTGTAGACTATGCTTCTACAAATCTGAATTGAAAAGAAATAATAATACCCAACTGGCAACTGAAAAAGAACAAAAAATATTTGTTAGGATATGTTACGATGATCATGCTTCAACGGCATCTGTCAATTATGTAAAGGCCAGTTTAAGAAGAAGTTAAAAGGCAAGAACACATTGGCAAAGGGCCAACAGTATGTAGCTATCTTGTTTAAAATATGAGTCCGTGATAACCAACTAGAACACAATGAGCCAAAAGATAAATTGATTTTTCACGTACCTTTTATGAAACCAGGCATAAGTACAATTGCATATATTATGAGGGCAAGAAGCTGAGAAATCCACCGATAACCTACCCTGAAAAGCCAGAAAGAATATCAGAGACATCCAGACAAAAAAGGTGAAGCTATATCCTATATGAATTTGGATGTTTTGGCGCAAAGGCAGTGCATCGTATATTTTAACAAGACAAACTTTTCACTGCTCTAGTGCAAAAGTTGGCATGGCCTCCCAGTGAAACAGTTGATAATGCATGATGCCATTAATTTGCTCTCAATAATGGAGATTCTCATAAGCTATGACGCTTGACGTACTAGGCTAGTAGGAAAGGGCAAGTCAACGAGGGATTCACATAGATTTCAAAAAGAAAGAAAAAGAGGAATTCACATGGGTCCGTAACACTTCCCTACATGAACCTCCTATGAAGATCACTAGATCAGTGAGTAGCCTCAAAGTGTGACTGTTGTAAAATACAACATCAAGCTGTTGGAATTAATTGGGAGAATCATCATGTAGCATATGCCTATTGTGCCCTTGTTTCACGACCATTTTACGTTAACATGTATAGTTATTCAGAATTTAGAAAACCTCAGCAATGTGTAAGAACTAAGATGTTCGCCTTTGCGATCCCCAAAATTGTAAGCAGTCACACGGTCGATCACTTGAGACACCGTAATTCCAACATTGAAGCCTAATAACCGCAACTTTCCGAAGCAAATCGTCCTGGCCGTCTCATCAAATCATCCAATTCGATCGCTACCACGAAATAGCAGCCTCCTTACCGCATCGAGATGGGTGAGAGCTACGAGGAGGAGGGGGTGGTTGCCAATTGCTATAGGTGGAAATTACCCGAGGTATCGGAGAAGGATGAAGGCGAGGCGCGTGACGAGGTACGTCTCGGCGGCGGCGTGGCCGACGTCCTCCCGGAACGTGGACCGCCCCCGAGGCAGCCGCAGGCGTTCGGGGTGGAGTGGACCGGGGCGGAGCGCCGGCGTAGGCCCTGGGAGCAGCCGCGCGGGAGGAACGCCTCTTCCTTGGCGTCCGCGTCGCGGGAGAGCGGGGTAATGAGCTGCATTGCCGGGCGGTCGACGGTCCAGAAGCTTCCGGTGGGGACGGAGGCATGGAGGAGAGAGAGGCGGAGCGAGGGGAAGGGAGCGGCCGCCTAAACTAGGAGTTGGATGAGCGGGAGGGCACCGGGCGCGTGGCCGGCGTGGGAATGGGAGACGGCGAGTTCGTTGGTTCAGTTCAGGCGCGGCGCGACTGGTCGGTGGGTTGTGTTGGGCCCCCAAAACTCACGAGGCCACAGCAGCGTGGTCTGCGGGCTAGGCCACCTGCCTTTCCATGAGCAAGGCGAGACGGCGCGGCAACGGCATGCGACGCCTTGGCCGAGCTGGCTTTGCGCGTGCGCACTGAAAGACGGCATGCGACGCCGAGGGCGAGCCTTGCGCGTGGGCGTCCATCTCGAACGGTTGGGTTGGGCTGGGCTGGGCTGGGTTGGCGCCTGTCAAGCGTGACGGGCCGCGGCGCGACACTTGGCACTGAGGTGAAAAAGTGGACGCCTCTGAGGTGGACAGCTCGACCGATAGCAGTGGGCTGTCAGGTCATGATGCGCGTTGCTCCTCTGGGTCGGTGCTGCTCGCACGTGCAGGGACGGACTTGCTCGGCACAAAACGCGGATCGCAGCAACATTTCTCGAAGATAAACTAATGCTGCACAAGCGACGCACAGCTCCATGGCAAAATCATCGGCATCAACCAGACGTTTGTTTCGGTTTCACAAATGGTAGAACGAACCAAGCAATGAACAAATCAATCAAAATATGTGCATATTTCCCGTTGATATCGTCCACGAGTTGGATGGCCTCTCTCGTTACAATCCGTGCGCTACAGAATCTGTTCAACGCTGTTAATCCCGGCCTTAAACCATCCTTGCTAGCTACAACATTGATCCTAAAAGTGGTTAACTCAGGCGATGCCGAGGAAGTCAAGCGCGGACTTGGCCATGACGGCGGCGAACTCCTGGAAGCTGATGACCCCGTCGCCGTCCGCGTCGGCGTCGCGCATCATCCGCGTGAGCTCCTCGAAGGTGAGGGGCTGCCCCAGCCGCGCCATGGACCGCGCGAGCTCGGCGGCGGAGATGTACCCGTTGCCGTCGCGGTCGAACGCCCGGAAGACTTCGAGCAGCTGCGCCTGGTCCACGAGGTGCGTCTGCGTGGTGAGCAACGGCGCGATGGCCGCCGCCAGTTCCTCGAACTCCACCGAGCCGTTGCCGTCCGCGTCCATGCCGGCCAGCAGCGCGTGCACCTCGTCGCCCGTGGGCCGCAGCCCCAGCGACCGCAGCAGCGCCGCCAGTTCCAGCTGCGTCAGGCTGCCGTCGCCGTCCATGTCGAACCGCCGGAAGAGCTCGCGGAGCTGCTTCAGCTGGCTGCCGCGCAGCACCTGCGGCGGCGCCGCACCCGCACGCGCCGGGGTGGAGGCTGCCGGTGCTGACCTTGTCATTGTGCCTCGTCTCGATCTAGCTAGTGGCAAACTGGTAACCTTCGGGGTTGTGGAGATGGATCAACTGCAGATGAGGAGGTAGGTGAGGGTGGAGACTTTTATTTATGGAGGGGAGGAGCTAGCTAGTACCGGGAAGACGCGTTGGGTGCTTGGAAAGTTGGGACTGACCGGGTCGGTACGTGCATGGATGGAGGGAAAGGTCGGGGTGGGTGCGCACAAAAAATGGAGGGTTTTGGGACCTGGTTTTTTTTGTTGCACCTGAGGTTAGCTGCAACTTGTAACCTCTCTGGTGGTTTTGTGCTGCAGTGAGGTTTATTTGGTTATGGGGGTAGCGTCGTCGGATTTGTGTGGCGCATGATTTTCACTGTCCACGATTAACTTGTTTGTGTATTTAATTTTGAGGACAGTTCTATTTAATTAATAATTATGATGTAAGATTGTACTACTATTTGATATCAGAAAATTGTTGTAGTGTCATTTTACGTATGAAGGTTTTCACACCGAATATATTAATATTTTTATTGCACAAATTTTATGTACATCAAATTTGTTACACCTTCGCCTATATTTTTGCGAGGCTATTTTGTTCAATAAGTAGTCTATATCAAGAGAAAACAACCACCTAAAAATAGTACATGCTCCGTAATTTCGTTCTTTCATGATATTTTCGGGCCTATTCACGGCGGTAACGTATGGTGCAAATTTGTTCACCTTATACATACCGTGTGCCAGGCTGACAGCTTTGAAATGTCCAAACGCGATTCACCTTTTTGACTTCCTACTGGGACAGGAAGATGGTCCATACGGAGCCGAGTATTCTTTTATCAGTTGGAACACTACTGCTCAATTGGGTTTCAGTTTTTAGATTCTATCATCTTAATTTCATCATTTTTTGGTTTTTAGCTTTTTATGTTTTTTTGTCTTTTGTTTTTTCATATTTCTTTGTATTGTCCGTGATGAATAACCTATTTTTTCTTTTTCTTTTTAATTTTTTAAAATTTAATTTATGCATGTCGATGTTTTAATATTGATCTTACGTATGATTTGTTTGAATTCCGCACCACTCTTAGAAGATCCGGTATATGCACATGCAGAATACAAATACGAGAATTTTTATATAGGTCCAAGCCTTCTCCTCAGAGAATAACAATCATACGTCATGTGTGATCACTAATCACCAGAAAAGGATTACAATTAAGAGAAATGTGAATATCTAACACTATCTCCTTCGATCTGGATGCCTCTATCCCTCTCTTCGATGTTAACCTTTAGATAGCGAGCGAAGCAACGGCAGTTGTCCCGTGCCAGAAGACACATCAATGCTTCGGATGATAACCGCCTGATGGAAGTTACTGTCAGAGAGACGTATAAGATCATTCGTCATGTAGCAGTTGTTGTCAGAGAGAGATCGTGTGCTATTATTGAATAAACGCATGTTCTAACTGCCTTATCAGATGAACCCACAATGTAGTTGTTTGTCGTAAACAAGTTAATCGGAGACAGGTTGATCACAAGAAGGTCCACAACCATAAGGTGGTCACAAGTCAACTTACGACTATGTAGACGTAAAAGAACTTACAACTAAGTAGTAGCCGTAGTAAAATTTACAACTACATGGTCGTAGAAAGACTTGCGACCAAATAGTAGTCGCAGTAAGACTTACGACTACGTGGTTGTGGAAGAAGTTACGACTAAGAAGGTAGTTACAGTAATACTTACGACTATTTGGTCGTAGAAGGATTTACGACCAAGGAGATAGTCGCAGTAAGACTTACAACTATGTGGTCGTAAAAGAACTTACGACCATATAGAATAGTCGTAGTAAGACTTACGATTATCCTATAGGATTTCTCCCTTACTAATAAGGGGTATATTTAAGGAATATAGTGACATAATAATTTGATAATTATTCTATCCTTGTCAACATCGAAAAAGCTTACAGTAGATACAGTGAAAAAAAGGCTCAAACAGTGCAAAACATTGTAAAAAAAATTCAAAAGCTTAAGCTAACTTGAGCACCACCTAAAGGTTTGCTTGTATCAAAAAGAAAAAGGAGGTATGGTTGTCATTAGCAGCTCAAGATTAGCAACATAGAATCTTACAGCTGCCCTCTAACATAAACAATTTTGTCTCATCATCACCCATCAGGATGGGTTGATCACGTATATATAACTTTGCAAAAAATAATTGGTTAGTGCTGCAATATTTCAGAATTATCTAGTCTTGATGTTTCATTAATCGAATAGCGCCGAATTTAACATTTTTCTCCACAGTTGGCTGCACTGAGGACCTGCTTGTCATCAGTATTTGTTTCGATGAAATCATTAGATACTTGTCATTAATATGTACTCCGGCCACAGATGTTGGATTTGGTCCTGTCAGTGAGCACCGGAACCAGACTATTATATATGATCGCTTGATGTTTCAGCTTTTTTAATTTTTCATGTAGTTTTCTTAATTTTGTAATTGCTGTAACCTCAAAAATATATTCTTTTGAAAGGTGTCAAAAGACCAAACAGAAACATAGAACATTAAACTTCGAAAGGAAAAAAAGGAGACAAGCAAGCCAACTGGTCAGTCCTTTGTTTGGGGGTTTCTTCCTAGCTACTACTCGTAGATTCTGATCAAATAGTTTGCATCAGAAAACATAGATGAACGAGCCGGTTCTTTCATTGATAAACAGAAGGGATGAACAAGGAATTTACATCAGAGGGCTTCTCAAACCAAGGATCATAAGCACACTAGCTCCATTATCCAGTTTGCTTACCTTAAAACAAATTTAATCAAATTACACGAGATTTAGCAGTCAACCTGCAGATACTAATCCAACGAACTGCATTCATCAGGGACCTCTGTACTGTCTGAAGCATGAAAGGCATCCTTGTGGCTGATCTACAGGGATCATGCCTCCACCCTTTGATGTATCGATTGCCTCCAACATAGACACTACCTCAGCCATCTCAGGTCGCTTGTCAGGGTTCGCATCCCAGCAGCGTTTCATCACGTTTGCTAAAGAACTTGGACAGCAGCGCGGTATCTCTGGCCTCAAGTTCTATAGATCAGCGATTGTGTTATCCACTTGTTCAGAAATCAGCAGATAGACAGCAAACAGAAAAAAACAAGTAAGCTACAAGCAGGTTTTTACCTGTCGAACAACAGCAGATGTGACCTCTGAGAAGCTCAAATCTGGATATGGCATATCGCAGCAGTATATCTCCCATAAACAAATCCCAAAGCTATAAACATCACATTTCCTGTTGTAAGGATTGCCATTGAGAACCTGCACATGAGATGCTAATATAAGGCATATAACATGCAAGGTGGCTAGCATACACACACAAGGATCATGCTTCCTAGGTCCGAGGTACACACAACTGTTTATTGCAAAAATGTCTTTTTATTAGATTATTATGCGCTGGAAGAGAAAAGTATCCACAAAGGATTGAAGAGCAACTCTTGAAGGGCAAAATGATCAGTCAGCATCCAAGAAACAATACCTCGGGTGCCATGTAACCAAGGGTTCCTGTTTCGCCTGTCATATCACTGGGATTTGAAGCCTCAAGGCGAGCAACACCAAAATCAGCAATTTTTACAGTTCTTGTTTTGTCAAGAAGCATATTCTCAGTCTTCACATCACGGTGCACAATCTTTTTTGAGTGAAGATAACTTAATCTATTCAAGATTTAAAGGTCAGTACTGACGAGGTGTCAGGGGGTCCGCGCGATAGAGGAGAGCCAAAAATTTGTGAAACGCTGCCATGTCGGGGTGCTCAATTCGCGTTGGAGTTAGATGTACCATTATTGTGCGGTTCCCGTCATATGATATGACACCAACCACACCTTGTAGTTCTCGGTTTGCTGCACCCAGAAGAACTGCTCGCAGCGAGCTAACCAGACTAAGGGATCGTCTTTGCCATCAAAAGTCGGGAAGTCCAACTTGTGATATCGTGGAGGCGCCGGATGAAGGAGGTTTGGGGTGTGTTTGGTTGCCTGAATCTCCTTCGTCTTGGCTGGGTGGATCCGTATAATCTGAGAAAGAGCATGTTTGGTTGCCTGCATGAGCGGATGCAGCCTGCATGAGCGGATGCAAAAATACGCCCTCTCCTGGATGGGTGGATACGCTCAAAATGAGCTTCACTGACCATCCTAGATGGGTTGATGCAGTGTATCTTATGCGGTCCCACTTGTCAGCCTCTCAGGTTTGGTAGACTGCATCCGCTCATACAGGCAACCAAACAGCATCTTAGTTTTTTTGCATCCGTTCATGCAACCTCACCAAACATCTTCTTTTTCTGAAATACAATTCCACTCAGCCTGCATCTACTCAGTCAGGATATACGATACAACCTTCATCCACGAACCAAACACACCCTTGGTGATTGCACTGGCACAACGGGTGGGATTGGGCGGGAATAGGGATGTAGCGGTATGGACTGCGCGGATCCCCTCCAGCTACTGCGGAAACATGGGGGCGGTGGTTGGTGTAGGCAAGACGTCGAATCCCCCGACTGCCGAGGAGGCCGGCAGTAACATCTATGGTCAGCTGTCGCCGGCAGACATCAGTTCCAGAGCAGTGAGGCAGGCCGCCAAAGTGGCCTGCGTGCGCCCCTGCTCCGCCAATTGCTCCATCAGCGAGGCTCTGATACCAAATTGATATGTCGTGGATTGAATCATAGGTTATAGCGTGGATGTGGGTTAAGGTGCTTGGTTTGTGGATGGAGGTTGTATCGTATATCATAGGTTATAGCGTGGATGTGGGTTAAGGTGCTTGGGTGGAGATGCTGGCCTAGAAGACGCCGTGATGGCAGCTCCTTGACCTGGGCAGGAAGAAGAGATGTAGATGGGAGGAGAGGACAGAGATGACAGAGGAGATGGAAGAGGTAATCATGCTTACCCTTTTCATTATTCTGTCGATCCTCTTATAGTATGAGGTTGCCGACTCAATCAAACAAAGCAAATCTTAACTAACAAGGAAATAGTCAATCCGGAAGGAAACTAACATAAGAGTTCAAAAGGAAACTAACTCTCGGTAGGGAAGTACTATCCTGGTCCGGCACACGTGTGGCTGCTTGTCCTGCGGCTGCACGTGCGCCTGTGGTCACAGCTGGCGCCCCCTTTGCCCTGCGATGGTACACATTCTCGAACCGATTAGGTATAGTGACCACAACAATTGTAATATGATGAACTATCACTTACTGATTAGGATCTCCTCCATAGCTAGCAACACTGTCACAAACAAATAAAATTCCCTCAGAAGCATCACAAACCATGTCACTTATTGTTCCTTGAGGGAAATTTCTGCAAGACATATTTACATATTTCATCAAGCAAGCAAAGAGAAATCAATCAATATTTACCCATTAGTAATAAAAAGCTATGGGAAAAAGAATGGTAAACGTCATGTAGGAGTGAATTATATAAGAAAGCCTTCAAAGCATGAGAACCTGCAATCAATGCATGCAACTATAATTCCTCCTCTGCTAACCGCCTTCCAAGAAGAGCACCCCATGCCTTGTAACTAAACATAAGCAAGATCACCAACAAGGGAAGTCATAGCAAAAGACCCTTGTCATACATCATGAGGAAAATGTCACCCACCCAATGATCCAAGCTCCACCAGTTACAAATGCCACAATTTGACTGGATTTGCTGCAATCTCTGGGTATGTACAGATCCAACCTGTATAGTTGGCCTTCAGTAATTATAACACAGTTCAAATCAGATTTATTCCATTTATATAGCACAAAACTCTACTTACCTATTTCTTGGTTGTTGTCTGTAGACTATGCTTCTACAAATCTGAATTGAAAAGAAATAATAATACCCAACTGGCAACTGAAAAAGAACAAAAAATATTTGTTAGGATATGTTACGATGATCATGCTTCAACGGCATCTGTCAATTATGTAAAGGCCAGTTTAAGAAGAAGTTAAAAGGCAAGAACACATTGGCAAAGGGCCAACAGTATGTAGCTATCTTGTTTAAAATATGAGTCCGTGATAACCAACTAGAACACAATGAGCCAAAAGATAAATTGATTTTTCACGTACCTTTTATGAAACCAGGCATAAGTACAATTGCATATATTATGAGGGCAAGAAGCTGAGAAATCCACCGATAACCTACCCTGAAAAGCCAGAAAGAATATCAGAGACATCCAGACAAAAAAGGTGAAGCTATATCCTATATGAATTTGGATGTTTTGGCGCAAAGGCAGTGCATCGTATATTTTAACAAGACAAACTTTTCACTGCTCTAGTGCAAAAGTTGGCATGGCCTCCCAGTGAAACAGTTGATAATGCATGATGCCATTAATTTGCTCTCAATAATGGAGATTCTCATAAGCTATGACGCTTGACGTACTAGGCTAGTAGGAAAGGGCAAGTCAACGAGGGATTCACATAGATTTCAAAAAGAAAGAAAAAGAGGAATTCACATGGGTCCGTAACACTTCCCTACATGAACCTCCTATGAAGATCACTAGATCAGTGAGTAGCCTCAAAGTGTGACTGTTGTAAAATACAACATCAAGCTGTTGGAATTAATTGGGAGAATCATCATGTAGCATATGCCTATTGTGCCCTTGTTTCACGACCATTTTACGTTAACATGTATAGTTATTCAGAATTTAGAAAACCTCAGCAATGTGTAAGAACTAAGATGTTCGCCTTTGCGATCCCCAAAATTGTAAGCAGTCACACGGTCGATCACTTGAGACACCGTAATTCCAACATTGAAGCCTAATAACCGCAACTTTCCGAAGCAAATCGTCCTGGCCGTCTCATCAAATCATCCAATTCGATCGCTACCACGAAATAGCAGCCTCCTTACCGCATCGAGATGGGTGAGAGCTACGAGGAGGTGGGGTGGTGGTTGCCAATTGCTATAGGTGGAAATTACCCGAGGTATCGGAGAAGGATGAAGGCCGACGTCCTCCCGGAACGTGGACCGCCCCCGAGGCCGCCGCAGGCATTCGGGGTGGAGTGGACCGGCGCGGAGCGCCGGCGTAGGCCCTGGGAGCAGCCGCGCGGGAGGAACGCCTCTTCCTCGGCGTCCGCGTCGCGAGAGAGCGTGGTAATGAGCTGCATTGCCGGGCGGTCGACGGTCCAGAAGCTTCCGGTGGGGACGGAGGCATGGAGGAGAGAGAGGCGGAGCGAGGGGAAGGGAGCGGCCGCCTAAACTAGGAGTTGGATGAGCGGGAGGGCACCGGGCGCGTGGCCGGCGTGGGAATGGGAGACGGCGAGTTCGTTGGTTCAGTTCAGGCGCGGCGCGACTGGTCGGTGGGTTGTGTTGGGCCCCCAAAACTCACGAGGCCACAGCAGCGTGGTCTGCGGGCTAGGCCACCTGCCTTTCCATGAGCAAGGCGAGACGGCGCGGCAACGGCATGCGACGCCTTGGCCGAGCTGGCTTTGCGCGTGCGCACTGAAAGACGGCATGCGACGCCGAGGGCGAGCCTTGCGCGTGGGCGTCCATCTCGAACGGTTGGGTTGGGCTGGGCTGGGCTGGGTTGGCGCCTGTCAAGCGTGACGGGCCGCGGCGCGACACTTGGCACTGAGGTGAAAAAGTGGACGCCTCTGAGGTGGACAGCTCGACCGATAGCAGTGGGCTGTCAGGTCATGATGCGCGTTGCTCCTCTGGGTCGGTGCTGCTCGCACGTGCAGGGACGGACTTGCTCGGCACAAAACGCGGATCGCAGCAACATTTCTCGAAGATAAACTAATGCTGCACAAGCGACGCACAGCTCCATGGCAAAATCATCGGCATCAACCAGACGTTTGTTTCGGTTTCACAAATGGTAGAACGAACCAAGCAATGAACAAATCAATCAAAATATGTGCATATTTCCCGTTGATATCGTCCACGAGTTGGATGGCCTCTCTCGTTACAATCCGTGCGCTACAGAATCTGTTCAACGCTGTTAATCCCGGCCTTAAACCATCCTTGCTAGCTACAACATTGATCCTAAAAGTGGTTAACTCAGGCGATGCCGAGGAAGTCAAGCGCGGACTTGGCCATGACGGCGGCGAACTCCTGGAAGCTGATGACCCCGTCGCCGTCCGCGTCGGCGTCGCGCATCATCCGCGTGAGCTCCCCGAAGGTGAGGGGCTGCCCCAGCCGCGCCATGGACCGCGCGAGCTCGGCGGCGGAGATGTACCCGTTGCCATCGCGGTCGAACGCCCGGAAGACTTCGAGCAGCTGCGCCTGGTCCACGAGGTGCGTCTGCGTGGTGAGCAACGGCGCGATGGCCGCCGCCAGCTCCTCGAACTCCACCGAGCCGTTGCCGTCCGCGTCCATGCCGGCCAGCAGCGCGTGCACCTCGTCGCCCGTGGGCCGCAGCCCCAGCGACCGCAGCAGCGCCGCCAGTTCCAGCTGCGTCAGGCTGCCGTCGCCGTCCATGTCGAACCGCCGGAAGAGCTCGCGGAGCTGCTTCAGCTGGCTGCCGCGCAGCACCTGCGGCGGCGCCGCACCCGCACGCGCCGGGGTGGAGGCTGCCGGTGCCGACCTTGTCATTGTGCCTCGTCTCGATCTAGCTAGTGGCAAACTGGTAACCTTCGGGGTTGTGGAGATGGATCAACTGCAGATGAGGAGATGGGTGAGGGTGGAGACTTTTATTTATGGAGGGGAGGAGCTAGTACCGGGAAGACGCGTTGGGTGCTTGGAAAGTTGGGACTGACCGGGGTCGGTACGTGCATGGATGGAGGGAAAGGTCGGGGTGGGTGCGCACAAAAAATGGAGGGTTTTGGGACCTGCTTTTTTTGGTTGCACCTGAGGTTAGCTGCAACTTGTAACCTCTCTGATGGTTTTGTGCTGCAGTGAGGTTTATTTGGTTAGCGTCGTCGAATTTGTGGGGCACATGATTTTCACTATCCACGATTAAACTGTTTGTGTATTTAATTTTGAGGACAGTTCTATCGTAATTAATAATTATGATGTAAGATTGTACTACTATTTGAAATCAGAAAATTGTTGTAGTGTCATTTTACGTATGAAGGTTTTCACACCGAATATATTAATATTTTTATTGCAAAAAATAAGTAGTCTATATCAAGAGAAAACAACCACCTAAAAATAGTACATGCTCCGTAATTTCGTTCTTTCATGAAATTTTCGGGCCTATTCACGGCGGTAACGTATGGTGCAAATTTGTTCACCTTATACATACCGTGTGCCAGGCTGACAGCCTTGAAATGTCCAAACGCGATTCACCTTTTTGACTTCCTACTGGGACAAGAAGATGGTCCACACGGAGCCGAGGATTTTTTTTTATCAGTTGGAACACTACTGCTCAATTGGGTTTCAGTTTTTAAATTTTATCCTCTTAATTTCATTTTTTTAGCTTTTTATGTTTTTTGTCTTTTCTTTTTTTTCATATTTCTTTGTATTGTCCGTGATGAATAAACCTATTTTTCTTTTTCTTTTTAATTTTTTAAAATTTAATTACGCATGTTGATGTTTTAATATTGATCTTACGTATGCTTTGTTTGGATTCAGTAGCACTCTTAGAAGATCTGGTATATGTGCATGCAGAATAGATATACAGGAATTTTTATACAGGTTCAGGCATTCTCCTCAGAGAATAACAACTCTACGTCCTGTGTGATCACTAATCACCAGAAAAGGATTACAATTGAGAGAAATGTGAATATCTAACACTATCTCCTTCGATCTGGATGCCTCTATCCCTCTCTTCGACGTTAACCTTTATATAGCGAGCGAAGCAACAGCAGTTGTCCCGCGCCAGAAGACACCTCAATGCTTCGGATGATAACCGCCTGACGGAAGTTACTGTCAGAGAGACGTATAAGACCATTCATCATGTAGCAGTTGTTGTCAGAGAGAGATCGTGTGCGGTTATTGGATAAACGCATGTTCTAACTGCCTTATCAGACGAACCCACGATGTAGTTATTTGTCATAGACAAGTTAATCGGAGACAGGTTGGTCGCAGGAAGGTCTACGACCATAAGATGATCACAAGTCAACTTACGACTATGTGGACGTAAAATGACTTACAACTAGGTAGCAGTCATAATAAAATTTACGACTACATGGTCGTAGAAGGACTTACAACCAAGTAGTAATCGCAGTAAGACTTACGACTACGTGGTCGTGCAAGAACTTACGACTAAGAAGGTAGTCGCAGTAATACTTACGACTATTTTTTCGTAGAAGGGTTTATGACCAATGAGGTAGTCGCAGTAAAACTTACGACTACGTAGTCATAAAAGGACTTACGACCATATAGAATAGTCGCAGTAAGACTTACGACTATCCTAAGGGACTTCTCCCCTACTAATAAGGGGTATATTTAAGGAATATAGTGACATAATAGTTTGAGAATTATTCTATCCTCGCCAATGCCTAAAAAGCTTACAACAGATGCAGTGAAAAAACGCTCAAACAGTGCTAAACATTGTAAAAAAAAATCAAAAGCTTAAGCTAACTTGAGCACCATGCTTGTATCCAAAAAGAAAAAGGAGGAATGGTTGTCATTAGCAGCTCAAGATTAGCAACATAGAATCTTACAGCTGCCCTCTAACATAAACAATTTTGTCTCATCATCACCCATCAGGATGGGTTGATCACGTATATGTAACTTTGCAAAAATAATTGGTTAGCATTTTTCTCCTCGGTTGGCTGCACTGAGGACCCGCTTGTCATCAGTATTTGTTTCGATGAAATCATCAGATACTTGTCATTAGTATGTACTCCGGCCACAGATGTTGGATTTGGTCCTGTCAGTGAGCACCGGAACCAGACTATTATATATGATCGCTTGATGTTTCAGCTTTTTTAATTTTTCATGTAGTTTTCTTAATTTTGTAATTGCTGTAACCTCAAAAATATATTCTTTTGAAAGGTGTCAAAAGACCAAACAGAAGCATAGAACATTAAACTTTGAAAGGAAAAAAAAGAAGAGACAAGCAAGCCAACTGGTCAGTCCTTTGTTTGGGGGTTTCTTCCTAGCTACTACTCGTAGATTCTGATCAAATAGTTTGCATCAGAAAACATAGATGAACGAGCCGGTTCTTTCATTGATAAACAGAAGGGATGAACAAGGAATTTACATCAGAGGGCTTCTCAAACCAAGGATCATAAGCACACTAGCTCCATTATCCAGTTTGCTTACCTTAAAACAAATTTAATCAAATTACACGAGATTTAGCAGTCAACCTGCAGATACTACTCCAACGAACTGCATTCATCAGGGACCTCTGTACTGTCTGAAGCATGAAAGGCATCCTTGTGGCTGATCTACAGGGATCATGCCTCCACCCTTTGATGTATCGATTGCCTCCAACATAGACACTACCTCAGCCATCTCAGGTCGCTTGTCAGGGTTCGCATCCCAGCAGCGTTTCATCACGTTTGCCAAAGAACTTGGACAGCAGCGCGGTATCTCTGGCCTCAAGTTCTATAGATCAGCGATTGTGTTATCCACTTGTTCAGAAATCAGCAGATAGACAGCAAACAGAAAAAACAAGTAAGCTACAAGCAGGTTTTTACCTGTCGAACAACAGCAGATGTGACCTCTGAGAAGCTCAAATCTGGATATGGCATATCGCAGCAGTATATCTCCCATAAACAAATCCCAAAGCTATAAACATCACATTTCCTGTTGTAAGGATTGCCATTGAGAACCTGCACATGAGATGCTAATATAAGGCATATAACATGCAAGGTGGCTAGCATACACACACAAGGATCATGCTTCCTAGGTCCGAGGTACACACAACTGTTTATTGCAAAAATGTCTTTTTATTAGATTATTATGCGCTGGAAGAGAAAAGTATCCACAAAGGATTGAAGAGCAACTCTTGAAGGGCAAAATGATCAGTCAGCATCCAAGAAACAATACCTCGGGTGCCATGTAACCAAGGGTTCCTGTTTCGCCTGTCATATCACTGGGATTTGAAGCCTCAAGGCGAGCAACACCAAAATCAGCAATTTTTACAGTTCTTGTTTTGTCAAGAAGCATATTCTCAGTCTTCACATCACGGTGCACAATCTTTTTTGAGTGAAGATAACTTAATCTATTCAAGATTTAAAGGTCAGTACTTCTAAAAGCAATGAGACTTTTGAAAGCTACAGAGTAAAAAAATATTCAGAAGAAATATTGATGAGAACACAGTTAACAACTTACCCCCTGGCAAGGTCAAGAGCTATTTGGACCACAACTTTAAAAGCTAACTTCTTTCTCCTGTTCTTTATCAGAAATGTTTTTAATGCCCCGCCAGCAAGGTACTCCACAACAACACAGCAGACATTATTTGGCATGCCAAGATGTCCATTTTCCGTCTGAATATTAAGATCCCTTGCACCCATTATAGCCCCTATAAACTGTACAAGGAAATTCAAGCTCTTGTTAGGGCAGCAAACCAATAAATAGAAGCAATGACTAATTGAGACTTTTCGTGTTCAATATACAATACTTGACACGAATCTTAATAATACAGAAACAAAAATAGGCATAAAATGACATAACTGGCAGGATCTACTAGATTGACTTGCTAAGCTACGTTTCAAGCATAGGATGGGTTATTTGATTTTGGATACAGCAATTACATAAACAAAAAGTGCATGGCTGCATGACAATTGACAAGTAAGAACTTCGATAAATCAAAACTTCATTTGTAATTGAAAATTAATAATTGTTCTGCTTTGATGATGATATGCTGCAAGTACTAGAGTAGATAAGACAATAAGACTGCTACTATAATTGCTAATACTGAACTTACAGCTTTTTTTACTTTATTAGAGATCTAATCGAGGCAGCTAATGTTGCATTACGGAGACAGTTAGCAAATTTATCACTGCAATGCGCCTCGTACAGCATCTAGACAAATAGGTATCATCAATTATAATGAGCTTCAACATGGGAGATCCATTTCAGTTTATCACTTTTCTTCAAGAATTGCTGAACATGCATTAAATCGATGCATGTAACAACAGAGAAAACTAACCAAATAAATTTGAAGGAAACACATAATAACGTGTTGACCAAATAGTACCTTAGTTACATTTGGATGGTCAAGCTTATGCCAGACGGAGACCTCTTGTGAAAAAGCTGCTCTTACTGCTGCTATTTCTTGTTCTGACCTATGACCATCCTCCCCCCAATCAAGTAATTTCACTGGAACATAATAGGCATCAACAATCCATGTTGGAAAATCAGAATTGTAATAAGAACTTTCAATTTTCATAGCGAACTGTGATCCTAAAATGAGAATTAAGAATTGATGTGAACGGAGGTGCAAGGGTTGACGGAGTAGTGACAGTAAGAAAAAAAGGGGGTGGGCTTTGACTACAGAATATTTTGTATTCCCTATCCTAGGATATCGATAGACAGCAGACTACTTCCTATCCCCCTGTGTAGGCTAATGGGATAACATTATCTAGTATTGAATTAACCTCTTTTTTCAATTTAAGTGCTTGCAGGATAAGGGACGTGATTTTTTTTCAAACATACGACAGCCATTTTTGTGTGTGTGAGGTGTTAAATTGATGGCTCTTGCAGCAATGCATATATACAGCTGGGGATTACAAGATGAAACCCATCAGGATGGAGAAATGGGTGTAATCCGTGCATGCAGAACAACAAAAAAAAATTTTTGAGACGAGAACAACAATTCCTTAGTAAAGTGCTTATCAAGTATAACTATATGCTTAGGTCAGGTAGATGAATCAGCAAAAAAGAGATTCCTTTTTATGCTGTTGCCGTGCCATGCAATTGCATCCATGGATAAACTCAATCTGGTAAGAAGATACAAAAGCTTCTAGACTGCATCCCTTCATAATAAAAAGTCGGCATCTTTGGCTCTCTCTAGAACCCCCAAAGCAACTTTGCATCCCAAAACTGCGGCCTTTCCCTTTTTCTTTATCCCCGAACCTCCAAGGATCACAGGAATAACGCCTACGAGAACTACTGACGAGTGGTTCGGATTCACATGAGTGAGGGCACACCAAAAGCCGCCCTATCCAACTGATGTCACGGGGAACACCATGGAAAGCCAAAAAAAGGCAGCGGCATCAACTCCCGCAATTTGCTAAAAGGGGGGAAAAAGGAACACCCAGAACAGGAAGGCAGACACCTCTCGAGAGCAAAATCAGCGGCTCAGCGCCGCACTGGCACGGCCATTTCGTCGAACAGCGTACGGGCGCACGCGAAGGCATGGTTGGATGCCTAGGCTACTGGTTGCTGGGCTGGTAGTAAATGGTAAGAATGGTACCTGCGACGTCGTGGCCGTCGTAGACACCGCGGTGGACGGTGCCGAAGGTGCCGCGGGCGATGACGCCCCTGATGACGAGCTTGGGGGGGTCGATCTCCCAGTCCTCCCTCCGCTGGCGCCGGTGCTGCAGCGGCTGCGGGTGCGCGGGGCCCAGCGCGAGCTTGCCCCGGTCGGCTGCAGCGGCGGCGGCCTCCTCCTTGCGCTTCTCCATGGTCCAGGCGCGGCTGAGGTGGCGCTCCAGCTGCTCGTCCAGGCTCTTGAGGTCGATCTGGTCCGCCCGCACGAACCCCCCGTCCCCGCCGCCGCCCCCCTCCTTCATGCCGCCGTCCCGCGCTCGCTCCAGTCAGAATTTGGGTTTTCGCCTTTCGCGGGGTGGGGTGGGGTGTGTGTGGCTGCCGCCGCCGCGGCTAGGAGGACGCTAGTAGGAGGAGGAGGAAGGGTGGCGAGGCGGAGTAGGATCGGCAAGCATGTGATGTGAGCACATGGGCTGCCTGCCGGGGAGGGAGGGAGGGAGAGGGGTGGGCTCGCGTCGCGTCGCGCCCGGGGCCCAGCGGCGCGTGGTTTTTCACTCGGATCACGGCGCGTTCGATGGGCGAGGCGGGGGCGGTTCGCCTGCTCTTGGCGGGCCGCGTGGCGCGGTGTATATTTATACCCGGCGCAGGCGCGGGCGCGGGCGGCCGCCGGCGTACGGGGGTGGCGGTAAAACGCACGAAGAATCGTCGAGAACATGGAGTGTCTATGGATTCCCGATACCGTTTTAAGCTGGGGGCAGAAATTTACGTTCGAATGGAGTGTGCTAGACCGGATTGCACAAACTATGTTGTTTTAGACCCACAAATTATGTTCGGTTGATGGCACTAGAATCGCCAATTCACCATGTCTTGAGAGAATTCTGATTCGTTGATGTGATCGAATCAACTGATTTCGTGGGACTGAGATGGTGCACAGAGTCTACCGGACGATCGGTTATTATCCATGATCATCAAACAGCTAGGTTGGTCAAATGTAAGCACTGAGCATTCACCAATAGCTAGGCTGGAAAACAAGGGCCACGTTATCAGTGCGCTCAATTGGGCGTATTTTCTATAGTTTATGGATGAATTTTTATTTAACTGGTTAAAATTATATTGTACCTGATGATAGTTTATTTGGTATAATTAAATTTAAAAAAATTAAAAATAGAAAAAGGGTTAACACAGTACGTATAATGCAAACGAATACAAAAAAAGAGCCAGTGAAAAACTCAAAAAATCCGAAAAGTAAAAAAACGAAATTTAGAAACGGTAAAAAATAAGCCGGAAGCCCAAACCCAAACGAGCGGGACCTATTACCATCCTTGAGCACTAAATTACAGAGAGAAAAACAAGATATAATATTCTTCTCTTGGTCCAATTCTTGGTTTTGCCTCATGGGTAGGGTAGGGTAGGGCAGGGCAGGGCAGGGCAGGGCAGGGAGCTCGATTGGTTTTCCGCTGGCTCTTGCTCACGGGTTGGGCTTACTGTCGAGGATAACATTTCTTGTGAGCCTAGGCTCGCTTTCTCGTTTGACATGCTCATCGCTTTATTAATGTCACATACATAGCCATCTTGCCTTCGTAATCGATGCAGCAAGGCGCCTCTCCCTTCAGTCCAGCATGCTGCGTACGTATTTGTCGCCATTGAGAAATTGCGGCGTTTAGGCTGTGCGTCCGTGATGTTTAAATACATCGAGAAATCGGTGAGGTGTTGAAGAAACTGGCCAGTGCGGCTCCGTATATCATGTTGCACTGCTTGACTTCTGCTAGTGTTTCGTTGTCACTCCAAGGCTGACACGTATCTGCGGTGGGTTTCACCTGTCCCTCTCGTCGTGCTTCTGCCAAGAAACAAACAATTAAGAAGATAAAGATTAGCTAGGCTCTGCTCGGTTAGGCTAAAAAATAATAGTTTATAGCTGTAATTATACTATAGCGGTTAAAATTATACTGTAGCTGAAGGTGGTTTATTTAATGTAATTAAATTTTAAAAAATAGAAAAAAAATATGTTAGCTTATCACGGATAACGCAAATGAATACGAGAAAAAGAATCAGCAAAAAAGCTCAGAAAAGTCAAAAGTTCAGAAAAAAACGAAATTTATGAACAGTGAACATTAAGCTAGAAGCTTAAGCCAAAATAAGCGGGGCGTAGCTTACGTTCAAAGATGTGCCAGTGATTGTGTTGTGAGTTTCGACATGCTCAACAACTAGATCGCTTGTTCCTCGATGGAATGATGTGTGATCTGATCACCTGTTTTATATCCCTATCTTGTTGCAGATGGAGTTCCTAGGTGTGCCATGTTACAGATCTATGGTTATCTAGCACTTCTCTTTCAGCCTCTACTGGCAGCTGCATAAGATTTTTTCTAATGGGAATGAAAGTGACATGGACAACAAAATCATCAACTGGATGGAGGTAATTATCACTCCTTACCATGTACCCATTGGCAGTGGATGATACTGAAATTTTTGACTTTAAGACGGGCTGCTTGTTGAAGATGTCATTGTCCGACAAATGAAATGAAAATGCATCACGTACCAGTGGACTGTTCTGCTCCGCGTCATTAAAGTCCTGAAGATATCATGAGCCAGCCATCTGATCAATTAGTTCAACGCGCTCAATAATCACTTCAAGTTGATTGCCTACATTCCAATGTATGCAGTTGACGTATACGTTTCCTGGTGGGCTCTCACTCTGTTCCAGTGTAGACATTTACACAACCAAAATTTATACATCAAATGGAGCAGCTGCAAAAATATAATCTTGCGAATCTAAAAGAGGCCTCAACTTTACAAGGCTTTTCAGAGGTACTGCTGATGCTTCTCAAAGCCACTTTCTCCAAATAGCTTCTCTTTACCTCGAAAAGCACAGTTAAAAATCATCAGCCGCAGTCGTTTTGAACACAGACTAAGTCAAAGTCCCAATTGATACACAAATTAGCATTGTATTATTTAAACAAAATACTCAAATCAGCTTTTTTTTTTATTCAATCATACATAGCTTGAAGTACAACAAAGCTGAAATTTTGGATGTTCCTCTTACAAACACATGGGAGAAATGCTAGTAATGAATTGAAGCTACATCGTCCCACACAGAACCAACACAAGATTACAAGTCAAAAAATAAATCGAAACTTCTTGACCATGAGTGCAGGCACCGGACATTTGTGGCGAACTGGCGACAACCGCAGTCACTCCGGCTAACTTGACGGCAAGCTACGTCTGCGACCTCGGCAATGGGCGGGTAGTGAATTCAGTTAGTCTCTTTCTGTTCACACATGATTTTTGTACCGCCCTCATTTCTGGGGCGGTTAGGATTTTCTCGTAATTGCCCAGGATTGTTCAGCTGCAAGTATCGTAGATGAGTGTACACCATTATCAACACAAGTTTAAACATAAAAAAATCAAACTTTATTACAAAATTAAAACTTAGCCGCCAAGTTTTACACAACGGAGGTTGCAATCCAAAGTTATATTGCAATACAAAAAAACTCCACAGACATACCTAAGTGTAGAATATACTCTAACACCAGGTGTCATGAAGGCGCTACCGGTGCGCGCAATTGAAAAGTTACAGACTAGGTAAAAAGAATTGGAAATTGGCTTACTTGGAGGGTCTTCGATGAGGATGACGACGCTATGGCTGGTGAGAAGAATTGGGGTGTCTCAAGGCTACCTGGGCACCAATGCAGAATAATGGAGGGGTCGCGGGCTTAAATAGGCCGAGCAAAGGCGGTTTGGCACAGTGTGGCCTCCGCATGGAATTTGGCGTGTGGTCGAGACGAGGGGCACGGGAGGTTTTGGGGTGGCTCGGTGAGGCGATGGAGAGGTCGGCAGGCGAGCTGGCACCTCGGGCGCTGCATTCCTCGGATAAAGGATTTCGGTGGTCAAAATGATGTGACCACGCTACCAATACATACGACCATAGCGTCCAATATCAAGATTGAACTAAAGGTGAATTCGTTTCTTCAGTTTCAACATATTTTTAAATGAGAATATGATACTACCTAATGATAAACATATATATTTTTGTAGCACCACATCATTTTTGCACCAATTCAAGCAAGAGTTCAACTTGGACACGTTTTGGAATTCAATTCGGCATCCAGATCAGTTCAGATTCAGCCTGACGGCCCAACTTCAAATGTGCATAACTTTCACATACGGAGTCCGTTTGAGATACACGAGTACTCGATGAAAAGCTTTTCTCATCCTCTTTCCAATGGATCTAGCCTCATCTCCAAATTCCTCCTGTGCTTACCGCAATCACTCAAAGAAAGTGTTGCGTCACCTGTTTGGGTTAAATTATGCCTTGTAATGTTTGGGCCCAAAGGGGAGGTGCTCCCCCTCCTAGGCCCATACGGTTCACGGGTTACTATTTATGTGAACAGTACCACCCATTTTTCCTTAGTTTTGTGTGGCTTTTCCACCCCTATTTAAGGAGTCTGCACCCTTCTAGTTTTCTTGGATTTCGTTTGCTTAGTTTTTCCATGGTGAAAACTCTTGTTCTTCGCTTGTGTCGGCTAGACCAACCGTAAAGAATATCTACGGAATCCCACCTTTTGAGCTTAATATAAATATTTGCAATTTTAGATTGCTTGTTATCTTGTTCTTGTGTGCTCTTCGGTTGCATGCAGGAATAGACTTTCGTGGTCAGGTCAACCGCGTTCTTGGCACGGTTGATAACAACTTGGGTGTGGTTCAGCATTTGCTAAGGCGCAAGCGACGTCGTACGGTTGTAGTCGGATCACAAGAGTCACCTCCACCAAAATCGATAGTTATCATCCTATCGAAAGATCGGAACCCAATCGTCTAATCACAAAAGAGGTGGGCGGCCAAGTCGGTTGTGAGAGCGGAGAGAAAACAGAGAGGCGGCGGTGAACTATCCCTTTGATTTTTGTCGGACCAAGAATAGTAACGACCGGCTGTGTTTCGATTACATAGTGAACGGGACGGTAGGATTAGTGAGAGGAGTTGCCAAGAGGTGGATAAGGTTTTGATTTGGCCATTTGGGTAAGGATTCAGATAGAAGCTAAATTCAGAGCAATTCAAATGCGTTTTGTATTTGGGGCTGTTTCGTTTACACCCGACGAAAGCGGCACGAGCGACTTGCTCTGCAACGCAACAAACAAGCAGATACGCCTCTTACTTGGCTGCTGTTGCATGGCCAGATTCTCAGTTTTGTCACGTCGTGTGTGGTACCAGTTGCTAGCGCGAGCGTCTGACTAGGCCCCGTTCACACCGCCGCCGTTTGGTCGGATGTTAATCGCGCCGCGGCACGATGAATTGACGGGTCGGCCTTGGTTGGTCAGTGGGCTGTGGCGACGCGGCCTCCCGCGCGCGGCGGCCTGGTTCAGCGTCCAGCAGCCGCGGCCGCCGGCCGGCAGCGACGCGAGGCGGAACTGGAGCCGCGTCGAACGAATTGAGCGCTCGCTCGGCTCGAGGCGTCGCGTCGAGTTCCTGGTGCTGGCACACGGCATCGAGCTGGGCTGCCGCACGCGCCGACGAGTAGCCTCAAGGTGTACGATGGGCATGAAGAGGATTATTTGGGCTGGGTGAGATAGCCATTCGGCCTGACCATACGAAGCGGGCCGAAACTATTCCCCATTGCCACGTTATGAATTTTTCTGGGCTGAAACTCCAAAAGGAACTACAGGCCCAGCTTCTATTACTGAAACTAGAGATAAGTCTGAAGAATTCCCCTATCTTTCTAAGAACAAAGTCTGAAGAATTGCCGCGTCATGAAAGTTGGAATTCCGCATCCATTTCAAAAGAAAAAAAAGATGTTTACTCGAGTCTGTGTTATGTGTTCACTGTCCCTTGATTTCAGTGGAGGCTGCCACTGATGACCGTCATCAGACCATAGCGTACGCTTTCTGCTCTCTGTTGTAAATCGCAAAACCTGTGCGCGGGCGCTGTGCCACTGTGCCTACATGCCTTTTCTCCGGTCCCCTTTTCTTGTATGAAAATTTTAGCGTTCCTTACAGCTTTCTTTATCTTACTAATGGCGAGTCTATCAGTCAAGCCTTTTTCATGTGACGTAGCATACAAGCATTTTCTCCGGATATATATAGATATAGATATCCCATTCTCCTAACTTAAAACCAAGCAAAACTACTCCCACGGTTTAGTCCCTGAGTTAGTGGGCAAGCCCTTTTCAGGTGACGTAGCATATAAGATTTTCTGCAGATATATGTCCCTTTCTCCTAACCTAGAACCAAGCAAAACTACTCCCAGCCTCCAGATTTGGTCCATGAGTTAGCGGTCATTTGTATCCGTTTTACTTTTAGCTAAAAATAAATAACAGTCACTGAAACAAATATCTTTTAGAAGAAGTAGATAGACGATGTAAAAAGTAAGAGAGAGATACGTGTACATAACGAGAGCGGAAGGAGTGAGGTGGGTGATACACATGTGACCCCTGCCTTATTTCTGAAGTGAGACGATTGCGAGGGAAGTGTGCTCGAGAAACCAGACGTCCATATTAGTTTTTAGCTTTTCTAAGTAAAAACTATAAATAAAAGCTAATATGATCTGGACGTTAGTGTGATAGTTTGGTCTAATCTAGTCCTTCCCGATAAAGCGGCCCCACCAATTCCCGCAGAAAATTCAGAATACCGGGCAAGGCAACTGCGCATATATTGCGGGCCGCTGCGGCGGCGGCCGCCGGTGCGCAAGCAGAAATGGGTGGGAGCTGATCGAGCCGAACACCACGGCTGAAAAGGAAGCGGAGCCGGAGAATTAGCAGGCGTCCAACCAAGGCAACCAAGTCTTGCGAGCTGCGACAGCGATGCGCAAAACCCGCTTCCAATCCCCAGCTGCCGAGTGACACCGTTAGTTGCGCCGCCGCGGGAATGAGGAAACGACTAGATGCTGTTGGTCGTCACAGTTTATGCCTATGCAAAATACATGGAGAAACACTAGTTCCGTATTGCACGTTTGGAAACAGGGAGTGTCCGGCTGATGGTATACTTGAAAACTGAGAGACTGACTGAGAAGAGTGGATAGTGTCTTTTAATTTTTTCTTTAAGTATTTAACACTTCTTCATTCTAATAACTATAAAACTATAAAATTTGAAATGCGAAACTATCAACAAACAAGCAAAGCAATCCTTTAAAATTATAAAAAAATATCAAAAAAATCGAAAGTGCCTTTGTTTATACTGCGGTCCAGAAGTACTTCTGTTTGCAATATGGTACTTCCGATTTTCTCGATGAATAGTTAAAAACTAAAATCGGTGTAACTTTTGATTCTAGATCCAAGTGATATGAAATTTTGCAGGGTTCTACTCAAGAATATTACGAACCTATTCCAATAAATGATTATGAAAATCATGGCCAAATTTAAGATGTTTTTCAGTTTAAAAGAAAGATGCATCAAAACCGAGCCAAAACCCCCAAACGGTGAATGCAACTTGCTCGTGAGTGGATAATGGCTAAGATAGTTTTAGACATATTCCCACATGTCCCAGCAAGAAAGAACACGAAAAAAATCAGGTTAAAAACCCTCGAATAAAGAAATCAAATCAAGTAAAAACGGATTTTCTCGTGAATTTTGCTATCAAAATGCATAAATAGGTGGAGATGTATTTCCAAGGATTGTCTCTATCTCTTACACATTCTTGGCACAACAAGAACACAAGAAGAAAAAAGAAAAGATCAAAATCAACCAAAAGTCAAACACATCAATCAAAAACAAGAAGGACTCAAGAGTTGCACAAAAATTGATGTATTGCTTACTTAATAAGGTAAGTTTTACAGTCACTCCACTTTGAAGGACAAAGTGCACCCAACGTACTCACTCTCAAACTCTAACCCTAAACCTAGAGAAGAGAGCACAAGGGATGTGTTGGATGGTTAATCTTACATGTCTCCATTCCAACCCCTTTTTATAGGTTAGCAACCAGCCACCTACACTCTTTAATGGACCATATCTACTATTACAATTGGGAAAACCCGTTAACCCTATACACACGTGTTTTACTCACATAAGTTCACTTATGCATGCTTTTCAAAGCGCATAAGTGTGCATCTGCTAAATTCTTAGTCTTGATCCGCCTTGATCAACTCAGCTCCACCTTGACCTAAACCGCTCTCCAACGTATCGCCCATGTGTCGCGGTTTTGATCCAAAATGGTTTCTAGTATTTTGGTCAAAGTACGAAAATACCATTCCTTGACTCGGACATCACCAACCACCGCAAGCAATCGACATGCTTGCCATATATAGGTGCACCATTAGTTTCCACATGCTGCCAAGTCTCCCGTCCTGGTTCCACCGAACCACAGCTCACTTGGCCTGTGCAAGCCACATGGCGCATCCCGCTGTTCGAACTTGCCTTTAACATTTCTCACCTTTTTCGTGGTATGTTTGAGCTCACCGTCTCACCCAGCATCCTCAATCATTCTGAGTCTCAACTCCTCATGAGTCTAGTTCCAATCATCGCCGATGACCACAGTTGACTCCAAGCGATTCTGCACATCTAAAGACAAAAAATATTTTCAGGCACAAGTTCTTCACAAGTTGACCTACATTAGCCAAGATATGCATCATGCAACCTTAGTCCAATGACCCAGGTCTTCCAAACTCGATCCATGACTCAATTTCCTAAAGCTCTATTTTTCTGGGAAAATCAGAAGTATCGCGCTTAACACGCCGGTACTTCCGCCCTGCGATACTACCGCTTCCCAAAGCGGTACTTCCACACGCTGAAAACCTCACATGGAGCTCTCTGGAAAAAATATACTACAACTTAACCCGGACTTCCGCACAAACAGAATTACCACATTTACACATGCGATACTTCCGATTTTCTGACACTTCTAGAAGACAGTCCAAATAAAATGCAATTTATGTAAAAAACCATTTCATGAATGTTCATCACAACATTAAACAAGAGCTTCTCATATGATCCTTCAAATTCTAATTCTAAAATATTTTAATATGACTTGGTCGATGGTACACGTATATACATATATGTGTATATACATATATATATATATATATATATATATATATATATATATATATATATGTGTGTGTGTGTGTGTGTGTGTATGTATGTATGTATGTATACGTGTATGTATACACACACGTATATTGCAGCTTCCAAGCTGGAGTAGTACATGTTATGGTCTGAAGAATACTATTTGGCTCAAAGGCTCAAAACTTCGGTCAAAATTAAAGATTTGTGCTGGCTGCTCATGCGTGTTAAACGCTCCTAATACATGCTCAGCGGAAAGGGCACGCTTCTTTTTCCTAACCATTCGATTTTAGCATCTCTAAACACTTGAGTAAGGGTAAAGTTAACCTTTAGGAAACATCAGGGATGGTCGTAACCATAGTTTTATTCAGGCCGGCTATCGTCTGGCCTGCCTCTCCTGCACGTTTTCCTTCTGGAAGCTAGTATCCGCCATGCATTCCTCTCAGGCCATTCACGTGGACGTGGGGCTTTGGCAAACCAGGCAGGTCAAACGTGAAACCTGGTGTGCATAACATTGGCTGGCTCGATCATGTGAAATTTTCGCTGGATGCTCTACTTTTCTTCTCCTTTTAACCGGGGGCAGAGTCGAAACGGCCCAACTGTCACTGGTACGAGCCGAGCCGACCAACAAATGTGCCGTTCCGAGCCACGACGTGGACAGCAATTCATCATCAAAGCCGGTGGACTCTTAGGGCTGTTTTTTCCCCAAGGTTTATAGTTTTAAGTTATGAATTATGGTTTTTAAACTGTTTATATAAAAGATTATAAAGTAATAGAAATTTTTGTACGATTTTTGTCAATATAAATGAAGTCGATACAATATGTACTATAATTAACTAGTACATTCTATTTAAAAAATATTTTAACAAAATTATTTACTATGAAAAACCGAAAACTGAATCCAACCGCCGAAAAAGAACGGCGATAGCAGAAGAGGACACTCGTCTGGTCTCCGTTATATATCCACGTCTCCGGCCGGGCGCAACCCCTCGCCCACCGATCACGCAAACCACCACCGCTCCACTTGACGCGATCCGGCAAAGCGGGGACGCCAAGGCAAGGCTACTACTGTGAGACATTAGCGGCAAGCGCGCATCGATCGAGGCGGCGGCGGGGATGGGGGTGCTGCGGAGCACGCAGAGCATGGAGGCCGAGGTGGACGAGATGCGCGCCGCGCTGCTCCACGGCGCGGCGGGGGCGGGGGCAGCGACGGACGCGTGGAGGTCGGCCGGCGCGGTGAAGCGGGCGGCCGGGGCCGAGGAGGGCGCGGCGGAGGCGCGCACCGTCTGCGTCACCGGGGGGATATCGTTCGTGGGATTCGCCGTCGTCGACCGGCTACTCCGTCATGGATACACCGTCCGCCTCGCCCTCGAGACGCAAGGTTAGTCCTCTTGACTCTTGAGCAATTGAATTTTGAGTCTTTAACAAATGGGAATTGGATGTTTTTCTTCACACTTCACATTGGATCGCCCACCGATAGTTGGTTATCGTCCCTGTTTTTTGAAAATTGTTTCGACACAATGGCAAATTTGAATGGCTGACTGGCCGCTTTCCTCCCTGCAACACAGTTTAATTCACACGTATTGCTCTCTGGATTTAAGTTAGACAAGAGTATATTTGAGTACGAGTCCCTTCTCCCGCTCAAGATGTTCAGTAATTCAGTTCAATATTGCAAATCTAGAACTGAGAAGTTTTGATTTTGCGCTGGAAGTACCAAATTGGAGTTAAAAATCTGTAGAATCAATGGTTAGTTTATTATTTGGCATGTTCTCCTTTTTTTAAAAAAAAAACATTTGGCAAAACCATGTTTTATTGTCAAGAAATCATTTCAGGGCATTTATTAGCGCACGCCCATTTTCTTTTCAATTAGGTCACTAGTACGTAGTGAGGTGTCCCAATGTTGACTCGTACGTATGTGTTTTTCTACTAGAAAGATGGAGCACTTGGTTGAATGTTGCATCACAGTTGGTCCACTGTATGACCACATCACCTTCAGTAGTTGATATTTCACCAATGCAGCATTCTTTTGGAACTCTAGCCTTTCAATCAGTTCGACCAGTTCACTCTCTTTGGAAGCAAGAGGCTACTAAGTCATGCATAAGGGATGTCCCATTTTTCTCTCCTACCGCTTCATACCTTTTCCCTGATTGATTGCTGGGAAAGCATAGGCTGCTAAACAGCTCATTCCATTTGTGTGGCGTAGGGTAAATAAGTCGGCGAATGGAGCACAAAGAAACTGCAATTTCCATGGCAGCATGATGTTTTTAAGGTAGCACTAGAGTATGTTTGGCCGGTGGCATATACCAGTCAACTTTACTAGGGGTGGAAATGGATCGATGCCCTTACCACATTCCTATTTGTATTTTTTAAAACAAATATGAATTCAAATATTCTCGAATATGAATATGAATCGAATGTTATAATGAATACGAATTCGGATCAAATATCTATTCAATTCGGTTGGATCCGGATATCCTTGTAATTTATGTAATGAAGATATTAATAATATATTATTCTCGTAGTCACACTTAATCATTCTAATTTCACCTAAAGCAACATGAATTCACATTGAAATAAAAAACTTGTCCAACAAATTAGTCGAATTGCAAAATTGCAATAAATACATATATTGCTTCGTTTTTCTCTCTCGAAAACACAGGAGAATTGTGTTTCATTCATTAAGAAGAAGTGCAGTACAACGGTGGCCGAAAGGCCAAATTCAAGGCTCAAAGAAGGACTGGTTGCAAACAATATGATTCCGACCAGCCTGACAAGACAAACATCCGTGGCTAACACCCCCGACGACGAGTGGACTACCATCATCAAAGGATTAACACAGGCCAACGCACACGTGGAAAGACGAAGAGGATGGGGTTAGGTAGCCCAAGGCAACGCCTCCAAGGAGGAAACGACACCGAAGGCAGCGGCGGCGCCCGATCCGGCAAGAACTGGACCTAAGGTTTTCACCTCAACGCACCATCGCGTGCAGCTGCGACCCCAACGCCTCCAACGCAATTCAGACGGCTGCTCCTGGCGAACTCCTATGCTTGCCTTCTTCCGCGTGCGCACCTGCGCCAACAATTGCCCGACCAATGGCCTCTGCACCCAAGCCAAAGGCAACGACTGCCCGAGCCGGCGCCTATACGTCGTGGCTGTTGGTTGCATGGCATTGGTGGTTGGCGGCGGTGGCGCGAGAGGTGGCAACGTGCAGAGGGGGGCAAGAGAGAGGCCCCTGCCAAGTCTGGATCCACCAAAAGAGATTGCTTCATTGAATACGAATACGAATAGTCCGGATAAATAAACATTTTAGATGGTAAAAGACCATACTATATTCGCATCCATATTTTTTATGCAAATTTGAATCCAAATACGAATAGGATATGGATTGTTAATCGGATGAAATATATGTATACACACACATACACACACACACACACACACACATATATATATATTGTATATATATATATATTGTATATTTGTATTTGTATCTTATCGAATACGGTAGTTAAATAATACGGATAATTCGTACCCCTTACCCACCCTAACTTTACCGTGCTTACTGCTTAGTTAAACCAAGGTTGTATCAAGAATATGAGTTAACGAAGTATTGATCAATACAAGAAAGTTAACTACAATCCCCTTCCAACAAATATGAACCTTTCTTGGGGACAATTAGGGAATAGGAATTGCATTACTGATAAGGTTGCCTTTTTCTTTAGTAGATAGGTTCACCTCATCTTATCACATTTCTAGAATGGACCATTTGGACAATTAATTTGATACCGAAAGATTACTGATGCATCATGTCTTGTCCGTTAGCAGCTTGTCAGTTCTAAAAGAGTGTAGTGTGCCAACTAGGGAGGATGAGAAACCGTGGGCACATGTTACTTACAGAGCCATTAATCAAAGGAAGATGTTTCAAAGAAGTTGTTGCATTTTGTTGTATCCACGTATAAGAGGTGACTTTAATGCTTTGTCCATATTTGGTTGGTGATTATGAACTTCTTTTCTTTCTAATGGAATTGAATGTACCTCTTACGCATTATCTGCGAAAGAAATTTTCTTAATGCAACTCGCTGCTATAGGTAGTAGAAATCTTCAATGACAATATGTACTTGCGATTGGTGCAGTACATACACCGTACTTGCTGAGTGTGCTTTTCTAATTTTCTTTTCCTTTATAGCAGTCCACTAGCTATGTTCAAAAAAAGAAAGAAAGATACATACTTGTGACATGATTATTGATGAAAATTTCATGTATTGCATTGACAATACTTTTTGTGATTTCTAATCATCAGAGTTCAGCATGCTTGTTTGGAATAAGCTAATTGGGAAAACAGAATGGTTACTAATAGTTTGCCCTTTATGAACATAATATTCACAACTTATTTACATGTAAGAGTGTAGAGGCAGTTTTCACCTTCTCCGAGCAGAAGGACAATTGTGAAAAATAGCCTGCATATGTTCTTATCCTTGCTCTGAGTCAGCAACAATGTGACGACAGACAAACCAAATATCCTATATTTAACTCTCTTAATGCAATGTTCGATATGACATTGACACGTTGATAGTCCCAAAACGGGTCTTGAAACTAACAACTAAAATTTATATTTGTGGTTTCCAAGGCCTCTTTACGGTTACTGGCAAGTGATTTTTTTTCACAAACTTCACGTGTTGCTCGTTTATGCACTGTTGAATGTTTGTTATGATACTGGCCATCCATAGTCCAACAATAGGTTACTGAACTTAAGCAACAGCTGAATTTATCAATGTCTAGTTCACGGTTACTGGCAAATAGAAGTGATTTCTTCTGAAAGTTGATGTCTCTGTTACTTTCTGTGGGTATTGCAGAGGATCTGGACAAGCTGCGGGAGATGGAGATGTTCGGTGAGAATGGCAGGGACGGGATCTGGACAGTGATGGCAAATGTGATGGACCCCGAGAGCTTGCACCGTGCTTTTGACGGCTGTGTTGGTGTATTCCACACCTCGTCACTCGTGGATCCAGGGGGCGTCTCCGGCTATACGGTGAGCTGCTCGATCAGTATTAATGTTCCTACAGTAGGTACTTATATATCCCTGACCACAAAATCCATCATAAAAGAATCATCCGTGCAGAGGTAGGCCAGATAAGTTCGTCTGCTTATTTTGCTTGTCTGCAGAAGAAAGATGCGGTTTTGATAGTGTCCTCACTCCTACGTCTCAACATGTGTGACACTCAAGCATTTGTCTTTTCAAGGAAGACAAGATGCACACATTATGGAATAGGTAGACGTCAACTTGATAAGCACTAATTAATTTATTAGGTACAATAGAAGGTGCTGATGTTCCAAAAATGTAAATTACTGAGAGAGAAAGGCACAAGTCACCTCATGAGTCACGGATAAAACACAATAGCACAATCATATTAAAACAGTAGGGTGTCATTAAAGAGATTAAAAATTCATGCCTAATAGTTAAAGTACACCTTGCGCTGGGTTATGTAAGTTAATAGCAGCCCATATCTTCTACTATATCACTATGTAAATTATTATTGGTGATTGACATGGAACGACCTTGCTGAAAACATTGAAGACACACACAAAAAAAGTTTTTCAGTTTGTGCTTTAAATGATCACCACACCCACTATGTCCGGCGAGGCCAGCACAATACGTAAGCACAACAGGTTTTTAGTTTCCATGGTCATTTGTGGTATGAACTATATATGGAGGCACTCACCCCTCAATGATCCTATGAAATGGCTTGAGCCACACCATCCGTATTCCGTGGAGTATATTACTACTAGCTAGCTTATATAGTTTTTGTCCTTTCAGAGAGAGAGAGAGAGAGAGACTGAGTTCTTGTTTGAGTTTGCTATGTACAGGAATACTGACCAACTAATCTATTATAGAACTATTGGTTGGCAGGGTGTTCACCTCTGATGTGAAACCTAGAATCAACCACTGATTTAAGAAGAGTTCTTCCTGATACCACCACAATTTTGATTTGATATTACAGAAGGCTTTGTGTAGCTGGAGTGCTTGACCTTTCAGATGTCATTTTCTGGAAAAAAAAATATTCCACTTCATCTGACCAAAGCACAACGAATGGTCTGTAGTAACCATTGCAATAAGAGGTAACAATCCAGCCAGGTATTGTTCTTTTAGTCTGACAATACCTACTAAAGAAACAGTGGTGGTAACCCCAAATATTCACCTTAATTCTGAAGATAAGTTCAATACTGTAGTCCAAATGTAACCCCAAAATGGTTGCAAGTGTTTGTTATATTCGTATGCAAGTGTTCTAGTGCAACTACCAAATTCACTCAGATTGGTGTCGTGGAGCCTTCAATAGATCATGTCTGATGTTGCCACCCCTTACCTAGTAGGCTCATCATAGATATGGATGTTGCTCCCTTACCTTAGTAGGCTCATCATAGATATGGATGTTGCTCTTGCTTTGTGCATGCCGCTCTTTATCTGTATTATTTATCTTGGCTTACACTTAAGAAAACATACGTGAGAAAACATCTTTTAGGTTTACCATACCATACCATACCATGTGATTCCAACCGGCAGTTTAGATTACTCATCATGCAAAGCATCTAGCCTGAATATGAAAGTTCACATGCTCTTTACCTGTATATATAACCTATGCTCGAGATTCTGCTGATTTGAACGAAGATATGAAAGGCATCCTATTGATCTTTCGGTTTCAATTGTAAGCTCATCCAGTTGACAAACAGTATGAACATTTGAGCACTGCCTCTCCTTTTTCTATTGTAGTAGCTAACAGTGCCCTTAGCAGCTTTTTAAGTCAAGAATGAGTTGATCGAATTCATTGGTTAGGTAGTCTCTTGTCTTGTCTTTTTTGACATTCTCTGCCAAATCCATATTACTTTTGTATCTGAAGGTATCAATATAGATCTTCCAAAGTTAATCATGCTGGATTTGCAGCATGCGCCGAAAAAACTTCCTTTGTATAAAATGTCAGATAAAATCCATCTTTACTTTGCAGTAGGCCAGTAGCCCGTTGGTGTTGATGTGGTTTCCTTCCCTTTCATGTCTTCACAAACTTGACATTAGACAAATACAAACTTTATGATCAGGAGCCAGTAGTTCTAGAACAATCGTGTTGCTGATTTTTTTGAACAAATCTTGCTGAATTTTTAATTTTATGATGCCTTTCAAAGAAGCAATTATGGAAGATAGTATGTTTTGTGCCATGATTGCTAGTTGGGCAGTCACAATCAAATTATGTGAACATGGGCCATGGCACTGAAATCAGCCAACCAAAGACATCATTTTGCATCTGGCTGATTAGAGAACATGTACTGCTGTAAATGGCATGAGGTTATATCTAGTAGTTGAAGTGCACTTACTAGAGATATAGTTGACACGATTACTTTATACTCCACTAAGTCAAATATCGTATTGTAATTATATTTCCTTAAAAGCAGTTTAATGATGCCTTCTAGTGCACCTTTTTTTCTCTCTAAATTGAATGGATACCATAACCCATTTTTTAAATAAAGTTCTCGACCAATTTCTCCTGCCGGAACCTGGAATACCTCAGTTTTTGTTCTTCACACGAATGCTTAAAATTGTGAAGATTTTTGTGTGTGTGAGGGGCTTAAATTGTAGGCTGATTTTATCCATTGAGTTAGCAACTTGAAAACTCCTAAGCTTTGTACCACGCCTACTACTATGTGTACAAAATTTTGTGTATAAAGTACGTCCTAACTTTGAATGAATGGTGTAGATCAGGTGTAGCCTTGTAGGTGCTGCAGATAGAGTAGGGTTTCTGTTTTTTTAAATAATCTATTTTTATTTGAAATTACAAAAATATACCGGTGTAAATTTTTTTTAAGAAATGACCTCCAGTCGCCGAACTGTTGGGTGACTGGAACTGTCGCCCAATGGCCGCACTACACGGAGGCTATCCGTGGGCCGTTGGACGACATAGCTACAGTCGTCGAGCGGTCAGGCGACTGAGACTAGTCGTCCAACTATCCGGCGACTGAAGCTCGCCCATTTTTGCACAAACAGGCCGCCAACAGCGCATGGAGTAAATGACAATTGCTGTAGGTAGGTAATATTTATTAAATTTTGTCCATAAGTTGTATTTTTTCGAAAAAATGGGAGACAATATCAGTTGATCTATTTGTGATTTTCGTAGATTATGAATGATAGAAAATCTGTTAGATTGGAAGTAACAGTTTGTGATCGTCGTATGTTGTTGTAGTGCAAGAAAATTTGTGAAATGTTATTTGACAACGATTGGGATATCAATGATTGGTAAGTACGAAGGTAATTGATATTGTTATGCAACTGGGAATTCATACATGAAGGAGAACTTGTTTTTTCATATTGTTGAATACCTTGCTACGTGGAAGAATTGAATGCTGCAGCCCTTGCTTGTTCGTTGCGGGCCACAGCAGACCTTGCTAATTGGCGGGTCTTCTCCTATTGCTTCATCATCTTATCCCATTGTTTCTTCTGCCTCTTGTCCATCCCGACATGGTAAAGCAAGCTCTGGTGTAGTGTTGGATTTGGTTGTGTAGTGTTATCTTTCATATCTCTTTCACCTCATTTTATAAGGTAAAGGGTTGACATAGTGTGGTTATTTTCATGTGAGTAACCTGCCCTGTCTTTCGAAAAAACTTCCTAGCGAAAAGCTGCCCTATTTGGGCTTCTCGCTGAGCAAAGCTGTACCCTTTGGTCTCGTCATTGCGCAAAGCTGGCCCGTCTGGTTTTGTCGCTGCGCAAAGCTGCCCCATTACAAGGTAAGACAATCAGGAGACATGCGTGCTTGAGGTCCCAAAGCCAGAGGGGTGGACCGCAGTGCCGCCTGTGTGGCTACTGGTGCACCACTGAGTTGTGACCCGGAGAGAACCTCTAAGGGTATGGGCTGAGATCCCACGATAGGAAGGCCAAGCAGTAGCGAGATGTCCTGCAGATTAGGGGCCATCTCCTCGAATGGGAAGTGGAAAGTATGCGTCTCTAGCCGCTAATAATCCACTAAAGCTGTCAACAGGGAGCGGTCGAGTGGGAAGCGTTATGACCGCTCCACCCCATTGTCCCCACCTGTAGCTGGTGGTAGACCGTCCTCGTCTGTGGCTTGCACCATCCGGGCGAGAGGTAGTAGTCCGGCATCGCTCAGCCTGCGAAGCAAAAAAAAAGTTAGTATGTAACCTACGTATGGCAAGAAGACAACGCTGCGGGAGTGCAAACCTGGCTATCCAGCATGGGTCTAGCCTCCAGGCCACTCGAGGTGTGTGTGTGCAGACCATCCCCAAGTCGGTTGCCTCCTCCGCGCTCCCAGGAGACGGGACACGGCACAAAGCGCGATGCAGCCGGTCAACGTGCTCATGCAGGAGGCCGTAAGACCAGTCTAATCTATGAAGTCCGTGAGCCATACCTGCAAAATAACTTCAAGTTAGCATTTACGCAGACAAAAAACATCCAATGTAAAGCTGCAGTAAATATAATTTGTAAAAAAACAAACGAAATAATATTAGGCTAACTGCACAATACTTACAACAGCACTAAAAAGGGAAAATACCACAACACTTGTACAAACGGTACATGCAATGCACAATGCAATTACTATGACACTACGTACAAGAAATGTGCCAACTAACAAAGTACAGATTATAATGTACAATGATCTGTAGTCTTAAAGCCACTTTGCATACTTCAACAACTAGTTGTAGAAACCATGCTAGTCTGCCTACTCATCAGTAGGTGCCTTGCATCGTCTAGCTGTGTGCCCCTTCTGACCATAGCGCTCGCAGCGTCTATCCGGTGCTCCGGGTCGCGCTTCATCCATATCATTTGAAATAGATGGCTCTGTCGCCGACCATTTCCACCCTTCAGCATGTGAACATCCGAAATCTAAGTCCTCCCTGCAATATCTAAGGTGGCGAAGTTCCCTACAACCTTAAACCCCTAAGCTCGCCACACCACCCATGTATCACCCTCTCCTTGAAGAAGTACTCTGACATGAAGTTCGAAGGATCTATGCCCACAGTCTCACATGCGACGAAGACATGAGAGCATGGCTTATGCAACAGCTTCGGCTTGTTGCATAAGTAGTTAGGTTCGTTTACATGATCTCCAAGATATACCTCGTGGGTAACAAGAGTACGAGCCGTCCCAAATCTAGCTCTATCCCGGAGGAGCATGTCGAAATGATGTTCCCTATTTCCCATTACGTGCACCGTGTGCAATTAGCCCTTCTCTGTCTTTGCCTTCATGTATGTCATAATTTTTTAGGAGTACGATGTTTGTGAGTTGGCTGCATGAAGTGCAGCATTTGCATGCCTCTATTTGAAATAGCCAATTGTGCCATGTAAAACACCTTCCACGATGCAACAAGGGGCTGAGAACGAAGGCCCCTGAGAACCCAATTGTACACCTCGGTAGGGTTAGTTATCATTATGTCGTACCTCATGCTTTCTGTGTTGTACAGCAGGGACTACTTCTCCAATAGCTCTTCCTCGATCTATTGCGAGAAGCATTGATGTTCCGTGAGCTCCTTCTCGGACTAGCTACATCAGGCTCACCCAATGTTGTGAGGCATTTGGGTTATGCCGCCCTAGGCATGGCCAGTCCCTTGTTCCTCTCGTCAACGTGCTTTCTGATGTGCTCGTCTGATAATGCACACAAAGAATCAAATTTTCTCTGTTGGTTCTGCATAGCCAGCCTCTTGAACAGCTTCATCAATGGTTGCTTCGGGAACTGGTTGAAGAAGTTGGCCTCTAGGTGACGAATACACTATCTGTTCCTCATATCCAACCAAGGGAAGGGCTAGTCAGGGTCTTTCTAAAGTTTTTTTATAGCCTTCACTATCTCGACGTGGCGATTATGGATTATGCACACATCAGGACAAGCACCTACAACTCCAACCATCATATGTCTAAGGACCCACAATTAGCTGTCATAATTCTCACTTTTCACAAATGCAATGGCCAGGGGCAGAATTTGATTATTGCCGTTAACGCCAATGGTTGTAAGGATCTGACCATTGTATTTGCTGGTCAAAAAGGTCCCATCAATTGAGATCACAGGAAGTATATGCCTGAATGCCTCAATACATGCACCGAAGGCTAAGAAGACCCTCTGCAACACCGCAAAACCTAGCGGCCTTGTAGATGGCTTGTCCTTCACAGCAATGTATGTGCTCGGGTTCTTGTCCTACAGCACCGAAAGTATACGAGGAAAGTTGTTGTATGCCGCCTCGAAAGACCCGAACCGTTTTTCCAAAGTCTTCTGCTTTGCACGTCACACCTTCATATAACTAATTTTACACTTGAATTTCTTATTAATAGCCACCATGATGTGCGTGATCTCGATGTCCTTCTTTTCCACTATCTCTCCATTCATCAAATTGACTATAAATGTGGACGTTAGGTTACGATGCATCGGTAAAACACTACTGAGAATGCAGGAGTGCGGCTCCATCTTTGACACAATCCAATGAGTCTCATACTTTGGTCTACGTGCATGCACCCTCCAAGGACAACCGATCTGCTCGCACTTCACGGTGTACTGCTCCTGGCTAGATTTCATGACCTAAAAAGTCCGCTGCATGGACAGGGCCCACAGATTGATAGAATCCTACAACGATGCCTTGTCAGCAAATATTAAATGCAACCGAATCTATGTGCCATGATACTCCTACGGTGATTCGTGCTCGTCATGCGCAGTAACACCATTAGCATCAAATCGGTTCCATTCCTGCAGGATGGGAGCTTCGTCCTCATCAGAATTGTCCTCATCATCCTCCTGTATAGCTTCTTCTTTAGCCCAAGCCATCCGGTCATCACTCTCCATTTGATGCACTATGTACTTCATATGCTCCCCTTCATCAGCTTATCATGTAGGCTCATCATGTTGTGACCCTTCTTCCTCTTCTCCATGTACCGCATCAGTCTCTTCACGAGCAACTATCTTCTCTTGACCAACATGATGGGTGCCTAAGCTGCTCACACTCCCAAATGATACCCATCTACACGACCTTGTACAACTACTATTGGGCATGGTCGCACAAGCATCACACACTCGTATCCACGACACCGACACCCTTGTACAACCCCTTCCACGAAGCAGTGCACATCAATATTCTCAACTCCCATCTGATATCTGTGGGAGACTGGCTCCAAAGATCTTGTATGATAACATTGCACACTTCAAAGTCCAAGGAGAAACTATGGGTGAGCTAGTATCATATCCGCGATTTGAGAATTCTCGCCGTCCGGATATACCAGAGTGGCTTGCGCAAAACCACTCAAGTCAACACCATTTGGACCTTCACGAACAGTACCGACACCGTAATGCACTTTCAATGTAGTGGGTATCGGCATTACTGATGTCTGCATGCAAATATTTTTAATGTTGCAACTAGTCAAATCGCATCACACATTATGGAAATACTGATGTACTGTAATTTATATTTCAATGACAATTTGCCTATCATGACCAATTACACTATCCTCATAGCATAACCTATATTTATTCGCATCGACATCCCTCCCATTCCTCCGACCCAATACGCATGAACTCCCTATCGGCTCCCACGTGCACTGACGCCGCTCTTCTCTCGCTGCTCAAGCTCTCTCCTACATGACATATTAATTTAAATACCAATATACCAGTTATAACGATATGTATAATTTTTCAATGTACTAACGACATTATATTCATTTGTAATCAATCATAAATATTACGTATTAATGTTTTGCACGAAACAAATTTTTTACTCCGTACAAACGTTTTAACTGAATTTTTAATAACTATAATTTTCTATGGATACTTATTTTATACATAATATTGACTAAATTTTCTACAACTATAATTTTATATGGATGCTAATTTGCTACGAATGTTAATTTTCTACAACTATAAGTTTCTACCGATGCTAATTTTCTATAACTACATTGATTAAATTTTTTACGACTATTTACTTCATACCAAAGTTGTGCTATTCTTTTCTACAACTATAATTTTCTACAGATCCTAATTACACACTAAACAAACTATTTATTATACAAAAAATATTGATTACAACATATAAAAAATTTTACCTCACGAAAATAGCAGAATCTTTCCTTTCTCTCCCTCTCCTCTCCTCTTCTCTCTTTTTCTTCCCTCCTCTCTTCTCTTCTTTGTTTCCCTTCTCCGTTTTGTCTGTGCGGCGGCAGTGGCAGATGAAATGGCCGGGGGCTCGGCCGAGCGGCTCATTTATATGCGCCTCTAGTTGCCAAAGGGTTGGGCGACTGGTCGCAGTCGCCTAACCCTTCGGCGACTGCAATTATGTCGCCCAACAGTCTATGGACAGCCTATGTGTCGTGCGGTCGTTTGGGTGACAAATTCTAGTCGCCCAACGGTTCGGTGACTGGAGGTCATTCCTGTAAAAAATATTTACGTGGGTATATTTCTGTTATTTCGAATAAAAAATAGATTATTTACCCAAAAAAATCTAGGGTTTACCCCAATCATATCCCATATTTCGATTTTTACCTGGTAAGGCAGCTCACCACTTGATTTGTGCACTGGATTCTGTGATCTTATAAGTTGTGAATACCTCTTGTTTTTACATCACACATTATCTGGGATTAAGTTGAAATGCCTGGCTTGCCTAACTTTTTCAATGTCAATCTCAACAGAAACACATGGCAAGTTTGGAAGCCAAGGCAGCAGAGCAGGTGGTTGAAGCGTGCGTAAGGACAGAGTCCGTGAGGAAGTGTGTTTTCACCTCATCTCTATTGGCATGCGTGTGGAGGCAAAACTATCCTCATCACCGCCGGTTTCCTACCACCATCGATGAGAACTGTTGGAGTGATGAGAGCTTGTGCCGTGATAACAAGGTGAGTAGCAAGGAGAAAGCAAAAATGCATGGCTATATCGAATAGCAATATTCCCCTTTGATGCCTACGTACATAACTCAAAACAAATTCGTTTTATGGAGATAAGCAGTATTCTAATGATGGGACCTGAACTTGTTCAGCTGTGGTTTGCGCTTGGCAAGACTATGGCGGAAAAGGCGGCCTGGAGGGCAGCACGGGGCAGGGACCTGAAGCTTGTGACGATATGCCCCGCGCTGGTAACAGGGCCAGGATTCCGGAGACGAAACTCTACTCCTTCCATCGCGTACCTCAAAGGTTTCTCTGGACCACGTACAGTCTGCACAGTACTGCTTACTGTATCTGTCAATCGACAGCCCAGTCGGAGTTGTTCACCGTACCACACCGACGGATTATTTCATCTGCAGGAGCGCATGCCATGCTCGCGGGAGGCCTGCTCGCGACGGCGGACGTGGAGATGGTAGCGGAGGCGCACGTCCGCGTGTACGAGGCGATGAGCGGCACGGCCGGCGGGAGGTACATCTGCTACGACCACGTCGTCCGGCGCGCCGAGGAGTTCGCCGAGCTGGAGCGGCAGCTGGGGCTCCCGAGAAGGGCGCTCGCGCATGGCGGCCCCGACGACCGGGCGGCGCCGTTCGAGCTCTGCAACCGGAAGCTGGCGAGGCTGGTGTCCTCGCGGAGGAGGTGCACCTACGACGCCTACTACCCCGTCGCGTACGACTGAAGCTCCGGCGAGCTAAGGGCTCATCGGGAGGGAACGAACGAGAGGGTCTTGTACAGAGTAATAAAGCTAGCTAGAGAGAATTTTGTACAGTCTAACTATCGAAATCCGGCCGGAGAGAACACCACGAGGCACACGGGAAGATAGCGGGAGAAGCACGGAACGAAAGTGTGAAACCACAGACTACATACTGAGTGTTTTAATCGGCCGTAACAAGATGGTTTTTAGCTGAAGCTTTTAATTTTTTTTGTTAAAATTGAGGAGTAACGGATTGAAATTAAATAGGAATTTAAATAGGAATGATCAGAAGAAATAGTTATTAAAATATAATTAAAAACAATTTTTAGAAGATGTAAATGAAGAAGAGGGACGGAGCCCGAACAAGGGCTTTTAAAAGCAACTTAAGAGACTTTTATAAGCGGTTTATAAAAACTAAACCGCTTTTAAAAGTCGTCTAAAGATATCCATTTAAAAGTTAATGTGTTGGAGTCAGTGTTCGGCTTCTACAAAAAAAACAATCCTATTTCGGAACTCCGGGTCTGTTTTTTTCCCAAAGGTTTATAATTTTTAGCTGCGGTTTATGGCTTTTAGACTATTCAAACGAGAGATTACAGAGTAACAGAAATTCACGTGTGATTTTTACTGATATAAATGAAGTCGGTACAGCATATATTATAATTAACTAATAGATTTTATTTTAAAAAGATATTTTGTTTAAAAAGGTAGTTGCCGTAAAAAAAAGCTAAAAACTGAAGCCGGTAGCCAAAACCTGGAAAAGAAGATGCGCTTCCTCTCTGCGCGCAGCGCGCGTAGTCATTTCGTCGAGCGCCTTGCAGGCGCGCCAGTAGCGATGGGGATTGGAGGCGGTTGGCGTTCGGCCGTCGTGTATCGGTGGATAATGAGACGATGCAGCGACGCGCGGCGCGGGGCCTGGAGTTGGGCGGTCGCTGGGATCGATCCCGCATTCCCGCCTCCGCCGCTTTGCGCACCCTACCCTGGCCCTCTCCAGTCGTCCACCCCGAGCAACGCAACCGTCCACCGGCGCGCGCCGCGGCTCCCCCTCCGCGGACGACTTCGCAACCAATTAGCGGTTGGCCTCCTCTCCCGCTCCAATTATTCTACACTATTTGGCTGGCTAGTCTTCCCTTAAACACAGGTCGATGATAGCTGGGGACTCGATCTATCCCCATTCCCCCAGCAGTGGCAGCATCTCAACAAGTTTGTACTACGCTGCTACTATTAATTTGCCCACGTATTACGATAATGCAGAATTATGCTTCTATGTTTATCCCCTTTTATGTATCTCACACGACGCATGCATCATACATCACTGGATAGTGGAAACACGGCACGAACACCATCCCATATCATCAAGTTCCTATATTTCCTTCCAAAAAGGAAGCTTGGCACATGCCCATGGCAACCATATCCTCACAATAGCTGCATATACCCACACCACACGGCGATTGTGCGAAAGGGGTCGGAAGAATCACGACGACCGCCTTAACTGGTGAGCACCAAGAGTATGGAGTTCCCCGGATCACGGTACTTCCGCTCGTTCAGAGAGCTTCAACATAGATCACGATCTGACTGTACGCTGTTCCCGGCTGGTTTGCCAATCTGCAAACAAGATATGGGAGGGATGGTGGGGGTGTAGAGCTCCCCGAAAGCTTGCCAGCAGAAGGGGTTGTACAGGTGGTACTGCGGCACTATCAGGGGTTTGAGTTGTATCCCAGTAAGAGTGATCTCTGAACAAGGCGAGCTGTCGCTGCACGCCAAGTGGGCAGGCTTAATTGTGAAGGTGCCCCTGATGTTCTCATACTGGACACCTGACACCGCCACCGCTGATGTTTGGTTTCTGCAGGTTGTTCTGTCACAGTAAAATTGGTCTATCATGATAGGTGTTTGAACTTCTGACACTTGTATGTTTGAGAATCTTATGCCTTGAACCAGCCCTGAACCACCCTGCATTGACGACTCAGTGCGTTTAGCCCTGTGAATACGATGGTCCTTTCTGGACGAACAGCGTTGGGTAGTCAGATTATGCTTACCTGCCAAGTCTTGATTCTGACACCAGTCATTGTTTTGAACATGTTGACATCTCTGACAGTGACGTTAGAGACACATGCTTTTGTGTTGTACCTCCCGAGGCCACCAATGCTGATCCCATGGCCTGGTCCACAGTTCACATTATGTATGTTTATGTCGCTGCAGCCTGTCTGGATGGAAACGCAGTCATCACCTGCATTGCACAAGGCAAAGATTTCATGTTAAATTTTGATTTCAATCTTTTCTCTTTATAGAGAAATGATTATACTGTTCTGGAGTAGATTCCAAAAGTCAACACTTCGGGTGTTTCTACTAGTGTTTTTCAGCTTACTCCCTTAGTCCTGAATCTTGTCCTTTTTACTAGTAAATGTACTGAACAGAGGAATTGGCTTTTGTTTATTCTATGCAATTAGCTAAAGTGACTTATTAGCAGACTAGGTCTTTATATCTACATAGGACATGAGGTGGCTTCTGGACTAAATTTCTTGTTAATGTATTCCACGAGTGCAAAGGTTGTGTGCATTGGCTAAGTACTTTTAATCGAGTTTTATGAGGATCATTACCGCAAGCCAGGTTAGTGTGGTGAATGTTGACATCTTTGGAGTTTTGCAGGTGTATTCCATCAGTGTTGGGACTATTCTCAGGGGAAGAGATGGTTATGTCATGAACCATCACTCCTTGACAGCTGTCAAACTTGAGATGACACTGTGAGCTGTTGACGATGCTGATACCAGTTACTGTGACATTGGAACTACCATAAAACCTCAACGCCTGCATCAGAGTACGCAACCATGCCTGTTTAGTTTGTTTTGGTATGCAATACCAATATGTTCAAGTGCTGCAATAATAATCTGCTTACCGTAGGTTTAATCTGTGGCATCTTCTCCAGCTCCACATTGTACTGTTGGAAAGCATCCAAAGTAAGCAATTAAATTTGTCTACTTTTGACTTGTCTATAAGTAGGATGTTGTTAGATGATCAGGCCTTACTGCATCAACATCATCATCATCTGGATCTGAATAGGTCCACCATTCTTGCCCCCTACCATTTATGACACCACTGCCTTGAATTGCTATTCCATTTAGTTTCGTGAACTCAAGCCATTGAAGCAAACCAGAACCCCATGCTCTTGCACTCGTTTGAGCTAAGAGAGTTCCATCCAGCTACAAAATGAAAACACAACATTGAATACCAGCATTTCTTCTTTAGGCTGTTCTCCAGTTTGACTTTTTTTTTCTTGTTGTTGCATAATTACCACACTGATCGGAATGTGGGCGGGGGATCTGGATTAGATAGGCTATATAGCTTTTATTTTGATTTCCCATCTTTTGACAAACAAATATAATCCATTTCCTGAAGCTTTTTAGATGTTTTATTGAACACCGAAAACAGTACAAGTGTATAGCACTATTGGACCATAATAGAAAATATTCAGCAAGTTTTAGTCACAACCTCCAATTAAATTTCTTGGTTGAGTTGAAACTGGTATACGTCTAGAATTTGGTAGGTGTGCAAAGAGTGTAAAACTACAGCCATGTCCTTTTATGACTAAAACTGTGGTGCATAGTATATATAGTTTCTTTCAAGTAATGGATATATAGTTTCTTTCAAGTAATGGAATACTTATTTCTAGTGATGATCATGTTTATTTAGGATTAGGAGTAGAATTACCTGGAATAGAATGTTTGGTTTACAGTAAGGCCCAGAAAATGAGATTGGGCCAACAACGAACTCGAGTTCAGATGGTACGAGAACCGTAGATGCCTCCACCTTGCACGCAGCTGCCCATGCTGCTTCAAAAGCCTGTATATGTAGACAATAACTAAGTTCAACCTTATTGGGAAAGGACACTGCACTGTGTCATCATAGCATGAATGGTGAGCCCAACTGGATAGCTCAGAGCCTCAGATCCCAAGTGCGGTCCGAAGTTTCTTTTACTGTGCACTATGTGGTTATCATCAGCATACGTGAGAGAGATAAAGAAAACATATTTTTATTTTATAGAAGCCCATGATTATGTTGCTAGTGGAATTAAAGGATAATTTCTCAGGTGATAGCAATAAATATAATTGAATTTCAATTTCCTTGGTTCTCTTAAAAAATAGAACACAGCAAGAACTGACAAAGAGAATCAATAGCTCTATACTGAATTCGAGGTTTGTCATATTCTTTGGGAATCACAAGGGTACAGTTGTTAGGTTATCTTATTTCCGGCACATGAAAGAAGTCTTGCAAGTACCATGTAAAGTTTGCACTCTTGTGAACCACTCATCTACATGATGCTCATTTTTGAACTCCTAGACCTCAAATAAATACTGTATCCAGCATGATGTGTAAGGACATATGCCTTTACGGAAACACAGCCAATCATGTGAGAAAAGAACGATCTAAACACAAAGATGTAATCAAGTTTGTGGCATCATATGCACTTGTCCTTTCATGTGAAATTCCAACTCTCAAGAACATGTGACGTGTAACAGTTTTCAAAGGCCAATACATGGGAAAAATCATGTGGACTTTTTTCAAATAAAAAACAGTAATTTTTGCAAGCACGTCCTTGCAGAATGCTAACTTTAAAATGTATGCTTTAAGGAGGCCTTCTGCACAACATGCAGTCAATCTGAAAGAATGGAATTAGATGACATCCATTTGAAATTAAATTCCAAGACACGTGGCATGCTAACATCAGATACTACAATGGTAATGATATGTTCTGCAGACGAGCCTAAAGACGAGGCAGACACTGAACAGAAACTCTAATTCAGAATGTGTGATGTAGGTGACAATGCTTTTTAGTTGGAAGCAGACATTTTGAGAAGCAGTGCTGGCTACCTGAGTATCATCTGTAACTCCATCACCCTGGCCTCCAAAATCAACCACGTTGAAGACTGTCTCCTGTGATGGTGCTGTTGGTGGTGGTGGTGGCAGCTGAGGCGGTGGCGGAGATGGCGGTGTATAACCATTTCCAACACTTGGTGTTGGCATTGTTGGACTCTGATGCCCTTTGCTCTGGACAGGGCTTTCGCTCGGGCTGACGGGCACGTTTGGGCTTCTGCTTGGGCTTGGCTGGTATGGATTCTGATATCCTTTCTTGTATTGCCTGTGGGAATTGCCATTCTTCCCTTTTCCTTTTCTTCTCAACATAGAGGTGGAGGGCACCTTCTTTTGCCTCCAATGCCTGCCACTTCTTGCATCACAGACGCCAGCGCTGGAGCACAGAACAAGCAAGACAAGGAGAAGCAGAAGGGTGAGCCCTTTTAGACGAAGCCTCATCTTTGTGTTTGTAACTTTGTATCTATCTCCTGTTTGGAGAGAGTAGTGTCTGTATGTGTTTGGAAGGAAGATAGGCAGGGGATAGAGTAGTGGCTTTGAGGAGGGAAAGAGGAGGGGGTTTAAATAACGAGCTTCATGGTCATATTTGCTTCCTTAATGTTGGAACAAAGAAATGGAAATAAAGGGTGGGGCATTGCAGGTTTGGGACCCCAACTCACGGGCATGTTTGGGAAGCATGAACTGCAGTCTTGCAACTACACATAATTTAAGGTGTCGTCTGATCGTTTTTTAATTTTGTGCATCACCATCACAGTTTTATCCTTTGTTGTTTCCTTTATGGAGTTCTCTTTATGAGAATTGGTTGTGGAGGAATCCCCCCCCCCCCCCCCCCTCAAGGCTTGGCCCTCCCCACTTGCCATAATTAAGAAAAACTACACTAGGTAGCTTATCTGTACTTCTGTACTACTGGTTCACGGGGAAGTAGCATGTCTTTGTACCTATTCGAGTCATGTGCCACTAGTTTAGTGCAAGACACGATGAGCCAGGAGATTAATAGTGCAAGACTAGGATCATGGCTGAAATTATGTTATAGCTGGCTAAAATTATACTGTGACTAGCTGAAATTATATTGTAACTGAAGGTGATTTATTTGGCGTAATTAAATTTTTTAAAAATAAAAAAATATATTAGTTCATCACGGATAGCGCAAACGAATACGAGAACAAAAACCGGTAAAAAAGCTAAAAGTTCAGAAAAGACAAAATTTATGTATAGTAAAAATAAGTCAGAAATCAAAACTCAAGTCGAATTGAGCGGGACGTAAACGGGCTCCTTGCTTCGTAGTTTCCAGTTAGTTTTCTATTAGCAAACTATTCTTAGAGCAGAAAACCATGGCAGGGCTTTTTTCATGCATGCTTCTAGTCTGGGAACTAACCCGTGAATCTCTTTATTATTACTCATGGTGGCTTCTGATATCCCTCGTATCCTCGGATGCAGGTAATTCCAGGCTAGGCTGCTTATAAAAACTATAGAACAGTTTTGCAGTTCTACTGACTGTACATGTTACCTGTGAGCTGACTTTATGATTGCAAAAACCAAGCGCAGACATGTGAGTGTGTGTGGCTAGCGAGAGAAGAAGGGGCCCCAACGCAAAAGCCTAATCAACCACCAACCTTCCCTCCAGAATCTCCCATCGCCACCCGTGCCCCCTTCCACGGGCCTGCTGCTGCTTCCCCTCCTCTTCCCTTGTATGAATTATGATGAATCTGTCTTCAGTGCATGGATGCGTGGCTGCGGAATGCGCCAGGTCGCCTGCAAAATATATCGGGGCTGTACGTATATACGCGTGCAGGTGCATACTCCTACAGGCCAAGAACGCATGTTGTTAGCTAGCTAGCTATGCCTGTAGCGTGCGCTGCTACGGGCCACGGTTCGTTGATTAGCATCGGATCCATTCATTAAGAGGACTATTATCGCACGGTATCCTGTTGGAACACAATTCAACGGGATAGCCGCTCTCCCACTCTCTATGTAGCTCCCCGGCCTTTCTTCTATTGCCGCTCCCTGCCTTCTTCCCTGCCTCTCCCCGGTTATTTCCCCACTGCCGTTGCCACTCCCCCTCCCCTTTTTTCTCTAGCACGAGCAACTCCACACCCCCCTGCTCCTCCTTCACCACCAGCGACCGGGGGCAACCTCGCCACCTAGTTGTGCCCCCATCTCCCTCTCTCCCGCTGCTACCACCCGACACCCTCCACCGCTGTCCACCGTCGGACCACTGCCTCTCCGATCTCTCTCTATGTCCGGGGTGCAGTGAACCCGTCGTCGGTGGTGAAGAAGGGGGAGGGTGGCGCCAGAGTTGAATAACGAGGTGGATCTAGATAAAATATAATAATAAAATTACAATATTATGAAAATATTCTTAACAATGATCTAGTTTTCTATAGCCAATCTAGATAATTTTAAATTTATTGGCAGTCAAATTTTAAAAAGTTTGACGGCACGTATTTTAGTAAGTCAAGTAAAAAAAGAAGGAAGTAAATACTCCATAACAACTCCATTGCATGCCTCAAGTTTTTGATGGTACTTGGGCAGCTGATGCCTTATGGCTGCAACTGATGAGTTTTATCTCTAGTACGAGTGTTTATACGAATGTACTGAATGTTGATAAGTCGTTTCGAAAATATTATCTTGACAAATCGTTCCAAAAAGACCACAAAAAATCGTCTGATTTATTTATTCAGAAAAAACTATTTTAAAAAATAATTAAAAAACCATTCAATTTATTTATTTAAAAAAACTATAAGACATAAGCTGAAAAAGGAGGCTAGAACAGCTGGTCAGCAGCAGCAGCGGTACTAGGGTTAACCTGCTGCCCGCTTGGAATCCGTCTACCACATTTTCCTTTCCCGGCCCCCAAAACCGTTAAGAACGAACTCCCGAGTACTTCCAAGTTTCCAACTCGACCTGACAGAGTCTCAAGGTTCCAACCAAGCAGCTCTGTTCTATGCGCCAGTACCTAGCGCCACAAGCTCGTAAATTATGTACGTATACGCGCAGTGGCAACAAGCAGCATCCATAGAAATATAGAACAGAGTACAATGGCAAGGGATTTGCGCTCAACAACAACCTATTCTCCTGTACCCGAATCGTCTGGACCTGCCTGAAGAGAGGCTCCCAACCTTTGTTGGCTCCTGAGACACGCATGCAATGTCTGCAGCGGATTGGTGGCTTGACATCGCTCGCGTTCACGGGCTGCTGCACTGGTTGTCTCTTCTCCCTCCTCAGCAATTTTACACTCTTGAGATCCATCGCCTCATCTGTCACGCATCGTGTCATTGTCCCTCCGGCCGAATTATTGTTCTTCATTAGATTAAACTGTCCATTTGCAAGGGCCTGCTCGATCGAGACAACACGCATTCTTGTCAGTAATCGTCGCAATCTGCAAGCACGTGACCTTCCGGTACGGCGTGGCTGTCTCGATTTAGAAATTTAGGATCCAATCAGCTGCTCATGAGCAATTTTGTGACAACTGACAAAACATGAACAGCGAATGAGACCGGTGTTAGCTGCCGAGCGCGGCGGCAGTGCAGGCCGTGTCTCCCTCCGGGCAAGTTGCACCGGCGAAGCAACGGATTTGGCGGCACAGATGGACGGCACGGGACGCAGCGTCGCACCGTTCGAGTTGCGACGAACCCTGCTCCTGTAAGCCACTGGGAAATTATTAGTAGACCCCTGGTGGCCAGTGCCGGACGGTGCCTCGCGCCGGTGATGGCAACGGCGGAGCAGTTCGCCGCAGGTGGCCGTGGCGTGCGATGCGAGGGCATATTGGGCTGCATTTGTAACTAGGCTTCAGCCTTTCAGAAGTAAAGAAGTAGAGTCGGGTAAGATTGGACCTCAAGGTATGATCCAGTGTGCCGCCAATGTCACGTACACTGGGCCAACTCTTAAGATTTCTTTCGTGTTTTTTTCTGCATGACGACGACTGGCCGCACACCTCCGATCCCGAGAATCTGAACTGCTTTAAAAAAAATTGAATTGCATCATGTCATTTTGTCAAAAGGGTGTGTGTAGACAACTCTAGGATGTTTTGTCCCTAAAAACATCTAAAATTTGGGCCCTTAGATCAAAGTAGTCAACCGTCATCAAAATCAACATACCACTCTTGTTCGTGGTTTTGATCATTAATGGGCCCGCCGAATGAACAGGTCTGGATCTAATAACTTGTTAATCGGGCCATAAAAATATCTACTGGACCGGTATGAAATCCTATCGAAGCCCAAAAACGATCTATCGGTTTCTAAAAACAACTATCTATCGAGAAAAACAAAAGAAAAAAAATCAAAGAGGTACAACAGGGGCGTATAGAAGAAAGAAGGGAAAAAAGAGATCGAGATACAACCCACGGAACCCATCACAGTGAAGTACAGTAGAAACACTATCAACAGAGCATCCGGAAAGAAGAGCCCGGTAAAATCGAGTTGCATCAGGGAAGAAAATGATTTCCTAAAAAGTTAAGGAAAATATGATTAATTGTGGAAGGGTCAATACCCGATTAGCATTAGGCATAACACATTCCTTTGGCCCATCAGATCTTAGGATCCATCTTAAGAAATGCTTCAGTACATACACTTTTTTTTATGAAAGTAAAGCAGTAATTGTGGAAGGGTCAATACCCGATCTGCATTTTTTTTATGAAAGTAATGCAGAGACAAAACTTTGCACTGACCGTTTCAGGTGGCGCTCAGTTGGGCTAAAATAAACTGATTTATAGCTAAAATTATACTGTAACTAGCTGATTACAAACAAAACTAAACCAGTTTATAAGTCATGGATCATGTACAAACTGAAAAGCTAGTTCTTCAGTCATGGATTACACACATAGCACTAGTCTATAACGCAAAACGAGGCAGCCTCTATAAATGAGAGCAAGTCCAATAATAGAGCCAAGTGTTTGGCTATAAGTCAAGTTAAGTCAAGTTATACAATAATTTGTCTACAAAAAGTTTTTTATTATTATATGGTACCATGTCTCACATTCTCTTTCCTATTCCTCCTCACATGCATTTATTATCTAGGCTCACTCTCTTTCCTCCACATAGGATATATGCTGATGTGTACATACATATAGCTAGCTGACTCAGAGCATTAGAGATACCCTAACCATTAGTCCGCACAGATCCGATAAGATCCAAATCATATCCATATCAATCTTATAGAGATCTAATGCTCTAAAATTTAGATTTTCCAATAATGTTTATCAAATCCTATGTCATAAAGTAGAACCGATGCCGTTGAGTTGTCGAACCGTCTCGGCCACCGCTTTCCAGTTACCAGAATGCCCTTGTGTTTTATGCAAGCATTGTATTCGCTATGTTGCTCCAAGAGATGGTTTTATTGGCCCTATTCTTGTGGCTTCATGTTGTCTCAGTAAATTATTATTGATTGAACTAATAAATTCTAGCCAAAGACGTTCACAAAAAAACAGCTCATGTTTCTATCTCATGTGAATGGTATTCCCCATGTTTCATGTTTCTCTCATGTGATTGGTGTTCCCCATGTTTCATGTTCTATACAAGCATTGTGTTTTGGTTCATATAAAAATCAGCGTACTCTACTCTAAGACCTCGTTTGGCAGAGCTCTAACTCTAGGAAATCTGTAGCTCTAGGAAATCGTGGATCTAGAGTTGCAGACATGTTAAGTGCATTTACATGACTCATTTCATTTATATTATATATTAAATAAAAATATTTAGATCACTTTAATTTAGTCAACAAACTATAAATCCAGTATAGATCTCGGAGTTAGAGCTGTGCCAAACGGGGCCTAATTACGCGAAACGACCGTTTTTCTGCACGCATTCGAAAGTTCAAACGAACCACGTCGCACACGATTCAACTTAAGAAGAAACTACTCTCTTCGTTTGTTGAGATTAGTTTGATCGGCTAAGTTTGACGATCAGACAAAATACCTGAGGCTACGGTTCTACTGTGCTACACATGCGTAGTCCCGCCGCGTGCAACCGTACAAAACACCCCCCAAAAACGTTGCAGCGTCACTGGTACAATGATTCCCACCCGTCTAATTGTACTGGAACAGGCTAGTCGGCTCCGGCCAGACCGAAAACGCCGTCGCCGGTGACGGCCCCGGCGGAACGACGTTGAGCCGCCACGCGAGGAACGGCGCTTCGGCGGCGACGTCGCCGCACGGCTGCGCCTCCTCCCCGTACGACACGGCGCGGGGCGCTTTCGGCGCTAGCCCGTGCGCACGCTGCGCGCTGTAGCCGCACCCGGCGCCGCCGCTCTCCGCCGTTGCCGCCGCGCGCCGCTCCTCCTTCTTGAACCTGATGCCACAGGCGTTGCACAGAGACTGCACCAACATACATGTACAGGCAAAAGTCATGAAACGATCGAGACTCTTAAGAGCATACATGGACTGTGCGGTGGTGTTAGACGTAACGATGCCAGTGATCGACACGACACGCTTGCTAGCTCAGGCGGTTATCACATGACAAGTGACATTGTGATGTCAGGATGTCACATATTGGCTTGTTCTCCCCTGATTAATCTTTGGTAATGATCGTCTAAAAAAAACTTGGGTAATGCAATTAACATGCATTCTATTGTAGTATTGTTAAGAAATTAAATCTGTAACTAGTAGTTGAGCAAATCTAAAACTTAGCAAAAATTAATGCATGCAGTGCTGTTGCAGCAAGAACACGAAGAGCAAGTGAGCATGCGTGTATACCTTGGGTCCGCGAGGGCCGTTCCTCCAGAGCGGCGTCGACGTGGTGCCGCAGTTGGCGCAGCGGCGGTCCAGGAGCGGACCGCGCCCGACGCTCCCAACGCCGCCCTTGGCAACGCCGGCCGCAACCAGCTTGCCCTGATGGCAATAGTAGGACTCGGCGGCAGGGTCCGACGAAACGGTGGCTGACACCGACGGATACGCGAGCGCCCCGTGCTTGGTCTCCGGCTCGGCCCGGCGCGACGACGGCATCCCGAGCGAGAGCGTGCAGTCCACAGAGCCCGTGGACGACGACGAGGCGGGGGAAGGAGACGTTGTGATGGTGCTGTGGTCGTCGCAGGCTTCCTCCACCGGCGGCCACTGGCCTTCGGGGAAGAAGAGAGAGAAGGTGGACATCATGGCGGGGCTACTGACGTTTCGGCTGTAATGGTGAAGCATGGTGCGTCACAAAGCCACAGTACTAGCTCCTATTAAAAGCGAAGCGTCGAGGAAGATAGAGCTGGCACGGTAGTGGCGGGACTGTGGGAGTAGGAGTGCAGGTTGTGCAAGTAAGCCAGGTAGGCAGCTAGGATATATAGGATCTGGCTCACCGTACAAAGGTTGATTTGCCTCAGAGATGGAGTAGATTACAATTTGGGTTTAAGGGCTGGTCTTTACTGCTGCCGCTTATTATTTTTTGTTAAAATTTTTAAATTTTAGCTGTTTATAGTAAATATTATAGAGAGATACTTATTTACGATTTTAGCTGGTATAGAAGTTGGGCTTTTAACGTATACCACAATCAACTTTTAGACCCCATCTTAAGAAAATATTTCGTTTGAAAGTTAGGTACGGTAGCAAAAGCCAAAAGAACATGCCCTAAATGACTGCTGGTGCTGGGTAACAAGACGCTCGTTTGCTTCTATACTGTGATTTATAGTTTTTTATTTAAAATTTTGAATTCTATCTTATCCGGAACGAGAGAATACAGGGAGGTACTTATATTTATTTTTGACTAATGTAAATAAAGTTAAAATAGTATCTACTATAATTAAGTTATAAATATCACTTTAAAACGTTCTATTTAAAAGCTAATTATTATAACATACCAAGTCATAAGTCCAAAAACAGTACGGACTAGCTAGAGCTAGCTAAGATGAAGATAAGCTAAGTTAGGAGTAGCTTTTTAATTTTATATTTTTTTACTTTTTAGCTTTTCCATCTTTTTTCTCTTTATTTTTTATATTATCTGTGATAATATAATTTTTATTATTTTTAAACTTAATTATATCGAATAAATTAATAATTATTATAATATATTTTTATGTGCTACAGTAAAAAAACCGATAAGCTTAAAGAGCCCTGTGAGGTTCTCCCAAAAGATCGTGCAGGTGCAGTGTAGGCGCGTCATATATAGCAATGACGAGTGACTGTTCCGGCCTTTTACATCATCATAACATAACAGGACCGGAGAGTGGAGCGAGCTGGCAACGCAAGCTCCGAGCCAGAGCTCGGTAAGCAGGCACAGGCGCCTGCGTCCCCTCCCAACCGATGTCACGTCGTACGGCCACCACCCCCGCCGCTCACTGACAGCCGGCCCGAGACGACGCGCGTACTCATCGACAGCGCGCAGGAAAGCTACTCCTCACCGATCTCGAGTCACTCTCCCGCTAGCGCGGTTGGCGTCGTCGCAACTGCGTGCGGTCAAAAGCTGGGGGGCATGTGACCAGCGGAACAGTCTCCCATGCATGCACGCATATTCTTGCTCACATTTGGCGCGCGGATCACGAGGCGCGCGCAGGCGCTGGGTCGGATAGCGTATTGTTGGTTGCCATGCCACCGGAACACGTACCGCGGCAGGCAGGGCTGGCCGCGTTGAGGAGCGTGCAACGTGACAGTCCTGCGCGCCTAGGAGGAGCCCTAGCCCACTGGCCTGCTCTCTCAGATCGGCACGTATCGCACCGCACGTACCGTCTCAGATCTGACCATTGGTAGTTGGTACGTGATGGTGCGTGTCACGCAGAAGGATGCACCAGACTTGTTGGCCCTGGCCTCCCGCGACCGCACGTAGCTGGGCTCGTTGCGACCGATCAACGCTCGTGTCAGCGTGTCGCGTCGCGCCGTGCTTGGTGATGCACCTAGACGTACGAGTCGGTTGGCGATGCACCTAGACGCTGCTGTACTTCACGTGCGCGCGAGTCGATGCGCGCTCTGTTTAACCGAACGACTGTGCGCTAGTACCACTCCAGTGGCTAGCTGCTTCTGCTCGCTCATCGGGGTATCGTATCGGGCAAAACTATGCGGACGATCACGGATTAATCACGTGTGATTTTGTCTCGATTTTTTCTTCTTCGACGCAAAAAATAACTATTCCCTGGGTGCAGTAGCCGTACTTTTTTTTATTGATTTTGGAGAAGGCTGTTATGGTCGTATGATTAGAAACCAAAGAAGCATCAAAAGGTTGAAAAGATCAAAGGAGGGAACGAGATAGTAAAATGCAGTAGGTAGGCGTGAAAGTGAAAGAGATTGGAAACAGAAGGCTAGAGCAGCAGAATTACAGCTTTGCAGCTATGCTTGACCCGTTAGCTTCAAAAGAGGCCAACCAAACATTGCGAATGTCCAGTCCAAAGAGCAGCACACCGGTCGGTCTAAGCCCCTCTCTCTCTCTCTCTCTCTCTCTCTCTCTCTCTCTCTGTCTATCCAGCTTTTCATGGACATCGATCGGCTTTCCCTTTTAGAATAGCACGAATCTCAGCATACCAAGATCGATCATAAATCAATGAATGAATGCATGCATCAATGAATGATACTACTAGCGACGAACTGAACTCAACGGGTGTGTATCGGTTGATCTTTCCTTCTTTCGATCGCCTCGAGTCAAAAGAACGGAAAGAAGCTTAGCTCAGGCTAACGAGGAAGAGGAGTCTAGCTTAGGTATCGATGCAATGTGCATGGGGCCACACAAACTTTTTCATGGGCTTGTTTAGAGCAAGTTTAATAGTACAGATAGCTGCTACCTCTAATACATTTCCATGTCATCAAAAGATAATGATGCAGTCAACTCATACAATAAGCTGGCTATAAGTTGTCTCCACAAGAGCTCTCAATCATTTAATACATACATGGGTATTGATAATTTAATACATGCATGGGTATAGCAATTAGTTCTATAGGTACATGCATGGATAATACCTCTTTTCCTGTGCTATAGCTTGACTCTTGCATGGGAGTCGGCTTGGCTCTCTCTCTCCTTTTCTCTCCCCTCCACATAGGACTATGCTGATATAGATTCTCTTATAGCTAGCACAGTCAGCCTTATTAAACTTGCTCTTAGGGATGCAATAATGAGTCGCTTAAACACGGATAGTGCACAGTGGCACACAAATTTTTTCGTGAACTTGGGGCTCTAGTAGTTGTACATCATGGGCACTCTCCGCAAGACCGCAACTACCGGCCCTTACTAGAAGATTGATTCCTACTAGTAGTAGTACATCATGGGCACTCTTCGTGAAAATGGGTTACTATTATTGGCATGTTCTTTTTCAACTTTTAACTTTAGTTTTTAATTTTTCTACAGTAATTAACTTTTAAACAAAATATCTTTTTAAGATAGGGTCTACTAAGTTAATTATAATACATACCGTACCGACTTTATTTACATCGGCAAAAACCGCACGTGAGTTTCAGTTACTCTGTAATCTCTCACACAAAAAGAACATGCCATATAACAAGCTGCTCGGATTCCTGGTTTTCGGATGAGGAATACAGGCGAACCAAGAAAAAGTTGACGCAATCTCTCTATGGAGCCGCTCAGGACCACAAGTGAGGTCCAGAGGTTCACAAGTCAGCTGCTCGCCCTTAGCCGTTTCTAGTCTAGATCAGCCAAGCGGGGTATCTCGTTTTTCAAAATGCTCCGAGCCTGTGATGGATTCCACTAGACTGACAGCTGCGCGGTGGCTTTCGATGAACTCAAGAAGCATCTAACCAACCTTCCAACTCTAGTTTCCCTAGCACTAGAGGCTCCATCTAGTGCTCGGTATACTTCGTCTCGTAGGCCCTTTAGGGAGCCAATACAAGATATACCGAACTAGATAAGTTGGATTACACGCTTCTAATGGCCTCACGGAAGCTCTGCCATTACTTGCTGGCTTACCACATCACGACGCCTTAGTAATTTCCCTTGGCTGAAATGTTGCAGAACAGGTGTTGGATCGAGAAGGCCGATTAGAGGGGGTGAATAGGTAGTCTAAAAAATCTTCTCTAATTAATTGTCAATTTCTATTTGGCTAAACCAAATAAATAACGCGGAAGTTTAACTCGAAAGGTTTAGCACAAATAAGGCCTAAGCAGCATGGTTTTGCTTGCTTAAGATGAAGCCCTTTATCATGAGAGACACTTGTTGTGGGGATGGCCCCCACCGACATCTATTTTGATAGTACCCTGTGGTAGGGGCGTTGTTGTAATAAGACCTTATGGTCATGTATATATACTTCCTTAGATTAACAAGGGAGAGAATATAGCTCATTTCTCATACTCAGTCTACTAGTTCCCTCTTCTATTGTTTGGCCCATAGCCGCAACATCCTCCAAATGAAGAGGCTACAAAACATTCATCCTTAAGCAACAATGCATCAATATTTGTTTATCACCATGTTGTGTTGATTGATTTGCTCTTGATTTAGTTAGTTTTTTCTCTTCTCTTCCCCCTTCTTGATCTTGTTGTACTAAGAACGTGCAAGAGATGAAGATAAGCTCTAAAAATCAATATTCACACATGTAAGCACTTGGTTGGCAAATTCATGAAGAGCCTCAGTTTTTGCTCTTTTTGGCTCTCCGAGTGGTTTCTTGATATAGCTATTTATATTCACCGTTTATACTTTTTAACTTATTTTTGGTGCAGTCTGCCTTCAAAGGAAGAAAGATCAAAATTTTGGCAATGATTGTCTTGATCGTTGATTGAAACAAGTTCCTGACATCCTAGAGAAGGGCATACTAAATTTAAGTGATTTAGAGCTTTTATTTGAGAGTTAGCTCAATTTTAGGTTTTGGACAGGTTTTGGTGTAGCAGAGCTTCACGAACTAAAAGATCCCAATTCTCTCATGTTCTTTCACGTTTTTAGTTGGGATAAATTCTTAAGGTCATGAACTAGTTTCGGTTCAAGTTTCAAGTCTTTTGGATCGACGGATCAAAAGTTTTCTAGGTTTGCGGATTTGAAATGGTGCAGTATTCATTATTCACGGGCTGAAATTTCTATAACATCGAGAATTGTTGGATTTTTTGTTTCTTAACCTTCATAGTTTCTTACAGTTATTGCAGTGAAGATTAAAAAAATACTTAAAAAAATTTAAATATACTATTCACCATCTCTCTTTTATCGTATCGGTCCTACTCCACTACTCTAGTTAATGGCACAGATTAGTGGACCCCACACGATTGGCCACAATTAACAACTAGTCTAGTTTAGTGATCTCAAACTTGAAAGTCACGTGGACTTGCACGGGTGATGGCAAAACATTCAGCTATTCTATCAATTAATTAAGGGTACCACTAATAATATTATTTTAGCTATCTCTTAGCTATAAGAGGTGAGAAAAGAGAATGTGTTATATATCTCTTTATGTAAGTACGGTAATGTAGTGTGAGGGAAAAATGTGATAAAAATAATATAATATAGTTAGAGAAATGAATTTTAAAAATAAATTATTAAAGATGTTGTCTCTAATGCTGTTTCTAGAGAAGACAAAATACTTAAAAAGATGATCTTAGGAGAGACACTGTTATATGCAATCTAAGTTGATTACTGATTGAATAGTACCACTTGATGCACATTGTTCGCATCTGGTGGAGTACAAATGTACAATGCGTCAGAAAGAACAATTAACACAATTGGTTCGCCCAAGGAGATCGTTGTTCAAAAGGTTGTCGCCTAAAAAAGTCCTCGAGATTGCTTTAAGAATGCTTTTACGCGCTAAGCACAAGGGATGTATGTAGAGAGCAGCATCTTTTGAGATGGTTAGTGCCTTAGTGGCATGCAGTTGCAGTTACCTCTTTGTACCCTAGCTCTGCACGTAACGCAACATCTGAACTTTTTCTTAGATGCCATATCATATAACCAGTACTATCAACGAACGTATGGTACGAGCCAGTGACCTCACAAAAATGGATAAAGAAAACATTTACAGCAGACACGATATATAATAGGCAGCTGTTCTGCCTGTTGAGTTTCAGAGAAAAAGAAAGAAAGATATTAGTGTCTGATCTAATCCATGCGAAATATGCATCATGCTCTCCACATATATTTGTTGGCGCTAGCTGCTGTCGTGAATTCTTTTTTATTTTTCCCTTCTGGAGGGAGCATCAATGCTCAATTAGGAGTAGCTTAACTAGCTCCTGGTGATCCGAGCTAATCAACCACAGAAGATCAGGGCAGGCTCTGCTAGTCACCTTGAGAAATGAGACATGCTGATTCTTCCTTTCCTTGACCATGGTGTGCGTCGGCACCAACCTCCGATGCTCGTTGCACGCATGCTATCCAACGCCACGCTAATCCAGCCAGCTGATCCTCGCCACGTCACCATCACCTCGACTTACCATCCGACGTGGATAAACTCGATTGGCCCACGTCAGTGTCTTCCACTAGTCCACGCAGGCAGTAGTAGGGGAGAAATTATAGGGGGTGTTTGGTAGCCGGCCACAAATAGCCACGCCTCTGGTTAAGTACATGTCACACTTGTGGCTAGCCATATTCTGTGGCAAAACTAGAATGTTTGGTTGACAACAAAGGTGAGGCAAAAATAATGTGGCTGCTGTTTGGATTGTTGCCACAAATGTTTGGCAAAAAGTTATGGTAGCTGTTTGGATTGCAACCACATGTTGGTAAAAACACCTCAATTGCTATAGTGCTAAAATTACTTACCCATTCCTTAGTAAACTATCATATTTCAGCACCAATAACCAACGAAATTCATAGGTTTTGAACAATTATCACAAGCACAGAAGACAAGATCAATGTTTAAGTTGTTCCATCTAGAGTTGCAGTATAGAACAGGACAGCCGACCATTGGCATCCTCAAATTGATATCCAGAATGGGTTGGACTATTTCTATTTAAGAGCATCAAGAATTGTTTTTCCTTGTTTTTTTATGCATTTTGTTGATTAAGAAACATAATAATCACATAATTCATCAAAAAAGTTAAAGAGGGAGCAAAGTGACAAAATTCTCAGTCTTGTTGATTAAGTGACAAAGAAGTTACATAATTTTCATAAAAAATGCCTCTATTGAAACCACGCCCGGCGCCCCTGGCCTGTCGCCGCCAGGCTACCACGCCCCACAGCGGTGCGGCGGCAAAAAAAGCCCGCCACACTTTTGTTGGCAAAAACAGTGGCGGGAGCATTCTGGGGCGGTGACGAGCCAAACTTAATTAGTAAACCAAACACCTACCAAAATTACCGTGGCAAGCCTAACTTTAGGCGTGGCAGCCTATGGCCGAGAACCAAACACCCCCATATTGTGTAACTGGAACAATTGAGTTTGTGTAACAAACAAATGAGATACAGACACGTGGCACAGAGCACTTAACAAATACTGTTTAACACTGTAGCAAATACTGTGGTGTAGACAAAATGCAGCAGAAAGTCACCGGAAAAAGTTTTGCTACAGCATTTTTCTGTGCTACAATACATGCTACAGTACTATTGTCATATATCAGTGTTTGGCTCGTTACACAGATTGATTTGTGCCACCGCTATACAATACAATTTTTCGAGTTGGTGGGTGTAGTACTCCACTACATACGATCGAGCAGCTGGCCTCTCGGAGTGCGGGGACCACCGTCAGCGTCTGCACATCGACCCAGGGATGGGCCTGCACTGCATTGGTAGGCAGGCTAGCTGCCAGGGTCTTTGGCCGGCTTCTCGGCCTGCACGTACGTGATTTGGCCCGTTCTGACGCGGGACTGCCGCGCCATGGAGAGCCAACCGAAACAGCCGTCCGTCCAAATGGGCCGAGCCGAGGGGAATTCACGAGTCTTCACCCACGGTTGGGCCGAGCCCACAGACATCGTGATCTGCCGACGAAACTGGCTCCGCTCCATGACCTCACGGCGGTGGCAGAGCCGTCTCCACACTGCAGCGCGGATCGGGTGGGGTGGGCGACGCATGCATGCGTGATGCATAGCCGTGGCGTGTTGCGCTGCGTACGAGCGTGCATGCCTGCATGGCATGGTCTCGTCGCTAGTTCACTCTACCTCACGTGCACGCGCGCCATCGGTCGTATTCCCGAGCACGCCATGAAGGATACGGTCATACGGCAGCTTGCCTCGTGTGAGTTGTAGAGTTCTTTCGCACGTGCCGGACCCATCAACATGATTTAGGGCCTGTTTGGTTGGAGGCTGGAAAAAGCTGCCTGGGCCAGGCATGCATCCCAGGCGTTCGATTTTGGATGCCTGGGGCCAGGATGTGTTGCCTGGCAGGCATTTGCCTGTGAGGCCTCCAACCAAACAGGCCCTTAGTCCCGAATGGCAGAAACAGTCCTGTTTTTTCAGCTTCTAAAAGTTATTTTTCGCCTTTTCTACAGTAACTAACTTTTAAACAGAATTTTTTTTAAAATAGGATCTACTGGTAATCAAAAGACATAAACCGCAGCAAAAAAGAACAGGTCCACAATTCAAGTGTTGTGGCATGCTAGCCTTTAATTTGTTTGGCCCTGTTTCTTTTTGTATTTTTAGCCACTTTTAAACTTTTTCTGCAACCGCTATTTATTAAAATAATAAATCATAGTTTTAAAAAATAAGGCACGTTAACATATGTACAACTGATCGCTTGAAAGACGACCTGGATTAATTAGGTGTCTTTTAAGAGGTTACGAGGATTGGCATGCACGCAGCACACCTTCCCCTTCTCTGAACATCGATCCACGCCAGTCAGTTAATGTGATAATATAGGACTACTCCATACGCAGTCCATACACAGTGCAACAGCAAGAATACCATATCGCCATGTCGTTCAGTCAGCACAAATGAACAAGTGGATCAGATCTAAGGACACATCCACGGACCACGGCGGTGACCATGCATCAATCTGTCATCTCGGCTGGAACACTGCGAAGTTCTCCGTTCTGCTCCGATTGATTTACGACTTCAATTTCTGAATGTAGCTTTTAACTTATACCTAAAATCGTATCGCAGTGGCTGTTAACTATTTTAATAAAAATGATAGAAAAATAGAAAAAACCGTTATATCGTCACGGATAATGCAAAGAAATAAGGAGGAGAAAAGAAAAGCCACTTCTGCTTCTAGAACATCATCTGATGGTACTTCTGGGTTCTCTTTGGCTACTTTATGCGAGATGAGCGATGACTAGATTGAGCAGTTTCTAGAGAGTGACTTAGCCATCTTAGCTAGAAAATTCTCACACGCATATAAGAGGGTTAGAGAGAGGAAGAGAGGAGGTCAAGTGATTTACTTCGAGTGTGGTGGCTCCAATCATATTCGAGCAAACTGCCCCAAACTGAAGAAGAGCAAGAACGACTACGGCGGTCCAAGCAAGAACGACTACATCAATAAGAACCGCAACAAGAAGCCTCTAGCTCAGGATCAAGGCAAGGAGAAGAAATACCGTAACCTCGGCAAGACCAAAAAGCTCTTCTACTGCATCCTCACCGCCTTCGACAGCTTCGATTTCAACGACATGGAGGGCAAAGATGATCTGCAGAAGGACACCAAGGATGGTGACAACTTCAACAGGATGTGCTTCATAGCTGACAAGAACGGTATCAACGACGACGATCTCTACAGCAACTTCCATGAGGTATGTCCCTCCTACAACTAGTTCAATGATACTTTTCTCAAGTTAGAAAGTTTTATGCTAAGTCTAGAGTTAGGTGTGGTGATTTAGGGAAGAGATAGAGAACTTGCCACGTGAGTTTACTTCACTTAGATCTGTTTCCACCCGTGACGATTATGATATATGTTCTTCTTTGCTTCGAGATATGGAGAATCTAAAAACCTCACATGATAGTGTGATTTCTAGACTTAATTTGCCTAAGGTGAAGAATGTTAGTTTGTTAGCCGAATTAGAAATAGCTAGAATTGTTCCTTTTCAGTTTGATTCTGTTGAGATTACATTCTGTACCTCATGTGAGGATAAGGACAATACTTTTAGAGAATTATATACCATGCTTCTTGATCTACTTGAAACTTATGATAGTTGTACTAACTGGAAGATTAATTAAAAAGGCAGATTATAAAATCGCTGAAATGCATCCTGCTTTGATTGAGCCTGTTGTTTTTTATGCCAACTATCCTAAATTAAATGCATAATTTGAATATGTTTTTAAGCAATTTCAGGATATTTGTGATTATAATAAGAAAATAGCTCAATATGCTTTTAAGGCACATGTTAGCTCGCCATGCAATAAATGTGAAAAATTAAAATCTTAATTGATTGCATTGGATAAAAAATATTTGAAACTAACTAAGGATCTACTAGAGAAGTCATAATCTGATTGCTCGTTTTATGCAGAGGTGGAAGAGTGAAAGCATCTAGAACCCTAAAAATATTGGTTTTGGTAATTAATAACATTATGTGATCATGAGACTAATATGTGTGTTAAGTGTTTGGAAGGATTAGTCCCAAAGGCAGAGTAAGAGGTACACAAAAAGATTTCACGAGATTCAAAGAACTCCAAGACAACAAGGAAAATAGTTTAGAGTTCTTTTATTTTACCGGTCTTAGGAGAAAAGTTGGAAGACCGGATTATAGGTTAGATGCCGTACTATTAAGAGGGATCATGGTTAAATGCTTGATTACATGTTTCTGTGTCATATGGATCAATCTAGGATCATGCATGCACTTTAAAATATTGTTGAATTAAAACTGTGCATTGTCAGAAATTTCGGAAGTACCAGCGTTCAAAAGGCGGAACTTCCGATCGTCCGGAAGTACCGGAGTTAAAATTGCGGAACTTCCGATCGGCCGGAACCTTCGGCTTCCAGAGCGGAGCTTTTTTTTCCAGAGAGCGACCGCGAAGAAACTTAGCCTCTCGGAAATCAGAAGTACCGCTAGTTGAATAGCGGAACTTCTGCTAGGTCGGAAGTTCCGGCAAATGTGAACGGAATGTTTTTTCAGAGAGTAACCTTTTTCAAAATTTAACCTCTTGGAAAACGGAAGTTCCTGGGCTATATCGAAACTTCCGAAAATCCGGAAGTACCGCATTTTCAATGGCGGAAGTACCGCATTTAATGTCAATGGTTACTTCTGACTCTCTGACATAGCCGTTCTGAGTCATCTGCAGAAAACCGGAAGTTCCGGGTTTATACCTATGGAACTTCCGATTTCGCTGAATTTTCAGGATTATGTATTGCAATGGCTATTTTTCTTTGGTGGGGGTATAAATTCGACCCCACCAGCACAAGGCCATGTTGTTGAACCATTATTGAGTATCCTTAAGTATAGAGCAACCTCACACACCTCATTTCATTTCTTGTGCATTCAATTGAGGTAGTTGAGCGAATTCAAGTGCATTTCATTCGTAGATTGATCCTTGGCACTTGAGTGAGGTCTAGCACGCTGTGATTCATTACTCTTGGTGTTTGCCGACACCTAGACGGCTTGACGGGAGTGTTCGGTGATCTTCTCAAGAAGGTTGTGAGAAGGCCCGACAAGATTGCGAAGGTTGGAGCTCGCCTACCCGGAGAGGGAAAGAGCTAGCTACCGCTAGTGATCGAGGTGATTCGGCTTAATTTGTGGAGCCAGTCCGATTCATTCGGGCTTACCTCAACGTGGACTAGGGGAGACCGGCAAGTCTCCGAACAGCACGATAAAAAGTGATCGTGTCAATTGCGGTTTGCTCTCTTGTGCTTTATTTACTTTCAAGCAATTTATTTCATTAGAATCATTTGATTGCTTGTACTCTTATAGTAGCAAACTTTGACTTATACTAGAAATTATTCTTGCTCCTAGGATAGTTCATTTGTTCTAGTAGCTAGTGATCGAAATCAATTTGAATTTAGTCACTGCATTGCTTACTTGCTTTAGAAAATAGATTACGTTAAAATTGTAAGCTTAAACTAGAAGAAAATTTTAAAATCACCTATTCACCCCCCTCTAGTCGGCCTCCTCGATCTTACAAAGGGAAAATGGAGGATATACAAGAGACCTTTAGAAAGAGTTTTGAGGCCTACATGGTTATGATATCTGCCACATGTGTTTCTTGTGAAGACCTCAAGGTTGAGGCAGCCATGCACAGGGAGAGGTATGCACGTGATATTCGATCTTCTCCTTCTGGTTCTTCATCCTCTTCTTTTCCTTGTTCTTCTTGTGCTTCCATGTTTCTGGAGTATGAGAATCTCATGAACACTCTTGAGAAATTTGCTAGAGGTAAGAAAATGCTTATTTGCAAGTTTAATCAAGATCTAGGATATGACTTTTTTTAGAGGATGTAAAAAAAACATCCACTTGCAGTTGTTAGAGTTGTAGCGGGAGGCGCGATTGAGGTTGCGCCCGAGTCTAAGAAGATAGTGTTTAAATCGATAGTTTTGTCCAAAGGATTTCTGATAGTAAGGTTGTACCACCCGCTGCTTCGACCTCTCAGAAGGCAAAGTATCATTGCACGTTCTGTCAGAAGGATGGACATGTGGTTGAATTCTGCTTCAGGCGTGCCAAGATCGCACATAGAGATCGTGTTCATGCTCTTAAGGGTATTCAGGGTCAATCCCAGACTCGGAATGCTCCTAAGACCAACATGAGGCCTAGAGTCGTAGATAGCTCCTTTGAGTTGCTTGGTTTTAGGCAGCGTCGAAGACTTGGTTTTTAGGCTTATTTTGGTTTTGGGAAATTGAGTCATGCATTGAGTTGGGATGGCTTAGGTTTTTGCATTAAGATTACATGATGCATGTTTTGGCTAACATGGGTCAAGTTGTGAAGAACTTGTGTCTGGAAATAATTTCTTTGTCTTTGGATGTGCACGGTCGCTTAGAGTCAACCGTGGTCAACGGCGAGGATCGGGGCTAGCCTAATGGATGAGTTGTGACCTGAAAAGATCGAGGATGCCGAGTGAGATGGTGAGCTCAAGCATAGTACGAGAAAGGTGGGAAATGTTAAAGGCGAGTTTGAATGGCAGGATTGCATTGTGAGGCTTGGACGGTCCAAGTGAGCCGTGGTTTAGTGGAACCGAGACGGGAGAGACTTGGCGACGCGTGGCAAATTAGTGGTGTACCTGCGCATGGTAAGCATGGCGATTTCTTGCAAACGTTAGTGAAGACTGGGTAAAGGAAGGGTATTTTGGTATTTTAACCAAAATACCAGGAACCACCTTGGATCAAAACCACGGTATGTGGGTGGCGTGTTGGAGAGCGGTTTAGGTCAAGTTGAAGCTGATATGATTGAGATGGATCAAGGCTAAGGTATTAGCGGATATAGACTTATGCGTCGTAAAAAGCGTGCATAAGTGAACATGTATAAGTAAAACCTATGTGTATAGGGTTAACGGGTTTCTCCCATTTTGTTAAATGGATAGTATTCACTAAGAGTAATATGTGGCTGGTTGCCTATCTATAAAAGGGGGTTGGGATGGAGACATGTGGTTAACCATCCAGCCCATATCTTGTGCTCTCTTCTCCAGGGTTACGGTTTGAGAGTGAATGTCTTGAGTGCTCTTTGTCCTCTAAGCTGTAGTGGCTGTAAAACATACCTTCTTAAGTAAGCAATATATCAATCGTTGTTTATCTATTTGAGTCTCACTTGTTTTGATTGATGTGCCTTTGTTTTGGTTGGTTATGATATCTCCTCTTCCCTTCTTGTGATCTTGCTGTGCCAAGGACGTGTAAGAAATGAAAATAATTCTTGGAAATATATCTCCATCCATTTAAGCACTTTGATAGCAAGACTCACAAAAAAACTTGGTTTTGCTTGGCTTTGGCATCTATCATCCACCTCTTGATCCGAGGGTTTTTGATTGGGTTTCTTTGGTAATCTGACTTGCTGTGACATGTGAGAATATATTTAGACCTTTCTTGGTCATCATCCACTACGAGAAAGTTGTATTCATTAGATTTGGATTTGACTCGTATATGGTGCACTATTTCTTCAAACTAAAAAAGGTCTTAATTTTGGCCATGTTTTCATGATCGTTTGTTAGAATAGGTTCACTATACCCTAGAGTCAATCCCTGCCAAGTTTCATGTTTTTTGGATCTACGGATCAAAAGTTCCTTTGATTTTCGTTTTTGAACTCAAGTTGTTTCTCCTTGTTCATCGGGAAGCGTTAGTACCGTTGGTACTATAGCGGTAGTACTGCACCACGGTAGTACTACAGGTATCACAGCGGTAGTACCACTTATGCTAAAAATTTCAGAATTTTCGGATGCTTGCTCTCTGGCTTGCGTTTTGGCCTCCCAATCTGGGATTCATAGTTTTGTAGCAATTAGAGTAAAAAATTGATGAATTGTGGGAGGAAAAAATTATTGAGTCACCATTCATTCTTACTCTGTTGTCATATTCGGTCATTCAGAAATTGAGCAGTTCCTGTGGCCGCCACACTTGCCTCGCACAAAGGTTGGGAGGTGGGGAGACGGCGGCAACGGAAGAAGTCCCATGCACTGCCGGTGGATCAAATTATTGCCGGTGCTAGGGAGTGAAGTATTAGCATCAAGCTAGAAATTCACAATGATGGATTTGCTACTGCTAGCTCCTAGCTCTATATTATTACATATTAGCAGTAGCAGTTGCTTTAGAATTTAGACTAGGTCGAAATGCGTTACTCTCGTCGCCTAAAATGAACTCTGACGTTGCCAGCGGTGCTGATGACAATGTATGGCCGGGGTGCATCGCGAGGCCGTGTTGGAGTTCGGCCGGCACCTCGGTAGCACCGTAGCAGAGGTGCTTTGGGTGGTACAGCGAAAATTTGAGCGATGGGATGCCTGCCAGAGAGGGAGGCCGGGGAGGATGGGATCGAAGAGCTTCAGCTCGACGAAGAGGGAGGAGGAGAACCAGGAGAGCGGATAGGGAGAGAGGCGAAACGTCCGGCGGCCACTGGAGGTAGCGCGCGCCGGCGCCGGCGATGGGCGGTGGCGTCGTACTCATACCGCACATGGAGAGACGGACTCTTGGCTGGTTGAGGGTTCGCGGGGCCCAGCAGGCAGCGAGGGTGGGAGGAGTCAGAGGAATGTGGCAGCCACGCATGTGAGTTGACAAGTCAACCTTTTTTGTTTACATGCTGACCATTCATAGGTATCACGTCTCGAATCCTTAGCTACCATTTTTGCTCTCTATTTTGAGGCCGGTTTTGTGTTAGCTTAAGGACTTGTTTGATATGGCTGCGGTTTATGAGTTTTTTTTAAAAAAATTTAAATTTTAGCTGTTTGCGACAGAGATTACGGGGAGAGAGATATTCGCTTGCGATTTTGGTTGATACAGATGTTGAGTTTTTAACGTGTACTACAATTAACTTGTAGATTCCGTCGTGAGAAAATACTCCGTTTGAAAGTTAGGTACTGTAACAAAAACCAAACACCGTTTTTAGAAGCTGTTAAAGAATAGACCCTAAATTATTTTGGTATGCGTGTTATATATCGTTGGAAAGCTTATAGATCCTATTTTCTAGCAAGATGTTACTTCATTTAGGTTATTGGTTACAAAGTATGTGTGTTTTAGTTGACACTTGTAGTCAGATTGTCTGGGATATATGCATGTTAAAACTGAACGGTGGCTCATTGTGACCTCTACACTGAAGCCTACATATAACAGAAGTGACACCCTCAGCAATATATTTGCTCAAAATTTATTATTCTGCATTACATAGCTGCTGAATGAAATCAACAAATTGCTCTCGTGCACACTCCCATGCAAAGGTTGAGTCTCTCTTGCTGCTACTCCACTCTATCATACGCACACGAATGCATAGGACAAATCCAAGCAAAACATGGTTGCATGATTACAGAGCTCGAACCTCAAGGGTAACTCGAACGCTCATGGAACCAAATATGTTGCCAATTGGCGCATGTCGAGCTCAACCAAAGACTAAGTCGTTCTGAAACATCGATCATAATCCCTGCCGTTTGACCTGCACTTGTGGGCTTCAGCGGAAAGAAAATGCAATTTCCTCGAGTGTCCTTCCCTTGGTCTCCGGCACGCACAAGCACACAAAAATGAGGGTACCGGTACACACCGCAGCATAGATAGCGAAGGTTCCTGATCAAAAGAAGACGATTCATGGTGAGATCTAATCTCAGAAAAGGGCATTCTTCACGAGAGCGAGCGAGCGACCAACCTCCATTGCTCCAGCTTAGCATCAAGCTCGCAGTCATCGTAATGACCCACGCTGTCAACCAGTTCGCAAGGGTTGCAACACTTCCAGCAAGGCTCTTAATATTAACCGGAAGAATCTGATGGTACACAAGGTAAATACATTAATCTTCCCAGCTAAATTCAGAAATAAAATTTCCCCATGCCTTTCATTACACATGTACATTGGGACAGCTAGATAGGCTTTGCGCTGTGATTTGCTAATTACAAATCTAGCGAAGAACCACTAAATGAGGTAATTGATGTCATTAGTGATAGGTACAGTTATGGTTAACGTAAAAAAAAAACTCGACCTGCGGGGGGAAGACGTCCCCCGGGCATTATAAGGAGAAGATCTTCTCACGCAGATAGAGAAAACCACTGAACCCCTGCTCCACCCTTACACAGCGGCACCATTGCCCGATTTGACAGTTATGGTTAACGTAATCTGGCTAGAGAAAACAATGCAGTTTCCTGTGCATTTTAAAGCAGCAACTAGTTAACCAATCACAAGAGTGATTGCACTATTTCACTCTTATTTCAGAAAGAAAGGTGTTCGGACTTGGGAGGAGGCTGTGGACTTCGGGTTGCAGTGTCGCTAGATAAACAGAAACCATGGAAGAAATTCAGAACTAGGAACAAAAGTGGCAAGTGACAGTCGTAACAATTACACATAAAGACAATACAGATGTAACAACTGAACTTGAAACTCTGTTTAATTTTAGCAGTGAGGAAGAGCAAATTATACCTCAGACATTATGATCCATGGAATGGCTCCCAAGCCAAGAGAAAATGAAATCACGAATGCCTGGAGTAGTAAAAGAAAAGGCATTAAACCAGCTTCTCTCAACAACAAGAAAACGAGATGTATATAGAGCTGCAACTAACCACAAGTCCAGCCAGCGAAAGCATACTCATTACGGAGTATAAATGAGAACCATCAGTTATGTTGTCCTGTTTCAAAATTGACACTAAAATATTTCACAAAGGGGTGATAATTTCATGAAACTCAAGTAATATTGATCAATCTAAACTAGATAATTAGAGTACTGAAAACCATTACATAGAGTACCAAATAACTTAGTGACGGTACCTTCACAAAAAATGACAAGGAAACAATGACAAGAGTAATGGTCATTCCTGTCGTAGAGACCTGAAAAACAACTGAATGAACATAACCGATATTTTCTTCAAAAGAACCGTGCAAAATAAACAATTGTGTTGCAACTAACAATCAAAAGTAGCCGTCGACCAGCTTTGTCAGTCAACCAGGTTGTTATTCCAGTAGCAATCACCTAACAATGATTAAATTTCGTTAAGTATGCAATACCAAGCCCACATTTGTACAAAGTTGACACGTGCAACATGGATGGAAAAATACACCTGAACAGCCCCCAAACCACATGTTGCTAGATTACTATTTGTAAGACCTGTCCACAAAGGGAATTTTGTAAGATATCAGACTTGACAGAGTTCTAACCTATCATCGTTTGTTGGGGTATTAAAGTACAGTATTGTGATAGGAGCTTCATGCAAGCATAAATCTAAATCACATACAAATAGGGTAGCTTTGCAGTTGCTACAAGAGTTCCAAATCCAAAATATACAAATCAAACTGGCATAGATAAGCAGCATGCTTAGTAATAATTGATTTTAGGCGAAAGGGCCTCTAGCCTAGCGGTTAGAGCGCCTCAGTAGCACCCCCAGGTCCTGGGTTCGACTCCCAGTGGGAGCTAATTTCAGGCTTGGGGGAAAAAATCCCCTCGCCTGCTACCACACCAAAGCACAGGTCTAAGGACCCGCCAGGGCGTTGATCCAAAGGATTCGCCGGTCGTCTCACAAAGGTCGGGCGTTGGTGCCGCTGTGTAAGGGTGGAGCAGGGGTTCGGGGGTTTTCTCGGTCTGTGTGAGAAGACCTTCTTCTTAAGCATGATGCCCGGGGGGTTTCTTCCCCCCCGCAGGTCGAGTTTTTATAATTGATTTTAGCATTTGGATCGATCAGATATTCACATTTATGCTGCAGAGTTCTGAAATATTCAAATGCATTTTTAGTAAACAAAGCTTCATCATGTCCTGCAGAACATACCAGCAGCTTTGAAGATACTTGCAGCATAAAATAGAATGCCATTGACACCACTTAGCTGCTGCAGTACAAGGAGACCAATTCCTATCTAAAGAAATAAGACCAATAAGTAAAAGGATTTATTCATCATATACCCTCCTCATAGATGGAAATTCAGGATTTACCCTCCTGACCCACGTGTCAGTGACTTATAATGACCCCATATGTCATTGAGGTGGGAGGGTAAATCTTGAAATCCCCAATTCAAAGGAGGGTATATGATGAAGATCCCCTAAGTAAAAAGGGGAACAGGGGAACATTAATGTGTCAAAGCAAAGAATTTAATAGCAAGCCACCAACCATGAGAGGAACACTATATCTCTTCTGCCTGATATCTGCAAATCGTATGGTTGTCCTCCTCCTCGATGATGCAACTGATCTCTGCATAGACAAAATGTAAAAATATATAATTCACATTTCCTCATGATTTTCTGCAGAAATAAGATAAAATCACCACCAGTCCATATCACTTGAGAGAAATACATTGACAGGTGTAACATAAAGCATACAATTGTCAACAATGCATGTATATCACTTGATAGCAACAAAACTGAGGCCTATTACTACTGGTTACCTTTATTTCATTTACTTCTGCTGTGATGTCAGTATCAAATCCTCGCAGGACTTGCAGTGAAGATTCAAAATCCTCCATCTTTCCCATTTTTGCCTGATACAACAATCTGTTTGATTTAGATCCTGCTGTTAACATTAAAACAAGATAAAGCAACATATCAGAACACTTACCAGCCACCTTGGTGATTCGGGGATAAAGAACAATCCAGGTATCAGGACTGAGCAAGGTAAAATGCCTAAGAAATGTGAAATTAACAGCAAAGAGTTAGGACAATGTTTTGTATCAACGAACCTAGCAGATTAGCCAAACTGATTTGGACCAGTGGCACATTTTCTATCATAGTAAACCAGCAGGCGAACATAATTGTACACACTAATATGTCCATCTTACCAAGAACGGCAAGAATTCTCCAGGGAACAAACATGCCTAACAAGTAGGCGAGCAATATACCAATTGTAACAGAGAGCTGCAAAACAAATTATGAACAGGGTTAAAACTTGTAAACAAATGCACAGAGCAGAAGACACATTATGCAGAAATCAAGTGTTATTGTTTATTATTAAAAAATGACCTGATTGACTGAACCAAGAGCTCCTCTCATGTTCTGTGGAGCAATTTCTGCTATATAAACTGGCACCTGAGACCATGAAACAAAAGTTTCAATCAGAAAACTAATATTCGGTGTGAAAATATCAAAGCGTAAGCAACTAACATGCCCCTTCCAAAATTTTTTGATATTATTGAACAGTGAACGCCCAATCTGGAAAGCTTAAAACAAGAAGAGCTATGCACGAGTTTAAATGATACCTAGCTATGTTATATCATGCAAGGTAAAAACACTAAAGTTCAATATCATTCATGATAACATAAAATTCCCAGCTTCAACATCCGGTATGTGAGAAAGTTCCAAATCACAATTCAGCTGCACAACCAAAAGGTGGCATGGTATAGAATATTTGCATTTCAGTTCCTCTTATAGGTTAATTAACTTTAATCCCTTTCGACATAGAAAAAAGCGTGTGGTTTTTGTTCTTTTCTGTATGGGGACTGAACAGAGGAGCTAGTTTGCTTTATGGGGTTTCTTGTATAATCATGAATACTGTTAAAATTATGTTTAGGCTAAGGGAAATTCTCATATATCATATTAATATCACACGTGTATTTCCTTAATGTCACAGAAGAGTAAATACCTATTTTCACTTGTCATTTGGTTGACTTTTGTGATATCAGGCTATGTGGCTCACTATGCTTCCAGTACAGTCTACTGCTTTATTTCACATGTGTTGGGACTGTTGTTCTGTATGAACGTTTAAAGATTCTTTATGGAAAGTGGGATTTTTGTTATGTTGGAAAAAATATCACAACATCATAATTTGTTATCGTCATTTGATCTCAAGGTACCAATTTTACATTCTGTGGATGATAAATTCGTTTCCTGAGGGAGGAGAAAAGGGCTGCAGACCGTGTAGGATACTACACCGACTCCGAATCCTTCCAGTAACCGACCCATAAACAAAAAGGAGGAATCCTGGACAAACCAATTCAGAAGTAAATTAAACAGACACAGGACATGTTGCATTGAACAAAGCAAACCAAATGCACGAGCATGGATATAACGACGGCAAATAAACCTTACTTTTGCAAATGAAATTGCGAGCCACCCAATGATGTTCGGAATTGCGGCTATCATCAGAGACTGCAAGACCAACCCAAAAGAGAGCATCAATCGGTGTACTAGTGAATCTCGTTTCATCTGAAAACGTACCACGAGCAGATCCTCTAGGCTGTCACCACCAAAGATCATTTCACGCTCTCCTACTAATGTGGACACGCAAAACACGATCCGGTATTCCGGTCTCTCCTCTCAGTCTCTCACATTGCGCACGCAGAACAGAAACCCCACAATTGTCGTGATCTAAGGCAAGACGAAGGGACAGCAAAGTCTCACCCCCTTGCGGCCGATGTACTCGGCGATCTGCCCGCTGGCGATGGCGCCCAGCATCGCCCCGACGTTCGACAGCGATCCGAACACCGAGAACTGCAGCGCGACCAAAGCAAAGCAAATCCAGACATCGTTAAGCTAAGCATGATAGGCGATGCACCATTCAGAAATGGTGAGAAGAAGCGGCCGGAACACCTCACCTCAGAGAGGGAGAGCCCGAGGTCGGAGATGATGGCGTCCTGGGTGGGCGAGGAGTAGCCGCAGGTGAAGCCGAACTGGATGGGGCCGAGCGCGACGATGAGCGTGCAGAGCACGGCGGAGACGGAGCCGTCGCGGAGGGAGTAGGCGGAGGAGCCGAGGCGCTCCATGAGGCTGGACTGCCTCGAGCCCATCCCCCCCGCCGCCGACATCTTGTACCAGCTCCCCGTGTGCAGGAACGGCTTCCGCAGGTCCGACGACGACGACCGCCCGCCATCCTCGCCGCCGCTCTCCTCCCGGAAGCTCATCGCACCGCCGGGCTGCCTTCAGGTGTGGATCGGATTTGCTTCCTCGCTCTGCTGCGTGGATGCGATTCCGTCTCTCTCTCTCTCTCTCTCTCTCTCTCTCTCTCTCTCCAAGTTTGATTGGGGAGGGAAAGACAAGAAAGCGAACGGTACTCGAATTTTCTGGTCGGTTTCTTTTTTGGGCTTTTCTATTTCTTTGTAAGGAAATCTCATGAGCTGGACTTTGGAATGACGGTTGATGATTTAAATATTTGAATTTTGTTTGTTAATGAGAGATAATATATAGAGAAAAGTAGTCATATATGATTTTGGCTGGTGCAGTTGAATTTAATATACTTTTTTACTATAATTTTTCTATTGACCAGCTTAGAAATACGTAATATTTAAAAACTGATAGTATAAATATAAATCAACTTTTAAGTTCAAAAGAACATGGTATCCAACCACTGCAACTTACGAGTCTGGCTATTCAAACAGACCTACATGGTATCGAAGCTACTAAGTTATCGCATTTTAAAAGCTACTAAGTTATCGCATTATCATATGCTTTTAAAAGCTACTAAGTTATCGCATTTTTTTTCCAATTGCCTATTCTATTACACTGCAAATTTTACATTAATCTTGTTTAGTGTTTGATTGGAGGAAAGGAAGTGATATTCTTTTAATTCTGGGATGGTAATATGCAAGCATATGCAACTTTGGACAATGGTGAACATGTGAACTCAAATTATTGTATGTTTGAAGAAAGCCATTCAAAAAAGTTTGTGAAAACAAGCTTAAGACAATATCTAAAACTTTTAGGTACATATAACATATGTTCCGATATTTCATATACCCATGCTCTTTTTTTAATAGGCAATTTATATATATAAGAGAAAATCACATTCAATATATTATACACCCCATGACATCATGATGCAAACCATAGATCTATATTATCGTCACATCTAACCATGCTACGACATTCACTTAAACAAAATCAAAGAATCCGTTTGGATGCAATGATTTCACAAGAACTTTAAAAAAAACCTAAAATTCATTAGAAAACCCTCTAATCCAAATCTTTACTATTATATAAAGAGGAGTTGGTGGTCATTGGTACGTTCTCCTCTCCCCTCTCTACAGCCATCCGGTTTGATCTGAACCATTCGTCTCTCCTCTCCTCTCTCTCAGGATACAACCGTCCATCTCCTCCACTTTCCCCATCACCTTGCGCATTCTGGTCACCCTTCTCGCTCTGTCATTCGCTCTTCAATGTTTGATGTGTGAAGTTGGCCAGGCAGTAAGTTTCGTCTCACCATTTTTATGACTCTGTTGCAACGCACGAGTCTCTAACTAGTAGTAATAAAATCTTCACATGACACACAAAGTACAACTAGGGATGAGAAACGGTAAAGTATAATCCATTTTATCCGATATCCGTATATGAGAAAACACGAATATGGTAAACAAAATCCGTATTCGAGAATGTTGGTATTTGTATTCAAGAATGTTTGTATCCATATTTGAGAATGTTTGTATTCGTATTCGAGAATGTTCGTATTCGTATTCGAGACTGTTCGACTCGTATTCCATCTGTTCCTATCTCTGGCGACCTCCTTAGGAATGATTGTAGAAAGTAATTTTCTGATGAATCAAAATTCACAAGTATGAAGTGAAATTTACTTTGCATAATTTTCAACTCTATGTGCTACACTGCTAGCTTGTGTAGACATGTAGTTATGTTATATAAATTTGTTCTACCGAGATTTGTTACAAAAGTTTGACGATAGTCGCATTCGATCAATTAAGTATATATTCGATTCGAATTCGTATTTGTTACGGCATTTGATTCGTATTCGAGAATATTCGTATTCGTATTTATTTTAAATTTATAAATTCATATTTATATTTATATTTAAAATATAGATTTACATTTGCATTTGAGACAATACGATCCGTTTGCATCCATAAATGCAACCCTTTTCACGGCGACCAAGACATACCTCCTGTAATCCTATTCACGTTGCCACCTCAACTCAAATCCACCTACAAAATCTTCAAGGTGCGCTATAGCACACGCTAAACACACATCTTCAAAATATTTTCACATGTAACATACGACAGTGCATGCTATGGCTTAGAGCAGGTACAATAAGGCTTAATCAGCAGGCTATAGCAAATATAATATCAACCAAATCTTACGTAGCAGAGAGAGAAAGGAGGAGAGAGAAGGAAGCTGGCTACTAAATTACAGCTAGCTATAGCACGTAAAAATAGGCATTTCACTCTCTTACACGTAGGGCCAAATAGTTATTGTAATAGCTACCTTATTGTATGAACTATTTTTTTGAAGGCTATAGATAAAATGAATAAGTGTTATAGCCACTAGTTGGCTATACTATTGTACTTGCTCTTAACAAAGCCGGATACGCAGGTTGGCTGTAATTTGGTTGGTGGCGCCGTCGACCCACTTGCACACACGCATGCGAACACAGGGTAAACCAGATTTGTTCACCCTTAATGCATACAACGCACTCCTCTAAAATCTTTTGAATTAAAAACACGCTTACCCCTCATCCTCCGCACCCCATACTGGCTCGCATTCGAAGCCTCGCCATCGCCCTCGTCGTCTTCGGCCGTCGCCGTTGAACCCGAGCTGCCGACGCCATCGTCGTCTCCCGTGCCGGCAGCCGTTCATCGCCCTCGTCGGTCAGTCGCTCGCCGTCGTGTTCGTCGTCACCGACCGTCTCCGTCCTCGTCGGTGTTAGCCATTTTCGGCCGTCGAGCTTCGCCTCCGTTCTCCGCTTTTCCGTCGCCGTCCGCCACCGCCGGTGAGTCACCGTTCAACCGCCGCCTCTCTCCCGTCTGGCCAGCCACCGCGCCTGCTCGCCCCGTCGCTTCGCCCAAAGTGCCGCCCGTTCGCCTCAGTCTATGTGCAATCGCCTCGATCCACGCGTCCGCTCCGGTTCATCTTCTCGTGCACCAAAGTCTAATCCACTTCTTTGAAGATATAATAATTTTACTTTTCTATTTTTTCTTATTTACCAAAGTCTTCCTCAGCGAACACACACCTCCAATCCACGTCGCCGTTCTGCAGTGGCCTCAGGGCCCGTCCAGACCCAAAAGAAAAAATTGATCATATACCTTCCATTTAGATGAAAATTAAGGATTTACTCTCCTAGGCCATGTGTCAGTGACTTATGATGGCTCCACATGTTATTAAGATGTGAAAGATAAATCCTCAATTTCCCAACTAAAGAGAGGTATATGATCCAATCTCCCGACCCAAAATGGCGCAAACACCCCCAAATCCCAACCCCCCGGCGGACCGAATCACCCAAGTTAGGAACCCGCTTCTCCATGGGCGAGCAACCCGTCTCCCAGCCCCAACCCCTCTCCCCATCGCCTCCCGCCTCCGCGGCGACGCCCGCCGCCGCCGCCTCCACCTCCCGCGCGAGCGCTGCCTCGCGCTCCAAGAAGCCCAACTCCTCCGACCCCTCCGGTTCCAATCCATCTAAGAAGCCCCGCCTAACGCTGTCCGTCCCGGGCCGCCCCCTCTCCGCCGACGGCGAGGTGGCCGCGGCCATCCACCACCTGCGCGCTGCCGACCCCGCCCTCGCCACTGTCATAGACGCCCACGAGCCCCCGGTCTTCCACTGCCCACACCGCCCATTCCACTCCCTCGTCCGATCCATCCTCTACCAGCAGCTCGCCTTCAAGGCCGCCGCCTCCGTCTACTCCCGCTTCCTGGCCCTCCTTGGCGGCGAGCCCAACGTGCTCCCAGACGCCGTCCTCGCGCTCACCCCGTATCAGCTCCGCCAGATCGGCGTCTCCCCGCGCAAGGCCTCGTACCTCCATGACCTCGCCCGCAAGTATGCCTCCGGTATCCTCTCTGATGCCGCCATCGTCAACATGGACGACCGATCCCTTGCCGCCATGCTCACCATGGTCAAGGGCATTGGCGCCTGGAGCGTTCACATGTTCATGATTTTCTCCCTAGCGCGCCCCGATGTGCTCCCTGCCGCGGACCTCGGCGTGAGGAAGGGCGTGCAGCTGCTGTATGGACTAGAGGACGTGCCCCGGCCGTGGCAGATGGAGAAGCTGTGTGAGCGGTGGCGCCCTTACCGCTCAGTCGGGGCGTGGTACATGTGGCGGCTCATTGAGTCCAAGGCGCTGCAGCCGGCACCGGCCATCCCTGTTGGACCACCTGCACTGCCTAGGCCTGGTGAGGAGCTCATGCTCCAGCAGCAACAGCAGCAGCGGCGGCAGCAACCGAGTGTCATCCAAATGATCGATCCGCTTCAGATGCTTCCAGGGATGGGGTGAATTCAGTATCAATTCTGCATTTCTGCTCATTAGTTCTTGATATTAGATCGATGGTTACTCCGTGAATCCGTTGCTTGCTTTGTGTATTCATTGTACTGTGTTGGCGGAGAAGGCGGGATGGTAGCATTGGAAATGAGGATCTGGGGGAAACTGTTTAATCAATCAATTGGCTTTGTATGATTGTATCATTCATCTGTGTTAAGAGTTCGTGGAGATCGGGCTGGCCGTTCTTTAGATCATGTAAAAATCATTCGTAGTATTAAAGAATCTCCCCTTCGGAGTTGTGCCGTGCTTGTAGTTTGTCTAAAATAAATTCATTTAGAGCATGGCAAACATAAGAAGCCCTCTTCTGAGGGTATTTACTAGCACTGCAATGTTGATTACTTAGTGAGAAAATGTTATCATCATTTGCATCTGAAAACCCATCATCCAAGCTGGTTGTGCGATTGGCATCAGTAATTCATTATATCCATCGCTGTTCAGATGCCCAAGAGTTGAGATATTGAGGTTTTCCTCAATGCTCTCAAATCACCAACCGTTCACATATCTACACACTAATGGTATACATTATGTCAGTATGGTGTGTATCAGGTAGATAAGACTCGATGGTCAATGGGTCATAGGGGTTTTCATAAATGGCAAGGTGAAGCTCACAATTAGAACACCACTAAGTTCTTACCTATTGCTTAAAACTACCATACTGCACTAAGCTGTGGAGAAAGTGGTCTTTAATGTGGTGGTCAGCTTGTCATATTATAAAAACAAGAGAAGCGTTGTGTTGATGGATGATTTAGTTTGTGAGGGAACGGCAATTGCCTTTTTTTTTTGTGCAGCTTTGATTGAAACCAGTGGATCCAGCAAATGCTTTATACTTCATACAGCTAAATGCAAAATGGTAGGATAAACTAGGAGTGTGTGAAGCTGGTATGTAGGAAGTTTGGGAAGATCAGCCAGAAGAATGTTAAATAATCTGTATTCTAAAAGAGGATGAATTATGGGAATTGAAATATTTCTTTTGGGGGTTCTGTTCTTGACTATTTCTTTGCCGAATGCTTCAATTCCCATAATTCTTGATGCAGTTTCGACTACCGCATTTTATTCGGTGTAGCCTTGTCGAGGTCAAGATTAATGCTGTTTGATCTCTCAATGTATCGATGCTGTGATTTTTGTGAGGGTGAGCTAACATAGATCATGTGATCGAGTTAAAAATATGATGTTTGGTGTTTAACGAGTAAGACTCAGTTGCTTTAGATATCATCATGGTCATTGTGCCATAAAAAAAGACGTTTCAATGTACTGTGTGATGCACCCTGACAGTTAACAAGGGTGGAGATAAGAGCAAAAAAATGGTTCAAGTTCTTCTGTCTACCTGAGAACAGCTGACTTACAACAGCTGACCTTTTGTCTGCATTTGTTCCAAAATCATATGATGCAAGGAAAGCATCTATTGTGGTGCTGGCACGCTAGGAATGGGAGTGTCTTTCTTCTCTCCGGCTGTTCTGTTTTTTTCATATATAGAACAGGCGATTCAGGCACACTGCAAAAGCAGCTGTTAACTTAGTGTATGATGTAGAGAGAGGTCGATGTGTTCAACGCTCTCATTTCTCAGCTAGTGCATTTTGAGAAAAACTCAGTTATTACATCAACTTGTCCAATATTGCAAACTAGTGATCAAAGAAGTGCGCTTTTGCAATGTCCGACGTTCTGTAGTAGAGGGCGGGATTCACACGGACTCAGGGGTCGACGACCGGCGCTACAAATAGCACTTCATGAGTTATTACTGACTGCAGAAAGATCAATTGCTAGCTAGCTACTTAGCTAAGCTGAAGCAAGCAACACGGCCATGTCCACCGAGAACTACGACCCGTGCTACCCCGACCAGCCGGTGGTGGACCAGTACCTCCCCGTATGGGCCAAACTGCTGGCTTGCGGCTCCAAACCGGCCTTCGTCTGGGCCAGCGACGACATGGCCGCCGCCGCCGCCATGTCGTACACTTCACTGACATAGTCCCAGCTCGACTCCGCGGTCTAATGCATGGCATCCAACCTCCTTGAAACCCTCCGCCGAGCTGACACCGTCCTCGTGCTCGCCTCGCCGGGCCTCCGCCTCGCCAAGCTCCTCTTCGCGTGCCAGCACGCGGGCCTCACAGCGGTGCCCGTCATACCACCCGACCTGTCCAGGTCCGGCTCGGCGCACGATCACCTTCTGCGCGCCATGTCGCAGACGAGGCCGAGGGCGGCCGTGGCCGACGCATGCTACATCGGCACCGTCACAAGGTCGTCTGCTGTCCTCGGAGCATCCCACCGGCTCGCTGCCATGCTGAGGAGCCTGCTCTACGAGCTGGAGCAAGGAGTCGCTATTGGGCCGGGCGTGGCGGGATACATGGGCTGTAGGCCAGACGAGTCACACCTTGTCCGGTACACCTCTGGTGCAACGGGAGTGCTGAAGCCCGTGGTGTTGATCGTGGGCTTGGCGGCCCACAACGTGCAGGCCGTGAGGAAGGCCTACAATCTTCGCCCCGGCAGCATCATCGTGTTGTGGCTGCCGTAGTATCACGACTGTGGCCTCATGTTCCTCCTCCTCAGTCCTCACCATCGTCGCCGGTGCCATGTGCGTGCTGGCCTCCCCCGATGCCTTTGTCCGACACCCGTGCCTCTAGCTCGAGGTCATCGCCGAGTTCAAGGCGACATGCACACCTATGTTGTTGGAACTAATCTTGCTGTTGGTTGTACTCGTGTATTCGAGTACTGTGTATTATGTGTAGAGTACTCGGTGTGTTGTATGTAAAGTACTCGGTGTGTCTGAGTACTGTGTAGTCATGTCAAATACTTGTGTGTTGAGTACTATGTGGTCGTACTCATGTGTTGAGTACCGCGTGGTCATAGTCGTAAGTCGAACTACGCAGTGGTCGTATTCGTAAGTCAAACTGCGTAGTTGTCGTAGTTGTAAGTTAAACTGCACAGTGATCGTAGTCGTGTGTCGATGCAGTCGGTACTTGGAGGAGTACTGTAGAAATAGTCGTAGGTCGACAGTGGTCGTTGCGCAGTAGTCGTAGCATAGTGGTCATAGCACAGTAGTCGTGCTACGGTGGTCGTAGCACAGTAGATATAGCTACGACTGTCGTTGCTACAATGTTATCGTAGAAATCGCAATCATGAGTAGAGCTGCATTGTGGTTAATGGTCGGTACTCGTATGCTACAATATCCTAGTCGTGCTTGAAGATTGGTAGTACCGTCTGTGTGAGCAATACTACCGGAGATACCGGTCGACAAGCCGTGGTCGGTGAAGCAGTCGATGAAGCCATGGTCGAAGATGTGGTCGACAAGCCAAGGTCAGTGAAGTGGTCGAAGATACTGTGGTTGAAGGCACTGTGGTCAAAGAAGCTATAGTCGTGAGGCATGGTCGAGAAAGACTCGAAGGAGAACAGTCATGGTCGAAGGACTCGTCAATGGACTCGAAGCAGAACCCGATGGATTGTGTGTGGTCGCAGACCGAGCCAGATAGCAGTTAGTCCGCACATAACTGGTTATGTCCACTGAACCGAGTGTGATGGTTAGTGGAGCAAGTCATACGGGTAGTAGGGAGTGTGTGAGTCATGGGGATCGTGGCCGGAAGAGTCGGGTAGTTTTAGTATGTACACTTATAATCAGAGTCTATAAATAGATGAGAAAATGGAAAAGCAGCAGCGGATTGACACAGCGCAAAAGCTCTTGTGTGTCTTGAGTAGATTAGAGTGTTCATGTGAGCCTACGACCACCAAGTGTGTGCATACCGTTCTGCCCATGGGCCTACACGTGCTGTCGTTCGCCCTGCTGCTAGTGCTTAGACGCAACCGCTTGGCGCACGGACAGCGGTAGCCACTTGAGCTCGGGAGCCTACAGAACCTGATCCTGATAAACGAGCCAATCTACAATTCCTGCATCGATGAGTTCATCGAGGAGTTCTGCCTCGATGAGTTCATCGAGGAGTTCTGCTGCGATGAGCTGCATGCCATGTGCATCTCGCTATCATACGGTCTTGTTGAGAACTGCACATTTGTGCCCACCGCGTGGCGGAGCCTGTTGGAATTCAACCCAAGAATCATACACTTGATTCGCCCGTGGACGCACACTACACAGGGAAGACGAGGAACAGTAGAGAATTTTTCTTATGCGAACTCGACTTACGTCGTTTTTCCTTTTTTCTATTATTCATCTCTCCTCTTTAACAAATTGATTACAAAGATATAAATAGACGCTCTATGATCTGGTTCTAATGGCCATGACTCCACAACTCGCGCACTAAGCAGGAGCAGTCGCAAGTCGTAGGAGCCCGAACGTGGTGTCGGATCCCGGAGCAACAACTCCTAGATCCTCTGTGTAAATCGCACTAGTCTAGGATCAGCTAGTGCACACAGTGGACAACAAAGATAAATATCATGCATAATGACAAACTTAATTTAATTGAATATAGGTCTGATTGCCAAAGTTTACATCAATGGAACATAAGCCAAAATTAAATATAAGCAGCAGAAGGAAAAACCGAAACGGAAGAAGTCCACTGAGCCTGCCCACAGGCAAACGATAGTAAGATGCGGCCTACTCGTCTAGATCTTCACCGTAGTTGAAGTCATCTTCCTCTGAGATGAGATAGCAAGGTGAGTACAAACTTGTACTCCGCAAGTCACATGGAGAAATGCAACATAATGGTAAAGTCAACAAAAGAAGGCATATAGGGTTACTTTGAGCATAAAACAACATTTAAGGAAATACAGTAAATAGATTGAAAAATGCTGAATTTAATACAGTAAGTAGAAACAGTAATTACAGGCTCCGACTAAACACTAACCTAACCATGAGCATCCCACCCGGACCATTTTTTCTAAAAACATCTCGTATGGATGCTATCCATCCACACCCTTCCAACCGCTCATGGATTCTATGCATCCACAAGCTTTCAATCTCTCATGGATTCCATCCATCCATAAGGTTTTCATAAACCATTTTTATTTTGAAAAACAAAGTCTAATCTGTGAAAAAACTTTCACTCAGCATGCCCATGACCGTGGGCACGGCTATCCAGGATAGATTATACACTCTATAGAGCTTGTACAACTTTACCCACAAGACATGATCATCCCATATTGCCACACGATTAGCACACTTCTTTAGGTGTGTGGCGAGGAGATCATGACAAGGCCTTTACAATGCAAAGCCTTCAACCTGGCCAAGCCAACTCTAAAGTTTCACCACAGTAAGGAATCCACCAGACCGGAGCCCCTCTTGAGCCGAGTGAGACTTCTCATGGCACACGACATGCTCACTTTCAACCTACGACATGACTCAGGTAGGGACCTGTAAATTATTCAGCCATGACTGTCCCATAGCAGCCTTATGGTAGTACGATAGGGCTTTGCAACAGTAGTTCGCAGATCGGTCCATAATTTGACTTAGTCTCAAACCACATACCCCTGTGCCCGACAATCAACATTGTGTCTCCAAACAACAGTGCATGCCTGCACCCATCACCTAACCTTTAACCTAAGTCTAAACCAGGTTTTATATTTTATTTTAAAATATTTTGTAACCTTTTTTTGTCTCACCGAAGTCAAGAATATATTTGAAAACTTTATCATTTTATATGAAAAAGGTGTCCCAAGCCTAAAGCTATTTCTATGCATGTCTAAGCATTTGCTACAAAAATTCTCTAGCCATACTAGTGTACTAACCAGAGTTTTATTCTAGGGCGAAAAGGTATCAAGGGATTCACAGTCAATGGAGGAATTAACAAGCAGGCAATAACAAAATTTAAAATTGAATTGAAATACGTTGAATAAAATGAAGCATGCAACATAATTTAAATCAACATAATTTGATTTGCAAACTAGGTTCAATATGATCAAAGAGTATGACTTGCCTTGCTCCGTAGTTGGGTGTGAATCGTCGTAATCTACACGTGAAAATAACCCAACAAATTCAAATAAACTCTAAATATTTAAATTGAGGGCAAAAATTGTATAGATTGGAATTTTTGATGAATTTAAGAATTTGAATGGGCCCAATCGGAGTTAGGATGAAGGAGAACGGGCTCTCGGAAGTTTAAAATCATAGAAAGAAAATAAATTGGAATTTTAAAATTATTTTTCTAAAGGAAAATGGAATTATGACGTCAGCAGAGAATTTCTTTTTCGGCTAAATTATTTTTCTACGGAAAAATTGGATTTATAATGTTAGCCCTGAGAGGATCTTCGGACAAGTGACTGACATGTGGGCCTGGGTCTATGGACCTGGTCCAAAGACGAAGGGGGTGCTGAGGTGGCAAGGGGGTGGGGTGGTGCTTGCGCGGCGCTGACGGGGCGGGAAGGCGCCGAGGTGGCCGCGATGTGGCGCCACATCGCCTGCCACGTCGGCTCGGCCGCTGACGTGGCCAGGCCAGTCAGGTGGCGCTCGGGTCCACAGGCTTGCCGACGCTCCGGTGGGCGGCGGTGACCGGCAAGGGGCGGAGGAGGGAGAGGAGAGTGAGGGGAGCTCCGGGGTGGCGCGGGTTTTTACCGAAGACGGCCGGAGGATGGTCGGCGGTGAGCGGAAAGTGGCTGCGGCGGGGGTGCTCTGATGCGACGGCGCTCCAGCGGTCTCTGTTGACGGGGAAGAGGCACCAAGGGCTATGCTAGTGTCAAGGGAGCCAAGGGGCACGACAATGAGTGGTCAGCGTTAGCATTGTTGAAGAAGTTAGTATCTAAATAAGCTTGATAATAGAAAAACTTTGACAAAGAGGGGATGAATCTTTGCATTAAAGATATGCTATGACGATATAAGGCCATCAGGTAGTTAGAAGCGTGCCATCACTAGTGAGGGTGACAACATTACCGATGATGATGAGAAGATTCTTCATATCATTGGACAGCGACTAAAGTAGACATGTTGGTAGCAATGAATGTGCGAAGTCACCACGGTTAGTGAGAATGCCATAATGTTGAGGTGGAAAATGTCAAAGAAGAAGAGTGGTTGACATGAGAGAAGAGGGACATCGAACACGTATAACATTATGTATGTGTATGCATCTATACAAATAGAAACACGGACGTATGGAAGCAAATATGGCCTAGCCATAGGGAATAGGCTTAGGACCATCTGTGAGAGCGTGATAGATGTCCTTGGTAGAGATCAATGATGGTTACACATTTACACATATTTGATGTTGCAACAGTCAGCATTAAGCAACAATTGGAGAAAATAAAAGAAAATATGTAATGGAGTATTGTGTTAGAATGGGTAGCATCAAAGAGATTTTATTGGAATGGGTAACGGCTAAATAAGACTAATCAAGAATTAGGTGTGTTGTTGGAGGTCAAAATAGAAAAATTGTAGTGGTAGAAGACACACGGTTCAATAGGGTAACCAGCGTGTAAGAGATTATAAGTTCAAGATAGGTCGTCTATGGTGCATCAGTGTATGTGTGAGTAACATACTCTGATAACATGTAAACTAATAAGATAATTTGCCATACATATAATCAACGTATTACTTTGAGATTAACTAGAGGTACATGTGCATGCATACATTTTTGGAAAAAAAGTAACTAATGCAAGAAGAATAGAGGCATATAGCTACATGATCCATGCATAATAGAGAGTGTTTACAGTTTTAGGAACCTCAAACAATTTAGTATGCTCAATGATTTTCCCCCCATCAAGCTCATACTTTAATTAAATTCTCAAGTTATATCTTCTTTAAAGTTTCTATTGTCATTTACAATATTTATAATATCTTAAAATTCTAAATAACCTACGAAATACATAAACATATTCTCAAACATCTAAGTCATATCATTTGATACTAAAAACTTTGAAACAAATCTAGCCGCGCAAATACGTGGGCCACTCTGCTAGTTCCTAAAGAATTTAACAAACATAACATCTAATTCGTATTTTTTTTCCTATTGCCGTGTTTCTTTGGCCATTTCGAAGAGACCTTAAGGCCATGTTCCCTTTGGCTTCTATAAGCTGTTTTTCTACAGTGTCTATCTTTTAAGCAGGGTATCTTTTTAAGACGGGGTCTACTAGTCGATTGTAGTATATATTGTAGTGATTTCATTTATATCGGCAAAAATAGCATGTGGGTGTCTCTCTAAAAACTTCTCTACAAACGGTTATTATTCGTAAATCAAAACCAAAAGCTATCAACAAAAACCAATACGAACATCCTTGAGGCTCAGCTCTTTTGGGCTTACGCTTAGGTTTTGGCTTCTATTTTTATAGTAACTCGCCGTTAAACGGTGTGTGTTTTTAAGGCGAGGTCTACAGGTAAATTATGGTATAAATTATATCGACTTCAGCTGTACTAGCCAAAATCGTATGTAACTATTTCTCTTAACATACTGTTTCTCATAAATAGACAAAAATTCAAAAAGAATCCACTCGTCCCATAAGCCGGCTAGGAGCTGTCTCCTTCTCACCATCTCGATCCGACAGCCACGGATAACCGTGGAGGCAAGGCTAGGCAGCGTTCGCATAGCTACAACAGTAGAGGTGCAGAGCTGCGGTGGGCTGCAGATAAAAAACTCGCCAGTGGATAGTAGAAGCTGGGACCGGGCGGAGTTCCCGGGCCTGTTCTTTACCTCAAAAGCTGGCGGCTTTTGGCTTTTGCTACACTATCTAACTTTCAAACGGAGTATTTTCCCAAGACATGGTCTACAAGTTAAACGATCTACACGTTAAAAGCCCAACATCTGTACCTGTCAAAATCACAAGTGAGTATCTATATCTCTGTAATTTATACCATAAATAATTAAAATTCAAAAATTTCAGTCAAAAGTCATAAGCCGCAGCCGGAAAAAAATTTCAGCCAAAAATTTCGGCTCAGGCCTGCCGCTGTCGGTTGCTCCACCTCAGTCCTCTCCCCCTCCCTCCGTCCGCCGGTAGGAAACAAAAGTGTCATTTCCGAACCAAACCAGAGGGAAAGCCCACAGCTCCTCGTCAGTCTTCCATCCATCCCCACCACCACGGCGACCACCATCACTCACTGCTTCACTCTCCCCTGTTCCCCACAGAAGCCAACCACACCAGTACTCCAGTAGCTGCACCTGCAGCGAGGAGAGGTAGATACAGTTAGCTAGTGACACCCTATACCAGCAAGCTAAAGCGCCCCTGCGTTGTGTGTGTGTGTGTGTGAGAGAGAGAGAGAGAGCCTGTGAGGTCGCTCTCGAGGGCTCGCGCGCGCGCGCGCGTTGCGTTGCGTTGCGTTGCGTCGCGTCCCCTCTCGGCCCGGCCAGGCATGTCCTGATGGAATTCAGGGGCCAGGAACCCGTCGACGAGATGGGCATCGGCTCCACGCCGCCGCTCGCGTGCGCCGCCGTCCTCCCCAGGACGCCCATGCTCTCCTCCTCCTCGGGGAACGGGGCGGGCGTGGCGCCGCCCGAGGTGAGGTACCACGAGTGCCTGCGCAACCACGCGGTGGCGCTGGGCGGGCACGTCGTGGACGGCTGCGGGGAGTTCATGCCCGGGACCGGCCCCGGGGACGACGGCGCCCTCAAGTGCGCAGCCTGCGGCTGCCACCGCAGCTTCCACCGCAAGAACGACGGGCAGCGCCGCCTCCTCCTCCCGGCCCCCGCGCCGCCTCCGCCGACGACGCCCGGCGCGGCACCGCGCGTCCCGCTGCTCCTGCCGCCGCCCCACCCCTACGCCGCCGGCCACCCGCACGCGCCGCCGTTCCCGTACCACCACCACACCCCCAGCGGCAGCGGCGGCACGACGACCGAGTCGTCCAGCGAGGAGCGGGGCCCGCCCTCGGCGCACGCGACGGCGCAGGGTGGGCAGGCGCGGCGTAAGCGGTTCCGGACCAAGTTCACGCCGGAGCAGAAGGAGCAGATGCTGGCGTTCGCGGAGCGGGTGGGGTGGCGGATGCAGAAGCAGGACGAGGCGCTGGTCGAGCAGTTCTGTGCGCAGGTCGGCGTGCGGCGCCAGGTGCTCAAGGTCTGGATGCACAACAACAAGCACAGCAGCAGCAGCAGCAGTAGGAGGCAGCCTCAGGAGCAACAGCCCCAACAGCAGCAGCAGCAGCAGTAGCCATGGGAGGAGACAAGGCTCCACACCACAAGCATTTGCTTAATCCCCACCTCATTATTTTTATACGTCCGAGAGACCAGGGATTAAACAAGGGAAGGGAAGTGAGGGCTCTCTCCGATCTTTATCCTATCTCTTTTCTTTTGGCCTTATCCTTTATTTTTTGTAGTCACTTCATCGTCTTCTTCTTTGGTTCATGATTCTTGCTCGGTTCTATTTGACTCCTGCTGTTTCTAGTTGAGGCCTTGAGGGTTCAATTTTTCCATGATGATGATGAGGGTACTTGGTGTGCGTGCTCACATTTGCTCTCATTATTTGACCTCTCACCATTGCAATTTTTTGTCAACTTGCTGGAGATTAGGTTTTTGATCTTCACTTGATCATTAATGTTCTTATCTGCCTCTTCTTCCTTTTAATGCAGCATTCTCGTGTAGTTGGAGCTTAAAAACCAACATAAACTAATGATCATAATGACACTAGTGAAGTTCTTGAGCGTCCTTATTGATGACTAGAGAACAGCAACCAATATGAATGTGGCTAGAATATTCTGGAGGAGGAAGCCTGGATTAACTTGTTGACTAGAATATACTGGAAAATATATGACTGGTGTGAGTTCTTATCTGCGATCTACCGTGAAAAAAACTTGGGAATTGCATCAAGCATTCAAGTGCCCATTCTTGTGCGTCTATTCACCATTCAATTGGGGGTGTACTTGCCTGTTGTGGCGTCTAAAATTGTACTTGGCTCTAGATGTATCGCATTACTGCCATTAAGCTAAGAGTCCTTTCCAAACCTGTTCCTTTAATGGAGGACTGCAGATTGAAGTCTTGAGTCTTTGGGCATACTGGTCACATGGCCTGTGTCCCATCTAGCTTCCAGAAGTAGAAGAGATTACAAAGATTTCGCTTCATGAAATTGTGAGGCCCATGCATGCAGCAAGGGAGGAGAGGCAGATAAGGATGTAATTGATGCCCCTTCAAGAAAATTGCAGAACAGAAAAGGGGATAGAGATGAGGAAAGTTAGCATTACAAGATTTGTGATCTTGTTAGTCACTGCACTTTTAGATGAACCCAACAAAACTGGTTTTGTTTCTTTTGGTGCACTTCTCTTCAGGTGTCAATTTCTAAATTTTGAGAGTTTTGTCGAACTAGTTGAAACTAAAGAACAGAAGAAATAGCTGGTATCATTTCTAATAATAACTGCATCCAGATTTTCTAGTTTCTAGGAAGGTCTTGAGGTACCTACTAACTTCGAGAGTACTATTGACTAAGCAAGACAGTACCAATATAACACTTTTGTTGGCCTTTAATCCGTGTACAATTTTTGTTCAAGCATTATCGCGTACAATTGTCACAGCCAAATAGCAACGACCAACCAGTAACAACTCTAGCCAAGGGAGTACATTGCTGTGATTGTACAGACGTACAGTAGCTAGAAAAAGGCAAGTGTTTTATTTAACGTAGTTGCAGTTAAGAGCAGCATAGCAACAAGGAGGCGATGTTTCATATGTTTAGCCTCTTCTTTTTGGCTGTGGCTTATGGTTTTTAGTTAAATTTTATGAATTTTGGTTGTTTATGGTACAGATTATAGAGGTAGATACGCACTTGTGATTTTAGTTGGTACAGATATTGATCTTTTAACGTGTAGAGTGTTTAACTTATAGACCTTGTCTTAAGAAAATCCTCCGTTTAAAAGTTAGGTACTATAGCAAAAACTAAAAGTCGGTTGGCTTTTTACTTGCCGAACAGGGCCTAATTCATTGCCCCTAAATTCTACCACAGATGATTCGATGCGGCCAAATCAAAATCATCTATTACCCGCTGCAACATGTGTTAGACATAAGCTTGGTTTGGGACTAATGTGCATGCGTTGCATACTTTGACGTGGACGGGTTTGGCCAAGTTCAGAGCCTGCCTGCCTCCTGTCGAAGTGTCAAAGCCAGCTCGTTGTAGACGTTGTTACTGAAAAAAAAATCTCTGGGCATAATAAACATCACAAGCATTAGGTTATGGTTTGGGGACTTCACCTTACCGGGGAGATCAACAACTGTTGCGAACAAGATGTTTTGCTAGCTTCGCCCTCCGCCTTGACATTTCCTGTCTTTCATCCAACACTTTGGCACGATAATTTACTGAGTAATTGACACAAGTCACAGTCCACATGATGGTGCAATTGCAACGTCCAAAATCATTGTAATAGATGGCACGAGAAAAAAAAATTGATGCTTACTATGTTTGAGCTGCTAAATTTGAAACTCGACACATTTTTACCATAGTTCAGCTTAACTTTCCACCTATGATTTTTTATCAGAAAATTTAACTAAAATATCATCCATCCTTTCTCTATAAATTCAGAAGTTGAAGTCCTGCTCCAACTGGCTTTAAATTTCAGTTTTCGATTATGGCTATTGACTTTCAATTGAAGATATACCATAGTAACTATTAGTTTTTTTATGAGTCATTCAATTTAAAAAAAATAAAAACACTGTTATATCTTTATGCAAAGAAATATAAGAAAAAAGCAGAAAACCTAAAAAATAAAATAACTAAAAAATTAAAATTAAAAAACCGACATATTCAAAACCACTTCTAGAAGGCATAAGCCGAAACCGCGGCCCCTAAATAATTTCCTTCATCACGGAATCAGGTTCAGCAAAGATATGTTCCCTAGAGAAAACTTGTTTAGGTACATGATAAGATGATTCTGGACTACTGCAACAACTGTTGAACTTTAGCCCATCATGGTGCTACTGAACGATCAGTCTAATCAGTCCTGACAGTTTTGTCTTTCATTTGCATTTCTGACAGGTGTTATTAATGACGCAAGAGACTGAACTACACAATGATCAAGACAAATGCAGTGGTGATATGTGTCTGGGGTCTGTTAGGTTTTCTTATAAAATAATCTAATGAATAATACAAGAATAAAAACTCCATTACTACTGTGATTTTTCGGAGCTGTTTGCTGGCCTCTGCCTGGTGGTTGCATCAGTTTTTAAGTGCACCAATAATTACAGTGTAATTTTAGTCAGTTACAATACAATTTCAGCTGTAAGTAGCTTATTTCAACACCTAAGACAAACTTGCTGTTTAGGGGACAGATCTCACCTAAGGAAATGACAACGATAATATAGACGTAATCACCATTCCACTGATCCAGATGAAGCCAAATAAGTTGAAGTGTGAAACGTGCAAACAGATTTTCTGGATGCACACTCACTTGTTAATGCGGCTTATGACTTTTGGCTAAAATTTTTGAATTTTAGCTGTTTACGGTATAGATTACGGAGAGACAGATATCCATTTGTGATTTTGGCTGGTACAGATGTTGGGTTTTTAACGTGTAGATCGTTTAACTTGTAGATCCCGTCTTGAGAAAATACTTCGTTTAAAAGTTAAATACTGTAACAAAAGTCAAAAGCCATCAGCTTGTGAGGTAAAGAACAGACCCTAAGAAAAGCCATATGAGCCGGGGTATTGAACTATGAGAAGTGAATGACTTTCACTAATTCAATGACAGGTTAATTTTTACATAAGAAAAGAAACAGTACAGGGATTTTTTATTCTTGCACACTTTTCGGGAAAAAACACTGCTATGATCATACCCAGAAAAAATATACTCGTAGATCATTGTCTAGATAAGATCTGAAGAATTTATCAGAACAAGAAGATAAGATCTCAGACAATATTCCCGATGTAACTAAAGAGCAAATACCAAAGATCGCCTATCAGCTCATGTCATGTTAGTTGACATTAGACAAGTCTCATAAAACCCTAAGCACCAATCCTGTGGCTGTAAGTACCAAAGCAATATACAGGCTAGGCAAATCCAAACCGGCTCGAACTTTCAAGCTCCAAATATTTTTAGCAGCTGTCGATCCAATCCTTCCATAACTTAAACTAATCCCTGAATAGTTCCCAATTGATGACCCTAGCCCAAGCATCTTTGCTTAATTGATCCCAATCTTTACGAGTAAAAGGTTTTATTGGTGTTAGACTATGCGGTGGTTGTGATTAAAAGTGATGATAAATAATTGATATTTAGATTGTTTTGGAATTTGCGTTTACGAAAATTTTAGTTATCTCGTTTAGTTCTGAGTTGCTCCAAGTGGTTTTGAGTGGTGTTCATTGGCTCCTAGTGGTTGTGGTAGCTCCGAGTGGTTTTAGCCTATTTCGAGTGGTTTTGCTTTGCTACGAGTGATTTCAGTCACGTACGGGTGTTTTTCATCTGCTCCTAATGGTTTTGGTCCGTTTTAAGTAGTTTCGAACTAGCCCGATTGGATCCGAGTTGTATCGGATGGTTTTCGAGTAGCATCGAAGTATCAGACGGTGTCTGCTAGCATTGGAACATCGGACGGTACTCGATTGGCATCGGAGGATTGCACGGCTGGCTTTGACATCAAAGAGTGTTGGTCCAACTGATGCTTACGACCACTCAGAGTCGTTTACGACCACGTAACTTCGACGACGACGGACTTCGACCACTGCGGTTTTCGACCACGATAGGATGAATACCGCAGCACGACTATGGAAGAACGACCACGCCTGGCTTCGAGCACGGCAACTCGACTACGATATTCCGACCACAACAGACGTTAACCATGTTCGGCTTCGACTACATTCGATTTTGACCAATATAGAAGGACCACTGAAGGTAATCATAGCTACAATACTTTTTCATAGATATAGATTGTCCTGGTAGATAGTCGAAGGCTTTGCAATCAATGGTCGTAGCCTTTGAGGACTGCTATTATAGTTGTAGACTTTGCACTCTACTATCGTTGTCTTCGGTAGGCGTAGGTTTTGCGATCGGTTACCGTAGGCTTCGCGGTCGGTACTCGTATACTTCATTGTTGGTTCGAGTGGTTCACTTCTTGTGATCTTCAAGTACTTTGAGTACTCGTGTTAGACCAGTGAGATGACTAGTTGGTGCTTGGTGGTCAGGTGGTAGAGGTACTCGATAGTCGAAAGGACTCGGTACTCGATGGTTGGTGTTTGGTTGTCGTAGGTGTTGCGATCGGTTGTCGGAGACTTGTGGTATATGATCGGTAGTCGGTACTCGATGGTTCTGGTCGGTAGCGATACTTGTTATTCATGAGTATTTTGAGCGGAGCGATAGTATTTCCTAAGTACTTGTGGTTTTTGAGTACTTGTTGAGCTAGCGATCGTATTGAGTCGTCTGGAGCTGCTTGTGGTAAGCGATGGAGTGTGTGATCGTGGACGACCTGGTTGTTGGTTGTGGATGGTTTTATTCTTGTCTATGGATGGACAAGGGTAGAGTGAGTGTGTGTGCTAATGTCGGTCAAGTTATGGAGAACTTGTGCCGGGAGAAAGTTTTTTGATAAGTTTTTTGATCTTTGCATGTGCAGGTGAGTGTGGAGATGATCATAATCGGTGATGAGGAAGACTGGAACTAGGAGGAGAAAATTTAAGGTCCAGGCGGTCGGGATGTCACGCGAGGTGGTCGGGCTCATGCTAGAACACGTGGAGATCAAAGGTGGATGATGTGTGGAGGCGTGGAGAGGGTTACAGTTGGTGACGAGGAGAATCGGGACTAGGAGGGGGTAGTCTGAGAACCAGACAGTTGAGATGTCACGCGAGTTGATTGGGCTCACTCTAGAGCACGTGGTAATACGTGGAGAAGCTACAAGAGGTGAAGTCCTGGAGGCTTCGACACGGGAGTTGGTAATGCGTGATGGAGATACAGGAGATACACGTTATGGAAGGAGTCTGTAACGTGAAGGTTTAGAGATGTTGTAAAACTCGTTTTAGGAAGGGTTTCAGATCCCTTGATTTAAGGAAGATATAGAGTTGTGTGTTCGTGTTTGAGGCGGACACAGCTTGGACGTTAGCCTATAAAAGCAAGGAGAGGCTAAGGGCTAACGTGTGATTTTGTGTGATTTTTGGTAGGGCTTTCGGGGAGAAAGCTTGTGTAGGTTTTTAGAGGGCTTACGTTAAGAGTGCTTTTAGGGGTACCGTGAGGGCTGTTTGTAACTATATCCATGATACAGAAATAATAGATCATATCTATTCCAAGAAAATTTTGCTAGCATCGGCGACGTGTTTTCTGAGCATCGTTTGTCTTCTCTGTTCGAGTGGCTGAACCCTTCGAGCGGAGGGAGTTTACGACTACGTGCATCAGTGGTCGTAGCGAGTAGTCATAGCGAGCGATTGAAAGGAGCGTTCGGACGATCGTAGCATTCGTCGAGCACGGACGAGCGAACCAACATGTTGTGGTCGTAATCTACATCCGATAATTTAGATTGTTTTTCTTCTACTTTTAGTTTTGATTTTAGATTCTAAAAAGTGGAGGCACCATACGATCCTACAATTGCAGGGGCGGATCCAAAGAGGGGGGAGTGAGGGCCCAGGCCGCCACTCAATTCGCAGGAACTCAGGTATATAGCTCAAAATTTAATGCTAGTGCCCCCACTCAGCTCAACTAAAAGGCCCTCACTCATGCTAAAATTATGAATGAGAATAATTCAGCATACTATGTGTATTGTTGTGCCCCCTCTCAGATTTTGTCCTGGGTCCGCCCATGTACAATTGCAATAGGATTTTAGCGGTTCTTGGAAGCACAGAGGGATTAAACAATGGCTTAAACAATACACTCATGCACAGTGAGCTGCATAAGCAACGAACCGCTCCACAAACCAAGTTTAATTAACTGCTACTAATCAATAGACTAATGCAAAGTAGTATTCAGGTACACTAGGACTCTCGATGAGAGTTCTTAATTAATCTTTGAGCCAATCGTGGGTCACCGTGGGCCATTTGCTTCTCTAAGCTCCCACAATTAGGAGCCGGTCCGAATTGAAAAAGGCTCTCGTACTACAGTGGCGGAGCATGTGGCTGAACCCTAGCCAAAAACAGCAGCTTTGTTTAATTGCCGCCAGTGGTGTACCACCGTACGAACACAGCGCTTTACATAGTATAGTAATATTTAAGATCCGATTTGCAGCAGCTGGTCCGTTTTTACGAAATCTGGACACTGTTGGACCTATGCACAGCCGAAATTTCGGATTTGGCCCCCGAGCGAAGAAAATTCCGTTTTTGGACCCGTTCAGAGCGCGCGTTTTACCGGTGGCTGCCACGTACCCCGGTCGCGCGGTCGGAAAAAGAATCTCGCGGTCGGGAGCGGCAAACGCGCGGTCAAAATTTCAGTCGCGCGGTCGGCGGGAGTCGCGCGCTCAGGCGACGGCAGACGCGCGCTCAGCCACGCGGTCGTGCGCTCGAGGCGGGGCGGACGCGCGCTCGCGCGGGCCGGACGCGCGCTCGCGCGGGGCGGGACCGGAGTCATGCGGCGAGGGAGGACGGTCGCGCGCTCGGGCGCATACGCAGGCCGGTCGTGCGGTCTGGTACCGCACGACCGGGGTACGTGGCAGCCACCGGTAAAACGCGCGCTCCGAACGGGTCCAAAAACGGAATTTTCTTCGCTCGGGGGCCAAATCCGGAATTTCGGCTGTGCATAGGGTCCAACAGTGTCCAAATTTCCGTTTTTACGGGTAGTTCTGGTTTTAACTTATTTAAATTAGAAATCATTTAAAATATATTAATTTTTAATTTTGATTTATTTTTTTAATTTTTTATATTGTCTGTGACTATGAAATACTATTTTCAATTTTACCTTAATTTTTTATTTTTTCTTAAAAAAAAGCTAAAAAGCCAACTTTCTTTTAACAGGACTCCTGTAAGACCCATGTCAGAATGGAACATGGCTGGCAGGTTCGGGAGATGTTGCGTTGATATTTGTGCAGCTTTCGACAGGTCATGTCATGGAAACAGTGTTACTGAAGCCGGGGCTAGAAGAGGCGGTTCATGCCATGGCCAAACTGTACAGGCTTGGTTTTGAATGGATGTTAACTCTTTGCTTAGTACCTTGAAAGCTGCCATAAGCTTACCACGGTGTTCCCAAATACTACTGTACTACGTTGACGACCAGGGCAGAGCTCTCAAAGTATCAAATACTCTGGTGCCATTTGATGGTAGCTAGCTTAGAAATAGTGAATGCATAGTTGTGCACCGTGCTGAATTAGGATAAGTTATGCACCTGGCTGGAAATTCATCGTGACCTCAGGTTCCTGTGCACAGAAAGGGCGAAAAAACAAAAGAAAAAGAGGCGTGAGACAGGGACGTGACAAAAGAAGACAGCCATCAACCAAAGGAAATGGCTGTAACATGACATCTTCGTAATCATATTTTAACTGGAAAAGTAGAGAGAAATGAGCCCCTGGTCCACTTCAATGCAACTGTTAATTGTTAGTCACTGTGAAAAAGCATTGCAGCTCGAAAATCTCTGGAGAAACAGGTAACAATGGTAGGCTCAAGCAGTTCATCTTAGATCTAGAAGCCATTATATTTTCCACTTCATGTTTATCATATCTCTATAAGCAATTTTTAATCAATAAAATCCCTAAGCAACCGACGGCATTTCATTAAATCATAATAGACAACAGGTACCTGCACATCATGGAGAAAGATGACCATCTTCGAAGTTGAGAAACAGGTTTATGATTCTCAGCACCTTGCAATTTTTGGATACCTACATCGTTAAAACCGGAAATTTGAGAACTTCAATACATAGTTCTTTCAATGAAAAGCAAATTTCAATGCACGACATATTCTAATGCAGAAAAATAACTCGATTATATGTAGGTCTCGACTCATGCCATAGAACTTCATTTTCTGGTGAGTTTTCTATACCATAAACTCATGCCATAGAAGAGCATTATATATGCACCGAACAATTTAACTTTTATGCACTACTACATAAAAGCTTATCACAAACCGCAAACGGTTCGAAAACATCATCGCAGACGATTTTTGAACTGTCTGTGCTTATGTATCTGTAATACTGTAAGTGCATTAGAGACGGTTTTCGAACCGTCTGTGATACAATTATCACAGACGGTTTCTAAATAGAACCGTATATGATAATGATTATTACAGACGGTTCTTATTATGAACCGTCTGTGATAGTATATTATTGAAATCAAAAATAGGTTTTCTTCAGTTCATTAACATTATTTGATTGCGCTGTTTACGCTAATTGTGCTATAAAACAGCATAATAAGAGAATGCAGATGAACAAAAACAGACCTATTTATGAGAATAAGAACATCTTAACCATATCCATCCAAGCTCATATGCAAGAACTAAGCTATCAACAAATAATTTTCACATGCATCATATCCATCCAAGCATCAAGGAAGAGAGGGGAGGGGATCGAATAAGGTATGAACAAAGTACTGGCGCCGATAAAGGAGAGGCGGCGACAGCGTCACCGTTGTGTCACGACGGTGACATTGCATAAGGCACTCTTACGACAAGAGTACCTTATGCAGTGAACCGTGGCATCACAACCAGACGCGGAGAAGCTTAGGGGAGGCGACTAGCGCTTCGATCGACGGCTTGGGGGAGCTAGCAAGTGGATTGGTTCGGAGCGTGTTTAGGGGAGGTGTGTGGGGAAGCATATATAAGGGCATTTAGGTAGCGGAACTGAGAGGTCACAACGCTTCAGTTTGAAAGTTTGAATAGAGGGGCGACAAAATCGGACGGCAAAATATCACATATAGTTTTTAATACAAACCGTTTGTGATGAGGTAATATCACATATGGCTTTTAATACAAACCGTCTGTGAAGTATCACCATGATACTTCATAGACGGTTTTCACTATGAACTGTCTGTGATATTTCTCTTCACAGATAGTTTGTATTAAAACCATTTGTGATTGTACTTAATACTGATGGTTTTAGTTAATCGTCTGTGATGAAACATTTAGTATAATTTGTTTTATAGTAGTAATCATCTCAACATTATCGTACCTCATATCACAGATTACTGTGACTTAAAGGAACCAGATCCAAAACTAACATAAGTATGCATTGTGTGAGCCAGAGCAAAACCAAAAGAAGATTGCAAGCATGTTATCAACCCATTTCTGCTGACATACATACTGACACATACCACTTGTTCCTGAATTACATGAATTGGCATGCAAATATGTGGTGCACATTACCCCAATGACTTCGAGATATTGAACAAGAATAGATATTCAAATGACACTCTTTTTTCCTTTTTCACATAGTATTCAGATATAGGTATGTTGGCGGTTGGCCGTGCAACAGCTATGCTTAATTACAGCAGCATAAGGCCTTCATCAACAGCAAGATTTAACTCCCAAAAAACACAAAACAAAGGTAACTGTCAGAAGAGGTTATAGTGTTATACAGAAGTTATAGTGTTATACAGAAGCTGTCTGCTAAATCTAGTAGATACCAGACATTTATGATGACAAAATGGCAAATAAAGAGTTGCTTTAGACAAAATGGACTAGTCTAAACCCTAAAATTGTTTTTTGATGGAATCAAAAAGACATATCAGGTAGAATCATAACCATAGAATACGACCCTAATCAAAATGCATATATTTATCTCATACACTATGAGATGGTGAGAAGAGATATATTTTACATCCGGAGGGCCTATAATTGGAGATACTATTGTTTCTGGTACAAAAGTTCCTATATCAATGGGAAATGCCCTCATGCAACAATCAAGCAAGCTGAAGAACGGCGGGTTGACATTGCCATATTTCTGCTGAGTCAAACACTTGCAGAACAAGTGTGCACTGGGTTGTACTACAGAACGTAAGAGGATATCCTGGGAAGATGAAAAATACTAAGACATGATTTATACAAATTCAATGTTGTCGTACATCAACTTTCTTAGGTGTTTCAAGATCAAACAAGGAGCAAGAGAAGAGTTCCTGAAATTGGTGATGCCGCATGGTTCCGATGCAAATTATACAAAGCAGACACTGCATGGTCGTTCCCTAGGTCGTAGGTATGCTGCAACACATCATAAGAAAGGCAGCGTTGGGCAAAACCATACTACAGCATACCACCTAATTCAACAAGAATTGGCACCGAGTTTTCCTTCAGGCTAAATTGCCTCTCACCTCAAACTCTTCATCTGAGACATCCAAGCTGCAGGCCTCCAGGCAGCAATGACCGTGCATGGGCCTGCTTACCACACCCTCCTGAAAAACCAAGTGCTGTCATGCTTCCACGCTGAACACGACACCTGCACCAAACAGGTCAATCCATACTCTAGTTTCGTTAAGAAGACAAACAAATACACCAACTGACTAACCCATAACTGACCTAATTCGAGCAAAACAGTAGCATTCAAAAAGGGAACTCTGAATACTAAGCTACTTCCTATACTAGACACAAGGGGAATTGAGGCGGAATTCTGGATGATCATGCTCTGAACACTAAGCAGTCCCCACCACGACCAGGCAGTGCAAGACCCCCAAGCATCAGATCTAGAACTACAGTCAGAGCTTGACGAAACCAACCGCAGCTCGCACATCGGTGCGATGATCTAAGTCTAACCCGCCTAAACAAAACACAGAGAAAGGCGTCATGGATGCCGAAATCACCTGGTTGGCCGATGAGTAGGCGAAATGTCTGTGCTTTGTCGTGATTTTGTGCAAGGTCAGATTGGTGAATACATCAATTTGTGCATTGATGGTACCTGCTGCCTAGGCTTGTGGTGGAACTATATACTGCGTAACTTGGATCAGGACCACGCGGAAATTGGGCCAATTTGGTCATCCACCTAGTCACCCGCTGTCCTAGTGCTAATGCCAAGCATTTGTTCTGGAAAGAGGTGAAGAAATCGTCCATACCTTCTTAGGAAGATTCAGCAGTAATGGATCAGATGGATCGTAGACATAGTCGAGTGCCAATACCGCATCGCCGCCTGGCCGGTAAGCCCGGGGGCATCGTTCACCGGGGAAGGTGGCGGCGCTGTTCCATGGATACGCATCGTGCACAACGTTGCCCACCCGCGACTTGTTGGTCTCCTCCCAGCGCTTCAGCGCCTCCTCCCGTCGCTGCAGCTGCGCTCCAGCACGAGGTTTAGCTGTGCCTTCTCGTCCGCGCCGCTGCCGTCCATCTGCTGGCCTTCATCCCCGACGCCGCGCCCCTCTGTGGGCTACTGCTGCACCTCCTCTACGCTGGAGCTAGCCGCCAGTCTTCGCCTTCGCCTGGACGCTGGCGGTTGCGTTCGACACGGGAAGAGCGGTGGAGGAGGACTTGCCGAGGGAGCCCGTGACGGCGGAGGGAGCGGGGCGAGGCTGGAGAGGTTGCGGAATAGCGGTGGTTGGCCGACGAGTCGGATCGGAGGGCGGAGAGAGGGAGCGAAGGGCAGGCAGGGGGACGGGGAAGCTTGCGGTTTCTGCCGCGCGGCGCGAGACGGGCTAGTGGCGTTTCGTCTCGAGCAGCCCACCGACGAAAAATTCTATCTAGTAACCGTGTTAACCGGTGCACAATAGAGTTTATGTAACAAACAAATAAAACGACGACACGTGGCAAAAATACTGAAGCATCCATTTTAAAATAGATTTCCGTACATTCTGTACAGTAACACTGATTTAAAATATTATTCTTTGTACGGACTACAGTACTGCTACAGTCGCCAGTGCCACGTGTCGTCGCCTAACTCTCTCATATACCGGTTAGATTTTTCCCGACCGACCGACGGACTGGCGCTGTGGACTGCTTTGGGATAAGTGCACGGCTTCATGGCCTTCACGTCCTCGCGCACGCTGTAACTGTACTGTACCTACGGCCCACGGTGGCACGGCAAGTCGGCAACCACCGTAGCTGTGGCGCCGCCGTATGAATCGTAACGGGACCCGTCATTCTTTTCCTACATAATATCATCGTGTTCGTGTGTGTGCTGCCGCATACGAAACGAAGAGAACATGCGAGTTGCATGCATGCGTACTGATTAACATACAGCTCCTTAATCTTCTTGATTGATATGGTACAGGTGCAGACAATACCAACAATATGTATGTAGTACACGAATACGATAAGACACACGTACGGGAGAAGATCGGTCCATCTTGATCTCTCGCATGGTAGACCAGTTTACTCCTGCTAATTAATTATTAACATGCATGCACCTGCTCGATCGATTCTTGCTTCCAGCAGCTACCCGGCGGCCGGCCTTGCGTTGACGTCGACCATGCATGCATAAATCCCCCATGCCAGCTACCGTACATGCTTCTTCGATCTGTCCACCTAGATCTTCAAGTGCTTCAACCTGCGACACGAAATTCACGTATATAGCCAAACCAATCCAATCCAAGCACAGCTCAACTCGTGATACTAGCTGTAAGAAAATATCGATCTTGTCAGTTGTCACGTACCTCTCGGCCTCGTAGCCGAGGGAGGCCGCACCACCGACGCGCCCGGCGCCGGTGGTGGGGCACCTGTAGGCGGGGAAGGGCACCTTGCCGGACTCGATGTGCTTGATGTCCTCCACCAGCAGCTCGTAGTAGCGCTTCACCTCCTCCGCCGTCTTGCCGCCGACGGCGCGGGCGATGTTGTGCCACCGGTCCGGCGTGTCCTTGTCGTACACCGCCAGCGCCTGCTCGAACAGCTTGTTCTGCTTCGGCGTCCACTGCGCACGCGCCGAGCTCATCGACAGCGACGCCATTCAGGCTCTTGAGACTCGACAAGAAGCTACTAACTGAAGACCTACTCCTGTGTGCCGTTAGCTAGCTGACACCAGGTAGCTGAAGAGGCTGCGAGAGCTACCTGCTAGCTGACGAGAAGAAGGGTGTGACAAGGGGTGCTATTTAATAGGTAGGGCCGGGAGAGAGGGGCAGCCACTACGATCGATGCCGGAGTGAGGAGGCCGGATCGGAGAGCAAGGAACAAACATTTCTGTCCCCGGGAAGTGGGGATCTAGCTTTCTATCTCTTCGGCGGTCGCGTCGCGATTCCAACTCCGCATCTGTTCTCGATCTCTTCCTGATCAAAGATTCAAAGCCTCCCCCGGCCGGCCCCATGCATGGCCCATACATGAAGCTCTTGGTTATGCGAAAGCTAAAGCTCTACCGGCTTGTATTGTACTGTCCCAGGTTCTAGCTTACACTGAGGATATATTGATCAGTATTTTGGTCCAGCCGTCGATTCTTGATGCAATTATTTCGTTGATTCAGTTGATGGCAGTTTTTCTATTTCAGTTGCTGTTCAATTGTTTTCGCTCGGTGTTTTCTCCTTATTTGCGCGCTAAATATTCAGAGAGAACGTTGCTGCGTCTGAAGGAAAAAAAATATTGATAAGATGTTCAGTGTGAGGTAAGGAGTGATCATACGTGCAGTACACACTAATCGTTGCTTGTAAAGGAGCTAGCTATACAATTATTTCGTTGAGAACATTCAATCGCAATCGCTTTCTCCAAATAGCTACTTGCAAAGATTGGATTCCGTCACCAGAAAGAGGGTGTGGTCATAAGATCGAGGAGCATATATATCTTGCTTTTTGGAAGAGAATAATAGCAAGCAATCTAGCTCCAACCTTTTAGTGCATGACTCTGTCCATGGTATTAATTTCCACAAATTTGTTTTCTTTTTCAAACCAATGGAAAGAACAAACGCTTTCTGTGATCCAGTGAAAGGCATTCCCCTCTGTGTGTTCTGCGGCTGATTCTAATCTGTTCCTCCTTTTAGGCGATTCAGGAACGTTTCAAGGCAACCCCTCCTTTCCCCTGTACTCTGGATTCTAAATTGAATAAACAGAATAGGAAAAAAAAGGAAACGTCTTCGCAAAAAAAGAACAAGAAGAAGAAAGGAAATGTGAACGGGGGAAGAACTAGCTCTATCTTGAGCACAAGTGGCAGGTTCAAATTAACTTTTTTTTTTGCAACGAAAATTAACTGTAACTAGCATGGTGACTCGCGCGGCCATTACTCTTAGAGTATATTTAATTAATTTAGCGATATATATATCATGATAATAAAAAATTACATACAAAAAATAAAAAGATATAAATCACATTAAAGAATTGAAATATTAAAATTTTAGAACATTATCAATTTGATTTAATTTTCATGTTTGTAAAATTGGTTTCATTTGTGAAGGATCATGTGAGAAGGTCCAGAATAATATTGTGATGAATTATTGCCAAGTTTGTGGAGTAAAAGTTTGATTTTTTTGGTTTGTTGTCAGATAGATATCTGACCACTAGCTAACCGTTGGTTTGATCGTTGGCCTGTTCGACCGATAGTATCCTTGTTTTGTTGCTGGTTGGAATTTTTTAGAGTGGTATGTTTTGAGTTAAGTGTGACCGGTTTGACCGGCCTCTAGTTGGCAGTCAGATCGGCCCCAAAAAAATTGATTTTGTGATCTTGGAAATTTGGTTTTGGCATGATTTGAATTATGTTTGGTTAGTAAATTAATGTTGCATGATGCATCTTTAGCTAACGTGGGTTAATTATGAAGATTTTGTGTCTAAAAATAATTTCTTTATTTTTGAATGTGCATGAAGCTTTGAGGTCAACTATGTCAACGGTGAGGATCGATGCTACATTTATGGAGGAGCCGATGCCTAGAATGGTCAAAAATGTCTGGTGAGATGGTTGAGCTCAAACATGTTATGAGAAAGCTAAAAAATATTGAAGAGAAAGCTCAAGCGATGGATTGTACTACGTGACTTGATCGATCAAAGTGAGGCGTGGTTCCACTACGACAGAAAGGGCCATCACAGAGGTTCAAAACTATCATCACAGACGGTTTCTGAACCGTCAGAATTTATGTGTCTGTGATAATAGTGGTTATCACAGATGACTCTTAAACCGTCTGTGACAATTACAACACGGACGGTTTTTTTAAAAAAATATGTAATATATCAGGTATCACAAACAATTCTTTTTATTTTAGGCTAAAATTCATTTAAAAAACCAATTTTTGATATTATTATTTATTATTCTGAATTTAATTTTTAGTTGTTTACTTTTAAATTCGTATAGAAATTAAATTGCTAGCTTTCTTTTATTTTTTTATTGTGAATTTTAGTTAATTTGGATTGTACTTGACATAAACTCTTTCTTTTATTTGCTAATTTTCATTTAGTTATTATTTTGAATTTTAGTTATTTATAGATGTTATTTTGTAAGTCGTTTGGGAATCAAATTGCTAATTTTTCTTTATTTCTAATCTTTGAATTGCTCTTAGTTTAGAATGTATTTTACATGGATTCTTTCTTTTAATATGATAACTTGGGTTCATCAGATTAAGAGCTAGATATTTTACTTTTTATGAGAATTTCTAGCATATTTTGGTTTTTCTTATGAACTTTAAAAGACTTGTCATCGACTTTTAGTGTATATATATTAGGTTTCATTCTTCATACAGATAGTATATGGTGAAGTATTACTTCAACGTACAGTGAGTGTTTGTATTGACCCTACAAGCTATGTGCATAGCTTCTGTCATTGATACAAGATCGGATAGAAAACCTGTAAGCACATTTGATCGGATTCGTGGACCGCCGATAATGCAAGGGACTCAACGACAATCACTCAAGCGACTAAATGAATGTGTTGCATATGGGTGTCAAGTGTTACAAATGGCTTCCCCTCTCCATTTATAAGAGGTCCTATTTATAGAGTAGAATGGGAGATAAGTGAAGTTATAAGTTTGCTATTGAGGCCTAATTCACTCCTAAAGGTAGTTTCGTCCATCACATCAGATGGCCCCTAGGCCTGGGTTGAACTCCCCCTCGAGCTCCCTCTCAACGCAGCTGACGCTCGAAATATCGCGCCTCGCCAAGGTTGGTCTCTGGACTTTGTATTGGGTTAACTTCCAGACCTTGTCCAGGGTGGATTCTGAACCTCGTCTGGGGTTGGTAGCAGACCTCGTCTAGGATAGACTTCAGACTTCATCCGGGGTTAGTCTGTGGACCTTGCCTAGGAGGGCCTCCCCAATATGTGACGCCATGGCGAAGTTATCGTGGCACACTTCAATGCGTCTTGCCTTATCGAAAATATCGTCAACGCAAGGTAGCGCGAGGATCCTCCCTCAACCACTTCGGTTTAAGGCTTGTAGTAGCTTTAGGTATATGATCAAATACATGGTTTGGTACGTATAATCTTTTTGTTCTTGGATAAATCTAAGCTTCAGGGATTGGTCGGTAGAACATTATCAGGCAAGTTTTCCGAATTGCATGTCGGCTCATCTTAATATAAATCTTATTCATTCGATCATTTCCGATGTACGTATGGAATTAATACCTGAACTGAAACGAAAATTTAGCATAGCGAAATTATTATTCCCACTTGTGAAAAGCCCCGATCCTTGGAGCAATGGAGCCATGTGACGATGTGATCACTGACCAGTCCGCTTCGATTCTCTCTCTTTTTTTTTCCTTTAAGAAGAGATTCTTTTGCAAGGTTTTTTTTCCTTTTTTTGAGAGGGAGATTCTTTGGCAAGTTGACGTGAATCTTTACACTAGGCCATGCATGAGAAAAGGTAAACGGTCGATGTGTATATGAGTATCAATCGATATTCGATCAAAGCGTACTGCGTGATCAAACACGACATCAGTGATATTAAACATGGAGTATATTACATGAAACATTAATTCTAGCAGTACTGATCATATTGATCGATCGACTGAAGTCTAATTAATTTACTTCATAAGGTGAAAGATGCTTATTCTTCACCATCCTTCTTTTCTTGATCTGCAGTCTTCTATATATTTACTTGCATGCATACATATCATCATGAGAGGATCAGAGCGCCCTGGCCTCGGCCGTCATCGGTAGCTATCACTGAAACTTTAGGTACCTAGATCTGCAGAAAACAGAGGTAAGATATAGATGCGTGTTAATTTAGTTGTTAATGCATCTAGGTATAAAGCTAGGATAAGTTGACGGATGAGTCGGTGATCCGAACGCGTCGGTAGCATGCAAGCATGCCTTACATAACATACGCAGAACTGTACAACTTAACATACACTAAGTACGGTCGGATGAGTCAGTGAATTTTTTGAATTTTTGGCTGTTCGTGACAGAGATTATGAAGAGATATTCGTTTGTGATTGTATTTGATACAAATATTAGACTTTTAATATATACTATAATTAATTTATAAATTTTATCTTAAAAAATACTCGATTTAAAAGTTAAATACTGTAACAAAAATCAAAAGTCATTTTTAGAAGCGGCCATGCCCTAGATCTCATGTAGCAGCCACCGACGTACATCCACGAGCTAAAATATTGCCACATGCATGCACGCACATCGATCAACAAAGCTCGCGACGCATGCACTAGCTAGCTGCATGCAAAGTTGCACACGGCCGGCGCGCGTAACACGGCAGTGCAGAGTGAGATGATGATGGACAGCGAGCGACGACAGGTAATTACGTACGTACTTTCCGTCGTCAAGGCCGGCAGCTCCGCGCGCGCCGGCGGCGGACGGGCCGTAGCGGGGGAAGGGGACGCGGCCGGACTCGATCTGCGCGACGTCCTCGACGAGCTGCTCGAAGTGGCGGCGCACCTCCTCGGCCGACTTGCTGCCGCCCATGTAGCGGGACACGTTGTGCCACCGGTCAGGCGTCTCCTTGTCGTACACCGCCAGCGCGCACTCGAACTGCTTGTTCTGCCGCTGCGTCCACGGTGACGACAACGACGACCCGCCGCGAGACGAGCCCTTGGAGCCGGCCGACGCCATGATATGTATGTGTATATATATAGCTAGTACTGCTAAGCTAGCTAATTCTGAAACGGTTCGAGGACCTGGACCTGGTATATATAGTGCATGTGTGTGCACGAGGCTGCAGCTAGAGCATGCATGCACCGCACGTACGGCCGGTCGGAACCATATACAAAGTTGCTGACAAGCAACTAGATGACATGCGTGGTGCGAGCTCTCCGTGATACGGACATCTTCGATCTTGTCACTAAATTAGTGTATGCAGCTTTACCTGCTGTACCGTGCATGTATATATATTAAGCAGAACATGATAGCGCACGAGCTTTGCTCAGCTAGCGAAACGCACACTCCACAGCGCGGTTTGGCTTTCTAGAAGTCATTCTTGACGCCTGTTATTTAATAGTTTCTAGAAATGGTTTTTAGTTTTTGCTATAGTATTTAACTTTTAAATGGAATATATTTTTAAAACGAGGTCTACAAGTTAATTATAGTACATGTTAAAAGCCTAATATCTGTATCAACTAAAATTACAAGTGATATCTCTCACCGTAATCTTTATCGCAAATAGATAAAATTCATACATTTCATCTAAAACTATAAGCTACAGCCATATCAAATTGTATTCAAAACCTCGTTATCATGGAGTCTATAAAGCTCTTTTTTCCTCCGAAAAAAAGAAACACTTTTGGTGTTCTCTACATGCTTTTTTGGGCGCTTCCGTATGCGTGGAGGCGAGTTAATTCCACTTCCACATGCATATTGCTGTCTTAACTGAACTGTTTAATGTACGTCTGCTGCATTCTGAATGTGCACGCTTGGATTGAACATTCGGTTTGTATACGCTTTTGGTTTCCCGTAAAATTATCTATTACTACCAGCATGCCGGATGCTGGTATGTATGCCGCGGTCATCGCTAAAAAATCGATGGATAAACAAAGAAACCAGGATACTTTGGGTGTGTTTGGTTGAGCTGTGGCTTCTGAAAAAGCTGCTGTGGGTTGTGGGCTGTGGAAAAGCTGTAAGCTGTTTGGTTCAAACAAGTATAAAACTTACCTCCTATCTCTATTTTCCTTGAAACAACTGTGAAACAGCTCTCTATTTTTACCATTTCAAAAAGCAGAAAGCCAAAAGCCAAAAGCAGGGTCCAAGGTGCTTTCAAAACTATACTACCCAAAAGTAGCTGCTTCTGAAAAAGCAGCTTCTGGTTTCCACCCCTTTGGTTGACTTTTGGCTTTTTGGAAGCAAAAGCAGCTCCCAAAGGCTCAACCAAAGGCACCCTTTGTCTCTCTTGTGTCAGACGTAATTGGGCAACCTCGATCTCATGAAACAGACCGAAATTTTGTAAATTTCGACTTTTCTTAAATTTTCACCAAGTTTGAAATTTCCACCCCAATTTGGCTATTCCCCAACCTTTTTCGCTTTCTTTTCTTGAACATGCCGCCATCTCTGGCCAATAGCTCATCCCACCATGCCGCCTTACCACTATTCATCACCCAACAATAGGCAATGCCCTATTTGCCGCAGCCAATTCCTCACCACCATTCACACCTGCTGCAAGCCCCAGTCAATCTGTCGTACCTCATTTGTCGTGCCCTAACACCACCATCAAAGCGCATTGACATGCGTCGGACAAGACAAACCGAAGTTCGCCACCAGCACTTCACCTCTCTCATGGCCGACGAAATGCACGCCATAATCTTGGACCGCCGCAATTCACTGCCCGAGAAAACGCCGAGCCCAAGATGCCACCTCACCGGCCAACCCCCCCCCCCCCCCCCCCCCGGTGCCTCTCCCCGAACTCTCCCGTGCCATCCCCGCCGGCCACGCGCCGCCTCCCAAGCGGAGCCTTCCTTGTGATGAACTGACTCGGAGCCTCTATAAAAGCCGTGAACCCCCTGCTACCTGCATTAATGACCAATAGCTTCCCCAAACCTCTCTTCTTCCTCGCCGGCCACAACTTTGCCACCACCGTCGAAATTTCTCTGGTAAGCCCCAAACTTCAATTCTTGCTAATACCTTCACTAATCTTCAATTGTTTTAGTCCCTAGCTACCTTGAGCCCCTACGAACGCTACTGAAACATGGACATAGCTTCCCTAGCCTTCTACTTAAGCCGACGACCATCTCTTCTGCACGGCCGCACCCCTCAATATGGGCAACACACCACAGACCCAAACAGCCCGAACCAACAATACCACTAGCTTCCCCTTGCCCTGAGGGTGCTCAAACCACCATGCTCTCGTTGTTTTAGCCGCCGATTAGCTTATGTGCCATGGTCATGCTCTAAGAAGCTCCTACTACCGCCAGCCATCTACAATGATTCTCAAAGTTCACCAAGCCCAAAAATGGGCTCCTCTCGCTTCGCTGACTAACCATGTCCTCAGATTTCCTCAAAACCCACCATACGCTTTGCAATCCACCACCGTTGTCGTTCCCCTGCTCGAGCACTGTAGCTGCTCGAGGTTTACAATGACTGTGCTAAACTAAGCCATGGGCTACATAGTGACGACCCATCACCCCAAAACCATCTCGGGCTAGCCCAATAATTGTAGCAACCTGATACGGTTATAAACCCAACCAGATGTAAACAGTAAACTCGAATTCTCCATGAACAGTACCCGAATCCAAATACTGTTGCATCCAACCTGCAACGAATAGTGCACAACCTATTACTATTCACCCAAAAATTCAAAAAATATATTTATACCCATTTTAACTGTTTTGACCCCCACAAAGTCCATTTTCATCTCTGTTTGGCCAAATTAGGCACCAATAAAACCCTAAACCACCTAAACACCATTCCAAACTAAACCTAATACTGTTCAAGCCATTAATGTTCACTAAAACCCATTTAAAACAAATATAGCCATTTCGACTGTCTTGAGCCCACCTAGCCCATTTATAACTCCATTCAGCTAAACGAAGCACCGCTTGAACCCTATTCGCCCCGAATCCATTTTCTTATATCATTTTTATTATTTTATTGTATTTTATTTCCAGCTTGCATTCTGCAAAGCATGAATTTATTTGCATAGTTTTCCCACGTTAGTAATCGGACCCAATGAGTTGGTCAACAGAAGAACTACGGGAGCAATTGAAATAATCAAGAATAAGCCTGAAACCTATAGAGAAGAATAAAGACATCGGGAAAGGAGGTAATTCAGACATCGGGAAAGGAGGTAAGTCCTTATATTGATTATATTGAACCTAGTTTTTAAATGCAATATTTTGCTTTCAAATACAAATGCATCCTTGCCATTATTATGTGCATAGATTGCCTAACTACACCATACAGTTAATACCCTTTTCTTTTATGTCCCTTTCTTGAGAATACTTCATCCTTGTCAATATAGGATACTTATAATGGTAATAATACTAGATCATGGTTGTGCTTAACTATGCTTTAGAGGTAATAGTAAATACGACACAAATATTGCCAATTAAAACTTGAAACATAATAATGGTAGTGGTAACATGGGTTACCACTGGAAATAGGAAATATTTTATAAAATGGTGAAGACTCAGGCAAGTGGTTGGTTTGAGGCTGGTGTAGATATTGCCCGAGGTCTAGATTGTTAGTTTATCTCACCTGAGTTGATTAAGGGCCGAATCCATGTGCGCTCATTTCTACACCCGATCGTGCAACCACAAGTTTGGTATAGAACAGACTTGGCCAACTAATTTACTTTGTTTCTATATGGACTCCTGCACCAGTTGGGGATGACGTGCGTGGTCATTACCCAGGAAAAATATGTTGGGGGTGAACCTATAGGGGTCACTGCCTGGAAGAGACCTGAAAGGTTAGCGCTGAGCCGCTGAGGGTTCATATCTTTGGAGCAGGAGAAAGTATTAGAACAAGCATTGTAAAGGGCTTGTTATGATTTCTTAGTCGTATGCCTACGAAAGCGTGTAATGGCTGATATTATGAGATAACTATATCTTGTGAGTAAAGTTGTACACCTTTGCAAAGTGTCATAATCTATTCGAATAAACGTACCCCTGGTCATGTGCAAAGTGTGGAAATACTATAGTGTGCAGTTTTCGTAAAATAGTTTATTGGTATAAAGGTATGGTAAAAGACATAGACTGAGCTCCATGGATAGGACATGGTAAGTAATTATGAGGAGTGTTGCCCCCATAAAGTCAATTGATAATACATATTTTGAATTTAGTTAGAAATTGGTAAATCATAGGTTTGGAAACTAGTTACGATATGATATTGAGAAATTGGCTTCACGCAAAATAAACATAAAACCATCCTTTAGGTAAACCTTGCATATAGGATTAGCTCTATAATTGCATTCTGCTATAGAGACTTGTTGAGTACCTAGTGTACTCAATCTTACTTATTTTCATCAGACAATTGCCAGAAGGATAAATAATGCTTCAAGTTTATGTGTTAGGGTTATGACTACACTCAAGCATTCCTGTGAGGATTTCCTTCTATTCTTCAGAATGTAGGTTAAGTTTTAGGCTTGAACGCCCGTAAAGTTGCTAAAATTAACTGTTAGGTCTTATTTTAATTAAGTTAACCCCTTTTTAAATATTCGTGAGCAGACATGATACTCTTTCTATCCGTAATTGAACTTCTATGTTGTTGCAAGACGTATGACATCTGTTTCCATAAATGGGGCTGTTACAGATCTCAGCTATTGGCTAATTTAATTTTGAAAAGAAGATGCCTAAATAACTCAGGAACACTCGTCTTCTGTGTAAGTTTATGCAAGTTGACATACCTTGTACCGGACTTCCGTTACGAAAATGAACCTAACCCCTTGCTAAATAGATATGTGCAAGTTTATGCAAGTTGGTGTACCTTGTACCAGACTTTCGTAATGAAAAGAAACTACTTAACATCTTGTTATATCAAATAAAGCATCTCCTCAGTGCAAGATATCGACATTATTCGACTAAAAACAGCTAAAAGATAATCCCGGAATCTCGGTCACTTCATGTTCTCCAGAAAGGAAATGGTACTAACTAATGGACAGGTAATATGTGCTACAATTAATTTTGTCGCATATATATTGGAGAGCACTGTGCAAGATACTGAAAGCACTTGAGTAGAACAAGACCACATATATACAGCGCTCCCTAGGGGCGTGGAAGTCTAAGATCCACTGGGAGAGAAAGAGAATGATACATTGCCCTTTCAAATCAAATTATCAAGCAACTTGGGCCAGATTCTGGCAGCCACAGTCAAGAATATATACCATATATGCAAGCCCACAGGATTGAAGCCAGATGCTAGCCGCAGTTAAACAGATTCCGATCGAATTGGCTGCAAATGGAATCGCTATCATTTCTTTAACGGCAACAGGGACGAGACCAGGTCAGGACAGGGATCAGTGCCTCGGTGTTGAATTGGCGATCAACATGTATAGCCTTGTTCTCGTAGCTAGCTCTGTCGGCCAAGAACTAATTCGCGAAAAGTCGCAGGAATGAGGAATCCATCCACTAGATGCATGCGATGCGATGCGACTCGGTCGTATCGAACTCTAAACAGCGAAGCTGGTCAAAGACTCCACAATTATTGTATGGGATTCTGCCCGCGCTACTGTTAACCTTGGCCCTTGCATTATTCAGAACCATACACTGACTTCTGAACAATCCAGGAACGAAAAGTAGCACAGCTTTTTCTAATCTTGGCGGCTAACGAATTCGACCTCCACGAACGAAGGGCATTTAGCTCAGTAGTGCTCTGCTTTCTCCCTTGGAGAATCATGCATGTATGCATGTAGTCATGTAGGTAGTGTGTTTTTGTGGAGAAGTTTCTTTGGAGAACGAAAGAATCTTGAAATGGACAATGTTGCTGGCCACACGCCGCGCAGGCCGCTGGCTTTGCGGAGGGGATGTTGCCGCTGTGCTGGACGATAAGCATCAACCGAGTCATGGCGGCTACAGAGATGTCTCCGGCCGGAGATAAGATATCGCGGCTTTTGGAGATACCAGATGATGAAAACAACGGGGGATATCATGGTATCAGGGCACATTATCTGCAAGAAAAGCTATTCCATGTCCTCTGTCTGGTGCTTGCCTTTCCCTTGTCCTATGGTGGTGATCAGTTGGGCTTTTTTTTTGTGGCTTATAGCTGAAAGCACTGTAGCTGCCTGAAAAAACACTGTAGCTGACAGAGGCTTATTTAACATAATTAAATTTTTAAAAAATAAAAAAAATAAAAAATATGTTAGCTATTACGTATAATACAAACAAATACGGGAAAAAAAGAACCGGCAAAAAAGCACAAAAAAAGCCAAAAATTCAGAAAAAAACGAAATTTGTGAATAGTGAAAAATAAGCCGGAAGCCAGAAGCTTAAGCCGAATTGATCAGGGCTATTTCATCTGCACTGTCGCTTGCGTTTTTTTTTTGAAAAATAGTCTTTGTAATAATATTACAGAAATATATCATCATTTAAAAAATCATAGAAACAATCCTCTATCATCATTTAAATTGGCGATATAGGCCAGTCGCCATTTGAAATAGCGACTGACAACTGTACTACGTTGAGTCAGCCGTAGCAGCATGCAGTTATCTGTCGCCAATTCGACTGGTGACAGAATCTCTATAACTGCCAATAGGGTCCTTCCTATTGTAAAGGTGGACTCACTTAGACTCGTATATCATGATGCGTGTTGTTAGTATTACCCCTTCATTGTGCTATTGAGGAGGGCGTATCTCGTAATCGTAAGATAAATTGTGTAGTACGGTAACTTTACAAACAAACCAGAAAAAAGAGTAGCGTAACAATGCCAATATGGTAACACGTGGCTAACACATAGCAGCATAATACAAATGCCCACTAACTCGAACGGATCTACGCGAGGTTCCTCCTAGGCGCTGTCTCACAAGTGGCTCTAGGCTTCCGCCGGTGTTGTGCATGACCTGAAGAGCAGGTTCATTGGTTAGGTGAATGTGAAGCATCTAGGCCTCTAAAAATGGTTTTAGTAATTAATGACAACCATGCGTCAGAGACTAACTTGTTTGTTAAGATGATTAAAAGATTTAGTCCCGAATTTAAAGGATATCATGGTAAGGAACATAGAAAAACATGCAAAGACAACTATGGGTTGACATGGCTCAAGGCAAAAATATAAAATGATCTAAGAATCTCTTTCTAGATTTTACCGGTCTTGGCGTATATTGATTTAAGACCAGATTGATAGGCTGGATGTCATACTATTAAGAGGAGTTTATGGCTAGTAGCTTGATGGTGATTATGTGTCACATTGCTCAATCTTAGTTCATGTACACATTTGAAATTGCTTTGCTGCCCTCTTTGCTATGATTTTCCTGAAACCGATATGACCGCCATTGGGACCATGGTAGTACTGCTGCATCGACACTACCGAGTCTTACATGCTGGTACATATTTTTCAGAGAGGTGTTTTTTCAAGATTCTCAGGTGTGGTACACCGCTCTTGTTCTCCAGTACTATCGCTACAGTATGACCGCAATTCCTGTTGGGTATTACCGCACCTAGGTATGATCACTCTTATGTTGCCGCCGTGAGGGCCGTTGCCTTTGCAGCTGCCGTCAGCCACCGTTACTCACCCGCATACTCCCCAAAGCCCCAAAATGGAACCCTAAGCCCAAACCGCTCCCCTCTGTGAAACCCATTCCTCCAAGGATGCCTTGACGGCTCCGTTTCAACAGAGTCGTTGCGCTCTGTTTTCCCGCTGGGAAATACGTCCGGAGGTTGAAGACGACTTCTGGGGGCGCGACGTGGTCGTATCGCAGCTGTCGGCGCTGTTTCGTTCATTCCATCCGAGCGTCCACTCTCATTCGAATCCAAATCTTTCGCGTCGTCCGCGTGTCGGCCATCGCGTGCGGATACACGTGCACGTTGGGCCTTCGGTCGCGCGCGGCGTGGGCCGCAGACCGATCGGCCATGCGGGGGATTTTCCAGCCAGGCCGCACTATTCACCCAGGCCGGCCCATTAGTATTCATCTAATTTTTAAAATTCAGAAAAATCATTAAAAAAAATCCCAGAAAAATCCAGAAAATTTCTAAAATCCCAAAAATACACCATTTTGATCATCTCGACGCCCTAAATTCATATGTGACCTCCTTTCCACCAAAATCATCTCCAAATAATTTTAAATCCCTCTATTTGGATTTTATGCAATTTACTCCTTTTTAATTAGATTATTTTTTCCTAGCTTGATTAGATTCAAGTGTGGACTTATGTGTTATTTTATGCATGTTTACGCTAGCTTCCGACTCCTCCGAGGTTGCAGTTCAAGACCCAGAGCCAAGCACTCAAGTCTACGAGATTGTTGAGATCCCTGTACAGCAAGGCAAGTTGTAAGTTTTGATCCTATTGAACCCATGAATTTACATTATTTAATTAATATATTTTCATTATTGATAATTGTGAAATGTTAATTGCTTAAAATAAATATTTAGAATGACATACTAATTAGTTAAATCCTACCACTGAAAAATACCATGCCTTAATTTGTGGCCACATTCACCTTGACAGCCTTAGTAACAATTAAAATATTGTATAATTATTCATAGATCATCTCATTCAACATTTTGGTACTACTAAGTGACTTGCCCGTTGGCCGGTAGAATTTGAAAACTGATACTAGGGTAAGGGTGCGCTATGGAAAGCCACGATGTGACCTCCATCCACGACCTTACCCCTAGGGTGAAGGCTAGTCTGGAATGGTGGTGATGGTGATGTTGAGCACAGTAGAAGTTGTGGTTAGTGCCTCAGGTGAAAATATAAGGACAAGAACCTTATGCTAAGTAAAAAACACAGTGAACGCTCAACCACAGGAGTTGATTTGTCAACCTTGGTTTAGTAGCTACTCAATTCGATTGAAACTCTACATGATGTAAGATGTCAGGATGCCGGAGAGTTAGGTATGCGGAACGGTAAAACCATACCTAACAACGATAGAGGTCACTCAGAGCGGCAAGAGAGTTTAGGATTAGATGTGCGTCGTGTCTGGGTGATTCTATGAGGTAAAGCCTATATAAAGAGTTGAGCAGTGAAACTACTTGGTTTTCTTAACTCTGTCACGGGAGTTAAGAAATCGTGTGGGTAAAGCTGAGCAACTCTGCAGAGTAAAACTAATGGTATTCAAATACACCGTGCTTCCGGTTAATGAAGCTGTGTTAATTGGGTGATTCCAGTCACAAGGCATAAGTAGAGTTATGATGTTGCTAAATTGGATAATTGTGAAATTTTATCTGATAATAGAAAACCCTTGATCTTAAGAAGAACTGTTTAACTTTATTTGTTTGCAAATAAAATTGCATCCACTCAACGTAATAAAACTAGTATATCCCCACCCTTGATTATCCTTACAAGTAGTGAATTAGAATTTACCCTTATAACTTGCTGGGTACGGTTGTACCCATGACTTGCTAAAACAACAATAGAAGATCAGTGGAACCAGGAAACCCCTGCTGAGGACGAAGCTCCTGAAGAACCTTTCTTCTCTGAGGAAGATTGGTCTTAGGTCTCTGAATTTGGGCTTGCACACCCCCTGGCAAAAACAGGTTGTTAAACCTTATCTTGTAATAAAAGTTAAATATTTTGTTGTAAGCTTATGTTATTATGATGATTGCTGAATTTTAGAACTCCGCATTGTTCATTCTTGTACGGATGCGGGATTCCGTAACGCTTTCAGGAATGGAGACGTTACATTCCGCACCAACCTTTTCACTTCACTTCCAGGGAATTCATCACCCACTCCACTGTTAGGTGACAATAGATGAACTTAATTGCGTGGAATCTTCCATATTGGTGTTGCTGCCGAAGATTGAAGAAAGCTTAGCGTACAGAATTCATCACTTTGGTTGTGTCCTGCGTGCATCATTCTTCCATGATGTCCACCCAGAAATCAACATCGGAAGTAGCTATGGGAGCATCGAGTCTCTCTTAACCGCTACTAGGGAACTGATGTTGGATTCATCTCTATAGCCTGTACTATTTACGCTTTACATCCATCGTAATGTAACACTATCCTTCCCTAGGTTCTCTTGGAAGCATCTTTTATCCATGCAACGTTGCCTGATTTTCCCGTACAGTTTACGTTTTTTATATATATTTTTTCATTGTCCTTAGCCCGGCAGGATTATTCATCGAGCACGCCGGAATGCCTGACTCTTCGTTTCGGTTTGAACTTTTGACTTATTTTATACTATTCATAAATTTCGTTTTTTCTATACTTTTAGCTTTTTTGTAGGTTTTTTCTCGTATTTATTTGTATTATATGTGATTGGCTAACATGTTTTTTCTATTTTTATTTTTTAAATTTAATTATACTAAATAAGCCTCCGTTGGATACAGTATTTTTTCAGCCAGCTACAGTGCTTTTCAGCCCACACGTAAGGCCAGTCTCAGTGAAGGTTTCATGTTCCAGTTTCCAACACACCTATATTTTGGAAACAGTGCAGAAGAGTTTCATCCCCATGAAACTCTCTCTACTCCCATGAAACTTTTATCGTCTCTCTCTTCATCAATACAGTGCATATCAGCGTATTTAATACCCATGAAACTCCATAAAACCCCACTGAGACTGACCTAACAGATCATAACAGAGTTTTTTTTCACTTAAGAAAAACTCAATTTGAGCAGGGTCTTAGTAGGGCCGTGGCGATCGTAACAGAACGAGCCCACGCGTGGCCCATCACGCGGCTGGATTTCGGCGATGCTGTGGGGAGCAGAAGAGCCAACCTTCAGTAACACCTCGGGAATCAGACGAAGCGAACCCCTAGCTTCGGCTCATGGTCGTCCGGACGTTCCTCGTGGTTACGTCCGTGGGCTGTCTCGCCCTTTTCACGGATCAAACCGGAGCGAAAAATTCGGAGAAAAATCGTGGAGATGCGGAACAGAGTGGCGCAACATCGTGCCAGATTTCGTTCTCAGAAGAGATCAGCGTGGGGAGAAACTAAAAGGAGAAAATTTAGAAGAATTCGTATAGGAGCTAGCATATATATATATACGCATGCAATGCAGATTTCGTCTTCCTAATGCCTTGCTCTGTGACTCGGACTGATCGTGGTCGTTGCTCGCCGAGAGGCGCCGCTGCTCGTCGCCGGCGATGGACGTACGTCATCTACCGGCACCGAAGACGGTGGACAAGGAGCTGTCTAGGTGAGCTTGCAGTCCAGCTCCTGCAGAGCAGGCATGCACCTTCTTCTTCTGCATCCTCATATGCCAACTGCCTATGTACTAAGGTCAAGAAAACGCCATTTCGTGCTCTCTAAAACTGTACCTCATGTCGCTCAAGCGACTCCATGAGTGATGAGATGTTACAGCCGGTAGAAATTTCTGCTCCAATTAGCACACGCTAAATTAATTGCGAGCAAGCTAGGCCACGTTTCTCTCTGACTCCGGTGTCTCCTTCGCGCATTGCCATCGCGCGGTACACAACAGCTGGGCGCTGATAATGACACCTGCGGTGGAGGACCTGGAGCATGCGAGATCGGAAAATGGTCCTGACGAGTCGAGTTATCTGCTGTGTGTCCAGCTGCTCGACATGAATGGGCACGGTTGCCTCGCCAGCAAGCGTCTGTTTGTTGCTTCTGCTGTCCTTCAAATTCCTTTGCATTGCTCAACACAAACTGCAGGTGGTCAGGTCAATTCTTGATGGTTCCCCCTCTCTCGAAAAAATATGGGTCGATTCTTGATGGCACTTTTCTCATGTTGCTGTTTTCTCGTTGAACTTTACCCTGCTGAAGTATGTAATGCACGCGATACCCCTAGGAAAGGCTCGAAGGACATATGTGGGTTCTTTCATGCTATGATTTAGGGTTTATGACTTAAAATTTTAATTTCTACTTGTTCACGAGAGGTAGTACGCGGAGGAAAATAATTGCATATGATTTTGACTGGTACAGTTGAACTCAATATACTTTTTACTATAATCTACATATTGATCCCGTCTTAAAAACATACCATTTGAAAACTAGTTACTGTAGTATAAATTGTAAGACATAAATCAAAAGGGAAAAAGAGGCACCTATGATCCAGTGGCAATCAGTCCTTTTTCTGTGAACAGTACATAACTTATACTTTAGGGCCTGTGAACAGTAGATACTACATTATGTCATGTCATTGATATTTAGGGCCTTTTTTTGGGATGAGCTTATGGTTTTTAGCTATTCGTGAGAGAGAGTACAGAGAAATAGAGATTTACGTGCGTTTTTAACTGATATAAATGAAGTCGTTGCAATGTGTACTACAATCGATTTGCAATGAAGTCGTTGTAGAAAATTAGTTTTTAAAAGCCCAAAGGAAGAGCGCCATATGCAAGTCAAAACCTATCCGTAAACTATATACATGCCATGCGAAGCATTACGCATTACTAATGCAATCCATTAAAAACGAAGAAAGGGTTGTCAACTGCCGAGTCCGTGCAGGCAACCAAGCTATCATCTGAGCCATGTTCTTATCAATTAATTGATCGGCCCAACCCAAATGCTTCAATATAATGCAAACAGGACGCACGCAATGTAGTCCATACATAAACAAGATTAAGACGTTTTACTTTCTTTACACATCATCACCATATTTTATCCAGCGAGTCATAAACAAATGTGCCTGGGTTAGTAGAATTACATAGGTCAGCAGGCGACCACAGATAGACAGATATAGTGGTACTAGAATACTGTAAGCATGTAGTCCTCGAATGATCAGGGGTGGTGGGCTGGGTCCACAAACCGGACATGCAATTTGTTTTACTACTGGCTACTGGGAATCAGCTCCAAAGATCGGCATGAATAAAAGATTAGCAGGAGAATTCATTTGTGGCCGGGTGGATAATTCTTCTTATATTCTAAAGCATGTAGTACTACGGTACTAGCATGGTACTTAAACCTGTGAGATCACGTGGAGGTTATCTTATGGTTGTTATGGGTAATTAACTTTTGGTTCAGAGAGTTTGCAGTTTGAGTTTGATTTTTAAGAATTTGCAATTTTTCAATTGTATTCTGTTGCTAACGGCCTAACCAGCATTGGGGTCGTGGTCAAACCAGCCAGGAGCAGTCTGATCGGCCTATGACTGGCAGTCAGATCGGCTGTGGGAGGCAGCAGTCAGACCGGCCGAGGTGCAAGTGGTCTAATCAACATGTGATTGGCGATCGGACCAATCTTGGAGGTTTGGAGAATGAGTTAGTTTGAGATGAGTTAGTTGAGTGTGGGCACCGCATGGGTGGTGCATTCATGGTGTATGAAATTTGTTTAGACTAACGTGGGTTAAGTTATAAAGAATTTGTGCCTGAAAAATAATTTATTTATCTTTATATGTGCAAAAACGCTTCGAGTCAACTATGGTCAACGACGAAGACCGGAAGTATGCTCATAGAAGAGCCGAGGTCTAGCTACCAGGTGAGACAGTTAAATTCAAGCAAGGCAGAAGGGAAGATAAGAGATATTAAAGAGAAAGTTCGAGCAACGGTTTATCGGATGGTGTGGTTCGTGCAAGTGAGGCGTGGTCGAGAATAACCGACATGAAGAGACTTGTCGATGCGTGAGCTGTTGTTGAATTTACACGTTGCAAGTATGAGGATTGCTTGCAAAGGGGGAGATGACTATGGACTTGACTCGGGGAAGATGTGAGGTCCACGGTCAAGGCGAAGGAAACACGAAGCTTCATGGAAGGCGATAAAGGTGCATTTTGGTAAGTTGTCTAATACTGAAAAAGTGACGGTGTGCGAAACTACGGTGGTGGTCTAAATGGTTTAGGTCATGGATGTGCTGAAAATGCTAAGTGGATTAAGTGTTGATTCACTAATAGTTTAATAGGTGAGTGCGCTTTGATAAGCGTGTATATATAAGTATAAACCTCGATATGACGTTAGGTTAACGGGTTAGCCCATATAAGAGTGGTTGAGACCTAATTAGATGTGCTGGTTAGTGTTTTCCCTATGAGCCTCCATATATAAGGAGGGAGAGAACTAGCTTAGGGTAAGCTTTGGGAGAGTTTAGTCAGGCCTTTTTAAGAGAGAGAAGAGAGTTAGGGTTCATGGAGAGAACCTTGTAGGAGATATAAGAGACTCTTATAACTAAACTTTTTGGTATTCTTACGCTTTGTGTATGGCTAGGGAGTGGACGTAAACATGCATCTCCAAGTATCAATAGAAATAAAAAAACGTTCACGTATATCCCTCTTGTGGTTAAGTATCAATAGAAATTTTAATTTAGCTTGGTTTTTTGTGCTTCTCCTTCCTCTCTTGATCTTGCTTTGTGCTAGAGACATGCAAGTGATCAAGATGTCTTTTGGAGACCACATCTTATCCATCTAGGCACTTGTTATTTGTAAGTTCTTGTGTTTGTCCGGTTTTGGCTCAAAAGATATTGATTTTTGGGTTTTAATCTTATGAGTGTTTTGACTTAAGTTCGTGTTGTGATCTAACTTGTTATGATATGTGAGAATCTATCAGAGGTCATCTAGATCATCAAGAACTTATGAGCAAGAGTAGATCATGGTTTCGCTCTTATGCCTGGTTTTGGTGCAACCTTCCTTCAAATGGAAAATAGTCGGAACTTTAATAATGATTTTCTTAATTGTTGATTGAAATAGGTTTCTAACATCCTAGAAACAGTTCATAGCAAATTTCAAGTGATTTGGAGTTTTGATTTGAGAGTTAAATCAATTTATTGTTTTAGCCTAATTTTGCTGCAGCGTTGCTTCAAGAGCAAAAAGGTCCCTAACCTTCTTAAGTTCTTTCATGATCTTTAGTTGGAATAGGTTATTAAGGTCATAATATAGTATTTGTTCAAGTTTCAAGCCATTTGAAGTTGTGAATCAAAAGTTACACCATTTCTTGAATTTTAAATAGTGCAAAAAATATGTTTATGTTCTTAGAGAGAGGTTAGACCACCAACCAAATAGAGGTTAGACTACCAGCATGTCAGACCGCCAAGCAAGTAGAGGTCAGGCCGCCCTCTAGTTAGAGGTCAGACCGCTAGAACCTCTCAAGACTCGTTTTGCTCTGTTTTTTTTGGATCGTTTATTGTGGGTGACTCATCTCTGATCTTCTTAGCTTCTAATAGCTATTAGAGCGAAGATGTTTGCTTTCTCTTTTGATTAAAAAATTTGTAAACGCTTTTAATCGTGTTGGCTCATATTCATCCCATCTAGCCATAATTCTTGGTCCTACAAGATTACTTGTCTGTATTTAGCAATGAGAATTTATAATAATGGAGTACCATTCACCGTCCGGCTCAGTTTAATTGAACCTACGCAGTACGAAAAGTTAAAGCCCAAAACTGAGGTCTTCTCCTTTATAAAGAACATAACAGATCAATGCAAAGGGAGTGGCACAAAAGCGACGGAAACAGTGCAGCATTTTAAACTTCAGAACCGCAGCAAAGCATGGTGCATTCCAAAGAGCAAATTAAAGGAGGGATTGTTGTATGTATCCATCTCATCCAGATTCGAGATCAGATGAGCTAGCCCCTTTATCTCCTACTTGTCCTCTCTTTCCGCATTCTTTGTATCTAAGGCATGGATTCCTTCAAAGCAACGAGATTTACTAAGGGTTTAATGCGCGTCAGGAATCTTAAACTAAATCAGTGTAGGTACGTAGGACAGGCTTGAGCGTGTTTCCAGTACCATCTTTCTTGCATGCACACTACTTTGTCGGTTGTATTGATCTTGCCAGCATAACGAAACAAAAATACTACATGTTTAATTATGCAAACCTGAAAGTGAGAGCTGGCAGGAGATCAACCCGGGGCTGAAGATTTTCAGTACCATCTTTCTTGCATACATACTGCTTTGTCGGTTGTATTGATCTTGCCAGCATAACGAAACAAAAATACCACATGTTTAATTATGCAAACCTGAAAGTGAGAACTTATCGATTTTTTAAAAAGACAAGACGAACATAGACACTCAACACACACCGTCCACATACACATGCATACGTCCCCTATGCACGTTTGAAATTTATCAAAGGCACCTGATACCAAATACGTAAACATGTATACATGCTTTCCATCAAATACGTAAATATGTATACTTTTAAAATTAATGGACACTAATGCCAAATCTAAGACTTTTAAACTCTGGTGGATATATTGTACATCCGCACGCCTTGCTATAATGTTTCTATGTGCAAACCTCGAACCTGTTTATGCTAAACATAGAGTGGTACGTATAGTATCTGGATACACTACTATGTATGTCTTTATCATGTCCTTTTTTTGTCGGTTGATTGATGGACGAACCTAAACTGGCATGTAGGAGCACAGATACGCGCGATTTCACTCACATATGCAGACAAATTTGACGCTAGATCTTCATCATACAGTGATCGATACTCCATAGTCCAGATATACTTCATAGTAGAGACAATGCTTTGCAACCCCACAAACATAACTACGACAAAAGCCAGGAAGATCTGGCTCCATTTGATCTAGCTATTACGTGGAGAGAAGAAGGTTGGTCCAGTAGACCCATCATGCAAATAATTAGGTGCCAACCAACCCCAACTGAAGCCAAAATACAGGTAAAATCCTGACCCAACCAACCACAGTGCTACTACATGACAACATTGTTGCCTTATTGCTTGGAGCTCATGCATCGACAGATGGATATATTCTAATCCTAGATGACCCAAATTGGCAACCACATCACACACAATGGCACACATGACACAGGCCATATGCCATGCGAATGCTAAAATAATAGAGGTGTTAACGTCATGGGGGCATCGCCATTGCTGTCAAGTGCACAAGTCCTTGGACAGTGATTGTTTGGGGCCATTGCAAAGGGTTTGGATTGGATGGGCACCAACTGTTAACTAACACAATGGACATGGTAGTATCTAGCACAGCACAAGACATCCCTTTCGTTTGCCTTGAGTTGGTTAGTTTTGTTTATGCTGGAGGGACAGGAATGATGGGGGAAGGGACACCAGAAAGAAAGGGAAGGGGGCTAGGGCAATGATTTGTGCCGAGGGAACACCCAATGAGATCGCCCACTGGCCTGAGCTTGGGTTCTCATGGGGCATAATCCTTGCCATGCAAAAGGGTTAATTATTGCTGCTCCTCTCCTCCTCCTCCTCCTCCTCCTCCATCGATGATTATTCAGATTCATTCCAGGCATAGTAGAAAGTAATTAAGGATAGTACCGAAATAGTGTGCACCTGCCAGATCCAACAGGTTGCATGCATGCCCAGGTTGCTTCCATTGACGACTTGATCGACCGGCCATGGCTGGAGTCTAAAGTCTGGACTGTTTTAATTTGCCCATGCTTTTCTGCAGACACGAGCAGGCGTGCATACTGAATACACGTATAAACGCGTGCAACTCCCTCTGCCTGGCTCTTTCCATCTCTCGCTGTCAGTCAGGTTTAGCGTGCAAGTGATCTCGGCCGTGCGGTTTCGCGGCACTGAACGGACGGGCCGGGTCCATGAACAGCACGGCACGACGCAGGTACTTTCTGAAAGGTTTCAGAAAGGTTTGGCCTTTCTGAAATCTGATCAGAATTCGCAGCATGAATTGATCCAAACTGTATGCAACGGTACTTGCAAAATCGGTTCGGTTCTGCAGTACGTCCCAACGTCAATGCATCTGCCTTTTTGCTGGTACTAACAGATCGTTCGGATATGAGTTAGTGCGTGTCACTTAACCATGGCAATAGACATGGATCCCTGATTTATCTCGGGTTGGCCGGTCGGTCGTAGGAGGAGACGACACGCCGGCCGGTTGCTTTCAGCACGTGAAATGCAAAAAAGCGGATCAATAAGTGCGATCGATCACCTTGATTCATATCGCGCTGCAGGAGAATCGCTGGGTATCTCATGAGCCGGTTGCTGTCCCATTTAAAGCTCCATGACCGATCCTCCTCACCAAACCAAAACCTCCATGTTTCCTTGCTCCCTCTACCTGAGCCATCATTTTCACGAGATTTTACACAACTGTGCTTGTGATCTGGACCGGTTTCACCCCCCGAACATATTCGAACGGTTGTGCTCGATCGATCGACAGGAACACGGTGCCATCCGTTATAATTGGAGTGCACGGCAGAGGAAATAAGTGTGTATATATAGAGAGAGAGCAGCAGCAGCAGCAGCAGCAGCAGCAGCATGCCATGCCAGCGTCATGTAAGTACTAGTACATGATCACTGATGGCATTTGCAACCGTACCTGTCGATGACAACAACGCCGTACCGGCAACGTGTTGAAGCATGAAGCTTTGATTTGGTTGGTCCCTGCAATCTTAGGCGTAACGTTCGGCAAATGGGAAGACTATGCGATGTGAAATAAGGAATGTATCATCATTAAAGGGGTGTTCTTCTGAATTATAGTTTATTAGTCTAATAAATAACAATTGCTGAAAAAAATCAAAATAAATAACCGACTGAAAAGCTAAAAAAAATCTGAAAGTATGCTTAATATTATGCAACGGCTATAGTTGACCGATTGGATATGCCTCTCCCAACCGCTAATTTTTCAGTCTTGCGAAGAATGATTGCCAACAAACAATTATTTCCGATGAAATGCATTGCCATTACTCACTTGGTTTTACAGTACAGAGGGCTGTGTATGAATTTCCCAGGAACTCGGAGTTAGAGTGAATAAGTTTGTCGTTAAGTTTCAAATGGATGCGTAAGACAAATATATAACTAGTAAATTATTATAAACTAAGTATGTGCTCTTAGTCTTTTACCGGCCGTCTCAACGTTTGGTTGGAAGACTGAATTGCTAGTATAGATTATCGTACTATTAAAAAAGATTTTGACTAGTAGCTTTAGTGTGTCATGTGTTGATAGTTTATTATACTTGCTCTAGCTTTTTTTTTGGCATGACACTAGTATTTGCGCATGTGTTTTTTAAATAGTTGAAACTAATGCATAATTCTTGTCGCATGTAACTATAGTTTGCAAATGTATTTTGCAAACGGTTCGAGGCCATATCCCTAAACCTTGTGGCATGATTCTAAACTGTACAAATATGTTTTGCAACTTTGTCGTGAATCATATTTTAATCTTGTATAGCTAACCTAAATAATTTTAAATCTATTGATGGTAAATTTTAGAAAGTTTGACGGTATGGATTCTAGAAAGCTAAGTAAAAGAGATTGTAAATTTTAGAAAGTTCGACGGTACGGATTCTAAAAGGTTAAAAAAGAATAGAGAAAGTATGTTTTTCATCTTACACATTTTAATTCCCGTGGGATCTAAAAAATTTATCACGTCCTAACCGGGGCTCAAACTTATGGTGCATGAGAATAACGTATTTGTATTATTACCGAGAAGCACAAAACTACAACGTAGAACCTGCGAGCCTGCCACGTTCACTGATCCCACCACGGCAAAACCTGAACCGCAGCCCGGAAGGAACACGGCCGTGGCAACGCCAAGCGACCCGCAGCTGGCAGGCAGGAAGCGACAAGCGCCGACGCGTTTCCAACCTCCCCTCAACCTCGCTCCCATTCAACTCTCCTCACAACAGCTTCTATTGCGCTTTTTAAAATAACAGCATTTTTTAAAATAACAACGAACAATAAAAATATGATATAAACGATGTTAGAGGTGGCGATTGAGACGGGAGGGAGTCCTGGGTGAGGTCGCCACGGCCCCGTCTCGATCTTTACCAGTCCGGTCCTACCCAGCCTCATTAGGTATACTAGACAAGATCACCCCATCCCTGGTACTCACACGGGATTAAAAATAAGCTAAATTATTTTCTAAAAATGATAATATGATTTTGTTTATTAGTTTATGATTATTTAGACTTATTTTTAAAAATATAACTTTAATATATATATGCTAACGTATAGATTCAAGTTTTAGTCTAAATATATAAGAAAAGAATACAATATTTTATATTAAAAACTATAATTTATTATAGAAATTATTTTTACCGGACCATAATTATTTAGAAACTATAATTTATTTATTATACACTAGACGGTGTACATGCAAGCCGAACACGAGGGAAAAGGGCCCGTCTCCTTTTCTTTACCCCGTCGCCGCAACCTTTGCTTTACCCGCGGGCACGGCCCACGCATCACTCATTCCGCGGCCCCACCGCGTCCCATGCCCCACGAAAGCAGCGCCCCGTCATTGTATTTTAGTGCCAAAAAACCACCCGGAAAACAATCGAGCAGAAAAGCCTGCCTCTTCGCTGCCTCCCACTCCCCCACCTCGTCTCGACTCGTCGCCTCCACTCACCTCCCCAAACCCAAACCCAAACCCCTAGGACGCTTCTCTCCGGACCGTGAGGGGAGGGTGAGAGGCGGTGAAAGTGAAAACCCTAGCGCTTGGCGTTTGCGGCGGCGGCGGCGGCGGCAATGGACGCCCCGCGGAGGGAGCGGAGGCACCACCGGAAGACGGCTTCGGCGGCGGCGGCGGCTGCTGCGGGTGTGGCTGGGAGCGGTGGCAGGGGAGCGGCGGCGTACGGGGACGTGTACGGCGGCCCCCCGCTCTTCGCCGCGCCGTTCGGAAGGGCGCCCGCGGACTACGCGGAGGTGTTCGGCGGCGTGGCCACGGCGTGCTCCATCCCGTTCCTCGACCTGCCGCCGGTGGCCTCCGTCGGGGGCGACGACGGCTTCTTCGGCTGCGGCCCGGGGGACTACGGGGAGATCTTTGGGCGGTTCGACTTCGGGGACTTCGCGGTGCCGTACGAGGAGCTGTTCGGTGAGCCGGAGGCCCAGGGGGAGACGGGGACGGAGGAGATCGCCTCGTCGAGCGGGAGCTCGAGGTTTGTGTCTTTTCCCTTCTCTTGCTTGCTAATCTCCAGTTGTTTTCCTGGGTTGTTTCTGCGACGCGTAAGGCTGGTCCATTTCACATTTGGGTGAGCTGCGGCTTTCGCCTCCGTCTCAAAGGTTTTCTTTTTGGACATAGGATTCGAAAGATAGAGAGAATAGTGGGATTTCCGATTCCCTTTCTCTATTTGGAAGTGTAACCGTGACATGGTTTAGTCTGATAGTGGGAGGATTTCTCGACTTTATTTTCTTTTTTGCCTTGCATCCTTTCTACTCGTAAAGGTGGCTCTTTTTTTAGGTTATACTGTTAACTTTGCTCATCATTCCGAGCTTTAGGGAATGGAGAAGCTACCTATGGACCATTAAGAATTTCTCGAATTATTCTGGAATTCTTGATCCGTAAAGTGGCTTCTTTGTGGAGAAAGTAGCTCCTTTTCTACATGGTTTCAGGGTTGGCGTGAAATGGTGGCATTAGACCAAAGGATTCACCCAGCTTTATTTACAACTGGTGGCGTTAGAGATCGGTACATTTGCCTTTTGTGCTTCTAGGGTATTCACGGTCTCTTTGCTAAGAATTTGTTGTTCACAGGCTTTTGATGTTTTCGTATACATACATTATGTTGGAATTAAGACGTGTGTCTTAGTGGTGATGTTTGGTAATAATCTCCTAGTGGCGATTCTCATATAGTCTGGGAAATTTACTACCATTATTTGTTTACATGTATAAAAAATCTGGATTGTGAAGAAGAGTTTGATGAGTTGGAAGAGAAACGTTGTGTGGTTGCCCGGATGACATTGATAGGACTGGAAGGGTTCTCGAGGAGCAAACTTGTACCGATAATCTGAATTGCTTCGTAGTGCAAGTGTATGCTTCAGATTGGTGACAGCCAACCACTTAGTCGTGGAATTTCACAACCACGTAGGCTCAAGACGGTGCAAGCCTGCAAGGCATCAGCTCAGCAGTGGGTCCCACCATACCTTCTAGTGCAAAAGAGAAAAACGGTGTTCCTCTCCTGTTATTTTGCAAAAGAGCTGCCAATGATTGGCTGCAGCCAGGAGCCAGGAGTCCTGCTGCTTCCTGTGGAAGGAGCCTCTGCCAAGCCAAAATAGGAACCACTTAAGCTCAGCAATATAGCTGAAGAGGATGTGGTAGCGGAACAAATTGGCCAGGTCAGAGATAGATGCGGTGGCAAACACCGCAGGTGGGTATGTGTGGCTGGTGTTTCAGTTTCAAACTGCAAGAAGCGTTAATGATGGGTGTGCTGTGATCTTGCTGACCAACAAGCCAGATGCGAGAAGTTGGTGAGACCACAGACATTACAAGCTTAACTGCTACATTAACAACGGCCACTGCTGGTGGGAGTAGCAAGCAGAATGACCACCGGATGATAGGAGATAGGAATTGGGCTGATTTCCCTCTGCATTTGGCACTCACCTTTTTCCTATCCTTTTCCTTTTTTTAGTTCTCGTCAATATAAACAGATGGGATGAACTGAAGCATATTTGGGAGGCAGAGGACTGAACATAAAGTCCTTTTTTTGGTTGTGGGAAGAACGTGTGGTGGGGCCACCTCTAAAATCTCAATCAGCAGAATTGTGTCACATGATAGGAAACACTGGGGTGATCAATTAGAGAGGAACAAGGAAGCTGTGTCCTTAGCTAACTGAGGTGGCACTATGGTGTAAGACTAGAGTAGTTTGTGACGTATGGGTATCTTGTCGCATGTGCAATTATTGCAAAAGTCGAATATATTGTCTTAACATGGAACCAATTTACTAGCACTAGCTCTACGTATTGAAGTAGGTGGACTAAGTGATGTATCATTAATCTTGATAGGATGCTGATGAAGCTAGCGAGTGACATTGGTATGCTACAGTTGTCGTATTCAAGATATCTACTGGCTGCAAATGCAATCCACCTATGCATGTATTTGCTTGTGAGGTGCATCTCAAGGAAAATAATAAGCAGTTTCCTGTGATTCCAACAGAAATTCAAATAAGGATCATACCATCTGTATATTGAATCCGCAAGATTTTGAAATAAATTAGAACAATTGTCTTAATATGTATGGGTCATATTCCTGTGATGCACATCTTTATCATGCTTGCAATGCAGATCTTTTATCAAATTTAGCGTACATATAACAATATATGTTTCTATGAATCCACATAATAAAAACACTGTATATTACCCTCCTTGAACAAGTATATATTTTACAATGTTTTGGACACCTTCTGAATCTCTCGTGTATTGATTGTCCATTGATGGCAGGCTTCTCACATAATCTGATATTTAGAAATGTTCAAACATTTTCCCAAAGACTGCCAAGTGGTGCCAAATTTATATAAAAAATAGGTAGTTTCTTGATGTACAAGCCAATTGTTTTATTCTATTTGTGTCAAAAGTTTCAATTATTTATTTTTTATATACCTTCTTTCTTTCATAGCATGCCATAAAAGGGATATGCAGCACAAGTTCCACTTATTCCCATACATTCATGATTCATCACATGCACCTGCAGTCCCTTGACTAGGATGCAGCTTTCCGTTTCTTTAGCAATCTCTTTTGTTACGACTTAGCATTTTTGGTATACCATGATTGTGTTTTAGCTTTATTCATGTTTGTTACTCTGGAACCTTCTTTGACAGTTAAAGTGAGTGCATAATTAATTTTCATCACTTAATTAACCATCACTGTTTTCATATTTAACAGATCATCAATAAAAAAAGAATCCAGCCAACTGGATGCCAAGCCATCTATACTTCCTCAACACTTCAAAGAGCACGAGTCTTCTTCAATCTCCTTCCCTACAGACAGTCAGCAGTGCGTCATGTCATATAACAAGACTACCCAGGGGAGACCTGATGATCTAGTTGAGATGACTACTTGCACAGTTGACTCTTCGATGGAATATGTGGTTGCTTCTTGCAATGTTTCTCATGCCCCAGCAACTAATCATGTTTCAAGAATTGATAATGGTACAATGGCTAATGGAGACAAAGGGAAGAAGTCCCCCCAACTCTCTGCTAGTGCCAGTGTGAGGAGTCCTGAGGGTGACTTCATTGTTGATCAGAACCAGCACATTCCAGCAAGTCCACCTCTTTCTGAAAATGTTTCTGCAAATGAGAATAACCAGAACTCTGATTGTCATTCAACACCCAGTAATGGAACACCTACTGATTATCTATTTCTGAGGGTATCTGATGTTAATGTACAAACACAGCCAAAAGTACCACCACCACCACCACCTTTGAGGCAGCAACCTAAACTGCATAACAAGAGAGAAAGTGCAGCAAAAGGAGATGTCCATCTTGTAAATCAAAGTTGCACTCCAACTTCTGTTAATGCTACTTTAAGTACCAACATGCCTCAGGCTGAAAGGAGAGCTGATGCTGCTTTGTTTAGTACTGAGGCCAACCCCAGTTCTGCTGCAGCCGCTATGAAGGAGGCAATGGAATACGCTGAGGCTAGGTTAAGAGCTGCAAAAGAATTGATGGAGAGAAAAGGTGACAGTTTTAAACTTCGGAAGAAGCCAAGTCATCATAGAAGCGCAAGATCTACAGAAATCAAGGCTCCTGTAGAGGTAGATGCATCCGAAGAAAAGCTGTCAGTTAAAAAGCCAGCAAAAGAAGAAAAGGACTCTGAGGATTCTTTGTTGGACAAGCACCAAAAAGTTGGTGCACTCAGATTAGATCATTGTGATGACCGTGGAAAAAGGATACTGCCATTGGAGAATCCTCAGCACATGATGCAATGCTGCCCTGAGCCCTGTGATACTTCCAGCAAACTAGATAAATTAGGCAAGTGGAGATCAGGTGATGAATTTTATGAGCAGACTGGAGATGATCAGAAATGCAAAACAGATACAGCCACAGGGAAGGAAGTTGACTGTGAGAGAACACATCTTGTCACCAAGCTCCCCAATGATCAAAAAGGCAGAATTGAAGTTACCGCAGCAGACTCGGACTTGGAAAGGTATGAAAAACTATGGGAGGTTAATGACGGCAGGGATGTGGGAGTGAAACATGTAAATCTGAGAGAAGAGAATTCAGCGTCAATGGAGAAAGATAGGGTGCCTATAATTCTGGAAGCTTCTACAGAAGATGTGGCACACAAGGAAATTCATAACTCTCATTTTGAGGGACTTGTGACTGTGGGAAATTCTAAAGATAGCCATGATGATGGGAGTGCTGAACTTCTTTACATGAATGAGATCTCTTCAAATCCGGACTTCATCAAGGATATGTCTAGTTCATTCTCGGAGGCTTGCTCATCTAGAAACCATGCCAATGATCTTAGAGATCTTGTTAACAGTAGTACGAGGGGAAGTTCAGTAGAAGGAATATCACAGGAGCCCAAAAACAGGAAAGGAGGACTTGAGACAGCATGTTACGATGAGGCACAATGCACTTCAGGGAGTAGTAAACAATTACAAGAACATCCAGAAGTTGCTAATGTTGATAATTCCCAAGCATGTCAACTTAAATCATTGATTCCAGAAGAACTTGAAGGATCTTATGTAAACCAAGCTTTCCCAAGGGGACTGAGTACAGCTGAGTCGGAAGCTGAAACTTATGGAAGGGAAAAGTTCAGTTTTATCGATGAATCATTCCTGCATAATGAAAACGATAAGATACTTGAAGTGCCCTCCGAAGCACTAATATTTGAAGTAGGGAAAGTTGGAACTGAAGAGGAAGTTGGTCCATGTGCGCATTCTGAAGAGGAAGTTCTGGATCAGGATGCTGAGTGTCCTGAAGGGGAGAGTGATATTGCTTCGCAAAACAATAATTTGGCAGACCCAGAAGAATCAAACATGCTGAACGTATTTGAGGTAGCCAGCAAATTGATTAAAAGAGACCTAGATCAAGAAATTCAAGGTTCATTAAGGCCTGTTGAAATGGAAAATAGAACAGAAGAAGGAACTGATGGACTTGTCCCTGATTGTAAAGGCAAAGAAGCAGAAGAAACCCCTTCGGAAAATAGTGAAAAGGCAGGTACTGAAGGATTAGCTCATGACAACCAGGAGGACCAAATGGCATATGAAACCAATACGAACAAAGGACAATGTGATGTAGATGCACAGGGTAATATGACCATTGATGAAATGGGCAGTGTAATACGTTCTGGAGATGAAGTTACCATCAAAGCTGCTACTGATTGCCCCACCAGAATAATTAAAGATGAGCCAGCTTCCTGTTCAGAAATGTGTACTGGCATGCAGCACTTACCTCAAAATGCTGAATCTGCTGCTTATCAGACATCTAACAAAAGTGTTCCTGGTGTTGAGAAGACCGAAGAGGTTTGCAAAGAATCAGAAAGATCTACAACATTTGAAGAGAAAAGCAGGGTAAACATAATGGAAGGAAAAGACTCTAGAGAAAGGATATCAAAGGCAGAACTAAAGCATCAACAATCTCATTTCGAGAAGAATGTCAGTCTACCTAAATCTGCAGAAGGTCCCATCCCAGTTTCTGCTGAGGTATCAAGAAAAGAGGCACCTGGGGTTCAGAGGACCAAAGAGAGGGGGAGTATAACAAAAGCAGAAAGGGACAGAGAAAAGGACATAGAGGCTTCTCAAAGACTGGAAGAAGCAAAAGAAAGGGAGAAGAGATTTGAGAAAGAAAGAGAAAATGCTGAAGAGAGTGAAAGAAGAAAATTAGAAGAGCAGGAGAGGGCAAGGGAACGGGAAAAGGATAGACTTGCTGTTGAAAGAGCTACAAGAGAAGCACATGAAAGGGCATTTGCTGAGGCTCGTGAAAGGGCAGAAAAAATAGCTTTGGAAAGGATTACTGCATCACGGCAACGAGCTTCTGCAGAGGCTCGAGAAATAGAAGAGAGAGCAAGTGCTGAAGCAACCGCCGAGAGGGCTGCTAGAGAAGTTAGGATAAAAGCAGAACGGGCAGCAGTTGAGCGAGCAACTGCAGAAGCTCGGGAGAGGGCAATTGAAAAGGCAATGGCTGAGAAGGCTGCTGCAGATGTAAGAGAACGGAAGGAACGATATAGATCCTCTTTCAAGGAGAGTTTTAAGTCCACCAAACTGGTAGGTGATGTTTGTCAGTATGGTACATTATGTGATACAGTTTAAGAACTTCGAATACTACAATCTATTTTTTTTTAATAAAGTGCTGACTAGATTCAAATCCTGGTTCTGGATGCAGGATATTCGACAGGACACTCAGTTTCAAAGGGCAACTTCTAGTAGCTTCGTAAGAAACCCAGATTCCAGTAGCAGAGGTACTTATTATTTCTATTTCCACAAATATTTTATTCTAACACATGTAAGGTGGTTTTTTCCATGAGAAAAGTTGTAGTGCCCCATTCTTGTAAGGAATGATTTAAGTAGTCTTGCATGTATGTTTCTAAAAAAAGTTGTTTTGCATGTATGAATTGCTGAGTCAACAACAGCTGCTCCTCATTTTATGCTCTTTGGTATTTGTTGACAGCAGTGGTTGAGGTTGAGTCGGCTTTACGGCATAAAGCAAGATTAGAGAGGCATCAACGCACAGCTGAGCGTGTGGTATACCTGATTTTTTTTCTCATTTTACTTTTTTACTTTTATTTATTTTGTAGTTTTCGTGATGATGTGCATCACCAATTTTCAGACAAAAGCGCTTGCTGAGAAGAACATGCGCGACCTGCTGGCTCAAAGAGAGCAAGCAGAGAAACATGTAAGACGTTTAGACACAAACAGAACCTTCTTCTCACTGTATCTACAATTTCTTGATTGTATCTGGCGTTTATTTTCATGTTTCAGAGGTTGGCTGAGTTCCTGGATCCTGAGGTCAAGAGGTGGTCAAATGGAAAGGAAGGAAATTTGCGAGCCTTGTTGTCCACATTGCAATATGTAAGCCATAATGTTGTGCATTTGTAAATCTTTTCGGCAAAACAGGTAAAAGAATGAAGAATAAAAATATCATTTTTGTTTTTTTTTCCCTGGCAGATTCTTGGAGCAGACAGTGGTTGGCAGCCAGTGCCACTTACAGATCTCATTACAGCTGCTGCTGTGAAAAAGGCCTACAGGAAGGCAACCCTTTGTGTCCATCCAGATAAATTACAACAAAGGGGTGCTACAATCAGACAGAAATACATTTGTGAGAAGGTTTTTGATCTTCTTAAGGTTTGTGCTCTGTCCACATATTTATTATGATCATTTGAAATTTGTGCTCTGTCCACATATTTATTATGATCATTTGAAACCAGTCCATTAGCGTCTTCCCTTCTCCATTTCTAGTTGCATTTTGTGTAAAGCATTCTTGCAAGGAGTACCCTGTTCATAGAATTTCAATTCTTTGTTTTGTCAATTCTATGGGAACCTCCTACTTACATGGTACAGAATGATGCCGTTGATTTACAAAATTCGAGCTATGGTCTTGCTTTGTATTCATGTGGTTATGTCATGCATCATGGTACTCTCTCAGGCATCGATCCCTTTGCGCCTTTAGATTTTAGGCATGTGTGTCACATTGCGCCTCTTTGCCTTCCCTCCTGACCACACCAACATGAACTAATTGCTCTGGTTTCCGGAAACAAGCCATGAGTTCATCAGGTAATACCTACAAAAGATGGTCGGGACGGCACAGCTGAAGGAGAGAGGCTTTAGAAGAAAAGGAAGATTATAGACTGAGGAAAAGAACTTGGATAAAAGACTAGAATAACTCATTCTTTTTGCTTAACGAGAATATATGATAATGCCGTCCTTATATAGAGCTTTTCCTTAACAAACATAATCTAAACCTTTCAACTACTAGAGATAACAATCTAACTAATAGGGATGGTATTCTATTTTTTTAAAGATATCATCTTGCTAATCAAGTTGATACTATTCTTAATATATCAGCCAGCCTTAGGAAAGTGTAGCAGCTATTTCCCTGTGTGAACAGTAACTGCGCACTGTTTATGTAAACAGTACCGCTACCCATGACACTAGGCGAGTCAACTTGGACAAATCAGCTTGATGCTGCACCTTATTGCATTGTTGGAGCTGTGGTTCTGATTTCTTTTTTGCATTGTTTCAAGTAAACTTCTAGAACTCTGCTGCAGCTTGGTGATTCATGAATTTGGTTGGAACTCTGGACGTGCAGCTGTTACCTCTTGCATACTTCATTGTGATAATTTAGTCTTTGGTAAATTAAGCAAAATGTGCTTACCAACTGAACCCATGTTGCAGGATGCTTGGAACAAATTCACTTCAGAGGAGCGCTAGGATGGAGGCTAAGCAGGCAATTTATTTTGAGACAGGAAATTCGTTAGCGCAATTATATAGCCATATTGTTATTTTTGTATTCAATATTGGTGTAAATATGCAGTTCTAGATATCATGCTGGTTGAGATGTGGGTAGGATGAGGTGCAGCCGACGATGTGTTCTTCCTCCAATTTAGTGGCCTGTGTCGAGAGTTTGCCGGCCACTTGGGTACAGTGACTTGTAACTTGGGTTGGGGCAGACAACTTGGGCTAAGCCGCTAGCGCACGGTATCTGAGCAGAGTGGACCCCGTGCCGGCCGGCCTTGTGTTGCGGTGGGACGGTGGCTTGGCGTGCCCCCTTCAACGGTGGCTTGCGGTGGGACGGTGGCCGATCCCCTAAACTCTCGGCTCGCTTTGCCGGCCGCGGACGGGAACGCCGCCAAAAGCGTGTGGCACATGCAACGCGGTCCGCTCCACCTCCACGGGCGATGGGCTCGCGTCGCCTCGCCACGGTGTACGGGCGGAGCGCCCGAAATCCCGCCATGTTCTGGTGTGCTTTACCGCCCGCGAACGCGGAAGCGCGCGGCAGACGTTCGTAGGCTGGTCGCGACCCACGCTACTGCCAAGTGCCAAAACACGGTGGATCGGGGGTATCAAGGAAGGATGCGTATCCTCTGACTTCAACATTAGTGACCCAACGTCGCTGACGTTGAAGGCAGAGGATCTCAATTCATCCAGGAACCTATGGCCCCCGGCCTCGGGGGTTGGCGGCCAGCTTCCTGCCATCAAGGCATGGTAGCCGTCCGGAGGTGTACACTGTATAGGACCGGATAGGTATTAGAATTCACTTAGAATATAAAATCTACTAGAATTCACTTGTTCCTTACTCTGATAGCTACAAAGCTATAAAAATTAGAATATAAAATTAGAGGATCACAGAGCTGAGACCGACCAAATTAGAACATAACATAGTTGAGTTACGACCACTTGTCGGAAAAACTATGTGGTTGGTTACGACTATCAGACGGAAGCCAACGTACATAGTCGAAGCTTAACTGTCGGACGGAAATCACTATGGTCGGAGATCGACTGCCAGTTTGATACCAATGTACATGGAAATCGACTGTCAGACGGAGATCACCGTGGTCGGAGATTGACTACCAGTCGGATACCAACGTAGTCGGAAACCAAGGTGGTCGAAACCAACGTGGTCGAAACAAACGTGGCCGAAACCAATGTAGTCGTAACCAACGTGGTTGATGTCCAGCATGCGGTCAAGAGACCGGCGTGGTCAAGGACCAACGAGTGGTCAAAAACCAACGCGGTCATAGACTGATGTGATTGTAACCTACGTGGTTGAAGACCAATATGTGTGGTTGAACAACCAACGTGGTTGAGGATCTGAGAGTGGTCACAAACCCAAGTGTGTGAAGCAAGTTGAAATCCAACTGGTGAGATCACCGATCAGTGAGTGGTCGATCTGTAAGCAATCGAAACCGAAGTGGTCACAACACGTCAGACATCGACTGGTGAGGTTGACGACCATTGAATGGTCAAAAACCAAAATGGTCAGAGAACAGGGACTCTGGTATTACCGCTACAATGCTTGTGGTACTACCATTTCTCCCAGAAGAATAGGGTTGTCGCGAGAACCAAAATCGACAGACTTTCGATTGACTAGAAGAATCAGAGAAGGCGCACGACTACACGATCTAAGACCATTGAGCAATCGAAAACAGATGCGGTCGTAAACGACTAGAAGTAACAGAGAAGGCGCATGACCATCAGATCAAAGACCATTGAGCGATCAAAATCAGGTGCGATCGTAAACAACTAGAAGTAGCAAAGAAGGCGCACGACCGTCAACTGTGAAATCATTGAGTGGTTGAAATCAGATGTGATCTGAAACTTGACCGTGGTTGAAACTAGATACGATTGAAAATGATTCGGAAGAACACAACAACGCACAACCATAAAATCTAAAATCCACATATCTTTTGATTAAAATATCAAATGGCCATGAAACTTTGTACGCAAATTTTTAAGATCTCAAGAGGCTGGTCCAATCTCGAATTGAAAACTTATTAACCATGTTGAGACCTTTTTGCAATTTGATCAATGGCGCCCTTGTACTGAATTCTAAAATCGAAGTCGCTGATCAGAACCGCTCGTGGGTCAAAGATAGTCAAGATGGCTTTGGTTATATTTCCACCTATCACTGCGAGTCAGCGCATTAACGAGATCAAGTCAAAAACATCTCCAGATCAAGATATCACCTGACGGTACCAAAACCAAGTAAACATATGATTTCTTGATAGGCTTGCTATTGAAGTGCCTAACTGATTAGAGATTGATCTTAAGAGATATTATCTATCTCGTCCAGGTCCTTGCATAGCAAGATCAAGAGAGGAGCAAAAGAGAGATCAACCCAACCGAAACAACAACCTCTAAGAACAAGAAGAGATTGGATAGAGCCGAGAAGTAGAAGAAGAAAATAGAGGAAGAACCAAATCAAAGCCGAGCAAACTCAAACAGAGAAAAGATACACAAAAGGTAGATCAAAAATTGATGTATTGCTCACTTGTGATGATTGGTTTACATCCATTCCCCTCAGGAGGACAAAGCTTTAAGCCTAGAGCACACACCCACTCTCTAACTTAACTCCTATGGCAGGGGGAGGAGCTAGCCAACCTTCTCAACCCTAACTCTTACCTCTCCTCCCATTTTATAGGCTCACAACCTGACCCCTAAAATCTAATGGATCCCCTATTAGGCTAAACCGGAGATAACCTGTTAACCCTACCTAACACTGGGTTTTACTCACACACTTCTCCGGTACTGGGCAATTTTACCAAAATGCCCATCTACCGCCTTCCACGAAGCTTCCTACTTCCTTTGCCACGAAGCCTCGCTCATGCTTTGCCATCTTCCATATGACCCCAACGACTTGTCGTTAAGCCTCTCACGCGTCCGGATCCCACCGAACTGTCCTCGCTTGCAAACGACCCAAGTCACTTGGCGCACCACGTGCTTCTCGCGCATGACGACACTCGGTATCCTTGACCGCACAGGACCTCGGCTCCTCCTTGATCCTAGTCCTGGTTCACCTTGTCGTTACTTGTCATATCCACCGCTGGTAGCTCCCGCTCCTGTTTCTCGTCGTCTCGGCTTGCAACCACTCTGCAAGTCTCAGTCATCTTCAGCATCTCTCTGACCATTCTGGACCTTAACACCTCCTGTGCCTAGTCCCGGTCCTTCCATGCCTCACCATGACCTAGCTTCAAAGTCCTGTAACCAACACCAACAAGTAAACCATCACGTAGTACCGCACGATACATAAAGATCATCAATTTGCACAATCAAAATGTATGCACCCAAATTACTGATTCTAATTCTAGAACCAAGCAATAACCACACGTGCACACTCGCAAGAACATCCTAGTCAAACCCTGACCAAAACTCCAATAATTTCATAGAACAGCCTCAGACCACTGAGATCTTCAGAGAACAGCCTCAGACCACTGAGATCAGTCAGTCCATCGACTGGTATGATACGACTTACGAGTACTCGGGTGCTCAAGAAATGAGATACTTGTAGCCCACGAGTTCCTACCAGCAGCCTACGACCACACAACAGACCGCTACGACTAGATCACAAAGGCAACAACTACCACAGCCGATTGCTATGACCACCGCTCACATCAGCTACGACTGTTGATCACACATGCTACGACTGTCACAACCGATTTCTACGACCACTATTCACATCGGTTATGACTATCAATCGCTACAGCTTACGACTACCGAATACCACGGCTTACGACTACTGATTACAACCAGGCAAAAGTTACGACCATCGACCATCCATGGTGATGGTCAATGAGACATTGAAGCTTTCGACTACCCCATGGTTGCTCAGCCGATCTTACACAATTACCAATCAGACCGTCCAAACACCAAGTCGTAAATAGCGAATACTTCAGAAGTCGAACTCATAAACCACATAGTTGATAGAACCATAAAGTTGACAAACAGAAAGCGATCTTTTGTAAAATCTTCATAAATCAAACTTAACCTTCACACATACTCTAATTCAAAAATCAATTGCTCATCATAACTATGATGTGACCTCCACATAGTCTCACACTGAAATGAAAATTACTTCTTTTTGTGGCTGTGTACGAAACTAACGCGGTGATTATATTTCCCGATGGATCATGCCTCTACAGCTGACAGCAGAGATGGAGATGGTGGAAAAATACATTTTTTTCAGACTAAAGTTTATTTACATGATGCACCAACGATCCCCAAAAGTTGCTGCTACTTTACTCGGCCAACTTATTACATACGTTTAGCAAGGGAATAACGACTAGTACCACCACTACTACGCCATCTCTCTCGATCATCCAGCACAGTCGTCTTCCCGGGTTCTTCTCTCATCCGAAATTAAGGTCGCGCGTCCCAACCTCACGAGAAGACGAACTGCAGTGCAGGTGCAAAACTTGTACCCACGGCATGGCACGCTCTATATGACGGTACCGTCCTTGATGGTTACGTTCTTCAATATCACTACGATTCCCGACCTTATGTAGTATCCTTCCTCCGGCCGATCAGCTTCTTGGACACCCTATCAGAAACAGTCCAAATAGCATTGTTACAAACAGAGCAGTGTTGAGAATTTGTGATAATAAGAGTTACTTTGAAAGATTTGTGTATCTTCCAGTAGCGTACCTCGCTGTTTGTGATAACCACGTTCCTTCCTATCCTTGCATTCATGTCGATGATGCAGTTGCTACAATGTATCGACAGAGGGCTTAGATCATGTGTGAAACAGGATACTAGCTATGTCGAAGTCGCAACAGAACATATTGTTTCAAGCTTCAGGTTAGTCTCTCACCTTATCTTTGTGTTCTCCCCTACACCAATGGGGACCTTGCCCTCTGACAGTAGCCTCGAAATTTCATCTTCAGTTTCGTACAAATCCGCACCCATCATCATAGTATTCTGCAAACATCATTTGCAAGAATGCCAGTTGTTCAAACCAGATTTGACATTCATTATGTGCATGATTTCAGTCATTGGTGAAAGAGCGTACCTTGAGCTCACATCCAGAGTTTAGGCGTGAACGAACGCCTACAATAGAATGCTCAATGGTACATTCACGCAAGAAGCAGCCATGCGAAATGATTGCATCTTTAATCTGCACACACGAATCCAGAGTTCAGATAGCCATAGCTTATGCCATAGTTTCAGATAGCAAATTCATTTCGTGCGATTCGTACCCTGCACTTATCCGACTTTGTTGGTGGTAAGTATCGAGGCGAAGTGAAGAAGGGAGTTTTTGGGTCATAAAACTCAAACTTTGGAGGCTGCAATGGAGAAATATGTGAGAAAAGATCGAGAATTATATTAATTGAAATCTGAATGGAACTTTATTATTTGTTGGATATTTTGAGTCCAATTACTTGTACAGTTAGAGCACATTAAATGGAAACAACCAAAAAAAATGTCACCTGCTCGCAGAGGGCCATGTTTGCATCAAAGAACGACCTGATTGTTCCAATGTCCTCCCAGTAGTCAGTGAAGACACATGCCTGACAAAATTTGAACAAAATGAATGGCCATTTCATGCCACATGGAGGACATAATTCAATTGTACAGACTGCATTTGATGCAATACTGCCTCTCCAATAGAAATTGAACTAATGCAAAATTGGAAAATGGTGCATGATTTTCCAAACAATGAAAGGAAATCACAGAGGGCACAAGGTTAAAAAATTTACCTGTACATTGTGCTCATGTAAAGCTCTCGGGAGGATTTCAGACCCAAAGTCATGTAGTTCTGCATATCTCGACCTACAAATGCTACTATTAGAATACAGAGCTACAGGAGAACCATATCGTTACAAGAGAAGGTTCTTACTTTAGAAGGTTTAAAAGAACATCTCTTTTGAAGACATAAACTCCCATTGAAGCAATGTAGGGATATTTAGTAGGGTCGTCTATGGCAAAATTGAGAAAGCTGGTATCTACTTTCTGCAATGATCAATGGCTTACATTTCAGGTACTGCAATTTATTTAAGATAATTATATCTGGAAGTTCAAACATATATCTGAGTCTGTGAGCTAAGATGAGTGCTAACCATTGCTTCCAAGTCGGGACCCTTCGGTTTCTCAGAAAATTGAATTACACGGCCTGAACTGTCGAAGTTCACTAGTCCATATTCAGATGCTCGGCTTCCAAAACAAAGAAAAGCAAATCAGGTTGCACTGCAACTTCTGAGAAGGAAGAGACATTGATAACATTAGGAATTTGGGATGTAAAACTATGGGTATACCTCTCTCCAACAGGGGCACATGATAAAGTAATGTCTGCATTGTCATCAACATGTTTCTGCAAATGATGTATGTCATAGGGTCAGCCAGTTAGAAATAAAGCATACTGTACAGCAGGAGAAATAGACCATCACAAACCTGCACAAGCTCCATGTAATCCATACGGTAAAGCTGATCTCCCGACAAGATTAAAATGTGCTCTATAGCTTTATGCTTGTAATAGTCCTGAACAGGTACAAACAACGTTAGAAGAACTGCTTTAGCAATCCAAATAAAAATAAGTATGAGCTGCAAGAAGGGACATGTGCTTCTAAATAGTTCTTACCTCAAGTACCCAGATAAATTTTCTGACGGCATCTGCTGTACCCCGGAACCACCCAGCAGCCTCCCCGGGCATTTGCGTTGCAGCCAATACCTATTTGTTGGCGAAAAAAATCTCAGTTAATGTATGCTGTAGTCGGTTAAAATGTTTTGACCAAGCCATCAAGATGAAAATCATATCTATCAATAAGTTGAAGCGAATTACCTCAACAGATCCATCAGTAAAGTTGATTCCCCCGCCAAGGTACGTGCGGTGAATGTGACGATTAAGAGAAGCTGAGTTGAATTGAGTCATCACGAATATCTTGTTTATGCCACTGTTGAAGCAATTGCTCATGGGGATATCGATAAGCCTGTAACATCCTCCAATAGGAACCTAAGTAATGCAACAAAAGGAAAGAAACAAGATTTAGGCTTGTGATTTAAAGATGACTGAACGACCTATATGGATAGTCATTGATAGCCTTGAGCTTGACATCATGTCGGTTAAAGCGGAGGGCATCATGGGGACTGGCTACAGAAACCACTGGGCCACTGCACACTGCCACTAATAATTTAAACACAGCGCATAAACCTTGCTATTGAATGAGCTATACTCTTTAACTAATCCTATCCAAATCAATTGCCATGTGCAGACAACAGTTGAAAATAAATAGATATTTATGATTCGTATCTACTTAACAAACTTAAAGCTGGAAAATCAACCTGAACATTCTGCAAATGACACAGATTTTTTATTCCTTTCTGCAACTAAGATGTATCCACTTGAAACTAGATAAACCTAGAAAGTTAAAACTATAGAACTGTATGTTGAATGTATATTTAAAACTATAGAACTGGATGTTGAATGTATATTCTTACAGCAGGTGTGGCCCTTGTGCTTGTGAGAGGGAAAAGCCGAGTCCCGGTGCCACCACCCAATATGACAGCTGCAACCTCATTTGGATCGGCATAATTCCTCCGGAAGGAGGTTCGGACAACCTGCAAGTTTTTGCATCCAAAGTTATGCTAACAACTAATAGCGTCCAAGTACAAAAAGGCAGTTAGGAATCACCAATTTTATAATTTGATGGGATGAAACTTACAAGAGTGTCTGGGTCAGCATCTGAGGTGAGGACGCACTGCGCGCTGCTTGCGGCGCTCCTAGCACCGAAACACATCCTCCTCAATGCTCTCTCCCGCTTGATGCTGCTGCTGTCCCCAATCCTCACCCTATCACTCCCAGAGCCCTGACCACCTCTCCTCATTGGGCTCACACATGCTTTACCCTCCAGGGGAAGCACACTGCTGAACTGCATAGCTGAAATACACCTGCAAGACCACAACCATCTACAACTAAGCAATCTTGAAAATTTCTTCACTGTTTACTAAGGCCCTGTTTGGCACAGTTTCACCAACAGCTTCATGAGCTGTTGTGAGCTGTTTTTTGCCAAACACCCTTTTTGCAAATAGCTTCACCCATGAAGCTCCTTTTTTTGTGCTCTCATAAAGGAATAGGGAGAGGTGAAGTTGAAAAGAGTAGCTTTTCACAGCTCTCTCCCTCAGGCCCATATTCCAAGGAAGCGAATGCCCCTCTAGTTCACAAAAATTTACACGTATTTGACACTCTCTCCCTCAGGCGTACGCACCGCTCAGTTCACAAAAATCCCGTTCACTTTTTTCTTTCGTGTACGCACCGCTCTCTCCCGTTCACGTATTTTAATTTTTTATTATTTTAATTTTTTAATTCATACTCATTCAAATATATTATTTTTTAATTCATATGACCATATACAAATATACAACTCCAAATGTTGGAACAAGTCAGGTAGACAGGGGCATCTTGGACAATTGACCTCTCTCAGCCATGCATGAAGCTGTTGGTGAAGCTGTTTTGTCAAACAGTTTTCTAAAACAGCTAAACACAGAGAAAAAACTAGATTGGAGCAAGGAAAGCAACTGGCTTTTTTTTCTGGCAAAATTCCTGATAAACTCCCACATCAAGCAAAAAACGATCACGGAATGATATACTCCCTCAGTGAAGTAATTAGAAGGGATCAGCACAAATGATCACGGAATGAAGGACAGGATGGGGGGCCCTTGACGCTACACCACGAAGATTTGGAAAGCGAAGGAACGAAGTACACATCAACCGAGAAGGCTATAAAAACGGCTTTCTGCCTTCTTTTCAGGACATAGTCATGTGAATCACCAAGATCTACGGCCCAGTAGGGATATAGTATTCTTCTTCTTCTGAACTCAAAACGAAGCAAAGTAGAACAACAAAGCCTTGCAAATGAAAATGATAAACAAGCTCTTAAAGAACCTAAAGAACTCCACGTGCAAGTGATGAAGATGAACTGGAAACAATCACAACGTTGAACAGTCATAGCCCCCAAGTAAGACCATATCAAAATCCCCCCCCCCCCCCAGGCACCACCTTGGAGCAATCCAGTGAGGCATAACACTCCAAACGTGTACCTCACCTGAACACTTGCTGGAGGATTTCACTTGTAGAAGTGCATTGCAGAGTATCACAACAAAATGGAGATGGGAGCTTCTCGACGCAAGAAAAGCCGATAGTTTTGTTAGATTATTTTAAGGACAACAATGATAAAACAAAGCTGGTCAGAAGCCAAAGTATGAGAAGAAAGCACCGAGCACAGGATCCAAGGACGACCCATATTGTTGGAAAAGGTAAACAAATAAGCGAAAGAACATGTAGAAACCCATCCACCGCAAAGATCAAGAAACAGGCTCGATACAGCCTTACAAGGAGCGAAAACCCAGAACAAATTCGCGTAGAGACTAGACATCAATTACTGCAATCAATTCAACTGAGGCGAATTTATCTACATAGTGTGAGAAATTGAGAACCACGATCCTAGCCGCCACCTCCCTCTTCCTCCCAAAAATTCGCAACAGATCCTTCTTCCACGCTGACGGTTGATCCTTTCTCGCGGCCATAATCCCGTACCCCCCCCCCCCCGGCGCCCCAACCACATCGCCGGTGTCCAGAAAGACGCCGTCAGAAATCCACCGCCCCTCCCGTCTACGGCATCAAACTTGTGTACAGCTAACAACATCTCACTCACAGTGCAAAACTTCTGCACAAAAAAAATTCTAGAAACGCGGCATTTCTTGACGCATCAAAGAAACATTTCGCCACCCATTTCAAGAACAAAGAACACCCAACCTCGCAGACTCGAGAACGCTCCACCACCTTTGCATCACACACGCCAACAGACAACCACAATGCACACACAGAGTCGCACAGCAACCCGCAATATCTCAAGTGAACAAAGAAACAAGGAACGGATGTTACCTAGGATTGAATGGATCGCCGAACGAAAGAAAGATCGATCAAAGAAAGAAGGCGGGGGCCTTGAAGGGAAGGGAAGGGAAGGGAGGGAGGGAGGCTGATGTGGTGGCTGCCGCGATGGCCCGTGAGATGGTGGTGATGCGGAGCGTTTATAAAGCGGGAGGACGTTGGAGTGAAGAGAGGAGGTGAACGAACGGTGCGGAGTGGAGGGAGGGGGCAGGGAGCGTGGCGTGGAGCGAAGGTGGCTGGCTGGTCTCGTTTGGCGTTACGCACGCCCATGTGGGGAAGGAGGCGGGTACGGTCCACGGTACACCCCCACCGTCCCCTTCGCTTTCACGGTTCTCTCTCTCCCTCCCTGCCACCGTTCGCCGTTGCCTGCCTCCCCTCCGTCGCAAGTGTAAGCGGTACTACGATTGATTTGTGTGACGTGTTCTTGTCCGTTTCTGTATCTCCAACTCTAAATATCTATAGTGATTATGTCACTTTTGTTGCATATTAAGTAGTGTAAGGCTAATTTGTTTTCCTAAATACTCCGTAGTATCCGCTCATGATTTAATGAAATACTACTGCTTTTTACTCATTAGGCTATAACTGACGAGCATGAGTGTAAGTATACAGATAAATGTGTCATGCAATCTAGCCAAAAGCTCATTGTTTTTTTCTTGTGGTTGATGGGGTTTAGTTACGATTTTTGAGACAATGATGGACAATGAAGACACTGACGTGGACGACGCACATATCGATGGGCTCAGAAATCCATTTAGAGAAATGTCTTTGAGAAGCAGGTTAGAGAAGTCATCTGTTTATTTTGACTTTCAGAGAAGTTAAAATTAAAAGCTGTCCCAAAAAACCAAAAGAATGGGGCTACTAAAATAGTATAAAATAGTTAGAGCAGTGATTTACTATTGAAGAAGTTATCCCTCTTTAGATAAAATAAAAATCTTATAGATAAACTTAAGAAACAAACTATTGTACATACGCTTAGCTTATCTTCTTTTAAATCTACCACTTTTTCTGCGCTCCATGTTCTGCATTCTTGCTCGTTACAACGTGCAGCGTATAATGCTCAAAATGTGTACAAAGCGTTTTCCAACAGTTTTTAGCGGATTTGGCGCTGTTTGCGATGGTATTTATAAAACTAGCCGTATACAAAGTGTATTTGCAGAAATAGCATTTTTACCGTTCGGTGAGCGGGCAGCAGCGCGGAGGAGACAACGCGTGGCACCTGCCGCCTCATGAGCAGACGGTAGGCACCTGTCGCCTGCCCACGGGACGGCAGGTGATTAAGCCAGCTAATTAGTCGACTTAATCACTACCTAAATTTATAATTTTATATTAAATTTGTTTGAATGTTTAAATATAGCAAATGAGGTTAAAAAATTACAAAATTTTATGCACAGACTCCTGACACAACGTACTTAATTGTATAATTTTTTTACAATTTTTATCCCCTTTGAATATTGCTCGAAAATTCGTACAATTTTGATATTTGTAAGAATTATTACATATAGCAAACAAGCTCTAAAAATTATAAAATTTTATATGGAGCCTCCCAACACAGTCGATCTAATTGTATATTTTTTGAGAATTTTATGTGCTCCAAATTTTCCATGTTAATTCGTGATAATTTAATCATAATTAGCGATATGTGATGCTCAGGCATCTTTTGAAGTGTGTGACCTCTATCCTTCGCACATATGTCGGCTCATTGCTGCTATCTTTTATTTTGCAATGCATCCTTAGCACAATTGTCACTCTGCCTATGTCATCCCCCTCGCGTGCATTTGCCATTGTGGAAAGCGAGAGCACATCTAGTTAGCTCTAGTTCCTAGCGAACGTGAAGCAAGTGATGGTTGGCAACCGACCCAACATTTGTGTCATCACGGATCGCAATGTTGGATCGATGGCCGCGCTGAACACCATGTAGCATGGCACCGAACCTCCTCAGCAGTGGAACGACATGCGAACCCGGTGGTGCATAAGGCATCTTGTATCTAACTTGTTCACACGGTTCTGCAGCTAGGAGGTCCTAAAAATGTTCAAGGCATTGTGTCTGCAAAACCAGATGTCAAAGTTCGAATCCATCTGAACAGAGCTAGAAAGGCGAACTACGGAGGGTGAGCAACCCCACGGCGCTATAAGTTCTCGGAGTGGATTCGTCGGCACGCTCCTAAATTAGAGAAATGGTCCCTTCTCTATGACACAGATGGTGTGAGGTATGAGATTATGACGACCAACATATCCAAGGTGTACAACAGCGTCCTAAAAGGCGTGTGGTGCCTCCCTATCACCACGATTGTGGAGGAGACATGGACTCGCAATGTCGGTTTATTTCGTCAATAGAGCCACCGTAACTAGGCATCAAATAGACGAAGGCAAGAAATGGTCTGATAATATGCAAAGGCATATGGAACATTTGTGCAGGCGAGGGAGCGGCTAGGGGGGCCGGTATGTCAAACCAATACATGTCCGAAGGAGGGAGCGGGCAACGGGGTACAGTATGGACAGATTGGCATTTCTGCGGGCAAGGGGGTAGCACTAAGGGGGGACATCCCTCCTCGCATATCGCTAATTATGATTAAATTATCATGAATTAACATGGTAAATTCCGAGCACATAAAAATTTCAAAAAAAATACACAATTAGGTCGACTGTGTTGGGAGGCTCTATATAAAATTTTATAATTTTAGGAACTCCTTTACTATATATAACAATTTCTACAAATATCAAAATCATATGAATTTTTGAGCAATATTCAGAGGGGATAAAATTGTAAAAAATTTACACAATGAAGTCCAGTGGGCATGGTCTAAACAGTAGATTTCTTGTAAGTTAAATTCATTATTAAATTAATCCGAATAAACGTCATAAATTTGGATCACATGAAAATTTCAAAAAATTACACAATAACTATGACTTTGTCGAGAGGTTTCACATAAAATTTCGTAATTTTAAACCTCGTTTGCTACATGTTAAAACTCGTATAAATATTAAAATTATATGAATTTTTTAGCAACATTCACAATGAATAAAATTACCCAAAAATTACAGTATGAAGTATGTTGTGTCAAAAAGATGTACATAAATTTTTGTACTTTTTTAAACTCATTTGTTATATTTAAAAATTAAAATAGATACTAAACGAAAAAAATTAAGGTGTCCCCTTACCGAGCGGCAGGCTGCCTGCCGTCTGCTAGAGGAGTGCCAGGCATCTGCCGCTGACGGCCTCGCCACGCATTGCCTCGCCGGCGCTACCGCCTGTCCACCGGATGGCAAAAGTGAACAAATACATTAGATATACTATTGCTTTTATAAATATCATGCGTAACCGTACGAAATCCGTTAAAAATTCGTTTTCTAAACTTATGGTTGGCAATAACACCTGTATACGGGTTTCAATAATTACGAAGTAGAGCAGCTTTGCAACCGAGAACAGGCCGTGCACTTTACTTTTTCAGCGAGAGGCTCCACGGGAGGAAGGGTGCTACGCACTGCGTACGTAGAGCGACACATCACCGAGAACTGACGGTGGAAATCGCGCGCAGCACGGTGTGCGTACAGGGAGGGGCCCCACGGGCTGGGCCATGGGCCTGGCTGTCGTGCGCTCGGGAATCCACGCGCGGGCCCTCGTGGCGCCCGGCGAGTAGCGGGCGCTGGCCCCAACGCGCGCGCGGTGGGCCCGCCGCGGGATCCGACGCGTCAGATTCTGCCGCGCTCGCCGCTCTACGCAGCAGACTTTTCTTTACCGAGAGTATGGAATGGAATTTACCGTAGCCATTCATTCCTGCACATCTTCACAACAAAATTTTACTGGTAGCCGTTTCTGCCGTTTTCAGTAGCCGAAGAAACTTGAGTGCCATCCCTGTTGCAGGCTGACCTTGCATATTACCTCGTATCGGTACAAACAGAGCCATCAACCATCACAGGCTGTGACTCACCGCGCGCACGTACAGCACCCTGAAAGATAGCTCGCGGCAACGGCGACGGATGGCTAAGCACGGTTCCTCCATGGCCCATCCGTCCATCGAAATCACTCATGCTCACTCACTCATGACTATTGAGGAAGGAAACCAAACTCCCTCTCGCCGGTGTAGTGCGCGCCGCGACATCACCGGGCGTCTGCAGCGCGGAGAATTCCGTCAGTCTCGTTGGACAAGACCGGCAGGCGCCGCCGCGCCGGTCGATCGACCCGCCGATGCGCATGTCTACCCAGGAAGCTGCGAGAGCCACATGTGTGCGTGCACGTGGTGCTGGCTTTTCGTCTGTTGCCCGGCCGCGAGCTCGATCCATCTTGCGTCGTTTACCATCTCAGTCGTAACGTCCGCTAGGCTGCGAAACATCACGCATGGAGGGAGAGTGCAGTGGGCAGCGCGCCCCGAGGCTTATCTGCTGTGCTGTACGGGCGTTGCGCCGTACAGGTGTAGCCATGTCTGATTTCTTTTACCCTTCGTGGATCAGCTTGGTGAGATCATCCATGGAATATCTCTTATTTGGTCTAAAATATTGCTCTGTAATTGACATGTGTATAAAAGAATACGTATCTCCTGTTGTTCTGCAGCTTAATCTTGATGGCTCCAGAGGAACTGTGACCCAGCAGACCATGAGAAGGCAAAACATCGCACGTAAGCCACCCAACAAGCTAACAGTGGCCCTGAACTTGGCCATAGCATCCGTAAAGCGATATAAAATCGGCTTTATGTAGCTATGTAGACACGAACTCATGGTGAGTTACAGAAAAGTCAGAAAACAACAACAACTCGAGTAATGACTAGCAAGGTAGCTGACGTAGAGCTTAACCCTGGAGTGACAGATCGACTAGAATGAGGACGACAGTTCGCTTCTCCCTCTTAACATGTTGTTGCCTGACCTCAAGGGCCGAAATCTGCCTGGAACATAAGCTAGCCGAACGCTCCAGTAACACGCATGCAAAAGTAACTTGGAAGTGTACCAGCAGAATGTTGAATTACTGAGAGACGAACAAGCCACCTGAATCAACTTAAGTTATCAAGAAGCTGAGCTTGCAAGTGTCGCAGTAGGGGCAGAGACGGTCCATTTTGGGAGGCCGGCAAATGGGCTGGCCGGCCCGGAAATCGCCGCTGGGTTCAATGGCTGCCGCTGGGTTCAACGGCTGATCTGCAGTTAGGTTCGAGGCTGCTCGCCGGCGGCTAAAGTCGCCGGGCTTTGGCTCCGTCTCTGTGCCGCAGCGTGATAGGCAGACTTAAATTTCTGCATCTCACTGGGCTCAAGCCACGCTCGAAGATGCTTTTTATTTAATTGAAAAGGATAGCAGAAAAGGAAAAGATGCTTGAGTTGGTGTATTACGGAGCTGGAACGGCTCGCTATGTACCTGCTCAGTTGAATTTAGAATCTGAAGTGGAGCTGACGGTAACAGTTAACTGAGTAATTTCGAAAGAAGCATTGGCTGCCAAGGAATATTTCACAGAGGTCATTGCCATGATGAGCACCCATTGCATGACAACATAGCTTAGGAAGGTCTGGTCATCTCACATCACTTCTGCTGCAGTGCTGACTTACTGATGTAAATTGTTCTTCGGTACACTACTGCTCCCCTGATCTCGTTACAGCTCTTAATAAGATGGCTGCAGCACTTTCTGGTCGAGGCTTCAACATTCAGGCATGTGCTAGTAGATATGCCTTCACCAGAGCAATGAATTCCAATCCAATCAAATCACCTGCTGCAGGTTTCATATCCCAAAGGCTAAATTTTGTCAAGTTGATTTCTGCGTCAGACTTGCATCGAAGAAGCTCATTCCTTAATCAACTAATATAAGTTAGCATCGCGCAGTGGCTTGGAGTTGGAGCAGACATGAATGTGACAGTCTGCCTCATGCTTTTCTCGACGAAAGGCCTACCTGATGCTATAGAATATGATCTTATTCATTTGTTCGTTTGAAGAGAGCCGGACCACAGTAGAGAAATTGGCATTCTTCACGGCAATATTGCCACGATGGTGGCATCGAAAGTTGCGTCGATTTGTATAGCATTCCAGTTTTGCTATTATCTGGAATCTTGACCAAGATATTGATTACCTGGTGTTGGTGATGATGATATTGATTACTTGGTGTTGGTGATGATTCTTGTAAAGGTTGGTACTGCCAATCCTCATGCTATAAGAGTTATTATTACGTTAGTCTTCTGCCAACTGCTCATAGGATGTTCTTATTGTTGACAATAGACATGATGTAATGGTGAATCATGCCTATTATACAGACTTGACCGTGTCTTTTTGCTGAATACCTACCGCTTTCTGGAACAATTTGCAGTTGCCTAATGATAATTTTATATGCTTGTTTAAGTGTGCCTAAATGATTGCTGAAGAATCGATTGGAATTGGATGTAATCTGGATGTTCAAAGTGCATAAGAAGTTTCCTTATGGAATAGGCAGAACATCACTGCCAATTTTAGGGATGATCAACGGCTCTTTTCAACTTGCAGGAAGCAGGTGAGGTCCATGACTAAAACAAGCTAACAGTCTATTCTTTTCAGCTTTTAAAAGCTATTTTACAGTTTTTCTGTACTAACTAGCTTCCAAACGGAATGTCTTTCCAAGGCGAGGTTTATAAGTTGATTGTAGTATACGCTGTAGCGACTTCATTTATATCGGCCAAAACTGTATGTGAGTTTCTATTACTCCGTACTCTTTTTTATGAACAACCTAAAAATCATAAGACACAACCAAAAACCATAAGCCGAAGCAAAAAAAAAAACATACCACATTAGTCATTAGTCGTGTACTAGAAGAGTCCTTAACAATGTAGGAAGTAGGAACACCAGGCTACTGGAAAGAAACAAAAATCACCAGTGACAGTGAGGGAGTTGCAGCAATGATGCCGGTTTGCTGATGGAGCTTAGGCTTTGGGACGCTTTAACTAACTCATCCTACTCATTTCTCCATAGCCATTTGCTCTTGCGGTGGCCTTTTCCGGTTGTGACTCCGAGGCACCACACCAATAGGGCCCTACTTAGAATCATATGTCATAACCATGTCTACAAAGAACCACAACTATTATTACTCTAATCTAAGCAATGATGGGGGTTAGGGGTGATTGATCAACTCCTCCAAAATGCACTACTACTAGTACTAGTAAGAAAATCACTAATCAATGATCAAGACTAAAGCAAAGCTATAGGAGCTCTCTCCTCTCCTAACCTTCTAGAGAAAAAAAGAGAACACCTTTCAATTTGTTTTACTTCTTTCTAATTAAGCTCCAATGCTAGTGAAAGGGCCCTAGTACAAACGTGTTTGAACCCAGGACGAACACCTCGAAAGGCAAGACAGCTCGAATAAACGAGGTACAAAGCGTCTCTCCCTGAAAATTCTAGGTGGTCAGAATAATTACGAATCCTCTATCGAACCGTTTAATTAATTCCACGCGATGGCTGAAACCGACAGAAGCTAAGCTTCCTCTCGCTCATCCATAATTGCATGCGATGGAGATCAAGAACATGCAGCAGCCAGCACCTGGGAATCGCGAATCCGAAACGGAGCATTTCCGTCGAGGCGATGACAAGGCTAGGGGATGCGATGCATGAACGGAAGGAATTCGGGAGGATAAGATCGGCGCTTTGGGGGCATTTGGATGGGTGCTTTGAGGCAAGTGGTTCACTAAAGCGGAGCAAACAACAGAAGGGAATTGGTGAAGCTTTTGGTTGTGGCATCGGATTCCATTTCATAACACGGTTTCTGGTTGAAATGAGCAGCTGCTGGTTTGATGTGAGTACGCAGGTTACTGGAGTACCACGTACGTAGCTTGTAGGGGGAATAAATCCATGTATTTAGAGGGAAACGGAGCAATCTAGAGTTACTGATTTGCCCCATACATAAACATGGAATTTGATGATTTGCCTGATTTATCTCATTGACATGTGAACCTTGGACCCACATGTCAATGAGACATCATGGGGCAAATCATCAAATGCAATGAAAGGTATGGCAAAAGATCAATTATCTCTTTATGAAATTAGCATCAGAGTGCCTCTAGCTCATTTGCATATAGCGTCTTGTTTCCTAAGCAGAAAGTCGTAGGATCGACCCCTACCTGCCGCGCTCCATTTAATGTTTGTTTTTACCGTATTTCGTCCTGGAGAGTAGGGATGCAAACAGAGCAAATTCGGATCTTATTCGAAGCATGAAATCGGATATCTAGGATTTTTGTATGATCCAGATAGTTTTTGCCAGATACGGAAACGAATTCGGAAAAGAGGTTTCTATCGGATTCGGAGCTATCCGGTTACTACCGACAATACTGTAGCACCTCACATACCAATATGAGATACTACTATGAAACGTCATCACTAAAGTGAAAAAATAAATAAGAGAATAATAGAAATCACAAGAAAATTAAAACTTTAATAGTACTTATTAGAGAACCAGTGGAAGCTGAAATAAATGTTTAAAACATAGGACCGTTCCCTTCTAATTAAACAAAAGTAAATAAGAAAACATAAATAGTGGGAAGTCATAGTACTGAAAACTCGAGTACTCCCACCCATACATATTGCTATCACTCCAACGACCTTTTACCTAAGAATAAAAGAGCAAGCGTGAGATTGAAAATCTCAGCAAGTACCCAACAACGGTCGCAAACAATGTGTGTAAAGGACAAGCAATGCAAGCAAGTAATTGACACAAGTTACGTGCAATGAAACTAGGTTACCGAAAATACTGATAAGGATCAGATATAGGTGTAACATGAGCAATGGAAATAAGGATATTTGTTATATAGCAAGTTATGGCAATAATACCTGTGATTACTTCCCACATACCAGATTATATGAGAGTAGTCAGATACAACACTGTCCTCGACTCTATAACCACAGACGGGGTGTAATATCCTGAGTAACGAGACAACAGGAACGGTGCAATCAAAGATAATTGTTATTTAGCAAGTTATGGCAATGGCGCCGGTATTACTTCCCACATACCCGATTATACAAGAGTAGTCAGGTGCAACACTCTCCTCGACTATATAACCGCAGATGGAGTGTAATATCCTGAATAACGAAAGTATACGGCTCCCCCGTACGTTACCAGGTGAGTGAAAATCTCCCTTATATGTGGATAACCTCAGGCCAGGTAATTGTTATATTGTTAATATGTTATATGGTATGAATTTAAGGGAACTAAGGAAAGGTTATGATATGTGGAAGGATTTGATAAGGTTGGAAATAGAGAAATATAATTCCCGATACAGGGCGATGTGGAATGATAATATGATGATAGTGGTATAAGAATTATTCTAAGAGAGGTACTATAATATAGTTCATACAAGAGTTGACAACCATCCAAGTTTTATTATGTGGTGAGTCCTTATTTGTCAGATTAACATGTATTATATAAATGTCATTCATGACTCATATATGAAATCATACAAATAAAGGATCATGATATCAGAAAGAATAAACATAGCAGCCCTATTGTCAAAAGATTGCTAGTGGTTTAAACCTAAATTTGAAACATGTTCATATGCTACCCCCTATTAATGATTAAAGCATGAATTCTAAAACATTAATTAAAAGCATGAATTCTAGAACACTATTAACTGAGCATTCTAATAAACCTAAAAGCATGTGAAACAAGATAACCTAGAACATCATGGTATGAATATAATATTAAAAGTTTATAACTAGACAAGCATGAGCGATATAATCAGACAAGCATTAGTGATATGATAATGATCAGATAAGCTTTAGTGAGATGATATTGTGTCATTTTAACTCGTATGTTGTAACATCATCCTAATTTTAGCTATTACTTGTGTGGTTAATTGTTTTCTCTAATGCAAATTGCAATGTTTCTTTCCGTATTTAGAACTAACTCAAACCATTGCTTTTGGTATTTACTTAATGTAATATTTTTTGCTTGGATGCTTTGAATTTAAGTTTGCATGCTTGAGAAAATGAAATGATTCAACTGTGTATATGAAAGCAAAAAGTTGTCCATCAAAAGGGAAGCCTCATGTTTTAGTGTCTGTCCCTCCAACAAGAAGCGACATCCTACATGCTTGTGATTTGGCAGAGGTAAAATCTGCAACTCCCTATCCTATTAACCTTTTCCATTGCTTGTCACCACGTGATATAGTTAAATTTACTTGTTAAGCTACTAATGTAGTAATGTAGTTGTGTTTTGGATATGTAGTATGACTGACTGATCTTTATACGTGCAACATATATAATTTCTGTTTTCGTGCATTATCCAACTAAATATTTGTGACCGAGACTAACCGTATTCAGAGCGATATGTATATGATCCGCGTTCGTGTTCGAGACTGTCTGCATTCGTATTTGTATCTGGCACTATCCTTATCCAACTATAATTTTAAAAATATATATGAAATAGTATACAAGATAAAGGAAATCTGTCTGTACCCGTTCTGATCGCACCCTAAGGGAAGAGTATGAAGTCAGAAGAGACGAAGAATTTTTTCCCTGATCTGTAATCTTCCAACATTCTCTGGCCCAAAGAGTGTACCTTAAACACAAGTAGTTTCAGGCCGAAGTTGTGTTTAAGCGGGGCATCCTCTAGCTATATCACCTCGTTGGCCGACATGATTAGTGTAATCCAACACAACCAGAATAGTCAATCATTGCAGTCACTGTTCTAAGCTCCGTGCACCATACTACAGCAGCAACCACCAGGAGAGCTTTTGCAGCCTGGAGTCAATGCCACAAAGCTGTGCTTTGACGAAAGGTCGCATGGTTGGCGCAATAGAAAGGCAGCCAATCACCGCGACTCCTTGGAGCGTCTAGTTTATTTGTTGATACCACGCTCGGTTGGATTGAAAAGCTGTGGTTTATAACTGAAATTACACTGTATCGGTTAAAATTTCACTGTAGCTGAAGGTGGCTTATTTGACATAATTACATTTAAAAATAGTAAAAAATATGCTAGCTCATCACGGATAACGCAAACGAATATGGAAAAAATTGCTCGCAAAAAAACTAAAAAAAGCTAAAAGTTCATAAAAAGACAAAATTTATGAACAGTAAAAAATAAACCAGAAGCCGAAACATAAACGGCGAATTGTGCCACCATGTCTCCGCACCAAATCTTCTCTTTTTGTTAATATATGCCGCTTAATATAGTGTGCTAGTGCGTGTGAGGCGCCAAAAGCTCCTTTGCATCGATCTGCAGTAAACTTGCTATCTGCCCTCACAAACCGGCACCTCACATGCGCATGAAGACAACCCGGCCAGTGCATAATTCTCCTATGTGAACTAGCTAGGCACCAGCTTTGCTCTAGCCTTTAGGCAAATCAAATTGTTCGATCCGTGTGCTTTTTGTTGTTGCGTCGGAAGGAAAGGAGGAAAAAGGATGCCCTTTTAATCTCTTTCTGTAAAATCATGCGAGTTTTTTATGCCAATGAGGCGCATGTGATGCGGAGTCAAATGTTTGGTTTTTTTTCTGTGTTTTTCCCAATGTAGTGATCGAAATTTACAATCGTTTAGTGGAGTAGCATTACTGTCTAGCTAGGCGTAGGCGATGATCGAATCCATTTATTTATTAGAGAAGCTTGCGTCGCTTGCTTACACGTTACTAGAACCTAGCCGGGCGGCGACGGCGATGGCTGCTGTGGCTGTGACGTGTCTCGTCGGCCGGGCCGCTCGCAGCCGCTGCCGGGAGCGAGCAAAGCAAAAGCGAAAGGCAGCACACGTGTGCACAGCGCCCCGGCCCCGTCGTCTCACGTTCTTCTTCTTGTCCTGTTCGTCCCGTCCTCTCCTCGTCGCGCGGCGCCTGCCCGGCCGGCTCGCACGGAGAAGGGTTAGCTTGTGGGCGCGGTGCGAAGGCTCGAGAAACGCGGGGAGAAGAAGGGACGGGCGGCCTTGCATGCATTGATGCATATGCACTCGCGCGCGCGGCTCTTCTCGCCTTCACAGGCAGCCCGCAAGATGGTGCACCTGATGACCTATCACACAGGCACGGAGGCCATCCTGTTATGCCTTCCGGGGCGTCAGAAAATCCGTGCACTCACAGGGCATGTCGAATAGTTGCCGAGTTTTTTTTTCCAGCTAATGGCTTATTACTTCTCACAAATGAATAAATAAGACAGTTTTTCTATAGTTGTTTCGAAGTGGTTTATTGGGATAACTTTTTTGAAGTGGCTTATTGACATTCAATTTATTTACATAAACACCCACGCTATGGCTAAAAACATAAGCCACAGCTGAAAATGAATGATTTAGGATGAATCCGAAAACCTACTACTATACGTATTTTTTGGAGTAGTCAACGTCCTACGTGTTTTTTTATCTTTTCTCTCTGTTTGTCAACGTGTTTAAATCTTCTTTTTTTAGATAGTGTAGTTCTTGGCATGTGGGGGCACTAGATTTTGGTATGTAGGGGCACACACTGTGTAAGCTTAGACTATAAGCAATAAAAATTAAAATCGGTGTGGGGCCTATGCCCTCATATTTTTGAACGTGCATCCACTCCTGTCTCCTCCAATTAGGATTTTGAGTAACGTAGCAAAGAAGAGACCGCTGATGTGGCAACTATTAGAGATGCTACAAGGGCATGTACGATAATATTGTATCTAATTTTTCCATAACATCTTCACATTAGGAAGAGATAATACACGAGACAACATCTTTAACATGTTGCCTCTAGCACGCTTCCCGATATCAATATTTTACAAATTTCTTTCCAATAGCCCTCTTATCAGTTTTTTAATATTCCTATCTTTTTCTCTCTCCTTCACCCGTCACCACCCTCCCGTTATTCCTCCTCCCTCCGGCCTCCCTCCACCGCCCTCGTAGCCGAGCCAGCCTCCCTTCCCTCGCTATGTCCTCTCCCTTCCTCTTGACCACACTGATTTCCACCTCCCTCGCTGTTTAGCCTCCCCTTTCAGCTCTACTACGCGGAGCGAGCTCCCCCTCCCTCGCTATCTAGATCTGGGCAAATTTGAAGGATGCTGCCTCTGGCCACTCCCCCATCATCTTTTGCCACGTCATCACGAACACGAAGTTAGTCGTCGTCGTCTTCACCTCATCCGCAGCCGCTGTCGAGGCGCCTCCCTCCACCGTCGACAACGTCCGGTGGGCCTATAAACCGCGTGGACCCAGGATAACACAGCTCCAACAGCGCAATCCTATGTCTCTTGCGTATCGTTCGCGTGCGAGGGTTGTCGCGTGAGCTCTCTCTCTCTCTCCTCCTTATCTCTCATTCAAGTAGGCATTTCGGTGACACGACGAGCTGCTGCCCAACCCAAAGGTTGAGGTGTGATCACTATAGATGCACTAAGACGGGCAGGGCATGCAGGTCCATGCCGTACGGTAAATGGCCTGGGGTGTGAGCTCTGGAGCTGCAGAATGGTGCTTTTGGCAGGGTTGCCACGATCCGCATGAGGGACATTTGTGCCAAGCACCGGCCTTGGCGCGAGGGCCACACCGGCCTTGCTGCTTCCTGAGGCCTCTGCACTGCAGCCAGGGACAGAAGGACGCCTCGCAGTAACTGTTCATAGGCAAGAGCATGCAGAGGGGCATGAACGGCAGATGCATGGGGACACCGGGACAGTGGCTTCAGCCGGGCCTCGTGCCGCACTGCCAGTCTGCGGCTGCCTGGTCCGTCAGAAGGGAGCTGCATTGGGGTTTACCTACTTAATTGGAAAGGAGTTATTTCGCCGTGCGATAGGAAACGACCTTTTTCTTTATAAAGAAAACGTAAAAGTTTTACGTGTCTTCGCATTTGATTGGGGAATTCAACTTTTTGCCACTCTGAAGATTGATCAATTACCTCTCTCACTTACATGCGGGGCCGCCTGAGTCACTGACAACGGACCAGGGTGGCAAATCTGTTGCCACCCTACTCATAAGAGTGGCAAATAATTAAATTATCCCATTTGGATTAAGGTAGGAAGGAAGCAAACAAACGACGTGTAGATATGCAGGGAGATCCACAACAAAATTGCGGAAGAAACACGAACAAAAAAAGGAATAGATTAGAGTGGGACTGAAGGGACTCCCTAATCCCTACTCGCTTGAAACCGCCTACGCAGCATCTCTCTCACGAAAAGAAAGCTGCAACGACCCGGGCGCCCCTGCTCGCTGCCAAGAGCTAGCTTCGTCCATCACTCAAGATTAAAGGCGCTGCGCCGCTGGATGTCCATAGGGTGGTTTCAATATGACTTATAAATTAAATATTTTAATTCTAACTGTTCGACTGTTCGTAAGAGGTAGTATCTACAGAAAAATAGTCGTATGTGATTTTAACTGATATAGCCGAACTCAGTACACTTTTTACTACAATCTTCTTGTTGACTCCGCTTTGAAAAAATACACCATTTAAAACCTAGTTACTGTAGATAGTACAAGCATAAACCGACTGAAAGTCAAAAAGAACTTAGCCATAGTCTTCCAATATCACGTACGTCATTAATGGTTGGATTTTTTTAGGTTTGCTGCTTGTAGCTTTTGCTAAGTAACTAGTTTTCAAACGATATGTCTTTCCAATACAAAATCTATAAATTGATTACAGTAGACATTGTACTGACTTTAGCTATATCAGTCAAAATCGCATGTGATTGTTACAAAAGTTATAAGCCACAGTCTAAAAAACCCCACCGAATATATGGACCGGACTATCACAGTTATTGTTTTGTCAACCTGATGACCACAATGTAATGGTATGACAATTGTAGGACCATAACCAAATGTCCTGCTATATACATTCAATTGTAGCACAGTATGGCCGCAAACCATAGGCAGCTTACCATGCATTGGACTCGATCAATGCACTACCAAATTATCGGATCAGTTTGACACTCGTAATACGTATAGCGGGACAAGGGAATAAAGTGTGTATGACGTCCTTAGAGCATCTCCAAGAGTTTGGTAAAATTCACTTGCCAAATCTTGTGTTTTGGCAAGTTGCTAATTTATTTGGCAAGTGAAAAAAAGAACTCTCTCCAATAGTTTGCCATTCCAACTTGGTAAAATCAAAAAAGTAGGCCCACGTAGTACCAAATCCAACTCAATAACTAAACTTATTTTCATAATTCAATAGTTTGCCATTCCAATTTGGCAAGTGTGCTGATCAAAGTAAACGCTTCATAATTCAATAACTCATATGACAAGAACTAAACTTAATTTTCAGCATGCCTCGCGAGAATCTTCTTCTGCATAATCTCAATCCAAGAACGCTGTGTCGGGTTGATGGAGGTCATGTCCGCAAACATAATTTCTTTTTCTTCTTTCATCAAGTCGGCTTCAGCTTTTTTTGCTTCATTTTGCACCCGCTTCTTCTCTAGCTCTAGTGCTGCCTTTTCCATCTGTAGTGTAGCCATGAACCTCTCCTCTTTGGCCTTCTCCTTTACCTTGTCGAATGCCTCCTTCTTTGACCACATCTTGTCCAAAGCTTCCATGCAAGCCTCACCACCTCCTCGCCTATGATTTTCTTTTACTTTCTTTATCCCATCTGGCCTCTTCCTTGGTTCGGTTTCTTCAGCATCAGCAGCTATGACTTGATCATTATTAGTGGCTCCTTCATCCCTTGGCCTGGACACCTTTGCGGCCTTCTTTTTCTTCTTGCTTGCTGCTAGTTTCTCCAGCTCGACAAGTTCTGCCATCTTGGTTTTCCACTTGTCTTCCCCCTTCAGTATGTTCCAGCAATGATCAAGAACAAAAGTTTTGTTGTCCTTGTCTAAGTCTGTGTACATCTTTTTTGCTGCGTTAAGCTGTACAGAGATATTGTCAATGTATATACATTTTCAAATAAAAAAGTTCAAGTAAAACATTCATCACATATTTCATACCTTATCTTGGATAGTTGTGCCACTTTGATTCCTACGTAGAATGGCCTCATAGCATGAACAGAACTTGTTCACTTGCAACTGAATTGTCAGCCACCTATGCATAATGGAACTCTCTGTACGAGGAACTGCAGTTTCATTGTGTTCCTCATAGTAAGCATGAACTCTTCCCCAAAATGTGGTACGCGATTGATTAGCCCCGTTTATGGGATCCTTGCTAACAGTCAACCAGCCCGAGCAAACAACTTCGTCCTCCTTGCAATGAAAATTTTTGGACCTCCTTGTTCCCTTTGTACTGCGGCTTGCCTGCACTTCGTCAACACTAATCTGACTGTCTTGAGTGTTTGAAATGTTCATCTCGTCCAAACCAGCAACATGAGCGTCTTCTCCATTGAGAAGAATGTCCGACAAGAAATTTCCATCTTCTCCTTCCATCATAATCAGTCTACAAAAAAAATTTACAAAAAGTACAAATGAGAAGATCAGATCAAGAACCCTAGCTATCCGTCCATCATAATTGCGTCAAGAATCCATCATGAAGAAAATAACAGATCAGCGGCGGCATAGCTGGGCATGAAGATCGACAACAATGCATGAGCAACAAGAATCCTAAACCCTAGCGACTACCAAGAACCCATACCGACAAGAATCCATGAGCAACAAGAACCCTAAACCCTAGCGACTCATCCTTTCGCATCAGCATTTACAAAAACACAAAATTGTGGAGCCAAATCAAAATGCATCAGGACATTAGACCATCGGTACTGAGTTAGCATTTGACGGGATACTTCAGGAAAGACAATAACATGCGCTAGTAGTTGCAAATTTGCAACAACCTGTGAAATGGTCATGGGGTTTGGCATATCTGAATCATTGCAAGGTCGCAGGAGTAACAAAAACACAGTAAGACGCAAGATGAGGCAAGCACAAACACGAACTCACTAATTCTTTCTTCTTTGGAGCATTTACGCAAACACAGAAAAGGCATTTGACCAGATAGAGCAGGAAAGGCAAGAAGTTGCGCTAATGATTGCAGTAAATTGTGAAACGGCATGGGATTCGTACCTAGAAGCTTCTGAATTCCTGTCTCGTCGATCCGTGTGAGAAGAGAGCGGAACAGACGGGGCGCGGGCGGATTGCTTGCTCAGGAAATGCAAGGGCTTGATCGCTGAAACGAGATTGCAGAAACGGATTGGAGCACACTCGAATCAGAAGCAAACGATTCAAGAACACCCATCAAATCACTCAAATTCCCAAACCAGAATCACCATCCGAAAAAAATCAGCACAAAACCTGAGAATCGACGTCGCGACCAGTTCCTCACGCGCGGACGAAGATGAAGCGCGGGAGAGGAGACGTCGGTCTTTCGCGCGGGGACGGGGGCAAGAAACGCGCGAAGCCTTTCGCGGGCGCGGGAGAGGAGGCGATCGCGCGGGACAGCGGGCGATGGCGGAGAAATTTCGCGATGGCAAGTCCACACCGCGCGCGGAAATATGCGCGTGCGAGGCCGGTGGATGGCAACTTGCCAAAGATAGCAAGTTGATTTGAGGAACTGTTGGAGGGGGATTTTTGTGGTTTTGCCAAATTTATAAGGATAGCAAGTTGATTTGAGGAGCTGTTGGAGATGCTCTTAGAAACTAGGGAAAAGGAAGATGCCTGATGATTTTAAAATCAACTGGTAATTAATTCATCATTGCGTGTTCAAACCATGGAGAGTTCCCACTAGCTTGCCGTGCTAGCCTGTGGCTGTGATCGACGCACAGCATTCTGCCAAACATTGCTATGAAAATGCGGCTTGAAACAACAGAATCGGAAAGAAAAAGGGAGAAAAGGAGGGAACGATGGGGATCGAAGTGCTTGAGGCCGGTGGAGGCATAGAAAACCAGAAAGGTCCACGAGAAAATGATGCATGTCTTGGTTTTCTCCGGATCAAATTCTGGCATCTTCGTTTTAGCTTCTGTCTTTTAATTTTTTTTATAGTAACTAATTTTTAAATAAGTATTTTTTAAAAATGAGATCTATAAATCGATTATAGTAGACATTATAGCGACTTCATCTAACTTAATCTAAATCGTATGCAAATATCTCTCTATACAACTAAAAACTAAAAATTTAAATCAAGAACTATAAATGGCAGCCCAAAAAACAGGTCCGCATGCATCCACTCTAGCCCACAGAACGTGACATCCGAATCGATCTCGAATACGCTAGTAGTTTGGAACTGATCGAGGTCGACATGGATGGCCCCGCGCCTACGCGAATCTCCAAGCCGAGCCAGACCAATAGTACGACCACCTCGTGATACGTACATATATCCCCCGTGGGGTCCCCAGCTCCCGCACTTCGCTACTAGCGATGCTTGTTACTATTTGATGAAAGTAAATTAGGCTCAAACAGTAGGAGTATGATAATTTTTTTTTCATTTTGACTTCAATGACTAGTACCATCGTACAATTGGGTGGTTCTAATGTTCTATCACACCACCAATCATTATCGTCCTATAATCGCTATACCAATTCCCCTAGCATAACAAAATCGATATGCCCATACAAATAAATATTGTAAAAACCCACTAACAAGACTAGGAGACAAGTGCATGTATTGAACACAAAAGGCCACAAATGGAGCCTCCAAAAATAGCCTATATAAGCCCACATGCACCTCACCTCAGCCGAAGAGAGAATTTCTAAGTGCTCTCTTCTCTTCACTCTCCCAGGGAAAGGAGACCTCCTCTCCGCTCTGCTGCCTCTCTTCCAAAACCCAAACCTCAGCAGCCACCACCACCGTCACCTGCTAGTATACTGCCATGGCGGCGGCCGGAGCAGCGCTGCGGCTACGCCTCCTGTACCGGACGCTGCGCGTGGGCGAGCTCCTCGCCCTGGTGGTCCTTCTCTCCTGGTCGTCCTCCCGCGTGCCGTCCGCCGCAGCCGCCGTGGTGCGATTCGCCGGGTCGCTCCTCCTTGACCCCCGCTTCGTCTTCGTCCTCGGCAACGCCATCGTGCTCCTCCTCCTCGCGCTCTCCAGGCACGACCTCTCCCTCTCCTCCAACTCCAACCAACCCGCCGCCGCCGCCACCCCCACAGCACCGGCCGCAGCCAGCTTCCCTTCATTCACCACCCCGACGCCGCCGACGCTACCTCCCGCTGCCGAAGCGCCGCTGGCAGTTCCGGCGCCCGAGGTCGCCGTCGCCGCGGCGGCGGTGCTCGAGGACAAGCCGGCAGTGCGCGTCAACAAGGCGCGCGCGCCGAGGCGGAGCAGGTCGGAGAAGATGGGGCCGCGCGTGGTGCTCAGGCGGGCGGCGTCGCCGGAGCTGCGGCGGTCGGAGTCGGAGAACGGGCGGAGGCGGCGGTCCTCCGTGACGACGCGGGACGCGGAGAGGTACTGGGGGCTGGACGACGCGGAGGAGTTCCGGCGGACGGTGGAGGCGTTCATCGCCAAGCAGACAAGGTTCCACCGTGAGGAGTCCATGACCATGGCTGTCGTGGCCGGCGCCGGCCACGGCGAGGTGGCTCCGGCCATCACCGGAGCTCTTGCTGTTGTGGAATAAGTTGATCCGATGACATCACTATGCGCAAAGTACACAAACAAGAAGCTCCTGTTGCCTAACTCGTCTTGAGTGCACGTTCTGCCTCCACTCATGTTCTTCGGATCCGTACATTTTTTGACGCACGATCGAGTAGACGGGTTGTTACAGCCGTCTGATCATCGATCCGACGGTCCGGATCGCGTTCATGTTGCTTAATAATTTACTATAGCGAACGAATTAAACCATCAATCCGGATGATCTACCGTCTGTTCCGGGCCTGCAAATCGCTGGATCAAAAAAAAACGATGTTTCATACGGAAGGAAATGGGAGAAATCTGCGTTTTTTTATGTTCTTAGTGGACATCGTCGATTTTGATGTTTCAGTTTTTGATCGGACAGTCTCGGGACAGGATGAGCTTGTTGCTCATTACACACTGCTGGTCGATATGGCTGACATATATAGGTACAGTTAAAATACAGGATGGTATTGCTTTCTAGATTACATAATTAACAATGATCAATACGGGTACTCCTAAATTGACAGTAGCACTGCAAACATGGATGCGAATGCAAATACGAGTTGCTGCTATACCCTGCAAAGTTCAGTTGGGTCTCGCTGGACTTTTTTTTATAAAAAAAAATAAACCACCATTTAATCGATTTGCACAAATAAAACAATATTTTTTTTTGCAGAAATAACCAACAATCGTAGACCCATCACTTGACCAAGGTCTGATTGTGCTCTGGCCACACGCTTGGGGCTTAGTTGCTTACCAGTTGTGCGATTGAGGTCCAGTCGCACTCTGGACCATAGATTGAGGCCCAATCGCGCGTTGGGCCGATGACTGAGCCTAGTCATGCGGTAGGTGGTGATTGAGGCCTTAGGTCTACGTATGCCACTGGAAATGCTGGCATGCCACTAGAAATACGACTGCCACTGAAAAGCTGAAAAAGCTAAGCCGAGTCTACACTGTTGGTTTAGCTTGTCAGGGGCGAAGTGACTATACCATGTGACATTTTCAGATTGAATTGATAACTCGTTGACCTATTTTGCAGCCAAACATATCTTCTCGTGGACGTGAGTGCAGTTGCATTCATCAAAGTTTTACTCCATCAACAATACACCCAAACTTTCTATAAAAACATGGTACACTCCACTCCTACATGCAACACTCCACTCTTCTACCTTGAAGCCAACACCCAAATCATATGAATGGCGGAGGTTGGATCCTCATCCGAGAAGGGAAAAGGGAAAGCAGAAGAATTGACAAACCCTTGATTGCCGAAGTGTCGTTGCAATGTTCTAGCTACCTACACCAAAACCCATGGCACTAGTGCCTTTACTCAATTTGCCTTACAGTGTGGGAACAATAAGGTTAGTCTTCTATCTGGATATTCAATATACCTCTTCAAAACATCACTAACTTGTTTTTATGGTAGGAAAAACGAAGGGGCAAAAGGTCCAATCTTACAAATTTAAAAGACATCAATTGCAATAATTGATATCACTTACGAATTTTAGTTCAAATTTACAAATTAAGTTAGTATGGCAAAGATTTAATGTGTGTGTGTGTGGTACTAGCTAAGTAGGCGTAACATGGCAATGAGCAATATTAAATTAGAATTATATCGCAATTGAGTAATTGGACACCGGTTAAAGAAGACCATGATCTTATCTTCTTTGGGCCGAATATGTTGCTGCGGTGAAGAAAAACAAAGAGGAATACCGCTAGAGGAAACAAAAAGAGAAGAGGGAGAAGCTTCGCAAGTTTCAGGAGAAGGCGCAAAAGACTGAGGATACTAACAGGTGACCAAGAGACTTTATAGGCAAGTATTGGATAAGGTTGGTGTGAGGAAGGAGTGCGCCCATAGGGGGTAGGACATATGTTCACAAGCCTGACTTTCTTTCCATTACCATTTGTACCACAGAAATAGGCAGGAAAAAGATGCACCTAACTATACTCTGTGCGCCATGTAATTTCCATCATTACTGTCATAATTGGACTTAGAATCTTACCCTGTCATACTAGAGATTCACCTTGTACGAGCTGCAATGCATGTTGTTAGCATTCCTCCCATGTCACAATGCTGAATAGGGAAGGATGTGTAGTCGTAATAGCATGCCCTCTCGTGTTGCGCTACCGATCAGGGGATGTAATAAAAACAAAGGGATATAAACAACTACAAAAAAGAGTATAACATCAGAAAAATCATAGCATGTAGAACTAAATGAGACTCACGAACTACATGGATAGCAAGGTGCAAAAGACTACGAAAGTGATACTATTGATTTCCCTGCCCATGACCCTATAGCCCTCCCTGTACCTAGTACCTCTTGGGCCGACGGTCGCTATCTAGTGCCTGAGAGGGTCAAGCAGTCTAATGGTCCTTGCCTTGAGTCATGTAGCAGGAGTAGGTGTTGCATAAAGATTCACTGGGTGCATGGGTTGCATGGGGGGCGGTAACCCCGAACAGTTGTGAACCTCCAAGCACATCAGGGGTGGGTTGCTGGTGACGAAGTTGTCCCACTGGAGGTTCTGCTGGGATGTGCCTACATGCACAGCTCCCTACGTATGTCATGGATTGATATGCACCTAAATGGCAAAACAAGATAACAATTAGCTAGTTGTATGTGTCAGTTTGAACATGGCAAAACCGAAAGTGATGGTGTCATGTATGTGGGGGTAGGTATCATCAAGTGGTGGGCCATGAGTGGGACATCTGTGCGGTGTGAGGTGCCCACAGAGTCATTGGTACACCTATGTAAATTTGGTTAGTTATGAGAATAAAAAGATAAATGCACATTCCGTTCAATGCATTATCTCCCATGGGGAATTTGTACGCAACAAGCGTGGAGGACGATGGTGCGAACAATGCCTACCATGTTGAGTTGCCTAGCTAGTCAGGTGGAGGAGCTAATGCATGTCGCAGTGGAGGTGTCGTGCCTTGCAGGGGCCCTTGAGGTGGATGCAATGAAGACGTTCCCTTCCCACTTCAAGTTATCCATTATAAATTCAATGTCCTCCCCTTCATCTGCTTATCCGCTAGGTTGAACTTGGCTATCTTCGTCTTCAACTGTATCTCCACCATCATTCTTTGTCCCACCATCCTCAACTTCAACCTATATACCTGCACCACTCTCCACTTCACGGTCATCGCCAACTGTACTTAAACTTTGCTTTACATAGGCCTACACCAATAGGACGCATTCACAACCACAGTGTCTGCACGCTTCCAAGTAGGACCTCTACAACTTTGTTCACTCGACGGGCCTCAACTCCCAACAGATGGCTTCTACAAATGACTCCTCAGGCATTTTGTAGTAACACCACACAACAATGGGTACAACGGGAAGCTATAAGTTATCCACAGCAACACCTTCCTGATTTAAATATTGTATTGGTAGGTGAAATAGTGTGGTATGCGGAAAACTACTAAAATCAACCCCATACGGTCCTCCTGAACTTTGCCATGCCCATAATATACTCTGAAAGCATGTTGACCTAACATACCTGCCACATGACCTAAAATATTCAGAACGTGGTGAAATTACGGAAATTAAACATCCTATGTCAAGCCTCATGGAAAACAAAATTAAACTACACCTCGCAATAATAAACCATACCATGCATATCGAAATGCTCTCTGTTTCATCTACGTCTCCTTGGCATAACTAGAAATATTTAAATATATTTTTGACTACAACATTCAATTGACTTAAATTTAGATCCCTAACCCATATGGATCTAAACCTAACAACCCTAGGTGTTGTACTAATCGATCTATAAATGGGGCCAAATGACTGTTTGTACACTACAACACCCAAAACCATGGATTCTAATACAGTACATGTGATATTACCACTAAAACATAGGGATCTACAACTGGTAACCCTAGTTCTGCCACTAATATATGTTCGTTATTGCTAACCTAACATGTTTTCATCGAAATGACCAAAACATTACAAGAGCAATGAGAACTAATCTCAAAAGAAACATATATGCGGAATCAGACGGGTGGAGCCTCCTCCTCCCCTCCCATTCTCCCTTCCTCTCTTCCTCTATCTTCTCCTCTCCTCCCATCTCCTCCCTCTTTCTCTTTTTTCCAAATTAAAATGACATGTTCAGCTGAATTTCGGTCTTATATAGACACCCATCGCACAACCACCACACGACTGGAGCATGCTACGCCTCCAGCCCTCCATCATGCAACAACCGCGTGACTGGTAGCCTTAGTCGCGCAACAGCCGCTTGATTGGTAGCTTAGTCACGCAACGACCGCATGACTGGTAGCCTCAATCGCATGACTAGTCGTGTGGCCTCACATCATCCATTCGTTCAGCGACTGAGAGTTGGTGGCTTCAGTCGCCCAACGTGAGCATGATTGGGCCTTCAATCGCACAACGAGCAAGATACTGGGTCTCAGTCGTATGGCCAAAGCACGATTGGGCCTGCGTTGCCCGTACGATTGAGGGCTATTTTTTGTAAAAAAAATGATGCTGGTTTATTTGTGCAAATTGACAAAAAAAAATAGTTTATTTAAAAATATCGGTCTTGCTTTAGCATTCAGGAGCTGACAATTGAATCCGACATGACATGGGGTGGCACAAATTGGTAAAGCATTCCTTGCTCGATATGCCCTGCTCCTTTGGATTCCTAGGAAAAAGATCGATCGATCGGTCGACAAGGCGGCGATCGACCTCACATGCGTGGAATGAGAGAGTTCGCGAGGACTATTCGCCCACCGCCACGGGGCCCGGCCTACACCGAGGCACAGAGAAACGAAAAGGAACGAACGGAACAAATTCGATGTTCCCCGCGGTTTTCAGCTCGTTATTCGCCTCTCCATCACCACTGATCGGATCCCCCACCACTTGCCGCCGTTGCCGGCGCGGCGCTCGACTATTCCTTGCAAAATTCTTTGGGTAAAGCCATTGGAATATTTGTCAAAACGAGATGAGCATGAGCTCCGGGTCTTGCCTTTGCTGATCTCTGCATTACTCGGCAATCGGCATTGGGCACGCAGGTGTTGGGAGTTGGGACTGATCGGTTGTTGGTTCGAAGAACAAGCATGCTTGTCCCTTTTGTGGTCTGCTGGTGCATTACACCAGGGCTTTCTGGGCGAATCCCGGTCGTTTTCCGGCGGGTTTTGGTTCGATGCGCATCAGGCCGTCTGGTTGTCCGATGGAAGCCGCCGCCGTGTGATTTACTAGTACTGATAATGCAACAACAAGGCTGCAATACATCAGACGGGGCACTATCATAGGAAGTTCTTCTTGTAATCTTGTTCCGAGTATACAACAATGGAGGTGGGTGGTAACATATGATCTGGCGGGCGGAAGGTCAAGTAGACGCTTAGTTAGACCATAGGAATGCAGTAGAAATTTTGAAGGAAATGAAACACCCACTGTCACTGAATGTGTGGTTTCCTATGTGAATTCTCCCTTCCAAACGGGCCGGCCTTACAGTACATAATCTTTGTGGACTGTTGTAATTATAAACTTTGCTATCGTTTGCATTGTTGCTTACTTACCTTCGAGATGTTTGCTAATGTTTCATTCGCATACACAATCAGGTGAACTTATATAGGGGATGGGCAAACTATATCATTGATTCAGGGGGCAGTATTGTTTTGGTCGCATAATCTAATATGCGCCTTGTTAGACATCAGTCATCGCAGAAGCAAATTAGCTATAATTAATCATCTGGTTGCATGCTTATCATGATGGCATGTCCCTTTTCTGAAGCAATTCAGTGACTAAGTACTTCACGACTCAACCACCAGTTCTTGAGAAGGAAAAAAGATAGCTTTATCCTCGCCGGCTAACTTAAAATGTTTCTCGACAGGTTTCTTTACACTTTGCCCCTTCCTTTTAGTTGCTTTGTTCCTCACACAATTTGTTCTTTTATCTCCACTACTGAGAATATTATCCACTAATATTTTGGCCCCTTTGATTGCATTACTGGTTCTCTCCAAATCCATTATCCACGAAATGATTCCTCTGGCGTGGCAGAGACAAAGGCAGGGTCAACATCCTTACTTGTCCATATTCCAATTAACACATAATTTAGATCTTTGCTGCCTTGTTTATCATAAATGGACCCCCTGGTTGAGAGCTAATGCAGAAGCTATTTATGCATCACTGTCCTTGGTTTCAGTGGATAGTGGAAACTAACAACAGAAAATAGCTTTGTGGAATCTGTCACTTTGTATGGTCGTAGTGCTGCTTGGCTGTTAAGTATGCACCAAACTGGCCCTACTGGTCCTCTTATGAACAATAGAAATACATACAGGTAGTTGATGTGTAATGTGTTCTTTCTAACCAGAACAAGCACATTTGGTATTCTTGTATGAAAGGTGTTGGTAGGTAGTTAGATCAAGCCATTAGCCATGGTATGATTGAACCAAAAACCCCTTCAGAAATGTATCTCCGTCCAGTACAACCAAAACCAAAGCCTCAAGTCCTGCATCCTTTTGTTTTGATTCAGTCTTGTCCACAGGTATTTGCATTGCATACATGTATGATCTTTCCTCTTATAACTGGTTGCAGTGAAAGTTATATATGAAACAGAGCTCTGCATAACGCAAGGGCGAAGGTGATAAACTGTAATAACATGAACTGTTTAACTTCAGTCTTCCTGAAAGATGCTTCGGCTGAGCAGTGCATGCTCATCAGATTCTGCAAAAAAAGAAAGAAGAAGAGGAACATCTTTGCCGTGGTCAAAAGCTCTAGCTATTTCATTGAAATCAGATGCCAGATCTCATCAAACAAATGTAAAATGATTAATCACGAACTGCACCGAAAGCAGTTCCAAGAAAAACTTCAAAGTTCAGACTAGGCATCATTCAACTTGACCAAAAAAAAAAAGAAGGAAAAACACTTTTGGGTATCTCTGACCAGCCCATTCTACATTTCCGGGGAAAAATTCCTACCAGGAAAGATAAAAGGAAATTTCGGCCGGACTGTGAAGCCTATCTGTACGGTCTAGTCCGGCCCAAGAACGTGCAAAAAATTAGGCTAAAAGTGTTCATCACCACTCTTCCTGGCCCAGCTTGGCCCAAACACTGCCATGCCCTTGCGAATGCCAAACGTCCGTGCCAGTACAGCGTACTGAGCCCAGAACAACTTTGCACATGGTGTTGGCGAAAGGGAGAAGACGGAGAAAACTTAGCACGGAAGAAAGGTGGATATGGCGGGCTCGTAGGATAGTGCAAACGGAACTGTTATTGGCCTCTTTCTTTTTTTTGCTTTTTAGTTCATTTTTAGCTTCGATTTCTTTTAGCAACTATCATTTATTATACTAATTAGCTGTCGTTAAAAATCATAAATATAAAGAAAAAGCCATATTCTAAGGGCTATTCTTATTGGCTTTGACTTATGAATAGTAATAGGTTGTAAAGAAACTCATAGGGAGACACTCACGTGTAATTTTGATTGATATAAATGGGGTCGCTACAGCGTATATAACAATAGACTAGTAATCTATACCTTAAAAAATATTCTGTTTAAAAATTAGATACTGTAGAAAAGATATTTACTATAAAAAATAGTTTTTAGAAATTAATAGGAACATGTCTAAATCCTAACCTACAAATTGCGGTTTGAGGTTTTAGTTGTACAGAGACAAGCTACATACGTCATCTATGCCAACATTTTATGATTAAACATAGGTGGTGATCGGTTCGGCTGAAAAGCTCATGGCTTATGGCTGATAACACTGTAGCTGGCTGAAAAAAACACTGTAGCTGACAGAGGCTTATTTAGCATAATTAAATTTAAAAAAATTTAAATATATAAAAAATATGTTAGTCCATTACGTATAATACAAACAAATACGGGAAAAAAAGAACCGGCAAAAAAGCTTAACAAAAAGCCAAAAGTTCAGAAAAAGACGAAACTTATGATAGTGAAAAATAAGCCAGAAGCCGAAGCTGAGTTGATCAGGGCCATAGATGATCCGACGCACCTACGCTGATTAGCAATTTCGCCTAAAAAGGACAAAAAAATGAGTTAGCTAAAAAGGACCGAACCGTCAGTGACACGAGACGCGTAGCGAGAAGGGCTCGGGTGGACCAAGCGTTAACACCTCTAAAGATTTGGAAGCTGCAAAGCAAACCCTACTCCGACAGACAAAGGCACGCACCGTTTTTTTTTTTTTTGCAATTTACGAAACTCAAGTGGCGCTATTACTAAACGACCAGTTGGCTTCGTGGGTGGGTGTGGCAATACACGATACGGGAACAGGCGGCGGCGGCGACGGCGACGGGGGTTTTGCTGCTCCCACAGTGCACGCAGCGGCGACGCCACAGCAGCTCGTCGCCGTCGAATCGAGAGGGGGGCGGTTCCTGTGGCGGCGGTAGTGCCATGAGAGGGGGCGGCCGAGGCGGCGGCGGGAGGATGCCCTACGCAGCGGCGGAGGGGGCGGAGGAGGCGACGATCCCGCCGGCCTCGAGGAAGTTGGTGCAGCACCTGAAGGGGATCCTGGCCGACCGCTCCGAGGTCGAGATCTACGCCACGCTCCTGGATTGCGGCATGGACCCGGACGTCGCCGTCGAGCGCCTCATCTCCCAGGGTATACTCGCGCCGTCGCCTTTGCTCTCCCCACGATTCGAATCGTACAAGTGTATGTTGTGGTGTGCTGCTCGTAAGTGCTAGGGTTTGATTTCGTGCGGCGATTGGTTCGGAGCTGGGGTTGCGCGCTGTGCTAATCTGTGCGTTTTCAGTAATTTTGTCACGTTCCCGTACTCTTGTAATCCCCAGCTTGGACTGCTGCTATTGAATTGCTTGTCAGTCTGGTCTGTTTTTGTGAAGGTTATACACTGCGATTGTACTTACGTGCTGTTAGTTTGATTCAATGGGACTGCCTATAATTCGTAGTGTTTTGGAATGAGCGAAGCAACTTTTGATTTTTGTGAAGAAGCCAACCTTTTTGCATTTATGGATGTTGGTTTTGGCATGGAAGTTGTGCCTCGTGATGTAAGGGGGTTCAATTTAGCGCGAAGGGCTTGAATTGTGTGCTCTTTTAGTCTTATGTTTAGGACAGTTGGTCCATATATGACATTTAATTTCTTTTTCCACGGTTGACTGTGGGGTTACTGTGTAAAGGTTGCACCTTACATGCAATAGTGTATTCAACTTGAGCTGTAGAATTGTGTGGAAGCTTGTTTCATTCATACCTTTACTTTTTTTAGTGTTTGGTTTTGCATTTATTATGGCCTTGGTGTTAATTTTGTATTCACTATAGGTGCATTATTTGTTTTTGTTGGAAACTAGTGCATTGAGTGGATGTATTAAGTAGTAATTCTTTGTTTTTTGTTGGAAACTATTATATCTACTAGTAAGGTTTCAATGTAAAAGTGTGCCTTGGGTGTCAATGGTCTTTGTTTTCCACAAGAGCTGAGGGAATATTGCCCTATTCTTTTATTTCTGAGGATCGTATTTTTCCTATACTCATGCATTATGTAATCCTTACCTAGACATGTGACATTTTATATGGTGTAAATGAAGTACTACCTTGAAGGCTGATCTATTTCTAATAAATGCAACATAATATAGATCACAAACAAATTAACTGTCTGTTGGCAATTCATCTAACTTTATTATTCATGGCTGTTCAGATCCTTTTCATGAAGTGAGAAGAAAGCGTGACAAGAAAAAGGAGGTTTGTAAATGAACCATGATTTCCTTATGCCCCCCAGTTTTTTTTAAGAAGTTCACTGTTTGGTTTCCCGTCCTTTTTATTTTGTGTGAGAGTTACCTTTCCATCTTAACGTGAGTTAGGGCCATTGATTAGACAAACCTGTACTGATCAGGAAACATGAGTTGCTCCCCCATGCTACATGCTGGCTGATATATCATGTGGATGAATAATTAGATTTGCTGTGGCATTCTATAATATTGCATTTGCTTTAAAATTCTTGATTATTGTTGCATTGATGTCTTACTGTGGGCACTATGCTATTGCACCCAAATACCTTTTTTGGGGAAATCTTCAGTGCATTTTGGTATTTCTGTTGTTTGAGTTGATCCATGCCATTTGCTTGCTTGTTCTCCTGACAAACTCTTGTCACCTGTAGATCAAAGCTTCTCAGGAAACAAGGTCTCGACCATTTTATAAATCTACATATCGAGGATCTAAGGCTGGTTCTGATCGAACTGGGCGTTTTCACTCTGGTTTTGGAGGTAGTATGCAGCATTCTGTATCGTGATATGATAATGCAATTTGTTTTTTTAATCTAATGAGGTACTCATTTTGATTATGCTGCTAACTTATTAACAGACTCAACTGGTAGTGTTAAAGGTTCTATCAAGAAAGAGACAGACTTACATTCTCCACCAAACTCATCAGTCCTGGATTCTGTCAAGGCAAGCAATCCTATGGAAACAATTTCGGCAGCTGGGTAAGTAATAGTTCTTGATTTTGCATAGCAATTATTAGTCATATGTTTATTGTTGTTAATTAATGTTTTTGCTCCTATTTTGTTTAAGCTCCTGCCTTAGTTTCGATTACTGCCTTTGTAATTGTTGATTGATTCACAATATTTTGTCCGTTCTTCTCTTTGCCAATCCAAGTACATCAGGATTATAGCACATGTTTTGTCTGATGTACCATTAGATTTGTCTTGTCCTTGTTAGCTGTCTTCTGACATGGTATTAGTATGAAGCATTACCTGGTGTCCTGCAGCCTACAGTGTTTGTTAATTGTGTGTATTAGTTTGGATTATTTATTTAGCTCCCAAAGGTGAACAATATACTTAGCCAACTCTGGATACTTAATGATGTCTGCATCATGACAGTTTTTTGAAGGTGGAGAACACTAAGAGATAGTTAGGATTTCTGCATATATATTATAACGTAGGAAAGAAGAGGAATAAAATGACAAATTTACTAAGTGCAAACTGCAAACTGGTTATGCCTTGGTAGGACCCTAATCCATAATTTAGTTTGATGATTAGCAAGATATCGATCATTTGTACTGCTTGTGCTTTAGAAATTTCCTGTCTTTTAGTTTTCCTTATCTCTGCATTATGCATTTGTTTTCTTGCCTCTTCATGTTATATCACAAGTTGCAACCTTATTCTCCTGCAAACTGGAAGTGTGTTTAAATGTTGATAATGTATAGATTCACTTACTTGTTAGTACAACTTGTTAATTGTTTTGTTTAGTGACTAGTTGTAATTGGTGAAGGTAGCTTGAAGACTTCCTTGACAGACTTGCTAACTTCTTGTGCTTCTGTTTGCAGCAATGAGAGTCCTATTGTATCAAGTGCCCAAGCTGATGCAAAGTCCACCACTTTCCAGCCTCCATCTCAAGTGCAGCATGGTTGGGGTGAGATGCCAGGACGCCCTTCCATGGCTGACATAGTGAAGATGGGCAGGCCTCAAGCTAAACCTGGAAGCAGATTGGTTGCAAGTAGCACTGGCATGCCAGCTGTTGGTGGTTCAATCATTTCAAATGCTACTTCCAAGGACACTCAGAACACATTTTTGCCATCAGATGTGGACCATGGCACAGCTGATAAATTACCAAATGGTACTATTCAGGTCCACTCTGTATGTAAGGATGATTCCTCTATCGATATATTACCTCCAGTACTGGGGTCAGATGTGCCAGAATCTTTTGGTGCTCCTTCCATGAATGCGAACCCACGAGGATCAGCAACTCCAAATGTCAATGAAGATGTTGTTGAAAAAGACACCAATTTAGAGGAAGCTAAGGAGATGAGCGCAAGCAGTGCAAAAGGTCTAACATCTACAGGATCATTTTCTGTGTCTGACGAAGAAATACAATCAGAATATACTCAAATTGCCACTCATCTGAATAATGACTTGATAGAGAAAACAGGTGACTATCAGTCCGACGGGTATTCATTTGAGCACCACCAAAGTAAGTCATATGAAAAAAATACTCATTACTTTCTTTATCTGTATTTAGTTGTACCAAATGTGAAGATTTATTATATTCTAGAACATAAAGGTGTTTGTATTTCTGCATGTCAATATTTTGCCTGTATGGTCCTGAAGACCCTACACTAGTCGTTAATTTGGAAGCAATCTTTTTTCCCATTTTGGATGCATGTTTGTTGCCTATTGTTATCATCCCCCTATATGGCCTATCTATTGTGTTACGACGTAACATGGACTGTAAGCAGGGTTCCATTTCTGAGCAGTAACCAGCTGGTCCAGCTGGTTATCACTAGCCACCGGAAATCTCAGACCCCACCAATATTTACAATACTATCCGGAATTGTGTGTATTTAGCAAAATTTGCTATACTATTGAAGAGTGTGGGATGCAGAAATTCAAGGAAACATCAAAACAGGAAAACATAAAAAAAAGTGATTTTTTTACTAGACTGGAACCGTCTGGTAAATCAAGTACTGAGCCTGATAGGATTATTGTTTTGCATCAACTTTCTTTTTAAGATTCTTTCTCATTTTGACTTCATTTTTGTATGTGGATGGACCAGTGCAAAGTTGGATACATTCACAATTTATTTTAGTTGCCCTTTTGGCTTCTACATTAGAAATTGTGGGCGATTGTCTTTTTCTTGTTTTCACCTCATTTCAACTGAAATTGCAATCTTTTAAATAATGTATCTGTTCTCTGATCAGAACTCCTTTCTACCTTAGCATCGACTCCCTACTTGTAGAGGTTCTGCGTATGCTTTTTCATATTTCATGTTTGATGCTATAGTCACCTTGGCTGATTGACCGCCTGACTGGAATTCCCTGTCTTTCTAGTCACATCTCTTTGGGCAAATATGAGTCTTCTCATTTTTTTTACTATGTACCTCTAGTTGCAGATTCAAATGGAGATATGTCTACTACAGCAAATCAATTAAAACATTTGACTGTACATGAGGAAAAAATACCAACATCTTCTGAAGATAACCCTGCTGTGATAATCCCTGACTACCTTCAGGTTTCAAATGCCGATTGTGCACACTTGACATTTGGAAGTTTTGTGTCTGGAACACTTGACGTCTCTCTCTCCACAAAACCTGCCAATAGTGATGGGGAGGTTGCAACCGTTTCTGATAACCATTCAAACGATCAGTCGGATGCCAGGTATGTATTTCGTTTTTATATTCTTCACCCCTTTTTCATTATGTAACATTTAAGTCCTTCCTTTTCAGAATCCACGAATATGAAAACAAGGAGACAGTAACACCTGCAGCTAATGAGTATGTTGCTTCTGCTACAAACAGTAACATGGAGAATCTTGATATTACGTCAGTACAAGAGCCTGAAGTGAGAAGACCTGATACAATGGATGTTACCAACAGCACTGGATATAATTTATCATCAACCTCTGATTATGCAACGTCAACTGCAGTGCAACCAGATTCTGCTGCACACACTTATCTACAAGAAAATCGACAAGTGCAAAACATTTCTCCCCTCTCTAGCTTTATGGTATGTACTCATGTGTTATTTTGGTTTATTCCAAAAAATTACATTGATATGTTGTTAATTTCCAATTTTCCATATACAGCCGTCTACATAAAAATTCAGAGTTTTGGTTACTAGTTTGTATAAGCTCATTTATATACAATTCTACAACCATATCTACCATGTGTCCACCGTTGCATGCTTTATTATAAACAAAGAAATCAACTCCCTGACTTGTTAGTGGACAGGAAACCTTGGTGCAAATTGTATTGGTGGCTTTACTTCACCAACTAAAGATTCATTAGTTCAGTGAAGAAATCTGCCCTGATTGATCTCTTCTCAGTTCAATGAGATATGATGAACTAATTTACATTCCATTATTTGTTTCTTCATTGACAACTTATTTTAACACCCTTTTATCTCCGCAGCAAGGAAATATACCAAACGGCTTACTGCCGCCAGCAATTCCACCTTTGCGTGAATTGGATCCAGCATTCTCACTATTGCTTACTAACCCTCCATTGGCTACAATGATTCATGGTACAACGTTGTCGTCCATGAGCAATGCAACTGTTTCTACGCAACCACAAGAGGTATGAACGTCTCACTGAATAATTGGGCTAGAAAACTCTTTTAAGCGTAGCCATGTATTGTTGCCAACTTCACACTTTCAAGCTATCTTATGGATTCTTTAGTCTACATAACTGATATTGCTTTGTAAACTAATACATAATAGTTATGTTTGTGCTGATAAACAGTAACATATATTTATGTTTGTTGAGGAACTTAAAGTCAGAAATGCGGTTCAAAGAGTTTGCTCAAGAAAAATGAGACTTTCTTTTTTGTTGCATGGTTAGTCGTACAGTTTAACTTGATGTAGTCTAAAACCCGTGTTGTTTGGACAAGTGGTTGCAACCGTCAACTGGGATAACTCTTGCTTCCTGCTCTTAACATTGCCATTTTTTTGTTAACTATGCCATGAGCAGGTAAGCTAGTAACCAATCAAGTTTTTTGTTATGTTTTGTCAAATCCTGGTGAAGTTACATCTACATTGGGCTTTATTTTCGTTTTTTGTTTGGTTCAATGTGGGACCTGCCCTACTCTCTAAAGTCTAAATTGCCCATACTTAGGCTACAAGAAGAGGCCTGGTTGCATCCAATTTTGTCTGACTTGTAACCAGCAATGGCAACATATGAACTTTTCATGTGCTCTTTCTATAGCGGACAGTTATTTTATCGATAATAGAGCTAAATTGTAGGGCTGCCTTAATGCCACATAGTCCCAAAACATTAGATTTCATGTCATGTTTATTTGTCACGTCAAGCTGTAATCTGTTGTCCTTTCTTAACAGTAGATTAATTTACTAATAAATACATTTTTCTTTAGTTGGTCTCTTGTGTTGTTCATCTATAGCATTCTTCTTACATGGATGTTTCTTGTAGAACGTTAATCCGGGTGGTTTATCCAACCCTCAATTGACTCAATCTCAGCCAAGCACCAGCGTTGCTCCAGGCCCTCCTCTCCCTTACCATCTTGCACTTCATCCTTATGCTCAAGCAAATCTTCCTCTTGGGTACGCAAGCATGATTGGCTACCCATCTCTGCCGCAAAGTTATGCATATATCCCGCCAGCTGCCTTTCAGCAACCATACATGAACAGTGGCCTATTCCACCAAGCAGCAGCTGCAGTTCCCAACTCGAGCGTAAAATACCCTCTGCCACAGTACAAAAGCAACGTTGCACTTGCGAGCTTGCCGCAGCCAGCATCATTGCTCTCAAGCTATGTTGGAAGCTTTGGAACAGCAAACAACATGCCTGGAAATTTTGCTCTGAACCAAAGCACAGCATCAGCTACCACAACTCTTGGATTTGATGGAACAGTACCCTCGCAATATAAAGATGGAAATCACTTCATTTCTCTTCAGCAGGTAAGGTTACCCGAGTTTTGCATACAAGGAGGAAAAACTGGATTAAGTAGGAAAGAAGATAACAAATTGTAAGATCACTGACTTTTCTGTTTGTTGCTACAGAGCGAGAACCCTGCAATGTGGATGCATGGAGCTGGTTCGCGAGCAATGCCACCTCTTGCCGCTAATACCTTGTATGGCTATCAAGGGCAGGGCCATCAGGGCGGCCTTGGGCAGGGCCAGCTGCCTTCACAGTTTGGTGCCGCGCTTGGGCAGTCACAGCCAGGCCTGGGCCCTGAACACCGAAACCCTAGTGATAGTAACTTAAGCGCTGCTGCTGCTCAGGCTAACCAAATGTGGCCAAATAGCTACTGATCGGTCCTGCTATCCTTACGTGTGTGGTCCTTTTGTGGTGTGTGCTACGCCAGAGATGCCATGCAATGCTTTTGGCCTGATCCAAGCGCCCGAATAGCGACTGTGTATGTGAGTTGCTACCGTGACATTTTGAAGAGGCCTGGGAGATAAATGTTCGAGCATGTTCTATAGCATTTCTAGGATGGCCTGAACTGTAGCTCTATTTATTCATATTCTGATAGAAAAGGACCGTTCATTCTCTTTTTTATTTTTCTTTTTGTCGTTCACATATCATGTAACAATAAACCCGAAATATCTAACAAAGCAGCACAATTTTCGAGTAAGCAAAAGATGAGCTGGCTTTGTATCGCCTGTGTTGCATGCTTCTGCTTATTTCGTCTGGCCTGTTATTTTGTAACATGTTTTCTTAGTCAACGTGTCTAGCGTAAAAGGTCTAACATGTTTTCTTAGGCAATATATCTACCACAAAAGGATAATTGAGAACTAAAATACAGATGTCGTTAGATCTTGCTCGCGTGGCTTGAATGGAGGCACGTGCGAAACCCCGGTGCACTTGAAGTATTTTGCGTTCACCCCCTCGTGTGGTCAGCACGTTGCCTCCACCCAATGACCGTTGAAGTCAAAACTCCAAAAAATCAGGCGGTACTACCATCATTTAATGGCCACCACTACCACATCTACTATTTAACGTCTACTTAAGGCTTATTAAATACATAGAAACTAGCTGTTAAATCAAATATTGGTAGTACCACACTCACATGCCCTGGTAGTATCGATTTTGCAGTAGTATTCAGGGCCGGTCCTGGGCATGGGCGCCAAGGGCGACCGCCTAGGGCCCACGAAAATTAGGGGCCCCGACACATGTGTGTGTGTATATAACTTGTTTGGACTCATAGTTAGAAGGATCAATCGAAGTATACAAGGCTACAGGCTCATATTGTTAACTTCCAGGTGACTAAACGAATGAATGCTCGCTCATAAGATCGATGCCTCGTACGGCTCAACTAGCTTGTATCTTATTTATTTGCTAATTAAACTGAGAATTTGACAACCAGTGTGTCTTACATATTTGAATTCTTCAGTTCAAGTATACAAAGAAAAATTTTGGTTCAAAATTGGTAGCCTAGAACTCTAAATTTTCAGTGCATGTGGTTGTGTTTGGCGACTAACAGAAAGTTCTGTATCAGTTGAAAGATTGAAGATTTTCTTTTGAAGGTTGGTGCTTTTGCCTTTTAGTGTGGCTGATGACTACTTAGTTAATGTCCCGGCTAACTAAAAAATCTCATAAAATAGTTTTTTATATGATTTCATTTGTAAAGGGCATATTTAGAACATATGAGTTTAACAAGAAACAACATAAATTTCTCGAGACTTAAATGAGGCCTTTAAGTTATATGTCTCTTGTAACTTGCAAGAGAAGTTTAGCATATATAACCTTCCTCAGACAATATGATGTTGGTTATTTAGAATTATTTGCACTTGTTATTGGTATATATTGAATTTTGATCATAAAAGTGTCTGATCAACCTGAATAAAAGTGTGATTTTTAAAATATCAGAAACACCGTAAGACCTCCACTTTCGTCTCGCCCTAGGGCCTCCGAAATATCATGAATGGCCCTGGTAGTATTGCACTTAAACTACAATAGTACTGATTTTCATAGAAGAGAAAATACTCCAAAAATGCACCTATATAGAAATTAGCTACCGCCAACTAAAATACGATTATACCGCACTTCGGTAGTACCGGACACCAAGTGATATCATATCGCTGTGCTACTACTGGCCAACAACTGCGGTAGCACTGTTCCAAGGTAAGATAAAAAAATACACCTATCTAGAAATAACGTACTAGCATGTAACGGCCGGTAGTACCGATGTAGTAGTTTACCACTGATAACACTACGATCATACCAGATTTCAAATGAAAATAAGAGAGGGTTCTAAAAAGAAATTCCAAATACATGCATGAACCATATGTGATCAAAGTGGCACAAGATTAACTTCACACTACTAACACATTCAAATACTTGCAAAATACATTTGCAATGTATAGTCCCATATTACAAAGATTCAACACATGAGCTACAACTATTTATAAAACACATTCACAAATACAAGTCTCATGCCAAGGAGAGCTATACTAAGTGAGGTTGAGCTATCAACACATCATAGAATTCAAACTACTAGACATGACCCCTCTTAATAGTGCATCAACCTATGCAAGCAATCCAATCTTCCAACTAAACACCAAGACTGGTAAAAGAGTAGAAACACATCCTTAGCCTTAGCTAGCCATACCTTTACCTTGCATATCCTCTTAAAACTTGATGACTCACACCTACATTTTAAGTCTAGGTCATCATCTTTACATGCATCAACACATGATGCATCCTTCACTTGACCTCCGTCAACATATGATGGGTCTTCACTTAACTTGATGATTAGCACATGCATCTCTTCTTGGACATGCATCAACTCATAATGCATCTTCTTCTTGATAGCCTTCAATACATGATGTCATCTTCCATCTTGACGTGATGATCTTCAACCCCATAAAGTCATCCTCATTTGTGGAACCTAACCTATTCATCCAACTCATGGGAATTGTTAGTCAACAAAATAATTGCCATCAATTATCAAACTTCACTATTAATACATAATGGAGGGACTAGATTCTACAATCTTCTCTTTTTGGTAATTCATGATAATATCAACAAATAATGAGGTAGAAATTGAATTGCGAGTATATAACATATACACAATACTTATCTACTCTAAGATAAACTTTTAAAGAAAAGCTTACATATCCAGTTGTCATTAATCATTCAACCATTAACACATAATGAAAGAACTATATGACAACATAATTATGAGTACATATGAACTATACAAGCTATATATACTCAAGGGATATATTTCAAAATAAAGATCCTCAATATGTGAAAATGGAACATGGATCAATACTAATGAAACCATAAAACATATAGTGAACTCCCCATACATGTGTGCACATAAGAATGTATTGTGAAAGCATATGCACATGTTCAAGTTTAACTTATTTGTTGAAGTTCATTCTATATTTCGGATCGGAGGAATACAATAAGATAAGAATATGATATTGAATGCATACCTCTTATGTTTTTCATCTTTTCAACCAAATGAGACTAAGTAATATCATAATCAATAAACATATTAGTATCACAATTGTATTTGTCATTATCACCAAAACTAACTTAATGGAGCTTGAACTTACACCAGTGTAGTCGACGATTGGAAGTTCCGGCTCTGTGTGAGCATCCGACCAGCGAGCGGTACTTCCAAATTGCGGAACGACCGCTTGTGTAGCGGTACGTTTTTTCCAAAGCGACACCTTTTGGAAGTCTTCTCATCCCCGTGGTAGTCGGTAGTTCCACATGAGTGTAGCGGTACTTCTAATGGTCGGTAGTACCGAAATTTGTGTGTCAGAACTATCAGATTCGCTGATAATAGCTAGTTTTCTGACCGTTGCTGAGGGGAGCAGCAGTACCAGTCTTAAGCATGTGGTACTTCCAAAAATCCTGTTTTCTGTCTTCAATGGCTAGTTTTGAGGTGTGGGGGTATAAATACCCCCTTGTGGTCGGTGGAGAAAAGGTTGTTGGACTTTATTTCATTCTTTTGAGCTATTGTGAGATCCTCCTCTCAATTGTGCATATGTTGCACCTTGTGAGCAAGGAGACGGGGTCTAGATTACATGTGTTGCATCTAGATGTAGATTTCGTATCCACTTGAACTTATGCATTCATTGCACATGGTGAGAGTCAAGCGAGGGGCTTGACTTATTACTATTAGAGTTTGCCAACTCCTAGATGACGTTGGAGGTGTCGTGCGAGGTGATCTTCTTAAAGAAAGTTGTGAGAAGACTCGGCGAAATGTGAAGGTTGGAGCTCACCTATCTGGAGCAGGAAAAAGCTATCACTAGTGGATTTCATGTGGAAGGCTTAATTTGTGGAGCCTGTCTAATTCGTTTGGACTTACCTCAACGTAGACTAGGGAAAACCGGCAAATCTCCGAACACCACGATAAAAAAGAACCGTGTCGATTGTTGTTTGCTCTCTTGTGCTTAATTTACACTCAAGCAATTTACATTCATAGAATTAAATTAATTACTTATCATACTAGGATTGCAAACCTTGATATAACCTTATGATGTTGGTGCATATAAGTGAATATAATTGATTTAGATTTTATTTGTGCTAAGACCAAGATTAAGTTAACCTTCTGCATTATATACTTGGTTTAGCCAAATAGATATAAGTGATATTTGAAGAAAGAATTTTTAAGACCACCTATTCACCCCCTTTAATCGGCATGCTCGATCTTTCACGCGTCTCTGAGTGAACTCACTACATTCCCGCCTAATCTGGATCCTCCATAGGTGTGGCTTGTGGTTGGCTGCAAGCTTTGCTTAATTTGGAGAGAGATGGAAAGATGAAACTGTAGCATACTGGACTCGTGACTGTAATATCGTGCCCAAGACAGCCTATACCACTGCCACGTGTCATCGCCGCCTTAGCCCCGCCCCTGTGCCGAACCGCTATGAGATGGCTATAAAAGCCCAAGACCCCCTCCAGACATCACTCAAGCATCCCATGAGCCACCACCACACCCTGGTTAAGCTTTCGACTGGAGCCTCGCCAACGACCACCCGAAGACCCCAAAGTAAGCCCGATTTCAATTCCGCCTATTCAATCAAAACCGGCGACGAGCTCCTTTTCCAATTCCTTGCCGCCCATCGCGTGCTCAAGTTTCTGGCGGAGGCGGCGGTGACCTTCCAACTTCGCAAGATCGCCCCCTAGTGTATGGGTTGGGAACAGGTAGTTCTTGCAATCACGCCGACAAGTGGGCCCAACGGGTCAGCAAGGCAGCCCATTGGATGCAATTTTCCAAAGAGGCCCTCTTTTTATACGTAATACCGTTTAGCCCATCCAAATTTGGATCGCGCAGAATTAGAGCGATCCACACCACGACCTCTATTCACCATCCAATCGAACATAGGCGGCTGAGATCGAGGAAGAGTAAGCATTAGAGGTAATTTTTCATAAATACCCTGTTATTACCGTTTAGCCGATTAGAATTTGGATTACGCAGAATTAGAGCATCCACACCACGACCTTTGTTCACCGTCCGATTGCACATAGGCGGCTAAGGTCGATGAAGATTAAGTGTTGGAGGTAATTTTTCACAAAGACCCTATAGTTATCTCGTATTCTTATTTATCAATACATCGGTCTCTTTGGACCGTACGATCTAACATGGGCGGATGAGATTGAGGGTGATTAAGTGTTACGGTAAGCTTTCGTGCAGCCCCTCGGCTTAACTCGAATTATCGTTAAAAAAAGGAGGGACGCCCGGTGGCGAACGAGTTATTGAGGGAGGCCAGACAGCGGGGAAGCTCCGGCGAACGGCAGCTTGCACAGCGAGCTGTTGCTGTTAGCACGCCGACGAGTGGCTCGCACGTTAGCTACGCCCCACCTCGGGGACATGTATCCCGCTCCCGCGTCCCCCTAACTGCTCAGCCCAACCGGCCACGCCTGCGCCCCCGTAGATTGCCGCCGGACGGGCAGGGGGCAGGCCACCGCGGAGAGCCAACCATCCACACACACGAAAACAACGACCGCGGACGGATGTGCTGACCAACTCCGGTGGAGGCGCGCGCTGTTCGTCCCAAGGTTTCCTTTTCGGCCCCTTTCTCCCTTCTCTTTTCCCGCTAGCAAGTCTCAAAAATCTGCTGGTTGCGCCTCCGCAGAAGAATCGTTTCGCATGAGCGCAACAAGAAGACATCAATGAACAGGAGCTCAATGTTGTTTCTGATTCCTAGGTACAAAAGTAGTAGAATTTTTAACGTACTACTACAACTATAAACATCTGCTACTGCCACTCGGACAACGCTAACTGCCGGCTTGCTCGGCGCCGCGACCACTCTGCTTCTGCTAGCTCTGGCTTACTTGCACCGCGCCTCTCTGTTTTCTGGTGCATATCTGTATCGGCTTCAGTGCATCCTCCAATTAAGTGCGCGCACTTTTATATCTCAACGTACTGTGATTAACCGTGTAGAACACCAATCCTGATTCCTGCAACTTGGATCCTTACTTGTACAGGTTCAGTGACACCGTTGCGACTAGGAAGCACGTCAGCAACAAGACTGTCATCCTCTTGCTGTCGGGCATCGCCGCCGTGGCGCCGATGTTGTCGCTGTAGTCTGGAGGTGACATGGATCCGTACCCAGGAGGAGAGTTCTCGTAGCCCGGAGATCCAAAATTTGGGGTCGTCGGCGTCGACGTGTTGAGGACCGAAGCACCGGTGCTGCCAGTTCCATCATACAAAGAAAAAGAAAGAAATTTTCAAAATTTTCAGCACATTTTAATTCAATCGATATGCCCTTCCCTTTCCTACTTCCATCCATTTGTTTCAGTTTCTTTGAGTTGCTAGGATCATTTACCTCGTTGCCGGGTACTGACATGTTGAAGTGCCTGCGCAATTTGAAAGAAGTGAATGAATTCGTCGGTAATGCACTTGTGAATTGGTGATCATAACATTTACTATGCTACAAAGAGTGATGTGATGAGAAATTAATGTTTCTTTGTTTTGGATGGAGATTGATTAATTACTGGGATTGGTGCTGGTGAGTACGGCGGTGCCGCCGAAGTCGCAGCTGGTCTGGACGGGGTTCTTCTGGTAGTAGCTGTTGAAAGCGTACGACGCGTGGTCGCGGACGGTGTCGGGGTTGAAGCAGCTCCCGCCGGCCTGGATGGCCGAGCAGTCCGCGCCGCCCTGCCCGCACGCGTAGTCAAGCGCCACCTGCAGCGCCGTCGGGCTCGCGCTCTGGCTCGCCACGCACCAGCTCCCGCCGCCGCCGCCGGCCAGCGGGTTCTCCAGCGACGGCGTTTGCGTCCCGGGCGTCATCGGCATTGCCGTGGGCGTTGTGATGGTGGGAGTCGTGGGGTTCACCACCGGGACGGCCGCGAGCGGAGTGCACACATCCAACTCCGGCATGTCGTGCGCGGACTCGAGCTTCGTCACGACGGAGAGCTGCCGCGATGCAGCACCGTGCGCTTCTTTCGCTCCCTGATCAGCCCCTGTACCTGCAGCTTGAACCAAAGGATAACTTGTGTGACTCCCTGCATGAATTCTCGTTTCGTCCTCTCTGATCTTTACAATTATTTTGTTGTTAAGCAAAAGAACACTTTTGTTTCAGAGTTAATCTTTGATAAAAGTATGTGCTTGTCTGTTGCCATGACATGATACTACTACTCATCACCTCCAACGACCAAGTGAACTAACGGCCTTGGGCCCTGGCTTTTGTCTTCTGGTTTATGACTTATGATTTTTTTGTTTTTGCCTCTCTTTTTTGGGCTTTTTGTGTTTTTCATATTTATTTATATCGTCTATGCTAAAATAATATTTTTATTTTTATTTAATTATATAGAATAAACCAACAATAGATACAATGCAAAATAAATCATTAACTCTAGCTTATAAGCCACTTGAAGCGCACTAAACGAGCGATACACAATTTATTCTCGGTAACCAACCAAGCTTTGTTCTTCTAACTAAGCAGAGTGAAAAGTAGTAACATGGTAATAGGCTCACAAGTAGTAAACAATACCAGCAGATAATCTACATAAATAAAAATAACTGGTAAGATCCAAAGCACCTTATTGGTTTTAAGGACAAGAAAATCCCCTAATAATCCTAAAAAATCCTAGAAAGTATCACAATGATCGAGAAAAAGATAAGCATCTCCACCACTTATTTCGGTGGGACCAGATTATAACGATGCAGATTAATCATATATCTATATTAGAATTGTATAGCAAATACAATTGTATTTTAATTATAGGCATTAGAGTTGTATATCAAAGGCAATTGTATCATAGTATCATTAATCCAGAAAAAAGAGAAGTATCTTCACTACTTATCTTGGTGGACCAGATTATAAAGGTGCAGATTAATCATATATCTATATTAGAATTGTATAGCAAATATAATTGTATTTTAATTATAGGCATTAGAGTTGTATATCAAAGACAATAGTATCATAGTATCTAACCATATAATTACATAGGTAAATCTGCTAGTTAAATTTAAACAACAAACAACGGACATGAACATAACTGTTGCAGCCATTTCTTACCCTACAAAGAAACAAATAGCAAGAGAAATGAGCATATACAGAGTTCATTAACTCACCATGGCAGAAGAGAAGGACAAGAAGAGAGACTAAGCAATCGACTGGCCTAAGACCCATGCTTCAATCTTGTGCAGAGCTCTACCACTTCGAGAAATTGCTCAGTTCTGCCTCCCAACGAGGTAGTAGTAAGCCAGTAGGGAGTGTGCTAACTAACAAACTTGTGTAAAGTGAGCTAGCTGCTGCCTCTCTCTTGTACTGGTCAGTGCATCTGCATATGCTGATAAGCATAAGCATGTCAGCACGCAGAATCGCAGGTTCTTCCCGGGGGCCGGTGTGTGGGGTTGGGGGGGTCGGGGAATAAGAGGAAACTTGAGCCGGGAGGCTGAGAGCTTTGCAGGATCACGCAATTGAGATATAAGCAATAGATTAAGCGAAAGAGGTGGGAAAGTAAAAAAAAAAAAAGAGAGAGGCTGGGTGAGTTGGGAGGTGAAAGACAGAGGAGAAATTCCTCATGTGGGGTGCCTTCATGATGGCTATGGTGAGCCATGGATTTCCATTTGGTGGTGCAGTTGGCCGCACCGGGATTGGAGCGAATATTTTCGGATTCGTGATTCGTATGAGAATACTTTTCTTTCCCCTTGTACAGGTTTACATACAGTAGTCGTACTGACAGAAGTATGGAGAAGAAAATAATACGTACATGTTCTTAGTATCTGCATCACTGTATCAGCTTTAGCTGGTGCAAGCTCATTTTCAACACATTTGTTCAGTTTAACAGTGAACTTCTTCAAGATTCACACTCATCTTTTGTATTTGAAATGAACAGAAGCATATACTAGCATTCACCGTTCTCCAAATTGCAAGTGGTGAATTTTCAACCGCTTGGATCCAGTTGGTGGTAAAGAGATCGAAGAACCTGAACTTTTTGGCTGATGCGGCCTGCCTGCTTCTCCTTTTTACTGTATCCACGGGACTTGTTGATTACTGGAACAAAGAATGCATAGAATCGAAAAGTTGGTCACCCGGAGCAAGCCCGCCTCGCCAAGGTGATGCTCCATCCAATTCCAAGCTCCAACCTTTGCATCTCATATTGCGCTCCTTGGGCAGCTGCACAGATCATAGAAAAAGCTCAGAGATTTGCTTTTTGTACCTCGGGTTGAAGTTGTGCCGTAATTCCAGGACTAGGCGCCGCCTACTAGAAGAATGTGCTCGCCATTCCGATTTCTGAATGTCCGATGAACAGTGAAGTTGGCCAAGTAGTGCCACGACTACTATGATGCAAAATTTTCTTTAGGCTTGGTACAAAGGCATGGAATCTATAGAGTGCCACTCTATGTAGTACTAGTAAATAATTATTAGCCACTGGGCATTGTAAAATGTTTTCATGGCCTTTCAGGTGCAGGACTTGTTGCTGAAACTTGGAACAGAGTAGAGTTGCAAATTGATGGAGCTTGTAGCTTGGTCCATAGGTAGTGAGATGTTAAGTGCTAATTCATTTTGCTTGGTATTGGTTCAGTCGTTCAGACTTCAGAGATACTTAAATGAAACGAAAAGGGACTACATGCATGGAAGCAAGCAATCATGATCCTTTGTCAGTGGGCTTTGTGGCTACCAGTCATAGGTCCCCTTCGTATTGTCTTCTGCTTTTGACTTCTACTGCTTGAAAAAGTTAGAAGTCAATACAAACAATTTGCTTCTCGCAGTGGCTGGGAGAAGTGGCTTTTCTCACACACACATGTGAGGGTGTGGACAGCCAAACCGAATGGATGTCTTTCTGTATCGTATAGATGAATTATGCAAATGGATGTCTTTCTGTATCATGCGGTGCTACGTCACGGTTTACTTGTTTGTGTTGGTTGTAAGATTTTGAAGCTAAGTTATGGTAAAGTGTAGGAAGACCAGGACTAAGCATAGGGTGGTGCTAAGGTCCAAAACAGTTAGGGAGACGCTGAAGACGACCGAGGCTTGCGGGGTGGTTGCAAGCTAGGACGACAAGAAACCGGAGTAAGAGCTATTGGTGTTGGACATAACGGGCAACGACAATGTGGACCGGGACTAAGCTTAGGGAGTAGTTGAAATCCAGATGGTCAAGAAAGCTAGGTGCTGTCATGTGCGAGAAGAAGCATGTGTTGAGTCAAGTGACTTGGGTCGTTTGCAAGCAAAGACTATTCGGTGGGATCCGAACGCGTGAGAAGCTTAGTGGCAAATCATTGGATTTTTCGTTCTAGGAATGGAATAGCTTCCTGAGGCCTTAAGAAACATGCGTGCAATGTTTCACGGCTTTTGGTTCGGTTGATTGAAAGTTTTGTGGATTTAGGATCTTTGTAGTCGGGCTGAAACCCATGTTCATATGGGATTGGTCATCGACCTCACTAGTTGAGGTTCGGTTTGGTTCAACCTCTTTGATTTCGATCACTTATTGGTCGTAGACCACTCTGGTCATATGCTGAATTGTTACGACTACCCGGGTCATTGACTACACGATTGATTTTTCGACCGCAGCCTCTAGTCATCGACCACGCTGATTTCAGCCACTCTCTAGTTGCTGACCACTCGAATTGTAACTTGACCACGTTGGTTTTCGACCATTCTCTGATCGTGACCACACAAGTCGTTTTCAGAGCACTCGGTCTTCCAACCGATTGTGGTATTACCACATAAACAACAGCGGTAGTACCGCATCTGCTGAACCGTCTGTGTGGTTGCGCTCGCTCACCGTCGTGCGCACATGTGCAGCGCCAGAGGCCCGGAGTTGGAGGCGGCAGGGCGAGCTTGAATGGCCCGGCAGTGACCCGTCGTCAGGCGCGATATGTTGAGCGGCGCCTGAGGCTGTACGCGGCGGCGGGCAGCGGCTTCCGCCGCGAGCGTTCGCGTGCGCGCACATGCATACAACGTACTGGCCGTGTCGCCCTGTCGGTTGTTGGTGCCGGTTGGCGGTTTGCAACAGAATAAACGACTCGAACCAAAAAAAGGGGTTGCAGAGAAAGCCGGATTTGGTACCCCTCCCCGGCATGATTACCAGTGGTCCAATATCAAGTCTTTATGGGCGGGAGTAACTTGGAGCACAGTGGATGCTTCGAACTGCATGTCAAGTCAGAAAAGCGTGTTATATCTTCTTTTACAAGAGGAAAACCCTTCCTTGTATCGATCTCTATAGTACACAACACGGTACAGTGCTCGGAGAAAATTCTTACACGGTTGCATCAGCTTTCCACAGCAGTTACAACTTCCAAAGAATGCACGGCCTGGCTAACTGTGTACAGTGTTTTGAAGATAAGACTAAAAACAGATTACAAAAATTTGGCTGTCTCTGTATTGCACCCTCTGGCAATTCAATTTCCAACATATGCAAATGACCAGGTTCTTCAGGGAGTGCATTTACCTCCAAATGCAAATGGAATTGAGGCCAGAACTGAGCATCCTACCAAGCAAACTTTTTGCAGAAACGGCCTTCTATCAAGATCATTTACTTGGCAATTCTTCATCCCTGGAAATGAAATCGTCTACCTGGAATTACATGGAACAAATAACTTGAGAGAGAGAGAGAGAGAGAGAGAGAGAGAGAGAGAGAGGCGGAGACTGTGTGAAAAATTGTAACTGAGTATAGTAGGTTCCAGCTGTTTACCTATACAATAGGAATTTTCAGAAGAATAAGTGAGCAGAAATACAGGCAAACAGAGATGGCAATCCCAGCAATAAAATTTTGATATAGACGGTTGTCGTCTCTACTGGGTATAAAAGCTCCCTTCAGTACGTTTGTGAGCTCAAACACTCGGTATGATAGCTGCAGTATAAATCACAAAATGAATATCTTTGATGATTCCATTGAATGAGATGCACCTGAGTTTGGTAAACTTACGAGAAGATAGATTGCTGTAGTAAGCATGAAGTTAAGTAATGGATAGTCTGGTATGAAAGATAGAAGCCATTTTGGCTGCCCGTTTGGCATGCTAGACCTGTAAAAAAAGTATCAGCACTGAAAACAGACACTGATATCTTACAATTGCAAGCAGAGGACACCATAAGTGAAAATGTGGAGAATGATAATAAATCCTACATGCACTTCAGTCAAATGGAACCCATCAGCTCAAAATAAAATTTTGATATATAGTCGTGTCAAGAAATCTTCATTTCCCACAGTTTTCATAAATTCTAATTTTCTGTTTGAAGGTAGAAAGACATGATTTTAATTTCTCACAACGATACTGTAGTTGCTGTGAACGGTTGCAGAGTGCCATTTGGCAAAGCAAGAAGCAAGTAGGGATAGAAGCTCAGCTGGGATAGTTGCAATTTTGTCTAATATTTAGTGGAACTATCCACGTCAACAGAATATCCCTCACGAAAAAAACAATATCAAGTAATGGTTTTGTTGGCCAGGAATAGCTGAACTGCTACTCAAGAACAAGTTACTGATTGGTTCAGTGTAAGAGAGAACAGAAACTCAGAAAAGTATTTGAACATAGTAGTTGATTCATACCAATGGATATACTTCTAAAGTTCAGTTCTCGGAGTACTAATACTGTAACACAGTTGAATCACTTTTGATTTTCATTCTTGAGTCTTGACCTTATATCTAAATATTTCACTAATTAAAAAAAGAATGACATATACTGAAACAACTCAGTCCATACCTGAGCCAAATGTGGATCTGAGAAATATAAGTCTCTAGTGTGATCTTGCCAAGCCAACTATAAAAAATTTAGATTAAACTCTTAGAAAAGGAGAAAACAAAGAAATGGAGAGCAAACAACTGAACCGTCAATGCAAAGTGCGACAAATTTAGATGCTTACGCAAAAAGAGCCAAAGAGGCATTCCTCAACTGCTGGGTGCAATTGCGTAGGCAGATATAAACACTGTAAGAAATAAGGTGCTATGTCAACTGCATTGAAACAAATTTCTGCCTCATGCCATATTGATAAGGATAGTTTTTTATACGTACGTGATAGGAATCCATGACGTGTAGGGATGGTACTTGTTGTATGTAATTTTGTCTAGCTTGTAGATATATTCATACCATAGATAACCAGCCTACAACAAGGAACAGAAGCCCTAGTTAGTACAACATTTCAAGTTAATACAACACAGTCGACTAAAAAACAAACTCAACCTAGTCAGTACAACAACCAAGGTAGTACAGCATCTTGACATAAATAAAAAGTCAGTGAATTGGTAAAAGATGGCCATGCAACTTACCATCAAGGAAATAGTCACAATGGTTCCCTTGATTGACAATCTAACCTTAGTCTCAGATTCTTCCAGCTTCTCCATCCATCTTTCAACCTGTTTAGGATAGAACGTTCTACGTTCGATTAACATAAGATAAACAAAAAGGAACAAACACTTAAAATAAGAGCATAAAGTTTATGTTCCATCAGTACTATTTATAATAGAGAGATTCCAGAGGAAGAAAAGTATGAAAAGAACTCAGAATATCTACTAGTCATGCATGCAGTTTGAGGGGTAAGGAAATATAGATCCATATCTGAAATACTTACATTAGGGTGGAAGTAAGCATAAATCATTCCAATAATCCATATGTATCGATCAAGGCCAGATCGGAAATGCCACTCATGTAATAGGGGTAAGTTTGACTTAGAAGGCTCTGGATCTTTATAGCCTGTATTGAAAAAGAACAATGATGTACAAACCTGATCCATGACTGAGAAGAACAATGCCATACGGAAATACAAGAATAACTCACCTAGCAGAAACATAAAGGGGGCCCACAAAAGTTCAAATACCCCAGGAATTTCCCATATCAAAATGACAGTCAGGAAGCAGCAAGCAATCTTTATAGCCATGATTGATGGTATCTCATTGTACTTGTTAAACAGACCAAGTGACCCATATACCATAAGAGTAAATAAGGTGTGCATTGGACAAATATAATATAGCATGTAATCATTGTCAAGGACAATGCAACAAAAGGCCACAAAAAAATTTAGCCTCCACATCATCTGCATTAAAAGTATAGTTGTTGGTCCTTAGCGTTCGAAAGATGGTTACGAGAAATCAAGGAGAGTTAAACTTATTATAACATAGAAGAAATAAAAACTGAGGTAGGATGGGCACCTGAGCAAATCTTGCAATGCTAAAATCTTTCTTGATATAATAATATGAGAAATTACCAAATCCAGTCATCCAGACATAGGCAGCAATGAACATACGAATTGCATTGTATATCTCTGAGGCAGCGAAATAGTGGTACATCAGAAATAAGACCTGGAAAGGCAGATTGAATAATTAGGACATAATTAATACAAAACTTGCATAAAACAACAGCCAAAAAGAATATAAAAATGCTACTGCAGTAATTATATGTTTCTGTGGCATGGAATTGTTGTAACATACAAGAAAAAAAACTATCGCGGTAGTTCTCCAAAAATAAAAGCATTTTATTGGCATAAACCGGAGGAGAGAGAGCAGTTTGGATACAGAATACCAGATTGTAACTGATGAATGATAGACAGAAAACATTTTCTTTTAAATTTTATGCATAGTAAAAAAACAAATAAGTATTGCAATCCATTAACATGGTCCTTTGTCTTTACGCTTTCAATCTGAGAGAAGTAGACTAGAGAGTAAGTAACATCACAAAAATGGATGCACTATTTTATATAGCGCATGATGGAAGATTCAATAACTGAACATCAAAAGACATTGCTTATGTATACCAAACTGAAAGGATCAATGGCCAACAAGTGCATAGAAAAAATGTCATCACTCATCACACCCAGAATCTCTCAAAATTTCCAATGAAAAGAGACAAGAAAATTCACATTTACCAAAAGAACTAAAGCAGTGAAGTAAGATCACTAACCTGCATCCACCCTTTCCATTCTTCAGTTTGGTGGCGATTAAGATAGAGTATGGACTTTCCAGAAAATGCTGATTTTTCATGATGTTTCTTAAGTGAAGTAAGTGCCGATGCTATGATGAGAAGAATGTACAGAAACAGAAACAGGTCGCGGTTGTAGCTCTGCCCAAAACAAGACAAAGATTACCATGCAAGTAAAAGAGAGCAGTAAACATGAAGAGCATATAGGGGCTGTTTAGCCTAGCTGAGGTTTATCCCTAAATTGTAGCTTATTACATCAGTGCCAAAAGTTGGTTGGGCAGACAACTTATAAACTGTTGCAATCCTATAAGCCACCGTCCTTTAGCTACAGCTTATCTATGGATGATGGAAAACTTAAGCTTGTCAGATAAGCCTATAAATATGTATTGGCCATGGCTCACTGAAACTGAAGCTAGGCCAGACAAATCACTATAACTTGTAGGTATTAATTGCTGAAAGAACAAAAAAACAAGTCATGGTAGTTCACAAACCGGAAGCAACAAGGATGATCCTCAGAGACGAAGAACATGCTATGATTACAATTTAGCCGCATAATACACCGTTGAGTGTCAAGAGTAAGAAAAAGGAGTAACATAGTTACCTTCTTGCTTTCTGGAAATATGTTTGTCCGGTCACAAATGTAAAAATAAACCAGAACAACGCCAAATTCGGCCCTGCAAGATTGTTAAAGGGCACAGAAGTGTCAACAGGCAATAACTTAGCCAGAAGGCCTAGAGTGCAAGTAATTAATTCACTTACATGGCTCTCAGTACAGCACGGTTTTCAAGCAAAAAAGACTCGTCCATTGTTATAAACCTACAGCTCACAACCGTAGTCAGACATCAGTAATCTACAATTGCAAGTGTTATAAGCCTAAAAGATGTATTGTATTATGCATTCAAATAGTACCGTATCAAATTTGCTTTCGTGGACATGTTCCGGAACTTTGTAGATGGTGATTTCGACTGGCCTCCTTCAAGTAATACAGCCTTATCATCTTCCTTGATAGGTTCATTCTCCAAGTTAGCATCTGAGTGACTGCAGATGACAAAATAATGCATGAATGGGGGGAAGTTAGGACACTGGTTCTTCAAGTTGATCATGAAATAACTACTGCCAGATCTAAACATGAAAACTCTGGTTACAAGCTTGAATTATTTGAAATAGAGGTACGAAGTTGGTGCTGAACATATACTACACAATACTAACTCGGATCTAAGTTCCTAAAGCTAAGTAAAACTAGAGTTTCTGCAACAGAAATCTTACACTTTCCCATGGGATAAAGATTTCCTGTATTCCAGGATTTCAGAATACATCCATGCAATGAGGACAGGGAAAAGACCAAGCAAAAACGACACCTGCAGGAAAGGAAAATATCTAGTTACATAAGTCCATGCCAAGATCACAGAATGAGCTTGGGTAGCAGTTAGATCATCAAAAAGCATCAAATTAGGAAAAATTAACTCCTTTTTTTTTTTGCATCGAGGCACTAGTCACAATCACATTCAACTCCCCAGTTTTTCATTTGTTCTATATTTTCTTCAGGAAAAGAAAGATCTAGTGCTACAAATCACAGCTCAGCTCTACAAATCAGTCTTGAATCAAAATTTTAATCAATTTTCCTCGAGGATCAAGCTGAAATGCCAACCATAGTGATGAACAGATCATAGACAAAGACATCAAATTCTAGGAAGCGATTACCTTGACCCCATTCAAAACTTTAACTGTACAGCAATATTTTCTGCTTCGATCTCATGTGTCATGTGAAACTAAATAACTTGGAAGCGAAGACACCTCCGGCGGAACCGAAGCCCACCAAACTCGTTTGGTAAGGGCTCATGTGACAGGCACTAAAGAAGTAGGCAGGCACTGAATTCAATTCTTCCTCGCATCCTGGAGCTACCTTAAACCATGGCATTAAAGCCGCAGCCACGTTGCTCAACATACAGCACTCCGCTGCTGTTGAGAACTAGTAGTACATCCATTTACATGAACTCTTCTACGTTTTCTCGCCAAATTTGCTCGGCAGGAATCCGAAACGGCGCTTACACAGCAACTCCCTCGAGTCAAATTAAATCAAGGAAGCAACCAGCTAAAACCGTAGATTTCACTCTCACCACCCAGAAACAAACGAAACGAGGGATTGGCAAGCACAGAGAAAGCTGTAAAATTCTGGCGCACGCACGCACCTGGCCGGGCGTGACGGGACCGAAGACCTCCATTCCGCCCACCCGAGAATCAAGATCCCGATCCCAGCACGGACGGATCAAACGCAGACCAGATCCAGAACAGCCTCACCGAGCCGCCGTCTCGACTCAGCAGATCATGGCGCGCAATGAGCCGGGACGAGGTGCGGGTGGGAGGGTGATTAGAGAATCGTATCGGGAGGGAAGGAGGTGGAGGTGGCGTGAAGAGGAGATCTGAAGCAACCGCGGGGGCGCTGGCTGGTCGCGGTCGGACCGGACGGACGGGGAGGGAGAAATGAAATGAAATGAAACGAAATGGAAGAAGGCAGCAGCGGTTGGTTGGTCGACGGGATGGTGGTAGTTGCGTTTGGTGCCCCCTTAAAGACTTTTTCAGAGAAGCACGTACCTAACACAAATAATCGATTTTTTGGTTTCCAACCCATATTTACAAAAATATTAATATACATATAAAAATAGCAGAAATAGCACTTTTATCATCCCGTCACTAGATGACAGCGGTGTAGAGCTAACATGTGGGCGGCGGAGCCCCGCGGCCATGTGGCAGGCGCCTGTTGCACACCGCGCAGTATGCCAACGACTGCTCCAGTGACCAACAACTGCTACAGTGGCCAGCCGCACACGACTGCTACAGTATTCCTCGCTGATACGACCGTGACCACGTACTTTGACTTCACGCATAGGCACTACGACCACAGGCTTCGAGTCTTCCAACTGCAGCTTCGACCACAACTTTGACCACGCCTTCGACCACATCTTACGACCACAGCTGCTTGACCATGACTTCTCGATCACGTCTTGTAGATCACTTCACCGACTACGGCTTGTCGACCATAGTTCTTCGACCGCATCTCTGATCACACAGATCTTTGAGCACTGACCATCTTACTGTAGCTGCGACCGTGGCTTCAACCTCGATATCGACCATGCCTTCAACCATGGCTTCGACCGCGCCTTCGATCATAGCTTCGACTACTGTAGCTACGACCACTGGCTACGACCACTGTCTTCAACTGCGCCTTGTTGACCACTTCACCGACCAAGGCTTGTCGACCACAGCACCTCGACTGTATCTCTAACCACACAGGTCTTCCAGCACCGACTGTCAATTGTAGCTACGACCATCGACCATTGTAGCTACGATTACTGACCATTGACCACTATAACTACAACTATCGACATCAACCACTGTAGCTATGACTATCGTCCGTCGACCACTGTAGCTATGACTATCAACCATCGACCACAACATAGTTTGACTAACAACTGTGATAGTACTCCTCTGAGTACCGACTAAGTCACTGTGGCTTCGACCACTCCTTCGACCATGGCATCGACCACGGCTCGACCACATTTTCAACCATGGCATAGACTACAACTTGTCGACCACGCCTTCTACCAGTCCGAAGTCTTCGTCCGCTCTCCGACTCTAGGTCTTCAACTCCTACACATACTCAGACACACCGACTATGCAGTACTCGAATACACCGAGTACTCAACAACAAGATTATATCAAACACTATCGAGTAATTAGCAGGCTATCTAGTCACATAAATATGAAACAACATATTTAAATGATGCACCTTGAATTGACCTATTCATTTGTTGGCCCAAAAAATCTTGAAGAAATCTGTACCAAGCAAAAATAAAGACAAGAATAGAGGGGAGGCATGGAAATACGACGGGTGTAAAGACAGAGATGATGTATAGAGGAAAGGGAAGGGAGAATGAGGAGTACACCAAGAGGATCAGCGACCTCGTTGCGGCTAGCCATCGTTTTCTCAAAGAGTAATAGCGTTGTCATGAGCTTTGATTGAGCGAGCTGCGATGAGAAACTCCCCTTTCGATGGAACCTAATATTGCTCTATTCTGTACAAATTATATGGCCCAAGGCCTGGTCCAAGTCTGGTCTAGAACTGATCCAAATAGCTTCAAATCCAAATTGGTCTGGTCTATATCAAATCCAAACCAGTCCAATCCGAAAAGCTCAAACCTGTCCAAGCCCATTAGCACCCCTAGCCCAGACGGACCCCACGGCGACAAGGCTGGAATGAATCTCGACGGTGTATACTATCCTACCACATGCACCAATCATCCCTTTTTGTCCACATTGGTCGTTCTCCCATCACACGTCCGTGTGATCTTGAGGGCACGTAGGAAACCTCGATAGTTCTTTCTTGCAAACATAGGAAACCAGCTAATTTTGCAGCTGTTCTAACGTTTTTGAGGGCATAATATAGTACGGTATAAACGACAGTTGTTTATAATATACATTTATATCATTTATAGATATAACTAAAGACAACTCATACAACAAGTTGTCTATAATAGCCTCACATAATTAATGAGCTATCTATATAGTTATATATACAACGGTATAAGCAGTAGAAAGACATCTACATCTATTAAATACTAGAAAATACCTTTCGCTCTCCTTGACGAGGATTAAATAATTCATTAAATATAGCTTTAATACTCAATTAAGGCCTCAAGACCCATATGGTCGTAAGTTTCCAAAGGTAATTACCTAAGCACCCCTGGTTGGAGGTTTGCTATGCATTTTATCTGATCAGTAGACCACTTGGAGATCTTATGAACTAGTATAAAGGCCCACCTCCAGGCAATTCTTCCCGTGCGACAAATAAAGCACGTGCTTTATTTGCTCCAAACATCACACAATTCGGCCTTACATCTCTAACAGCAACCGTCATACAATTGTCTCTACGATTCTCTTCCACTGACAATAACCGAAGATTTCTCTCTTGCTAGCAGCAACCGTCTGCTCGACCGGATGGAACGATTCAACAAAATGCCTGGTCACATGGATAGCCGACACCCCTTCAGCACTATTTAAGGGTTGACTAGACAGGACATGAAGCAAGAAGCAAATACAATACAACAGAGCAACATTAGAGACCAAATCTCGAAAGATCAATCAATATCTCCGACCAGATAGAGAACTACAAAAGGCTAGGGCTAATAGCATCCTTCTTATAATCTCTTATTGAGAGCATATTATAACCAGTTCATAGTAACAAAAATAATCCTTATTCTCCTCTGAATCCTTCCATGGAATCCAATTTTTCTCACATTTTGTAAAATCGGTGACTCAATCATTGACACCCCTTCACATCGCTCAAAATCCTATGTGGTATAGTCTTATATGCCCTGATATGCTTCAAGGTTGGCCATGGTTTTGTTTGTTTGTATTGTGCCATATATGGTTGATACATTATTACTGGGTCTTTTTGGGTGTATTTTTTAGGCTGTGGCTGATGGCTTTTGACTGCGTTTTTTAACACGGTATCAGACGACAGAGACGCCGACACGAATGATGCACACAGTTTTTGGCTTGGGGAGTTGTTTGGAGAATCCGCTTTAAGAGACTGTCCTAATTTGTCGCTCAGCTTTTTAACTTTTAGTGAAGCCAAAAGTAAAAAAGAACAGAGGCTAAGATTTTTATACACATCATATCAATCAAGCTTAGGGATAGTACCATGCCCTGTTATATCACTTCTCTAACATTATTTCAACAGATACAGTTGCCGAGTTCAAGCTCTGAAAGTTGAGGGTCAATGCAAATTGTGATAAAGCTCTAGGCAAATTGTGCCATCCAACCATCCAAGAAACTTTAGTAGTCTTGTCTTGCAATTAGAAAGACTTTTTGGGACCAAAGAGCAAACGGCAGCCGATCATTTTCCACTGTGCAAAGTGATAACACACACGCTGCTTGGTCCATGCTCAGACAAACACCTTCGTTCTATGGCCCTCATGGATCCACAAATCCCCCTTTCTCCTCCTCCGCATGCTCCGTGTTTAAAAACCTCCGCCGCCCCCGTCCCTCCACCCGGAGCCGCCATTTCCTTCCCGTCTCTTATTTTCCACGCAAAAGAAGTTGGGTTGGGGGGGGGGGGTAGATTCTCACACGAAACCAATCACAAGCTAGCATATCATTCATTTTCGTCTTGGCTGTTATTGTCTGAGGAGGAAGAGGCACTTGGCGTCCAAAGATTTTGGCATCAGTGGTTCTTGGGAGCTCCAAGTGCGTTAGCTTGCTTTCTTGATTCTTGGCTTGGTGGTTCTGTTTGTGGGAGATGTTGTCTGCGAGCTGCCCAAGAGTGCACATGAGCAGAAAGGCGTTGGATTTGGGTCAGCTGGCCTCCTGCCGGTGCCGTGGGGCCCGCCGGACTGGCACGCGGGCGGTGCCGAGGCGGCGCATGCCATGTGTTTGTTTCTTGGCCTCACCCAGCCAGCGAGGTTTTTGTGACTTGTTTCTACGTACTGTTTTACTGTATCCTTTGAGCAGCAGTGTTTGAGTGAGGCTGCGTTCACGTGTTTGTGTAGGCCTCGCTGCAATTGATGTGCCGGCAGAGACGATTGCTAGTGCGACAACACCAAGCGTCCCTGAGCGCATATCTGTTTCTTCACTATTGGATGTTGTCTCGGACGACTTACTGAAGCTCAACAACAATCTGAAATCGGTGAGCTTCTTTTTAAGGTCTCATCTTTTTGTTAATTTCACTCATAATTGCTCTGGAAGAGATGCATTCAGTAGGCTGTGCATGTACGGCTGAGTATTTTCTCTTTCTGTGAGTGCATTTGGTCATAGTTGCAATGATTGAGGCCAATTATGGATATTTAAATTGGTCATGTTGCATCTAAAGGAAGCATTTTCAGGAAGTTGCATAGAAAGTGCTTCCAAAATGTGCTGCAAAAGTTATATTGGCATGTTATTTACTAGCTACACCATCTGAAATTGCTTTAGTCACGACATGTTCCTCAAATCAATTATTATTTCTTATCTGATGTAGAAAAGAAATATCAAACAGAACACCTGCAAATTTAATAAAAAACCTGCAAAAGAAAACCCCAATTTCGAAAAGATTCTGCAGGTTTTCTGGGTCTATGGCTTGAAGTGTGTACTGGTTGCTTGTTGTTCATTTTTTTTACGGCTATGTAGGAAATGGCAAGAAGCACGATTAGAAGGATCGAATTAGAAAAAGGAACAATTGGAGATAACTCTTTTTTTTTTGTCAAACTGACAACCAGAATCCTGATTGCTATGTACTCCACACTTCCTCCCTATATACCAAAACTGTTGACAGACAATAGGTAGATGGATTGAAAAGCATGCAGAAGTTACTATGCTCTCATGAGTATATACACTAGTGGAAATTTTGTCCTAAGTTCATGGAATTTCAAGGGAAATATACAATCAAGCTCCAAAAGAAAATAAGTAATCAAATAATCATCACTTGCTATGCATAAGTGTGCACCACTGCACCTGTTCTTCAGAAGTGGACTGCAGAACGAGTATAGTATAGATACGACTAAAGAGAGTGACAGTCGCCTACTGGTGCACCCCTTCCAAAATTGTACTGTTTTTCTTCATGTATTGGCCCCATATTTTGATGATTTGGAGATTAGTAGCACTACAAGTGGGCAGATGGCCTTTTCTGGCTCTTATTTGGCCTTTTTTTTTTGCAGCTTCCATAACTTATTCCACGGCCTTGTGTGTCCTTTTCTGCGAACAATACCACTTTTTTTTTAAATTTCATTGTCTTCCTACTCTGACTGAAATATCTTATACATTTTTCATTCTCCAATCACCAAATACATAAATCTTCCTTAAAAACTACATCATAAGGTCTGCTTTATAGTCCTTCATCCATAGCTGTTTGTATAATTAAGACATCATACTTCAAAGCATTACATATCAAATATACATATCTGCCCTAATTTTCAATATGTAATATATGAGTAGAGAAAATTTTGCTAGACTAGTTCTTGTTGAGTTCCTACTTGCCACGGTAACTAGCTGACATAACTTCAATAGCTTGTTGGTGCAGAAAATCCAGTTTTAGTTTCTGCGGCAGAACAAATTTTTGGTGCTGGTGGAAAGAGATTAAGACCAGCATTAGTTTTTCTGGTGTCCAGAGCAACTGCTGAATTAGCTGGTTTGTCGTAAGTTCCTCTTCCTGTTGCATCATATTCATTGCTGTTTATAATAGGATGTTTTGAAATTATACACTCAGACCTTTTGTTTTTGCAATCCAGGGAGCTAACTACAGAACATCAACGCTTGGCAGAGATCATAGAGATGATTCACACTGCAAGTTTAATACATGACGATGTCATAGATGATAGTGGGATGCGAAGAGGTACATATGATGCTATGTACAAACAAATCAGCAGTACTTCAATAAAAACTGTTCTTCCTTTCTTTCTTTTTTGTTTATAGCATCTTTGATGCATTTTCCTATTAAGTTATGCTCTTCTTAGAAGCTTTTTATACATATATTTTTTGGCATGGCAGAATATGATCTGGGTATCTTTAACCTTTTTTTGGCCTCTCTACTTTGGAGACAAATCTTACCTTTTGTTACTCTTTTCCTTTTCACATTCTTTCTGGGGCATATATCATGACTGTAAATTGACAGATATATAACTACTGCATTTTTCCTTGATATGGGAATTGGGAAGCTTCATGTTTGTTTTCATTTTGCATTCATTTTATTCATCATAATGGAACGGTTCAATGAGAGGATCAAGAAATTGACAAATTTATTCTAAACTAGATCTGAATGTTTTCAGGGAAAGAAACAATTCATCAGCTGTATGGAACACGGGTGGCCGTACTTGCTGGTGATTTCATGTTTGCACAATCTTCTTGGTTTCTTGCAAACTTAGAAAACATTGAAGTTATAAAGCTCATCAGCCAGGTAATGAAGGACTTGAGCAAACTTCCTTCTCTTCTTTAAAACTATACATTATTTGTTTATAAAAAAAATGGTGTGCTAACAGGTGATCAAGGACTTTGCCAGTGGTGAGATAAAACAAGCATCAACTCTTTTTGACTGTGACGTCACCCTTGATGATTATCTGCTCAAGAGCTATTATAAAACTGCTTCTCTGCTCGCAGCGAGCACAAGGTCTGCTGCCATATTTAGTGGTGTCAGCACCACTATATGTGAACAAATGTATGAATACGGCAGGAATCTCGGGCTCTCGTTCCAGGTAGTTGATGATATTCTTGACTTCACCCAGTCAGCTGAGCAACTTGGCAAACCAGCAGGAAGTGACTTGGCAAAGGGAAATCTGACAGCTCCAGTCATTTTTGCTTTGCAAGATGAACCAAAGCTAAGGGACATGATCGATTCTGAGTTCAGTGAAACTGATTCCTTGGCTACTGCAATAGAGTTAGTTCATAGAAGTGGTGGAATAAGAAGGGCTCAAGAGCTTGCAAAGGAGAAAGGTGACTTAGCTCTCCAAAATTTGCAGTGCTTTCCTAGGAGCCAGTTCAGAAGTACCCTTGAGAACATGGTGAAATATAATCTTGAAAGGATTGACTAGATGGATTCACTTGATTTCTCTGAAGATCTGGGTTTAGAGTAGCTCCCATAGAAACCCATCTTGCTAGTATCATGTCGATTTTTGGGAGATGAGTGATGCAGCAACATCACAAGCAATAACCTCGCGGCGTATCCACCACCTTGTGGGTACATGTATAATAGCACTCTATTTTGCATCTCATGTAACTGCAAGGTAAATAAAAGAAGCATACTGTATATGTGAAAGCTTCGACTTCTTGATACCTGAAGTAGTAGGGTTTTTTTTTTTGTAGTGGTGAAAGAATTGTGCAATTTCATTTACCATTGGAGTTAGTATGACTATGAATTAACATTCTTATAGCCACTGGCACCCGGCACTTGTAAAACAGTTTGTGCATTCTGGATTTCTGAGATATGTATGTCTATGTTTCTGTGCTTTGAATAATCTTATAGTCCTAATAATTACATTATTCCTCTCGATGCTACGAGTGAATTATGCACAACTGAAGTAGAGGTTGGGATAGATTCAACCGAACAGAAATGAATAGACAGACACCTTGCTTGTGCCAGACATCACATGGGTTATTGTCGGTGGCAACAGATTCTTTTCTATGTGTAGACGTCCAACTGATGGTTACGGCCGTCCTCTCTTTGCAGCGATGTTCTCCTTGGCCCAGCGGATCTGTAGTAGTCGATTGAGTTACGAGCTACTCCTATTATTCCATTGTGACCCCGTCCGTGTTGTTCAATTCTAATAATCAATCACTAATAAGTGCAGCGATGGTACTGGTAGGACTTGCGATGAGCCTAGTCAATTGGGGAATCTAAATGCAAATGCTTCCATATGTCAGGTTCGTAATACTGCTGTGCCATGCAAGCGCGTTTTTGGCTGTTTAATTTTGCCACGCACTGTACTAGATGCATCTGTTATTCTCCAAGCATGTGATGTAGAGCTGTCACATTGTTGTACATTCTATTAGCAGCCGAACTTGCTACAAGAAGGTCAGGTTTTGGTAGATGATTCTCCTCTCTGTGTTGTTGGGTTTTCACGAATCTTAGATTAATTCTGCGGAAATTTTTCAGTCCATCTTCCATTTCTCTGTCTTTTCTATTGTGCCATTCATAATTGTATTCTGAGGATAAATAGTAGAGACTTATTTATAGACTCTACTTCCAGGTGTTACAAAACGACCTACCTATTTTCCGGTACATCGTGAGACTCCTGAACCATATCACCAACCACGATCAGACATGTCAGTTTAATGAGTTTAAAATATATTAGTCCTTAGCACACATGTGTGAGTCGTGCGCCATAATCAGATTGTTTATGAGATCAATTTCAATATGATCATATGGGTCAATAGCCTGTAGAACCGATCCTGTAAAACAGACCCAGCTATTCCGCTCTGTGCTGTACCCGGGTCAAACAAATGCATATGTATTAAATTCCAGTAGATTTGAATTTGATCTAAATAAATATGTCTATCAAATTCCAGCGCAACTGTCCTCGGCACTTGAAGTATTAATTCATCGAATTAGATTCCACATAAAATTATTCCCTATCTCTTGTATCAATAATACGAATAATTTCACATTGAGTAAAATAGACAATAACCATAATAAATATTGAAAACCACAAAAAAAATCCCAACATATGTTTGTTTGCAAGAACATTTGCTTGTACATTGCAAAAGGTTACAGTCTGATGGCAGGGCCAAATTGTGACTTCAAGGCAAGCTAATTAGTTTGGCATTTCAATTCTGTCACGAATGCCCGCCACCTAAACCGCAGTACCCGTGCTAAATGCCACACAAGACCAACCACAACCTATATCGGTCGCAAATGCAAATGTCATGAACCAATTCAATATAACCCTATTAATAAAAACTAATGCTACTATTAACAAGTGTAGTTCCACCATAACCAAATAAAAGAAAAGAATTAAGATTCAAAGAATTAAGACTCTTTCTTTTTGAAGCCAAAAGAACCAAGATTATTGATCTATTAAGCTTAGGGCAGGTGAGTCACCGATAGACTGCTTAGTCAACTACCCGTCTAAAACACAAGATTTTTGAAATAACTGTTTAATTCATGCAATAATAAAAAAAATTACCGTGTTCTAAACGGGCCTAAAATTTACTAAGTAGAGGTGTTGTAGTTACAGATTAAATAGTGAATAAGAGAGTTACAAAAAGGCTACAAAAGGACCATATGGAGCCTTACAAACTGTAAAGATAGGGTTAAAAGTCTATACTACATAGATTTATCTAATAAAAATGAACCTATTTCCTATGAGCCTTAAAACATATATTTATAGCTACGATGAGACTTATTACACAAATATGTCTACAATCATAGGGCGATATCGTCTTTTCCTTTATGATAGTCCTCTCGGGTCAGCAATATGATCTCATTATTATTGGGTTGTTACCTGGTGCGATAGACCGATTGAATCAAAGTGGAGGTTACTCACCAACAGGAGGTTACATGTATTAGCTGTCAGAGGTAGGTGGACAGATGATCGTGATCACCGTAAAGATACGGATCGGACGGCGCACAGTCATCCAACGAATAACCCACCCGCCGCACCACCACCCGCCGCCCGTGCCGTGTAGCCCGAAAAACACATAAAAGGGCATCCTTGGGTTTAACGGCAAGTCGGCAGGAAGCCACGACGAGCGAGAGAGAAAGAAATCCACCTTCCCTTCGGCCTCCGCTTCTCCTGTCTTCTCGAGATCGGGGAGGGGGAGATTACGACCCTGACCTAAGCCTCGCTGCGCGCACGCTTAGGTTTGGGTGATTGCGAGGCGGGTGTGAGGGCTGCGGGAGGGAGAAGGGCGGTTTTCGGAGTGGTTTGGTCGGGAGATTCGTACGGGAGCAGAATGCAGCAGGAGCAGCGGAAGAAGGTGGGTTGGGCTCCAGCGATCTGCTGCTTCTCGTGTTTCCCGTGGCCCTGTGCGTCGCTGCGTGCTTATTGCTGTTGTTTTTGGTGGGGGTGTAGAACTTGTCTCAGTATTCTTCAATGCTTTAGTGTTCTTAAGTTGTTGTTAGTATTTGAGCTGTCTTATGGCGTTGAAGTGTTGCTATTTGCTGTTGATTTCAGTTCTAACTTGCAAATAAGCCAGTTTTTTCGACCTCCTCTCTTCTGTTTGGATTATCGCCGCTATTTTTCTAAACTCTTTTTAGAGATTTTCTACAAGTTTTAATGAGATTTTAGCATTCGCATCCTTCCTAATGCTATAGCCGAAACGTGCGATCTGGCTATTTCTGTTGGAAAAAGAGAGAGGCTCTAATGCAGTGTGCGCTGAATGGTGAGTTACAAACAGCTCATACTTCACATGCAAAAATTGACCATTTTCGTGCCGCTTCGAGATGCCTTGTGTGCCAAATTAAACAAAACCGCAAGCTGTTGCTTTCTCCTGTCGGTGCGCAAAGTTGTTCCCTTTGCTTGTGGGGGTCTTCGGATATGCCCACGAGCAAGCCGATTTTAGTGGTAATACAGTTGATTTTTGCGTCCATGATTTAATGCTGATGGTAGCTTCTTAACGACTGGTTCTGTTGCATTGTGTCCATTCGAAACCTCTGCCGATCTGCAATGATTTTCCAACCCCACCAATCATGGTGGCATCTCAGTTCCCCAAATTAACTGTTTGAAGTTCTCTGTAGTGGCGATCTGTTTAACAGTTGGTTTTTGACAGCTTGCTGATTCAGTGTTCGCAATTCTTTTTTCAGGGTTCTGCGGAGGCGGAATTTTTCACAGAGTATGGTGATGCAAACCGGTACAGGATCCAAGAAGTCATTGGTAAGGGAAGTTATGGGGTTGTGTGCTCAGCCATTGATTTGCACGCTAGACAGAAAGTGGCGATCAAGAAGATACATAATATTTTTGAGCATGTATCTGATGCCGCTCGTATTCTCCGTGAGATCAAGCTTCTGAGGCTCCTAAGGCACCCTGACATTGTTGAGATCAAGCACATTATGTTGCCACCCTCGAGAAGGGACTTCAAAGATATTTATGTTGTTTTCGAGCTTATGGAGTCTGATCTCCACCAAGTTATAAAGGCTAACGATGACTTGACAAAAGAGCATTACCAATTTTTCCTCTATCAATTACTCCGGGCCCTCAAATATATTCATACTGGTAGGAACCATTACCTTCAAGTTTATCATTGCTTGCAAAACAATTTTTTTCTCGTGAAGATGGTGTGCGTTGTAGTCTGTGTAGGTCTGGTCAGATTCCCTTTTATCTCTTTTTACATTTTTACATTGCAGTTCATTCTGTGATTGGTTTAATATGTGTTGCACTTGCATTATTGCATAGAGGGCAGTCACCTTGCCCTTCAATCACTCTCACCAGGGCGTTGTGCTTTGATATAAGAAAGTCAAATGATGGGTCCGTTATGGTTGCCTCAATGACCAGAGCAAATTCTCACTTGATATTTGTAACTGCCAACATGTGTTTTGCTTCAGATGCAGTCAATCCAGAGCAGATAATTAACCATAATATGTTTACAAACCAAGTTAGCAACAGGATATTTCCTCCATGATATAAAAATTCTGGATATCATCATCTCTCAACTAACTACAGTTTGCATATGATTTCTGCAGATTTTTGAACATATTGCATCTATTAAACTGGTTCATTTCTTTGTGCTAGTGCATTTGTGTATTACTACTATGATATCTATCACTGATTCTCAAGTTTTTTAATATGACCGTATAACATCCGTTTACATATTAGTCTGCATTTGGTAAATTTTCTCAGAGTAGTTTCCTTTTGATCCATAGATCATTCCAAAGTCATGATGAAAGTAAATTATGCCTATATTGTAACAGTCAAGATAAGCACAAGACTATTATTTATTGCAAGTTTTGTTTGAAGAACTTCTTGAAATGAATATTTTGGTCTTTTCTTCAATTTGTTTTAAACTTTTGTATGGTAGCCACTCCAATAAAGACATGGCAATCTGATTGGTTGACGGAATTCATGTCTTTTCATGTTCTACTACATTTTATCACCATCATTTGTGCTCATACTGAGTTTATATAACTGCAGCTAGTGTTTATCATCGTGACCTGAAGCCCAAGAATATTTTAGCAAATTCTAACTGCAAATTGAAAATATGTGATTTTGGACTAGCACGAGTTGCATTCAACGATACCCCTACAACAGTCTTCTGGACGGTATGTTAGTACAAACCCAATTTTAAGTTTTTAATTGGTTGGATAAAAGTATCATGATTTAAGGATAACATATTCATACATATGCTCTGCAGGATTATGTCGCAACAAGATGGTATAGAGCTCCAGAGCTCTGTGGATCCTTCTTCTCAAAGGTGAGCTTTACAATTCATGCATATTGTTGTCCTTGTTATGAATAGCGCATGTATTCATATGAGGCCAATGGGCCGGTATATATACACAAAGTACAGGTGGTAAATATACAAAGAACCCCTCATAACAATGGGGAATAACAAACTATACATATCTCTAACACCCCCCTCAAACTCATGGTGGATCAACAACACTGAGTTTGGAGAGGTAGAAGCTATGCTGTGCTCGAGTCTGGGCCTTCGTGAAGAAATCCGCTATCTGAAGCTCCGAAGGCACATACTGAAGAGTAATCATCTGATCATGCACACAAGACCTCATGAAAGAAGCATCAACACCAATATGCTTGGTGAGCTCATGCTTCACAGGATCACGAGCAATACTGATAGCACCTGTACTGTCTGACAAGAGAGGGGTCGGTGTAGTGACAGAAACACCAAAATCCTCAAGTAACCACCGTAGCCAAGTAATCTCTGCTGTCAAGAGAGCCATAGCTCGCAACTCAGCCTCTGCACTCGAACGGGACACTGCAGTCTGTTTCTTCGTCTTCCAGGCAATAAGAGAACCACCAAGAAAAACACAGTAAGCAGAGATAGACCGGCGATCAGAAGGATCGCTGGCCCAAGTAGCATCCGAATAGGCCTGAAGCTGTAAAGAGCTGGAACGTGGAAAGAAGAGACGGCGAGAGATAGTCCCGCGAAGGTATCGCAGAACTCGAAGAAGGTGGCTGTAGTGGACCTGAGTGGGAGCGGAAACAAACTGACTCAGAATATGAACTGGATAAGTGATATCCGGACGAGTAACAACAAGGTAGACAAGACTCCCAACAAGATGACGATAGCGAGTCGGATCAGAAAGAGGCTCGCCATCAGAGAGTCGGAGGTGAACATTGAGCTCCATGGGAGTCTCAACAGTACGCTGATCAGTGAGAGAGGCGCGATCAAGAAGATCCTGAATATATTTCGCTTGGGACATAAAGAAACCATCTGGAGTGGAAGTAACCTCAATCCCAAGGAAGTAACGAAGAGGACCAAGATCCGACATAAGGAACTGCTCACTAAGACGAGCCTTGACAAAGGCAATGTACTCAGAATCATCTCCCGTAATGATCATATCATCAACATACAGGAGAAGAAGAGTCCGACCACGAGACGAAGTGTGGACAAAGAGCGCAGGATCATGATCACTAGCTGAAAAGCCAGCAGCAGTGACCACAGAGGAGAAGCGCTCAAACCAAGCACGAGGGGCTTGCTTAAGGCCATAGAGAGAGCGACGAAGGCGACAGACCATGCCCTCAGGAACAGAATACCCAGGTGGCGGATGCATGTAGACCTCCTCACGCAACTCGCCATTAAGAAAGGCATTCTTGACATCAAGCTGAGAAACAGACCAGTGGCGAACAGACGCCACCGAAAGAAGAGTGCGAACAGTGGTCATGTGAGCCACAGGAGCAAAAGTCTCGTCGTAGTCAACACCATGCTCCTACTGGAAACCACGAGCAACACGACGCGCCTTATAGCGCTCAAGAGAGCCATCAGAGCGAGTCTTAATCTTATAGACCCACTTACAAGAGATGGGATGAGAATGAGATGGACAAGGAACAAGATCCCAAGTACCAGTACGCTCAAGGGCAGCAATCTCCTCGGCCATGGCAAGCTGCCACTCAGGGTGAGTAACAGCATCCCGGTAGGAGACAGGCTCACGAGTAGCTGCGCCAGCAAAGGCAAAACGGGCAGGAGGCCGAATCAACTGGCGATCGCGGAGAGCGTAGCGAGGAGAAGATGACCCATCAGGGGAAGATGGAGCATCAGAAGAAGAGGGAACATCAGAAGAAGATGGCTCATCTGGAAGATCCTCCCCGAGGCGGAGGCCGCGTCGAGGGCGAGACGCGGAACCCGCGCCGGCGGCCGGAGAGATGAGATCTGCGGCAATGCGGCGGCGGTTTTTTTTTTGCTTTTTTTTCGGTCAAACGAATCGGCTGACCGACCGAACGCCTACAAAACCGACCGAGGCAGCCGGATCCGGCCTCGGCCGGGGGCGAAACGACGGCCGGCGGGGGCGGAACGGCGACCGACGGCGGCGGCTCCTGCGGCGACCTCGGGCAGAGGAGGCGGAGCGGCGGCCTCGGGCGTGGAGAGCGGCCGACGGCGGCGACTCCGGCAGCGGCCTTCCTCGGAGCGGCGGCGCGATCCCGAGCGGCGGCGCGACTCCGAGCGGCGGCTACCTCGGGTAGGAGCGGAGGATGACGGCGGCGGCCGGGTAGGAGCGGAGGAGGCCGGCGGATGACGGCGGCGGCCGGGAAGGGAGCGGAGGAGGCCGGCGGATCTGACGGCCGGATGGGAGCAGAGGAGGCCAGCGGGGAGGCCGAGCGGGGACGGCAGCGACGGAGGCGGCGAGGCCGGGCGGGCGACGGCGCCGAGGCAACCCCGGGCGGCGCGGCGGCGGTCCAAGTCGGGGGAGTCGGCTGGGCCGACGGGGGAGTCGTCGGCGGCGACGACGCGGGGGAGTCGGCGGAGCCGACGGCGGCGGGCGGACGGCAGCGGCGACGGGGAAGTCACGCGGGAGTCGGCGACAGCGGCGGAGTCGGCGACGGCGCACGGAACCCTAGGTAAGCCAAAACCCTAGATTTGGCTCTGATACCATGTTATGAATAGCGCATGTATTCATATGAGGCCAATGGGCCGGTATATATACACAAAGTACAAGTGGTAAATATACAAAGAACCCCTCATAACAATGGGGAATAACAAACTATACATATCTCTAACAGTCCTGACAGAAATATGATTCAATTATGGGTTGTGATATGCAAATGGTTGATGGTGCCATATCATGAGCTATCAATTGTGATTATATAAACATATAATTTGCTTTTATGCTCTTTGACGATAGGTTCTCCGGTGAAATGTTAATGTGTTTTGTACCCATTCATTTTTTTATTGTGGCTCCATCCAAAAGAATTGGTCAAAAACATATATTGTGTGCTAGAATTTCTCAAAGGCATTTTGCTAGTGATCTATATGTTTAATTACTAATAAATCTATTAGATCTGGAACCTATGTTTCATTGTTACTGTTTCTCCTTTTTAGGTAGAAATTTAAATCTGTTCACTCTTGTTCTGTATATCATTTTCTATTATGTGATCTATTTTCATTCATGGATTCAATCTTAGCATTTGTTCATTCAGTGTTCTACACAAATATGAATCAGTATCTTGTTGAATAGCAGCTTTTACGACAATCAGATGAGATTATCTTACTATTAAGAACAGTAAAATCATTTTGATCTTAACATACATGACGAATTCCATGCTACTTGTATACTTGTGTTAAACCATTTCCAGGATTTTGGTTGTATGTGTGATCTTAGTCTGTTTGGTTTGTTGTTGCCCCCAAAAATGCAGTATACACCTGCTATTGACATTTGGAGCATTGGGTGCATCTTTGCTGAGGTGTTGACAGGGAAGCCTTTGTTTCCTGGTAAAAATGTTGTCCATCAGTTAGACTTAATGACTGATCTTCTAGGCACACCATCGATGCATACAATTTCTCAGGTACGGTGGTACATTCAAGGGAGGACCTTTTTTGTAGTTTATCTGGTGAACGGCTTCAATGACTTCAAAGTTTGACTTTATTGTTTTGTTTGTTTCCAGGTTCGGAATGAGAAAGCAAGAAGGTACTTGAGCAGTATGAGAAAGAAAGATCCTGTTCCATTTTCTCAGAAGTTTCCCAATGCAGATCCTTTGGCACTAAAGCTCTTGGAAAGGCTATTAGCCTTTGATCCAAAGGACCGCCCAACTGCAGAAGAGGTAATCTTTTGATGCTATTATATCATTCTGATGTCTCAGTTTCTTTTCTCTGTTGCTTGCAATTTTAGGTTGTTGTACTTATATGCAGTAAGTTGTGACATTTTTTCAATACTTATGTTTTGTAGGCATTGACTGATCCATACTTTAAAGGCCTTTCCAAGGCTGAGAGAGAACCATCCTGTCAGCCAATCAGAAAAGTGGAGTTTGAGTTTGAGCACAGAAGAATGTCAAAGGAAGATATAAGGGAGCTGATATTCCAGGAGATATTAGAATATCATCCGCAATTGCTGGAGAATTATATAAACGGCACAGAGAGGACAAGCTTTCTCTACCCAAGGTTTTAGCTTTTCTATGTTTGCACATATATGGTGCTTTTGCGCATGCATGTTTTAACTCATTTTGTTCATTGTGTCAACTCTTACTGACCGCGGTATTTTGTGGCTGTGTTTATCAGTGCTGTTGATCAGTTTAAGCAGCAGTTTTCTCATCTTGAAGAAAGCGGTGGTAGCAGTTCTGTAGTTCCAATGGAGAGAAAACATGCATCCCTTCCGAGGTAATATGGCATCATATTCTGGTCCTGTGTTCATTATGTTTTTTCTTCCGTATTAGTTGCACAGGTGCAAACCACTTCAAGGTGCACTTTGAACTGCATCCCAGTTTTTCTCCATATTAAGGTATTTCCCTGTGGCCTGGGTGTCAAATGATGAAACAATCATCTTCTGAATTGGGTAATTCTCAGAATAGTGAACTGGGCTATATAAACTTGAGAGTGAAGCGACTGGGGCTAGGTGACCACAAGTTGCTGTGCATGGTCTTGGACCTAGGATAATATTGGATGTGTTTCTAGGAAGAGCTCTTTTATAGTATCTACCAATTAATATGGCTGTCCATTGTTTCCAATCCAATGACGTCAAGATTTCTGTTAGGTTAGGGATCATTTAGATTTTTTTAAAAAAGTCCAATTACTCACTGCTACTTAAGGGAGTGCAAGGTACTCCTTAATACGTCCTTGTAAATGGATGGCTGGATTTAGTATGTACTCCCTGCTACTTAAGGGAGTGCAAGGTACCGTAAAAAATCTCTTCTAGGAATATGCAGTTGTGTCAATAGAGTTGGGGTGCACATAATTGATATGTAGGCTGTCGAATTCTCAGGTCAACTTGCTGTCCAACGCTTCATCGGCACTTGCTAGTCAGGGTTCTATTCTGAAATCAAATCGAGAGTTGATTAGTATGCATTCAGAATGTTGGTGCCTGGTAGGCTGGTACCCAGTTGCTGCATTTGTATGTCCTTCTGGCCTTCTGTCATTATGATTTTATTTAGGGAAAACTTGTCTCTCTTGCTAAGCTGCAGCTTCATTTTGCAGGTCGACTATTGTTCACTCAACTCCAATTCCTGCCAAGGAACAACCTCTTGTGGCCTCATCGAGAGGTAGGCCTGTCTTCGACGAGCCTTCTAAAAATCCTTGGGAGATGGGAAGATTTCCTGTTAATGTTCCCAGTGCTTCTCAGGCTCCACAAGGGGCACAAGCAGGTGCATTTGCGTTCATTTATTATGCATGTTTTGCTGATATTGTTTGAAAATAATGGCCCATTTCTAAGATAATTTCTTATTTGCCAGTGGGACCGGGAAGAGTTGCTGGTTCAGTATTACCTTATGAAAGTGGAAGCATCAATCATCCTTATGGTACAAACTGGTCAGTGATGAATTCAGGGTATCCTCCCCAGCAACAAATCCAACAAGCATATGGTTATCACCAAATGCCATCACAATCCATGGGGGCCTATACACTGCATTCGCAGGACTTTGCTCGTGCAAACACCAAAGTCACGCCTGATGTTGCTCTGGACATGAGAGCACCTCAGTTCCAACTTTCAACCGGGTCAAAGAGTGACCCGTTGGATAGATTAGCTGCAGAGACCAACATATACACAAGGTCTCTTAACGGCATTGTTGCTGCGGCAGCATCGGCATGCACTGGTACTCACAGAAAGGTTGGTGTTGTTCCCTCTGGCATGTCAAGGATGTATTAGCGGCTAAAATCATGACACCTTAGATTTCTGGCCGCAGCTTCTCCTGGTCAGTAGCAACAAATGGAGAGATTGATCTGGAAGAAGGGCGCATGATGGTCAGATGGATGAGGGCAACCTGAAAGAGGTGATCTCAGCTTCTGTGGCAGAAGTGGTGCTCTTCGCTGCACACCAGAAGGGTTGGTCAAATGAGTTACTTAGGTCGAAATTTCTTTGTTAGTGCGAGGGAACAGATCGAAGCGAAATGAAAGTTTGTATCTTGTACAGACTACAGAGATGATCAATCGACCGATATTTACCTTGATAGTTACTATTAATCATGGTCTTCAGTTGCTTCGAGTGGTTGCTTGCCCAGATTAAATTTGCTTACGGGAATTTGACGGGATGCTTTCTCCTCCTACATGCAAATGAATTGCGTTTCTGCTCACATATTTTCTGTCGATCTTGCAACACGTGCAGTGTGCTGCCGATGACCGTCACTTTGGTTCAAACATTTTCTGCCAGTTAGGCTTCGCAGAATTGTAAGAGGAGCATACACTGCGCGCACGTATCATTTCTAAGAGTGCCGATTGCCAATATATGGCGAGGACACTGACAGTGCCAAGTGCCTATTAGAATATGTGGATACGTCGTCGTAAATTTAGTGATAATGAATAATTAATAGTTGGGTTGTATTGAAATTTACGTTTGTAAAAATTTTGGTCGATGCGCTATTGTTGCTGGAACATTCAAGATGGAAGGTCCGATCGACCTTGTGATGGACGATCCGATCGGCAGGCGCTGACCACGATGGAATGACCATGGCAGATCGATCACAGCAGAATGACCACGGCAGGTTGACCGCGGCGGATCAATCACAATAGGTTGAGCACAGCAGGTCGACCATGGCAGAACGATCACGACAGATCGACCACGATTGAATGATCACGGACGGTCAGCGTTATAGTGAACCGGTCTGATCTACAGTAAATCGGTCTAAGCTACAGTGAACTTGTTGTAAGCCACAATGAATCAGTCGGTAACTACAGTGAACCGGTCGGAGGTCATAGCTATAGTACCTTGTCGGTACTCCGTAGTTGATGGTCGTAGTTGCAGTATTTAGTCAGTACTCAGTGGTCATAGTTGCAGTACCTGGTCGGTACTGGGTAGTTGATAGTCTGAGTTGCAGTACTTTGTCAATGGTCATTGCTTCAGTACTTGGTCAATAGTTGATAGCTACAATAACCGGTCGATACTCGCTACAGTGCCTGGTCAGTGATCAATAGCTATAGACTTTGTGATCGGTTGTCGTAGACCTAGCGATCTATAGTCATAGGCATTGCAATTGGTTGCTGTAAGCTTCACAGTCGGTATTCGTAGGCTTTGAGCACTTCAATTCTTGTAATCTTCGAGTTCTCGTGTTTGTTGAGCCAGCGGTCTAACTGACCTGAGCATGGCAATTGGCAATCTGATCAATTTTACTGAGTGGCCGGAGGTTGATTTTTGGAAAGCGTAGATATTAAGGTCGTGGATGATTTGGTTTGTATTTATGGATAAGCAAGGGTGTGTTATACATGTGTGAACTGATGTTAGTCAAGTTGGAAAGAATTTGTGCCGGAAAAAGTTCTTTAGTCTTTGCATGTGCAGGTTAGGCGTGGGGACAGTCATAGTCGGTGACGAGGAGGACCGGGACTAAGTTGGAGAAACCTGATGTCCAGGCAGTCGAGGATGTCACGGGGTGATCAGGCTCACGCTAGAGCACGTGAAGATCAAAAGTGAATGATGCGTGAAGAAGCTACGGGAGGTGCGGTCCTGAAGGTTTCAACACGTGATGAGTTAGGAGTTATGGAGGGCCTCAGAGATATCTCTCCAATTATACAGGAGGGACAAATTATATATTGATCACTCATAGATCACTCATATTTCTGCAGTCATTTGATGCTTCCCCACATCTCTGCATATGGTGTGGGTGGCAGTGTTGTCGCTTTGGAGAGTGCTGTCGTGCTGGTAGCCTGGTTCGGGCGGTGGCCGGTGGGCGCGTCTGGTGCTGGCATGCGGTGGTAGAGGGCCTCATCAGCATCACACTGTCACAGCGTTGCCAAATGCCCAGATTTGTAGTGAGGAGCCGATCAGGAACTCAGGTGGTGACTGGTGAGGAGACTCGAGGAAGCCGGCATCGGCTTCCTCGAGTCTCCTCACCAGTTACCACCTGAGTTCCTGATCGGCTCGCCGGCTTCCTCAAGTCTCCTCACCAGTCACCACCTGAGTTCCTGATCGGCTCCTCACTACAAATCTAGTGCCGGCGGGGTTGGAGAAGTGAACAAAGAGAGAAGAAGAACTAAGAAGCTTACTAGTTGGCTAGTTGCTTGCTGCATGCTGACACCTGACGGAGTGCCAGAGCTGGACTGCTGGAGGCTAGACCACTGGAGACTGGAGCCACCGCTCGCCAAGCACTTGACACGACCTGAGCAGCCTATGGCCTGCCAGAGTGCCAATGCCTGGTAGATCTCTCATCTTCAGGCTTTAGCTGTGCCTGCACTGGTCTCTCCATCTTTAGAACTTCCTCTGGAGACTGGAGTCTGGGAGGCCAGAGGGGATATGAAATATCTCAAACTCATTGCGTGACTCTGTGTCGGTGTGGTTGTGGACTTGTGGTCATCAAATCTTCTTGTCTTGAGTTCGTGAGGTGAGGACGTGTGGAGTGCGCTGCGACGGTGACTGTGGTATGTGCCTCTGTGGAGTGTGGACCGGAGTGTAGAGTGTGCACTGCCGACTGTGGTGTAAAGCCATAAGGTATAAATTTGCACAAATGTAGCTTTTAATTTGTGCAATGATGATAAATTTATTTGGTAATGTAGTTTCATATATTATCATTTATCGATTCATATAGTCTCTTTTCTAATTATGTATGATTTTAAATTGCAAAAGACAATTCGATTTATGTTTCGTTCGTTCATCTTTAATTGATCATGGCTCATCAGCCCCTCCTAAAATTTGGTTCTAGATCCGCCACTGCCTGACGATTTTGGTATCTTTGCCTACGGTTTCGGACTATCGGGTATACATTGATGTGGTGTAGTGCCAGTCCATCGTTGCCCAACACATCCTCGCCGCCCTCCAGTCGTTCTTCTCCCTCCAACCGTGCTTCCGCGCCCACCCGCTCTTCCTCACCGGCAAGTTCGTCCCCGCAGCGGGATCGCACGTCTGGCTGTGAACCCCACGCTGCCGGAGCACAAAAGGATCAACCTGCACGACGTGGCCATCGGCAACGGGCTGGTTCACCCCGTCGTGGCCATGCACGCCGACGCGGCCTACTTCATGGGGTTGATCAACGCGAGGGAGAAGCGGGAGCTGGAGGCGCTGCGGGCGGAGCTGACGAGGGCGGCGAGGCGGCGCACGCGAGGCCTCGGACGCGCGGGGGCGGGTGCTGTCGTGGCCGCAGAACGCCACGGGACTTGCGATGCTGTTCGACGTGGTGACGCAGCGGTGGGTCGAGGCCGACGCGCTGGGTGAGTTCCTGAACAGAGCCGAGGTGAAGGCTGCGCTGGGCGTCCGCCGCCCGGGGCGACGTCGCGTGGGAGTATAGCGCTGCGGCGGTGCACGCGGCGCTGCACGAGGACGTGATGAAGACGGCGAAGCGCGAGGTGGGACATCGTACTGTTGTAGATTCTATGTGGCTTCAATTGAGTTTCTCCCATCATCCGCACAGAGCCATCGTACAGTCAGTGGTTACAACACATCTCATCACGTGTCCGGCGAGATAATTGGTTTTTTAGACTCTAAACGTTGGGCTTCGTATATTTAGGACTCCAAACGTTGGCTTCGTAAAATTAGTACTTATATCATTGACACTTTGATTTCTATGGTATTATACCTTATTTATTATTTCTTAATCTCTTTTCTTATTATTTCCTAATTTCCTGTTGGATTTATTATTTCCTAATTTCCTGTTGGTCTCCAACGATATACTTTGATTTCCTGTTGGCTTCGCCAGGATTCAATACATTGTCTTGCTTGGTCAGTTAACTTTTGTATCATCTGTGACCAAATACCATAGTGGTATCTGGTGAGATTGTTATGAACATTGAGCACCGGATGTTTGCAACTTTGGATCGAAGGAATGCTGGTTGGTTGGATCAAAGAAATATTTGATTACGCTGATTTGATGGATCCTTCAATGATTAAGAAAAGAGATTAAGAAATAATAAATAAGGTATAATACCATAGAAATCAAAATATCAATGATATAAATACTAATTTTGCGAAACTAATATTTGAAGTCCTAAATATGTGAAACTCAACGTTTAGAGTCCTGAAAAACCAATTATCTCCGTGTCCGGCAGCGTCCCCGTTCTCGCGTCAATAAATACTTCACCAACAGTGCAATCACTGCCACGTGCCGCATCCTATCCTAAGCTTGCAGCAGCTAAGCGGCTAGTCCAATGGCTCCGCCTCTTCCCCTCGCCGTCGTCGTCCTCGCCATCACTGTCTCACTCTCCGCCGTGGCGGCAGTGGTGTTCCCCAAAGAAGCCTTGCCGACCAAGTCGGGGTACCTCCCCATCCCGCCGGCCAACGCCTCCCTCTTCTTCGCCTTCTACGAGGCCTCCTACCCGCTCACGCCGCCCGCCTCCACGCCGCTCCTGCTCTGGCTGCAGGGAGGCCCCGGCTGCTCCGGCCTCACTGGCAGCTTCTTCGAGCTCGGGCCTTACTTGATCAACCCCGACTCCCTCTCCCTCTCGCCCAACCCCTTCGCGTGGAACCGCCGGTTCGGCCTCCTCTTCATCGACAGCCCGCTCGGCACCGGCTTCAGCGCCGCGCCTTCCCCCGCCGCCATCCCCACCAACCAGTCCGTCGTCGCCGCGCACATCCTCGCCGCCCTGCAGTCGTTCTTCTCCCTCCAACCAGGCTTCCGCGCCCGCCCCTTCTTCCTCACCGGCGAGAGCTACGCCGGAAAGTACATCCCCGTGGCGGGGTCGTACATTCTGGCCGTGAACCCCACACTCCCGAAGCAGCTGCGGGTCAACCTGCGCGGCGTGGCCATCGGCAACGGGCTGACGCACCCCGTCGCGCAGGTGGCCACGCACGCGGACTCGGCCTACTTCACGGGGCTGATCAACGCGAGGCAGAAGCGGGAGCTGGAGGCGCTGCAGGCGGAGGCGGTGGAGCTGACCAACGCGGGGAGGTGGCGAGAGGCAGCAGACGCGAGGGGCCGCGTGCTGTCGTGGCTGCAGAACGCGACGGGGCTGGCAACGCTGTTCGACGCGGCGAAGCAGAGGCCGTACGAGACGGGCGCCGTGGGGGAGTTCGTGAACCGGGCGGAGGTGAAGGTGGCGCTGGGCGCGCGCGGGGACGTGGAGTGGGAGGAGTGCAGCGGCGCGGTGGGCGACGCGATGCACGAGGACGTGATGAAGAGCGTGAAGCCGGAGGTGGAGGCGCTGCTGCGGGGGACGCGCGTGCTGCTGTACCAGGGCATCCGCGACCTGAGGGACGGGGTGGCGTCCACGGAGGCGTGGATGCGGGAGCTGGAGTGGGACGGCCTGCGCCCCTTCCTCGAGGCCGACCGCGCCGTGTGGCGGATCGGCGCGGAGCTCGCGGGGTACGTGCAGCGCTCCGGCGCGCTCTCGCACGTCGTGGTCTACGGTGCCGGGCACCTCATGGCCGCGGACAACGGCCGCGCGGCGCAGGAGATGATCGAGGATTGGGTGCTGCAGGCGGGGCTGTTCGGACGCGGCGGAAACGCCATGAGGCGCGCGGCCTGATGCCGGCCGGCCATCTCCCGGATTGACGCCACTAGGCGCCTCATCAAGCAATTGGTGAGGCTCATCTCTTCCTGTCTCAAAATTGCTCAATAAGGATTTTTGTTCTTGTGGTTTGGATATATTCGATTCAATCCGTGTGCTCATTGGAAAGATGCTAATTACAACTGAAAATGCACTCTCCTGTGGAAAAACAAGCATTCGAATTCTCAATTGTTTCCTTTCGGTGTCGCCGAATAGTCGAATTCGTCGAGGCTGGCTACCTGGTTCGGGATTCGGGGCTATTGCCTCGCCAAGTTGAGCACACACCACACTCACAGCACCCAAGCACACACACGTGTGCACACAAGTCCAACTCCTTGTTTCCGCAGATAAGCCAATCGCTCAGCTAGGGCAGCGGCCAGGATCATTGTCATGCCCAAGATCAAAATTCAAACAAATGGTTGCATTCCTGTATACCACTCAATATCAATCCAATCGTCAGTGCGTTAACATTAATGATAAAACAAAACATATAGGAACACCAACGCTAACAATCAAAAGACGACAAAAATTGCCAACTCGAAAAATGTGGATTTTGGACTTCCCAAACAATCAGAGCTAATATTACAAACTACAAAGTTCGCAACCTATGTGATATGTCCGAGGTTAAGTTGGAAAAATCGAAAGTTGAAGTACCTAGGAAACACAGCAGAATAATGTTATCCGAAGTCTCAGGTTTTACCCCAAATCCAAAGTGTCAGGTTTTACTCCAAATCCAGAAAGGCATTGACTTCTATCCAAGAAAACCCTTAGAATAGATAGGCTTGGATGAGCAACAATTGGATTCAGATAATTTTATTTCATACTTTGGCTTCTGTGCAAACTACAAAGATCTGTAGTACAAAAAAGTGAAGAAATATACAGGTCTGGCAGTAACTGTGGCTTATACTATCTTATACCAGCTAGCATAACATAAATATTGTGTGTAGATTCTAGACCTAGTCACCTAATTATCCAAGAATGGCTTCAATCCAGGATGGAGTGAATTCTTTTTTGAAACAAGAGGATGGAGTGAATTCGAAAATCCAGGTTTGAAATGGAAGAGGGCAAACTTCAACAATTGTGTACTTCATCTGGTCTGATCCTGTTGAAGTTTGCTGTTAAAGGTCTTCCAGATTATTGGCCTAACATCCTCTACATCAACAAGGGTCACAAGGAATGGAAGTAGTTCCACCAACTCAATATCTGTAGGGTCATCAAACCAACTCTTTATTGGTATACCGTTATCCTGCTGTAGCTGGAAGACCTAAAAAAAAGAGAGAGGAAGATTTAATTTTTCGAGGTCTAAAATTCGGTGGAACAAGTGCACGTGCTCATCCACATGAAGAACAAGAGAAAATTTAGTTCTAATAAATCATTAATTTAAAGTCAGAACTCATAAGTGAAAGAAAAAACTAGATCCACTTTACAAGTCACAGTTGCAGCTCCAAACTTAGTTGAAAACAACGAAGAGCAAACACATCTGGTAATGAAATATAAATCTTCTGGTAATGGAATACCACCTGTGGAGTGTTATCAATTATGGCAACTTTTGCCAAGTCAACTCCAAAAATCGTTAGGTCCTTTGTGTAGCTACCATCAGAAAATACACAAGATTCACGGTAAAAACGGCGTGAAATAAGTTTTCTGTCTGGATCAAGTTTATCTATTAGAGGCTCAGCGTAAACTCTCTCACTGGCCGTGAAAATGACAACCTCAAATATCTGAGCCACCTTATCCAGAAACATCTCCAGGTTAGGCCTCCGCCTCACATATACTGTGTGATCTTCCATATTCCAGAAAACTTGAATGGTGAAGTCAAAATTACCACAGCGGTCCAATTTTGAATGTACAAGAGTTTCTGCAAAGGAGAAATGGTTACACAATTACATCAGCTTAAGCTAGTATAGCTAGGAACTAAAGACGTTGAGACCACAGCTGAATTTCACAAGCCAGAAGAAGTATCTTTTATATACATAGGACAAGAAGAAGAATCATAGCAACCCCTAAGGAAACTAACATACAACAAAAGAAAATTTTCTGAGAAACACTGGATGGTTGTTCAACTGAAAAGGCAACTTTTGCATAGTGGGAGGTCAGATACTGAATTCCTGATGCAAAATTTTCATAAAGCTAGCCCCTACTTTCTAGCTCAAAGTGTAAAGGAAGATTAAACAAAAAAGAGTTAAATTCTGTTCATCAAAGTTATTGAAACCATTTAGAATGGCTTCACAGAATTCTTTTTTGTACATTTGTACAGTTGTACTGGAGCACAATTAAGTGATTTTCACTATCTACTCGTCATTTTACAGCGTGACAGTTCAGAGGAAGTATTGGAACATGTTGGTCTCGAAAGTCTTGTAGCATGTAAAATGCCAACATTGACACTATAAAATCATGAATCTGCAGCATCCTTAAAGGTTCCAGAAATTAGAAAGGATATTAGAATTCAGTTTACCGTCCAAATCCAGCACAAGCATGATGTTCTTTGTTTTCACTGGTGATCTGGACAACTCATTTGAATAACCTGGTGAACCAATATCCATTAAATCAGGAAGACCTATAGATAGTAGTTGTTGATCAATACGTTCATTTCCCAAAGCATTGCAAGAGCTAGAGCTACACTCAATGTCTGAATCCGACGGTTTAGTTTGAAGGTAAAAGCATGAGCCATCATAGTTCAATGTAGCATAGTCAACTGGGGTCTCATCATTATCTGCTTCCCCTGTTTTATCAAGAGATGAGGGAGGCATGTTCCTCTCTGTCATGTCAACAACATTCACATACTCACAATAAGAAGTACTAGCATCATTTCCAAAACCCATCAGGCTATTGAATTGCACATCACAAAAGCTTTCTGAGAAGTACAAGTCCAAAGCATCCCAAACTTGGAGTTCACTTGAACTGTACCCTTCGTGAGTGCCGCTAAGAACCAGAGGAAGAAACTCAGTGTTGTCCTCTGTTGTTGCAATGACAAAAAAAGAGTCAGACAAAAGGTTGACTAGCAGAATCAACATAAACAACAAAATTAGAATTTAGATGCCAAATAAACCTGCGTCAATGTGATCCACCGCTTTTAACTGAGGATCATTCTGCTCTAGATTAGGTGAGATGATAGTTTCATGCTCCGACAAGCATGATGCTAGTGTTGGGACCTACAAATATTAAGCGTAGTTTAATAACATATACTATGGGACATATTTGTTGGGTGGAGGAGAGGGCTAGATGAAAGGGGGAAGAAACCACAAACATTTTGCAAATTTCTATATTAGGTAGCTAGTGAGTGGACTACCCTGTCTTTGAAAGTTGTGAATACTGGCATTATCAGAAATCAGGAACAGAAAAATGTTAGCTATATCAGGAATAGCAGGAAAAATGACACTTAATTACCGTTGATCTACAGTCACATGACAACAGTGGATGTAAACAGGTCATTGTCTCACTAGATTCACCCCGGAAGAAATGGACTTCAGCTATATTATGTTTTGATTCCAATGCTTCGTGAGTGGAACAAACTGCAAAGAATATTAGTGCAACTTGTAAACATAAAAGAGGCATATATCTTACTGATTTCAAATAGCACTAGTATATCATATATACTTGGTTCTGTTGCACAACCAAACTGCTGCAAACTAATTTTATTCCCAATGGGCCTGAGTTCTTAGAATTATAAATTTGACCTTTCTAACTGCAATTTTAGGAGAATGCCCAGACCTGAGACTGTTTACACGGCATGGCCCTATTCGTCTCGGAAAGTGTTTATGAGTTCAATTTGTAACAGCCACAGCGCAGAATATAAGTCGTGTTGCAATGCGGCAATGATTCATACATACTCCTAGCAGAATTTTCAGAGTAAAAAAGCATTACATAAGTCTAACACGGTATATTTGTGGAATTTTGGACTCACCATATTGACGATTCAATAATGCTGACACCCCTGATGTTTGATCAAATGTAGTCTCTTGAGGATGTTGATCTCCCAATGATTTCGTCAATGTACAAATTAAATGGGGTTCCTGCGTTCCTAAACAATCCGTGCTTAACATTTTATTCTTCCCTAATGTAGGCATTTGCAAAACGCATGTTGAAAGTACTGCGGTCAATGATTTGACCAACTGCTGAATATTTGACATCACTTGAAAAATTAGTCAAAGGTCAAACCAGTAAAACCTCTATAGGTTAATGAGGTTCTGGAGAGAACGTACTTAATTTGTATCTTCTTAAGAAATCTAGAATCGGCAATAACTTAACAACATTCACATTAATTTGGAGAATAGCCTCCTTTTCCAATGAACATCATATAGCAGATGGTTCTGAACTCTGAAGTAGTGTACTGCTTCCAGCTAGTTAGCAAAACTAATACAGTGACCATCCTTCACGCATTCATTCATCATGTCTATACCGCCACAACGAAGCAAGCAGCGCCTCGATCAACATCAAAAGGTTCTTCTTCCCCTCACAATCGCCCATCTTTTTGCCACGCTGGATTCATTCCGCTATACTTACAAGGACAAAAAAACTCTGAGCAGAAATAGTCAAACTACGCAATTTCACTGGAGAACACCTCGCAAGTTGTAGTAACAACTACCCCACGAAGACTACGTCAAAACGCGCATTTTTCTCTCGCATTCCAACTGCTGCCAGGCTTCCCAAACATTACGACCTGGTCAACTCGGCCCGAAATGTTCTTCCTTTCCCCCCACTTTTCCCAGCATCGAAGCCACAAATCATTCAAAATTAACATGAAAAAACACAAACACTTATTCCTAAATCAAAATCTACAGGAAGCGATAGCCAACAGTTTGAGGCGTCGTTTGAGCAGAGCTACACCGAAACCGCACAATCACACACACCGTACGCTCTTCGCTTCACGGAAACACACCGTACGCTCGCGAGTGTGGATTAGAGGTTCAGAGACGAACCGTGAGCTCTCGAAATCCACAAATCCTAATCCTAATTCGGCAGCGAGACCGAGACGAATCGGGACGAAGAAAAGCAGTGAATTAAGCATGGGGCGAAGCAGAAGTCGCAGGACATGGAGGAGGGAGGGAGGGAGAGACATGGCAGGAGAGGCACTCACCAAGCAGCTCGCGCTTTGGTCGCTCGCTTCTCTCTCCAAGTCGCCGTCGTCGAGGAAGTCAGAGAGGAGAGAGAAGGGAAGCAGGCGCGTAAAAGCAGGGGAGAGCGGCCGCGGAGCCCGCACCGTAGAATCTATACGCGCCCCCAAGCCTACCAAGCACCAAAGCCTCGTCCTGACAAGTAGGACGCGGTACTGGTCCCACATGGAAGTGTGCAGGTGGGCTGTAGCTCTGTACATTTGGCTCCCAAGTCTGAAGCCTGAATAATGTTGATGGTGAAGATGTGCACACGTGGACGGTGAGGATTCGTAGCTCATCGTTCCAGGCTGCGGAATGCCATGTCATTTGTGCGGCACTCCTCACTGACAACGTGGGCATGCTCAGTTCGGGCCCAGCTACGAGTGATACCATCTGGCAGTATATGTGTCACGTGTGATGTGTACGTTTCGAATACCAGGAACAGGCAGGGCATGCTAGTGCGCACCCGGGTACTCGTGATCTTCTGCGCCTCGCTTCTGGGTGCACGACTCGGGCGCCCGCTCCGGTAGAGCTGCGTACGGTCGGAATTGCGAATTCCACCGGTCGCGCGACGCGGCGGCGGCGTGGACGTGCGCCGGAGGCTCGGAGCTAGCTACGGTGTTGCGCAGATAATCCGACGGCCGATGCGAGGATGTGGAACGTCTGGCGGGCCCACTGATCTTTGGGTGATTTTTCAATTTGGCCTGGTATTAATTCTAGCTGCAGATTAGTACAAGCTATATATGTATTTTGATTAGAGAGACAAAGTTAAGGACAACACATGTGCGTCTGCCTCGCCAAGACCACACCATGCATGCAAAGGCCTTGAGAGATCGAGCACGACACTCGGTGCGTGCAACTCTTACTACTCCAGCGAGCAGTTGACTGAAGAAGGTGCACACGTGTATACACGCATAGAACTGGGCAGCTAATGTCCATGCTGATTGCCCATCACGGAAGGAACAAGATCTTGCAGGCTGTAGTCCGCGAGGCGGTGCTCCTGAAGTAGAGCCATCGGCCGCGCATCAGCTGGTGGCATGCTCGGCACGTACGTGTGCGCGTAGTCAAAGATCTGCTGCTGGCTCACCGCGCGGCCGGCGAGGTCGGGGCGGAAGCCAAGTGGGAGCGCCGGCGCCGGGAGCGAGTAGCCGTAGTTGGGCATGAGGACGCGCGCGCTCAGCCCCCTGTGGTTCACGGGGCTCGGGTGCGTGTGCTGCCCGTCGTACGTCGTGATCACCGTGGACGGGTCCGGCTGCGACCGCTCCACCCGCTTCTTCACCCCGCACCGCGGCGCCGTGCACCGGTAGTAGCTCCTGCGTTCAGATCAGTGCAGTGGCTTGCTCCTGTTAATTACGGCTGCCTGACCATGCATATGCTGCATGCACGAACGCTCATTTCTAAATTATGCCGGAGCATGGCACCACCATGATATATACGACATGATGTGCGTGGTTTTTAAGATAGCTGCAGCAAGCTAGAGGGAGAATTAAGATTGTGTAGTTCGGGCGCACGCACCTTGGATAAGAGCTGTTCTTGACGGGCTTCTGGCCGTACTTGCGCCACCGGTAGCCGTCCTCGAGGTGGTCGACCTCGCTCTTGGTCATGAACGCCACGCGGGGCTCTCGCGGCTTCTTCTCCCCTTTCTTCTTCGCTTTGCTCCTGCATGAAACATGGCCACAGCACAGTAAGGGGCTCTGAATGTGCATGCTACGAGAAAGAAGCATTCTTGTGCAGATGTGGCGCACGCTTCGTTTTGAGTCGTGAATCATCGATTAACCACTAGCTTTTGTATAGTCAGCAGTCAGCACGGATCATGACAAATACGAAATCAAAACTAAACAAGAGGAAAATTTCTGTTGGAATTAGAATAAGTCTAGCCTTGTTTGTTTGAAAAGGTGGGTAGCTAGCAAACCCTAAGTCCACACGCACGGTATGCAGCCAGAAAAGGATCTCTCTTCAGACCGAAAAGGCGTGTCCTGAAAAAGAATAGGTGCGGATCTGGCACTTCGAAACCAAATTCAATTCATTCCCTTTCCAGATCTAATTAAGCATGCATCATGCAATGCGATAAATGAGAAATTCGACAGGGAGTTGAACCAAGATTAAAATCCCAAAGTTACCTGCAATCCTGATCGGTTGATCCCTCATGATCGATCTCCTCTTCCTCCCTACCTTTCTTGCACCGGCGCGGCTCATCCTCTCCCGCCACCTCGCTGGACGATGACAGCACGGACGAGTTCGGCTTGATCGGCGCCGCACCGCCGGCCTGCAGATCATGACCGTCACGGCTCGCGTCTACCACCACCATTTCTTGCTTCACAGCAGCAACGCCCAACGGGCACGACGCGTCGAAGTGCCTAGCCAGCCCCACGGGGTCCAGGAAGCCTTGCAGGTAGTCCGTGATGCTGGAGGACGGCGTGAGCCCATCATCGCCACCGGCGCACGCCGATCTCTGGAAGAAGAGGTTGTCGACATCGTCGTGGTCGAAGGGGACGAAGTCAGCGGCAGGCTGATCCCCGTAGAGGCCATGATCTCCTCCTCCTGCTGCTCCGGACATAGAGTGCATGCGAGTCTGGGAGCAGAGATCAAGTGTGGAATGGAAGACAAGGAGAGGCGTTGCGTTGAGCTGAGCAAGTAGTCTTTGCCCCTTGGTAGCAAGAGAGGACGTAAGATGTGATACGACTGGCCTTTTGGGGATAAAACCTGTGTGCGCGTGCGTTGTATTAAGGGACTACCTACTGGCTAATCGATGTTTATGTTCGAGCCTTGTTCGACCAATTAATGCTTAATCTGATTGGCTTAAACAATGCTGAATTAAGATATTTTCTTGAGAGCACGAACAATAGTCTGTCTGTTCAGCAGTAAATTAATTAAGATATTTTCTTGAGAACATTATCTCTAAGACTTTTATCTTATCTAAAGATAGTATTATGGATAATATATCTAACAATAAATTATTCCTCTAACTATTTTATATTAACTTTATCGTAACTTCTTATATCACATCATCTCACTATTTGTGTTGGTTTACGAATTCAAATTATCTTTTATAAATAAGACAACATATTATTTCTCTTCACTTTCTCTCTTTATTTAATATAAAATTTTACTTATTTAATATAATTAGGAGGTAGTTGAGATGGTATCTTTAGACATGATATGAGCAGAATGCACTTATTCTTTTCATATTTTGCGTACGCGTGTATGTATACACCACGCACGTACGTTTCCAGCTAAGCATTTTTTTTGTCATGTGAAACGTGAATGCTTTTGGGTAGTACACCAGTACACTTTCTTTACTTACACGTGGATGGGAGATGGTACCTCTTGTCTGCTTTCGAACTCGACCTTTTGTGAAGGACAAATCTAGTTTCCTTGATTATTTATTTGAAATTTGAAGAATTTTTTTAGCACTGAACTTTGGAGAATTACAAACTGGAAACGTATCTGCAAGGTACGTACCATCCGCGCTTAGTTAAACGTAACGTTGGCCACTGGGTCAAATGAAGTTGGCAGAAGTCAGGCACTATACAGTGAGTTTTTCAAGGTATTTTACCTTTAAAAACTGCAATCAAAAGCTGAAAAAAAACACTGGAATAAACAATCAAACCTTCTAACAGGGCAAGATGGTTTATGTTTTATTTTCGTCCATTTTATTCTGATCACTCTATTAGTTGAAAAAAAATCAGTATATATTGAAAATCGGCGGCGAGCCATGTTGTACTCTCAGCGGTGGTCAAACTCGTTGCTTTGTCGCTTTTCTCTCTCAGCGGCCGGACCGCCGGAGTCTCAACACTTGCGGACGCCTGCCTCAGCCGTCTAGAGCGAGCAACAGTTCGGACACGTGTGAAGTCAGTTCCATGGCTTCGAGTGTTCTAATTAGCTTTGTCTTTCAGCTTCTGCTTAAAGAAACTAAGCGCTGGTTTGAGTACCGTGTCTTTCTCTAAGCCGTCAATCGGCCTTCGTGGTCTCCTCTTGATCCGTATCTTCTAAAAATATTCTTATCCAATAGCTGCTTTCAGTTATCGCTATTTTATTCTAACCTAAAACTAAAAGTTTGAGCTAAAAATCACGGGCCATTGATCGGCGGTAACGATACGCATTGGACGGTGTTTTTTTGGCACGTGAGGCGTCGATGCGTGTGCACACGGCGCACCGCGGCAGGCATGTAAGTTTACAGCCAGCTGAAGCACAAGAACCAAAAAACTTTGTGAGAGAAAGGGGTGGATCATACTACCTTCAGCTGCCTGTAAACTACTATATGAATGGGCTGATAAGTGAGTTGTAAGTGTCCATAAAGTCAGCTGAAGTCTGTATTATTAGCCTTGCTCTAACCATGTGTTTGGTTGCAAGGACTAGGTGGGACGGGATGGGATGGATCCGTTTTTGTAGGTGTTTGGATGAGAGACAAGCAGAGTCAAGGACATCCCACTAGGAATATAGACAAGCAGAGTCAAGGACATCCCACTAGGAATATTCCTTGTAGATCCGGGATCAGGCAATCCTCTTTTTTTCATGGGACAGAGTCATCCCACATGGGATAGAGTCATCCCACCTCTTTGTTTTTTTAAGTACTGTTTTGTTTAATTTTGTTTAAAAAAAACTCAAAGGCTTATGTGTAGAAACATATCAACAATAGTCTTCAATTTTTTTTAACAAAAAAAACTCAAATGCCACACATGTCCCACCTTCATCCTTCCATCCAAACAAAGGATGGGACAATTTCATCCCGCTTTATCCTTCCAACCAAACAAAAAACAGGGATGACTCTATCCCCCCAGCCAAATAAAAAATGGGATCATCCCATCCCAAAATCAGAGACAGGATCATCCCATCCCACCTTGACCCTAAACCAAACATAACCTAAGTGGGGATCCGAGGAAGGATAATTCGCACGCGCGGGAGCCTGTGTGAAATACAGATAGGACGATGGCAACCGGGACGGGGCCGATGCAGTGTTCGCGTCTGCGCGCGCTTGGGGATCGAGCAACGCGATCTACGCGAGTATATATATATATAGATCGCATGGATTGGATATATGCTCCTAGTGCGGTGGGCGGCGGTACTCCGTGCCAAATCTGATCCTCGTGTTTTTCGCGTGATTCTTGCCTTGCATCGGTTCCAGCGAAGAGAATAATCGTTTACAAGTGTTCGCCTCTGCCTTTTCTTCACCACAAGTGAGGATGCGCTTCCTGCAAGCATGGGATGGGAACGGGACACAAACTTTCAGCCTAGTTTGTTTTAACTTGCTTTCCTCCAACAAACAAATAAAACGATTTCTTCATCATTTGTTTTCTTTAACATGACTTATCATGATATCTTTTTAAATAGCTTATCGGCATTTGATTTATTCACATAAACTTATGTTATGACCAAAAGCCATCAACCGCAGCTAAAAACCATCACCTTGGATGGAAAAGGCTATTTTGGATATTTTGCTTGCACTGTGGATTGTACTCTAGAATTTACTTAGTGCCAGTCTCAAAAACGACGCAAGGGGGCTAACTAATAATAAAATAAAAACATAGACAACATAAATACCGAACCAAGAAAACATAGACCTTAGCAAAATATCAAAGACTACCATATAAATTAGAGCTAACAACATATTCCGATAGCAACGTTCTCTTATCAAAGATGGTTGAGATACTGTAATTCATATTGTATACACAAGAGCAGCACTATCAAACACAAAAACTGACTCTTGCAATCAAACAATGATATTTGCATATTTCTTTTCTAAGGGGCAACATGAGTGAAAGAGCAAATTCAAAGTTTTTAGATGTTTCACTTTTGGCAACCTACAGTAAATGAAGAAAATGAGCATTAACATCATGTACCAGACAACATGATATTATAGAATACAAACCGTGCATTTATATAAATCATAAATTGGAATTTGGAATGACATGACATGGGAAAGAAAGAAGAAGAGAGGAGAGGGAGAAGGAGAGGAGGAGATTCCGCTACTTCTGTGAGGTAAAAGTTTTGCTATGTTTTAATCAATTTTTTCGTGTTAAGTAAATAGTTTGCTTAGTGTAAAATTAGCATCGGTAGAAAATTATAGTTGTAGAAAAGAATAGTAAAACTTTGGTTAGATGAATTAATCCCATTAGGTAGGAAAGAATTAGTCCCGTTAGAGGAAAGATTAGACAGAAGACAGGAGGAAAAAAAACAAAATGGAGGAGAAACTGTAAATTCAAGCTCCATGAAGTTGGTTTTGGTGATAATGATAAATACAATTGTGAGATTAAATTTGTTTAACTATGATATTACCTAGTCTTATTTGGATGTGATAATGATAAATGGTTTTCGATAAAATAACAAATGCAATTGTGAGGCTAACATGTTTATTGATTATGATATTACTTAGTCTCACTTGTATGAAGAAGTGATAATCATGAAGGTATACATTCTACATTATATTTTTATGTCTTAATGCATTTCTTAGATCCAAAATATAAATTGAATCTCACCAATAGTCTAACTTGAATATGTGCATATGTCTTTATTATACATTCTTGTATGTACTCATTTAGAATGAGTTCACTCTATATTTTAAGGATTCATTAGTTTTGATTTATGTTCATCTTTCCACATATTAAGCATCTTTACTTGAAACATATCCTTTGAACATTATTTATATATATATATATATATGGGAACGTATCCAGTGCTAATGCACTATTCGGTGCTAACATGTGAACTCCGTTTGTGGACCATCGGATGTACCTCAAACGGCCTAGATTCTTGAAGGTGGAAGCACCCAATCCACTTATACATTTTTGCAGAAAAGTCCTTACCGGTTCACTCTTTTTTTCCTCCCCCGCCTCCCCGTTTCCCTCAGCGCGGCGCGGCGCCCCCTCGATCTTATCCGCTCCTCGCCGCACTCATCTCTCCCAATCCGCTCCCCTCCCTCTCCCCTCTCGCCGCACTCCTGCTTCGGCTCCCTCCCCGGTGGCTCCCTCCTCGGCCACCAGTGCCGCCCTCCGGCCCCCGGTGGCTCCCTCCTCGGCCCCCAGTTCCGCCCTCCGGCCCCCGGTGGCTCCCTCGGCCCCCAGTGCCGCCCTCCGGCCCCCGGCGCCGCTCCACCTTCTCGCCACGGTGCCGCCTCCCTCCACCACCGCCGACGGTGGAGCGACGCCGACCACCTTCCAGACCCAACTAGGGCTTGGCCGACGGTGCCGCCTCCCTCCACAACCGCTGCCCTCCTCCCGAAGACCCCGGCCGCCGGTGCCGCCCCGTCCTTTCCCCCGCCTCCCCGAGCCGCGACGACGCCCCCCTCCACCACCGCCGCCCTCCCCAATCTCTGTGCATCTACAGCCGAGGCAAAGGAGTAGCAACAAGTTCTCTTATGCAATTACATATAGCTTTTGTTCCTCTGTAGCTGTTGTTTGGTCTGGACCTGTGTGCTACAGGGTTGTTAGAATGCAATTACATATTGTGAGAATGCATATTCTGTAACTTGAGAATGTGGTATCCTTGTATCCTTGTCTATGAATAAATAACGTCTGGAATTTGTTGTCCATGTATTTGATTTCAAACTGAATGTGGTGAATGCATTTCTGAATTGATCGGATGATTGGACCGAGGAATTATGAGGTTTATTTTCGCTTGAATTGGAAGATTTGAGGAATTGTGTTGTAAGGTTGTTTTTATTTTTTGCATTCTCAGATTGTGTTGCAAGACTACCTGAATTGGTTGTGATGGTGTAAATGTGGATCATGTTCTCTGTAACTTCTGAGAATGCTAGGCAAGTTTTGGATCAGTTTTGAATGCAAACAAGAAACTTTTTGTGAGCTGCCAGCAAGTTCTGAGTATGTTCTCTGTAACTTCCAGGGCATTTTCTACATTTAATCTTCCAGAGCTGCCAGCAAGTTCTGAGTATATTGTCAGGTTCTCTGAGAATAGCAGTGTTGACAACCAGAAATCAGCAGCATCATGTAATCTGCCAGAAAAACTATCATGTAATTGTTGTGCTACATGTAACAGTCAAATGGAGATAAATATTTTTCATAATTGTTGTGCTTCCTTAGGTAATCCATGGCTAGTAGAACAACAAATTAAATTCAATCAGTGATACATGTTGTGAGGTTGTTGTTTCAATCAGTGATACTAAAGCAACCATTAAACCATTGAATCTACTAAGCCTGAGCATGCTTTTGTGTGTGTGAAAGCCACAGACTATGCAACTTGTGATTATGTTTTGTGATGTGTGTGAAAGCCAGAGACATTGCAACCTGATCAGACATTGCCCTGCATGTTTCTTCCATGTCACTCCCTACATGAGGGACCAAAACAACATTATCTAAATTAAAAAGTTGCACTGGAGCAAAGGGCAAACTGAAGCTTTGATGCATTGATCCTCCCACAAATTCAACTTGTTGGCCTATGCTTATCAGGTCAAGAGAAGAGCATACACAAACATTCAGCATCTCAGTATACAATTTGTTGAACAAAACCAGTCAAGATTTTCACAGTATACATTCAAAATCGGAATACACATTGCACAACCCAAACATTCAGAATCTCAATATAATTTTAGAATCTCGGTATACAATTTGTTGAACAAAAATAGTCAAGATTTTCACAGTACACATTCAGAATCTGAATACACATTGCACCCAAACATTCAATCTCAGTATACATTTACCATGATTTACAAGATATTCATTCATGGTGCCAGGGAGGGAGATGGTGTGCAGCGTAGGGGCCGGGGGGCGTCGCCAAGGGCCGGGGAGGGTGCCGCCAGGGGGGCAGTGGGGGGCCGGGGAGGGAACCGGCCGGGGGAGCGCCGAGGGATCGGGGAGGGCGGCGGTGGTGGAGGGGGGCGTCGTCGCGGCTCGGGAGGCGGGGGAAAGGACGGTGCGGCATCGGCGGCCGGGGTCTTCGGGAGGAGGGCGGCGGTTGTGGAGGGAGGCGGCACCGTCGGCCCAAGCCCTAGATGGGTCTGGAAGGTGGTCGGCGCCGCTCCACCGTCGGCGGTGGTGGAGGGAGGCGGCACCGTCGGCAGAGGCAGCGCGGGGGCGAGAAGGTGGAGCGGCGCCGGGGGCCGGAGGGCGGCACTGGGGGCCGAGGGAGCCACCGGGGGCCGGAGGGCGGAACTGGGGGCCGAGGAGGGAGCCACCGGGGGCCGCAGGGCGGCACTGGGGGCCGAGGAGGGAGCCACCGGGGAGCGAGCCGAAGCAGGAGTGCGGCGAGAGGGGAGTGGGAGGGGAGCGGATTGGGAGAGATGAGTGCGGCGAGGAGCGGATAAGATCGAGGGGGCGCCGCGCCGCGCCGAGGGAAACGGGGAGGCGGGGGAGGAAAAAAAAGAGTGAACCGGTAAGGACTTTTCTGCAAAAATGTATAAGTGGATTGGGTGCTTCCACCTTCAAGAATCTAGGCCGTTTGAGGTACATCCGATGATCCACAAACGGAGTTCACATGTTAGCGCCGAATAGTGCATTAGCACTGGATACGTTCCCTATATATATATATATATATATATATATATATATATATATATATATATATATATGACACTGAAATGGGGCACCAGCCATGGTGTCTAGGCACCAAGCCTCCTTGCCTTTGGATTGTTTTTAGATGCGTACTAGTGCAATGGTATATAATATATCATGCATGATAAGTCAATTATGGATGAAAAGTCTCAATCACACTAGCACACTATTGTCTTCCCTTTCATTTAAAAACAACTTACAAATAAGATTTGATAAATATTACCTATATACAACAATTGCCATTACCCCACGCACGGAGGCTGCGCATCTCTTTAGGCCTTTTTCGCGGAAATGACACGCATCGCCAACCAGTTGATCCACGGTCGAGGGGGCAATTGCACAAAAATAGGTGGATTTTCAGTCACATAACGGTTGGATGATAGGAGGTCCACTCGCTCAATTGCTGGGCGACAGGGTCCAGTCGCCGGACTATTGGGCGACTGCATTCTGTCGTCCAACGGTCGGACAACTGCTTGCGTGTTACTCGGTCGTTAGGCTACAGGGTCCAGTCACCTAACCGTTGTGCGATTGGAGACTATTTTCATAAAAATTAAAACGTATGTATATTTTTGTATTTTTGAATAAAAATAGATTATTAAAAAAATTCGTCTCAAAAATCCCAAAAAAGCCACCACTCGATCGGTCGTTCCCTTCCCAAAACAAAAGGGCCGGCCGCCTCTTCTACCACTACCGCCATCTTCTCAGCTCCCACGCCTCGCCGCCGGCCGCCGCGCGGCGAAGCTGCCGGCGATGGCGACGACGGGTGGTGCACCGAGGGCGCATACGTTCCGGGACCTCGCAGAGGAGGGGAAGCAGCGGGCCGTACTGCTCCTCGTCTTCGCCTTCGGGCTCGCCTTCCTCATGTCCCGTGAGTTCTCCCAAACCCTAAGATACTACTTACCTGCTGGTAGCTTCGCTCTCCGATGGGATACGCGTCGGTAATTTTTTTCGATGCATTGCTCGGCCATTAGTGCCGTGATTTGGGTTTATGTTGGTTGCTACTTCCAAAGTTCCAATACATCTGAATGGAACTACGCGTTTCGGGTAATTAGCCGGCCTAGACATGGGAGTGCTAATTTTGCATTGTTTTCTACCCATCTGTGGAGTAGTGAGGTGAGTTTGTTCTAGTAGTGTTGTAATTTATTGTATTAGGCAGTTGATGCATTAGACTAGACTTGGCTCTGAGTAGGTTGTTTTCATGTTAGACGATTGGTGCCTTCTCCAGGGCATAAAAAAATTTTGTGCTCATTGTTCATTCAATCTGTTTATCAGTGGTAGTATGTTGTCACCTGGTGCTATTTGTTATTTTTTTTTTGCATACAGTAGAAGTTATATTTACAATTGATGGAATTTGTAGTGAAAGTGTAGACTGTAGAGTATTAATCATAGCTGAATCATATCCTAGACTGCATGATGGAGCCTAGAGACAAGATAAGCACTAAGCATGTCAGTTTGATGGTGGATTTACATATGTCCAGCAATTTTAAAATGTGGTTCTGTGAGAGTTGAAAAAAAACTACATTTTGACGCAAAATTGTATTGCAGTCACAAGATCTATGTTTATTTAACCTTCTACTAAAATAATGTTCTTTGCTCATGTTTTTGCTAATTGACCGATTTTCTCCATTGCAGTGACAAGCTCTTCAGTTTGGATTAACTTGCCATTTGCCACAGCTTTGATTGTTTTATTTCGCTACATATCACTCGACTACAACTTCCGTAGAAAGAGCACAACTACCACAGATCACAGTGCCAGTCGTCCACTTGTTAAAACAAAAAGTATTGAATTAAATAAAATCCCCCCTACTCAAAAGGATGGAAAGTCAGATTGGAGGAGTAAGGTGAATTCACCTCCAGTTGAAGATGCATTTGAACAGTTCACAAGGCACCTTATCACAGAGTGGATAACAGATTTGTGGTACTCCCGTGTAACACCTGACAAGCAAGGTCCAGAGGAACTCATTAACATAGTTAATACGGTCCTTGGAGAGATTTCAGTTCGAGCAAGAAACATTAACCTTATCACCCTGCTAACCAGGTTTTTAAAAACATTGTTTTATCATAAAGTACATAAACAATGTACCTTTTCAGAACATTGGGTGCCGTGTAGTGAAACCTTCCCTACCTTTTTCAGGCATCTGATTGATCTTATATGCAATAATTTGGAGCTTTATCATTTCTGTCAAGCCAAGATTGGAAAGGAGAAGTTTGTTAACCTTTCGACAGAGCGTCGTGATGCTGAACTGAAACTGACCCTTATAGACGAAAACAAGTTGCATCCGGCTTTATTTTCAACCAGTGCTGAATACAAGGTAAGAATGAGTGGATGGTGAAGATATCAGTTATTGCTTATAGTAAGTTATTTGTTGCCATTTGCCAAATATCCAGGATGAGGTGGGCAATTTGATGATCCACTATGTTTGGAATTTAGAATACCATGAACGCTCCCCAATTTTCTCTTTAGTGCACCATAAGATTCGTGTGTTTTTCCCTTCAAATGTACATGTGTTATCTATGCATGAGATAAGTTGAGTGCTGCTAGGTCAACACATATTTAACAATACCTAACTGAATGATAAGCATTTTTGGTAATTTCTTACATAAATTGTCTGTGAGATATGGCATATTACACTAATCACTTTGATAACATGCACTAGCTCATAGTTCATATCTTAATTTAACACTTACATAAGATTGTGGTGAGTTGAACATTTAATAATATCGTTGATCTTGTGACCGTGTATCTGTGTAAGCATCAAAGTTCATCTGATATATAGTATATGTTTCTTTTTTTTCTTCCAGGTCTTACAAAGTCTTGCTGATGGGTTAATCTCAATCACAGGAAAATCTCAGGATCTACAGTGCTCTTTCTTCCGATGTACTGCGCGAGAACTTCTTGCATGTGCAGTTATGAGACCTGTCATGAACTTAGCAAATCCAAGGTAGTAACATACCACGCCTGGTTTACTTTGTATAATATTTTTCGACTGTCGTCATATTGAGATGTAAAATTTGCAGGTTTATAAATGAAAGGATTGAATCTCTGGCTCTTTCTCGTGCCAATAAAGCAGAGAAAGGAGTTGCAGAATCCTTGGAGGATGTCACAATGGTTAAGCAAATGGAACCTCCTATGCCCTCTGTAGATGAACTTTCTGCACTAATGGATCGCTCAAGTCCAGGGGTTGAACTTGTGCGATTTAGTCAGGGTCAGTCCAAAACTGCATCAGATGTGCAACTCAGTAAAACTAAAAATCCATCTAGTCTCAACCCAAAACCCCCTAATTCTTTTTTGATCAATAGTTCACATCCTCTTGAGTCAAACAGTTTATCTTCCACTTCCCACATTCACTCGGATACTGGTGTTTCATTACATTCCCAAAATAGTGACAGGGAAATTACAGAGAGTTATGGAGGAGAGCGGGGACAGACCTTGGATATCAGCTCCCAACAAAAAAATCAAGCTCTAGCACTTGAGCACCTAGAGAATATGTGGACAAAAGGTAAGAATTACAAATTAGAAAATGCAAAACATGTTGTGAAAGTACCTGTCAGATCTTCTTCTCTAGGCACCACTTCTTCAGTGCAGCAGTCAGTTCCCTACAACACTTCAATTCGTCATCATCCTAGTGTTCCACAAAGGCAAACAGCTTTGTCTCATTCTGAGGACCAGCATTTGATAAAACAGTCAATTACACCTGCATATTCAAATGGCACTAATCACCTGCCAAAAAGTTTATCCGGAGAAATGGCAGAGCATACCAGCCAAGAGGACTTCGGAGTGGACAGTGAGAGTTCATATGCCACTGAGGATGATGAAAGTAACAATGTGACTGGCCTTGATTCACCGGTAACCAGAGTTTGGGATAGCAAAAGTAAAGGAAATGCCACCTCATCACATATACATCATCCACTTGAATCTTCTGGTTTCCATAGAGCAAAGAAGAATAGAAGTCATGTGGACAAGTTGAAAATGTTGAGAACATCTTCAGGAAGAAAAAGGTCAAGGTCAAATGCTCAAAAGACTCCCGTCTGGCACGAGGTGGAGAGATTATCTTTCTTGGTGGGGGATGATTTAGGCATACTGCATGCATCAGCAAATGATACAAGGACAGATGGACTATATGATGATACCAAAGTGGAAAGTATGGCTAGGATATTTAGTGGTGCAAATGCGTCATCTTTGTCACTGGCATCAACTGAATCTTCTTATTCATCAAATTATTCTGCCACTAATGTGTTGGAAGACTCTTATTTAAAGTTAAGATGTGAGGTATCATATTTTCCTGAATTTACTTTGACCCGGATAACTAGTGGTGGTGCATATCTTTATTAGATTTTTTTATTCAGGTGGTAGGAGCTAGCATCGTCAAAAGTGGATCTGGTATGTTTGCTGTGTATTCTGTTTCCGTGACCGATGCCAATGGTAATAGTTGGTCCATCAAGAGGAGGTGATTATGTTATAGTCTTTCCCTGCTTATATGAGCTGCAACAGATATGATACCTATGATTATTCAAATATGATAGTATTACTTTCTAAGTTATTGCTCCCTGTGGTTATTGTGTACTTTAATTAGGTTTCGTCATTTTGAAGAGCTGCATCGGCGTCTGAAAGAATATCCTCAATACAGTCTACACTTGCCTCCGAAGCATTTCCTCTCATCAGGGTTAGAGGTTCCTGTTGTTCGAGAGAGATGCAAATTGCTTGACATATATCTAAAGGTGTACTTCTTGTGCTATTTGAAGAGACTCAAGTTAATTTGTCACCATCTCCATATTTCGCTAAAGCTTAAGTTTAGGCGTTGAGATGTCTAATCAAGAATTCATTTCTTGGAACATACTTAGTTGGAGTCATACTTTAAGATCAGCTTCATTCGAGGCTAAAATGGTGCTAAGCATCTTGCAAGCAACAGAATTTTTTCGTAGTTTTGGCTTAGGAAGTATAGAGGGTGATATGCTTCTTAGAATTCTCTCAAGACAGATGAACAGGCTTGCAAGCATCAATGTTCATTGTGTGCACAGCTAACTGCCATCTTCATCCATGTAAATTTATTGGCTTATTCTATATTTGGTTAACATCAGTGAGCTTCGTTTTCTGTTCAGCTGTTGCTATATGGTAGTCTAACCTTGAAGTTAGCATTTTATCTTTTGTAATGTTTGGTTCTCAGTGTTTCGTTATCTGTGGACATAACACATGCTTGTGAATTTGGCTGTTTTGGCTAAAAAAAACTTTTTAGTCATACGATAACTCTACCTGTTGATTCTACAGAAACTTCTCCAGATTCCCACTGTTTCAAGCTGTATAGAAGTCTGGGATTTTCTAAGTGTTGATTCACAGGTTAGTGTTTTCTTAAATCTTATCACACTCAACCTTTTTAAAACTGGTATATAATAACTTGGTAAAATGTCCTAATTGCAGACGCACGTCTTCTCAGATACTCTCGCAGTTATCCAGACACTGTCAGGTGAGTAATACCCTTTAAATTGAGTAGCTAGTTGCTCTTTATTAAATCCCTGTGGCCTGTGCATTATCATGCTATTTAATGCTCACTTCCTGATATCATGCAGTCAATTTAGATGAAAGATTGAATGAGAAGGATGCAAAACCATTGAATTCTGCCGAAGCTTGGAATGGAAATTTGGTCTCTACAGGACAACACTTATGTGGATGTAAAGATGATACCATGCAGAAGGATAGGGACTTCGCTCCTGTTGATGGTTTGAGATCGAGGAAAGGGAATGTGAAACAGAATTTAGGAAATGATGTTAGCTACACAAGTGCCAATCTTTATCAAGAAAACTCTGGAAGTGATCCTGAACAGAATGATCACTTGTTTTTAATGAATTCAGGAAATCCTAATATAATGCCATCAAATGAAACTGATTACACATCTCAAATTTTGGAATCTGATGGATACTCAGAAACTCCCAATGAAGTAAGTTCTAATTATTTCTACAAACTTTTACTACTAAGATATCAATTTTGCTTGAGCTATATTTCTCGTTTGGACACTCTTTTGTTTCTCCTTTTCTTTTTTTTGTTGTTTTACTTTGGTTGCATGTTATGCAGCAGCTCCCTGACTGATAACTTCAAACCTACTTTAATGCAGTGGATGGCCCCAAATCTTAGTGTCCCCTTATTTCATCTGGTTGATGTAGTTTTTCAGCTCCAAGATGGTGGCTGGATCAGGTGAGTTAATTCTACACCCATCCTTATGATTTCTAACATTTCGCATCTGTAACTTCCGTATTTGCACTTGTAGAATGAACCCGAATTGAGATTTATCCCTAGTAAGTAATAACCTTATTTATTTATTTTTGTAGGCGTCAAGCATTTTGGGTAGCAAAGCAAATACTGCAATTGGGAATGGGAGACACATTCGATGACTGGCTTGTCGAGAAAATTCAGTTACTTAGAAAGGGGAGGATAATTGCTTTTGCAGTTAAGCGTGTTGAACAAGTAAGTCTCGTATGATATCCTTAGCAAAGCAGATAATTGCTTTTGCAGTTAAGCGTGTTGAACAAGCAAGTCTCATATGATATCCTTAGCAAAGCAGGTGCTAAGTGCAACCAACAATTTAGAAAGGGAGCTGTTTCCTTGATGCAAATAGAGAAATTCTCATGAGCAAATCTTTGGTCAGGATTGCCCCCTAATTTAGGCTGCATGGTTTTAATTTTCATTATGCACAGATACTCTGGCCAGATGGAATTTTCATGACAAAGCATCCTAAGAGAAAAGCAGCGGCACCTTCGCCTGGACCCCAGAATAATGGCATGACAAACTATCTGACTGATGAACAACGCCTAGAAGCTGCTCATCGTGCAAATTTTGCCCGTGAATTGATAATAGGTGAACTTTATACTTGATATATTCTATGGGTGATGCTAGTCTGCTAGACCATTTTATTGGGTTAAATATATTGCTTTCCCTTTTACTTTTCTTTCATTGTTTGTAGAGGTGTAATGATTCCCTTCTAACGGACTTTGTTGCCTGAATGATTTGTGACCAGCACAGTCTTCAGAGTTCTTCTGTTAGCTTTCATTACCATCTTTCTGTTTTATCTGCACAGATAAAGCACCACCTGCACTAGTGAGTCTGGTTGGTCGAAAGGAGTACGAAAGATGTGCTCAGGATATCTACTTCTTTCTTCAGGTAAATGTTCCTGGAGGATTCAGTTCATACTGAATGCAAATTTACCATTTTATTCAGCATTCTGCATATTGTCGGTTCTATTTCCACGAAAGCTCCTAAGGCTCTTCCACAGAACACACTGGAAACCTCACCCTTTTGCCATAAACATTGCTTAAGTAGCTAAGATAAACCATCCTCCAAATCAGTCTCATATTCTCATTGTTGTGTGTTGACCCTTGTGTTGGAAAGGCAGCATATCAGCACGTTTTGCAGTTTGCACAAATTCATACTTCCTCTCTCTATCTAAATTTATAGGACGTATTTTTTTAATGGTCTAGTCTATAAATATAGAGTGTATTTTATATTTCAATATAAAATTAGTGTTACGTTCTCTTTATACCTCTAATAAATATGCAGCTTTATTTGTTATTGTCCATATGTATGCATTGCATATAGTGCTTAGAGATAATAATAATTATGGGTAATCTAGCTATTTTCACTATCTCCTTGATCTATGTGCTAAAAGGAAATATGCTTTATAAACTTAGACGGAGGGAGTACATTATAACATATCAATTTGTACAAAACAACATTAAGATAAAAGAAATAGTAGCAGCAGCAACTACATGATCCTTAACTGATATTTACAATTGGTTTTCCATACAGTCCACAGTTTGTTTGAAGCAACTAGCATTTGAACTTCTAGAGCTCCTTGTTCTAGCTGCATTTCCAGAGTTGGATGACACACTGAGGAAGTGGCATGAAGATAAACAGCAGTCTGTGCCCTGAAATGATTTTTTGCGATGAACGAGTCATGGAGCAGCGTTTCAGACACGTGTTGTCGTTCCAGAATACTGATCCATTCAGCTGTAAATAAGGTGATTTCAGAAGTCCTGCTGTTTTGACATCCCAGTTAATATGGAGACGGCTTTGTGCAGTGTGAATACGATCTGTTAGCAACTTGTGAGAATGGTCCCTTTTTCCCCTTGGACCATACTAGGCCGGTTTTGTGTTGGACGGACTGGTGTCCTTTTTTCCCCCCGTAGGGTTTGGTATACATAATGCAGCCTGAAAGGAAAGAGATTGGTACAGCAATTTTCTTGTAGCGTAGGATATCTGTACTCTTTGTTAGCGTCTGTAAATCATTTTGGTGATACACCCTACTTATGTAACTCTGCACGATGATCAATGAAGATAAGAGTGGAAGGAGGAATTCCTCAGTTCCTGGTTGTTAGTAACATCTCTATCTGAGATCAATGAAGATAAGGAGCTTATGGCGGCTTGCTGGATCTTTGTAATGTGCTGCGTTGAGTCACGTCAGTAGCATTTGTTCTGAGATGAATTGTAACACCCCGGCCCTTCACATGGCCCAAGATACTATCTCTACACACTTACCATTTTAAAGGTGTTGTTAATCTAACTTTTAGCAGCACCTCTACTATTTTTTTCTTTATGATTACCCATAGGGAGAAAACAACAAATAAATATAAGATAATTGCAAAGCCAACTAACTTCATATTGCACAAACCAAAACATAAATAGACTCTAATCTCCACAACCATGGAGGCCCACCACCACAGCTTGCAAGTAAACTAAACCAAACCAAACGGCGAGCCACAAAAGACTTAGCACTAGATTAAACATAAAAGCTTAGTGTAAGACTAAACTATTATTTCATATGTGCAATGCCAAAAAGACTATTCCCATTCCATGCATATCGCCATCATTCATCTAAAAACAATGATAAAACAAGGGTGGGTCCGATGACCCAGCAAACACGATAAAACAGTAACATTACTTTAGTAATTCAATCGATTTTGCGAACTGTAAGCTGTAAATCAACTCTATGACTGTAAATTGTAAATTAAGTCTGTAACGATAAACTGTAAATCTATTCTATGTCTGTAAATTGTAAATCAATTCTACGATTGTGAACTGTAAATCAAATCTATAACTGTATCACTTTCTCTGTCACTTTTATGCAATACAGTATCATGCAATGCATCTGTAATGCATCTGTAACTGTAGCTTATACCGGTATAGCGGAGGGTACACCTGTCGATGTCACCCTCTCCCTCCATCCTGTGGAGGTGCCTATCTCTGTAGGTCTTATTCAAGAGCACTCCGGACTAGTCATAAGACTTTCTCACCAACCTGACTCTTATACATTTTGCATGATGCAACATGCTTCAAATGTGGATGTCTAATTATAAGATGTACTCATCAAGTTATGATTAGCACATAATCAAATGCATCATCTCATAAATACTGTAAATCATGGTATGGTAACATGAATAACAAACATTCACCACGGTTTACTATTCTACAATGCACTTACCTGTTAACTTGGTGGACGGTGCGTGGACGGCACCAGACTTGAACCACCACTTGAACAAACATTAACTATTTCAATTCATTGCTAATGCAATACATTCATATACGAGCAAATGACATCGCTCTAACGTCCAACCCGACATAACCAAGTCCTGTACCACCGGGCAAATTGCCATTGTCCCTGCGCTTAACCAATCTGTAAAATTAGCGATTTCATTATTTATACTCGCTGATCGAATTCTGCACATCTAATCTCACTTTAATCGATCACACTATTAAACCTCAATTTATTCTCTCCTCCTCCCTTTCCTACCACGGATCAACCAGATCAACAGTGGCAGCGCCGATTTCGCCGTTCAGGCATTCATTTTAATAAATGATATCTTAATGGCCATACGAATCAATTCTAATTATCGGCATATTAAGATATGCACGACTCGGCAAAATAAGCAAGGAGAAGGATTTTTGAGGCGTTACCCTGGCCCCAAACGACTGGATCGGGGCACTATCTTCCTTTCCTTAGCCGGATTTGATAGATCTGGCAACGGGTCAGACTTTCTTTTTTTCTTCTTTTTCTTCCTTCCCTCTTTTCTTCTCTTTCTCTTCTTTTTTTCCTTTCCCTTTTTCTGTTCGGTGCTCGCTTTCCTCTTCCTTTTTCCTTCACGCTGACGCCCCTTCTTCCTTTCTTTTCTTCACTCCACCGATGGCAAGCGGCGGTGCCGACAGTAACAAGGGAGGCGAGGCGCGACCGAAGGAGCAGCACGAGGGTAGGCGGCGGTGACCCACACGAGCGGCAGCAGCGCTGGGCAAAGACGACGCATCGGCTGTAAGGGACGGGGATGGCAACGGCGAGCAACAGCGGCTGCCGGAGGGCGACGAGTAACGGCGCCGGGGGCTGGCGAGCGGCAACAGCAGCGCAAGGGGGAGCAGCAGCACCCAGGTGAGCATGGAGGAGAAGCCAAAATGGCTTTTGCCTCCTCCTCCACCTGACTTTTCTCTCTTATAGGGCTATATGTGAACTCGGCTGGGCCAAATACGGCTCAGGTATTACATGAATACTTCGTTTGGAGCACGAGCATCAACCTATTTGCAGTGTTACTCTTTACGTGCTGTGGCCTGCCAGTTTGTTACGTACGCACATGCCCTGTGATTGTTCTCTGAACCTTATTAATTTCCCCGTCCCTGCCAACAACCCTGTGCAACATTTTGGTTGGATTCTCCCGCTCGTTCTGAACCGGCAGGCGGCGGCGGCGGCGGCGGCGGCAGTAGCCAAAGCAGCCAATAATCCTCTCGCTCAATATACTCCGTTGGTCCCGGAGTGCACTGCACGCATACATGAGCATGACTGTCGCAGTACTGATAGGGAGGGTAAGCATACAACGGAAGGCGACTGTCCAGTAGGCCAGCGTTGCTCCAAACAGGGCCTGTGACGGTGCAGTGGCGAAGCAACGTACGGCTGCTGCCACCCATCTCTTCTTTGGTTCTTGCACAGGAAAACAACGCGACCCCAGATTCTCTCTCCCCTGCGCTAGCTGCTCACAATTTGCCGCTGCGTAGCACGTACTACGTACCATATATCCAACCCTTGCGATTCTTCTGCAGCCGGGGCAGCCTAGTGGCATCTGATCCAAGACATCAAGCATGTACCACATGACATGAGCCCCGTGAAGGAAGGTGACGCTGGCTCGCGTCAACCTGTCCTTGGTTCTTGGACATTGATTGTCGATTGACACGTACATTTGAATCCTGCACAAGGCTACTACTAACTTTTTTTTGCAGGGAACTGTAGGCTCTCACCTAGTCACCTGTTGGCTGTTGCTTTCTTGGTGTTGGTTTTCGCTTGCTTGGATTTAGCTCTGGATCGATGCGCGTGAGGATGTCTTGGCCTGTAACCGCGCGAGGTCATTGAAGAAGACACTAGCGCAAATGATGCGCTAATAATCAATCTCTTTGCCTCAGTGCTACTGCATTGGAATTTGGAAGCTTGCATCGTGTGGATACAGAGTTTGCGATGAGAAGGGTTACCAGTTGCATTGATGGGAGAGTAAACATTGGGCCGTTGGGTCTGTGTCATTCTAATTACCACTCAGTTTTGTTTGAAATCAAAGCGAGGGAGGCGGTATGGGGAACAGGCAGCTTGGTGTAGGTGAATGTCCGTTTGTGTTTGGTGTGATGTCCTCTGCTGAATAGGAAACACATTCAGGTCAGAGGGTGCAATTCGGCGGCATGTTAATCAGAGGGAGACTCGTAGATGCTGGCCTCCCGTGAATTGATAGAGTAGTTTTCTGACTAAACCAGCGAAGCCGAAGACAAAAGTTTAGCGCATACGCCAACGTTCACCGACCGATCTGGCGCATGCTTTGTGAAGTTCAGGCGGCTCTGCGCGTACAAAAAACTTAAAAACATGTGCTGTATGGTGTGACAGCTTCAGCACGAGGCTTGTGATGCTCAATTAGCTAGCAGCCATCCTCTCAGCTAGTCGAAACCGCTACTCATATACAGTCAACTAAAATTTTTTATCTCTCAATTATTTAAAGTTATATTCTCAGTCACCTAAAGTTACAGTATATTAATTCCTCCTCCTGAAGTTACACTCTTGCAATGTATTGATTCTCCCTTTTTAAAATTATACTCTTAATCATCTAAAATTACAGTGTAAAAAAATAACTAAAAATAAAGAAAAAAAAACAGTCATTTTGGAATAACCACTCCCTACACATAAATATCACTCGTTCTGCCTGCGCGGGACTACGTAACGCTGGACTGTAGTGCGGTGCGGTTATTCTCGCACGTCTGCACAGACGTACGCGGCAATATAATGCGGCATCGCGGTGAAGTGAATAAAAATGTCGTGGCAGCTGCAAAAGCTTAGCTAGGCCGGCCCGGTGCAAGAGCAACGGAGAATCAGGATGGCGCTAGCCCAGTATTGCACATACTGGGTACGTACGTACGTAGCATAGCAGTAGGGCCGGCTGTCTGAGTCTAGTAAGTACTAGCTAAGTACATAACATGGTAACAGTGAGTGTGTGTTAATAATGGTAGGCACCACGCAATCATACGTACATACATACATAGACAGAAGACATGTCCCGTTCCAAAGCCAGCAAGCTAGCAGCACTCGACGACACCTGTAGCTTCTCACTCCTAAGTAAGTCCTATTCCTATCCTCCGCCGAGACGATCGCGATCTCATCGCTCAACTATTTTAAGCCGTCCCACCACGCTGTCTACGACCTAAACAAGCAGTTGCCGATACATCGTTTTATCGGCAGGCGCTGCTGCTTCTTCTTCTACTCTACTTACCAATTAAGCTGCAGGCCAACGCAAAGGAGCTAGCTAGACACGCGCTTGTGCATCCCTTCATGGACAAGAGCCGGCACCACAAGGCCGGTCGAGACGGCGTCGGCGTCGGCGGCAGGCTAAAGCAGCGGCTCGCGCAGATCCTTCTCCATTCCTCCTGCACCACCACCTCGGCCACCGCCTTCGTCAGCCTCGCCAAGACCAATGCCGCGCAGGCCACCAGCTCACGCCAAGAACAACTCCCCGCCGCCGGCCCCCGTTCCCATGAACCGAGGCCCAAGATCGATGGCAGCCGCCGGCGTCGGCGCCAGCGCAGCTCTCGGGCTCTTGTGCAGATCTCCATCGACTGCTCCGGCGTCGGCGCCGTCGGCACCACCAATGCCCGCCGCTCCGCCTGTTCAGTCGGCGCCGCGTTCCTACCTTCGCCGATGCCAGCCAAGGACGTCAATGCAGTCAGGAGCAAGGCTCGCAACGGAAACGGCAATAAGCCGCGCTCTCCGTCGTACAGCTGCTCGTCCTCCACCGTCACCGGCGACGAGCTTGCGCCGTTCAGCAGCGAATGGGAGAGGGGCGAAGAGGAGGAGGCCGAGACGAGGTCGACGCTCTTCTCCTCCCTCAGCTTCTCCTCCGACTCCACCTCGGACTTGTACAACACCACCGGTGACAATAGCACCAGGTCAAAGCACTACAAGAACACGCCTCGCCGCGCGCCGAGAGGCGCCAAGCTTGCCGACACGTTCCGGCCGGTGGTGTCCGCGCAGGCGGCGTCTAACCACGACAAGGTCGACGTGGACAAGGACGGCAGCGTCGTGGGCGCGGCGGGAAGCATGGCGGTGGTGAAGCGGTCGCACAACCCGTACGCGGACTTCCGGAGCTCGATGGTGGAGATGGTCGTCGAACGGCGCATCTACGGCGCCGACGCCATGGGCGAGCTCCTGGTGTCGTACCTGTCCCTCAACTCGCCGCGCCACCACCCGGCCATCCTCGCCGCCTTCGAGGACGTCTGGGAAGCCGTCTTCTTCGACAAGGATCGTTAGCTTAAATCAATGCGTTGTAAGACATGTATAGCTAGCTAGCATGTTTTTCCATGCATCAATGTCTTGCGGAATGTGTAGTGATTGTTGGTTTCAAGCCTAGGATCGCTGCTCAATCCATGGAGAAAATTAGAAGATATCTCAAGAAAAAAAACACTCACTCGGGAGGTGGACTGAGTAGACAAAAACACAGAGGACACAAATCAGAGTCTGGACGCAACTCTCTGAAAGTTTTCAGAACAGGGAGTGACTATTGCACAGGCGACTGAAATTTTTTTATCTTTCAGTCACCTGAAGTTACACTCTGAATCAACTAAAGTTGCAGCTGTTTTTTTGGCGGGGGGCTGCAATTTCAGTTGATTGAGAGTGCAATTTCAGGTGACTGAAAGATAAAAAAATTTCAGTCGCCTGTGCAATAGCAAAACTGTTCTGAATATTGCCGGACTGGACACAGTACACCTGGATAAAACAGAAACTGAACTTCAAAAATTTGCTTAACTCGACTGATTACACGGGTATTTAAAGTATTCTAAACATCCAACTAACTTCCTAACTAGACTCTCGAAACTCTGCAATACCTGCCGTGATCCTTGCAATTCGGACATGCAGATCTCAACTGCAATTTTATTCTGACCGAGTGCAGCCAACGGCAACTTGTAGCTTCGGACTCACGTAGGTTTGGGCAGGCTTCAGACCTTTTCTCTGTGTAGCGTCTGGTCATCCGGCAAAGTCTTGATTATTTCCAACAGTGATGGTGCCATTAACTACTAGTTAGCTAGCCTTGTTAAGTTGTTCTATTTTCTATGGGTCAAGACAAGTATGCTAGCTCGTTGAGCTGTTGCCATGATGTGTACAGAGATTGAATTCGTCGATGTTTTTATAGAAGTGCCAACATTCGACTATTATTTTAGAGAGAAATTGGTTAAATTTCATATCATTTGATTTGCATCAAGATTCGTGCTTTCGCCTACCTCCATCTCCATCTCTGGTGAGGATCCGGCAAGGCTCCTCGTCATCTTCTTCTCTGGCCATCACCGGCTGCGTCTTTAACGGAGGCACCGAGTTAGGTTAGGGTTGAGATTCATCAGTAGCCATCAGATTTAGAGAGACGCCGGGGTGGCGGTGGACCGACAGCGGGCGACGACGGTGGTGGCGCGTCAAGGCGACGGTGAGGCCGCCTCTGCCGTGGGATTGGTGGAGGCAGCGGGGGCATCAAGAGCCGACAAGTAATTAGGAGGCAGTGGGTTGAGCAAGCAAATTTGATGGCGGTAGCTGTCAAAGACAGGGAAGAAGGGCGGCGACGGTGAGGCCGCCTTTGCCGTGGGATTGGTGGAGGTAGCGGGGGCGTCAAGAGCCGACGAGTAATTAGGAGGCGGTGGGTTGAGCAAGCAAATTTGATGGCGGTAGCTGTCAAAGACAGGGAAGAAGGGCGGCGACGGTGAGGCCGCCTCTGCCGTGGGATTGGTGGAGGCAGCGGGGGCATCAAGAGCTGACGAGTAATTAGGAGGCGGTGGGTTGAGCAAGCAAATTTGATGGCGGTAGCTGTCAAAGACAGGGAAGAAGGGCGGCAACAGTGGTTGTGGGAGGTTAAGATGCGGCAAAGGAGGAGAAGCGCCGGGTGGGGGGTGATGGCACAGGAGGCAACAGTGGTGGGGAAGGGGCTTGACGGAGGGCCTTATCGGTATCGGAGGTGACGCTAGTGAGGCAGTGAGGAGGTGGCGCGCTCGGTAGGGTGGTGGTGAGCAGCGGCGGCATGGAGCAACTACCGCCTGGCGCTAGGGTTTGTTTAACCATTTTTAATAGGAGATAGAAGATGGCTAGGTTTGTTGGATTTCAATCCGACTGATTTTATGAAAGAAACCAGTCAATGGAGGTATTGACAAACCCATATTTTTATGTGTTCGATGGAAGAAATGTAGCGTCGGATCGATCAATGTTGATGTGATGAGGTTGTTATGAGGAGGACGCTTAACCAAACACGGGAATTCCACTGATTGCTATTCCAGTACAATCTGCAGATTGTGCGTCGCGGCCCAAATAAGTGGTACACCTGATGATTGGTACGTAGGCCCTCCAGAAGTAGGCAATAGTACGGCTGGGTACGATGGCTAGTGGATATATAATCTCTGCCTCCTCTTAGCCACTATCATTGTTGTCGCGACCACATACGTGCGCCTTCTCGATCGATTCATTGCAGGTAGCTAGGCTCTGGACTCTGGAGATAGAGAACACTCACCAACGCCTAATTAGGCTGTAAATCTGTAAAAGGGCATAGTTCAAAATTCACTGAGCTGTAATAAAGCTGGAAACATTTTACTGAGGATGCAAGATCTTTGTCTTGCTCTGCATATCTACAGGGTCGTAGTTAAAAGTTCAAACAGAATTGCTCCTAGTTGGCCAGATTTGGAGCAACAAAGTATCAAGTAATACTATATGTACTACATTCATGATGTAACATGGTGATGTTGGACCATACTAGCAGCATATGTTGAGTAATCCCGTCGTGTCAGTTTTTCTTTTCTAGTCTGTAAAGAACTGGTTGTCGGTTTCTTAGGATTGCATTATTACAGTCTTAATTGGTTGCACACGGTCAATAAGACGTGCGTGTTTACATTGGACCATTTTAGTACCTTAATGAATAGTATTAGTGTCCCTTATATTGTAAGTAAAGGTAGTTTATACTTCTTATACAAGGAAGAGAATCAGAAAAACTGTGAATAATTATCGTGGCACAAAGTCCTTATGTGTGCTTCTCTCCAAAGTGATCTCATGTGAGTACAGTGAGTTGGATAGTTTTAGTCATCAACCATTGTGTGATCGAGTTTTGCTATAGTCGAAAGACTCGAGCATCCAATAGTGATCGAGTCGAGTACTTCGAGCACTGTTCATCCGAGTACTCTGAGCACTGTTTATCTGAGTATTTCGAGCACTGTTTATCTAAGTACTATAGCAGTCGAAGTCTTTACGAGCACTCGAGCTTATAACCATGCGAATCTGAGTTCTTTTAAGTACTCTAGCTCACGACCACGAAGGCAGATTCAACAGGATAGCATAGGATTAGATGATCTAACTACGAAGAAGTGCGTATGGTATGGCCCAGCAACGATTCAGAGCTAGGCACTAGTAGCCCAAGTTGGCGCCGAGCGCGTGGAAGTTTCTTTTAACGATCTTCGATGCACGATTCTATTATGGAGTTAGTTTATCTGCACAGGAAGGAACAAGCATAAGACGCCATCGGGCTTGTCGCCTTGTCCGTATCCGGACATGCTATGCGAGATTCTCTACTTTGAACGCTCCCCCCCCCCCCCCCCCCTCTCATCCCAATGCGTGAATTGTACAGGGTTCTACCGTTTACTTTTTACTTTCTTAAGTAAATATCGTAGATGCTACGGAAATAGAAGAGCTAATCCCATGCTCCCTCGCCTTCTGTAGGGACTAATACTATCTATCTATAATATATCTACCTTCATTTATTATTATTATTATCTCATTAAAAGCAAAGGTAAAACAAACCATCACATTTGTTTGCAAGAGTTAGAAATTGTCGTGTTAATCGGAAAAAATATATTTATTGTAGTTGCAACATAAAGTCAAAAGATGGGATTTAATTATATAGAGAATTAAATACTTAACTCTTCCCCGGATTCCCCCACCAAGTGGCTGTTTGCAGGTGAAAACCTTTCCCATGGTGGACTGGTGGCGTCAGCGCCTTGGGCGTTGTTACCTTCTTGAAGGCGTCGTTAGGCAATTTCAGCTCAGTTGATTGGTGCTTGCCGTTTGGATCTGTCGCTGCTCGTGCTTTGTTTGCATATGTACAGTTCGCCAGAAGATCTCGGCACCGTGTCTTCCCTCATCTCCTGACCCGCTATACGGTGTTAGAAGGTCCGAGGAGGGTTAGAGGTGTTGGCCGAAGAGAGAGCTATTTGGATGAAGAAGTTGAAGTGCTTGCCGAAGGCCCTCCCTGTTGAGCATCGATTTGATGCATCGAGTGTTGCTGTCTTCACTAGAGGAATACAGTCGCTTGATGGAGGCGACAAAGTGTTTGGTTTTGTTTAGCAAGTTATGTAATGAGGTAGGAATAGGGGCTGGGACTTGAGTTCCGTTTCTTTATTCCGTGTTTGTACACCGTGTGGTGATTTGTAGTCTAAGTACTATGGGTGTGTTGGAATTGGCTGTACTCATTCACTTGTGAATGATGGAGGCCGGAATGATATATTCCTTAATCTAAAAAAAATACTTAACTCTATTGCCTGCAATTGTTAAAGCAAATTGGTGCTGCTACTTTTATCGACTGTTCTTATCCTTGTTTGATTTGCAGTGACGATGACGATATTAAACGGTGCCATTAATCTTCTACCCTACTCTATAATACACCAAAATTTTCTTTACTAAATCCACTCCCTCAACCACCCCTACAGTCATGCCTAATCTAAGTCCACCCAGATTTGTGTACCAAAGTAATCCAACTTCATACAAATGAATGGTCTGGATCTCTCCTCAAGCCTTCTTCTCTTACTCATTGAAGATCCTAAGGCCAAAATTATTTGGATCATGCACATTGAAGCAGAACCCCACCCGCGCCTCCGCCGATTTCTCCCCCCGTCTCCCCCATTCTCTGCGTCTCCCCGCCTCCTCCTCCCCCCGCTCGGCCGTTCTCCGCCCCCGTGCCTCCACTCCCGCCGTCTCCTCCTCCCCACCCCGCGTCGCCGCCTCCTCCCCCGTGCCTCCACTCCCGCCGCTCCCCCATCTCCGCCTCTCCCCCGCGCCTCCACTCCCGCCGCTCCCCCCACGCGCCGGCGCCTCCTCCTTCTCTCCCCACCCGCCGCCGCCTCCTTCCCTCCCCACCCCGCATCTCCCTCTCCCCATCCAGCACCGCCTCCTCTTCCGCCCCCACGCGCCGGCGCCTCCTTCCCTCCCCACCCCGCATCTCCCTCTCCCCATCCACATCCAGCACCGCCTCCTCTTCCGCCCCCACGCGCCGGCGCCTCCTCCTTCCCTCCCCACCTACCGCCGCCGCCTCCTTCATATCGGTGAATAGGAGGTGGTTGTGTGCGGAGTGCTGCGTGCATGGAGGTCAAGCCGGGAGAAGCGAGTGCTGCGCCTGCGGTGGGCTTCCAGTCGCCGGCGCCGCCTCCGGCGGCGGAGAAGGGTGGTAGCTCGAGCGGTGTGTTGGTGTCGCCGCCTATGGTGACGGCAGGGATGGCGGCGGGAGGAGTGGGCGTGGCGGGGCCGGTGGTGAAGGTGGCGAAGAAGAGGGGGAGGCCGAGGAAGTACGGGCCAGAAGGGAGCCTGATCTGGCCGCTGAACGCGATGCCGATCTCGGCGTCGGCGCCGATGGCGGCCGCCGTGGCGGCGGGGCCGTACACGCCGGCGGCGGCAGTGGGCGCCGCCATGAAGCGCGGGAGGGGCAGACCCCTCGACTTCGCCGCCGCGGGCAAGCAGCACCAGCATCAACACCATCAGTACGGCTTCCACTTCGACTCCCTTGGTTGGTATCCATCCCTTGCTCGCATCTCCTTTCCTCCCCCAATTGTCCTGGCATATCCGATTTACAGGGCTGCCGGTACAAGTTTGAATGGTTGGAGTGAATAAGTTTCGTCAAGAGTCGTGAATGTATAAAGTACTCGAATTCGATGTTATGGACAGGACTGCGGGCTACTGCAGTTGATGATCTCTGGTTGCATTCTCTCGAGCTTTCAATTTGTTTTGTAAAATTCTACTGTCAGTTTGTTAACCACAGTTTCTGCTGGCAGGTGACATGGTGGCCTGCTCTGCTGGTACGAATTTCACTCCTCATATCATCACGGTCGCTCCTGGTGAGGTATGGATTTCAATGTTTTCTTTCAAGTCTTCACCGATAGTTTACATTGGAATTTGTTCGAATGATCAACATATATGAGTTCATGTTGGCAAAGGTATTCTGATTGCACACACATTTCACCCAACCTTAAACTGTACTAGCAGATTTCCCCCCGTGTCCAATCGCTTCTGGTTGTGGTTTTTAGGTTCTGTGCTTAATGCCTGGCTCTCTGTTCCTTGGTTGGTTGCAGGTTAGAGGCGACCGGGAGATCCTTAGCCAAGTGGTCTCTTCCCAAGTAAGCAATTTGCGGTTCAGTTCCCTTTTCAGCTCAATATATTTCAAGATTGGTCATGTTTTATTCCATCAGGGAATTTTAGTATACATGAGGATCCTTTACGCGTTGCTGATTGTTCTATTTTTCTGTGGATTCCCTTTGCCAACAATGGGAAGGCAGATTTGCTTGCGAGGTACGGGGGTGTCGCTCCTAAGATGGCCGAGGAAGCTCACGCTCTTGCAATCGATCAGGTTTGTCTTTCCTTTTAGAAGAAGGGTAGCGGTTGTGCGGATTTTGTGGTATTTTACATTTATGCTAACTGTCTTCTATGTCTTCATCTTGCAGGTTGTACAGTTAAGATTGATCATTTAAAGTTTTAGTTTTGTGATTGCTGACTTGTTTTTCTAATTGTGATTGATGGATCAGCTTATAGAGTTTGACCCTTTTATGTGATTGATTAGGGAAACTGTTGATGCTGTTAACACTGAGGAAACTGCTGCTGCGGCAGAGGATGAGAAGAAACCCAAAGATGCACTGCAGTCTGAGGTTGAGAAGGACAAGGAGGGTGCAGAGAATGAAGAGGAAGAAAAAGAACCAGAGGATAAGGTATATAAATATTTCTGATTTGTGCCATAATGATATCACCTGATTGCTTTGCAATGTGTCTGGGTGTAGTATGGCGTGCACATTTGGTATTGGTGACTAGGGTTATGGCAACTCTCTTTCTGGACATGCCAAATAGGATGTTTTGTCGGCAATGACCCAATAGGCTTAATCGGAGAGGCACATGTTCAGTTTAGTACATTTCATTTGTGCCATGCATGTTTGTTAAACAACTAGCTTGTTTCGGTAAAGAAAATATTACAAATAGTAGCAGCTCACCTCAACAACTAATGCTACTACGCTTTGTATGGAGAACAAGCATATGCAGACTCTTATGTGGAAGGAATTATGTGCAATCAGATATGGACCCAGGGAGAACTTCGCAACTTCTAAGTCCGTTACCAAAGGAACTACCATCACAGTTCTTAAGGGACATCACGGATGGGTTCTCTGATGAGCGAAAAGTGGGTGAAGGTCCATTTGGAGTGGTTTATAAGGTATTCTTGTGTGTCAAAATTTTCTTATTTTCAAAACTTGATACAACACCATGCTAATATAAAGTAAGATATTAAATAGGGAAGGCTTCAAGACGGGGAAGAGATTGCTGTGAAGAGGCTTCGGGAAAAATCTGCACTCCATGACAAATAATTTCAAAACGAGGTTGTCAGCCTTATGGAGGTTAAGCATGAAAATGTAGCGAAGTTAATTGGCTACTGCTACGAAATACAAAAGAAGGTGGTGGAGCAAGATGGAAAATATATACTTACAGAAGCAGTAGAAAAGTTGCTCTGCTATGAATATGTACCTAAGGGAAGCCTTGACAAGCATCTTTTCGGTATGATAATGCAATACCAACAACTTTATCGTCCTCTCTTTCCTTTTTTCAATCTTTAAAAGATTTGGAGTTTACACATAACCTAATATATTCCCATCAAATTCTGCACTAAATACAATGAAACAAGGTGATCATAATGTACATATATCAACAGGAGAGATCAAAATCCTTTAAGGGTGTTGTTAACATTTCCTTGTATTGTTAGCAATTAGCAAGCAATGATATGTGTACTTTCCCATGTCATGTTCTTGTAGTACTTACGTATTTTCCATGCTACATCTTCAGATGAACCTTGTGAACTTGATTGGCACATGAAATTCAAAATAATTAAGGGGATTTGTGAGGGTTTACGCTTCCTACATGAAGGTTCGCAAAGGCCTATTATTCATTTGGATCTTCAACCTAGCAATATATTGCTGGATGGTAATATGGTGCCAAAGATTGCTGATTTTGGTCTATCAAGACTGTTCGGTGAAGCACAAACCCGAACTTGCACACAAAATGTCATGGGAACAATGTAAGTCAAAACACATTGGGAGTTTATATTGCTTTATTTCTCTCTCATAAAATAAATTTATTTGCATTACTCCTGTAACGTTCGAAATTTTTATGTTAATATTATTCAGAGGATACATGGCTCCAGAATATTTGTACAGAGGTGAAATCTCTGCCCAATCAGATATATACAGTTTAGGTCTTCTAATTATCGAGATCGCAACAGGAGAGAAAAACTGGCCCAACAGACAGGACATGACTGCTAGGAACTTCGTTGAGAATGTAAGAAGTAATGGACGATTTGAACATTGATGATATTTTTAGAAGAATCCCTTTATGTTTAGTTGTATACTATCATTTAATTTCATATTTCAATTCCATAGGTACGTCAAAATTGGACGAATATGTCGCACATATCGTCTAAGTACCCATCATTAGACAAATATTGCCTCTACCAGGTAAAGAGATGCATTGAAGTTGGGCTAAATTGTGTGGAGACTAATCGGAGGGAAAGGCCTTCTATAAGGGAAATATTTAATAGGATCGGCTGAAGAGGTGCAGGCTCATTGGTAGACAAGGTATGAACGCCGGCAACACAAGTGCTACCCATTTGGTTGATTTGGTTTTACATTAGGAGCTGGCACTCACACTTGTGTTTCTTACTACCTAACCATGTGCCCTTGATAAGCCGTTCCTCTGTCCAGAGAGGACCAAGTTAGTTAAGATAATTTACATAGGTGATTTTACATGATATGGCAAAAGGTTGTACAGCACACCCTACAAACTCCAATTAATTTTAGTGCTTACTATTTGCAGTTGGCCCAGCTGCTATCTTCTAATGTAATATTAATCCTGCAGTAGAATGTTGTGCAGCTTTATGTGATAAAAATATTTGGTTATACAATATATGAGACGTGAATCTTAATGAATCTGATTGTTCGTTTTATTTTTTACAAATTTTATCTTGTTTTGTATTTTATCGTAGCGTTAGCACGGGCACACTACTAGTGAAGAATAGCCTCTGGTGTGTATTTCGCGGAAACAGCTAGTCCAATTCAGGCTCGACGGTCTAGTTATAATGTACTAGTAAATAATAATGAGAGACCCAAAAGGGTATGTACAGGCCAATAATATCTATATACGAGGGCCGACATGAGGTGAGGTCTTGCAGCATCGTGCAACGCCTATTGCAGCTCCATTTGCTTAAAATAAACACGCAGTAGTCCGCAAAGAGCGAACAACAAAGTAGACGAAACTGATCGGCCTACAATTGAGCGCACATGGGCCCTCAATACAAAAACAGAGACCCACAAACGGGCCAAAATATCTTCTGCTAGGCCCATTTGAGTCCCACGGAAATGATGCCTATCTGAGGCCCAAGTTATCTTTCACTCTTTTGTTTTAAGGCCCAAAATGTATTCCTATCGGCCCATCTTAGGACACAACATCAGTGTTCGGCCCATTTCAGGCCTAATAAGTCTTCTTATCGTCGGACTATTTAAGGCCTACAAAGTGGATTCGCTAACCTATAATGTGCTTGGTTACGGATGATGCTGATGCATGAAAAGCCTAAACAAAAGTTGCCTTACAAGGCAGTGTTACCTAACATAAAGGGACTCGGGTGGGTATTTTTTGGATTACGACTTATGACTTTTGGTTTAAAATTTTAAATTATAGTTGTTCGTAAGAGGGGGTACGGAGAGAGACTTACGTATAATTTTAATCGATATAGATAAATTTTGTACCATGTCTACTACAATCGACTTATAAACCCTAAAGAAAACTTCTTGCATTTGGCTATTTAAATACTCCATCCTTGAATTGAACAATGTAGTAATGGAAAACCTAAGTGTGATGACAACATAAGTGTTCTAAAGTTCGCACGCACATAAAACCTGTGTGAATAGAACCATGGCTTCAGCACATCATCCCTTCCAAGATGGGGTTTGTTCTGGATGCTGGCAGCAGTCTTTCCATTCTGAAACAGGTTAAGTAAACAGATTTAGCTGAAAAATCAACTTATTATTATCTGCTGTAAAACATACATTTCAAATACTAGCAGCAAAGACAAAGTCCAATTGCAAGTATGCCACTCTTGGTTGGAATAAAACATTGAATTTTTACGTGGTGGAATTTTAAGACGTATCGAAAACACAAAAAGATGTAGAGATCAACCAAGACTAACGTGGAAAGGATTAGTTACAAGTGACTTGAGTAATTGAAATGCATAGACTTAGAGTTTTGCCTTGTAATTAGTTTTATTACAAAGTTCTCATTTCTTTGACCTTGAGAAGAAAACTTAAGATTCTCTTTTTTTAATCATAAGAAAGTTTTATTCTAGTCTACCTTAATTGATTTGTTGTTATTGTAAGAGGTTTCGATTTACGTGTGACACACATCTCAAGCCATTAAAAACTTCTCGTACCTTGTGTGTTTGAATGGGGCTTCCATATCCCCTCTCCCTATTCCCTCAATCTAAACCACTCAAATCTCATCCAATGGCTAGTTTTTTTATATTTTCACCATTTTCCCATCTATCATAAATAATAAAAAAATACAGAAAAAATAAAATTTATTTTTTTATTATAATTTTTTTACAGAAATTATGATTTTATTTTTTTCTTAAAAAATTATAATAAAAAATAAATTTTATTTTTTCTGTATTTTTTTATTATTTATGATGGATGGGCAAATGATGAAAATATAAAAAAAACTAGCCATTGGATGAAATGTGAGTGGTTTAAATTGAGGGAATAGGGAGGGCAATATGTAGAGGGGGTAGGAAAGCCCCATTCTGTGTGTTTGGGGGGGGGGGGGGGGGCGATCAGGTGTACAAAAAGTATACCGTTGAACTTGCTTAAGTACTTGTACCCAAAAAAAAAGTTGACAAGTATCCAGCAGTTAAAGTGTACTGTTGAACTTGGTCAAGTACTTGTACCAATTGATATCCTGAACGTTCACCCGTTCTAAGCCCACAAAGTTTACGTAAGTATTACCGATAGAAATCCTGAACATTCACCGGCCCATTGCTTAGGAATGTGCCTAAGTTACCATTTCAGAGGCAAACCACATGTGATTGTAGAAAATCCTTTCCCTCGCAATTAAACATAGACCCAACTAGTCCATAGAGCTTGCAGAAGTAACACACAACTGCAAGGCTAACAGATACATACAGCAGCTCATTTCTCACATAATTGTTTGTAGTACATGCTTTCCTAACAATCGAAATCTGGACCCTAACTAGTAAAGTGCCAAAACTTTAAAATAAAAAGGGGTAGATTTCACATATACTTGCCCAGTACCCTAACTAGTAAACTGCAAAAACTTTTGACTAAAAAGGGATAGATTTTGCACATACTTGCCCTTATTGTGTTAGTATGAGAAAATCTTGCCTAAATTCTTTATCCAAACCTATTGATCACTAACTTGGAATTCCCCAAGATCATAGCCGGTATTCGAAATTATTCTACTATTCCGAAGCCAACAAAAAAAGTAGCCAGTATTCGAAATTATTCTACCATTCCGAAGCCAACAAAAAAAAGGAGCCACTACTCCAAATTATTCTACTACTACGAAGCCAACAAAAAAAGGACCCCGATTTGGGGGGGGGGGGGGGGGGATTCTATTGATGCCTTCAATAACATATAGCTTACCTATAGACATGACATATGATCCCTAAGGAAAACCGTTCTGCTATGTGAAGGTGTAGATCGTGAGGCAGTTTGGATTTGCTCAACATCAGAAACAGCTGAAATTGCACCTGTGACATCTACTAACCAAAAAAAGACATGCGAGTCACCAAATGAAGGCAGCAGAAACCATCTAGTTGATACCACAGAAACCAGTCAATTACAACTGTAGAGACCAGTGCACTGACCAACAAAAAATTCTGGTGCATTGCTAAGATTAAGGAGCTGTGTGAAGGGGATCAGATTGTAGGTGCGAAACAGAAAGTTGGATGCCATATCAAGCTTTTTTCTTCAAGCAGTGTATGCTTTGTAACTAGATCATGTAAGTTGCTTCAACAGGCTTGAAGACAGCTTTTGGCAAAGCCACAATAAATTTCTTCATCCGGTAAATCGTTCCTTCTTCTAGAGAGGCTCGATGAGTTCAGCGTGATCAGGCTTATCTCAGCATTCATATGGTTGCCGTGCGAGTGAATATGGAAAATAAAATTGAATGGATCAGTGAACAGCAAAGCAAAAGATGCCTGAATAAGCATGGAGATATCTAGGTTCTGGAAAGTACCCGCTCATCAAGGACTAAATCAGTGTGGTCAATCGGACTGGTATTACTGCCTCCATGGTAGTGCCACAAGCAAGAGATGCGTTCACAGATGGTCCAATGTTTGCTGCCTGGATTAATCACAGAGATGCATTTAACCAATCTGAATATTTAGTCCATGGTACTATCGTAGTGCCTATTGTGAACATAAAATATTCAGACTGGTTAAATGCTACTTCAATCTTTCAACAACCACCCCCCTCAAGATAGAGGGTACAGCAAATTAGTCGCACGTCCTGGCTCCACAACTAGGAAGTAGGAGGCTCCATCGATTCAGGGCATAAACAAACAGATACCTAGAACATAACAATTCAGGGAAATCCCTATTCGTCAGGGGAATAACGGCAAATGAAGTCGAGATTTCTCCACAACAGGCTGTCAAATCTAATGCGAACCCTAATCCCGCCCCGTAAATCCCAAGTTACGAGATCTGATCCAACCCAAACCCTAATCCCTCTTCGTAAATCCCAAGTAATGCGATCTGATCCAACCCAAACCCTATCCCTCCTCTCTAATCCAAATCATGCTATTTAATCCAATCGAAATCCTAATCCTCGTTAATTCAAAGGAACGTGATCTAATCCATGCCAAAACCCGAACACAAACCCTGATTTTTGTGGACAAAAGGGGTTCGAGTAAGAGTACCCCAAAACCTAATCCCTCCTCGTAAATCGCAATTTGCGCAATCCAAAAACGAATCCGAACCATAATCCCTCCTCATAAGCCGCAAGTCACGCGATCTATGGGATCCAACCCCCAAATCCCCAACCAGAACTCGAAAAAAAAAACCAACCAGGATAGCACAAGCAGCGCGAAACCCTACAAGAGATGCTACCAGATAGTAGAGGGGAGAGGAGGTGGCGCTTACCTTAACCGCAGCCCACAAATCGTCGGCGAAGACGGTGTGGCCGCGCCGTGCCATCGCGTCGGGGTGCGGAGAAGCGTCGCGACGGTGCCATCCAATCTGAGAGAGAGAGAGAGAGGCGGGTAGACCACGTGTCCGCTTCTTTTGATGCAGTCGGCCCAATGGGCTCCATGCTAACGTTAAATGGCTAAATGGGCTAAGTGGGCCGATTGAGGTGATAGCCCTAGTATGAACGTTGTCTGATCTCCTCCCTCTTTTTTTAAGGAAGGCTAGTGCCCGGGCTAGATTTCTACGTCCTCGATAGCTCTATGATCATCATAGCATGAATAACTAATGACAATCGGAATGTTCTCTCTCTCTCTCTCTCTCGTGTAGCAGTGTATCACGCCCACACGATCATCATGTGACAAACTTCATCTGCTCTTTTTATGCCATCCTTAAGTTTGTACGGTTACAAGACGGACATCGTCTTCAAACTTACCAACGTAATATCATAGGAGATTCGTGTAACAAATTACTTCAATAGATGCAACAAAATTACAAAAACCAAAAAAGCATTAGAACAAAAGGAAAATATTGGTGCAACAACACAAGAAACTAGCCCAATTAAAACAAAAACATTGTTGCAACAAAGGGAAAATGCAATGAAACAACTTTAACATTAAAAAAGAACAATGTTTTTCATTGCGACATTAAAACAACAAAATCAATAACTCGTTGCAACATTTGATATGAGCTATAAGGAAAAGATGGCAAAGGACAGTCGATAGACTCCAGATCTAGCTCCGCTGCCCAAAGCAAATCGTCTCCCCTGATAGAATCAACGAGAAGCCAAACTTGGAGATGGCAGGTGGCCCGGATTGGATATGATCAGGGGCGGATCTAGCAGTGGGGCGGGGGGCTCGAGCCCCCCCTACCGCTACTGGACCTGTGGAGCCCCCCCTAAATTTTTAGTCATGGATGTATAATGTAGAAGGGGCTGAGGTCGAGCTGAAGGTACTTCAGCCCCTCCAAAAATTTTTCCTGGATCCGCCACTGGATATGACCAAAAGCTGGACAGGTGCCTCGTCGCCCCGACCATGCCGTTGTGTAGTTCACCGTCTGTACACGCTTCAGCCATCGACGGTGTGATGGTTTCGATCTCGGGAGCATTATTTCATAAGCTCTTAGGGCATGTCCAATGGTGATTTCTGAGCTAACTTTAAACATATTATTTCATATTTTAATAGAAGAGAGAGAAAATCTAGTTCTTGATCAAGAGCTAGTCTCATACACACATTCCAAGATTATATGAGGATGTCAGGGCATCTGTAGTGTATATAACCCAAGGGGTCTTAAGGTGGGTCCCATCTAAATCTTAAGGCTGACTCCATAGTGTATATAACCCAAGGGGCCTTAAGACAGTCCCACTTGGCAGATAAAGAAAAATTGTATTTTAATGCTTGTGGCCAGGTCATTAGCTTGAGGACCAGCCTTAAGCCTTTTTTGCTTATAGCCTGCTTAAGGTCACCCCTGTAATGTATAAGGTTGACCTTAAGATGGCTTAAGACCCTCTATTTTCATACACTACAGATGCCCTCATATGGGACTATTCATGTTATGAACTATGTGCTAAAAGTTAATATCATTGGAGAAGTTATCTTAGAGCTAGTAACTAGCTCATATCATTGTACATGCCCTTACATAGTATAAATTTTGGAAACTTCTCCAATAATATGAGATTATATCACGCACGCGCTAGGGGCGCAAGTCAAATCCCTGTGGTGCGTGCGTGCGTGTCTATTGAAGTTGTATGCATGGAGCAGAAGCCGTGTCGACTGTCGAGGTTGACATCGTGCGGGCTTACCAAAGCCCTCAAAGGCCAAAACGGTCAGGATTGCTAGCAGCTCCCGTTCATAGTTCTGCGACAGGCGATGCACGAGGAAGATTTTTATGGCGGTACCGTAGACTCGTCCAAATTAAACTCATCCTAGTCTTTGCTGTACATGTTCAAACCTTTGCCCAACTGGACCATGCATCGTTCCGTAAGGATCCGTTTCCTGTTTTTTAGTCGTCACTACGAGTAAACAGGAAAAAATTAGAAAAACAGTGTTAAAAATTTTATATATTTCAAACGGCTTTTGATTTCTAGAAACTATCTTTGTTTGGAATGGGAACTTAATAATCCGGGGGAAGAAGAGGACGAGGAAAAGTCATCGCGCTCCCTTGTTCCCTGAGCTACGTACACGCGTGCTAAAATGGGTGAGACGTGCGCCTTGAATTTTTCTGTGTTGACTAATTACAGACGCCGACATGAAACTGAAATCCATCCACTCGTGAAACCGAAATTCATGAATGGTTCTTCACTGTCAAAACTCAAGACTCATGAATGGTTCTTCACCGAAACTCATGGGTCGTTTCCATACGCACACATGTTGCACAAACATCCCTACGCGTCATTTCAAGCCGTCGAATCGGCGGCAATACTCTTATCAACATTTGTTTCCGTTAATTGTTTCTCTGTCCCCACCGTTTCTTCTGAGAAAGTAGCAATTGTTACCGTAGAAATTGAGCAGTTGAGATCCTTGACGCTGCTGCGTCAAGCTGGGCGGGCGTCCGAATCGACAGCTCGAGAAGCCCAATCCAAAGCCACCGCGCACGGCAGAGTTAGCGGCCAACGAGATTAGACAAAAGCGCACGCACAATTTGCCACGAGATTAGACAGCCACTTCGCTGCGCTCCCATTGCTCTGCGGATCTGGAGCACTTTTGGACCGCGCTAGCTCTATACACACAGGCTACAATATTCGAATCGAGACATGACTCAGGCCTTTTTTTTTCCTTTTAAAAGTTATAATAAATAGTTTTTAAACAGAGTATTTTTTCAAGTCACAATCTACAAGTTTTTATATGAAGTATATTTTCAAGTCACGATCTATAAGTTGTTGTAGTACACACTATAATAACTTCATTTATATCGGTCAAAACCACACGCAAGTTTTTTCTCTCACAAAACAGTCAAAAGATATAAACCGTAACTAAAAACCAAAAGCCGTAGCAAAAAAAAAAAACAGGCCTCGTATGGCTAGGATACTCTTAAGCGGCATACTCAAGATAAAATTTTAGGTTTGGTAGAGTCTAAAACAATAAATATACAAAAACGATACAAACATAGACCCTTTAGGTTGCTATCACACGAATAATACACTAACAACAAATCAAAACCACAAATCCAAATATCTTATTTTGATTAAATTAAGCTAAATGAAGAGTTTTAAATTAATTTACCACTTTACAAATGTGTCGTACCTCTCTCGGTGCCACAAACGCTGGTGCCCCCAATCGCTGCCAAACCCACTGGCGTACCAAAATTGCAGGGGCACTCATACGAGAAAACTAACATGGCCGAAAGCCAGCCCAACTCTCCCCTCAAGCTCGCCCTAGCTTCTCTGCTTCTTGTGCCACCATCGTCCAATACTCTACCATGAATACCAGCAAAAATGGGTTGTCACACTAGGGGGTACAAGGGGTGTGACGGGCAGAATCGGTGGAGGGAGGAGGTTTCGACTAGAGGGGAGCTCAAACGGCCGCTATACCTCACCATGTAGGACGATCGGTCCCTAGTTCTTTCCCTCTCACGTTTGACATTTGCAAAAGTCAAAAGAATAATAAAATGGATACCAGATCCGAAAGAAGTATGGATAAATTGCCTACTTGGTGTCGAACACTCGAACTATTAACAGTGATGGTAGTTGCAATTAAACAACGCAAAGGTATAGGGTATAATTCCAGGTTTATTCCGTATTTCTCCCCGCCGCTGCTAGCGGCTACGGGGTACTTAAATGCAGCACGTGACCGGGGCCTGCTCGAAAGGGTTGAAAGAGCCTTGGCTATTGTTTTTTTAATTTTTTTATTATAGCGAGTGTTAGCTTTTTGTGAGTTAAAAATAAAATAGTAAAAATGTTAGAAAAATTAAAAATAACAGCGCTAATTTTTTAAGGCAATACAAAAGAATAAGTACAAAACCAAAAAAAAGCCAAAAAGCTGAAGTCAATTTTTTTGTCAGACTGATTACGTGCTAGTGTACTGGTCAATCGGTGGCGCTTTTCGTGCCCACCACTAGCACGCAAGCAGCTGTTGTGTTTTGACTTCCAGCTAGTTCCATTCATCTCGCCGTATAGTTATACTAAGGTTTTTATCATCTTTGAAAGCTATTAGGAGAACAAGAATTTATACGCAATTTGATAACGAGGCATCGCTATCTCCGGTCAACTCTTATATATTAATACCAAAGTCAACCCCGCCTCCATATATGTATACGCCCCTCCTTTTTGCCTATACAAAATTGCTCATGGAGTTCTCCAACGATTGGGATCTTCTGGCGGTTGTGAGGAGCTGCACCTCAGCCGTCCCCACCTGGGAAGCAGAGCCTCCGGCGGTGCGGCACGATGGGGCTCGCCGGGAAGTCGTCGGCCGTGTGGCTTCCCCCCAGTTCTTGGGGCAACCGGTGAGGACGGCGGCCTCGTTGTACGACTCGGAGTACTTGGATCACGAGCTGCCTCGAGCGCCCTTCTTGATTACGCCATCATCCCATGAGCGGGCGCTCGAGCAGGAGGTGCTCATCTCCTTCCCGGTTGCCTCGACGTCCGGGCAGCTGCTGCCAAGGAAGCAGCCCGGCCGGAAACCGGGCGTTCGTACTCCTAGCAAGCCTAAAAGAAGGTAGAGATTGGATTATGTGCACTGTTTGGCAAGAAAAATCTTGGTTACTATATAATTTGCAGTTTGTTCGGGTGGACGACATGAGCTGATGCTAACTGGTTTATATACATATTTAACGCAGTAAGAGGAGCCAGCTAAAGAAAGAGGTGTGTGAGGTGCCGGTGGCCGACGGCGGCGTCTCCACCGACCTGTGGGCATGGCGCAAGTACGGCCAGAAGCCTATCAAGGGCTCCCAGTATCCTCGGTAACTACTCCAACTATATATTAACCTGCTTCGCCAAGCACGCGTAGCCTTAATTAACACACCACCAGTCCACCGGTACAACGTTACGTACACGAACGGTACAGTTGCGCAGTGTCATGTATGTACTGAGCAGGTGTACGTACGTGCTCGTACTGTTGCGTATGTATGTGTAGTTGATCGATTGTTCTTCACTCGTACGTGCAGGGGATACTACAAGTGCAGCAGCTTGAAGGCCTGCATGGCGCGGAAGATGGTGGAGCGCAGCACGGCCAAGCCCGGGGTGCTCATCGTCACGTACATCGCCGAGCACTGCCACTCCGTGCCGATCCAGCTCAACGCGCTCGCCGGCACGACGCGCCACAAGCCGGCGTCCCTCGACCACCTGCCGTCGCAGTCCCACGGCTCGTCGGACGGGGCGGCGCCCAAGCGCGACGACAGCGCCGACACGTGCTCCATGACCGTGGACGGCGGCGCGGAGTCGACGGCGGACGACGAGAAGGAGCTCTGGGCGCCGGTGGAGATGGGGCTGGATGATTTCTTCGGTCCCTTCGACGATTATTTCGACAATTATTTAGATGACGACGACGGCGTTCTTGGACGCCGGCTGTCGCTGTAGTTTGCGATGCTAATTAAGCTGTTGATCACTACGCACTGGATGTATTGTTCTTTTCTTCTATTAAGAGAGAGAGGTGATGGCGTGGTGCAGAATAAAGGAGTACGTTCGCTGTAGGCATTAACCGCTGTTTTCTTCCTTGCGTTTTCGAGGATCCCTCTCCATGGAAGATTTCTACACACTTGTTGGCCTTGATGTTGGTTGCCTAGAATTGTTGTTGTTTTTTTATTCAGATCCATTTGTATCCCCACGGATAAAGCCTCGTGCGTCACGTTGCACTCCTACTAATTAAGATATGCTGATAACTAGGCCGTCGAGTTATGCCTAATCATGGGCAGAATAAACCCACTGATAATCCCTGCACTAGTATGCAACTTAACATTGTTTAAATCCAGACTGTGTACAGAACCAGACCATGCAGCAGCTTGGCCCAATCATGTACTTTCCCAGCTCGTAGTCTATGGTGAAGTTGCCGACGACGGGGAGGTCGATGGTGGGACCGACCTCCAGCTCGTAGTCTATGTCCCAGTCCCAGCCCACGTCCTTCACCGGCGAGATCAGGAACTCGTACGGCACCTTCGACGGTATCTCCAGCTTCGTCGTGTCGCTCGCCGCGATCCACCCCGGATCAGGCATCGTGCCGGACGCCACAACCCTATACGCAATTACACAAGCATGGATCCCCAAAACATTACTAACACACCATCTCATCGTGCGAGAACTCGGATCGATGGATCAGACCAAGACAATTAAGCAGAACTAAATAATGGTGAAGGACTTTTACTGATACGTACTTGCCGGCGCACTTGAGGGTGTAGGTGACCTCGCAGATGGGGAGGCGGTTGGAGTAGGGGTTGGAGACGTTGACGTTGCTGTGCAGGGTGATGCACTCGCGGCTCATGCTCTTGAACGACACGCTGTCCAGCGACGCCTCCGGCTCCGGGATATGCGCGATCTTATCCACCACGAACTCCTTCACCTTGTCTATCAGGCTCGACATGGTCGTTGACGCTGCGGCCCTCTCCTTCTGCTCGCTCTCCAGGTCGTCGTCTCTCTTCTTCCTCTGCTTGAAATCTTGGGCGGTGTTGCAGTGGAAGGAAAACTCTACTAGTTAATGTTGGATTTAACCACGTCGCATGTAGTCATTAACTGAGTTAGTACGTACGTTAAATGAATTAGTGTGTGTTAGTATGTGCGTTTTATAACTTCATTAATGTCATAAATAGCTCGGATGTGGGATGGTGCGTCATGAAGAGCTGGGCGTAGCGGTTGTGTCAGGTCAGTTATTTCTTTCTTTTGGAGGAGTGGTTTGATTAAGGTGACATAGGTAGAAACACAGGCGTGGGAACAAGAAAGCCTTATTCATAGTTTTGACGAAGACGTTTAAGATAATAAGCTTTTGGGTTGAGTGGACCGGTGCGTAAATGTGAGCTGCGGCAGGGGGAACGGCAAAGTGGGAAGCTGAATCGGCGGCGCGATGTCCCGGAATGGACGGTGCTGAACTGGCAACTCCCTGCTTTCTTATCTGTTGCCGGCAGCACCGCACCGATTGCAGCATCTCTACAGTACGGTACGGCCCCGACGAACTGCCGTGGTCAAATTAGCCTACGCCAAGTACCGCTACATCTTAACCCTCCGTTTTTTTCGCCATTCCATTTGTATATAAGATCGGGAGGAAGGCTGCTGCGCTATGTACCCAATTTCACATTCCCGTTTGTCCGTCTATTTTTCAATTTCAAAATACTATTTATTTATTTATTATTAGAAGTTGACGATAACTTTTTTAGAATTGCTACAAAAATATATGATATAAATTCTTACAAAAAAGTAAAATATATACCTTTTAATTTGTTGGATCTAAATAGTTTAGATTAAAATAAAGTATCGATATTAAATATAATCTAAACTTAACCACGATCGTCGTCCTGCGCAACGCCTCTAGTAACACCGCCGATAAATACTCCAAACGGATACGTAGCAATCAGAGCCTAACTATACCATGATTAGGGGTGGCAGCCAAGATTATTTAACCTGATCAGGTGGAGTAAACAACTGGCTGCCCCATCCTGGACTACCACGCCAGGACCGGCTAGCCGTTTCTGCTGAACGCCTACCCTTACTTCGCCTATTCCGGTGACCCCAAGGGCGTCCGGCTGGAGTACGCGCTGCTCGAGCCAGGCTACGCTGGTGTCCCGGCCCCCAGCTCCAGGCTGCACACTACCCCAGCCTCCTCGTGGCGCAGGTGGACGCCGTGTACCACGCCATCGCCGGGGCGAACAGTGCGGCGTCGCGGGTGGTCGAGGTGCGGGTCTCCGAGACCGGATGGCCCTCCTCCGGGGAAACGAACGAGACGGCCGCGACGCCGCAGAACGCGGCGCGGTACAACAACAACGCGATGCGGCTGGCGGCGGAGGTGAAGGGCACGCCGCTCAAGCCCGGGGTGCCGCTGCGCGCGTACGTGCTCGCCCTGTTCAATGAGAACATGAAGCCCGGGCTGGCGTCCGAGCGCAACTACTGCCTGTTCAAGCCGGACGGCACGCCGGTGTACGAGCTGTCGTACAAGCTTCCACGCGACAATTCTACCTCTATTAATGGCGGTGGCAGCGGCAGAGGCGTCCCCGGTGGAAGCAACGGTAACGGCGGGTACAAAACACCAGCGGAAACAGCGGCTACTACGACATCTCGGCTGCGGCGCGGGAGCCTACGGTGAGCTCTGCTCTTCTCTCACTGTTCTTCGTGCTTGTATGGGATCAGGCATTTGTCTTGGTGGCAGTGTCATTTGTTGCTGCTTTAGCACTCGAGGATGTTAATTAAGTGCACATGTCGTAGGTTGAGCATGGTCTGCTCGTAAATTAGACGATGCAATTAGAAAATACGCTGCACAATCAACATCAGCATCAGTTGTTTATTCCCCGCAGATGCAGATTATGTGAATCGGCGAAGTGGATCATGTTGATGTTGGCCTTAAAATTTTGGTGTGACGCCTCCGTCACCATCAATAGGATTATCTTTTCTCTTTAGTGTCGGATGTCCAGCATTCTTGGATGAATGGCTCGGTTCCGCTGGAATTTGACAAGAATTTTGCAGAATTTAACAGAAAACAGTTCCAACGCCGGGGGTTGGTTATGTCGTGACGTTGGCTAGGCCTGCGACACCTACTAAAAACATCATGGCTTCTCATACAGGAGCAGTACATACTCCTATATCATACCGTAGTCGTATCTATGTTGAGAAGAATTTACGAATTATACGAGTTAGCAGAGCAAATAAGTACGCTTGGAGCCAGCTAGAATACTTGCTTTGAAAATCAAATGCATCTTGATAAAAGGAAATTTTAAAACAAGCCTATAGTATGGTTGCCCATTATAACGTGTAGGAAAATCAACTCATGTACCGTACTAACACTTCGGTTAAACATCCTACTCCAGTCTGTGCCCCCCCCCCCTACCCTTGTTGGACCCATATCGACATGTGAGACGTGATCCATAGCCTAAGCAGACAAAGACTGCTCGAAGCTTCATGCCGTTGAGCTATACACGCGAATGAATCCAACTCTTGTGCGCATAGATGCAATGAAGATTAAAACTAAGTGCTATTTCCATCTTCATCCATGATCAAAGGTACGACATATATGCATATGTAAGAGAAAATCAACAAGTAAGGAATTAGGGAAGCCACATGCACGTGAAGATTTCTATCTGCATACATGATTACTTGAATAAAAAAGAGAAACTGATCCTGATTGATCTCCTGCATGTAAACATCGATGACGATTCTTGAAAAAAATCAAAGTTGTGAAATACACATTGTTGGTAAATGTGCATATACAATAAATCTTGTCTAAGAATAATAAAATTAGCAAATTTAAAAAAAGAGTCCATGTCAAGTATAATCCAAAATAACTAAAATTTGGGAAAGAAAACAAAAACTAGCTATTTGATTTCCATCCGAATTCCAAAGTGAATCCCCGAAAAAACAAAATATATCTATCATATACTAAAAGTCGATCACACGTGTTTTACATTTGCTAAAAAGGAGAAATAAGCTAGAAATAATCAAAAAAAGAAAAAAAGAAAAAACAACCATTCCTCGATTTGGTGGACCCTTATTATGGTCAGTAAATGATCATTAGTGGATGTCTTAGATAAAATAAGAAATCTTATAAGATAAGACTATCTATTATAGATCCTAGATGAACCCAAACATAAAAAGAATCCTAGATGACCAGCACTAAAATTCACGTACGAGAGAAAAAGAAAGATATTGACGTGCAAATAAATGAGTAAAAGCCATGCATAAGAAAAATAAGAAAAAAGTGGCACTCGGCAAAAAAAAAGGAAAGATAAAAAAGATAAGATCTATTCTACATGCACATTTTATCAACAATATGCGTTTCACAACTTTGATTTTTTTCTTCTAGAATCACCATCGATGTGGTAGCTTCTAATTTAAGTTGAACTATATCAACCGTTGGGTGTTATTTATCATACAATAAAAGTATATGATAGTTGATTACATCAATTGACTGAAAAGGGAAAAATCGTATAAATTCTAATAAATGTACCCTAATCTGGTGTACCCTAATTATGTGTAGCAATCTATAACCAATGGATATTACCTAATAAATGAGAATAATTACTAGAAATTATAAAAAAGTATTTGACTCTTAATTAGGTAGACCCTTCTTATGATTAACAAATTATAACGAATATTTTTCTTGATCTATAAAAGTGCGCATGAAATTGATTTACACTGTGATATACATGCATGTATACAGTTGGGGAATTATTGTATGAAATTAAGACGTGAGATGCTAGAGATAGAATTGAACTCAAGCGATCCACGTAGAGGAACAAACTTGCATATAATATCCATTATAATTTATATTCTTTTAATTGTACTAATATGGATACAACTATTGTTTCTATTATTGGAGATGCCAATTAAAAATTATAAAGAACAAGTATTTTCTCCCGAAAATATAATCTATATCCTTTGTTTTAAGATATACTACTATACATTAATATCATAAATGAAGCCAATTATACAAATATGAAAATTAAATTGAATCGATAGCACTCTAAAATTCTAATATTTTAAATCTTTATTATGATTTGCAATCCTTTATTTTTTCAGATATAGTTCCTTTATTATTATCATATATGTACTACTAAACCAATTAAATATGCTCCGAGAATAATGCTTGCGTAGATGGACGGGCCATCGTGCTAGTTAGATTACTAAATTACAGTACAATATTATGAGCCACAGACAGAAAAAAAATACCACAAAGTCAACCGACGGTAAGAAGCGCGTGAGGACGGTGTATGAGATGACGAGTATGGCAGCACTGGCCCTGTGATATTGGGCTTAGGCCATGTGACATCGTGCGGACAGCCCATGCGTTGGTGATTCCTTCCAGCCCATGCAAGACCTCTGCAAAGGAAGAGGCACATTAAAATGGTTCAGCCCGTAGAAGGAGCTGGGATAGCACAGCGCAATGGAACAGCAGCGGCACAATTCGGTTTACTTAGGTTTTAGTTATAGGTTTGAGTTTTAATATGAATATTTATATAAATAAACTGATTACTGATATATTACTTAGAAAACTATTTTGATAAACAGTTTTAAAGCAATGATAGAGAAATTACTCTGTTTTTTATTTGAAGGAAGCCGTAAATTATAAGAGGAAAAGAACTTTGACCATCGGACAGTTTTGCCCACATTCAAGTAGAAACGCGTCGAGTCAACTCTGACACGAACGCCGTCCATCTCATCCCGTCGATCCGAGCTAGACCCGTAGTAGAGGCGTAGACCTACCGCGCCATGACCCAATTTATTAAGCTGGACCGACGTACCCAAATAGCGTTCCGAGTGCGACCCCGAACGCCCCAACCACCAAATTGGCGCCAAATCAATTGCTCTTTGCACTGCACCCGCCGTGTCCGACAGCTACCCGCCTTAAATCCCCCAACGCCCAACCGCCGTTCGAACTCTGCAATTGCCAATGCCAACTCCCCACGCCACACACACCACAATCTCATGGCGGATGCCAAGACCAAGAAACCCAAAGGTTCCAACCCCACCGTCGACGTCTTTGACGACGCCAAGGCCAAAGCCGCCGGCGCCGACGCTGACGTCGAGGACGGGCATGCCGCGAAGCCGGCCGAGCACGGGCCCGGTATCCGCCTGTTGCGGCGCGTGTGCTGCGGCCTGGCCGTGATCGCCGCGGCGGCCGCCGTGGTGATGCTGATTCTGTCACTCACCGTGCTCAAGGTGAGGGACCCTACCCTGTCCATGGACTCCGTCACCGTCAAACGCTTCAACGTGCACTTCGGGCCGGAGCCCGCTCGTCCGCTCAAGATCAACGTGACGCTGGTGGCGGGCATCGTGATCAAGAACCCCAACTACGAGTCCATGCGGTTCGGCGCGAGCTCGACGGAGATCTATATCGACGGCGTGCCGCAGTACGTCGGCCTGGGCAGCGCGCCGCCGGGGGAGGTGCCGGCGCGGGGCACGAGCCGGGTGCGCGCGGACATGGACGTGTTCGTGGACAAGGTCGGCTCGGCCGTGGTGGCCGAGGTACTGTTCGGTGGAGGCGAGGTGCGGCTCGCGAGCCACACTGTCGTGGACGGCAGGATAAGCCTGCTCGGGGGCCTGTACGGGCGGCGCACGGTGCGCGTGGCGATGCGGTGCCGCGTCGTGTTGCGTGTGTCGGCCGTGGTCGTCGCGGCTGGCTCCCCGGCGTGCGTCGCGGACTTCGGGCGCTGACGTCCAAGGCGCGAGCTTGGTAAGAAGCTAGTGTTGCTTTGCGCGGATGTGTATGTGCCGGTATAATTTTGACCTTTTCTTTACCGGCGATGACCGGCTTGGTTGTAACGGCGGCTAAGATATAACCGCCCGTTCCTCTCCTCCCTTGTCATGATAAATTCTGATGATACCTTTATTCTGACCTTCAGCCGAGTGATGAGTGATGGTGATGAAATCCTTCGTACACTACATGTACAACTAGCATTATCATCGGCGCATTTGCGTAGTTAGATTTCTTCTAAATTTGTTAGTATCAATGATACAACTTAGGTTTAAAATGATAAACTTAGGTGGTTTAGAATATGTTTATATAATATTTGGGATACATAGCTCTTTTAAGATGAACGTTTAAAATTTTGAATCCAAAACATATCCCAAGGAAAATGTATTTCGATGATAATATTTAACTAAAAAAAGACTAATTCAGGCCTAATACGCGGTATGGGCCTTGGAAACGTAATATTCAAATCGATTTCATGGTAAAAGTACTGCCTTTATGGTGAAAAATAACGCGACTCACACACTATAAGCTTGACGTTTGATCACAAGTAGTCTCTACAGGAACTTCTACTTAGGCGGCGCTCCATCCGGCTATGGGCTTCAGTTTTTGGCTTTTGACTGAAATTGCATTATAATGGTTGTTAACTTTTTCTGAGGAAAAAAGAAAAAAAATGTTATATCGTTATGGATAATACACAGGAAAAAAGGGGAAAAAGAAAAGCCAAAAAAAGCTAAAATAAGCCGAAATTAGAAACTGATATGTTTTAAGTGGCTTTTGGCTTAAATAAGCTGAAAACTAAAAAAGGCAGAAGCTAAAACCGTATGAAGCAAAGTGGTCTCTATAATGAGCATGTAAATCTTTTATCTTTACTTTGATTAGAGTGGTAATCTCTAACTCTTAAGAACAATTCTTTCAACACCATTTTAACATATGGAGTAGGCCCTTGTAAAAGACTCTTGTAGGATAAATAGCCAATGGTTACTCGGTCGATTGAAGCGAGTGTTTTGGAACTACTTTGCTGCTCCTTTATTGGATAGGGTATAACAAATGGCAAACTGCTAATTTACGGACACCCTTGATTTGGCCTTCTCACGGATGTAATTTTGATCCGCTGGATCCACCTTGGAACAAATCATGGCCGTTGGACCAGCTGATACTGGACTAGTGCAATTTATACAGAGTATTCTGGAGTTGTTGCTCTGGAGTCCGACAACAGGGGAGAGAGCACTGAGAAGGATCAGATCGGGAGGCGTTAGCGAGTTAGGCCGAGGGAGCCAGCGAGGTCGGTGCGGAGGGAAGCTGAGGCGATGGCGAGGGGAAGACGGTGGTGTAGTGAGCCGAGGGCAAGCCCCAAGGAGAAGGGGCATCAGGTTCCAAGCTAGAGGCAGCGACGCCTCAACCGAGGGCCGGGGCAGCGCATGGCGTCAAGGGCTAGCCGGACGGGCGATGCCAGATCTAGATCTACAGGAGGCACAACCATGAGAAAGAAAGGGGAGAGGAAGAGATAAGGCCGAATGGCCAAGTCTTGACCGAAGAAAAGAAAAGGAGGGGGAGAAAAGAAAAGAAAAGAAAAAAGGAAAAAAGAAAGATATGTGTGTGAGAGAGAGAGAGGAAGGAGAAGAGAGGGAAAACGCGCATGTAATAAAAACTCCTTCATGAATACTTAACCTAAACATCTTAGGACATGTTAGATAACAAAAACACCACTGATCCATATTAGTGATTAATATGAATGAATTAAGCAAGGTCAGTAGTTTGAAATTGTACGTGTAAGGATTTAATTGGTGCATTACCATATAAGTCATTTTGTGCATACGCATGTACTCAGGTAAATTCTGTTAGCCCCATATAAATCATAGCAACCCACAAATAATTAGTCAGGACTATTAGAATGGATTAATTTCCATGAAACTATTGAAACCTATACACGATTAATTAAAAATTGGTGCCGCAGTTAAACTTCAACACGATCATTAAAATAGCTGTTGAGCTGTCAAAATCCATAATTAGCTGCAATAAAACCTAGGAATCACATCAGGATGCTATAGCGTGATTTCCTCCATTTATTTATTCCATATTAACTTCTTGGGCACCGGTAGCTTAAATTACAGCACGTATACTAATTTTGGGAGAGGGAATGGGATTGGAAAGCGGATTTGCTCAGAGTGACACAGGGATCTAGAGACTTCATCTAGACTTAGGCAAGCATTCCTTTGAACAATTGTACAGAATATATTTAATAAAACTAGTATTTCCCTATTAATCTTATATCATTTTGCAAAAAAATAAAAAATCTTTTAAATCGAAGAAGGGACATGAGAAAGAAAATGAAAGAGATAGCCGCCAATTGATGGAGCAGTTGACCAGTTTGGTTAATTAAGATGGTGGACAGAGGTTGCCTGGGCAGGCAATAGCGAGGCAGGTTGGGACCTCTGCATAAGAATAGAATATAAGGAATTACAAACTTCACTCATATGCATGGATCGTATTATTCATATCAACCATTATTTCATTTGAGGACGGACAAGATTAGTAGCACTATCAAGGTTATTATATTCTCCACACGGGTAAGTATTAATTAGGGGAGGAACCCAGAGCCGATTGAAACCGGGAGTAGGGGATCCATAGCCACGAAAATCCAAAACTGGTACATAGGCTAGAGTGGGGGATGTAGATCGCAAGAACCCAGGACTAGTTGATATCAGAAGCGTAGTATGCGAAGGCAATATATTACGCAGTGGAGTGTTGGGTATGAGTGAAGGAACCGGCCCAACCACCAATTATGTTGCTTTCAGTGGGCCTGGGTGAGAGTCAGATACCGCCCCAGGCTGCTGATTCAGAGTAGCTGAGTGGAGATATAATATATGGAGATAGGTGTAAAAGTTATGTGGTGAGCACTCCAAAGGAAAAACATCCCAATAAAGTATGTTACCCTGATCAGGGATATGCACGAAGATATTGTGACTAATGTCAGAACATATAGTGGTGATAATGATGACTTCCCTATGATGATAGAACTACACAAATGATCAGTGTTGAGCCCATACATTTTTGCTCTAGTGATAGACAAGATCACGCGGGACATACAACGAGATATCACTTGGTGTATGATTTTCGCTGATGATGAAGTACTAGTTGATGAAAGTAGGACATGTGTCGGTAGGAATCTACAGTTTTGGAGGAACACCTTAGAATCGAAGGGCTTTAGACTTAGTAGAACTAAAGCTTAGTATACGAGGTGTGATTTTAGCGATGCCATGGCAGATGATGGAAATGTTAGTTTGGATGGACAAGTTGTTCCTAGAAAGGACACTTTTAGATATTTGGGATCGATGTTATAGTGGAATGATGAGATTGATGAAGACGTGAGCCAAAGGATAAGAGCGGGGTGAGTGAAATGGCGCCAAACATCGGGTGTTTTGCATGTTAAAAAAGTTTTTCAATAAAAGGTAAGTTGTATAGAACGGTGATCAGACTTGTGATGCTATATGGAGCGAAATGTTGGGCGACTAATACACAACTTATACTGAAGATGAGTGTAGCAGAGATGAGGATGCTGTGATGGATCTGTGGTGGGATCGAATCTGCAATGATGATATATATGATAAGGCGGGGGTAGCACCAATTTAAGAGAAACTTACCTAACATCGCTTGAGATAGTTTGGACATGTCCAACGAATGCTTCTTGAGGCATCAGTACGTAATGGAATTTTAAGACGTACAACAAATGTAAGAAAAGACAGAGGCCAACCGAGACTGACGTGAGAAGAAGCAGTTAAAAGAGACTTGAGGGATTGAAATGTATCTACATAATTAGCTTTAGATAGAAGCTCATAGAAGTTTGCGATCTACGTATCGGAACCATAACATAGGAAGAAAGTTTAGGAGCGGTATTTTAGGCTCTCTACTCAGACGGTAGGATGTGGGCTTAGAGTTTTTGCCTTATAAATTATATTATAAGGCTCTCACATTTTTTATCTTAAAAAAGTTTTATTTTTAGTTTATTTTAAATTGTTTGAGACAAAAGAATTTGTTACTGTTGCTATGCATGCAAGAGGCTAGGAACATCCTGGCCTGGATGAACCCCTACGCTGCCGAGCATCTTGGCAGATCGCAAGCCAGGTCGAATCCACTACTAACTCGTAAGTCCTAGCGTTGCCTCCATTGGGAATCCTTCCGTTTCCTGTAAACACACTCGAATAGTGTGCTCATGTCGTAGTGCACAACACCTGCCAGATGCTCACACGGACAAAGGAAAAAAGGCCTATTTTTTTGGATTCTATTTTTAGTTTTTCTGATTTTTAAACAGAGAGTTTTTTTTAAAGATGGTGCCTGTAGATCGATTATAGTAGATATTGTAGCAGCTTTATCTATATCGGCTAAAATCACATACGAGTGTCTTTCTCACAAACTGCAAAAAATCATAAAGAAATACCAACCAACCCTATACTGTTCCGACGGAATAGGTGACAGCCGTTGAATCCAAACCACACGAATCTCAAAGCACCTCTATTACCTTCCGCTCCTCCGCTCCTACAGCCAACCCGACTACTTTCTCCCCCACTCCCTCTCCTTTCTCCCCTGCTCCCTCTCGTTCTCCCTCCCTCGCCGCCACCATTCCCTCAACTCTTCTCCACCGTATGCCCCATCGCGCGCTGGATCTGGCGGCCTGGGGGCGCCGCCACCGGATTTGGTGTCAGAGGAGGGAAATTCGCCTCTCTCGCTACAGGTTCACCCTCCCCGGGCATAGAAAGAGGTCAGGGGAGGCGGTGGTAGGGGCGATGGCATGGGGTAGGAGGGCAGTGGTAGTGGCGCTGTGACATTTAGGTTGGCGGAGCGGCACGGCAGGGAGGGGTTGGGAGCTGTGTGGCGAGGTGGCGACAATGCCACCGGCTGCGGGTGGTGATGGAGGGGGTGGTGGCCGGTGCAGCGACAGCGGCCGGTGATGAGGTACCACCCTATATCGTTGAAAATGCTTCCAAGAGTATACCGCTTATTAGTTGATCTCGAAATTATAAGCCGTAACACAAAAAAAAAAGGGCCCCAAAAACGGTTGTACGTAGCTTACACAATGCTGTTGTCGTATGCAAATTTGGAAGTGTGCCGGAGCATTGCGACGCACGGCCCTTTTCCTTCGGCCCTTGAGGCAAGCCCAGCACGGCACGGCACCAAACGCCTGATGTCCAAGCGGAAGCGGCCCACTAATCGGAAATCCCCACGACGCGTGCTCACGAACGACCCGGTGGACCAGCTCCCTGCGCCCTAGCCCCTTCACACCCGTCTCCAGATACTGTGGGTGAACAGAACAGAACAGAACTCGACAAACACTAGTTTGGATTGACGATGCGAATTGAGGTTGGTTCACAATTATATTTGGGAGTGACAGCCAAAGCAGCACACTCGTTGATTTTCCAGTTTCAAATCATCAAACGGCAAGCCTAACCACGCTTGCCAAGTGGGCACGTCCTTGCATATATTTTCAGTAAAACCAGTACTATTTTTCACAGTAGACACGCATATCTATAGGATGCCCAAATAATTGGCTGAAATCCCAATGACTCAAACATGATTCATGAACCAGACTTCAAAGATTGGAGGGTTCAGAGCTGAGACCGATGCAAACTTGTGGGAATGCAAGTTGAGTAGTTGGCCACCTCCAATGGACAGGACTAGAACTGTAGCGCACCCCAAGAAGAAAAGAAACAGGCATGCATGCCGCCTTTCTCCAGAGGAAAAGGATAGGCTCATGGAAATTTAACAACGCGCTTTGGGAAAGCAAAAGCAACAGAAAAAAAAACCCTCTTTTTTCCATGGAGGCAAAGCCGCAAAGGTAAAAAAACACTAAAAAATGCATGCTTCTTCTTGCCCTCGCATGCGGAAGAGAACAATGGACGTGGCTGCTCTGCTGACTTTGGAAGGTATCCAATGCATGTACATTGTACCATGGGATGCATGTCATGGAACTATACAAGAGCTTCGAACGATCTCTTGGCTTTGGAGAGATTAGGTCTTCGAATCATCTTCGTTCTTCCCGGGTGTGTCCCTAACAGTGAACACACAGGGTATGTAATACAAAACGTTCTCGCCCCAATGGCAACTGTTCATGCACCTCTGGATGCTCAAAGCTGGAAGGAAAACGAAGGATCGATCCAAACGTGCCGAGGCATATCCAAGGATTTTTATTATCCCCTCAGGCTGCTGTCAAGAATTGAAGACGCAACTCATGCACCGAAGTGCACAGTGCCGCTCCCACCACCTTAGGGCATCTTCAATGGTTCTAACTAGAAACTAACTAGAAGACTTTCACATTATTTATATAGTACACACTAAAAGCTAGCATTCTAAAGAACTATCTATAAGGATAGCTATTTGATGCTTACATACACACACAGAAAAGGACTATCATTTATAGAGACTGTCTCGTTTTGCTTTATAGACTAGTGCTTAAGGAAGAGCTGGCTCGATTTTTTTTGCATACTCTCTTTCCTCCACATAGGATATATGCTGATGTATACATACATATAACTAGCTAACTCAGACCATTGGAGATACCCTGAGCAAGGCTAATAATACAGCCTTCAGCTGGCTGTATGGACACTTACAGCCCACTTATCAGCCCATTCATATAGTAGTTTACAGCCAGCTGAAGGCTGTATGACCCACCCCTTTCTCTCACAAAGTTTCTTGGTTCTTGTACTTCAGCTGGCTGTAAACTTACAGCCCACCTCTCTTCTCTCTCCTCCTCTCTCTCCTTCACCTTAGCATACAGCCTACTAACAGCCTCTTATTAATACTTGCTCTTACCCAGGCACAGTGAGGCCACAACCTCGAGATTCTTCATTCTTGGAATTTTTGGTCGCTTTGCCGCAGTGATAACTCGACATTAATTCAGCCTTTGGGCAGTATTGAATGGTCAGTTATTTGTATACACCCCGCGGCAACAGCAGAAATTTCACGATGAACGCGGCACAGGCCAAATTAAAATTTCTGTAACTTATGACTCTAGCGTAATTGTTTATACGAACGGACTAAATTTTAATAAATTAATAAGCTATTTTAAAAAAATTATGTCAATAAAATACTTTAAAAAGAGAATAAATATTTATTCTATTTATTTATTAGAAAAAAATTATAGTATATAAACCATAAAACATATGGACGCAAGAACTCACCCAAATACTATTACGCTTCTGATGACAACTTGAATCGAGAACTGAAGTACAGTACTCCTCAGGTGGGGTCCCACCTCACACTGTAACTTGCTTTTCCTTTACTGCGCGGTTACGAGACATACAGTTCTCAGGAGACCCAGGGTCCAGCGCTCTGTAGTCCATCATTGCACTCGCGAGCTTCTGCAGGGGAATGCAGTTTTGTCATCGTAAAAGGAAAAAAACTGAAGTATGCTTCAGAAAATCAGAAGGCATGCACTGATCCTTGAACCATTCTAACTTTTGAATGTCTGTCCTTTAGTTTCTTTAAAAAAAATCGTGATGATTTTTTTTAAAAAATTCTCTAGATAATTTATTAAGTTTATAACTATATGTACCGTCTATATCAACATATCCATTCTTTCAAAAAATATAGACAAAGATTATCCGTCACAGCAAAACAAACATAGTCAATTACTAGTTTCCAAAAAAACTTTTACTATTACTACTTGACTGACCAGTTGTAGTGGCATCGCATTGTCCCCAGTGGCGGAGCCAACTATTTGGCTTGGTTTGGCAGCCGCCATACCTAAATCATACAAAAAAACGAATATATGTAGTATATATACGTGTATACGTAATACGTGAGTGAGTACGTTACGCACGTACGTGACCCCGCTGGCCGGCTGCACTTCTGTCTAACTGTCTTGGCCTGTTCGCTCAATCGCTCCACTTGATGGGCCATAAGCCCAGACCCCAGTCGCCCAGAAGGCCAGAACGGACTCAACGGAGGGAATAGGGATCGACAATTCGACATCGAGTCATCGACTCGTCTCGGTTGCCTGCGCGCGCCGCCGCTCCCGATGGTCACGATGTCGAAGACGAAGGCCGCGTGCTGAACTGCTGAAGGAGACCGTGCTGAACTGCTGAACTGCTGAGCGCGCCGCCGTGCAGCACCGACGCCGACCCGTCCAGGCTCAGGTTCGACGCGTGCTGGAAAAATCTGCAAGTGCAACATGGCACCAAAGAAGAAGAGTAGATATGTGATGCAAGGTATTTTTTATTTCAGAAATTAGAATTCTAAAAAGTCTATCTTTGAGTGTTATTTAATTTAACAAGCATGTAGATTGATACACATTTACACACGGCATGTAGCGTGTAGATTTAATAATCAATAGTTCACTTATTAATTTATTGTTTCCCTTTTTTGTCATGATTTTTATACAGATTTGAAGACTATTTTTGCCAAAGCATTTAGCATTAGCAGCTCCAACCCAGCTATGCCTGTAGATGGCGTTGCTGGACAACAAGAAGAAGAGGAAGAGGATATGGGCATTGAGGTTCCAGTGGGTATTCAAGAGGCAGAGAATGAAGAGGACATTCATGTTGATGATCAAGCCACCGTTGATGATCAGGCCGCTGTTGATCATCAGGCCACTGTTGATGATCCGATAGCTAGCCAAGGGGAAGGGGATCGGCCGATTGAAGTGATGAACTCAGACCACATTGAGCCTGATCCAGGGCTTCGGATTCCAATTGATAATTTTCATCCCAACATCAGAGATGAAGTTAGATTGGCTTATGTGGCAAAGGGTCCTACTCGACCAGTTGGTCATGATTATCCTCATGACCATTTTGATAGAAAATTTTGTGAAACATGGTACACAAAACATCCTTGGCTGGAATATAGTGTGGAGAAAGATGCAGCTTATTGCTTCTATTGCTTTCTTTTTAGGCAAGATCCTGTGGATGACAAATTTGGTCATACTAACTTCACTAAAGAGGGGTATAGTACTTGGAAGAATGCATACAAAGCATTTCCTCTTCATGTTGGCGGTGCCCGGAGTATCCACAATCAAGCAAAGACAGCATATGAAGATTTCAAAAATCAAAGGTCAAGTCTAAAACATAAGGTTACAACCTATAGCAAAGAATCACTAGTCAAGTATGAAACCCGTTTGGACACATCTTTGGGAATTGTTAGTTATCTTGCACTCCAAGGTGAGCCATTTCGTGGACATGATGAATCTGTTTGTTCCATGAATAAGGGTAATTTTCTAGAGATGCTTGATTGGTACAAAGAAAGGAACGAAGAAGTAAAGATTGCATTTGATGAGTTATGTCCTAAAAATGCCCAAATGACTTCTCCAACAATTCAAAAAGAGATTGCAAAGGAATTAGCAGAAGGGGTTAGTAGAGCAATAAAGAAAGAGATGGGTGATGGCCTCTTTTCTGTCCTTATTGATGAATCTCGTGACATATCAATCAAAGAACAAATGGCTGTTGTTGTGAGGTAATTACTTGACTATTTCCATTATGTGATATAGATTTTGCATTGTTCTACTTAAGCTAAAATATTTGCCCCATTTCTCAATAGGTATATAAACAAGGGAGAAGTCATTGAAAGATTTTTGGGTATCAAGCATGTCGAAGAAACAACAGCAGAAGCACTTAAAAAAGCATTGGTTGAGATGCTTCATAAGCATGGTCTACTTATTGCAAAATTATGAGGGCAAGGGTATGATGGGGCTTCTAATATGAGAGGAGAATTTAATGGGCTTCAAAAGTTGATCCGTGATGAAAACCCGTATGCCTTCTATATGCATTGTTTTGCTCATCGGTTGCAGTTGGTAGTTGTTGCTGTCTCAAGATGTTGTTCTTCTATTGAGGATTTCTTTGAATATGTGACCTTGATTGTGAACTCCGTTGGTTCATCATGTAAGAGGAAGGACATATTGGTTGATCAACAACGTAGAAATATATTGGCTAAGTTACAGAGTGGAGATATATTGTCAGGAAGAGGAAAGAATCAAGAAACATCATTGGCCAGACCGGGAGATACAAGATGGGGCTCTCATTATACGACTTTAGCTCGTATTGAATCTATGTGGGATGCAGTCATAAAAGTGCTAGAAATTGTGCACGAGGATCAGCGTAATCCATCTAGAGCAGGAGGTTTGGTGCAGATAATGGAGTCATTTAGCTTTGTGTTCATCATGAAGTTGATGTTGCAAATCCTTTGCATTACAAATGATTTGTCACTTCTATTACAGAGGAAGGATCAAAATATTGTTCAAGCCATGTCTTTGGTTACAGATGTGAAATCATGCTTGATCAACTTGAGGGCTCACGGTTGGGAACCACTATTTGAAGATGCTAAAACCTTTTGCAATAAAAATGATATCCCAGTACCAAATATGGATGAAGCTGTGCCAAGATGGGGTCGGTCAAGAAAAGGGGGGAGAAATAACATCACTCAAGAACATTTTTTCCGTGTTGATACATTCTATGCAGCTATAGATGCTATCACCACAGAGCTAGATCATCGCTTTAATGACATGACTTCAGATTTGCTTCTTGGCTTCGCTTGTCTGGACCCAAGAGACTCATTTGCCAAATTTGATGTGGACAGAATTGCTAAGCTTACTGATATCTATGATGCAGATTTCTCCCCTGATGATCGTAATTGTATAAAAACAGACCTCCAATTATTCATCAACCACATGAGAAGGCATGATGATTTTAGAGTTTGTTATGATCTTGCAAGCCTAGCTAAAAAGATGTTCGAACTCGAAAGAAATATTATGTTCCCTCGAGTTTATCGTATTATTGAGTTGGGGTTGCTACTGCCAGTGGCGACAGCATCGGTTGAGAGGGTCTTCTCAGTTATGAAGATTATTAAGACCGAGTTACGCAATAAGATGGCTGATGCTTGGCTTAATGACCTGATGGTGTGCTACATTGAGCGAGGCTTATTCAAGGGACTTGATCTTGCTGAAATTAAGAAAGAATTTCAAAAGAAAAATAGAAGAATGCCTTTGCCAAGGTCTGTACCCAAATAAAGCTTTATTATAGGTATGTATTTGTTCCAAGAATCTTCATTTAGTGAGGTATTTTAAGTACCAATGCTTTGGATTTCTGTTATATTTGCTCATTAAAAGTTATATATATATATATATATATATATATATATATATATATATATATATATATATATATATATATATATATATATATATATATATATATATATATATATATATATATATATATATATATATATATATATAGATAGATAATGTTCTGGTGCGTCTTTGCATAGTTGATAGTTATATTATATATGCTTCCAATTGACCTTGCAAACCCGCCACACCTGAAAATTATTCCTGCCTCCGCCACTGATTGTCCCATATTTCATTTGCCAGGGACTCACAATCGCTGCACTGTAAAAAATCTGTAATCGCAATCGAAACTGGAAACGTCTTCGGTTTCGCTGCTAATGCTGACCGCAAGGCAGGGCACGCATACCTTTCGTTAACTTTGCTAATGCCGTGCCTTTCCGGTAGAGTTTGGCCAGATTAGGCCCGAGCTAAAGAAGAAGGGTAAGTAAAAGTAAAGCGGGCGGAACCAATGGTCAGGCTAAACAAAAGCCTCTGTGAAACTCCTTTCCCTGGCGTCGTCAAAGCTTTGGTCATCGCATGCATCCAGCAACTTTTCCCGAGACGAGAAGAGAGAAGAAGTAAACGAAAGGGACACCAAGAACAGAAGAGCAACGGAAAGAAACGGCAAGCGTCCCGTTTCGTCCGGAGCGAGGAGGAGGAGGAGCAAGTCACGGAAAGCAAAGGCTGCCTGAGACGGAGGGGAAGAGAGAGAGAGAGAGACGAGCCAAGAGGAATGGGGGCGGCGCGGTTCCCGAGGGCCCCCCCTCAGAATCACGCACAGATCGTTGTCTTCTCTCCGGCTCGCCTCACCGCCTGCATCGTACGTACGCGCCCCGCGCTTTTTTTTTTCTCACCCCCTCTCGTCGCCATCATGGCGCTACGCCATGAAGGCCCCCGAGCTTTTGCCCAGCTTTCCCCCACGACCCATATGTACGCCTCAGCTTTGCAGAAAAGCCATGAGATGAGCCTAATTAACATGTACCACCAGTATTAGACAGTAGTACAAGAGGAGGAGAGAAACCTTAAACTCGGCCGAAAGAAGCACCGAAAGAGCTCACGCAGATGAGCCTAGCTAGGCCTAGCAGGATGCTGAATGCACATCCAAGATATAATAGAAGGATGTGCACAGCAAAGCTCTGAAAAGGGCGAATAGACATTGGTGAAAGCCAGTACTAGTCAAATGCCAAGAATGTACTGCCTAATTACATGCCGTGTTGCAGGAAGTCACTTGTACAAAGCAAAACCAAAAGAGGACGAGCGGAGCGCGCGAGCACACAAAGGTACGGGGAAAAACACAGCAAAAGACGCAGCTACAATCCACGCTTGTACATGGGGGATAAAGAAGCCTAAAAGGAGCTCTTTTCCCACGCTTCTAACAAAGGAAAAACCTTAAAACTAAATTTAAAGGACGTGAAACACGCCCATAAACAAAAAAGAGATGAAGATCTCCGGAGCTTAACCGCCGCAAGAATGTTCTTGACTCTCCGATAATTTTTGCTTCAAATTCTTCCTCCTTTTCTGCTCTCCATCCACGAGAGTTCTGAACGGAGATGGTAAACTTCAGGCTATGCAGCTTCACATTTCCCCGGATCACTCCTTGACCGTAACAGCGACGAGTCGCACGCTGCAGAATGTGAATTCTGGTTAAGAAAAAAAAAACTTAATTAACTCTGACGCCATGTAATTCAGACACGTACGCACCTCGGTGGAGCGACTCCTTGCAGTGCGCGATGGCGTTGGCGATGCCGTCCTGCATCTCCAGGAGGGAGTCGTCTCGGCGGGACGGCGGCACTGAGCTGGATGCTGCCACGGACGCCGCCGCCGACCGGCTCTTCCGCAGACGACGCAGCCCTCTTGCCTCACCGGCGGCGCGGGGACCCACCCTCCGGAACCGCCTCGAGATCTTGGTCAGGTACCTCTTAATGATGTCCCTCGACGGCGCTCGCCTAGGCTCCACGACCTCCTCTTCATCCGCCGGCGACTCCATGAACAGCCCTAGAGACCGCGCGCTGCTGGAGCTCCGGGCGAAGCTGTGGCGGCCTCCGTAGAACGCGGTCTTCTTGGCCCCGAAGCTTAGCGTCCGCAGGGTGCCGCGCTTACTGCAGTACTGTGATTGCAAATTGGCCTTGCTCGGCTCCGAGGCGTATAACTTGAGCGGCGCCGCGCCGCCGAAGAAGAGGGTATCGTAGGAAGGCGAGGCGGAGCGAATCCGCTGCAAGGAGATTATGAAGTCAAGCTCCGCCCACGCGTCGTCGGACTCGGAACCCGACTGGCTGCCGGAGCTGGACGAGGTCCGGACGGAGAAGTCGAGGTCGAAGAACGGCCCCTCGTCCTCGCTGTCCCGGCCCTCGGACACCGGCGGAGCCGCTGTGATGGTCGACACGGCGCGGCGGCGCCGCCGCGCCGCCAGGAGCCGGAAGACCTGCATGGGAGGCGAGGCGGGCGCTGCGACCTGGGAGCGTGTCGTGTGCTGCGACGGGGTTGTGTCCTGTGGCTGGGTGGGGGGCGCCTTTTAAATTGGTTCAAAGAAGCGGGGCACAAACGAAGGGGATTTTTCCCGTATTTCTTTTGAGTTTATGGTGAGCGGCAAGGTTGCTGCACGGCACGGAGATCTGAACTGTTCATATGACTAGACTATAGCTATTTTTTAAAAAACTTTAAGATTCGAACGTTTACTTTTACAAAATCTAGTCTGCTCTGTTGATCCACCAAGCTCACCAAGAACTACAGTAGCATAGCGTAACCTGACAAGCAACCCTAGAGTGGCAGCAAGCTATACACAACAACACAAATTAATTAGTTCATGATTAGCTCTAATATGATTAGTACTAACTTAATATAATTAGCACTAATTAAAACATTAATTAAGAATGGACAGTTCGGCTGGCACATGGGGTCTCCGTAGGTTGCTTGCCGAGCTCAGCGGGTCTATAAATGAGTTAGATTTATAAAAATGGATGTTTGAATGCCAAAATTAGAAAAAAAAAAGTTACTATAATGATATTTGTGTGAACAGTTTTGGAGATTTGAGACTCTAAGGTGCTGCTTGGATCGGCTCGCGGTTGTGTGTGCGGCACGGCGAAAATGTTGTGTTGGCTAGGGAATTTGTGGATGTTTTGTCACATGCATCGCATGGGCGGCTAGGGATGGGTAGGCGCATCGGTTCTATTCGTTTGGGTTGCGATATATGATTTTTAGTTATGATTGATGTCTTTTATCTGTTTTTCTGGGACAATAGTGAACGGTAGGGACGCTGATGCAGATGGTGTACGTGATTTTAAGCTCAGAAAGCCGTTTAGATAATTCACTTTAAAAATACTTCATTTATTTTGAGTTTCGAAAAAATCTAAATCCTAGGGGGGGGAAACAGGGTGCGGCCAGTGTGCTTGGAATTGGACCATGATGGCCATTGGATTTTGCAAATCTACTGGCAATCACGGCGCCATCCCGATTTCCTGGAAGCTCTCTGCTACCAGTTCGTGGTTTCCTGCCAACCAGCCGAAACGTTAGTAATCTGTCTTTAATGTTCAGTGATTACATGTGCAAGATACTGGCGATTAATAACCAACGTGCAACTCTTCGGTCATCAGAGCGTATTTTCATCGATGACGTGCAACTCTTTTTTTTTTTGAAACAAGAGGGCCCAGCCCCAGTTCCATTACGCGCAACTCTCAATCTTTTCTTTGTCTTCGTTACCAGCTTAGAGCATCTCCAAGAGATACTCTTTTTCACCCCCTATCTTTAAATATTGGGTATGAAAGCTAAAAACAAGCCTCCAACAGATACTCAAAAACACGCCTAATAATTTTGGTACTCCAAAATTAAGGTGGATCACCATCAAATATACAGTACCTAGATGGTAATTTTAGGGATCCAAGTTTAGAGGAGCTGTTGAAGGAGGGGAAAGATTTAGAGGACATTTTTTTTAGGAAGACTCCCAATATGAGATTTTAGAGGACAAAATATTAAGCCTCTCTTGGAGATGCTCTTATGCACGCACACAAAACACCTCCATGACGTCCATGTTAATGTTCATTAACCGGAATGGTTGGTACTAGTGTAATCTCTTTTCTGTCCGGATGCGCGAACTATGGAAAAAAGACGAAGGGTATTTGTATTGGATTTTATTGATGGTTTTTAGCTGAAAATAAGTAGTAATGACTAAAATAAGTGGTTTTTATAAGGAGGGCAAGCAGAAGAAAAAGTAAGCGAAAGATAGTGCGCGTGACAGAAGCGAGAGTAGTGGGATGCGTGATGCACCCATGACATCTATCTTATCCCCAGAGCAAGACGGTGGTGAGAGGAGTGGAGAAGCCGCTTCGAGAAACCAGGTGTTCGTATTGATTTTTTTTGTTTTCTAAGAAGAAGCTAGAAGTAAAAGATAATACAACAGGGCCTTAGGCACGTGGTGTTTTTTGGTTTCTCCAGAAGCTGAAATAAACTCCAAACAATATTTTGAAATTGCTTCTTCAAACAGTTTTCTGAGTTTATCGGCGTGTGCGCCGTCCACTTCAGTGTGTCTGCAGTTCATCGTTACCTTAAAAAACATAATTAAAAGACATCAACCACGGTTTAAAATAATAGGTCCTAGCCCAGGCCCAGCAAGACGAAACCGAAGCTTCATAAAAGTCAGAAACAAACGAGTGAGAAAAGAGGTTCGTTGGCAGAGAAAGTGAGCAGGCATGGGCGGCTAATGCTGCCCAGCTTTACCAACCCTTACCACCCACCCTGTCTTGTGCAGTTTAGGGGGCGTTTGGTTCGTTGGTGAGTGGAGCCTGGGCTGCCCCATGCGAGCCTGACTGCCCCATGCGAGCCTGGCTCGCCAGAAACGCAAATGAAATCCGTATCTCGAGAGCCAGGCTCTGAGCTGCCTTTTGCATCTGGAGAGCTAGGTTCAGACCTCGATGCGGGCAACCAAACAACTGAAACTTGCATCTGGAGAGCCTGGCTGGGCAACCAAACAACTGAAACTTGCATCTGGGGAGCCTGGCTGGGCAAGAACCGGGCAACCAAACGCCCCCTTAGAGAAGGGGATTGTTCAGTAATTGAGGGTGTGTTTGGTTCGTGGATGGAGGTTGCATCGTATATCCTGGATGAGTAGATGCAGGCTGAGTGGAATCGTATTTCAGAAAAAGAAGATGTTTGGTGAGGCTGTATGAGCGGATACAAAAAAACTGAGATGCTGTTTGGTTGCCTGTATGAGCGGATGCAGTCTACCAAATCTGAGAGGCTGACACGTGGGACCGCATAAGATACACTGCATCCACTCATCCAGGATGGCTAGTGAAGCTCATTTTGAGCGTATCCACCCATCCAGGATGAGGGCGTATTTTTGCATCCGCTCATACAGGCTGTATCCGCTCATACAGGCAACCAAACAGGCTCTTTCTCAGATTATACGGATCCACCCATCCAGGACGAAGGAGATTCAGGCAACCAAACACACCCTGACTGAATACTGCAGTGCAGAGTGCAGACGCAGATGAAGAAGAATTGCAGAGGCTGCCTGCATTGCATTTGAGGAGTGCAAGTCCATGCTGCAAGCTTTTACAACTTATCTTTATTTTTTGTGAGTTGTGGTTCATCCCCCGTTTTCTTCCAGGTCCAGCTTATCGGCAGTGCTCTAGACTTCAGCCAATACTGCAATTATCTGGGCTGGACAAGAGCCTAGTCTCAGAAAGATAAGATTTTTATTAGCCTTTAAGGTGCACCTTCCAACTTCCAAGCTTCAATTCCATATTCTTTAGTGTCAAGAATCAAGATAGTTTATGAGGTTAAGCTGGTGTTTTGCCTTTGCCGTGCTAGCGCATTTGCCTCAAGAAATATCATACTGACACGATGGACATATAGGTGTAAGCATCCACTTGAAGAGGTGGAACAGAAGAAAAAAGTTGGGTCATGGTGCACTTCTTTCTTCGGCTTATGAGATTCAGGTGCTTAACTGAGTAAACTGATTTATGATTAAAATCATACTGTAGCTGATAGTGATTTATTTATCGTAACTACATTTAAAAAATAAAAATAGAAAAAAAATAAGTTTACCTATCAGGAATAACACAAACAAATATGGAAAAAAGAATCAGCAAAAAAACCGAAAAAATTAAATGTTAAAAATAATAAAAATTAAACTAAAGGAATCTGACGGTACAAATTTGACTGCAAATCTCGCCACAGTTCTTTCTCCGTTGATTCCGACACACATCAGTATGAAGGTACAAATATTTGACTGCCATTTCACGATGCCTCATTTCCTTTTCAGAGTTGCACACTGCCACGAGCCACGACCACACAACAAGGCACGCATCAGTCGGTGATGGATCTTTTCAGTGCGACAGTGAACAGTAAATTGAAGGGCACACGCCTGAGAAGCTACGACCGTTCAAAGCTCCTCATCTCTGCAGGGAAAAGAAATCTAGGCGAGGGAATAGCAGTACAATGTAGGCTTGTTACGGCTGAGCGATGCAATCATGTGTACTATAGTATGAATAATATAGTTTTGTACTGTAGTATAGCTTGTTTAGATATGATCTAAGACATATATTTGTATTAGAAAAAGTTAGACACGTATCTTTATATTAGAAATAGTTAGATGTATATCTTTATATTTAGATTATATAGATATGATATTATCTTTAGTTGATTGATTATATTAGATTGTGTTAGTTTTCATATTATTAGGGGTTAGCTTTATCTATATAAAGAGAGAAGTCGCATCATTCATAATCAAGTAAAAAACAGTCAAGTTTTAAACCGGTCGGTTTTCAGATTAGAGCCTCCGCATGGAGGACGATCTCAAGCCTTCCATGTCTACTCCTATCATAACATATTAATTGATTGGTTGCATTAGATTTTGTTAGTTTCAATATTGTTAGGAGTTAATCTTATCTATATAAAGAGATAAGTCGCACTATTTATAATCAAACGATAAAACAATCCAGTTCTAAATTGGTTAATCTGTAGATCAGAACCTCTGTAAGAAGAATGATCTTAACCCTTTCTAGCCTATCGCTTAACATAACAGACTAATCTGAATTTCATTTGTACAGCAATGTACCTGTAAACTGAAGGCTAAGCTCTAGCTGTGCTGCTGATCCAAAAAATCGAAGCGCTAGAGGCAGGAATGATGCGAACTGTCTCAGGTGTCCCCAGCGGGCATCACATCAGTTCACTCAAGGTCTTCGGATAATAAAATAGAGACAGCATCCTAAGCCACGAAGCAGCACTTCATGTCATTTCCGAAGAACAGTATCCATTGGCGGATTGGCCCCCGCTGAAATAGTGGCAACCAGCTCGAAACAATATAACTACTACATACAGTGGCTTGTATCTTGCGTTCGATCGCACTACATCCGGATTGCTTTGCGTGCTTTAACACTACAGCCGGCGCAAACCTAAGCGATAGATTTACTAACTACTTCACACAATCATAACCCAAGACTTGTTAATAGCTATGAACTTCAAAAGGTGAAATGAGCACACAGATGGACCGAGTTCCCTTCACGTTTATTACGTAAGACGAGGAGATCAAGGGACATTTATATTGATATAACTTTTGGCTCTGACTGATATCTTTTAGTTGAAAATGAATAGTAGTTGATAGAAAAAATAATTTTTAGAAGATGGTGACGAGCGGTGAGGAAATTGAGGGAGAGATACGTGTGTCAGATTAGAACGAGAGAAGTAGAATGTGTGATATGCTCGTGGTACATATTTTATCTCTAAAATAAGACAGAAAGAAGAGGAATAAAAAAAATCTATTTTAGAACATTGGATGTTGATACTAATATCGGGAAGCGGTTAAGGTTCATCAGGCACCCCGAAAGAAACGCTGCGCGGGCAGCCGTCTCTGTGAAAAAGACGGCGAGCTAGTTAAGTTAGCGTAAAGCTGCCGAAACAACAACGCATACACGAACGTTTGAGGTGACCGCTGCCCAGAACGGCGACGAGCTTTCTCTGGAGTCGTGAAGTCTGATGCAGTTTTGTTGACCTAGGGGGACGATGAAACGAAGCATCGGCAGCGTAGCGCGTAGCCATAGAGAGCCTCTTTTTGTGAGACGTCTACTCGCGGTCTCGGCCGTTGTTTCTAGCCATGCCATGTCCACTCGTCTCGCCAGCGATCATTGCATTTGCAGCAGCAGCGGCCTAGCTAGCAGCTCCGTTCAGGCTTACGCCCCGGGAACGTGCTGCTAGTTTTGATTGCCGGCGAAGAGGAGTACGGTGCGTCACGGGGAAAGCATCTAGTCTAACTTCTCCGTGTCTACACCTTTCCCTTTGACAGGGCCAGCGTTGCATTTGCATGATTGCACATCTGCCTGGGTCATCAGCTTATTAAACGCGATCGGGTGTAGACGAGGCCGCTTAGAGCAAGTTTAATAGTATAGATAGCTGCTATCTCCAATATATTTTCATGTCATCAAAAGGTAAGATGCAGCCAACTCATACAATAAGCTGGCTATAAGTTGTCTCTACAAGAGCTCTCAATCATTTAATACATACATGGGTATTGGTCATTTAATACATGCATGGGTATAGCAGTTAGTTCTATTGGTACATGCATAGATAACGTCTCTTTTCCTGTGCTATAGTCTGACTCTTGCATGGGAGCCGGCTTGGCTCTCTCTCTCCTTTTCTCTCCCCTCCACATAGGACTATGCTGACATAGATTCCCTTATAGCTAGCACAGTCAGCCTTATTAAACTTGCTCTTATACGGTTCGCGAGGTGGGCGACGACTAGGTGCGGAACCAGAATTTGAACATAGAAAGAGTTAAATAGATAATAATTTTTTACTAAGAAAGTGATAATCGCATGAAAATATAACATAACAGTACAAAAGAGAGCTATATTTCTATTAATTTAAAATTGGTCCTATAGCTATTAAGAAGATCATATATGTTAATAAATTAATCAAAAGCGAACTTTGCTCACTCACAAGGGAGGCTAAATAAATACCTCATAAGATAATCACTAAAGTACTTAATAATAACTAGTTAAGAAAAACAGAAATATCGGAGAGGGTCCGGCCCCCGCGACGACCCGCGCTGCGTGTACTGCTCTGGGCTTTTCGGCTTTTCCGTCGTGCCGGCCGTGGCGCGCGCCGTGCGGCCGCGTATTTTCGCGCCAGTTCGGCGTGCCGGGCCGGGCCAGGCCAGATTTGCCTCAAACCACACCGGGCCGTCTCATAAGTACACTATACCGTTGGGCCGCACGGGTTTGTAGCGCTTGGGACTTGGACTTGATCGGAACCCAACCCGGCAGTTCATTCATTTCGATCGGCCCACAATCTGCCAGTTCCACTCCATCCAACTCCTCATCCTCCTCTACTTATACGACCGAACGACACAATCCCAAAACCCTAGATCCCGCAGCCTCATGGTCTCAGCCGCCGCCTCCGCCTCGTTCTCCATTAATCCTCCTCCTCCTTCCTCTTCTTCGTTTTCTCTACTATCTCCTTTTGTTTACATCTTTTCGGGTGCGATGAAGATACATCGATTGATCGATCACCTGTAATGGTGATATGATGCCCACCTTTACTACTGGTTCGTATTCGCTGAGCACCCGTGCCACCTGGTTCTTCCTCTTTGTCGACTCTGGTTTTCTTTCTTGGCGAGCGTTTTTGTTTCGTTAGCGAGGGACCTGGGGATGGGCCGCTCTGCTACGTGCGGCACTGTCCAAGTTTACCCCTCGGATACGATCTGCAGACGAGTCCCAAAATATCGCGAGACTCTGCCGTGTCTGCGAGATCGGGATCTCACTTGCAACATCCTCCAAAAAAGGGGTTAAAATCGTTGGTTGAAGCGAAGATCCCAGCAGAGAGGCGTTGAAATCTCCGTCGTTGAGGTCTCTCTAACACTCGTAATCTTCGCATAGAAACGAGATGTTTCTCAGCGCCGTGAATTCGTGGATGTGTGGTTGGTTTGTGGTTCCATTACATCTGTAGTCACGGGTACAGCTTGAACGTCGCTGTTCCTCTCCTTCCTCCCTGCGGGAGTAAACGAGGGACCTATGGATGAACAGCTCTTTGTCCGTGCTGTATCGTCCAAGTTTGCCCTCGGATAGGATCATGCAATTTGGTCTCAGATCTTGCAAAACAAGACCTTGTTTGTGAGACGGTAGTATCATTTGCGACATTCTTGAAAAAAAGAGAGAGGAACAAACTGGGCAGGGAGGCGGATCCAAGCACTAGACTGTTTTTTAGACTCGGTTGCACGCAGAATCTGGATTGCAATCTGGTCTGTTCTCTATGTTATCCCCACTCGATAATGGCAGATTTAATCGTAATCTGGGGTTTATATACGACGTCGAACTGTTTGTTTAGATCATGTGGCAGCTGACACTGAGATTGGGCTGTGCGAATATTTGAGTTCCACTGTTGAGTTTCAAATTTGTAAAGCAAAACTACCACGTTGATAAATTATCAGCTGAAAGTTTTGGATTCTAAAAATCGAAATTAAAAAAAATTCTAATACTAGGAAATTTGCGGTTGATCTTGACAAAGGAACATGAGCTGGAGCTGTGGCTGAGATGTGAAAACTGAACTTTTTTTTTTTTAAAGGATGTGAAAACTGAACTTGATGGCTTGACGTGCCAAGAACATGGTTCTGGTAAAGCATCACCTCCGGTTTGGACTGATCAGTGGATGATCTTGTTTAAAAAAAATCTGAGAAATTCAAGAAACATATGGATTTTTTTTTGCAAATATACTACACATTACAGCAACCTAAAGAGTTCCAGCTAAAATGACTCAGTATTACAAGAGGAACTGCTCAATCCAAATGCACATAGAGAAGGCTAACAAACAACGACAACTACAATCTAGAGATCTACATATGTAAAAACTTGTCCGTATAAAAGAATTGTACATGATGGCTCGTCGTCCAATACGAGGAATCCATTCCAAGCTACTACCTCCTCACGTTGGCTCCACGGCATTCCACTTCTCCCCAAATGCAGGCATTTCTGGGCCAAGCCTCACCGATATGCACATAAGCACGTATCTTTTCTACAAGAAGTACGTCAGTTGCTGCTTCTTCCTAGAGCCCCCTTCACCATAGAGGTCATTCCACTGCTTCAGCTCGTTCATGACAGCACCCTCGGCGGCGAAGCTCGCAGCAACCTGCATCATCGGACAACGGTTCAGTAACCTGTTTATGCCGTTCTGTTCATGTAAGATGCAAGTCAGGACAGCAGTCAGCAGCAACTCACTTGATTCTTTGCCTGCCTCAAGTCTTCCATCGTCAGAGGCCTAAGGTCGACCGTCACTTCCTTTTCACCTTCAGCCTTCGCCTCTGGGTTATCCGGCTTGCTTTCTGACTTGTCTTCTTTGTTTTCTGAATTCTCCCCCTTACTTTCCGGTTTCTCTGAATCATCTGCCGTAGTCGCCTTCTCTTTTACCTCCTTTCGCCTTCTTTCCTGAGGCATCAAATCATGTATCGTTAGACAAGTATTACTACATGTTTGTTCATAATTGGCGTAGCAGCTATCTTAATTCATCGCATCTTCAAGCAAAAGCAAAGTACTTATAAGCAGCAAAACAGTTATAGTCTTACCAGCTCCTTCTCTCGCTCTTTCTTGAGGAGCTCCCTAACAGGGCGGTAAGCAGCAGTCACACAAAGATTCTGGGGGGAAAATGTGAGAACAGATATCAGTAATTCAGTCAGATACTCAGATGCACAGTAGATTTCTATTCAGTCGGGTGCACAGACCTTCAGATCGCTGCCACTGTATCCTTCGGTCATGGTTGCAAGCTCCTTGAAATCGATCTCTCCATCAACCTTCTCTTTTGACAGCAGTGTCCTTAAAATCAGCTCTCTGCTCTCGAGAGTTGGAAGGCCAACCATGATTCTGTTCAGTGGAACAAATAGGAGCAAATAATTAGCATCTCATATGCTACAGCAGACTACATGTATTCTCCCGTAAAACAATGCATTTGAACAGACCTGCGCTCGAATCTCCTAATGATGGCTTCATCAAGATCGAACGGTCTATTTGTCGCAGCAAGAACTAGTATCCTTTCAGCTGACTTTGACAAGAGGCCATCCCAGTGACTCATGAACTCATTCTTGATCTTCCGCATCGCCTCATGTTCACCGCACCGAGCACGCTGCCCTAACATACTGTCTACCTCATCCACAAAAATAATAGTAGGAGCGACCTTAGCAGCCAAACTGAATAATGCTCGGACATTTTTCTCATCCTCGCCGAACCATTTCGATGTGATGGTGGACATTGAGACATTGATGAAGCTGGCACCGGCGTCATTTGCAATAGCCTTGGCAAGCATCGTCTTCCCGGTTCCAGGTGGCCCAAACAGTAATATTCCTCGGCAAGGCTTCAGAAGTCCTCCTTTAAAAAGATCGGGCCGTCGAAGTGGAAGCATAACCAGCTCCTGAAGTGACTCTTTGATATCAGCCAGGGCTCCAATGTCATCAAATGTCACTCCTATTTCACTGGCTGGTATAACCTCTGGTCTGATACGCTTTTCAAACTCGTTGTCTGGAATTTCCTGCTCAGTTAGAAACACCACCAAGGATAAAAACTTCAACCTTAGCAATGTTCACAAAAAAAAGAACAGTGGTACTTTACATTGAGTGAACTGCTAAACACGTAATAAGCACAAGCAACTGAATAAAACTTACTGGTTTTGATGGTGGCAATGGACCATCGCCATCTTTAACTGGCACCGTGGTTGATTTCTCTGTCTCAGTTTTCTTAGAACCTTTCAAATCATCCTTTGCAAACAGTAGCATTGGAGTTAGCCTCATCAATACATTGGTACGCTATTTTAGGTATCTGTACAAGATAAATGCATACCATTGATTCATCATTTGCTTCCAATTTCAGAGTGTCTTTCCCACCAAGGCCACTTTCTTGGAAAATGCTTAATCCATGGGACAGACTGTAAAGTAATTGTGTTAAAAAAAATCAGAGAAAGCTAATTGATTCTAACTATCAAGGTAAATGATCAAACCTTTTAGAGGATAGAACGAGCTTCCCATTTTTGTATTCAGGATCCTTGTTATGAATCAAATGGTAAGAGACTGCCGAGACAATAATTTCCTCTATGTAATTGCTGAGAACCATAGTATCTGCTTGGCAGATTGAGCTCAAATCATCACAGTCTAGATCGTTCGCTGAGAGTACTTCTATGATGTGGTTTCTATTATCTTGAATCTGGATTTTCTTTGTGTCTTCTTCCATCTGAGTTTTCCAACCATCGAGATGGGTCTCCTCCTCAGGAGGTTTAATATCAACATGATAAGGGAATAGGCTACTAACTCTCTCGTCCACATCACCATCAGAGTTGAGTAATCGGGAACCAAGTATCAGTACTTGTCCAGTGAATTTGCCTAACATTCTTTGGAACATAGAGTAAGTCCTTTGCGATCTATGAAGGAAGTGGTCAACATCCCTTATGTAAAGTATAATCGGATCACTTTCAGCCACAGAAACCATGACCTGCAAAAGTGGTTACAAGATAAGTAAATCATAACTAAACAGAGCCAGTGAAGTTCAGTCAAGAAGTATAATTACCTTGTAAAGTGACTGTATCAGAACTTTCTCATCGAAACACCAGCTACTGGTTCGCCTAACTGAAAAAGTGAAAAACCATAAGAAACTACCGCACCACATAATTCTCTAGTTCTACTCTATCACATGCAAAAGAAGAACGATCTGTCCAATGTAGAAGCATATTTTAAAAAGAAACACACACGTAACTATAATAGAGAGGCCATTTATATCAGCATTTCATTTTGAACTAATATAGACACATATACATAATTTTACCAGAAAATGCGGATGCCGCGCAGTCTAAGATTAGTAACTGTGATCTACGAGCTTTCTACACTAAATTCTGCACATGTGCAACGTCAAAATGACTGAAACAACAGCAAAAAGAAATGGACAAACAAGTTCACCTGAATGTCCAGGACATTGTGAGGCAAGATCACTCATATCGGATGACACAGAAGCATTTTTCCGAAGTGTAGGCGCACAACTTGCAACGTCAGAGCCTCTGAAGAAAAGGAAGGATTGATAAATAATACGGAAAATTGAATATTGTTCATCTCAGATTCGATAACTAAACCGAAGTATATTACCTAGCCCTCATATCTGCACTGCTCGTCTGACGGTGCAATGATTCTTCACAAGTGTTTCATGGACAACAGAACAGGAGCAAGTCAAAATCTCCAAAATTTGAGCAACCACATTGCATGCTTAATCGGAACAAGATTCACATGAAAACTTGGAAAATTGGAAGGTGGATAAGAAGTGGCAAAATAAATTGCACATAACAGGGAGTTTACATCTGGAGTTACATACTAAAGAAATGTCGGATAGCCTTTTTCTTTAATAAAATTGAACAGAATATCAACAGAGAAATCTGTAATGCTTTGATACCTCTAGGTTCCTCCTTCTTAGTAAACGTTGTAAAAGATCCAATGAAATCAGACATCCTCCCAAATGTGGTCTCAGATATGGACTGACTATGAACCTGTAGAAGCAAGTTAAATAACAAATCCAATTAATATCGGCTGAGTAAAACAAGAGATGTAATGATTATTTTTACGCAGGAAAAATTGTATGATCGTGATCTCTGATTTGGGGGGGGGGGGGGGGGGGGTCAATTACTGTGGTCAAGCTATTGCTGAGATCATTCAGGAACCCTGTTTTCAATATTTTCTTTTGCCAAAGTAAAATCTTGAGGTGTCCCAATCAACACAACAAAGAGACCGAGATGTTGAAATTCCCTGTCCCAAACATGAGGCAACCCAAAGAACTACACAAAGTATGCATGTTGTTAACTCACCAAGCCTTTGCTGGAGCTCCCATATTTGCTTTGGATCTACAACAACATTCAGCAACAAAGAGTTCAGAATCACAGCACGACAACAACAGATCAAAATTACATACTGTAGGTTTGCAACAGTTCCAACCGACCCGAAGCGAGAAGTCGGTGACATCCAGAAGTAACAACCGTGTCTTGTAGTAGTGCGATAGAGCTCTCGCAAGCGACTGCAGGTAAGGTTCTGCAGGTAAAGCAGCAGTCAGCAACACCAACAGCAGTTAACCAGGATGTCCACCATTAGTAGTCCACACAAAGAAATATAGGAACTATCCATTCAAACCAAGGCGAACCTGTGGGGCCAGAGAGCAGTATAGCACGACTTGCAGCAGAGAGGTTTCGGATGTGCTTGGACAAATCCGCCTGCTTCAGGTGGACGAAAGCCGCGCTTATGAGCACTTCTTTCGTCTGCTCGCTGCAAAATGAACACTAGCACGTCAGTCGCTATCCATGCCAGTAACAAACCATCGTAACTGAACCGAACCGAACCGAACCGAACAGAAGTAAAATCTTATGCTCTTAGCTGCCTTTGCTTTTTTTTTTCCTTTCTAGAACACGGCTCTTAATGATGCCATCGTTTGATAATTAAACCTGTAAAGCATACGCATCTACTAGTTACATAGTGTGACTAGTAGTCTAGCACCGTGTAAAACAATCAAATTAGGGAGTATCCAACCAAATCATTCTCGCATAACCAACCAAAAAAGCACACACACAAAAAAGAAGTTTCAACTTTCCGCATCGGATCGCAAACTCCTAACGCCAAGCCGACCAAACCGACTCCTCCTCGAACCCCACCCACCAACCTGAGGTAGCAATGGAAGTTATGGAACTGGTCGAAGGTGACCTCGCTCTCGCGGCCGTCCACGAGGAGCCGCCGCAGCTCCGCCTCCACCTCCGCAACGCCGGCGCCGGCGCCCGCGCCGCCGCCACCCTCTCCGTGCGGCGGCGTTGCCCACCTGGCCGACGCGAGCCCCAGGCCCACGCCGACGCCGACGCCGAGGGCCGACACGAGCAGGCTCCTCTGCTCCATCGCAAAACCCCAGCCCACGTGCTCTCGATCGAACTCGAAGAAGGCGAAACGAGGAGGTGGTGGTGGTGGAGAGCACGAAATGTGAAGTGGAGGAAATGAGCCATGGGGCAAGGGTTGGTGGGTATATATATAGAGAGAGGAGGAGGGAGGGAGGGAATGGGACGACGGCATGGCGGCGACGCCAACAATGGTTCGACACATGGAAAGGACCCCGGCTTGTTCGACCAACAGTGGACATTGTAAATAGACTATAATTAATATTTGTTAAAAAGAAGTCCAATTTTTTTCTCTCTCCGGCAGATTAAAAACTTACATTCTTAAATGCAGAGATAACCCAACTTCGCCTGGCGGTCAAGCCCAATTTTAGCAAATTTGGGCTGGAAAATAGTGGTTTATAGTTGAAATTGCACTATAGCTGACTGAAATTATATAGTAGCTGAAGGTAACTTATTTGACGTAATTAAATTTTAAACTTTTAAAAATAGAAAAAATATGTTAGCTCATCACGGACAACGCAAACGAATACAAGAAAAAAGAACTGGCAAAAAACCTTAAAAAACCAAAAAAATTAGAAAAAAAAACGAAATTTATAAATAGTAAAAAATAAAAACAGAAGTCAGATACTTAAACCGCAATGAGTGGAACGCTTATCTCCCCTAAGATTAGAGAGCTAGTTTAATCAGTTCAACGGCCACTTTGAGTACAGCGAGTCAGGCAGAGCAACGGTTGTGGTGGTGTCCATGGCATGTGATCTGCCTTGGTTGGAGCATCCTCTTGTCTGTGCAGATTCGGTAATGGCTTCGATGTTGACGGCTGCATCAAGTTGGCTTTTTATATTTTTCGCAAACTCGTCAAGTTTACTCTGACGTGTACCGTGCGATTTTACTTTTAACATTTAAGGGCCCTTCTTACGCATGTAATATGAGTTATTATGTCCACCGTCAACAAGTACTCGGTTAGATGCAAGCAAGCATTTATTTATATACATGTATTTATATCCACCGGCAACAGCTAGATTTAAGCATGAGCTACACGATGCTAACAACATCATAGTGCCTAAGTGTGTCGCTCACCTCTTAGCTGAGTACCATTACTTAAAAAGAATCGGAATGTCCATAGCGCTTTCGACGGCTTGTGATTCACTGAACTCGGCATCTTGGATAACAGGCTACTCAATTCAGGAATGGTAGGAATCTATAATGTTTAAGCCTGAAACACCCCGAAAGATAACAACATCTTTAGTAACGTTTATCTCTTGGCACATTTGGAAGAGGCGTAATGCCAGGGTGTTTTGCACGACCATGATTGCATCAATACCTTTGATTGTCACAATTAAAATGGAGGCTACAGCCTGAGTGCTTACAGGAGCTTAGCTCGCGGGCCTCTCAATCACTCATGTAACAATCTAAATTACTGTTTGTGATGGCCTCCCCAGGCCGCTTGTTTACTCTTGTCTTCTTTTATCTTTTTTTGTTCACTTTTTTAACTCTTTTTTTAAATTAATAGAAGGCAAGTTTTTTGTCCGTATTAAAAAAGTTATCACACGACACAAGTATGCATATGGAGCTAGTGGTTTCCAGCCCCCCTTTGTGGGCAAGTGGCTCGGTGCACTGCCTGCAGCTACACAAACATGCATGGTGAGTACTTTTCTATTTTTGGGAGATGAGCTGGCCTGCGATGGAGCGAAGAATGTGGTCGGTCGGCGTCGTGTTCGTGGGGGGTGACGTGTCGGGGTCGGACTTTGAGGTGGATCCGACACGGCAGAGCGGCCGCTCCAGTACCTTTTGTACTCGATCGTTCACATGCCGTGCTATTGACTTTTGGCTACTTAATTTTATCTTTTTCTAAGTTTAAATATTTTATTTTTATTTCTTTATATTATCTATTATGATATAACTTTTTAAATTTCATTACGTTTGAAAAAGTTATCAATAATTATAATATAAAAAAATTCTACAGTATTAAATAAACTAAAAATTTAGACTTTTAAGCCCAAAATAAATACGGACTAAAGTTGGGGCCTCCATGATCGATCGAAAGGCTCCTGGCCCTGCATGTAACCATCCATCAGCTCCACGTATGTATGAATCGTAGCTAGCTAACATTCCAAAGGGAAAAGACACTGCCGTGCATTCCATAAACCAATGCTAGTCTGTTATGCACTAAACCACTGCCGTGTTTTACATCTACCAAGAAAAAAGAATAAGCTAAAAATTCTTAGAAAAAGAAAAATATTCAGCCCTTAATTTGATAGACGATAAATCTTAAAGGTTTAGATTTGAAAGTTTCTTAGAGCTATAAAATTTAAAATATGATCCTAAACATCATTTAATCTTTGATTTGAGGCTGTGATTGTTTTGGCTTCAACTTTTAGTTTCTGGCTTATTTTTCACTATTCATAAATTTTGTCTTTTTCTGAACTTTTGGCTTTTTTTTGAGCTTTTTTGCCGGTTCTTTTTTCCCGTATTTGTTTGTATTATATGTAATGGGCTAACATATTTTTTAATTTTTTAAATTTAATTATGCTAAATAAGCCTCTGTAAGCTACAATATTTTTTTAGCCAGCTACAGTGCTTTTCAGCCATAAGGCACTAAAAAAACCTAAATGAGCACCACCGCGCTATGTTATATGGTCGTTTGATGTTTTTGCTTAAGATATATTTTATTTTATAATCTAACACCAAAAGGAAGATAAAAAAGAGAGAGAGAAGGGAACGGTCTCCCCCCCTTAATTAGCGTACAGGAGTTTTATTTTTTTTAAAAAAAATCACGTACGGGGGTGTGATAGGAAAAAGGACCAAAAAAGGGAACACAGCCAGGGGCATAGCCAAGGGGAGGCTTGGTTAGGCTTCAGCCTCTCCTCCTCCTTGGCAAGAATATATTATATATGTTAACCTTAAGAGATATCATTATGATGGCAAATTACAAATGGTTAACATCAAAAAAGGGGCAAAGAAATAAAAAATACTAGAAAGGTATCAAGCTCTCCGTTCGGTGTCCAAACAGTCTTGCTAGAAAGAACTTCTGGTGGAATCAGCACTTCATTTGTTAAAGCCAAAAAAAGTAGAATACTCATTGAAGCAGACATTGGGCAAATTCTACAAATGAAAAAAAAGCTAATAATAAGGTAGGATTAAACTCCACATGTATATTTATATATTTTTAGGATGTGCTTTCTATTACTGAGATAATTTCATAATTTCATTGTATTTCTCTCTTTTTTACTTTATTTCTCTTCTATTCATACATGAATTTTAATTGAGCAAAAGTAAAATATTGTATTTGTGACAATCTAGCTTGGCGCCTTAGCCCCACCTCGATTTTTTTTCTGCCTTCGCCACTGAACACAGCTTATTCTCTTTGTGCCTAAAGTCCAATGGAGTTTGCTTCTGTTCCTTCTCACAACCGGGCAGCAAAACTATGTGCGTTTCTACATATTCTTTTTTCATGCTAACTAGTTTATGAGCAGTTTGTTGAATGTCAATGTACACAATATAGGTACAATAGTGTTAATTTTGTCAAATATATATGTGGTACTGTACATGAAAGTTTTTCTGTTTTATATGTGTTTGGCCTAACATTAGGTAAAAGATTTTTTTTTCAATTATAAGGAAGATGCATACATACGCACACACACTCGAGCGTGCCCCCTTAGCACACACTTAGAAATACGGAGATTGGAGATAAATCTAAAACTTCACAAAGTTCCCACTAAGACACACCCAAACGTGCATAAAGATTGAGCACCAGGATTTAGATCCTAATGGATAAATCGTATTGCCACAACTCCACCACCCTGCTAAGAGGTGGTACCTCATAACACGTTACTTATGTTAGCCATCAGAAGGAGTTTTTAACGAAAATTCTCTTGGTTAAAGGCTTTTTTTAAGCATATCTTCATTCTCTTAGAGGTGGAGTCATGCACGGTTTTGTAGAATAGATTTATGTACACAAACTTTTATTGTCATTCACATGACTTTTTTAGTACCCTCGCATCTTAAAATACACACTCCCTCCCTCTTTCCCCTCTCTTTCTCTCTCTCTCCCCCTCTCCCTCTCCTACATAAACAACCTCAAAGTTGGCGGCCTCACTTGCAGGGTCGTGAGGTCCTTCGCAACACAGGAGCCTACCCGTCCTTCACGACAGGACCACCACATCCATACGATCCATCTCATCTACCCAAATCCGATCCACTCTTTCTCTCTTAGTGGTGTTATGTGAATATTTCAAGCTTCCAAGTGCCCATATAAAAAATACAAATTGTTTGAAAACAAAGTATATGAATATGTATGACTACCATTAATTGAATGTTTAAAATTTATAAAAAATTCCATACATATTTGGAAAATTAATACTCCCCCATTCCTAAATACATGTTATTCTAGCTTTCAAATTTTGTTCCTAAATGCTTATCATTATACACTTTTGAGGTAACATTTTATTTTCGCATACCCTTCTCATTCCTATTTTTAAGTTCATTTACTACTATGGATAAGAGTAATACACGATATCCAAGGGCAATAAGTGAGCAAATAAAGGAGAGTAAGATGGTCTTTAGTATGTATGCCTTGGTTCTTGTGCAAAATCCTACAATAACATATATTGAGAAACGGATGGAGTATTTAATAAGGATGTCGCCTTTTGTAAAGATGAAATGATAGCTTCAGCATTTAGCAGTCCGCCTGCTAAGTTTTCAAAAAAAAAAAAAAAAGGATGGCCTCAGCACAAAGAAAATATCCATAACTCTTTCCTCCCAAAGATATAATTTATATGGGAAATATCTCTCTACCATAATACAAATACAACCAGTTTTTATGATCATAAAAACTAAATCAAATTAATAATATTCTAAAATTAGAAGCATATACTTTCCACATATAGTCTTTTTCCTATCTATGTGTTTTCCTACTTAAAAATACAGTCATATACGTACCATTAAACCATTTAAGCATAATTTAAGAAAGATGCCAGTGTATGTGTGCGGACCACTTACTTGTCAATTGTTAATTATACTACTTGTTTCTAAGCAGTCCGTACGAACAAAACAACTTGGAATGGACCAATTGGGCGGCCTAATTGTTAGGTCAAGTGCTTTAAGAAATGGTGCGCAAGTGTCAGCCATGTACTGAAGTACACACTGTTATATTCGCTAATCTACAAAAGTACATCCATCTCTGATTCATTTCCAACATAACATCCCGTTCATTACTGGCATTTCTACTTTTGTTTTTCTACGTACCAAACGACAAACCATTTTCCCACTTAACTATACTATTCAACCCATATGTCAATAAGAGCAGACGGTGGTGGCGGTGCAAACACACGTTTCGCTGAAAAGGACGGTGCAAAACTAAACCATTCGCATATGATACCATACTTAAGAGGCTTAAACAAAGCTGGTAAAAGTTGTGAACGTACAAAAGCCAAAAGCCAACACAATTAAAGGCCAAACGCTCCCGTGTGTGGGCGACCGAGAGGCGACGCTGACACATCCTCCTCCTCCCTCCCTCTCCCTCCTCCATTCTTTTTTAGATCTATTTTTTTTACTAATGCACTCACGGCCTTACTCTTCACCTCCAGTCACCACTGACCCGGGTCTCGACGGATATGGAGCCACACCATCGTCCTTGGCCTTCTCCTTCTCCCTATTCCGATCCGTCGCCATTCCCATCGATGTCATCCCAAACATCACCAGAGCTTGCCAGATCCGGTTGTCTACGGTTTGTTGTTGGTGATTGTTGCTGCTATGTGGAGATGCTGCTGCTTGGCCATCCTCTGGCCACCTGCGGAGCCTATTGCCTCCTTGGTGTGGTTGGTCGGGCCTGGCTTTGGTCGAGCTTAGCCTCGGCCGCACAGGGGTGAGCGGTTTGGCGGGCGAAACGTCGGTGGCCGTGGCGGCAAGGTCATCCTCCTCCTTGGCATGACTGACCAAGCCTGGCCGTGGCCGCGCATGGGTGTGTGCGCGGCTGGCTGGGCCTGCCTCTGTTGCACAGGGGTGAGTGACTGGGCGGGCGGTACTACGGCATGGACGTTGTTCTCCTCGGCATGACTGGCCTCGGCTGCGCACGTGTGTGCTCTTGGCTGGTTGACCTAGCCTCAGACACACGGGGGATTTTTAAAATGTATTTAAAAAGTATCTCTGGACTATAAAACTCATGATTTTAGAAATAAATTGGAAAGTGCATCTAGACAAGTGTCTCTACGATGGGTTTTTCTTGTAGTGAATGGGAGTGGTGACTATTTGTGCCCCCAATGTGGCAAAGTTGGCATTTTGCGACCTTTCCCCCAAACTTTACAGGCTAAACAAACTCCAACTGGGGGGTTTGTGAAAGGTCAAAAGTTCTAAGAAAGTTGCATGCACTAGTAGGAGTACATGGAATGCGATGTATAAGAAGCCTTTTTGTGTGATTAATTAGCAACCAAGTCATCTCAGCCTGAGTGCGCCTTGTGCAACTTTGTTTTGTCTTCTGTTTTTCCGGTAGTGTCACTCTCCTGCTTTTTGGCCTTCCTTTCTTTTCTACTCAAACTTTTGAATGCAAGTGTTGCTTTCAGTTCGCACCTTGAACACTGCAAAGATATTCTTTACTTGAAGCGATCCACTTGGTCTTTTTTTAAGCTAGTGCATGTACTAGCTGCAGTTTGCTTGGGGAGAAAGACTCGCTCGCCTCTGCTCTGCTCTGCATGTGTGATCGACCCACTTTTGGTTGCATGCAAGCAATATATGGGTGAGTTTTTTTCAGGTTTATGGCTTAAATATTTGAATTCTGACCGTTCACGAGAGACAGTATGCAGAAGAAAATAGTCACATGCGATTTTGGTTGATACAGTTTAACTCAGTACACTTTTTTACTACAATTTTCTTATTGATCATGTTTTAAAAAATGAATCGTTTAAAAGCTAATTACTGTAAATAGTATAAATATAAGCCGATTTTAAACTCAAAAGAACCTGGCCGTATGTACCATGCATAAATCCTTTTGGTAGAACGCATTCAAGGACAGTAGGTTAATGTTGCAAGTTGTTAAGGTTTATAGTTTGTTTAATTTAGAAAGGAGATTATCCTCCTTCCATATGCATGCTAACGCATTTTGGTTTCATGCATCTTTGTGATGTGGTTGACATTTGCTTAGTTGAAAATTAACTACACGTAGCTAGGCTTGGTTGACACTTGCTAGGTGGATCGATCACCCGTACTAGCTTATAATACATTTTAAATGGAGTATGTATAGCAGGATGCTATTGTGTATATATAATCCCAAGGTAGTCAATAGAATTATAGAAACGCCATCGAATGACTTAATTTAGTAATACATAGTATCATGTTGGCCATTTGCCGTCAGAAACTGCTGCACCACGTTGTTCGGTTGTTCCACTCGATGCTAGCTCAGCTGCAATCAGGGGCATCAGTTACGAGATTATGACCTATTCTTTACGGCTTCTAAAAATAACTTTTAACTTTTGCTACGACGAGGTCTATAAGTTAATTATGTAACAGCGCACCCACTGATGGTCCGGGCTAGATCCTACGCAGTGACAAGTGCTGCGCTACACGGCACGGACCAGGCCGCAACCGAACCATGCGAAACGTAGCCTGACGGGACCGCATCGCTTCCGACCCATGATGCGTCCAGGCCGGCAGCCGACAAAACAACTTTCCAGGCCGAAGCGATCGATCCACGTCCGTCCGCAGGCAGCCGCTGAAGCTTGGTAGCCTGCCTGACGTGTCGATGAGTAGTTCGTGTCTCCCGGCGCTGTCCGCCTCTCGGATTCCTCGCGTCCATCATGGCCCAAGGCAACCAGATGGGCAGCCGAAGTGGGCGTGGGCCCAGCCACCTTGCCACCCACTATGACAATATAATACATCTTTACTACTTAAAAGAAGTTGATGGTGATGATTTATTTGTTTCCCCTAACTATCTTTTGTATCTCGTTAAAAAATCTATAACAAAACAAAAAAAATCAATATACCGAAAATAAATTACACCGCCCTAAAAACTCTCCAGCAAAAGAATAACAAAGCTCTACTGGTACGCGAAAGACCCGAGGGTACGGAAGTATGACGCGGCTGAGCGTAGAGACGGAGCCGACAGCGTGGGTCAGATAGACTAATCTCGACTCGATGTGATAGGATGATATGATTTTTTTCTATAGCAAAACACAGACATTGAGCTAGTTTATATTTGAAAATATAGTTTTGTCGGTTTTGCTATTGTACAGTCGACTGAAATTTTTTATCTCTTAATCACCTAAAGTTACACTCTCAATCACCTAAAAGTTTTATTAGTTACACGCCTGTTACAGTTGGCACAATAGAATATTCAACTACGGCTAAACCATGCATGCATTTAGTTGCAATGGCCGGCACACCCCATTCCCACTGCATGATCGGCATCTGCTCCACCATGCTAGCAAACAGCAGAGTTGCACAAAGATACAAGTATATTCTTCTCTACCTAGCTAAGCTAGTCTCAACTCTCTACAGCTGACGGCGTTCTTTATATTTTACATGTGCGCTGAATTGATGTACGATCAAAGTAGTACTATACTACTAGCTAGTATTTCCAACGAGTACGTACTTTAGTGGAGTAGTTAGGTCCTGAGAATACTCTTAAACAATCTATCAATTCCTAGTACACGTACGTTGTAATCTTCTTCTTGGACCAAGTAGCTAGCAGCAAGGTCCAAATTTAAACTAGTGAGTACTAGCTGTCTGGTTGGTACAGTACAGCACGCCAGTAGCTCTCGTTCTTCCCTGCAAACAATTCTCTAGCTAATTAACTGCTGGAGAAAGAAACGACGGACTTTTACAGGCTTTGGTTACTGCTAAGCTACTGTATATACATGTTGCAGTTTCCCTCTTTAGGTCCGGTGTAATTATCTTCTTCTTGAAATGAATTACAGGCTCTTATACTTGGTTTCAGAAGAGAAAAAAAATCGGTCCATGCATATCTGTATCTCGGTAATCCAGTAGAGACAAATTCTAGTCTAGCATGAAACACCGAAAATTAGGTCGGAGGCAACAGCAGGTGTCGAACCTTTTTTTTATTTCTTTTAGTGTGAAGCTTCCATGAAAGCTCCTACGAGCTAAGCTTTTCAACGTTGGAAGATAGAAACTAAAGGAGTGGCGAGAATGCGAAGGCTCCATTTGAAGCTTAACACGACGCACGGCCAACCATGCAGTCGCACGCACGATGAAAGCCATTAGCTTGCTAGTGCGTATCCTATTTGGCCATAACACACATGCGTAAAGGCACTTTCGCCACTCTGGACAGCCAGTACAACTGTAAGGAAACACTACTGGGCATTGGAATCCAAGTTTGACAGGGACCAGGATGGTGTCGTGTCAAAAGATACAGAATTTCTTTTTGAGCCAGATGATACCATTGATCGATCATTGTGTGGTGTTAGGTCCCCCTTTTCTAGTCAGTATACTATAGCAACTAGCAACTTGCACTCTGCTCCCACGACCTGTGCATGTCGCCCTCCATGGAAAGCCACTTCTCATTGGGGAACATGGCATCCGAGATATATACAACTTCAATTAACGAATTGATTCGCACTTGGCGAACGACGAGGGAATTAGGCCGACGTACGTAAACAGCCAATCAGAGAGATGGGTTTTGGCTTTATTAGAGTGTATTATACCGCTAATCTCTACTACTTAAAAATACGAGTTAGGGACAATCCGTTTTCCTCTTCTCTCTCCGCAGTCGTCCGATCTAACCATAAAAAAGAATCTGGACCATCCATTTCGTGCCTCTCCCCTTCTCTCTTTTCGTTCCTAATAATAAAAAACGGAGTTTACTTTACCATGCTCAACGGGTTGATTCGTCCTGCCTCCTCCTTGCGCTTGAATCACCCTTGACTGGGGGTTGGCTATTCTCACAAGCTAAGGAAAAACCGCTAAAAAACTCTAAAAGAAAAAACTATCTCTCCTCCCATGACACGATCTTGTTGGCCTAGACAAATCAAAACACAAACTTTCAGTGGACGCAACATACACGAACACTTTCGAACAACTTAGATATACAGAGTTCTTGCGATCAACTCAGACATAGAGTTTTTTTGCTGCGTAATGCCATAGAACTTTTCGATTTTCTCTTATTTATACTACCGATACTACTGAATACAACAAATCAGTTACAAGTCTTGAATGGTGAGTTACCACTACAGCCATGACCACTGTAGTTACGATCACTATGCAGATCGACTCACAGCTGTGACTACCAAATACTCAACATACGAGTACTTGACTCTGACTACCTAGTATTTGACATATGAGTACTCGATACATGACTGCTTAGTGCTCGACACACGAGTACTCGATACACGACTACTTAGTACTTGACACACGAGTACTCTACTTTGGAGTCTCTGACTGCTCTCCGACTCTGGGAACTTTGACTACACAGTACTCAATACACAAGTACTCTGCTCAAGACTACCCAGTACTCGAGCACCGATCATACAGTACTCGAACATCGACTACACATGACTACAACACATTATTCGAGCACCAACCACATAGTACTCGAATATTGACTATACATGACTCGAACACCGACCACTATTAATAAGATTAGTTCCAACAATCAATCTCTAATCTTGTTATCTTTATTTGTGAGTACCTCCTTGTCAATCTTTAGAGAAGCGTCGGTTCTTCATCCTCCACCGCGAGATGCACCTCTTCCTTCTTCGGTTTGCGGCACTCACTGGCAAAATGCCCACGTAAACCATAGTTGAAGCACTTCACCTTCTTCCTATTGAACTTGAGCTCACTGGTGTCGGAGTCGTGGTTGTCCTCATCATCGTCATGGTCGTCTCTATGACCATCACCTCCTTTGATGTGGCCACTGCCACAGTCACAGTTCTTCTTTGCGTCACTGCCTGACTCTCCTATCTTCTCCTTGTTAAGGGTCTTCCACTACGTGCATGTGAGCAACAAATGCTATCTCTCATTCGCATTGTCAAAACTGATTTGGAAACATTTGTCGTAGGCTTTGTACCGCCCGCCGAGATATTCGACGGTGAGCGTCTTCAAGTCCATGCATTGCTCCATCAAGGTGACGAGCTGCATGTAGTGCGCTGGGGCAGCACGAAGAAACCTACGAACAACGTCAATTTCATCCACCATGGTATCGCCCAACGCACGAATGCTTGTGACGACTAACATCACCCGAATAGTGAAGTCTTCAATGGACTCCCCTTTCTCCATCTTTAGCCCCTCGAAGTGTCTCTTGAGGGTGTAACGCCGTAGGGTCCAAATCGGCGTAGGCTTAACTCCAATCTGGATAGGCCACACACACATAGCAACCCACTTGCACTTTCATCCTTACTTCGCGCAAAATGGTTAACCGAAGGTTGCTACCATTGAAAACCCTAGGCTTATACGTTAGTGCTTCTCAAGCTAAACTAGCAAGGCAGGACTAATTCACACCCTTATGTGCACACACATATGTGGGCCATCATGAGCCGACGTGTCACATACACCCCCCTCAAAGGACCCGACGTCCTCATCGGCCCAACATATCCACATTGAGGCAAATGATCAGGATCTCCCCTCTTAGCACATGTTCATGTGTTTAGTGCCTGTACATATGCCATGCCGTGTGTCCACTCTGGGCCCACATGCGCTATGCCCCATATGCCTGCACCCCTGACCCGCACGCACTCATGTAACCGCAATGGTCGGCTATGATACCATTTGTAATGCCTTAGGGTCCAAACCGCCTTAGGCCTAACACCGTTCTGGATAGGCCACGCACACGTAGCAATCCGCTTGCACTTTCGTCCTCGCTTCACGCAAAACGGTTAACCAGAGGTTGTTACCATTGGAAGCCCTAGGCTTATATGTTAGTGCTTCTCAAGATAAACTAGTAAGGTAGGACTAATCCATACCCTCATGTGCACACACACATATGGGCCATTATGGGCCGAGGTGTCATAGAGGGTCTGGAGCTTGGCTTCGCGCACGCGCTCATGCCCCATGTGTGCCATCTTGATTGTCTCCCATTCCAACTTCGCCGTGTCTTTCCCGGCAAGGGAAGACATGACGTCCTCCAGCACTGACTGAAATATGGTGTACAACGCCAACCAGTCCTTCTAGTACTCCCCAACACCAGGTTCGACTGCTTCCCACACGTTCTAAGCCTAAAGAGCGACTTGCATCTTCATTGCCCAAATCGTGTAGTTGGTGCGGGTGAGCTACGGGTACGACAACATCACCATGCTCTTCCTCTCCACCTCTTGCAAAGTGGACGGACCACCTTGTAGCAGGCCTCGCACAACGGCACCTCACACAGCGGTTGGAGACAAACTCCTTCCTTCTCTTGCCATCTTCTCCGACTTACGGAAATTACCACAGCTACTACTTGACTTACGAGTACTTCGATTACGGCTTCTTGACCGCAACTCCGACCGGGTACTGTAGCTACGATTGCCGACCTACAACTATTGTAGATACGACCACTGCAGCCATGAGCACTGCGCAGATCGACTCACGACTTCGACTGCCAAGTACTCGACATATGAGTATTTGACTCTGACTACTTAGTACTCGACAAACGAGTACTCGATATACGACTACCTAGTACTTGACACACAACTACTTAGTACTCGACAAACGAGTACTTTACTCTGGAGTCTCCGACTACTCTCCGACTCTGGGATCTTCGACTACATAGTACTCGACACACAAGTACTCTGCTCAAGACTATCCAGTACTCGAGCACCGACCATACAGTACTCAAACACCGACTACAATACGGTATTCGAGCACCGATGACACAGTACTCAAATACTGACTATACATGACTCGAACACTGACCATATTAATAACAAGATTAGTTCCAACAGATCTGCCCCTCCATGATCTCTTCCCCATGGAAGCAATTCGGAATTCCCAATGGCTAAAATTGGCAACCGCTCTGCAATCAACTCTCGTTCGCCGTGATTCCACCTTGTAAACGAACCTCCCACCCTGTAAACGAACCTCCCACCCCACCAGGCAACGACAAGATGTTGCCATGGCGGACTGGTTGGTGCTCCGCGACATGCTCCTCGTTGTCTGCTGCCTCCCCTCCCTCAACCTTCCGTCACTGTGGACTTGTAGTCAGTATCAGACTGTAGTTTATGATTCATCAGTGTCAGTGCCATCCATGGTTGGCTTGTTTCCTCCTCTTAGATGTTGTACACTGATAAGCCTTTGCTTACTTTTATGGATCTGCCGCTCATTTTTCTGTAAACGCTGCGAGGCAAACATTCCCCACTTTATTCTCGGTTCCCTTTTATTGTCACAATAGGTTGCTATGAGCAACACAACATAGGATTGCGTAGTGATGGAGTTTATGAGTGCTTAATTTGCAATGCTACTGGATCCAATCCAACACAAGTATAATGTGTTTTTACATATGAGCGGACAGCTTCCAGGAGACACAGGTAAACAGCAGCATGGCATGTCACCGGAGTTGGGTCTATCAGGCGGCCTGGAAAGTCCTCATGTAGGGCTGAAGAAACTGCAGCCTACAAGTCTACTCGCACACCGCGTTGGCCAGGTGATCCCCCTTCTCCTTCTTCTCTGTATTTGCTACTTTTTTAGTCTCCATAAAATTGTTGCTTCCATTATTATCGTATTATTCTTTCTAAGATGAACTAAAAAAAGATGAACTAACTGTATGGGGTTTCCTATACAAATTTGTTGTTTCTCTTCAATTCAACAAAGCAAATGCATATTTTCTCCTTGAAAAAGGATGCTTAGTTTTCAACTCAATTATCACCGGTACGAAGAGAGTTTAGATTAACTTGATCAGACTCCTTGGTTTATGCTGCAGATGAAATATGTGTAGCTATCGCCTTTCGTTTTCTTTCCCTGTACATTATAGTTTGTCTTTGCCTTCCTCTTGGGTTTTGTTTCATTCACGTAAACCTAAAGCTTTATTTTGCAATTTGAAAACAACGTCACATAATGTAAGACATTTTGCCTTGCCTTAATTGGAACTAGAAGCTAAAGATATCTATTCTTTATTTTAGAGCAGATTAATAAAGACAGTGATTAAGTGGCTTGGGGAGTCAGGGTTGAATCTTTGAACCAAATAAAGAATAGCCTATTGTTACCTTCTCTGCTAGGAGATGCCAACAACGACAAGAGAACAAAACTCTTGAGTCTTGTGATGCTTGTAGAAACACATATTCGAGAAACTTGTGCTCTCCCTCACCATCACATTCCTTCAAAAATAGGCCAGCCTTCAAGTATAAAATTTGTTTTCCACTATATCCAATTTGATTTTGCCCCTCTCTACGTTCATTATCAAAGCTGTGCATATCTTGCTTGCTGCTACGGAGGAAACCCACCACCGTACAACAACTTTATCCAAATCATGCTAGAGATTGTAAACTTGAGGAATGCACACCGAGCACGCCATGTCTGGTGCTAAGACATGTTTGCTCTGCACTTACCTTTGGAAGAATGTGATGGTGGTGATCACGGACATGGCGCATGGCTGCGGATGCATGCATCGACTGAAATTTTTTTTATCTCTCAGTCACCTGAAGTTACACTCTTGGTCACCTAAAGTTGCAGTGTACTAATTCACCTCCTCCTGAAGTTGCACTATCAGTCACCTAAAGTTGCAGTATAAAAAGTGACTGAAGATAAAGAGAAAGAACAATCGCCTTAGTCACTCAAAACAATTAGTCGGCAGGGGTCCAGGCTAGCTAGCTGATTTACTACACTTTGTTTAATATAGGCATGCTGCGAAGCTAGGCGCACATGAGCGATCGATCCGAGTGTGATTGGCCATTGGCAACTAAAGCTGCCGCCTGCTGCCGTGGCTCCCATTACTTGTTAACAACAGTTTCGGATGCAACTTGTTTGTAGCTAGATAAAGGTACTAGAAAACTAACTTTTGTTAGCTAGGCCTGGTTGAAACACTGAATGCATGGACCATGCATGGTTAGCTAGGCTGGTCCTCTGATAAACGTCCTAGGTTGGGGGCTCATGCATGCAAACGTGGCCATTTAACAGTATAACAAATTAGCGGAATCTCCCCATGATCCCTTTCTGCTTGTCGGTGCAGGAACCAGTATGCGCATGCATGCATGTACAACACGGCTAAGGAAGAGTAGAGAAGAGAAGAGAAGCGAAGTAATTAATGGTGATGAACTAGCTAGATGGACAAGTGTAAATGACCAATATGCTATATCCTAAGCTAAGATCTGGTCCCGTAGTGGCCACAGTACCGTGTGTCTGATCGCCGGCATGTGAGCTTCGCGAGCGCACGACCCCATGCTACGTACTGCTGCCGCCGCTCAATGATCGATCTATCTGCGAGATGAGATGCAATAGTCGATCCATCATCTAGGCAGGCAGGCAGGCAGGCATATAGGCATGCATGCATGTAATTGGGGACATGCTCGATCCCACTGCGATCACATGCATTTCTTGCCAAGAATTAACGCCACGGCACTACGGCAGTCACTCGTCCCCTTTCTTCCTCTGTAGAATTGTATTACCTATATAGAGGAAGGTTACAGTAGACCAAGAAAACCTTGAAAACACATGGTATGCGCATTACAACAGAATTGGTATTTACTGAACTTCTGAAAATGCCATGACTATGAATAGTAATATCTGGAACTAAATCAGGAGGATTCTATCTATACAAGGATCCTACCAAATACAGTTTATCACCTTCTATATTTTAACATTCCCCCTCAATCCAAACCTCTGGACATAAGGTTTAGATTGCGAGAGATTTTACCAAAAGACTGCTACGGCAATGGCTTCGTAAGTATATCTACAATCTGATCAGCAGTGGGCACAAACCGGACTTCAAGCTATTTGAGTGCAACTCGCTCACAGACAAAATGAAAATTCACTTCAATGTGTTTGGTGCGTGCATGAAAAATTGGGTTGACTAACAAGTATGTTACTCCCAAGTTGTCATACCACAAGATGGGAGGCCTTGATCGATATATTCCCAACTCTTTCAAGAGTGATTGCATCCAGATCAACTCCGCTGTTGCATTAGCGAGTGATTTGTACTCTGCCTCTGTACTTGACCGTGAGACTGTGGGTTGTTTTCGTGAACTCTAAGAGCAACTCCAAGAGATTAGCCAAAAGAAGTATCTAAATTTAGTGATTTAGTTATTCTCTAAAATGAATCTCACCAAAAAAAACAAAACTACTCCAACAGGCTATCTAAACTAGAGGGTGCGCGGTGGGTCGCGTACGCGCGGGAATGGGGCGCAGCGTGCGGGAAGGAAACGCCGACCGCGCCAAGAGGCTGGATGGTGAGCGAGGTAGGCTATCCAAAAATAGAGAGCGAAGGAGGAGGGATGGAGAGCTACTAAATTTGAAGAGTCATTTACAGAGTCTATTGGAGACGTTTTTTCTCCAATAATAGCCAAATTTACCTTTAGAAAATGATTTAGCTCTTCTCTTGGAGTTGCTCTAAGCTACCAAGTTGGCTCCAAGATAAACTGCAAACCCATTGGTTGAACGTCGATCGATCGTCTGGACAACCAGCCCAGTCGGAATCAGAGAAAGCACTTAACAGGAATGAGCTCTCTCTCTCTCTGAGTAGTCCGGTTGTTGAAGTGCCTTATATGAGCCGTAATATTCTCTTCACTGCTATCCAATGGATATCAATTGGTGTTTGTAAATATTGACGCACACGATTAACCGCGAATGAGACATCCGGCCTTGTGTCAGATATTGTAATGCACCAACAGCACTGCGGTACTGAAAATCTCCTTTTCATCAAGAGGTTTACCTTGCATCTTGCTCAATTTTTCCGTGCTCGACATTGGAGTAGTAACTGGCTTGCTATTATGCATATTTAGTCGAAATAGCAGATCTGAAATGTATTTCTGTTGAGTCAACAGAATGCCATCCTTTGTTCAATTAACCTCAATACCGAGAAAGTAATTGAGTTCCCCGAGATATTTAATGGCAAAATCATTTGTCAGCTGTGCCATTAGCTTTGCAATAGCTTCTGAGGAAGAACTTGTAATGATGATATCGTCTGCATACACTAGCATGTACATTGTCACACCGGGAGCATTGAAAACAAATAGTGATGTGTTAGCCTTGGAAGGTGTAAATCCAAGTTCTTGTAACCGTGTACTTAACCGAGAATACCAGGCCCTTGGGGCTTGTTTAAGTCCATAAAGAGCCTTGTCGAGCTTGCACACATGATTGGGATGTTCCCAGGGGCGGAGTCAGGAATTGGATATAGGGGGAACATGGACAACAAGTAGAGTAGAACTAATGAACCATGTCGGATTTACCGATCCAATAGTCACATATCAGAGTAATATATTTCACAAATTACAATGCAAAGAAAATTACATCTCTATTAATTTAAACTTAGCTCTACGACTACCAGCAAGATCATAGGCCTTAATAATATCATCATTACTAATCTTTGCGGCCAATTCCTTTTCAATATAAATTACCAAACAATCTCGTAGAAATCCATCTCCCATTGTACTTCGAAGTCGCGTCTTCGCAAGTTTCATAGCTGAAAAACATCTCTCAGTGGTTGCAGTTGAAACCGGAAGAGTTAAGACTAATCTTAACAACCTGTCCACCATAGGATAAGATGAATCTTTACCAGTCTTAACTAGTCCACTTGTTAGATCAGCAAGTGATGGTGATGCACTTAGGTCTGGATGGTTACATACATCAAGTTGAAAATGTGGCAATTGGCACTCCAATTGAGCTCTTTCTTGACTCGAATCATGAGAATTCCAATTTCGCACGAATTGTACTCCTGTACTAATTGATTCAGATAGTAGTAAGTAGTGACCGAATCCCACAGTATTGGGAACGGAAGGGGATCTAAGTGAGGACTCACACACGCCCTTCTGGCCTTCTCGGTGCGCCGGAAGAGGGTCAGGCCAACCTTTACGGAGACGAACAGACAGAGCGTGCGGCAAGAAGACGAACAGACAGAGCGTGCGGCAAGCCGGCAAAGAGCCAAAGGCTCAAATATGAAGCGTCAGTCCTCAACTACTAGGCCTAATTGGGCTGCATATGATTGGGCTTTAAACATACTTTACATTTGGGCTAAATTAGGAGGGGTCAAACCACTAATTAAACACATGTAATTAACTACATAATGGAGGATTAGTAGAAGGTTGGGGGTGCCAGGCCCCCCAGCCCCCATCTCTCCGCCACTGGATGTTCCCTGTCTTCATAGCCCAGGGGTTGCCGCATGAATACTTCTTCTTTGAGTTTGCCATGCAAGAAAGCATTCTGGATGTCAATTTGCCTCATATTCTACCCCTTTACTACTTCAATAGGGAGCACTGTACACACTGTTGTTGGCTTCACTACGGGACTGAAAGTTTCTGAATAATCAATCCTGTATCGCTGATGGAAGCCCTTAGCAACAGGACGTGCTTTGTATCTCTCTACTGAACCATCCGCCTTATGCTTTACTTTAAATACCCACTTGCAATCAACCACATTCTGGCCATGCTGATGAGGAACAAGACACCATGTTGAGTTCTTTTGAAGTGCTTGAAACTCTGAATCCATGGCTTCTTTCCACTTTGAATTCTTTAGTGCTTCAATGTGTGATATTGGTTCAATATGTGCAGCAAGAAAAGCATGTCTCTTTGTTGAGTATCTTACAGTACCATTAGTATACTCCTTCGGTTTAACCACACCTGTGCGCAGTCTGGTCTGCATTAGATGTATCGTTTCCAATGGTGCTGAAGTGGACTGTTCATCATCTGACACATGAGTGTCCTATGATGGACCTGAACAGAAGCTAGATTTGAACCAGAATTGTTAGTAGTAGCAGGGTCATTCTCATGAAGATCAACCTTTTACTGCTGGTTCACTAGAAAAAGAATTGATGTTTGGCACAGATGTGACTTTGGTGAGGTTAATGGGCATAAGAATAGCGGAAGGAGTGTAGCTTGGAGTAGGAACAGGATGTTCAGATGATGTGTTGGCAAAAGGAAAAATGTTTTCCTCAAATACCACATCTCTTGAAACATATATACGGCCAGTACTCCTACCCAAGCATTTGTAACCTTTATGAATAGGGCTGTAGCCAACAAAAACACACTGTTTAGAGCGAAACCCAAACTTCTTGGTGTTATGTGGTCTAAGATTTGGCCAATATGCACATCCAAAAACCCTACGAAAAGAGTAGTTTGGAGGCACCTTAAAGAGACGCTCTAGAGGTGTAGAATTGTTAATGACGCAACTAGGCATCCGGTTGATAAGATAGCAAGCGGTGATGAAGGCCTCATCCCAAAAATTCAAAGGCATGGATGACTGAGCTAGAAGAGCTAATCCAGTTTCAACAATATGGCAGTGTTTTCTTTCAGCTACACCGTTTTGCTGATGTGTATGAGGACATGACACCCGATGCCCAATGCCAATTTTATTAAACAATTTGTTAAGCGTCTGATATTCACCACCCCAATTTGATGGCACACATCGAACTTTAGTATCATGGAGACGCTCAACACGTTGTTGGAATTGAGTAAAGGCATGATTGACATCAAACTTATGTTTCAAGAGGAATACCCATGTAAATTTACTGAAACCATCGATGAAGCTAACATAATACTTATACCCTCCAACGGAGGCTCGCGTTGGCCCCCAAACACCAGAGTGAACAAGTTCTAGAGGATTGAGGATACATGGGTAGAAAGATGAAAAGGCAATTGATGACTCTTTGCTCATTGACAAACATCACACACACTAGATTCTTTGTTTGTTGAACAATCTAGATTATTTGACCTAAGAATTGTGGAAGTGACTGGGGTGGTTGGATGCCCAAGACGCCTGTGCCAATGCTCAAATGTGGACTTGGAGGCAGCAAAACATGACCGGCCATACTTTATTCTAGGAAGAGGATACAATCCTCTATCACATTTTCCGCGAAGTAGCACCTTCTTCGTGGCACGATCCTTAACAAGAAAGAAGTTTGGATGAAACTCAAAATAGACATTGTTATCGGAAGCAAATATGTGGACTGACAAGAGATTTTTGCTAATGTAGGGAGCATGAATAATATTGCACATATGCAAAGAATTAGTGTGACCAGCAATAAAAGAATGACCGATATGAGATATTGACAGATCTGCACCATTTGCTACTTATACTTGATCTCCACCATGGTAGCGCTCCTTCACGGTCAGATAATCCAAATCACTAGTCAAGTGATCTGTCACTCTGGTGTCAACGTACCAGTTTTGATCCACCTTGTAGGAAGTTGCAGCAGAGGCAGACTTTGAGTCTTCATTTTGGTAGGCTTGGTTGAAGCGATGGTAGCATCGCATCGTGTTGTGCCCATATTTGCCACAAACATGGCATGTGGGGCGTGCTCCTGAGTTGAAGTTGCGGCCACCATCCCCACGGCAGTGTCCATCGCACCCACGTTTGCTGTGTCCACCATAGACTCCATGGTTTTCCTACCTTCCAGCATGATTTGCTGACACCATCATCTGTGGAGAGGTAGTGTCAAGCTAATTATGGCGCGATTCATATCTGATCATGTGAGCATAAAGCTCGTTCAGCCCGATCGGTTCAACTCGAGTTGAGATGGACGTAATGAGAGAGTCATATTCTGCCCCAAGTCCAGTGAGAATGTATGAGATGACTTCCTCTTCTCATAGTGGATGACCAGCCCAAGCAAGTGTATCGGCTAGCCCTTTCATCCTACGGAAATACTCTGGCATGGACAAGTCTTTCTTCTTCAGGTTCGCAAGCTGAATCATGATTTGCATAGTTCATCCTCGATTCTGCGAGGTGAACATAGCTTCAATTGCTTCCCAGATGGCTGCAGCAGAAGTGAGTAAGAGAACTTGTCCAAGGACGTCTTCCATCATGGACAAGAGGAGCATTGACGAGGACATCCTAATTGGTCCGATTACACGAGTACGAGCTAAAAAGATTAATCAACAGGTGAACTCGTTTCTTTCTAAGTTAAATGTTAATTTAGATGAGAATTATTAACTACCTAATGCGCATTGTTTTGTTGTTCTCAGATTTATAAAGCAAGAAAAGGTAGAGGCCAAAAAAGGTTGTGATCAGCCTAAGCGTAAAAAAAGCCACTGTGCATGCAGCATTGAATGCGTTGGTTGATGAGTGCACACGCATGGGCTACGAAAAAAGCAAAGAAACAATTGCTATGCTTTCATGTGGATTGAGAGGAATTAAAGAGAACTGCTACTCCTGTTGTCACCAACAACCAAAGAAGATGCATGCAGCCATGCATAGGCCGCATGGCTATTTGCGCGTGGAAAGGAAAAGGGACAAGGCCTTCGGCCATGTAATGTCTTTTAGATAGAAATCTAGCCCATGTTTTGTTAATTAAGTCTGAACCTTATTTAGTCATGACTAGATAGCAAAGAGATCGAGTTGGTTTCTTTAGATAAGTGGGAGTCAATTCGGTTCCTAGACCGAATCAATTTCCGCAGGTCCTAGGTGTGCGTGAGGTTTTGGAGGGGCACCTTAAATACCATTGCCCCCTCTCTTGTAAAAGGACAGACTACAAAAATCAATCTATTATTTTTAAAGAGCTATACGCTTGTTCTTCCTAGAGTTTAGCATATGATTGCAACCTAGAGGGGAATTGGGCGTTCTCAACCCCGTGGTTCTTGTGATTCCTTATGATTTACAGGAGTGACAACACGTTTACTTGTGTGGTCATGTAGACGGGATCACGAGCGTGTGGTTGGGTGAATTCTTTTGCCGCAGGTTGATGTTCTAACAATGGTTGGCGCCATCGGTTCGTCAGGTTGCACGGATCCAAATTATCATCATCGATCCTACGTCGTGAAGATCGGGCACCCTGTATCATCTTGGTATCAGAGCACGGTTGACATGAGGATCAATTTACTCATAGTTAGATTTATTTTTTCCTATACACAAAAAGCCAAAAAAATCTAAACTCTAGTTTTTGCATCTGTTATTTTTCGTGAGTTTTGTTAAGTTTTCGTCCATTAGAATTTTATTTAGGTGCTGATCGTCGTGTTTCTTTGCGTCGCTTAATTGTTGTGTCGTTCTTTTGTTTCATTTGAATAAAAAAAATTTCCCGAACGCTACAGTACCTTGATGGTGCTACAGTACCGTGCGTATGCTACAATATCATGCTATAGAACCGCGCGCATGATACAATACCATCTACAGTAACACCTTATGCTATAGTGCCGACTATAGTAAAATATACAGTAAACCAACAGAGTTGCTATAGTGCGAAACACAAAAACAATTTAGGCGCTGTAGTCGATTGTTTGGTCAAATACATTCATATTTTTTTATTCATTAATTGAGACTAATCTTTGATAATTGCATTAAGGGTTGTTCTTGGTATTAATTTACACCTGCTGAAATTTTATTTTTTGTGCAAGGGAAAACTAAACCTTAGTGCCAACCACAAGTAAAAAAAAGAAAGAAGGCAGCCAACAAAAAAAAAGATCCTCAGCAAAGAAAAAAGGGTACGTTGGCCAAATTGGGGTTAGCTAATTCTAATTCATATTTTCAGCTTGTGTATTTAATTTCTTTGAGCAATCTTGTGCCCTTACATTCATATTATTGCAATTGGCTAGCGTCTCTCCTAGTACTTGGTGTAAAACGAGCTATTTAATCCTCAATTTCAAATTGCCTCTATTTAGCTCATTCCTTTGTTTGCATTAAGTCACATTGATCTTTGCGTGTGCGTTCATACACTTCACTTAAACCTATTGGATTAGCAATTAGGCAAAGTACTCTAGCTTAGATTATTACTTAACTTAACAACATCAAGAATTTCAGATTGCATTGGTTAATATTTTCCCTCCATGCTTCACATATAAACCATTGTTATAACAGTGCTTGTGCAATTGAATTCACTTAATTTACCACCTTGTGTTGTCTACCGTCACCAAAGTGCGTGCAGTTCTTCAATTCCATCAAAGATGCATAAGAACTTCGGTTGGTAGGACAAGGTGAAGTTGAGTGAATTCCACAAATAAAATTTTCCACATCCACATACATAGCTTTTCTTGTTATTTGTACAAACCATGGCAGGTAAAAAAAGGAGAACAAGCATATGTTACACAGGCTGACCTGGAGAAGTTCACGGATGATTTCAACACTCAGTTGAATGACAACATGAAAATCTTGAGGGAGATACTAGAGGAGCTTCGCAAAGAACGGGGTCTAGTTGGCATCCATGAAGGAGGTGTTGATCTTGACGAGACCGATGAGGAGAGGGTTGCACAATTCGCTAGAGAAACTCAAGCAGATCGAGCCGCTGCCAATGTGGTTCGACCACCCTTTCCCGGGTGTAGGGGAGGTGTTTTGGGTGCTGACAATGGCCAATGGAGAGGCCGCGGGCGCGGCGGTGTCACCCATATTGAGGACTTTGATGACGATTTTTGGCTACACCACAACGATAACTACCAACGCCATGGCCGTCGCCATGATGACCCGCATGTGGAGGAGAAATTTGGGAAACTCAAATTCACTATTCCCAAATTTGAAGGTGCTTCTGATCTAGATGCCTATCTCACAACCCTTGGGTCATAAAACAAGGACTGAGAATGGCCAACTCAAGCCCGAAAGAATCGGGCCAGGTTGGATCGGGCCGATCAGGCCGGGCTACCCATAAACAAGTCTAGCTACGAGTCGTGCCTCCTCCTATCAACCACAGATGGTGTTAGGTGGCTCTATGGTGGCACGGTAGTGCCGTCGTAGCCAGGTGAGCTCGCCAAAACTTCATAAAACTACGGTTGAAACTTGTTGAAACTTTTTTGAAACTCAGTTGAAACTTGTTGAAATTATTCAACTGGAATTTATTGAAATTTGAGTTCTAAATTTTGAAACTCACTGAAATTTTGGCTCGGAATCTTCTTGAAACTTCTAGAAAGGCGTGAAGCTAATTGGAACATGAAACTTTTCAAACAATTTCTTGAAACTGTATGAAACCTATTGCTGTACCGTTGCAACGGTATACCGTTGTGTAGTTGCTTCCTTGGTGATCACACGGTGAAAGCAAGGGCGGAGCCCTATTGGCCCACTCGGTGTCACAGGACACCAAGTCAAAACAAAACAAATTAGTAGGTATGAGTTCATATTTACTATGTGTGCGCCCTAGCCAAAAATGTGTGCACCCTAGACTAATCTGCCGTCGAGCCTCATAGCCTCGCACCTTCGGCCCGTCGCCCGTTGTGCAGCCCAATTGGTAGTCACCCAGAGCATGCGGCCCAAAGGTAGGAGACCGAGCTAGCCCATTAGGAGGCCGAGCTAGCCTAGACCAATGCTCCTTAACCCCACTCGGCCACTCTCTTGGATTGATGTGCAACCAAAGCACCGCCTCAGCAGTCACCTCATTCTTGTTCGTATTGTGTAGCCTATCCCTGAGACACGTGTTGTGCTCAACCACTGGTTGCCTGAGAAATTGACTGATTCCCTCACTTGCTATCTCGCCACAGCACCATCTAGCCCCGTTGCCTCACCAGCGCCTAACCAAGACACTGAAGGAGGAAGAAGACTTAGACCCAAACTCGATGACCCAAGTCAAGAAATCAGTATATGGTATTTGGTTTGTTCTGAATTTTTTTAATTCTTTCCATTTGTTTTAGACACAGGTGCTAAAATTTATGAGTTAGGGATTCAATTTGATTGTCCAAGGTTGTTTTTTTTGTCAAATTATGTGTTAGGGTTTTAATGTGGGTTTGGGAAAACAGAATACATAACTAGTGCCAATGCATTTTGGTAAGCATTTTGATCGTCAATTCTTTATCGTTGTATATTACCATCGGTTATATTAAATTATTGGTGCTAAAAATTGCTGGACATATTACTATTAGTATAATATTATTTAGAAGTTATATAAATGTTGTTACATGTATAGTCAAAAAGTCATTTTTTTCCTTCTAATTCCGCACGTGAGTGAACGTTCCTAGTTACAAAACCGAGAGGGGCTGGTTTTCAATTAATTCAATGCTCATCTGGGTGGCGGCGAGTCAAGCCTAGGGATGGCAATCGGGTGCAACGGGTACGGGTAGTGCTCGCCCATACCCGTACCCGCGAACGACGGGTGAAAAACCTCGCCTATACACGTCGCCCATGGACATACCCGTTTACCCACGAACTGAGAGTCACAATATGAGAGTTGAACTAATAACAGGTATATATAAGCAATAGTTGTTGCTAGGAAATATAATAGCTATAAAAAAAGTTTATAACAATCAATAGCAATTAGAGATATGCAAAGTTTATAACAATCAATAGTAATTAGAGATATTGCTATGATTGCGTCACCTGTCAATCTATATCGCGGGTAAATGGGCGGGGCGGGTACGGGTGGAGTTTACCCATACCCGTGCCAATTTACCCGACGGGTAGAGTGTTCCCCTATTTCTATACCCGTGGATAAAGAAAATATCTCATATCCGGCTCCATTAGGGTATTTACCCACAAATATATGGATAAATAGACATAATTGACATCCCTAGTCAAGCCATGTTGAACAGGATTTAGGAGTGCCCAGTCTAGACCGACATCGAAGCAAAAAAAAAAAAAAAACAACCAGATTTCTGAGGTTATTCGAGCTACCCTAGCTCATCGGAAGAAAAATAAGCTGAAAACAGTGACTAGGTGCTATGTATTGATTGTCCTGGAAAGCAGATAACCATGCACCCCTAGCTTTCTCAACGTCACAAATTCCACGGACAGCTTGTGCAGGGCAATCGACGCCCCCGGAAAATGAAGCGAAGCACCGAGGTGGTCACGACAAATTAATTACATGGTCGATCAATCCATCGATTACGACTTACGAGTTGGTCTCAAAATCTGTATGTGCATCACAAGGCCAAGCTGGTTAGTTTCTTAACTGGTGCCTGTTACTAGTCTGTGCTTGATGTTGTCAACCTGGAGTGCAACTTGGGCAACAGTTTTAATGATCGATGTACGCAGCAAGCATATGCGATCAGCAATTTAGCACGTCTTGTTCGATCTCCGGCCAGTTTTGCTTTGATCGTGCCGTCCGTTGCTTACCTAGCTAGCTAGGACAATTGAAAGCTATGGATTGAAAAGGAAAAGTAGAAATTAATAATCCATCAGTGTCCAGATTGTCTTCTTCTTCTTTTCTTTTCGGTCAGATTTTCTGCTTCTTCTCTTTCCAATACCTAAGCATGTCGGCACTATTCGCCCGTTTGCTTGGAACGCCCCCATTCCCATTTCTGAGGTCGTTATGTTTTCTCGTAACTACCTAAGATGTTCAGACATTAAATTAACTACAGGTCGTTCCGCTCCTAGAATACCAATACCCTATAGATATTCAATTGATTCGAGCGGTTACTAGACTAGCTTTACCAAGTTAAAATTATGGTTGAGCGATCACTATGTTCTCTACTCAACATAAGCTGCTAATCCTTACTTTTCACTCATGAGGCAACTATTCACAACCCAATAATCCAGTGCACCACAGCATTACCATCAATCCAACCAATGCCTCCTTTCTAAGGCAAGGTCATGAACTCCAACCATCTCGTGGCTTTTCACGATGCATCCATAACCCTAGTATAATTTTATAATTTTATTGGTAAAATGCCGAATCTCTTATTAATGTATAGAATTTGAGTTCTTAGTCTGTTATAGTATATTTTATAGTAATTTATTATTAAGGAGAATATGGCCATCAAGACAGGGCTTTTCCAGTGTTAGACATAACTAAATTATTACGTCATTCTAAATAGCTATTTTAAATAACAATGTGTAAATAAGAACAATGAAAGTACTGATAATTAAAGGATGTAGATCCAACATTATCAAAAACATGTGCCTTGCCTTATTGTTCAAAGTTTTTAACTTGCTCTAAATCTGTTGAGTCTTGATATACTTCTAGGACAAACTGCTCAACGAAATCGTGTGCTAGCATAAATAAAAAGAAAGAAATTAACTCCATGCTCGAAAGAATATGAGTTAGAAAAATAAAATAAAATGGAATAAAATTTATAAACCAAATAAAGATGGTTTGGGTTTTGTCGGAGTCTGGGTTGGTGAAGTGGAGCTAGGAATGGTCTAAATGGATTCGAAACGGCCAAAACAGGTATATATGTATTGGGTTTTGGTAAATAGTAATGGGTCAGGTTTAGGTTAAAGAGTAACAGATGTGCACTATTCACGATGGATCGGGTTTGAAACAATAATGGGTCCATGTTGTTCACGACGGGTCGGGTTTGGAACAGTAACATGTCGGATCCAAATGGAAGTGGGTTGGGCAGGTGAACAGTACCGCTATAGTGCTGGGCTCAGCCTGTGGGATGTCTTGGCTATATTTGGTTATGGGCTACTATGGTGCAGCCCACGCCCTACTATTGTGCGATCATCTTCCTCCTCTTAGCACTACATTATCAGCAGAACAGGGCATGATTTGTAGTGGCGATGGCGAACTATTGGCCGAAGGAGGAAGAGAGAAGGCTAGGGGTTGCATTGGGCGCCAATACTGAGGAGTGGGGGTGTTTGCATGATTTTATAGCTGAGGCAAGGTGGTTTGTGCAGTGGGGAGTCTAGCTTGGGCAGTGGCACGTGGCTGACGAGAGATGGCACGGGAGCCTTCAGCGGTGTTTAACAGTGGTAGCGAGGTAGTAGACAGACTTTGTGGCACCTTGACCTTAGTGCTTCCTCAATTAGTGAGTTGCGGTGGTTAAAGATATACGGCATGGCATGTCGGTCGTGAGAGAGAGTAGGGTGATGGCAGCGAGCCTGGTCTTGACTGGTCTGGCGCACGGTCAGGTTTCATTGATGGGGAATGTCAAGCACAGCAAGCAGTGGTATGGCCTTCGACAGGGTGGCAGCGGCAAACGAAGTCATGGCGGTGGTGAATGGGGAGAAGTAGAGGTGGCGGGGAGGGAGCAGGGGTGGCAGCATATTTTGGGAGGGCGCCAAGGATGGGAAGAAGTAGGAGTTCAAATGAGGAAGACACATTTAGTTGTAAAACTTCTAAATTGGGAAGGTTTTCAAATTCAATCCGAATTCAAAAAATAAAAATTGGCTTGAAATTTTTGGGGTGTTTCAACCCATCCCTTTAAAAAGAATCGCATCCTCGAGATTAACTCTAATGGGCGAACATGTTATGAATATCTCGCTGCAGATCCAATTTCTTCTCCCAAGTTGCTTCTTCTACGTGTGGTTTCACCATTGGACTCTGTAAAATATGATATTTTTGTTTCATAACTGTCTTTCTATTGTCTATAGAATCTGTATTGGATCTTCTTGATACGTTAAATCATCTTGCAAGTCTATATCTTCAACTAGTACTTGTTCGGTAGGTTGACAGAGGCACTTTTGAAGTTGTGACATATGAAACACATTGTATATTCTAGCCAAATTTGGTATCAATTGTAATCTATATGCCACTAATCCTATTCTTTCTATAATCTTGTAAGGATCGACATGTTTTGGGGTTAGTTTTCCTTCCATTTGGAATCTTACTATGGATTTGAAAGGTGTAACTTTGCGGTAAACATAATCTTCGATCTCAAAGTTTAGATCCTTTTTACGAGTGTTTGCATAACTCTTCTAACAGTTTTGTGCAATCTTTCATCTTATCTCGAATGATTCTTACATGGGCTTCCTCATCGTGAACAATTTATGGACCAAAAAATTGCCGTTCTTTAGTCTTTGTCTAGTTCAACGATGTTCTACACTCTCTCCCATATAAGGCTTCAAAGGGTGCCATTTTAATACTGGCATGATAACTGTGATTATAAGAAAATTTTGCAAACTGTAAATAGGTATTTCAAGCTGCTCCATAAACAATTGCACATGCTCATAACATGTCTTCTAAAATTTGTTCCACTCTTTTAGTTCCTCTTTTAGTTCCTCTAGTCTGTGGATGGTACATAGCATTGGACGCTAAATTTGTTCCCATTGCATCATGCAGTTTTTCCCAAAATTTAGACACGAATTGTGCTCTTCTGTTTGAGACTATTCTTTTTAGAACTCCATGTAATACTACAATCTTAGTTAAATATAATTATGCTAACTTAATTTTTCCATAAGTCTGTTTAATTGGTAAGAAATGTGCTTCTTTAGTTAATCGATCTATGATGATCCATATAGCATCATACTTTTCTTGTGTTTTGGGAAGTCCCCCTTCTTGTGTTTTGGGAAGTCACGTAATAAAATCCATACCAATGTCTTTTCATTTTTATTTTGGGACTGGTAATGACTGTAATAATCATGATGGTCTTTGATGATCTATCTTTATTTTCGGACATGCATCACAACGTGCTATATATTTCGCTATTTCTCTTTTCATATTACTCCACCAGAATATCTTCTTTAAGACTTGATATATTTTTGTTCCTCCGGGGTGTATAGAGAATTTTGATGAGTGAGCTTCTTCTAATATTGAATCTTTTAACTCTTTTTCCTTGGTATACAAATTGATCATAGAATTTTAAGATTCCCTGCTCGCCTTCAACGAATCTATAGAATTTTCTTCTTGACTTCTCTTCTTAAGTTGTTGAATTTTTTCATCCTCTTAATTTGGTCTGTCATTATTGGCTGGATCTCTAGTGCTGCTATAAATCTCTGCTCAATTATCTGTAAATTCAGTCGATGTATTTCTTCTTGTAGTTGTGACGGACATTCTGAAATAGTAGCCACACTATGATATGCCTTTGGACTTAATGCATCTGCTATGACATTTGCCTTTTTAGGATGGTATTGAAGGTCTATGTCATAATTCTTAATAAGTTCTAACTATCTTCGTTGTCATAGGTTCAGATCTGGCTGAGTGAAATTGTACTTCAGACTCTTGTGATAAGAAAAGATCTCACAATGATTATCCAATAAATAGTATCTCCAAATTTTCAAAGCATATACCACGGCAGCTAATTCTAAGTCATGAGTGAGATAATTTCCTTCATAGGGTCGCAATTGTCTTGAAATATAGGCTACGACTCTGCTATCTTGCATCAACATGCATCCTAGTCCTTGTTTTGATGCATCACAATAAATTTAAAAATCCTTCTCACAGTTAGAAAGTTTTAGGACTGGGGCTGTGGTTAATTTAGTTTTCAATTCCTGAAAACTTTCCTCATATTTGTCTGTCCACTCAAATGGATTATCCTTCTTAAGGAATTGAGTAAGTGGTCTAGATATTTTCGAGAATCATTCTATGAATCAGCAATAATAATATGCCAATCCTAGAAAACTTCGGATTTTCGTCACTGCTGTTGGTTGTCTTCATTCCATCGTGGCTTTTACCTTCTTGGGGTCAACCTTCACTCCTTCTTTGGTGATAATCTGTCCTAAGAATGCTACTTCTTTGACCCAAAATTCACCCTTAGTGAATTTCACATACAACTAATGTTAGTGTAGTTTGGTTAGGGCAATATGTAAAGGGATTTGTTAAAGGGATTTGGCAAATTAATTACATGATCGATCAATCGATCGGTTACGACTGACGAATTGGTCTCAAAATCTGTGTGTGCATCCCAAGGCCTAGCTAGCTAGTATTACTCTCTTCATTCTTTTTTATCTGTCATTGTTAGTTTTTTAGATCTTCGATATATGACTTTAATAGCTAATTTTATAACTTTACATTAAGATGTACTAATAAAATTACAAGAATATTTTTACCGGTAAATGTAATTTTTATGTAGACAATCTAGATATTTTCAAATCTATTACCAACCAAATTTTGAAAAGTTTGACGGTACGAATTCTAAAAAGCAAAGAGAGAGAGAGAGAGTACTAGTCTGTGCTTGATGTTGTAAACCTGGAGTGCGTCTTGGGCAACAGTTCCAATGATCGGTGTACGTAGCAATGGTATGCGATCAGCAATTCAGCACGTCTTGTTCGATCTCTGGCCAGTTTCTGCTTTGATCGTGCCGTCCATCGCTTACCTAGCTAGCTAGGACAATTGAAAGCTAGGAATTGAAAAGGAAAGGTAGAAATTAATAATCCATCTGTGTCCAGATTTTCTTCTTCTTTTTCTTCGCAGTACCTAAGCATGCCGGCATTATTCGCCAGTTTGCTCGTGATGGCTCTGAACTTCCGCAACAGCATGCTTTCCATGGCCGGTCCCACTGCAACATCTCGTAGGTTCGCATCACAACTGCTTTCTCCTTCCAACTATCGCCGTCCAACAATGTTGGGACAGTGACGAGGGATGGCTCTGAACTTCCGCAACAGCCTGCTTTCCAATGCAACGTCTCACAGGTTCGCATCACAACTGCTATCTCCTTGCAATTATCGTCGTCCAACGTTGTTGGGGAAGTGACAAGGGGCTCTGAACTTCCACAACAGCACGCTTTCCATAGCCAGTCCCACTGCAGCGTCTCACAGCTTCGCATCACAATTGCTATCTCCTTCCAACTATCGCCGTCCGACGATGTTGGGGCAGTGACGACTGACGAGAGACGGCTCTGAACTTCCGCAACAGCACGAGGTGACTTTTACCTCCTTATCTCGTTAGAAATTAGTAACTAACACTCCGCAACAGCACGAGGTGACTTTTACCTCCTTATCTCGTTAGAAATTAGTAACTAACACTCAAAGGAGTCAGAGAAACTTGAGGCAGAATCTAGGTGCAAGAAGCAGAAGGTGGGAACGAGAATACGGTGAGGACCTCACACTGCACATCATGCATCGGCACACATAGAGAGAAAAAAATACATTCTATTTCTAGATGTAGTTATTCCCATATCTGATATACCACATAAACACATTTGAAATACTCTTTTGCCACCTTTGGTATACTTATATACTAATTATAAGATACTCTAATGTGAACCACATAAAAAAGAGTATGGTTTTTAGCGTATTTTACAAATACCTTCATATACGCACATAAAAAGGAGTACATATAGATACCATCTCTGAAAAATATACATATCACCTAAATAGTCTTATATACTCGTATATTACACGTACACACCCTCTATTACGCTAGATACTTTCTACGTTGTGAGATACGACATAGTGAGTAATTACTCCTAGAAGTAGAAAAGATTCTTTATATGTGTGTTGGATCATCACATTTCTTAGTCGTAGGAAGCTTTTACTACAAGCTATAGACTGGCTATAGATGTATGGTGGATTATTTTGAGCTATGGCTTATAGTTTACGACTGAGAATTTTGAATTCTGGACTGTTCGCTAGAGTCAATACGCTGAGGGCAATAGTCGCATACGATTTTAGTCAGTATAGCTAAACTCGGTACAGTTTATACTACAATCTACCTGTAGACCCGTCTTAAAAAAACGCAATGTTTAAAAACCAGTTATTATAGTATAAACTGAAAGCCACAAGTCATAAGTGCTACCGAACGCACCCATATATACTTACTAACTACTCCATCCGTTCAAAAATATAAGGTATATTTTTTGAAGATCTTGTCTATAAATATATGATATTTTATATTTCAATGCAAAATAAGCGTTATTTTCTCTATACTCTTAATAAATATTCAGTTTCACTTTGTGTTCCTTACATATATGTATCGAACATAGTATTTAGAAATAATAATTATGGGTAGTTTAGTTAAATTTAATGTTCTCTTAGTCTATGTATAAGACAAAGTATGTCCTATATTTTTGGACGAAGGAAGTATACAGGAGTTTTACCGAGAACAGTAGGAGTACTACTTTTTCGCCATAAAGCTTTTCCACGTCTGTTTCCTCTCGCTAATTAATGATGCATGATTACTATTCGGGCACCCTCAATGGTTTTTTATCTTGTTACTAAAACTATGCCACATTAAATTTTTTTTGTGGGTGGAGGAGAGAGGAGAGAGAATACGCTTGTTACTTGCAGAGCAACGAGACTTTTTTTTTTAGAAAATAAAGAAATTAGTGGGTCTATTTCTCTACAACCAAATTATTCTGCATCTAAAAAATCTCATCTAATCATACAATGTCTCTCCTCTGGTAACAATCAATTTGGAATTCCCTTTAGTGGCACGTATACGCCCCTGCTCACTCTCGTATAGCGTGTTAATTGGGAGGAGTATTAGGCCCCATTTGGCACAGCTCAGCTTCACTAGTGAAGCTGTTTTTTTTGTTTCAGCTTCACGAGCAGCTTCACCGGTGAAGCTAAAACTGTTTTGGAAAACTGTTTGGCAAAACAGCTTCACCAACAGCTTCATGCATGGCTGAAAGATGGCAATTGTCCAAGATGCCTTTATCTACCTGACTTGTTCTAACATTTGAAGTTGTATGTTTGTATATGGTCATATGAATTAAAAAATAAAATATTTGAATGAGTATGAATTAAAAAATTAAAATAAAAAATTAAAATCATTAGAGAAGTGCGAACGGGAGAGGAAACATGCGTGGGGACCTAGTGGCAAAGTGCTGTAATTTCTGTCAACTATAAGGGCAGTGGGTTCCTAGAACTACGAGCCTGAGGGAGAGAGCTGTGAAAAGCTACTATTTTCAGCTTCACCCCACCCCATTCCCTTGTGAGAGCATGATTTAAGGAGCTTCATCTATGAAGCTGTTTGCGAAAAGGGTGTTTGGCAAAAAACAGCTCACAACAGCTCATGAAGCTGTTGATGAAGCTGTGTCAAACAGGGCCTTAGTATAGTACGAGTATAAAGGCTAGCAAAAGGCAATTAGACGACGACCTGGACTCGGAGGTCGCCTGCGCGCCACTTCGGGTCGGTCCGAGCTGGAGACCTCGGGTCCGGTCGAGTCAGTCATGCTATGCTATGCCCACCGACTTGTACTACGTGCTCCCGCTCTTGCAGGCAGCGTCCCATTTGTAATGTTTGGGCCACTGCTCGGCAAATCAAAGCGATTTTTTTAAATAGTGGTTTCTGTTTTTAGTTTCTACTTAGAGAAGCTAAAAGTTAATATGAATACATAGTTTTTTTTAAACGACTTCTTCACTCTTTTTATCTCTGTCTCGCGCACATATTTCTCTTTTGCTTTCTCTACTGCTCACATTCTCCTTCTAAATAGCACTACTGTTAAATACTACTAGTCATTTTTTAATTAAAAATCATCAGGCAAAAGACAGCGACTGTATGAACAGTCAACCGCGAGAAATTTCGATATTTGACATTGAATACGTGCGCCTCTCAACTTTTAACCCCCAATTCGCACGCCTTTGGAAATTGTCAAAATACGTGCGAATTGGGGGTTAAAAGTTGAGAGGCGCACGTATTCAGTGTCAAATATCGAAATTTCTCGTCAACCGCTGCATGCGCGCGTATGCATTCAAATCATGATAGCAAAGTTAAATGAAGAGGACGGATCGCCCACTCTGGGGAAAATGCAAGCGCTGATCATGACAAATATTGACAAAAATAAAAGAACGTTCGGCCGATTCGTATGATACACACACACAGAGAGAGTACTAATTTCTCCTTGGGCCTACATGTACTCATGTAGAAGACGCCTTTTTCTGAAGTATTCTGTTCCTTTTCTCCGTACAATTTGCAGTCAGAGTCTCAGAGAGGCGGACGGCTCACGGCTTCAAGTACAATTCAATTCGCACGCGAATGCCAAAGTTTCCAACGTACGACTCGGGAGTCTTGTGCAATCTGTTCAACCCTGTTTGGGCTTCCTGTTCTCAGCTTTCAAAATTGAAGAGAAGACGCCGGCTCCTTAATATCAGTGTTTTTTGTCTTCTTTTTTTTTTACTTTTTTGCTTTTGTTTTTTCCTTTATATTGTTTGTAAAGATATAATGATATTTTTTCTCATTCTTTTTAATAACTTTAAAAAATTTAACAACTATTATAATATAATTTTAATAAAAAATTAACAGTCCAAAGCCACCAATCAAAGTCAGATCGAACGGCCTCTTAACCATGAAGTCGACCACCGCATGCAGGCAGGTACATTGTCCAAAAAGTTACATGCCAATACAGTCTCTTCTTCGCTACAGGTAGAACCACCGTGCAGTGCATGCCTACCTGCCTGCCGGCGAGTCGAATCAGCGGTGGATCAGTCTCTGGCCAGTGTAGTTAGCATAAACACGCTGCTGCATTAACAACAATGGTTGTGCCTCTTGCAGTATTTTTAAATTAGAGTTTTTTTAGTGTCCTTGAAAACTTTCTGAGCCGTGCAAGTCATGAGGATCCAACGGCGTCCACGTTGTAGTACCTGGTTCATTTGTGATATTTTCTGCACAGGATATGTAACAAGCCAACCAACATCTGACACGTGGCATAATATGCACTGTAGCAACACTGTAGCGCACTGTAGCAGACACGTTTTGTCTGCTGTTCTCGCATGCTACAGTGCCGCTACAGTGCTGCTACAGTGCTACATACCACATGTCAGACGCTAGTTGGCTTGTTACATATCCTGGGCTGTGCAAAGGTGATACATTAGAATTTTTCGTCAAGGGGAGCAGCAACGGCAGGAAGTAGTAGAACCACGTGGCGGCGATGGTCGGTATGGCACAACTAGCGACGGGACTAAGATGTTGCTCGGTAGGACTAAAATAAGCTAATTTATAACTGAAATTATACTATAACTGATGGTGACTTATGTAACGTAACTAAATTTAAAAAAATTTAAAATAAAAAACAGGTTAGCTCATTACGGACAATACAAACGAATACAGGAAAAAAACCAGCAAAAATGTTCAAAAAAAAGCCAAAAAGCCAGAAAAAGATGAAATTTAGAAATAATAAAAACTAAGCTAGAAACCAGAAACTTAAGCCGAAATGAGCGGGGTCTAAGTACTGGCTGCTTAAGAGCTCATGGGGCGCGTCATGCGGGGAGGGTGGCTACATGTAGCGGTGGGAAACGATAATAAATAATCTATTTTATTTGAATTTAATATTTGAGAAAATGTGAATGCGGTAATTAAAATTCATATTAAAAAATATTCGTATTCGTATTCAAGAATATTTGTATCTATATTTGAGAATATTTGTGTTTGCATTCATGTTTGAGAATATTCATTTTCATATTCAAGACTATTTGATTCGTATTCGATCCGTTTCCAAAACCCGGGAAAAACCCAGATGAATTTTGTGATTCAAAATTTTAATTTGGATGGTTTGAAATCGATAACCGTTCTAGTAACCGGTAAAACCGCTAGGAATTTGTTCTACCGAGATTTATTATAGAAGTCATAGAAGGATATTCGTATTTGACCAAATTAAGTATATATTCGATTTGAATTCATATCCGTTATGATATTTGATTTGTATTTGAGAATATTCGAATTCGTATTTGTTTTAAAAATATAGATTCGTGTTCATATTTGAGACTATTCAATCGTGTCTGATCTGTTTTCATCTCTAACTACATGCGCATCGCTGACTGTGCCATCGCTCCGCTCGTCTGGGCTTTAGCTTTTGACTTCTGGTTTCTAGTTTTTTATTTGTCTTTTGTTGGTTTTTAGGCTTTTTGCCTTTTTTCATATTTTTTGCATTATTCGTGATAGGCTAACATGTTTTTTCTATTTTTAAATTTTAGTTACGTCAAAATAGTCATCATCAGCTATGCTGCAAAATAGATCAACTATAATGTCAATATAGTGAAAAATAAGGCATAAACTATAAAAAAAAACCCAAATAAGCAGGGATCTGCATGATCGACTGGATCATGTCGTCGTCTCGGTGCATCCATATTCCTAATTACAAACAACCATGAAATATATCTTTGATTTGTCCATCCGTGCGATAGGTACACATGCATGAACAACAGTAGCGTTCTAGTTGTCTTAAGAGTCATTGTACACAATTGTACACGCGATATTCAATCGTGTCTAGCATACTAGTTGCCTAAACCCTAATCCTATATACCTTATAATATCCATACTGATTCATGTGGTTTTTACTGTCCTTGGAAAATGGCGGCCGGTGGTCGACGGCGGTAGCAGCCAGCTTTGATCTGAGTTAGCTAGCTGGGCATCTCCAATGGTCTAAGTCAGCTAGCTATATACATGTACACATCGGCATATATCCTATGTGGAGGAAAGAGAGTATGCAAAAAAAATCGAGCTAGCTCTTCCTTAAGCACTAGTCTATAACGCCAAACGAGACAGCCTCAATAAATTCTGTGTGTGCATGTAAGCATCAAATAGCTATCCTTATAGATAGTTCTTTAGAATGCTAGCTTTAGTGTGTACTATATAGATGATGTGGAAGTTTTATAGTTAGTTGCTAGCTATAATCATTGGAGAGGCAGGATGTGCGCACGGCTAGCATCTCGCCGTGATCGATAACATATTAGAACGCTTAATCCAAAAGTGAGGTGGGGGTAGAAGATAAATAGGGTAGTTTAACTGTAGGGTTTACGAGCTGGGTAATGGCAGTCCTATCCTTGCTAAATTAACGGACTGCAATTCTAATTCTACCCTCACTAAATTAACAGATAGATTCAACTAGTACATTTTTAGAAGATAGGAGGACCTGGTAAACATTAAAAATTTTATATCTTAAAAGTAACAGTTGACTGCAGCTTCCAAGCCCGCGGCGTGGCACCGGTGTCAACCGAGGTATAAATATATGTACGTCAGGTTACCGCACATGCACATCCACGTCGTCAGGCTACTGGCCTGGAATACTACTGCTTTACCACGAGAGGTCTAACAGGATTCTACAAGTTGGTGTATCTTTCTTTTCTTCTTGTTTTCTCGCGGCTTGAACACGCGCGCGCGCGGCCGTGGTTCGCGGAAGCAGCCTCTCTCGTCAACCTCACACGCCGCAGTTCGGAACCTACCGCTACCGGCGGCCAATGCACGCAAATTTTGGCGGTCCAAGGACACGTCCTGCTTCGCCCATTTCTTTTGGATTGGAGAGATGATTTTGGGCCTGTTGGGCGGTGAGGAAGTCGGCCGGCTTTTCGCAGCCACTACAGTACCTAACTTTTAAACGGAGTATTTTATTAAGACGAGGTCTATACGTTAAAAGCCCAACATCTGTACTAGCTAAAATCGCAAGTAAGTATCGATCTCTTCGTAATCTGTACTGTAAACAGCTAAAATTCAAAATTTCAACCAAAAATCATAAGCTGCAGCAAAAAAGAACAACCCTTTGTCCCTAACTTTTAATACGGATTTTGGATTTCAAAGGTTGCTTGAAGAATTCTCTTTTGGCGGTCCAAGGACATGTCCTGCTTCGCCCATTTCTTTTGGATTGGAGAGATGTTTTTGTCCGTAACTTTTAATACGGATTTTGGATTTCAAAGGTTGCTTGAAGAGTTCTCTTTAAAAGATCGTTATATTTATTTTGATTTTTAGATAAGCTAGAAATAATTTTTTGTTAAGTATTGCGCCTAGCTTATGATGTGTTTAGGCACGCACATTAGTTTTTTTTTGTTATTGTTATTTTAATTCAGTTGTCATTTTGTTCGAGCTGCGTCGCCTACTTAAAACGTGTTTTGTTTGGTTGAAAAAGTGGGTCCCCCTGATTTCTTTTATTATAAACCAGAACAGATACTTGCAAGTTCCAAGCACAAGCAACATTGATCGACAACATCCCAAGTCAATTGCGCATCTAATTAGCTGGCTAGAACTAATAATACCATGTTGCTTTCGTGTTCTTAATTCAAACGATTGGAGTTTCCAATACAGGTGATTGTTTCAAGTTCAACCCAAATTAGGCGTCGTTCGTGGAGAGTTTTTTTTTCAACCCAAATTAGGCGTCGTACGTGGAGAGTTTTTCCACCAAGGAAGATTCTGCTTGAGATCTCTTATAGCACATGCCAGTTTTCCGGGCCGGTCAATGCAAAATGGGCTCTAATATGTACTGCATATATCGTGCATGGTAGGTATGAAATAGTGAAATTAAACCATAATTCGAACTTGAAATGAACCAATAATGCACGGAATGTAAAGCTCCCAGCTTAGTTTTTCAATGCTAATTTACAGCTTTTTTTTCAATCTATGCCTTATGATTTTTCTTAAATATACAAATGGAACAGATTCGAAGCATACAACATTTTTAAAATAACCCATCGATCTATTCGTATAAACGTTTATGTTCGAATTAAAAACAATCTATGTAGCACAAAAGAATAGGATCTGCATCTACACCGCTTCCCACCGATCACGCGGAATGTGCACGGACATCGACGCAGGCAGGATCGACGACAAGTGACCCAGTTAATAACGGGGAAAAAATATTGGGAAACAGAAAGCGGCAGGCACGCACGTGGTGCGATTAACGGAGTCAACCTTGCCGGAGCTGGTCAAGATGAAGCTGGCCCGGCCCCATGCATCTCGATCTTCCGGCACGAGAACATAGGCCTATTAACATGGGTTTTGTTAAATGTTATCTGGATATTTTCTTCCTAACTATCATTTAAATTTATGATCATTGAATCTCTGATCCAATGGTCATGAATTCTCCCCCCTCCCCCTTGAAAAAAATTTCTCCCCTTTAAAAATAAAGGGTCCTTTGATCTCTAATCCAAAAGTCATAAATTTGGGTGATAATTAGAAAGAAAACATCCGGGTGATGCCTATATACTCCCAACATTTCGTCACAGGCCTGAACTTTCGCCATTCCCCTTCTCTCTTCTTCCCTAGTCGCCCCTGTCTTCCAATAAATTGCTACCTTTTCATGTAAGTCAACACTGTAAGAGTAACTCCAAGAGATGGGCTAAAACATCCCCTAAAACAAAATTTGGTGATTAGTGAAAAAAAACCCCTCCAAAAGATCCCCAAAACCACCACTAAAAATTTTAACACCCTCAATATCTCACCCCACCGGAGCCAAATTTGGCCTCACCCCACGCGTCCCCAATCACCGTTGCCGCGCGCGAGTAGGCGATTCCGCGCCCAATTTTTTTTGCTTCGCGTTGCGTGAGACCTACCTGAGAGCGTCGGCAGCTTCCTCCCCGCAGGCGCGGCTCCCCACCGGCGCCCCCAGGGGCGGACCTGCCCTTCGGGCGAGCCTGGGCGGCCACCCGAGCTCCCCTCCGGCCGAACGTGGAGATTATAGTAAGAGCAGTGACGTTCGTTGAGATTACCGTGATAAAATAAATGGAGGAGCAGGTTGGTTGAAATGGGCGGCGCTACGAAGAACGAATAGGGGCGGCGCTAGAAGGAATGAACAGGGCGGCGCTGCAAGGGCATGAACAGGGGCGGTGCTTGGTGGTGAACAGGCTCGGCAGCTGGGCCGATTTATAACTAATATGGCCTATAAGCCCATGTAGCAGATTTAAAATATTTAGGGGACCAATTTTGGGGATGACTGTTAGAGCAAAGGAGTTATATTGATCCCCAACTTTTTGACATGTCCCCTAAAATGAGATTATAGGGAATCAAATTTAGCCCATCTTTTAAAGCTGCTCTAAAAATATCTCTTTAGAAAATGGTGGCATCGATCCAACGCCTACCTGGGTGGCCGGCGTCTATATACACTCCTCGATCGATCAGCAGACAGCAGCTCGTGCTAGCAGTGCCGACTTGGCGAGTGACTTGTGAAGAGCTAGCTAGCTCTCACTTGTTATAGGCTTCATTCATGTGCTCCTACTAACCTGTAGCTCTTCACTCGCAGTAGTATCTTCTTGATTTTCCCCTGATCAACTTCACCTCCCATCTGTCTCTCTCTCTCTCTCTCTCTCGCTCTCTCACTATGAAGCTCTGAGCTCGCAGTAGTGGTCAGCACGACGGAGCTTGCTTGGCCCAACAGATACCGAAACCAAGGTATTACTAGTTCTACTATATTCATATGCATGTGTGCATATATAATCATGGGGCGTCCATGCCATCAGGCAGGGAGGTTTTTCTTTTCTTCTAGTCTTTGGTTTCTTCTGATGCCTAAGCCAGATTTATGGCTGCATATAGGGAGGGGTTACTCTGGTGTTGCATGAAACCGAAGGAACCTGCATGCTAGATTTTTTCAAGTCGAAACCCTGTGCTGGAGCCTGATCATGAATCACGATGTCGCATCAATCCCTTTCCTTCGTTACCAACCGAATCAGCAAAGCAACCAAGCGATCCACACTTGCGTCAGTGCGTATCCTGCTCAAGTTATATAGGTTTGTTCCATCGAGTCGAGTTGTCGCCGACGAGCTCGCAGAATTCTTTCGTCGCTCCGTCCGATCGTTGTGTTGAAGACGGCGGGAGTGTCAAATTTTGACGTGAAGAGCGGAATTCAGCGAGACTGACGGCGATGCTTTGGGGCCTTAGGGGTACGTGACGTGCCTCGAACCTTCGCGTTCGGTCCACGCGTGCCTCGTCCCAAGCCGGCGTCACTGACCGCCGGCGTGCCACTTGCACGCATCAGCCGTATTCTTTATCGATCCTTTCCACGCAGTCATTTCCCGCTGTGTATATAAACTAAACTGCACTACACATCGGCGAACTACTGTTTGATGCGTGCACTTTCGGTGGTCACAGGAGCTAGCGTCGCATTGTCATGGCGTCCAGCGAGAGCATCCAGATGGCAGGGTTGGACGGCAAGGGATGTCCATTGCCGGAAGCGCTTCTGAGTCGAGTCCCGTCGCGGGCTGCCATTGCCGGCTTCGATTGCGCCGGTCACGACGCGGCCGGCGCTTCTCCCGTGGATGAACAGGGGGAAGAACCGCACGCCTGCTCTGAGACTGCTAATGTCGTCGGCGGCAGGAAGAAGGACGTCGCGATTAGCATCCCGGCAGCTCACGCTGAGATGCAGGAGACCCCGTACTCTGTTTCATTCGGTGTGCCGGCCTCGCCGTCGGGTCTCCACCTCGCGCAGCTCGGCCCGTCCGTCCGCAGCGACGGGGACGTCGTCCGCTTGGGCGCCGCGCCGCGCGAGACGAGACTTGAAATCCACTCCGCCGAGCCGCAGCTGCTGAAGCAGGCGCGGTACCACTCGCAGCCGACCCTGAAAGTCAGAGGAGGCGAGGAGCCGCCGCTGCACCGCACGGTGCCACGGAGCGACAGCACGCGGGACCGGCGGTTCGACCACTTCAAGACCTTCTCCGGGCGCCTGGAGCGGCAGCTCTCCAACCTACGCGGGCTGCCGCAGGAGCCGGCCGACATCGAGCCCGCCGAGTCGAAGATCTCCGAGGAAGACACCAACGGCGAGGTCCCCACCGCCGACCGCTACTTCGCCGCCCTCGAAGGCCCCGAGCTCGAGACCCTCAGAGTACGTACATAACCGTGCCGCGGCGCGCATCACTCCAAAACCTTACCTTTTCTTGCCATAAATAATCTTCGTCTCTAACGAGTAACGACGTCGCGCGTCGGTGCGTGCAGGCGACGGAGGTGCCGGCGCTGCCCAAGGACGAGACGTGGCCGTTCCTGCTGCGGTTCCCGATTAGCGCGTTCGGGATGTGCCTGGGCGTGAGCAGCCAGGCGATGCTGTGGAAGACGCTGGCATCGGAGCCCTCCACGGCGTTCCTCGGCGTCAGCCCGCACGTGAACCACGTCCTGTGGTGGGTCTCCGTGGCGCTCATGGGCCTCGTCTCGGCGATCTACCTGCTCAAGATCGTCTTCTACTTCGAGGCCGTCCGCCGCGAGTTCTACCACCCCATTCGCGTCAACTTCTTCTTCGCGCCGTGGATCGCCTGCCTCTTCTTGGTGAAGGGCGTGCCGTGGCCGGTGTGGGAGATCCACCACGTCGTGTGGTACCTGCTTATGGCGCCCATCTTCTGCCTGGAGCTCAAGATGTACGGGCAGTGGATGTCCGGCGGCGAGCGGCGGCTGTCCAAGGTGGCGAACCCGTCCAACCACCTGGCGGTCGTCGGCAACTTCGTCGGCGCGCTGCTCGGCGCCAGGATGGGGCTCCGGGAGGCGCCCATCTTCTTCTTCGCCGTCGGGCTGGCGCACTACCTCGTGCTGTTCGTCACGCTCTACCAGCGGCTCCCCACCAACGTGCAGCTCCCCAAGGAGCTCCACCCGGTGTTCTTCCTCTTCATCGCCGCCCCGAGCGTGGCCTCCATGGCCTGGTCTAGGATCTGCGGCGAGTTCAACGACGGCGCCAAGATCGCATACTTCATCGCGCTCTTCTTGTACATGTCACTGGTAACACACGATACCAACACGTCTAACGTCTTCAGGTGCCAGTGTACGATACAATTCTATACTAATGGTAGGGTGCTACTCATTTGCGATGATAGGTTGTGCGTGTCAACTTGTTCAGAGGGTTCCGGTTCTCGCTGGCGTGGTGGGCGTACACGTTCCCGATGACGAGCGCGGCGCTCGCGACGGTGCTGTACGCGTCGGAGGTGACCAACGTGCTGACGCGGTCGCTGGCGGTCGGGCTCTCCGGTATCGCCGCCGTGACGGTCACGGGTGTGCTGGTGACGACCATGTACCACGCGTTTGTGCGCAAGGACCTGTTCCCGAACGACGTGTCCATCGCCATCACGCAGAGGAAACCCAAGTTCAGCAAGATCCTCGCGCACCTCCGGTCGTCCAGCTCCGACGTCTAGGAGCTCGTCCTCTCCATCTCCAAGCACGGCTCCGACTCCGACTCTGCTTCTGTCTCCAAGACGAGCAGCGCCGCCGGTGAGTCCCTGATGGCGCACGGCAGAGCAGATCGTTAGATGACCGGTCGTATACTACCTGCCTGCAAGTACAGAGCACATTTGCTGCACATAGCGGCAGATTGGCGTTGATATTTGAAGGTCCATGATACTATTGTGATAAACTATTACAATGTTTATAGAGTGGTCAATTAACTTCGTAAAGATTGCATTAGATTTGGACTGGTTTCTGGAAGTGTCAGAAAAATCAGAAGTACTGTAGTTATTAGTACGGTAGTTTCGCTTTGCGAAAGTATCACGGGCATAAGTGTGGTAGTACCGTTTGGCAGAAGTATCAAGTTGAATTACGGTACGTTTATTCTAGAGAGTTCCAGGTGAGATATTTAGCGTGCGGAAGTGTAACAGCCCAGTTGTTAAACTCAAATTTTTGTAGAGAAAAAAATTATTATTACATTAAATTAATTTGGTTTAAAATAAAAACATGTGTTTTGGCGCCTAAATTTTAATTTTGTTTTGTCCTGAATTTCAGTTTTAAAAAGGCTGGAATTGAAAAGTATTTTAAGTTAAACCTAAAAATATTATTAAAGAAAGTGATATTTTGATTTTTTTTCTATAAAAATCCTAATTCAACTTGATTACTTGGATTTATTTGGGTTTTCTTAGTTTTTCCGGAGTTCAAAATCTATTGGAAATTAAAAAGTATTTCAAGTATAAAAATATAATACCCACTTAAGTTGGAAATATTTTTATGAAGACCAAAATATTTCCAGGAACTTCTGTGAATTTTTCTAGAATTTTTGAAATTTATTTCATATTTTTCTGAGCTTTATTGAATTTCCTCGGGTTTTCTGAAAAATCCAAAAATCCAAAAAGAAAATAAAATCTTCTCTCCCCTCCGGCCGACGCGTGGACAGCCCAGATCCGCCCACGTCGCCTCCATCCGACCGCTGCTCCATCCTGCCTACCCTCTCTCTGTGGTGACACGTGTGCGGCCTAGATCGGCCGCGCATTCCGCTTCGGCCCATCTCCCCTGTCCACCCCTACTTACTCGCTCGGCCACCTGATCTCCTCTTCTGCCACGTGGTCACAATCCGGCCGCTCCCACTCCCTCCTCGCTCCTCTCTCTCTCTGTGCAGCGGGCCCTGCTTGGCAGGCCTTTCGTCCGCGCCCCTCTTCTCCTTCCTCCCGCGCGCCCGCCTTCGCAGCAACCGCCTTAGCCGCCCCATTCCCCTTTCTTCTCTCCTACTCCGTGCGCCCGTTTCCTCCGCCATCCGCGTGCCCACCTCCTCACTCCCCCACTCCCCGCACTCTCCTCTTCCCGCACGGCCTCCCGCAACCGCCACCCACCTCCACCCCTCCGCGCGAGGAATTCCCCCGCGCACGCCCCTCTCCGTCCCCTATAAAATCCCCTCCCGGCTTCACCCCTCCTCGCTCCACCTCCCTCCGCCCTCGCTCGCCTCTCCCAAGCACCACACCGCCCCCGCGTTGAGCTCCCCTTTGCCGAGCGCCGCCAGCCACTCCAATGAGCAATTGCCGGCGAAGGAGATCTACTCGAGCTTTGGTGCCGGCGCCCTCGCCTTCCCCGCACCGACGCCATCCTCGGGCATCTCTTCTTCGGGCCCGAACGCTGCCGGAGAGCTCTCGCCGCCGACACCCGAGCAGCCGCCACCGCAATCCTCGTCGCCGGCCCCTCACTCCCCTCTTCCTCCTCCGACCCTCGCCGCCGGCCGCCGTTCATCGGCAAGCCATGGTCCCCAAGCGCCACTCCGGCCAGCTCGGCCACGTCAGCCGTCGAGCTGACGTGGCAGCTGACGTGGCTACCATCTGGCGCCCGGTTGGCCGCCGCCTCGGTGCCTCCTCGCCCCGTCAGCGCCACCTCAGCCACGTGCCACCTCTGCCATCACCCTCGCCTGTGGACCTGGTCCATAGACCCGGGGCCCACTTATCAGCCTCATGTCCGAAAATCCGACCAGGGCTGACGTCAGCTGGCGTCATAAATCCGGATTTTCAATAGAAAAATAATTCGGCTAAAAAAGAAAATTATTGCTGATGTCATAATCCCATTTTCTTTAGAAAAATAATTCCAAAAATCCAGTTTATTCATTTTCTCTGATTTTAAACTTCCGAGAACCCGTTCTCGTTTGTCCTAACTCCAATTGAGCCCATTCAAATTCTTAAATTCATCAAAAATTCCCCTCTATCCATTTCTAACCTCAATTCAAATATTTGAAGTTAATTTGAATTTATTTGCATTTGGTGGGTTATTTTCACGTGTAGACTGCGACGATTCGGGAGAATTCTTCGACGAAGATTTGCACCCATCTGAAGAGCAAGGCAAGTCACACTCCTTGACCATGTTGATCCCAAATTTAAAAATAAAATTTATGTTGTTTTAAATTATTCTGCATGCATATTTTTATTCAACGTATTTTAATTCAGTTTTAAAGTTAGTTATTGCCTACTTGTTAATACTTCCATTGACATTGAAATTCTATGTTACCTTGTCACCCTAGATTAAACTCTAGTTGGTACACTAGTATGGGTAGAGATTTATATATAGCAAATGCTTAGTCTTGCTTAGAAATAACTATGGGTTGGGATACCTTTCACATAAAATGGTGGTGTTGGGCACCGAGTCGGAGGCTGGCGACGGCACTGCAGGGAAGAGGGCAGCGTCGGGGGTGGAGGGGGCAACGCCGAGGTGCCCAGAGGCAGTGGAGGGGGTAGCGGATGGCGAGGTGAGTGGGCGGTGAAAAAGAGACTGAGGCAGGCGACGGTGCTACGGGGAAGGGGGCGGCACTGAGGTGGTAGAGGGCCAGAACCTAGCAACGAGGCTGCGGCGAAGGGGGTGCCAGCGGTGGAGAGGGCAGCAGACGGCGAGGCGAGTGGGCGGCGGAAAAGAGACTGAGGAAGCGCAAGGCATGCAGAGGGAGTTGAGGGGACGGGGATTGGGTAAAGGGGAGAAGGGAGCGGGGGGGTTTGTGCAAAAGGACGTTAAGTTTTGAGGGATTCCACCTGCACAGATCTGAGGCGTAGAAGGTGGATCCATTGACCTTTATTCGTGTTTGCATGTTTGCACTGAAAAGACCATTTGTACTAGATATACTCCATATATATATATATATATATATATATATATATATATATATATATATATATATATATATATATATGTATGTATGTATGTATGTATATATATATGTATGTATATGTATAGTATAATTAATAGGGGCACTATGGTGCCTGGGCACCATAGTCTAAAATAGGTACTTCCTCTGTGTATCATGTGTGAAACATTTTGAATTTTTTTGGATGTCAAGTTTAACTAGTTTACTAACTAGTTCAAATAAGTTTGAACTAAAATTTGAACTATAGTTGCCTTTTTGATTGATAGTTTGATTGTATGTATGTGCTGATTATATATATAAATCAGTAAAGCGTGTGATCTAAGTTCATTCAAAACTTTGAATTCTAGTATATTTTTTCAAAGGTATATGTTTCATTTGAATTGTTATAGGTGGATATATATACCTTAAAACTGATATTTTTTAAAAATATATCCGAATTTAGGTTGAATTCGTACATTTGAAATCATGGTGCCCAGGCACCATGGTGCCCTATTTCAGCGTCCTATATGTATATGTATTATATTTATATATATATGAAGTCTCTTTTCTACTCTCAGGTGTAATTACACCTTATGTCGTTTCTCACAACATAGAAAGTATCTCGTGTGACGGGGGGGTATGTTCGTATAGTATATGAGTATTTGAAACCATCTAGGTGGTATATTAGAGGTGGGTGTAAACATATGTATATATACATGTATACTGTATATGTGTGTGTGTATACATACATGTGTGTGTATATGCAAATTGTGGCGGGGTCATAACTTAAGACCATATTCTCGAGCAGGAAAAAAAACATGTAAACAATGAAACAGCTTCGTTGTACAACAAGCTAGACCAGTCCATGTACCCTAAGAATTGAATCAACACGATTTCTTGCTATGGAGATTACATCAAACATCGAGCCAAAGAAGTTCCATGCAATAGCAACTGCAAAACTATATTTTGTTATATATGTAAAAACAAGCAACTGCAAGGTCCGGACAAGAACCGTGTGAAGTTTACGTTTGGATTCATGTGACCATAGAGATAGAGGAGTTCCTGATCGACCGAGGCGACGCCGGACAAGAACCTCGCATCACGATGCTCACCTGCATGGGAAGGCGACGAGCTAGGGCGATCACGTTCAAGGTCCGGACAGCGTCCTGCAGCGGCAAGCTAAGGCGTGCGTCAACTGAAGCGCATGCAGCAAGTCGGCACGAGGACGTTCCATGCCAAGTTCTCTTACGTATGTATATTTATTCGTTACCTTACTTGATTCAAATTAAAATATGTGTGTAAATAAGCTAGATATGTCAAAGGGATCAAATGATACATAGCAAGAGCATGAAGAAGCGGAAGGATCGGTATATGTTTGTGTGTAGCGAAACACGCAACAATGATGCGATCAATTTGAGTGCGAGGTGAGACACACTAGGAGGGGTGTGCTGCTTTGGACAACCATTTCATTGACGCCATTTAAGGTGTCGCGTTGGTGTCCTCGTGATTGACCTGCACCGACCATGCACGTAGATGCATATATACCAGCCATGGAGCTTCATCATAGCCAACTGACATTGTTGCACAAATGGAGATGCTATACATCCTGACGATTCTCTATTTTATAGGACTTGACCAAGAGGGTATCCGGATGGCACCATAATTTTATGGACCTGGAAGTAATAACTTAGTTTCTTTGAAGTCATAAGGAGGGCATATAGAAGCTTTTGGATTTCTGTATATCGCTCATTTGGTCCATGTAAGACTTCACTCACATAATATATTGGTCATTGGATATACTTATGTTCAATGACAAGTATTGCACTAACTGCTTATGGCGTAGCAGCCAAGTATAAAAGCAAGGATTCATCGGGCCTTGGAGAAGCTAAGATTGAGGCACTTGTAAAGTACTTCTTGACTTCTTCAAAGGCATCATTAGCTTCTTTGGTCCACTCAAAATCTCCATATTTCCAAAGACGTTTAAACAAAGGGAGCCCATTCTCTCCTAACCGTGCTATGAAATGACTTAATGCCATCATACAACCAATTAGTTTTTGCACTCTTTCCTTGTGGTTGGAGGATGCATATGTTTGATGGCCATTTTTTTCTCTAAATTAGCCTCAATTCCTCTAATCGTGACTAGGAAGCTAACAAGCTTTCCAGATGAGACTCCAAATGCACATTTCTCTGGATTTGATTTGGGGTTGTGTCTTCTCAAGGTATTGAAGGTTTCTTTTAGGTCAAAGACATTATCTCCGGTATTGACACTTTTCACTACTAAGTCGTCAACGTAGGCCACCAAATTCCGTCCAACTTATGGACTAAAGGTTTTTTTACGTTAACCTTTGAAAAGTATCACCAGTGTTCTTGAGTCCGAACATCATTTTCACATAACAGAAAGTTTTGAATGGTGTGATGAAGGAAGTTTTCTCTTCATATTATTTACTCATGCTAATCTGGTGATATCCAGAACATGCATATAAAAAGCTTAACAATTCACTACCAGATATAGAGTCAACAAGCTGATCGATGCGAGGAAGGGAAAATCACCCTTCAGACAAACTTTATTTAAATATGTAAAGTCTATACACATTAGTCATTTTTCATTAATTTTGTAACCATTATAGGATTGGCGAGCCACTCGGTGTAGTCGACTTCACGATAAACCAAGCTTTAAGAACCTTATCGATCTCTGATTGGATTGCCTTCTTCTGATCAGGTGTGAAATGCCAGATCTTCTGCTTGACCAATTTCTTCTCGGGCTAGAGTGCTAGCCTGTGCTTGATCATCTCCCTAGGGACACTAGGCATGTTGGATGCTTGCTACACAAATACATCCGAGTTGGCCCGAAGGAAGGTGACAAGCGAGTCTTCCTATTAGGATCAAGTCCTACCCCAAATTTGATGGTTCCTGAAGATTTGTCCTTGTCGAGGGGTGCTTCTTTCACCTGATCATTGGGCTTTGGGGCCACCTTGGCCTTAAGTGCTTTACCTGTCTTGAAGGTGTAGGACCTGTATGGTAACATATGGGGGTGAATGGTAACTTTAAAAAAATTTCTCAAGTATTTACCTAATCTTCACTCCAATAACTATGAGAAGCTATGAAGATCAAGAATCCAAAAATCCAAAAAATATCTCGATGATACAGTAATTTCAGCCCATGAACAGTGAAAACATTATTTTAAATCCAAAATTCCATCAAACTTTTGATCCGTAGATCCAAAAGACTTGAAACTTGAACCAAAATTAGATCATGACTTTAAAAATCTATCACAGCCAAAAATTTTGAAAGACCTTAAGAGAATTGAGATCTTTTGGTTTGTGAAGCTCTACTGCATCAAAACTGAACTAAAACCTAAAATTGAGCTAACGCTCAGGCCAAAGTTCTAAATTACTTAAAATTTGGTATGAATCTTTTATAGTATTTCAAGAACCTATTCCAATTAAGATCAAGAAAATCATTGCCAAAATTCTAACATTTTTCCATTTGAAGCAAGATTACAACAAAACTGATAAAAAATCAAAAACAATGAATATGACTTGATCATGGGTGAATGATGACCAAGATAGCTTTAGATGTATTTTTACATATCACAGTAAGCTAGAATACCAAAGAAATTAAGGTAAAAATAGTTGGATCAAGAAATCACTCAGAGATGTCAAAAAGAGCAAAAAAACATGTTTCTTCATGAACTTACCAATCAAGTGTCTAGATGGGTATATATTGATTTTCAGACGTCGTCTCCATCTCTTACATGTTCTTGGCACAACAAGATCAAGAAAAGAAGAAAGAAGATCAAAAAACAACTAAATCAAGCGCAAATCAATCAACACAAGATGAATCCATGGGAGATGAATAAAAATTAATATATTGCTACTTAAGGATAAAGATTTGACAGCAACTCTACCTAAAGGACAAGAGAGTACACCACAACGCTCAATTTCTCTCTAACTTTTATGTTAGAACTCATGAACTCAATGAGAGGATAGTTGGATGGTTAACAATAAGTCTCCATCACAACCCATTAAATAGATGGACTAGCCAATCCATCTAACTCTTAGTGGATACTATCCACTTAGCATAATGGGAGAAACCCGATAAACCCCCCACACATGGGTATTAACTCACATATTACTTTTATGCACGCCTTTCAAAGCGTATAAGCTCGAATCCGTTAAGTTTTTAGTCTTGATCCAACTCAATCTTTTTAGCTCCTCCTTGACCTAAATCACGCTCCCAAGCATCGTAGTTTTGATCCAATGTAGTTTTCGGTATTTTTGCCAAACTATCAAAATATCATTTCTTGACCCGGTTTTCATCTTCCATTATAAGCAATCAACATACTTGCCACGTGTAGGTGTACCACTGGCTTGCCACACGTCAGTAAGTCTCTCGTGTTCCGGTTCCACCAGATCATGCCTCACTTGGACCAACTAAGACACATGGTGCAACCCGTCGCTTGAACTTTCCTTCAACATTTTCCATCTTTCTCGTGCCATGCTTGACCTCACCATCTCACTCGGCATCCTTGATCATTCTGGGCCTTGGCTCCTCTATGAGCGTAGCCCCCGACCCTCGCTGTTGAATATGGTTGACTCTAAACGGTTCTGCACATTCAAAGATTAAGAAATTATTTCTGAGCATAAGTTCTTTACAACTTGATCCATATTAGCTGTAACATACATCATGCAACACATATGCACTGATCTTGGTCAAACCAAATCATCCCATAACTCAAATTTCCTAAAATCATCTATCTCAGCAAGTTGTCTAGAAAAATCTACAAATTTACAAATTGCAGATTTTTCACTTCTCCAAAATGACAATAATTCATCACAACAAAATTCCGGATCTTCTCACATGGTCCTTCAGAAGGTAAGTTAGTATTTCTGGCCGATAATTCATTAATAAGTTCAAAGGACTTGCGATCACAGACAGAGGCCATCTTCTTGTCCACTCGAATTGTTATAACCCTTTCGGCCCTGGTATCTTAAGATTTTGGTAATCATAATGGATGGCTACCAAAAATTTAGCTAGGACTAACTGGCCAATGATTCCATTGTATGCAGCTCTAAAATCCATCACATTGAATGAAATCCTCTCTCTTGGGAAGGTACCAAGAGGTTCGTCGACAGGAAGCTCGAGAGAGTGGCTGTGCATGACTGTGTTAATGCGCAGACCTAGCCTGCCCGTGAGAGCAGGTACAATAAGGCTTAATCAGCAGGCTATAGCAAATATAATATCAATAAAATATTATGTGGCAGAGAGAGAAGGAAGCTGGCTACTAAATTATAGCTAGCTATAGCACGTAAAAATATGCATTTCACTCTCTTACACGTGGTGCCAAATAGTTATTGTAATAGCTACGTTATTGTATGAACTATTTTTTGAAGGCTATAGATGAAGTGGACAAGTGTTATAGCCACTAGTTGGCTATACTATTGTATTTGCTCTGATGGAGGTGTGGAAAAATGGAGAGGATTGCACAAGGAATGTTAGCATTTCTTTACTAGTCTCTAAATGGGCATGCATCAGATTCAGATGATATTTTTTTTAATGTCAAAAGAAAAAGAAAAAACAAGAACTGAAAGAAGGATCTGGCCGTTCTGCTCAAGGAACGTTGCATCTATATATCCTGGCATACGTTTTCTCTCATGGTTTTATGTGATTTTTTTGCGCGTGTTCTGTGCTTCGCGGCACGCTTTCACTGTCATGTTTACTCGTTTGTGAGACGGTGTAACCTTGAACAGTCGAACTAGCGCATGCATCTGCTTCGTTCTGAAGCTGGCGTGCTATGAGCAGGACGACGGAATGCGATTTCCTGTTCTCTTTTTTCTGTTCTTTTCGTGTTCTTGTTGACGTGATGGAGATCCAGAACATCAGGGGAATATAAAAAGGACAGAAAAAATACTTTGAATTTTTATCATATCAACGGAAACACGATGAAAACAGAGAAAAGGAAACAGGGAAGCTACCATTCGAAGGACGTTGGTTGGGACTCGGGAGCGGTCCAGCGCAATGCAATGCAATCGGTCTTTCGCAGTATTGGTCCAACCCAAAGTAAGACAGCCCATCAAATTGGACTACCTTCGTTTGCTCCTTCATTTCCCTCCAATCAGTATGACAAATTGGTGCTGTACCTGTACAAATCATGAGAGAAACCAGATAATTAAACCGAACACCATTAGCAAGTTTTTTTTGAATCTTTCACAGTTACATGCATCAAAATCACGTACACTGGATCTGGATGGTTGCTAATTATTGCTGCATTAGGTTGCACCGAATGGAACCCCTGCTCAAACGGACCAGCATTCATGAGTGCCTACCGCTCGTCCGTTGCACAGCTAAGATGGCCTAATTCTTTTTTGTTTTTTTTATTTTGGTTTTTAGCTTCGGTTTGTTAAGAAGTCGAAATAAAACAGACGACTTCTTTATTCTTTAAACGATTTTTCGAGTCTAAAATCGTATACACCATTCGTGTCGCTATTTTCGCCGTTTAAACAAGTTCAAACAAAAACGATTAGCTACAAATCCAAAATAACAGAGTCGATATCTTAAATCTATTCTTTTAAGCTATATTTTATTAGTTTAATAAATAATAATTACCGAGAGAAACTAAAAATCTAATACCACCGAAAAAGCAAAAAAACAAGCTCCTCCACGCTTTGGTCACGAGACCATGATGCGCAACGGACAGCGCGTATGTATATGCAGGCCTCGTCATGCGTGAGTGAAAACCGAACCGCAGGATTATATCGTCATGATGACCCAATTATAGGGGTAAAAATGGATCGGATACATAAAACAGGTTCTAGTGGTTTTACCGATTTTCACCGGTTATCGATTTTAAACCGTCTAAATTCAAATTTTGAATCACAAAATTCGTACAGATTTTTCATGGGTTCTAGAAACGGATCGAATACGAATCGAATAGTCTCGAATACGGATACAAATATTCTCGAATACGAATGTGAATACGAATATTCTCAAATACAGATATGAATATTCTCGAATACGAATACGAACATTTTCGAATACAGATTTTATTTACCACATTCACGTTTTCTCAAATACGAATATCGGATAAAACGAATTATCCGTTACCGTTTTCCACCCCTACCCAATTACGAGTGCCTGTACCATATACAGTGAGTTTTTTGCTATTTTAGTACCCTCGAAAGCGGGCTTCTCTAAAATAGTACCGATACCGTGGGCTTCTCTAAAACGGTACTGTTAATAATCTATCTACTCCATAATAGTACTCCACTTTATTTTCTTTTTCTTTTCTGATTTTTACTCCCTAAATTACCTAAAGTACCCCTCCTAATCACTTTTGATCTAATCAAATTGTTCGTTCCAGTGAGGCGCGGCTGTTCGCCCCAAGAAATTGAATTATGCCTGCCAGCTTATTCAGTTCGTCTTTATAAGCTGAAAGGCCAGGTTGCGTCACCAAGAAGAGACCTGAAATTTGGCATTTGCAGCAAGTAAGGACAGAGAAAAAATGAAGGAAAAAGGGGAAATAAATGCACGGGACAAGAAATGGAAGACAAGATCAAGAACTGCAAGAAACGGTGACGAAAGAAGGATCCAAAAGATCAAAATGCTAAAAAAAAAATCAGATTTTCCCTAAGCAATTCTGCAAAACATCACACCATAGGCACACTGTCAGAAGAATCTAACAGGAATCAAAGCCAAGAAAGAGGATGCACAAGGCAGGATCAACAAGATAGAAACATCAGAACGATCAAAGGCGCCTCTTTCCTGCCAAAGGCGTAACCAAAATAACACAACCAAAACCAACAAACGGAGAAAAAAGGGGAGCAAAAAAAAAACCCAAGCATAACAGCACAGGAACTGGGCTTGGGAAGCATCCAAGAACAAGACCTCTGACCTCATGTACTGAAACAGGGCAGCAGCAACAACAGCAGCATGACGAGGCCAAGAACAGGGGAGAATTTTCAGCTCACCGTATCACCGGGAGAAGCGAATGCGAACAGCCGCGCCTCACTGGAACGAACGATTTGATTAGATCGAAAAGTGATTAGGAGGGGTACTTTAGGTAATTTAGGGAGTAAAAATCAGAAAAGGAAAAGAAAATAAAGTGGAGTACTATTATGGAGTAGATAGATTATTAACAGTACCGTTTTAGAGAAACCCACGGTATCAGTACTATTTTAGAGAAACCCGCTTTCGAGGGTACTAAAATAGCAAAAAACTCATATACAGTTCATGTCAGACACTCAGATCCTAACCTCCAAGTCATTTTCTTCCTCTTATATTTTACTCAGATGAGAAAAAAAAAGTATGTCCCGTCCTGGTGAAGACAATTCGAAAGAGGCGCTTAGGACAGCAAGATCCACCACCGGACGGTGGTAGCCGGGGACAAAACTACAAAAGAACCAACCAAACCAGCAAGCAAAGATCCTCCAATAATCGCAACCTCCATCGGCATAAACCAGACCAGCTAACCTGCAAGGAGGACGGGTTAGCCGGCGCTTCCCGTCGGCGTCAACCACCCACCACCGCTCTCTCCACTCGTCCTCCGCATCTAGTCGCACGCACACCAGCTAATAGAAAGGAGAAGTAGCAGTACACAGTGCCTTGCCTTGGCAAGTTGGCATCGCGTCCTCTCCACTCCAGTCTCCCCTGGCCTGTGTCTTGGCTTCCCCTCCCCGCTTTCTGCCCCTTCCCCTCGCGACCGCCCACCGGAGCGAAGGAAGCGTCAAGAACGTGCGACCGGAAAGAATGCAGCCATTGCGCCCGAGCCCGGCGGCCGGCTGCTGGGCGGGGGTCGCCGAAGTCGGCCCCACCACCGTCGACGAGGCCTCCATGGAGCGCAGCAAGAGCTTGGTCAAGGCCCTGCAGGTGCCCTGCATTCCCAGATCATTCCAACCCAGATCCCACACGCACATACACGGGGGAAAAAGATCTCCTTTTGGGCTGTTTCTTTGCTTTGCTCGTGGATCCGGCCGGTTCTTGGAGCCGGGACTGTTGTTTCACGGTTCTTGATATATGGTGGTGATGCGTGTGCGCGCGTGCAGGAGCTCAAGAACCTGCGGCCGCAGCTCTACTCCGCCTCCGAGTACTGCGAGAAGTCCTACCTCCACAGCGACCAGAAGCAGATGTGAGATTTCTGCTCCTGAATTGCCCAGCTCTGGGCATTTTATTGTCAGAAAGAATTTACTTACTGTCTTAATACACCAGCTATGGCTAGTCCTCGTACGTTTGCATTTTACATGCTATCTAGCTCTATTTTTGAGAATTTGGCATAGGGGAAGCGTTGGTGCAGCATGTACTAGCAATTATGTACGACAGGTATAGGAGGCTAAAGCCACATAAGCCAAGGAGGACAACAGCAGGTGTGAGAAAGGGACCTGATGTCAAGATGTGACTAGAAAACAAATTCTACTAACTAAAGAAGATTATGAAATTTTGGAATTATCTAACAACCGTCTATGTACTATGTACTGCCAATTGAATTTATTTTGGAGGTTTGCCAACCAAATGATGTTACTTCATATGTACAGTGCAGAAGAAATTTCTGAAACATGGAGTAAGAGATTGTATCAGATTTTGGTGAATGAATAGTATAGTGATTTGTAATAGAGATAATACAGCATATTTTCATGGTCTTTATTTCCAGATGATATTTTGAAAACTGAACATGCTAATTGACATCAGGGTGCTCGACAACTTGAAAGATTATGCTGTACGGGCTGTTGTCAATGCTGTTGACCACCTAGGTACCGTTGCCTACAAATTGACAGACCTGTTCGAACAGCAAGCTTCTGAGATCTCGACCTTTGAGCTGAAGGTTGCACGCTTGAACCAGGTAATGTTATCTATCAGCAACGCATGCAGTATATACTGATGAAACCATGACAGCTAAATTGACACTATTATATTGCCCAATCTATAGCAAATCATCACCTGCCAAATCTATATGGATAAACAAGGCCTCAGGCAGCAGCAAGTGATGGGAACAAACATGAAACACCACAAGCACTATATCCTACCATGTAAGGGAATGCAGAGCTAAGAGCTTATCCGCTGTCTGAATTTTTATTTTAAGAAAAGCTGAATTTTAACTTGCCAATTTTCTTTGCAAGCTAGCTACTGGTTATAAAAGAACCCAGGCTCATGCACACCTGCAGACAGACACTAATCAGAAATCAAAGCCTAGACCTTATCCCTCAGGTGCTTATTTCTTCACTTTGTAAATTTCATGCATGCTACTCACCATACTAAACAAGAAAAAATCCTTTTACTTTTGGTGTGCAGCAAATACCCTTTCCTGGCATCTGGCATCAGAGAACAGCACTGCAACAAATGGAGCACATAAATCTACATTTGTGTAAGACTATCATCTCCACTTTGTTCAACTTTGTCTAAATAGCTTCTTATTTCATCTGCTAAGTGCAATGGAGCTGTGTACTTCTGATCTAACTTGCTATCGTCGTTTTTTGTGCAGCCTAGGTGACACAATATCATCTAAACTTGAGTCAGATGGTTCATACCTTCTTGGTAATTAGCCATACTGTTACTAAGTTCTTAGATGGCATGGAATCATATGAGCGTGATTTCACGATTTTTTTAGAACACAATGTAATTTCATGATTAATTTGCGAATATGTGTTAAATCTGTTTTTAAACAACATATTTGTTAACTCTAAAAGTAGGATTTTGATTAGTGTACGTATGGCAAATTGGAAATTGAATGTTCCATCTGAATTACCGATGTTTCAGGTAAGGAGATGCCTGCTTCTCCCATGCGCAGGCCTCTGCAATTGAATGGAAACACCAGATCTAATGTTACGCAAAAAGTTGGTGCAAAGGTAAATTATAATATGATATAAGCCTAATGTAAAATCATAATAAGTTACAAGTGCATCATCATTCATCACCGTATCCTCGTGAGATGTTTGTGCATCTTTTAGTAAAATGGGTCTATCCCCGTGGATTTTGTTTTCCTTGTTTCTTGATGGAACCATTGTAACCATTGTATCAAAATTACCTTGTATGCATTTTCAGGACCAGCCAGTTGTCAAGCATATGTCGACATTTAATTCTTTTGACAAACCTAGAGCGCGTGAAATCCAAAAGGCTCCTGTCGGCACCAAAAGCATGCTAGCAGCTCTCTTTATCAAACACAAGTCAGCTAAGATGAAAAAGATCTCAGTTCGATGATTAGCTCTTGTTCGCCGAAGTGATTATTGTAAATGTAAAGTAAGCTTATTGTACATCTGATTTGTGGTGTTTGTATTCTGCGTTCTAGGGGTTTAGAGCTGAATGTCTTGTGCCGTTTTCATCTCAGAATTTGTAACATGTCATCTTGCTGATGACCTAAATGTAATGATTTCATATGAGCAAACACCTTTCACATGCTCGCCGCGTAATTCTGCTTGCCAGAAGCTTCGGCATTCAGCATCAAATAAAATGCATCTTTGAAATAGTGTTCAGAGTTGATATGGCTTGCATAAATACATCTTTATGTGCATGTACATAAACATTTCAAGACAAGAACACCTCTATCACGAACCTGCTCAACTTTGCACCTGCTTTGCTTGGCGGCTTGGCGTGGTACTTTCCCTTGGCCATGGCCAATCTTTCTGAAATGTAGAGTTCTAAGCAAGGATGACCTACTGAACATACTAATGGGAAGATGGGAAGCAGTTAAGAGTACTGTACTATAGGATTTGTAAACAGCATCAGCTAGCTGCCTAGGCCTTATTCTACGTGCCGTTTTAACGGGTACAGCAACGAACTCAATTGCTCAAATGCTATGCTGCAAGGATATTGCTGGGAGCAACCGTACCTCTGAAGATAATGAAATCGCCCATCTATATAACAAACGTTGTTTCCGTTGCCTGTTATTCAAATCATAACGTTGTACTGTGGAAGGAGATGCAATGCTGGGCATTTCGAGGTATACACCATATGCAAATTCAGAAATATGTTGAGCTATGTTCGTCAGAAAATACAATCTTGCCTGATATGATCATTTGAAACTGTTTTACAAACCCCGCTCTTACAAAAACGATCAAGTGGCAGAAAAACATATGACCAGAAGGCACCTCATAAAGGACACATGCCAGATTGTAGGATGAGATGGTAGAACATGGAAGCACCAGAAAGCGCCACCCATCCCAGAGCACACGAAGGGAGGAGTTATCCATGATTGGTAGCTCGTCCAACTATAAAGGATCACTTGACACTTGCAGATACCTGATTGAATTCCGCATTCGAGTATGAACTGCTCTCCTCATTCCTCAGCAGCTGCAAAGATTTTGAATGGTCACCTCTCCAAACGGAGTCACGGAGTGTTCTTAAAAACCAGGCCTCACACCAATTGTAGGAGAGGCTTAATACATGCGCCGTCGATTTGGAACAATCTCTGGGCTGTTATTCTTCATCATGGCGACAAACTCCTGGTAATTAATTCTCCCATCCTAAGCAGTAAAAATAGGAAATGTAGTAATTAGTAAGCAAGTTAAGTAGTGTTCATTTGAACTTTTTACTTGTTAACATCAGGATTAGTAATGTTCACCCCCGCCATAAATGTTAAAACACATTTGTATGATTTCTTGATTACCTGAAGCTTGCCACAAAAGGGATGATAGAAAATAAATGCTGTCTTGATTATAAAATAGGCTGGATCAAAGTGTGCATTTCATTAACGTTAATGAATTTAAGACACTCGGTTGGTTTCCTTAATGAAAATCAGGGATCTCGCCCTTTGTTTCAAAAAATTAATTTTAATGAATTTGTTAATTTTATCCCCTGAAAACATAATTTTTGTTTACGTCTACATCTAAAAGAGATGATAGAAAATCCAGCATCTTTTGAAAATCAAGCCTCCTTCAACGTCTCCAACATCAATTTCATTTAACCTATTTTTCCAATTGAATAGCAAGTTAGCAACAGCAGTTACTTATATAATCCTGCATCTTCATAACAGTAATAATGTATCATATGATTGATGCCGAAGCAGTAGCCAATGGAGTTACTTAGGCATTCATTGGAGCTACTCACATGATCTGTATCCACTTCAGCAATGATTTCTTTAATTGTTGTCTCATCACCCATATCATACTTCTTCAGAGCTTCTTCCAACTCATCAACTGTTATGTACCTGTAAAATTTGCAAGCAACAAGCTAGTTAATTGAAAGGTCAAACTGGTCAAAGTTGGCAGATTAATTTACAAAAAGTTAGAAGAGAAATTACCCGCTGTGGTCCTTATCAAAGTATTCGAAAGCTTTAAATATGTGATCTTCCTTATCTAGTCTATTCATGTGCATCGTTGCTGATATAAACTCAACATAATCAATGGTCCCATTTCCATCAACATCAGCCTGTTCAGAAATGAAAGAGAATGAACAAGGAGCTAAAAGAGAAAGCGCTGGACCTATCAGACCGGTTCTAGCAGAAATGTGGAAAAGTCAGTTTCAACTGAAGTTGCTATACTGACAAAAGTCATACAATGTCTTTCCCTTTCTTACTTTTTAGATACAAGCCCAACCACAACAACGTTTTTGTGCGCTACTGGCATTAATACAGAACAGAGAGAAATAAGCAAATTTCCTTTGTTCCTATTAGGATACTTGTGTCAGACCATGCCAATAAGTGTACAGAGACAGGAAGAGAGAACAAAATGTAAAACATTATGGCTATGTGACTACAAGGCATGAACATACCGCCTCCATCAATTGTCTTATCTCTGATTCAGAAATTTTGGTGCCAAGCTTTGGTAAACCAGCCCTTAGTTCTTCAAGAGTTATTGTCCCACTGTTATCAGTATCCAGGGATTTGAACATTTCTCTTAAGCCCACGATCTCTTCCTCTGACAAGTTCTCTGCAACAACCTAATTATAACAGAAGAGATGGAAGGATTTATCATGTATTGCAGACTGGACTGCTAAGCAAGAAAGAGAAAAAGCTTCAAGTTCAGATCATTTGGCTACCTTCAAGGCAACCTTCTTAAGCTTGTTCATTGCCCTGAACTGCTTCATTCTACCAATCACTGTAATATCAAGTGGTTTATCTGGGGCATCTCCATCCTCTCTAATCCATGGATGATCTGCGCTCTTGATGTATTAGATTAAGACGCTATACACAAACAGTACAAGAACAACATAAACAACTTCAACAAATAGAAGTAGGTGCATTTCCAATCATGCACACGAGCAAATCAATCTGTACAACCAAGATTACACATGAATGGGAGAGGTGAGTTTGATGATTGAGACTTACTCAAAATTTCAGCAGCAGTAAGTCTCTCCTTCGGGTCTTGCCTTAGCATCCTCTTGACCAAGTCCCTTGCACCGTTAGATATTGAAGGCCAGGGATCAGATGAGAAATCAATATGACCTCGCAAAACAGCATCAAATATACCATCCTCATTCTCTGGTAAAACCAAGGGACAAATAACACAAAGTATTCATGTTAGGATAATGCCATCAAAATGTGATTGTTGCAATGAGCAGCAAAACATAATAAAATGTGGAGGAAAGTAGGGGAAATGGCCGATACTACTGGAAGAATTCCCCTTTGGCCGATAGGTACTGTAACTGGTACCTGCCCAGAAAGGAGGAACGCCAGATAGAAGGATGTAAAGGATAATTCCGGCACTCCATATGTCCGCCTCAGCTCCATATCGCCGCTTCAGCACCTCTGGAGCAACATAATACGCACTCCCAACAAGGTCCCTGAACTGCTCACCTGCATTGTCACTATCTCCCCTTTTCAGTTTGAGCACAACATGAGCCCAGTTACTAAAAATCAAACAATATTGAACTCTAGGCATTTCCCTCCAGCGATCCTACAGTAATCATTATGCACAATCATTTGTTGAGGTTTCTTCTCTGATCCCTCTTTCAGTTGACACACTCGTGAGTTGTGATCTGCGTACCCACCACGGGCGCCTAATGAAGCAGAATCCTACAGGCTACAATGCCCATCTCAACTGGCAGCTCTCCACACACCGATGCTGAGTGATTGCTCGTGGAGTAGTTAATTAGGAACAAGCCGGTACAGGAATGAACGCTAGGAAGTAGAAACAGTGCATTAGTAAATCGAGAGAGACAAAAGCATAGGATCGAGCGACGCACCGGGCTTGAAGAAGACGGAGAGGCCAAAGTCGGTGGCCTTGAGAGGCGAGTCCTCCCTCTTGTTGAGGAAGAGGAAGTTCTCGGGTTTGAGGTCCCTGTGCATGACCCCCATGGAGTGGCAGCTGTGGACGACGGAGACGATCTCCCTGCAGAGCGCGGCGGCGGCGCGCTCGGAGTAGTGGCCCCTGGCGATGATCCGGTCGAAGAGCTCCCCTCCCTCGCAGAGCTCCATGACGAGGTTGACCGAGTGGCGGTCCTCGTAGGCGCCCCGGAGCTCGACGATGTTGCGGTGGCCCGTGAGGTGGTGCATGATCTGCACCTCCCGGCGCACGTCCTCGACGTCGTCCTTGTGCGCGAGCTTCCGCGCGGCGATGGACTTGCAGGCGTAGCGGCGGCCCGTGGCCTTGTGCGTCGCCAGGTAGGTGACCCCGAACTGGCCTCGCCCCAGCTCGCGGCCGAAGGTGTAGGTAGCGCGGACGTCCTCCATCGGCCGCCCCAGCACGCGCCCCATCCCCGCGCTCGCATCCGCTGCAGGCGGCGGCGGCGGTCGCAGCTGCCGCGGGGGCGGCTGGGGTTGGTGCCCGTGTTTGGGTTTTGGCCGGTTTGGGTGCTTGGGCTGGGAGCTTTGGGGGGTTTGGTGGTCGTTCGATTGGCGGAGCCGGGAGGCGCGGGCGCCCATCGGTTGTGAGGCGGAGGCGGAGGCCTCGGCGGCCGGCTTGGGAGCGGAGTGAGGGGGCCCGCGGGGAGGAGGAGGAGGAGGAGGAGGAGGCGACCATGGCTGTTTGCCTGCCCCGGCCCTTTTCACGCGTGCGCGGTCGTACTTGGTCGGCGCGGAGTGACGAGAGGGCGGGCGGGTGCGCGTGTGAACACCTCACCTGGTGCTGGCATGTGTGACCATGACCGACGGTTTGCATTGCAGCAACTAGTTGTTGACGGCGCAGTTGCGTCGCGGATCCTGGGCCCAGGGGCCAGTTCGTTAATTACTTCACTTTTGAGTCTACCCTTCACCGGAGCCACCTGCCTCGCTGCCGGCCGACCTCTGCGTCTGTCTAAACAAGAAGAAGAATACGAATACAGGAGCCAATAGAAGATAGGCTCAACAATATACACCCAGCAAGAGATTTATAAGCACTGAGGATAATAGAATTATAAAACGACATAAAATCTTCTAAAATGAATTTGTCTCACGATTCTCCAAGTACCAATCTGACTGGCTTCGTCTGGATGTACGGTTTCTGACTACTGTAACCAGCAGGCCAGCAGTTACTGCTGGTCTAGCTATTATTGTCGGATCTCAGTCACATTGTTTCTGCACCCATCAGTACTCCAACAACCTCAGCAGTCAGTATACTCAGTATTCCTGTCGCCATCGCTCATCGATGCTGAACTGCTTAAGGTGGCCGGCCCTATGTACATCGAAATGGAACTTGCATGGTGATCCTGAAAAGGCAGGGCATGATGCTACCTACCATTGCAACTGCATCATTCATGGACAGTCACACTGCAAATAAAATGACAAGTAGATTCCCATTTAACTTTCGCACTGACTGCTATCAAATTTCACAGGAAAACTAACCTTAACAATTTGTAAGCAGACATAGAGCACTTGTGTCTTGATCTTGTCCCCTCCTCTCTGAAACGAAAGCAACTTTGAGCCTTGTGCTGTGTGTCCTTGTCGGCCGACTTGTAAAGCAGGCAAGTTGTTACTGTCACGATCTACTCGTGGAGACTGGACAGGAGGAGGAGGAGGAGCACATACGGTTACAGATAAAAGAGACACTCGCGCACATTGGCCTTTTCCTCCAAGTCACTCTCAGGCCTCGACCACTTGATACAAGAAGAGATTGTCAATGTTAATCCATGTGATCCGTTACCTGCTCCCCTCAAAAGACAATCCATTGTGCACCCTTATCCCTTTGTTGCAGTTCAGCAATTAGATTTACTCCCTCCAGTTGCAGTAAAAAAAGTCGTTTTAGGTTATGCACAGTAAAACATTATACACTTCGCCTATTAAGATCCTTGTGAATACTTGGATTGCATATATGTGTACATTTTATTACACGCGCGCACGAGGCAGGGGGCTCTCTCCCTTCCCTCTCACCTCTTTTATCTTGAAAATTACTTGTAAACATTATAATTATACTAGTTTTTACAAATATATTATATTTGATCAAAGTTGATACTACGTTCATTCGTAGACAGCCTACGTAGAAGCATAGTACTCGAGATCGGCGAGTAGCTTTCCTGCGCGCAGTTGATGCATGATGGCCGTACGACGTGATCAAATGTTGTCTATCTCGATAAACATGCAGCACCCAATCGTCTTCAAACATGGTTATGCAATCAATTGATAGGCCATAAAAATTGGTTATCAAAGCTTCTGAAATCCTAGCTTTAAATCAAATCAAGCACAGAGTAGCAGAAGCATTAAGTACTGTCGCAGAGAAAACAACTGAAAGAAAGCAACTTGTTGACAGTAACAGAATTTTCTGTGTTTTCCTTGACACACCGAATGTACAGAGTTTATGACAGGAAAATGGCAAAAATACTTCACAAAGCAAATCAAATTCCTGCTAATAGCAGTCTTTAGACAATACAGAATGTCGACGGAAACAAATATGACAAAATGGTAACACGCTAAACAAAGACACTGTAACAACATTAATTACAATAACTGAAGAAAAATGTAGCGAGTCCACAATTTATATCGGCTACCCCTTACTTATCGTACATGGGGTTAGCTTTATGCAAATCCAAGCATCAGGAAATCAATTTTGGTGAAATGCAAGACATCATTACCTTCACCCTGCCACCACATGAAACCCGGGGAACAGACCAGAAGCAAACGGTTCCTCGGTGAAAATAGCCTCCCTCACATCCAAGTGCGCATGGCAGAAGCAGTGGAGGCACCATTCTCAGAGCTACTGGCAATGCCATGAGTTCTCCCAGAGAGTAAAGCTAACAGCCCATGGCCGTGGACCCTGCCCTCCAGAAATAAATGTGTGCCAAGCTGCGTCGGAACAGAAGGATGAACATAATTCTTCAGGCCAGGGTCATTCCAACCCGGGAAAGCTTCGTCGTCGTTGTTCATCATGCTCGCATCTCCCTTCACTGCAGGGACTTCCGTCTCGTCAGGTTGGTCATCAGCTGTGAACTGTTCGATTGCAGGACCCAATGAGCCACCACCATGAACACAATGGTCCTCAACTAAAGCACTGTGAGCTGCACAAAGACCAGTCTTACTCCGAGCAAACTTATCACATGGAGGCCCACCGATACCAAAGCTTGAGCCCACCTGGCCCCAAGAGCAGCTTTTGCCTCCTCCATGTGCCTTACAGAAATCAGTGCTCCCCTGTGCACTTTTTTCACAACCCTCAAACTTGCATCTCTTACCACCACCATGCCGTACACAGTATTCTGTGCTGCCTCTAGCACTCTTGGTACAGCCTGACATAGCGCACCTCTTCCCACCGCCGTGAGCAACACAATACTGAGTCCCACCATGCACACTCTTTGGGCAGACACCACCGCCCTGAAATGAGCAGCGCTTACCTCCACCGTGCCCCTTGCAGAAAGGAGTGCTACCTTCAGCACCTTTGGTGCAACCCAAGAATGTGCAGCGCTTTCCTCCACCATGTGCCTTGCAAAACTTTGTGCTTCCCTGGGCACCCTTGGTGCACTCAGGAAATTGACAGCGCCTTCCACCGCCATGCGCGATGCAGAGGCCAGAATAACCTTCTGCACTTCTTTTGCAGTTCTCCTCCTGGCACCTCTTGCCGCCTCCATGCCTGATACACAGGCCAGACTTACCACGTGCAGCACGTGAACAGCCCTCCTGACTACAGCGGCGACCACCACCATGAGCTATGCAGTGGTCAGTGCGACCTTCAGCACTCTTTGTACAACCAAGAAATTGGCATCTCCTACCACCACCATGAGCCTTGCAATAGATGGTCCTTCCCTCAGCTCCCTTTTGACAACCAGGTTTCTGGCATCGCCTACCACCGCCATGGGCTATACAATGCCCAGAGGCCCCTCTTGCTCCTTTTTCACATCCTGGGAACTGACAGTATTTAGTACTAATGTTGCGTTTTGGGGGATTAGTTAACCCGGAAGTACAGGCAGCTGGGCTCTTCAAACTTGCTGTGATGGTTGATGAGACATCTGGAGAAGCCATAGCATCATCTACTTTTGTGGGTATCTTTGGCAAAGAAAAGGTGTAGGTTGCTTCGGCAGCATATGATGACAAAGCCATAGAATGCCCGAAAACCCAATTAGAGGGTTCTGGTTCTTTTCTTACAATATCTGGCACCGAATTGAGCACTACCATCTCTAAGTCATCCTGAGTATTTAATGATGCAGTACTTGCATTGGTCACAGCTGATTCAGGTGAACCAGTGGATAAACTCAACTGAAGATCCAGTTTTGGAGCACTAGCAGAAGGCACATGCTCAGCACCAGCATGTGGTTTCTTGTGACGGAGTGCTGTATCTTGACCAAGACAAAGCTCGAAATTCAGGCCAAGATCCATTGATGACTCCTCATCAGTCTCTTTTACTGAAGACGGAGACATTGTGCATGCTGTGGCGGAGCTCACCTTGCTATTGTCAGATGAACTTGGTGAATGGCCCAAACCAAGGGTGAGCAGTGGATTTTCAGAACCTTCAACTCCAGCCATATCAACCCACTTCCTTTTCAGTGCTCTTGGATTGGCACTAAAAAAGCTGGAATATGCTAGTGAGTCAATGGTAATATCTTTGAATCCAGCTACGTGCTGAACTGTGCTCCGGTGACAAAGATTGTTGAAGGAGTTAATATTACCACCATACCCAAGGTTTCGGGAAGCATTGTCCATTCCAATCGAGAAACATCTAGTAGTGTCAACCAAATATCAAATGAAAACAACCAGCTGCCTGACTTGCGGAAATCAAAACTGTTATCATCTACTAGGTTAGAAGTCTCAGTAGAAAATTTTGCAACCTCCACTAACAAAACCAGCTATATCATCACGATCCATTTCTCGCCACTTTCAAGTAGAAAAGAAAAATGATGAAGTTCTGATATGAGCTTCAGTTTCTAGATGAGCCAATGGACCTGCTGGTTAACAAGCAATAGCAGATCAGAACAAAGCAAGCAAGCACTAAAATCTTATGTCATTTAAGCACTCCACAAATCATATGCCAATGGACAAATAGTGAATACTAGCAACAACAATAATTTAGAGAGAAAAGGAGGTTTCATGCTTTAGGTAAGATGAGTACCAAGCTAGTCCACTGAACAGATTCTAGATGGCCTGTATAATTCAAAGAACATTTCAATTCAAAAATCAGGATTCCGCATATTACTTGTGTCAGGGAGAATTTTTGTTACTCAATTTGTGTTAGTTAATTGATTCAATGAGAAATTTTAACATATGGCAGGCTTAACCTTTTTTTAATCGTGCAGGCATAACTCTTGGTACATGACAAGGCAATGTTTCATCGCAGTGCTCAGCAGCAGATATATACTAACTACAACAAGTATTTACCCTGAACTATGATGTTTTCTACTCTCATCTGCTTATGTCATACGGAAAAGATAACAAAAGGAGGTTAATAAGTACCATGAAAAAAACGGTTTGGTAAAATGATGGGTAACTATGACCACCAAAAACAATAGTACAGAGGCGTGATAGATCGACAGCTACAGTCTACAGCATGTTGCAGGCACTGTGCAGATCGCACTAAACAACTTGCACCGTAGAGTTTTGACATAGCTACTTTTATACCTGTAATTTGCAGAAAATTTCATCAGTGAAGTACAACTAAATAAACACTTTATCCGACAAGAACAGCTAGCGCAAGGAAGCATCTTTCCGCATACGTGTACAGATTATTTGTTTTTCAATATGTTCATTCATGAAAGAGGTTTAACAACAACTATTTGTACTGCAAGTTTAAGATAGCAAAAGCAGCTCGTAAAGAATGGAAAATTTGAATTCCAGTGAGATTTCCAGATAACATTGGCCTGGCCGGGGAATAGAGAGAGAAACTTCTGATTCAATTTGTCTCTAAATTAAACGAATCAGGAAAATGGATCTTGTGTGGGATGCATTGAAAACAAGAACGTAGGACATGGCAACTTTAAATTCATTCGAAAAATAACTTTCCACATGCACAGCATGAGCACCAGCAACAAGCAGCAAACAAATACGTAGAACGATCAGAAAAATCGTTGGAATCCCTGCATGCGAACGGCCAAACTTGGCTATAGATCAGTCCGCAACCAACAGTCCGTTGAACGAAACATCAGCTATGGAGCCCGAAAAGAGTTGAGATCTTTATCAGCCGTCAGCTGATTACGCAGCAAAGGAGGATCTTTTTCCATGCGAGAAGGGGATTGGTGCCAACGTGTCAGCAAAATCCACACAAAACCGAACGTATTACGAATCTAATACATCAGACTACACGAAGCAAACACGAAGACAATCCAAGCCAAAAAAACAAACAAACGCTAACGAGATCGCACACATCCCCCCGCAACGCGCCAGCGAAACGTGGACCTCGAGGGCTCCACGCATCCATCCAATCCAACGACCGAACGCGGGGAACCTACGAGTACCAAAGAGCACCACCAGATTGAGAAGAGATCTCACCTGCGCGAGTGGAGCCGAGGAGTCTGAAACGCGAGGTTTCGATTTGGAGGCAGGTGAGCGCGCGGGCGAGAGACGGGAGCGAGCAGCCGACGGGAGAGGAGAGGAGAGGAGGGAGGAGAGGGAAAGGCAATGGTTGGTGTGCGCAGAAAAAACCGAGAACGCTGAAGGGGATCGGAGGTTGTAACTGAGAGAGATTTGCGACCCCGCGGCCAGGGGACGGGGTAATCTCTATCTCTACCCCTATAATCCATCAGTTAAAATTATCCTATATCCACCTAACAATTACCTACTCCACAGTCATAACCTTAACTACGTTTACACCATAATATGCACCCATAATTACACCATCCTAAAAACGTCCGCACCAGATTAACTCTTCTCTATTCTCTCTCTTTACTCAACCATATCCGACGGTCATCCTTCAATGGATCTGCAGTACCCCTTCCGCCTCCCCCGCCTCCCCCGAAACGGCCGCGCGTCTTCTGAAAAGCCTCCCCCGCCTCCCCCGAATCGGCCGCCTCCCCCTAAACCTAATCCCCGAATCGGCCGCCGCCTCCCCCTAACCCTAAACCCCGAATCGGCCGCCGCCTCCCCCGCCTCCCCCGAAGGCCCCCGCCTCCCCCCAATCGACTCCCGCGCTGCCGCCGCCTCCTCCTCCCCCGAGGAGGCGGTCATGGGCGACGCCCCCTCGGCCCCCGCGCCGCACGTCGGTGGAGGGGAGGAGGTGAACCCTAACCCGAGCATCGGCGGCTGCTGCTCGGACTCCGTGTCGGTGGAGCTCTCGATGGGCGGCGACTACTACCACGCGTGCTGCGGCGACGCCGACCTCGACCTCCACGCGCCCGAGGGGCCCAAGGCGCCGTACGTCGGTGACAAGGTGAGGCGTCTCCATCTCTCCTCCGCCCCAAGCCCTCGCGCGCCCGCCGCCTCTCCCCATCCCCTCGCCCGCCTCCTCCGCCCCAAACCCTCGCGCCCCCGCCTCCTCCGATCCACCCGTCCGCTCCGCCGCCTCCTCCTCCCCACCCCGCGCCGCCGCCTCCGCCTCCCCCCCGAAACCCTAGCCAACCGTCGCCATGGCCGCGGCCGCCCTCCTCCGCCGCCTCCCCGCCGCGCGCGCCCCGGCCACGGCGCTCATCGCCGCGCGCCCGATCTCCGACTCCACGACCGCGCTCACCATCGAGACCTCCGTGCCCTTCACCTCCCACATCGTCGACCCGCCGTCCCGCGACGTCACCACCACCCCTGCCGAGCTCCTCCACCGAGAATACAAGGTCCCCTGCCGAGCTGCCAATTACGAAATACAAGGTCATTTATCTACATAATATCTTGGTTCATCTCTGATCTGAGGTTATGCCACTGATATGTCAGCAAAAGACAAATATCTAATATCATCATGGAGGAGATGTTCTTGAGTCCATGGTTTCTGAATCGATCATATTCCTTTTATTTCTTTCCTCCTAAAACTATCGATCACAGGCTGCAGCACGTGTACTCCGCCTTGGTTCCAGAGGAGATTTTCTGCTTGGTGGTTTGCATCCTGCAATAAATTGGGCTGAGAAGGAGTCTCATGTGGATGCTGATGAAATGGCCAAGGTAATGGAAATGGCAAACTTTTTTTCTCGCTATAAATATGGTTATTTTCTGTTTTGATTGTGTTTTTTATTCAGTTGCTCGACCTGCAGTAGAGAATGATAAGAAGAGCATTCCTGAAGAAGTGAAAACTAGAGGATCAAATGTATCAAGAGACAGGCCAGACTATCTAATGTGATTCATTTGATCGTCAAGCGAAAGCTCCAAGACTATCTAATGTGGTATGGATGATAAGCAATGACAAGTTATCTTGTGCTTTCCTTTTATAAATGCAATAATGCTAACAAGTGGGATTTGACTTGTCCATGTGTAGGACTTGATATTTGTACAATAGGTCCCCTCTTGCCTTCTGTTTGTTCGTGTGTTTCAGTTGTTAAGTGGATGCGTGTTTGCTATGTGATAATGTGGCGGATTGCATTTGCTGCAGGCCCTTATCCAGATGGAGGATTTGGCTTCTGCAGTGAGCGTGCTGCAATACTACACTACGATTCAACCTAGCGTAAGGTAATCGTTGTTCTTGGACCTCATGTTTCGTGCATCCTAAGTAAAAAGAGGTCTAATATTGTATTTTTAAACTTAAGTAACCATCATTTCATTAGCTATGCATCCTTACTGTAGAGATCTTTTACAGGATTGCCTTCTTTGCCCAACTGGATTTTCTGCCAATATGGCTGTGATGACTGCTCTGGGAAGCATCAGTTCGCTTTTGGCTGTTGGGAAAAAACCTGCAGAGCATGAGAGAATTGCAATTTTTTCAGATGCTCTGAACCATGCTTCGATTATCGATGGGATTCGCCTTGTTGAGAGACAGCAAGAAGCAATAGCGTTTTTCTACAAGCACTGTGACATGTCCCATCTTGATATCCTGCTGTATGTTTTTTTCACTTTCCAGTCATAATATACAGAATATTAACCACTAACTGAGTTAGCTATAACTATACGTTGATTATCCGTGCATGTCCAGTTGCTCAATAGAAAAGAAAGTTGTTGTGACAGATAGGCAAGTCATACTGGATGATGGTTGTGGTAACGGCAAGTATTTGGGCTTCAATCCTGATTGTTTCTACATAGGCTGTGATATAAGCCCGCCCTTGATTGAGATATGATATGATAATGACTGCAAAAGATAAACCCCTTTGGTATTACCATGTTGGATAGTTTTACTTGTGTGCTCATTGCAATGCTAATGATATAGCACTAATGACAGAATTGTTTTTTTTTTCAACTGAGTTTGTGTCTTATATAGCCAACATAATTTTTTTTCTTTTTTTTACAATGATCCACAGAATATATCCTTCAATTTCTTAATACCTGAAGGAGGCAATGATAAATCATCCTACCACAAGCTAAAAGTAATACTACCTGATTCAAATCTTACTGTCACTAGGTGAGCACACGAACTAAAGTGCTCCTTTTATCTTTGGCATTGTTACATCCTCATATTTGCTTCCTCTACAGCCAAAAGAAAATCAAGGATAAGCTAAATGTTGCAACTCCAGAAGGAAACCTTTTTGAGTCATTCCCCAATGAATTGTCACCTATCTTCATTGCAACACCTCAATTCTCGCAAAAGAGATATGTTTATATCTCAGCAGACTCGATCATAAAGGTACTATGCATCCATTTAATTTATTTACACAAATCTATCATTGAACTCTCTAAAAAATTTGATAATTGAACTCGTAAATAAATATCATGGAGACCTTTTTTTGTCACAAGATAGTTCCATACAGTTGCTGACTTATTGCTTGCTCGCTTGCTCAATCATTTAACATGTGATGGTGAACAGTAATTGCTGATAATTTAGATGGAATGCCCCAATTGCACATTCAAAAGTTCCTTCGAAGAAGTTTGTATTGCCCTCATTTACATGAATAGTACTGTCAAATAATCAAAGAATTTTCAGTTTTAATTTTGCGAGCCATAAACATAGTAAAGCAAATGAAAGCATAAAATTAATTTAATTGAAGATGTCCCCCTGAATGCTGTTTTGAATCAACAAAACAAAACCTGCATATTGCAACAGGAATATATTGCCAGGGTTGTAAATTCTTTGATAAATTAGGCATATATCCATACTCCATAGAGATTTTTGAGCATTGAGATGCACATATTCAACTTAGACACACAATAGCATACTCTGTTACTGTGGCTTAAGTGTAGATAGCTGAGTAAGCGCTTTGTCAATATCTTTGGATTACCTTATGTGAAACACCAATCTCCTTCCAGGGCAAAATTGAAGATCTCGCTCATGTTGATTTAGGCACCTATGCCATCGGGGCTGTGGAAGATTGTAGCAAGCGCTTTAGTGATTAAGTCAGTACGGATGTTCTGAATGCCGCTCAAAGAACAGCTGCAAAAAGTTTGGTGTCTGCTGAACCTTACGACAAGGATGCATGCTTACTTGATCTTGATGTGCTTGTGGTTAGATGACAAATTCCACTACATGGACCTCCAGTATTGTGTAAGTTGATATAATTGTTCCCTTGTTGTGTGTGTGTGTGTGTGTGTATAAACATAATTCTAAATTTTGCAAAATGAACAGTCCATATCTCAGTTTGGACTGCAAAAATTATGTTTATATATATATATATATATATATATATATATATATATATATATATATATATATATATATATATATATATATATATATATATATATATATATATATATATATATATATATATATATATATATAAACATAATTCTAAATTTTGCAAAATGACAAGCTAGACTGCAAAAAACTCGCAAAATTGCTTGAATGCTGGCCTGACATGGAGTACGATATTTCACATTGCAGCAGTGTAAGATATGTTCTATATACTCCTTTAAAAACTTGTGTTTTATCATTTGTCACTTATAGACTTGGTGTTTGTTTATAGGTTCTACTGCCATACCGTCAAATGAAGCACTACACATTATACATACTAGACATGGGTACCAGCTAATATTCCCTTTTGTTGTCCTTACAGAACACAAGAAAAATTTGTTGTCTGACACCTGGAGCTATTTCCCCAATGCATCTGATGCCATCCTATGCACAGTGCTCGGTCAGAATGCTGTAAGACACCGTTTCTCCTCACTGCCTATCTGCCTCGTAACAAATCCTGGTATTTTCTGTTGTCTGAGCATTAGCCTCTGATGAAAACTTGCAGGTTCATGGCGCCTTTGCTGGGTTCAGCGGCATCACAACAGGAGTATGCAACACGCACAACGTCTACTTGCCGATACCGGAAGTCATCAAGTCGACTTATTATTCATCAAGTCTTCGTGTACATTCACTGAGGACGAATTTCTTGGTGGACATTTTGAAGAGCAGTGAAAATGAATGTAAAGACATTATCCCTGGAGAACTCCAAGACCTACTTAAGCAAATCAGAAATTAGATGGTTCAGGCGAGACATGACTTATTATTGCCTTGTTATGCATTATAATTGGCCTAGGCTTGTAATTTCATGACCTGAACTTGCTGGTGATATACATGAGTGTTTTCCAGATTATATACATGGTGATATACAATTGCGTGAAACTTAAACTATGAAAAAAATTATCGTCATTTGGTTGTTTTCATGTGCATCCCTGAAATGCCGCCGTGGCGTTAGCACGGGCACTATACTAGTTCAGTAATTGGCTGAAGCCACCCGCAACCACCGTCCGTCCGCGGAGAAAAGAAGACGATGATGCGTCTGCTTTTAATTTGTTTCCTCTCGGCCTTTTGTTCCGTTTCAAACAACTTCTAGTTTTTAAAAATTAAAAGCTGATTAAAATACATTGATTTTTTTAACATTTTTATATTACCTATAAAGATGTAGCGGTGTTTTTATTTTTTTCATCATTTTTCTAATTAAATAACTTAGAAAAAAACTAACAACCGCTACTGTATCATTTCAGTCAAAAAACATTGTAAACTATGGCACTTTAGAACATGGCCTTTAGTCCTTAACCCTAAGGAAGTCTTAACTTCTTCTCAGATTTTTCTTTATTGAGACTCCACTTCTTCTCAAACATAAGAAGTGATGCTTAGCTATTCACATGTACTAGATACTCTCTAACATATAAAAGCTGTCAACAATGTAAGATTAATGTAACATCATAGATTAAAGTGGCATACACTATAAGAGAGGTGCTATACCACCATATATAACGAGATCTTTTAAAAACATGCTAATCGAACTGTTTGCATTACAATTCTTTTGCCTTTTGCGTAATAGCACCGGCAAAACCCAACCAAGTAGCAGTAGTAACTTGCTGCAGCGTTGCTGGGTAGAGAGAGTTGGGTGCACGGAGCAGCTAAACATAGGGTGGTAATAGAGGAGGCGGCGCGACGCTTGGGAGGATCGGTGAGTGACAGTAACATTTAACCAACAAGGCCCGCGCCGCGAGCGCGACTATGCGTGCATGCAGCCCACAGGCCGCCACTGTTGCCCGGGCCCGCATGTCCGTGGCAGAGCGCGTGCCGGTCGCGCCATGCCGGCGGCAGCGGTTCGCCACCGTCCGTGGTGAGCGCGCCGATGGGACCCGCCGTCCACTCGTGAATACTAAGGGTGAAAACGGATCGGATTCGGACGGATATTGCTGTTACCATATCCTAACCCATATTTTTTCTCCGGATTCGGTACCAATCGAATTCGGTGTCGGATCGGTCGGGATTAACCCAATTCATTTGCACCCCTACTTGTTTGTAAGGAATGCATACAGTGCAATAAATGGAGTAGGACGCACTGACTTGATGTTACTATTTAATAGCTGATGTGGAAGATTTTATTTTACCATTACAAAAGAAAATGAAACGTCAAATAATAGCACTAACCTGAAATCATACTTGAAGACGTATCGGATTCGGACGGATATTGCTGTTACCATATCCTAACCCATATTTTTTTCTCCGGATTCGGTACTAGTCGGATTCGGTACCAATCGGATTCGGTGCCGGATCGGTCAAGATTAACCCGACCTGTTTTCACCCCTAGTGAATACACGAGTATCTTTTTCAGTTTGTCGCCGCCTTTGAGCTTACTGCGTGAGAGAGAACGCGTCTCCTGACCGTCCGAAAAGGCCCGGCTTTTTTTAATCTTTGCCTTTCTAAATAACCAGCGGGATTTCTGTGCATGATAAGACATTATAACATAATGCATTTGTTATATAGCTTTACTGTCTTTGGAAAATATAATTGTATCTATTAAACAATTATAATAGTTGTAGAAAGCATATCTAGTTCTAATAATGTATTCAGTGCTAACATGTAAACGCTAACGTGGGCTATTGGATCCTCGTTGGAAGGCCAGGATCAACGCAATTTTTCGGGAAACCCTCATGCGGCAATGCTTTCTTGAGAGCAGTACACCTGAGCCAACCTCCGGCACCGCCCCCAGCACCGCCCTCCTATCCTCCCCGTCCTCCCCCGGTGCCGCCCACCTGCCTCCCTCCACCCCCTCCGGCCTTCATCGGCGCCGCCCCTCCCCCCCCCCCCTCGGCCTCCCCCGACTCCCTCCCTGGCTTCCCCCGGCGCCGCCCCCTCCTCCATCCGCGCCTCCTCTCCCTGACTACGCACTGCTTTGACCACGACGATTTCGACCACTGTGGCTTCTACCACGACAATTCCGACCACGTAGGCTTCTACCACAAGTATAGAAGCACCTCTCTTAATCTACACTGTTATAATTTAGCTCCACCAAATAAGTGATATAGCTCTTCTCTTTTTCTCGCAATTAATGAGACTATTTCTTATTTATTTATTTATTTATTTATTTATTTATTTATTTATTTATTTATTATTAATCTATACCACTATAATCTGATCATATCGAAATAAGTGATGTAGATCTACTCTTGTTTCTCAATTAGAGAGACTTTTAGGAAATTTGCATTTTTGATTTAACGATTATGTATCTTCAATATCATCTCTTATTTGTAGATATATAGATGTAAGTACTTGTACACGGGGCAATTAAGCAGTTTTTTCAGATGACTTGATGTGTTTGCGGATTTCCCCCAAAATTCATGTATTCAGCTAAACCAGTACTCCTGAATAATGGACGCAAAATGCATTGAAACACACAAATTACTCGAAGCAAAAGTTTCATAATAAGATTAATCATAACCAAGTGAAATGAAATGAGATATCCTACCAATCCTACTAATTATGTTCTCCAAAGTTTTTTTTTTCTCGTCTTCAATAGCGTGTAGCTGTGCACAGACATTTCAGAGCCTTCTGACCAAACCAATGGCCCGGCTTAATTAGCACTCCTTGGCCGCCCTTTTTCCTCTTCCAGACCGAACAAATTCCTTCCTGATGATGGAGCTAGCCTTCGCCCATCTTTTCCTTTTGCTTTCCCCGGCCGTATCAGATAAGGGAGCTAGCAGCAATCACCAATGGCGAATCTATCAATCCAATAATGCTATGCTAATGCTACTGCAGGATCAAATATGACAAGTCAAAGAGAGGGTTGAATGACTCTTGCAATATCTTCCCTTAAGTATCAACAATAACACGTGGCGAAAACACAAACCACAAGCTCACAGAGTCAAGAACCACAAACTCACATTGGAGTTTCTGTCAAACTGATCTGACCACCGGCTACACTCAGCGGTTAGATCGCTCAGCAGTTAGATCGCATGCAGCATCAGTCTAACCGCTTAGCGGTTGGACTGCACTCCGGTCTAACCTTTTGGTTTCTTATAGTCTGATCGCTCGCTGAGAAACAGTTGAGATAGCTGACGTGATTGCGAGCCGTGCCAGGGGTTATGTCTGTCTTTCCGCACGAAGAAAGGTCAAATCTGGTATTGCTATACCACGGAAGACCAAATATGCTCAAAATTCGAGCACTAAGGCCCTGTTTGGAATGCGGGAATTTTTCCCGATTCCTGCGGGAATTGAACTGTTTTCTGCAAAATTCCTGTGAAATTCCTCTGTTCCAAACAGGCCCTAAGAGCATTTTTTAGCCGCTGAATAACATTTCTTGGCCCTAGCTTACATATAGTTACACTGGATTCGCCGGCAAAGAGGAGTATTTTTTTATAGATACTTTGATTCGGGTTTGCATGCAACATGCTGACAAGTTGCCGGTGCTAGATTATCTATTTGCTCGATCAATAACGACAAATATTTCCGCGCCGAAAGCAATCCCCACATCTCCTCGCAGCTACTGTGAAATTTCTTCCTAGTTTTCTTCAGAGAAATTTCTTCCTACTTGTGAGCACACCAATGCAGCGTATATTTTTGGCACGTCCAAATCAAAGGAGCCATTTGGGATTTTGGCTACTGGTAGTACAAAAAAAAAAGGCTGAAACGTGGAGAAAAGACCAGACCAGCCTAGGCAGCATGTTCTTGCCTGGTGCCTTCTTCCTTCCTGACCCCCATGTGTAAGCATCTTGTTGTTCTCTCTCTTTAGGATTCCATTAGGTGAAAACTTCGCTCTGTAGGTTTTTTTTTTTTTGAAGAGAATAAAAAGGACAGCGATTCTTGACGAATCGACGGTAAATTTGATTCTAGAGCCTGTTTATTTGCCAAAATTATTCATTCCGTACATGTAGAGCATGTTGTCATAATGGGGATTTCTCTTTCTCTAATGCTGCTGTCATGTTAGTTGATACCCAAGAATCTTTCTTCTCTGCGTTGGATCGAGGCATCGGTAGAGGACTATGCCTTCAGCTGGTTAATCTTTCTTCTCTGCGTTCTCACGTTAGTTCATGTGGCTTTTAAAACCGGTCTTTGATTTTTACTATAATATCTAACTTTCAAATGAAATCAATTTTAAGATGGGGTTAAAGCTACGGCTTTGCTGTCGCTCTTCTATTGGACGACATGTTCTAGTCACTTAACGGTTCGGCGACAGGAGGCTACTTTTGCAAAAAAAAAATCACAAGTATATTTCTATATTTTCAAATAAAAATAGATTATTTTTTAAAAAATCGCACAAGAAGGTGACGGAATCTGCTCATAGATGGGTACATGGTGGCTTTCGTAGCGAGTGGCCTTGCCTAAACGCAGTGGGGGAACCATGAAATTTCTAGAGCCTGAGCAAGCTCACTACATTATTCATCGGTGAGTCAAGAACACTGTCAATGTCACTGTAGCCAAGAACACCCAATATGCTGTTCGCCGGCGAGCCCGCTCGGCCGTCTAGGGTCACGGAGAGGTGGGTCCGCTACAGCCTACTCGAGCTACCTAACGCATTAGCATATTAAAAGTAGCTAGCGATGTGGCAAGAAAATTATACACGGATGGAATGGAACAGTGTGGTACATATGGTGACCACCATGAGTGGTCTCACGGCTGACCTGAGCCCGATCCTACCTTGTTTTGGTCACATCCGTCCCTGGAATATGTGCTACATCCCTTCATATAAAATCATAAATCTAATACTTCGATACGATGGTGTTTAGATGGAAAATGACGGTGTTTGACAAGTCTAATCGCCGCGATTATCGCTTTTGTGAGCAAAAGGAGGCATCATGCATGATGCCAAAGCGCTTGAGATCGTGTTTCTATGTGTGTTGATCAAATAAAAGGTGGCAAAGATTTGGCGGGTGGGATGGGCGCTGGGCGACCCTGTCAAGGTGATCTTCTCCGATGATAGAAATTTAAAAATAAAAATATGTTAATCCATCATATTTTTTTCTGTATTTTTTAATTATTTATGATGGATTAACATATTTTTATTTTTAAATTTTATGTGAAAATAGATAAATAGTGAAAATATAAAAACTTGTTATGTGAGCCATTGGATCAGTAACCAACGGTTCAGATTGAGAGGGAACATGCAGGGGACAGGCGCGGGGGACAGGGAAGCTCCGTCCCTCTCGGACCAGGTCCAGCCTCTTCCCTCTTCTCCTCAATATGCCTTTTGTATTCCATCTCAAGCTTCACAGCATCTAGATTTTCGCCTGTGCTAAGCTGTGAGCCACAGCGCAAGCGCAATGACTGTTAAATTCCTGATATACAGGGATTGATGTCATGGCATTGAAAACATTTTTTAAAAAAAAAAAGGAAATGAAAGGTAAGTGCAAGCTAGAGCATTTAACTAATGCAATTTCTGCAATAATATTTCACATCCCGTTAACATATTACTTAGATGCTGGCATAGCCTAGAGATATGGAATTTTCAGTTTTTCACATGAAGATAAAGGTAATGTTGATCAAACCCAACTTGAGGTTGAAGCGGTGTCAGATAACCTGGATGAGCTCCAGGTGGTAAAACACAGAAAGGTTGGTGCTCCAGGTTAGTTCTATCAGCTCTTCAGAAAATAAAATTTTCAAAAAGAGAAGGGCGCAGTTTGGAATTAAAGGGAAATTGTGAAGAAAAGTGAAGGTCCTTTCTAAAAGTTGGCAGTTATAATGGGCGTGTGAGGTAATTCATTAGCATGGTAATGCTATTATCCTATTGGGCAGGTCTGCCTAACAAGCTGGTATTGTTTTAGGGAGCTAAACTAATCCAGAAAGTAGCTGAATACAAGGATATACTGCCTTAAGCTAACAGAAGTTGACCACATGGGATGCAGTCAGTTAAAGATAAATGCAAAGGACTGATGATGAAAAGAAGATACGGAAATTATGACTCTTAACTTTGTATGTCTTTGACGATGTATTCTTGAGTAAGAGTTAACTCCAAAAAAATGTCCACATGTAGGAAACTTGTTCCCTAACTTGACGAAAATGAAAATAAATGAAAATACAGGAAGACAGTCGTATAAAGGTTTTCATGTAAGCTCTTATTAGGAAAACTGACAAGCAAAGTATATTTGGGAATTTTTCGTGGAATTAGCAATAGAACTCTTGAGGTGGGGCATGTTTGGAATGGAGATATATGGTTTAAATTTCAGGCTAAATTAGTAAATTGTAACAGAGATAGCATTTTACTTAGGCTCTTGTCTTGGTATATGGTGTTGTACAACATGATGACAAGGATGCATATTAAGTTGCCTACTTTTCAGTTAGAAAACAGGAGGGTAGGTGTAATTTTTAACTATATTTAAGGAAGTATTAAGTTAACTGGAGTAGGTTTGGAGATGAAACATCATTATCAGTAGCTGTAGCTTGAGTGAAAATTGGCTTTTCTGGCAGAAAAATACATAGAATGATCGATCAGAAGAGGCTGGGATGCAAGTCGACACAGCTTTCATCACAAGGATGGTTGGAACCAGGGATTACAGTTTCGCTCCGAAATTCGTGAAATTCGCGAAATTTCAATGTTCTCGGTGGGGGTGAAAACCGGTTGAATTTATAAATTTCGTTCGAAAATACAGGTTTAAATAGATTGTATAACTAACACAACATAAGAAAGACTTAGCTAGCCTGCTAGTAAGGGATGGTGATGGGTGAGCACGAGCTTATGAGTTCAAACCCCAAAACTAGCACTATTTTTTCTTTTTCTTTTTTCCATTTCCCCTTAAAAATTCATAATTGAATTTAAAATTTTCGAACGAAAATTTCCGAAAAATTTCCAATTTTCGGTTTTATCAGTAAGGGGCGAAAAAAATCCCGAGAATGTTTTCCCTGGTTGGAACAATGTGTGTCAGGGCATTCAAGCGAGGTCAAAGATGCACATGGATGGGGTTAATATTATACCTCTCTCAAGGAGCGGAGCGGAGGCAAATGGGGATTATTGTACTCGCAGCAGTATGCTGGCTGGGTAATGTTGAACCCAACAAAAAAAGGCTTAAAAAAAAGAAGTTACAGGATCGAAGTGAGGTAATATAGATTCAATAGCATGGCGGCACTGTCATCCTACTAGGCAGGTTTGCAGTTTGCACAACACAAAGGTGGTTTTCCAGCCAGGGAGAAATACTAATCCAGGGAGCAGCTGAAAGTGTGGGTACGGCAGCTAATGTCAGTTGATGAGCTTTGGATGAGGCTGGACAGAGATGATGCAAAGACGTGATGTTTAAGATATCTAACAGCATATCTAAGAAAGCATAAAATCCACCCACAGTGCCAATCTCTCAGCATCAGCTGAAACAGTCAGATCAGCTCTAACACAGGTGCTTTCACTACAGTTTTGACAACAAACAGCAAGAGTTGTTGTGGACAATCACACATCATTGACATGTGAACTTGTTTATTAAACAGAACTCAAGGGAATCACTTCCATCCAAAATAGGAGATAAAAAACAAATCGAGATACTTTATTTTCAGAGTAGCAGCATAATTCTACAAACTTATATGTTATATTCACATCAAAAGAAGACTGAACGGCACACACATATATCATGGTTTCAAGAGAGAAGCCTGCTCGTTTGGTGAAGGGGTACAGTAGAGTTTGCATCCAATCAAAAAAGAAGGGAAAAAAAGAGAGAGAAAGATCGTAAAATCGAAAATTAACTTGCTAGAGCGAGGATGTATCAACCTTCTATTACTAAATATTTGTCAATAGAAAAGGGAAGAACTTTACAGGCGTGGAGGCCTTGATGCATGTGAGGTTGTGCCGTCGGCCTGTTCCTGCACGCCCGTCCTCTTCGTCGTGGTGCGACCGAAGAGGCCATCTCCTCACCCTCTTCATGCCGATTTGTTTTATTGGTCGATTGGTGTGTTGTGCTAGTTGTGGTTTCTCGTGCTTCTGCTGTCATTTGTCGGGCCGGTGGTTGCTATCTTCATGTCTGGTGTTGGTGCTGGCGCAGTCCAGAAGTGTACGTAGTGTGCTGATAGGTTCACGTCGGTGATGAGCACTGTGGTGTTGATGGCTGCTATTCAAGCCCTTGCGACAGTCATGATTCTTTAGTTTTGTGCAATACGCCCATTAGCCAATTCAAAGCTTTGATGTTTGTAAGTTAGGTGAGGATTGTGTTTTGTTGTTTGGTTCTCAAGGTGCTCGTCTTGTTTGCGTTTAGGTAGGTCTTCTACCCTTGTGTGGTGTCTTCTTTTTAGAGCTGACGTTAAGTGTTTGTGATGTCTTCCCTTTGAGGATTGGTATTTGTTATTTGTATTCTCTCTTTCTTTTTTTAACGAACGGCAGAACTTCTGCCCTTGTTTTTTTAGAAAAAAGTACAGATGCCCTTTGGATTGGGATCTACAGTGGTCATCCGTGTTTTAGCATAATCGCAGGAATTTTATCTTCCTTTTTTGAACTCAGAATTTTATCTTGCCCAGATGAATCCGCACGAGTAATCTATACGGAAGGTATAGGTGGCATCATAGGATTCAATATTACAAAAACAAATAGGCGGCCGCTTCCACAAGCTCAAGGCGATCGGCTCGGGAGCCTTCCGCGTTGTGTACCGGGCGCGGGACCGCCGCACCGGCGAGATCGTCGCCATGAAGTGGCTCCGCGAGTATGACAACCACGGCAACAGCCTCGACTACCGCGACGGTGCCACCGGAGAGTCCATCCTCGTCATGCGGTTCGTTGGCCCGACCCTTAGGCACGTCATGAAGCATGAGCGCTGCGGAACGCGGCACACCGAGCTGGAGGCTCGCCTGCTCATGCGGCAGCTCCTCGCCTGCGCAAGGAGGATGCACCTGGTCGGCCTCATGCACCGCGACCTCAAGCCAGAGAACGTGCTGGTCGACGGCCGCGGCAACCTGAAGATCTAGGACCTCGGGATGTCGCGCAGCAAGGCCGAGGGGCCTCCATACTCCCAACCCCGTCGGAGGCCAGGATCACCGGCCGGCGGCGCTGTCGGAGGCTGGTTTCAAGGTCGTCGTCAGGCTTCTGCTGTGCAACCCCGACAAGAATATGACAGCGGCGCGTGCGCTCCAGCACCGGTGGTTCGAAGAGGCCAATGCTTCGACGCTGCGACATTGGTAGGAGCTAGCTAGCGTCCACAAGGTGACCCCAGCCCGTTACAAGACTGATATCTTCAGTGAAAATTTGAAATTGCTCTCCCTCGCTTGATAATTAAGGTTTTAAGTACATCTGTAATTTGTATACATGAAAAAATGACTACAAATTTGGACCCTTGCACAAATTCTAATTAATTTAATTAGCACATACTTGTACAGGCTACAAAGTGAACTACCGTAACAAAACTTTCCCTGCCAGGACACTGCTCCGCGTTATCAACGAATCAGGCAGCTCGATCATGTCAACCATACAGGACGAAACCATGAGAACTCTGACAAAACCATGACGATGACCTTCTATGCGCATGGGAGCTCCGATGAAACCCTGGCGCCATCAGGACATGCTACAAGTACAACGATGCTGCAAACACGATATCCCTCTTGATCTTACTGACAGCCTCCTCAAGTTTTGCTTCTAATTGGGTTTCCCCGATTGACTTGGATGCCAGAATTAGTTGTTGCAGAACCTCCTCGAGCCTCCTGATAGCCCTGATCAAGCTGCCCTCAAATACTTGGGTCATCTCCATGATTTGATAGAATTTGGACCCCCTGGCCCATGAATAAACGGCTTCCATTATATCAGGTCGGAAAGAATTCACAAAATTTTCCACGTCAATTTGGACCTGTCATCAGTAAGAGGAAAACAGTATGTTTCAGCATTAAGATCCAATTCTCAAGCTAACATATACATTTGATATGATGATTTAGTAATATTAAGTACCTTGCACTCAAGCTGAAGGTTAGCAACCCTTCTTGCTGTCTCCTGCAACTGGTAGAAGAGCAAGTCAAGCTCATCCCTTGGCTTTGGGGCATCCTGAAGCTTTTCCTGCCACACAAAGCAAGAAAGCAACGCCACCATCTGTTCTACTGTAGCATCCTTCAAAGCACCACTAAACATAAGCTCTGTCAATGTTAGCTCATCAGCTGTGCTAATCTCGCATGCTACTTTGCCCTTCATTTCCACAACATCCTCACTTGTAATATATCTGAAAGAAATAATACACACTGATAAGAATTTGTAGTTTTTTAAAAAATGAATACAACTTTCTAAGTTCACATGGAAACTAGAAGTATGGTATTTTGTAGAAGTAACATCTACCAGATACACCTAAATGTTTTGTCTGCCTCAGACATGGCAATCTGGACAACAGCACATGATGTAGTCTTTTGAGCTACCAGTGAATGATGTTTCTAATTAGGTAAAATAATCTACTGATTTGTGTCCTGTGTCAGTTCGCGTTAGGTGCCCAGGAAGCATGATGATAAATTTGTTCTTCGGCAGGCTGGAAACACTCACCCAAGATTTGCAATTGTTGTCAGAAATATGAGATATGTTATGCATGCCAAACATTAGATATTCAACTAGACAGTAGACACTTCATCTTACAAGCTCCAAATAAGTGCACACTCAAAACACAAACTTTATTTTGTGTGTCAAAAAATGCATTACCCCAGCCTTCGAAGAACACGTTTTCGGGCCTTGAGCTCATCCTTGAAGGCTAAAGCAGTGGAGGACCTCATTGTTTTCTTGATGGACTTCATTTTGGCTGATATTTCTTGCTTAGCATGCAAGACCTTCAGCTTTTGTTGGATATGTGGAGAATTACGGATGTCGTGCTTTTCAAATAAGCTCTCGAGAGCTTCTATTCTTCTGTTAGCTTTCCGAAAGGAGCTTGATTGCACCTAAAAGGAACAAAGTTTTTAGAACTTAGAACTACATAAAGGAGGGAAATTACAATAATGACATGTATTAACTTTTCTTACTTTCATATCCTCTTCTGGATCCAATATAGGAACCCCGTCTTTAGCAAACCTGGAAATCACTTCTTCAACTTTCCTCAAGGTGTTTTCTCGGGCTTCTACAGGCAACAGATCCTTAGGTATGTACATCCGAATGCTGCTTAGTCCATCTATCTGTTTATTCAGTTCAATTCAGAATTAGATATAGGAAAAGGACAGCTTTGCAATGTAACAAAAATGGTTAGAAGATAAAACGTTAACTGGTGAAATGGGAAAAGTAAATAACCTGAGAAAGTGGCAGGGAAATCACAAGTGGTTCTCCACGGTCTTTCAGCGGAACAATCTTCATTGTCTTCTTTCCACTATTGTCCTTGTTTACAGAACATCTGGTGAGGACATCAACTGTATAATCATAATCCTCAGGCCTCCTGTCTGTAAGAAAAAAAAACCAGAAGTCAGGTGGGAAAAAAATTTGCTACAAACAGCTCTCAAGTGTTTTTCTTTTAAATATTGTAAAGCAATTGCCTTCAAGGCAAGAGATACAATCACATCAGTAATCTTACTATTTCAGGAATTAAAATAAGACAGGGTAGGAATTGCATGTAGTTGAGATCCATGAGATGATATTTGTCAATAATATATGCAGGGAAGTTGAAACAAGAGGCTCTAACTCTTGTACTTCTGTCAGGCAGTGCTCAACAATTCCAGGGCAGGACAAAGGCTGCCAAAGTCCTACAATTCAAGTTGATCAAGCAAGCTAAGCGCTGGTCATAGTTGATCTGAAACAAACCAACATTAAGCTCTTATAGACAAGCTTACCATAAACAGATAAATAGATAATTATTAATTAGTATATTTAGTTTTGGACCAAGCAAAGTTCAGCTCACTTGAGATCAGCATGGTTTTACTGCCCTATGTGTAGCTCTGAAGAGGCACTTGGCTGCAAGCCAGTACGTCCTAAAGAGTAAGAGGCGCTCATTGACATGAGCGTGAGTCCATAGGAAAAATATGTATGATCGTAACATATTAGAACTTCATAACAGTGATTGGTCAGCTGGCATATCTACTGCTTGAGCCTAATGTTCAGTTCCAAATCCACCTCAGTGTGTTTAACTATGAAATCTATCGTGAACTTGCACTGCCAAAGAACTTGGGCCTACGCCGTGAACAAAAGAGAAAAATCACACAAGTTGGATGATGCTTTCTGTTTATTGTCTGTACCTTCACCATTGGTTTTCACCTTTTCAAAGTTTATTGTAACTCCCCAAGTGACATTTTCGCCAATGGAGAAGGTGGGTTGCTCATCTGTACTGTATTGAACACGAACAAGTCTTCCAGGTTGCAAGAAAGTTAGAACATATTTTGGAGAAAGTACAATATCACGGACATCCTTCTTTAAATTCTTGTACTGCTGTAAGAGATCATAATAATCCTTCAAGCTCTCCTCTTCCTCAATAACCATGGAATTTCTCTCTAATTCCAGTTCCCTGACTTGCTTCTGCATAAAATTCAAACAGAGGAGTGCCAGGATAAGTTTCCTGAAAGATATAATGCTTCAGTAGCTGGGTTTTTATGTTGGTAAACGTGCTTAGCTTGCTTGATCAACTATCGACTAAAAGGCACCAATATACTAAGTGACAACAGTGAACAGTCTCAGCAAAAACTGCTATACTGGCTGACTGGAAGTGTTACCGCATGTATGCATTTGTGAGGCACTCAGGAATGCAACAACCAACAAACACTGCTTGGGTAGTAATTCTGAAAATCTTCCTTTTTAACCATGCAACCATAGCACACAGGGGTAAAAGCAAGTAATAACAATGGTTGTGAGAGGAAGGAACATTTTAAAATTTTGGGGGGGAAAGGTGGTCTGCATTGAATTTCTTTTTCTTTTTTTATGGAGACAGTAAGGAAAACCCCTTCTGAAATAATTATATTACTAAATATATAGTAGAACAACCTTACAAAAGAAATCCATGGGATTCAAAGAACTTGGCCACAGGCTCAAAGCTAACAGAAATGTTTTACAAGATTGACTAAAAGGATCAGGAATGAACTGACAGATAAGATGAGGCAGCCTGCAAATGTAAAAAAGTTTGCTTCCCTAGTGACTATTCCCTTAAACACTGACTAAAAGACAAATCTAAAGGGCCCAAATAGAATAAGTTCATAGAACTAGGAGGGCAGGATTATTTTGTCTAATCCCCTCATCCTCGATTTCTCACATCACATGGTATGGGGAAAACTGTCTAATAATACAAGTGTAAACAGGCAACATTTAGATAAAGTAAATGTGGTTCACGGTTGCCCTCTGTGATAACCATGTGACATATTTATAACGGCTAATTGACTATGAAACCATCATGCTCAATAGTCAAGAGCATAATAAAGTTCTCACTATTTTAGAGAAAAAAACACAGACAATGTGAACAAACCTCAAGATCAGGGAGAGTTCGATCTGCTTGAAATTGGTAGAATGAATGTCGAAGAAGCTTTTCGGGATCACCATCCTCACAGCGCATTTGATTTAACAACATGTTGTAGCTCAAATGAAAGGCACTAATCAAGAGGAGGATAATCATGTGAGCGACATCAAAATAGGAAAAAAATTGTGCACTTAAACAACTAGAAAAAACATGATAATGCAACAGAGAAAAACAGCAAATGAGAACTTAAGCGCTGATACGCTAACTCAAGATTCCAGGATGCAAGGAACTGGCATAGCATGCATGGATGGCATTATCTACAGTAGTTATCAGGATTGATCTGGCTACCGAGTACCGACTCTCTTAGCATAGTGTTAACCAAGTGACTCATTAGACTGGGAAGTCCTATGTCCAAGTCTTTCCACTCAAACCATTCAGCCGGGCTGGATAGTAAGTATGTTCTACAGATGGTAGTAGAAGCAAAGAATCCATGATACAAACCTGTTTAAACTATCAGCACTCCCTTTCAGCATCATTTTGGCAGTTGATGGTTCCATTTTCTCATCTACCATCAATATGCAGATACCACGCTGATCAATACCTCGACGACCAGCGCGGCCACTCATCTGGATATACTCTCCACTTGACAACCATCTGAATCGATCTCCGTCAAACTTTCTCACATTGGTAAACACAACAGTCTTTGCAGGCATGTTCAATCCAATACTGAATGTTTCTGTGGCAAACAAACACTATAACACCAGATTTCAATCTCAGCAAGAAATTAGAAGTCAAAACACATTAGAAGTTACAACACACAATATATCACTTTCATTCCAAATAAAATAAACAGTTCCAAATCATCGTTTCATAGCAAAATATAAAGAAAATAAGTAAAATTTAGACCTCTCTTTCTTTCTATCCTTTTTACAATGCAATTGATCGTAGAATCATAGAATTACATAAATCTAATATATCCATTTTATTGGTTGCAAATCAAAGAAAAATTGTTCATCTTCATTATGAAAAACTACAATACAGTACCAACTATCAGAATATATATTCTTTGGTGTGGAACCAAGCACTATCAGCTCACCATTTAAGGCACACAATTTTAGCTTCAGGCAAGAGTGCAAAACTTAAATCAAAGCATCTGCTTTTAAGTTTTAACTATCATTTAGTGTTGTAAAAATCACCATTGTGCGGCGCCTAGGCGCTCAGCGCTAGCCACCCGCCACAATTTCATCAAAGTCGGGTGTCTAGGCGGGCAAGCCGCCTAGGTGGTCAAAGCCGGTCCTAGGTGGCCTTGGCTGCCCTAGGTGCAGTGGTGTTGGACGGGCGCGGAGGCGGAGGCGGAGGCGGAGGCGGAAGGAAATGGTGGGGCAGACGAGGAGGGGGAGGACAGGGAAGAGAGGAGACTCAAGACTCATTGGCGGGGACTCACGACAGTTGCGACGGCATCGAGGAGGTGTTGGCTCTTGCAGGGCCGTACCACCCTGCCTCTCTCCAACTCTTCGCTCCATAAAATCGATCAAGCTTGCTCTCCTCCCTATTTGGTTCTTAGATGAGTTAGATCCCCGCAAGAACCAAGAGCTCCAACTCCAATGGTTGTCGTCGCCTTCGTCTCGGTAGGCTTCCGCTTCATTCCCACGGTTGACCTTTTGCTCGCCTTCCTCCCCTTGCCTCTACAGCCGCACGCCCGGCAACAATGGCATCCTCCTCATCTGCGACGCCAATCCCTTTGCCGTACCACCCGACACCCTCTTGTAGTGCACCTGTGTCCGCACCGACGATGACGCCCTTTTCTTTGTCCTCTCCTCCAAGTGTCCTCCCGATAACACCAGCGTGTGGAGGTAGGAGGTCACCAAGGGCGTCGCGGTCTCTGAGGACGGCGAGGCCATCGCGTGGCACAAGGAGCTTCAGGGATGAGAAATTGAGCAGAACATTGGAAACGGGTGATTGAGGCGAAGAGCAAGCAGAAGAGGGATCGAAGACGGTGTTGCTTGGTTGCTCACTGTATTGAAAGGCGAGGGATTGAGGCTGCCCCAGTCCATCCTATGGGTCGGTAGATTCTTGATCCATATGGCCTCATTTTTCAGGGTCAACCCCTTGGCCCATTGGACTCTAATTTAAGAGGCAGGTCAATGGATCAGTGAGACGAACCAGACCATTCACACCCCTAGGTTTTTCCTGTCAACCCACAAAGCCACCGCCCATGGAGCTTCTTTGACGGCGTCATCATGCACGGCCGACCTCGCCATCACCGCGCTGAGAAGGAGTCCCCGCTGTTGTGGCTTGCATTGACGGCACCATGGAGTGGTGATGCCGTGATGGCATGCAGGCTGCGCGGCAAGGGGACGGCGAGGCGACTAAGCTGCTTCACCTCCTCGTTAGCCTCCCTCTCCTTCCCTTCATCTCCTTTTCCTTCCTCTCTGTTGCTGTGTTCTAGATCCAAGCAAATGTCTTCTCTGCCATGTTCTACTTGCTCTGCTTTTGCTCCGATCTGTGGTCTGCTTGCTCTCCTTCATGCCGTGTTACTTCCTCTCCCTCTTCTTGACTTCTTCCTCTGACCTGTGGTCTACTTGCTCTGTTTTAGCACTAGACTAGTACTAGGAAGAGGCTAGCAGCTGCAGCAGCACTGCTTGCAAGTCGGCCCCCTAGGCGCTAGGCACAGGTCTACCGCCCAACTAGTGCCTAGCGCCTTGGTGAACCTTGCTATCGTTGCTCCAAAGACAAAGTAGTAGGCTGTGTATTGATACACTTCTAACAATATGCTATTTTGAGGCAAGGAAATAACAGCAATCCAAGAAGTCATGTGATTGGTAAATTATGCTAACCTTGATGAGGCCTTCTTGGAAGAGTATCTCAATCACTTCCTTTAAAATGGGCAACAGACCAGAATGATGTACACCAATGCCTCGTTTCAATAAAGGAAGCATATTTGAGACCTGAGAAGGCTCCAAGGGCTCAGTTTTCAGAGGAAGTAAACACAAAAAAAGACAAGCATCAATTGCACGTATAGCCTACCACTACTGGTCCATGCTCTAAAGGGTAGCCGGTGCTGGTATATAATGTTTACTAGATTGTAGATTTAACCTGGTACCAGGTTGTACAATTGGGTAATAGACTAATAGTTACTAGTACACTGGCAAGTGCACAAACATTTCAGTGATCGGAATTAGGGAACTTTGCTTGAATTACAAAGATGCTATTAAGCTTCTTTCTGGGAAAGAGGAGACCAAGAAAACCTAATGTGCAAATAGATTTTTGATATTTTATGTATCGTATTATGGTTTGGAAAAATAATACATGTAAGACCACCATCTTACAACAAATAAATTGAACAGTGGCTACAGGGAATACATGTAGGGTGCACTAACTCCTTGGTGCTAGTCTGCTAGTTGCTTTGAGTTCAAAACTATGTCTCTATCTGAAAACCTATATGAGTTCGACATGCCTGAGGGTACCATACACTGGAAACTGATAGATGAAACAAGAACTTGCCTGAGGAAGCTTTTTGTCATCATCTGAAAGCAAATCCATGGCACTCCAAAAAATTGTTTCAATGTTTGCTTTCTCGTCATCCTCATTCAAGTCCATCTTAGCCATCTATAACACATAAGTAGGACAGTCAAATCAACTAAATTGAACTTTGTCTTCCTTGAAACCACAAAATATTTCTGTTCTCTAAATTGACAATTAATCGAACACACCTGCATAGCAAGAAATTCACATTCCCTTTTGCTAAAGCTGAAAAGTATCACAGGGTCATATTGGCGCTGAATTATCATTTTCACCATCTTGAATATGTCGCTTCCCTCACTAGGTTTGCCCGCCAAGAGGCCTTTCTGCCACTTCCCGTTTTCCCTCTTCTTGTTACTGTCACTAGCAGGGACAAGTGCATTCAAAGCTTTCTGAAAACTGTCCTCTCTGAACTTGCCCTTCTCATCAACTACCAGGTATAAGCCATCGCCTCCAGAAGGAAATACATAGTGCTGGAGAGGTGTAGGTCGATAGTCGGTGTATACTATATGACAAGGTTGCTTATGTACCTGAGAAATAAAACGTCCTGCATTATGCAGAAAGCACATATGCTGAAAATATAGATGAATGCTAGACTATGTGTAACAGCAAATGCCTTCTGCCAAATAAATGTGTTAGACATCAAAAGCATGGCATTTATGTAAATGTCCCTTTAATTTATTGAGCAGAAAACTTTCTGAGTAAGTATCGAAGACAAGGTGACAACAGAAAAAAGAGGGAACTACGGAACCTTGGCAACAAACCTTAGCAACCCAGTCAGCAAACTCCTTGGCATTAGGTACAGTTGCTGAGAGGAACACAAACCGTGAGTTCTTGGGAGCCATTACTATACTCTCCTCCCACACCACTCCTCTCTCCCTATCACGCATGTAATGCACCTCATCAAAGATAATCCAAGCAACTTCTCTCATGACCTCGGACCCTTTGTATTGCATGCTACGCCAAATTTCTGTGGTCATGACCTACATTTCCAAGCAGGCTTTAAGTACCAAACCTAAATACATAGAAAGAGTAATTTGAAAGAAGATTGACAATCTAGTACCAAACAAGAGGCATTTGGCTCAATTGTCACATCTCCAGTCATGAGACCAACATCAGAGAACTCTTCTTTGAATTCTCTGTACTTTTGGTTGCTCAGAGCCTTGATTGGAGACGTATAGATGACCCGCTGCTGATGACGCAAAGACATTGCTATGGCATACAAAGCAACCACTGTCTTTCCTGCTGATGTGTGAGCTGAAACCTGGAAACCCCCAAGAAAACAAAGCATATTATGCATGAGATACAAGCAACTAAATTGAAAAGCAAAATAGTTTGCCAGTAAACACATAACAGAACATCATTGAAAAAAAAGAGACCATCCTACTATGGTCTATGAATTGTACAGTCTAAAATATAACTCACAGGAACATTGCAATCATGCATATCGATCAAAACGGAATTGCAGTAGAAAGATAAATAAGATTAAGGTCGCTTCAAGAAAAAAAAAAGGCGCAGATTTTTAGCAGGATGAGCTGAATACAACCAGATAAGGAGTGGACTTTTAGTCAACGAGACATATTTCTTGAGCATAAGTAGCAGAACCCATCGTCAGACCGAACCTGTTTTCAGGGGAAGTTGGCTAATCCATGGGGTGCTACAACTAAAGTAGGAACTAAATGCGCGGAGCTGAGCGCCAAAAATACAAGAAGAAAACAAGCAAAAGCTGCAAATTGCTTTTCTGGTGAGGTGAAATCGGCAGATATATTACTTAACAGCAAGACAAATTGCCCAATCCAACATGCAGAGCAAGTAACAGTGAAATCACTAGGAGTAACAAAGCCAAAGCAGCGTAATTACCATGACGGATTCGCCGTTGTCGAGGCAGCGGATGGCCTCGGCCTGGAAGGGGTCGAGCTGGAAGGGAAACGTCTTTGCCGGCCCGGCGCCCTCTCCGCCGCCTGTGATCAGGCGGGAGGAGGAGGTGGACGGGTCGTAGCCTTCGGGGTAGGAGACGTCGTGCACGCAGGCGACGGGCTCAGCGGTGGGGGCGGGCGGCCCCGCGGCGTCGGCACGCAGCGCCTTGGGAGGGGAGGCGCGATGGGCGGAGGGGGCGTCTAGGGCCTTTCGCTTGAGGGTCGTCATTGCGGCGGCGGCGACGGCGGCGGCGGCGAGCTAGGGTTTAAGGAGTCAGAGGCGCGAGGAACGAAAGAGCGGTTAGTGGCGGCTCGGGGCTCACACGACAAAACCGTCGAGTTTATGTGTTGTGCCTCTGCAGGTTGGGGCCCACCTGTCTGTCACCCGCCGTGGTCGTCGAACTCCGCCTCCCCTCCCATGGAGGAAAGGCGTTTTGCTGTAGGAAAAGCGGATTTGAGCCAGAAAGCGTTAGTAAATGTTTTGAGACAAATGGTGCGAATGGGTGATGGACTGACAATTGGACAAGGAAGCTGTCAGGCAGAAGAAACAGCAGATGTAGAATTGTAAATCCCCTCTCTGGATGGAAGGAATGAATACTTCAGCTCACCATAGATGCATGCCGGACAGATTCCGAGTCTAAACTGTTAGGAAACTTGGCCCTGGGCTAGCAGCCCTGGTCCATGGTAGCCACCTCATTATAAACTATAAATAGAAAGTCGTACCGGTATATTTTGTACTAATGCAATCAAAAGCAATAAAGAAAGACCAGTAGTTCTCTTTATCTCTCTGTGTGTTTTTAATCTATTATTCTATCTTCTGTGATTGATTCGTTTCGTTCTAAGCAGAGGAATCGATCGAACCGGTCGCCAACGACGGTCCTCAACATGTTATCAGCACGACTTTGCTCCGGTGAATCGAAGGTAATCATCGAAACCTAATAGATTGAATTATCTAGATTGTTGTAAATTCGCAGTTTTCGCGTTCTAGATTGATTTTCTACGGTGCAAATCCGCTCTAATCTACCGCGAGCAGACTTGAAGTCGCCGGCACAATGTCAATCGGTAGATGGCATACAAAGTAGATGTTGATTGCATTGTAGATTAAAAAAACATGCGCATGGTGGCTCTGTACAGCCGCTGCATGTGAAGGTGGCACCGCCGGCCGCCGGCCAGCACCCGGCCGAAGTGCCGCCCACCGCCGCCTGGGGGAAGTCCGAGGCCGGACGAAACACGCGAGGCAAACGCCGCCCCCGTACGGGCCGCCGCCGCTCCGCCTCAGGCCACACCGCCCCCGCACGGGCCGTCGCTGTCGCCGCTCGTCCTCGGGCCACGCACCCTCGCACGGGTCGCTGCCCCTCACGCCCACCTCGGCCGGCCGCCGGCCCCGAGACACAGCCCGAAGCGCGCCGCGTCGCACCAGTCGCCCCGCATAGCGCCGTCGCCCCGAGCGCCTCAGCCTTGCCGCCCGCACGCGCACCGCCTCGGGGCCTCGGGCTCGCCGCCTGCACGCACGCTGTCCGGGACCGCCTTGGCCTCTCCACCCGGCTTGGCACCGCCAAGTGTGCTCGCCCCGAAGACCAGAGCCGCTCGCCGTCCCACACGATAGTCGCCCCGTGCCCGAGCTCGCACCCACTTGGCTGTGCGCCGCCGCCACTCGGCCTCCCCGGCAGTTGCCCCGAAGTCACCGGCCTCCGCTTGCTCGGACCCGCCGCCCGAGCCACCTCCCGGGCCGCCGCGCGCGTGGCTTGAACTGCCGCCGCCGCCAATGCTTTTCACTCTAACAAAAATGGTACCAATTTCAAAGCACATAAAGGAGTAAATAATTACTATCCATCATTCAGTTCTGCTTTAAAAGTTGTGCAAATTACTTTAAGAAAAACATAGAAGCATCTCCCATGTTGATATGCTTGTGCCTGGTCCTAGTTGTAACCCGAAAAATGCTAGGAAAATTCTAGGAAATTAAGAGAATTATCTGCTAAATAGATAAAACAAATCTTTACTATTTTGCACTTGTTTTATGCATCTTAAATTATTTTACCAGCAGTAAGCCAGTAGAAAAGTGCATAAATAATGTAGATTTTGTTAAGACATCACTATGTTAATGTTTACCTGGGCTGGATGGCAGCAATCAGCTTACCTGGGCATTAAATGATGAGATTAACCTGGGCATCACTGAAAATTAAGGTAGGCATGGAAATGCAGGCAAGGACCAGCTGAATGAAATGGCCACGATACCCTCTGACGTTGAAGAGATAGCCTTTTCAATGAAACACCATTTTATACTACTGGAGTACTCCTATCCAAAGTTTTAGCAAGGATCATTTTTAAGAAAGGAAGCTTGTTGATTCCAATTCTTTTAGGTAGCAGTACAAATTAAGAGTGCACACCTTCCTGGTCCAACCGAGCCAATAATATGGATATGGGACGGACAAGGAGGCCATCGAAGCCCCCGGTCAGTCCAGCCGCCGCCGCCGCCGCCACCCCCCGCTGTCGCCCTCGTCCCTGCTCGCCTCCGGTTGGGGATTTCAGAATAGTCATCATGCTCAAAATTCCCGTGCCTGTAGTGCGACATCCTTCGGTTCATGAGCGATGGCATCAAGGGAAGGAAGAACGGTAGCTGAACTAAATGGACAAGGTTGATTCCTATTGGCCTCTGGGGGACTGGAACATTTCCAACTTCAAACTGATTCTTGTTCCGAGTCTTTAGCCAATCTTCCCAGCATAGAATCCTCCGCCCTCTGCTCTATTTTCCTTTGATTGCTTGTGCCCGTGTGCGTGTCTGAACTAGAACAAAGAATTAACGAATGTCACTACATCGCAAGCATATAGTAGTGCTGAATCACGGACACGCTACACGTATGGCGTATGTAGTTGTAAGACTGTCTTCAACGTTCCTGAGCTAGAAGAAACATATATAGTATTTGCTGACGGACAACAAAACCTGAATCCTAACTGACTGTAATCTTCTCATGTTGCTTGGCGAAAGTGCAATCCTACGATCGTTGAAGCGAAAATTCATGTGGAAAAAGGGGGGGAGTGTCGATCAACACCGAAACGAGCGGCATCTTACATACGGTTGCATGCATGCATGCATGCATTCTTAGCCGGCCAATCTTTCTCGTTTGCATATGCAGGAAACGCACCGATCCAAAGTTAGCGCAAGAATTGAGGATCATGGAGCAGCTCCGTCAGGTGGGCGAGGCCCTCGGCGGCGTCAACGCCCTCATGGCCTTCCACCACGAGCTCCACATCAACCCGCGCCAATGCCGCCTCCTCGCCGACGCCTACGCGCTCGCCTTCGATGCCGTCGCCGGCGAGGTGCGCGACCACCTCCGCTTCGACGAGCGCCTCACCAAGTGGAAGGCCCTAGAGGAGCCGCTCCGAGAGCTCCACCGCGTCTTCCGCGACGGTGAGCACTACATCCGGCAGTGCCTCGAGCCTCGCTACTGGTGGGTGCGCGCCGCCGCGGCGACGCACGGCACCGAGTGCGTCGAGCAGCACCTCCACAACCTCTTCTGGTGCGTCGCCGTCGTGCTCGAGGCCATTGAGGCCGTCGTCGAGATCATGGACTCCGACCCAGACGAGCTCGGTCGGAGGCGGCTGGTATTCGCCCAGGACTACGACAAGGACCTCCTCGAGCCCAAGCTGTTCCGGCGAAGGATCGGCAAGATGTACCTGGCCACGCAAGAGCTCGCCGCCAGGATGGACATGGCGTGGAAGGAGGACAGGTGGCTCCTGACCCAGCTGCTCGACGAAAAGAAGGGCTCGGCGTCGTCGGAGCCGTTGACGCGGCACGAGCACCGGATCGCCGATCTCCTGGCCGCGCCGCGGGGGAAGCTGCACCCGGCGTCCGTGCTTCTGAGCGACTTTCACATGCGAAGGCGCCTCGGGGGGTGCCTCAAGGAGGTACAGTGGATGGGAGAGGCCTTCGCGGTGAAGCATTTGGTCGGCGTCGACGCCGAGGCGGCCGGCGCCGAGATCGCGCTGCTCACGTCGGTGGCGCACCCGAACGTGGCGCACTGCCGGTACTGCTTCCACGACGAGGAGAAGAGAGAGCTCTTCCTCGTCATGGACCAGCTCATGAGCAAGGACCTCGGCTGCTACGTCAAGGAGGTGAGCTGCGCCAAGCGGCGTGCACCGTTCCCGCTCGTCGTCGTCGTCGACGTCATGCTGCAGATTGCGCGCGGCATGGAGCACCTGCACTCCAAGAAGATATACCACGGCGACCTGAACCCGTCCAACGTCCTTGTCAAGCCGCGGCACGCCGATGCGTATTTGCACGTCAAGGTCGCCGGGTTCGGCCAGTCCGGCGCGACCAGCCACGGCCCAAAGGCATCGGCCAATGCACATGCAGGCGCAAATGCCAACGCCAACCCCTGCATCTGGTACGCGCCGGAGGTGCTCGAGCAGGAGGGTTCGGGGCAGCAGGCGGCGGCTAAGTGCACGGAGAAGGCCGACGTGTACAGCTTCTCGATGATCTGCTTCGAGCTCCTCACCGGCAAGATCCCGTTCGAGGACAACCACCTCCAGGGGCACAACATGAGCAAGAACATCCGCGCCGGCGAGAGGCCGCTGTTCCCGTTCCAGTCTCCCAAGTACCTCACCGGACTCACCAAGCGGTGCTGGCATGCCGACCCGGCGCAGCGGCCGGCGTTCCATTCGATTTGCCGCTTCCTCCGCTACGTCAAGCGGTTCTTGGTCATGAACCCGGACCAGAGCCAGCCCGACGCGCCGGCGCCGCCGGTCGACTACCTCGACATCGAGGCGCACCTGCTGAGGAAGTTCCCGGCGTGGCAGGGGAGCCCGGAGCCGCGCGTCTCCGACGTGCCGTTCCAGATGTACGCGTACAGGGTAATGGAGAAGGAGAAGACCAAGGCGATCCTGCACATCAGCAAAGACAAGGGCTCCGACTCCAGCAGCGACGGGAACTCGCTGTGTGGCGATGAGAGCGTCAATAGCGGGTTCGGGACGATGCTGCCCGACGGCGACGCGGTGTCGGAATCGAGCCGCGCCACGACGCGGTCACTGCCGGACAGGAGCAGCAGCAGGAATGCGTCCCCGGGCAAGCTGGACGGCAAGATCACCACCACTAAATCAGGCAAGTGTTCTATCCTCTACAGCTCTACTTCATCGTTGTGCTTGCGCGCATGATGAGACTATGAGAATGGCGTGCAGGGCCGCCGCAGAAATCCAAGTCGATGGGCGTGGTGAGGCCGCCGCAGATCGCCCGACGAACGCCGAGGATAAAGTCCGACGGGCAACTGCATTCCGCCGCGATTCCACCTTCACGGCGACGTACGTCCGGGGGCCACGCTTCAGACCCAGAACTAGCATAGGAATGCAGATGAAGGATTGTACTTTTGACGATTCTTTCCCCTTCGGTAGACTACAATTTCTTTGCTTGACATTCACCGCATGTCTTGAGGAATAGAGCAACTACTGTGCGTCAAGTGTGGTGTTTAATTTACCACCCCTGTAAGCAAATAAAAACAAATGGACCAGGCACAGGCAAGGAAATGCATGCTTAGATCGATCGTAGTGCTGATACCAGGAGCATCCCTAGTCGGATACTTGTCAGCTGCGACAAATTTGACAGGCAATGGAGAAAAGGAAAAACCATGAAAATCAACTATTAGCAGCACACCGCATACTGCTTAAGATTCAATCTCAATACATTATCCTCACTGAATAGACGACTTTATGAGTTAGGCAAGTGCTTAAAAGCTTTACAGCCAACTTATTATTTTCCCACGAGTCCAGCAACAATCAAGATCTGGAACAAGTAGTAGGATGTATCAACATGGGCTGAGAGGGCCTTATGCTGAAATGGAGCCTCAGTCCTACTATCCTTCTACTCGCCCTGCCTACAAAAATAGAAGTTGATAATGGCCAGCACTAAGTCCAATTCTTTAGTCTGATATCCTCATCTCTACTCCTAGAACATCCTTCACAACCTCGTAAGTGACAAATGCAATGGCGATAGAGGGCACCACCTGAAGAGCCAAAACAAGGGCAATTAATTAGAAACGAACAATATTCAGATATCCTTAGAGCTTACAGTTCATTAGAAAGCTAACCTTCACCGAATTGGGCACAAGGCCCTTGTACAAAGCACCAAATCCTTCATGACGAACAGTTTTCCTGAACGCATCGATCATACCATTGTACTGGAGTGCCTCTTTGCCTTCTCCAGTAACAATAGAAGCGGCATGACTCCAACCGACCATCTGCATTCTTCTCCTGATGACATCAAGAGGGTATGCAACAGTCTGCCCTACGGTTCCAGCCACAGCTCCACATCCAAGCCTTGTTACCACATGCAACTCATTATCCTTTGCAAGTCCAAATGGATTTGTCTGAAGAAGCCAGTCCTTCAGAGACTCGTATACAGCAAAGTTAAGGCCGACATATGGAACCTGCAACAAGATAACAAAGCATAAAGTGGTAAGCACTCAGCAGCAAGGCGCAACACACAAGAGTACAGATGATTGCTAGTTAAGAGGAACATACAACTCCGATTACAGATGGAAGCCACCCTCTGTACAAAGCACGAAAGCCTTCTTCACGGTAGACTGTGCCCAGTGCATGAAACATACCACGGTACTGATAAGGAGACTTCTCTGTCTGCAGATGTAATTTGGGGGGTCAATAAAATAGAATATGAAATGAAATAAAAAAACAGCAGCAGTAGCAGCAGCAGCAGCTTAAGTCAGCTTCTTCGAGACTGAGTATTATGATGAGGAAAAGCAATAGAAAACCATACATTACCTGGACAGTAATCCTACCCCTAACCATATCCATTGGATAAGTAGAAGACATGGCTATAATACCAGCACAGGCTCCAGCTCCAAGGCGCAGGACTGGACTAAGCTGAGCATCCTCTGTGCAACATAATTAACATGTGAATTGAGTGTTGAATCCAGAGAACCGGAGATTTTTTAGAAACTTTACATTTCTATATGACAAGGCAGTAAAACATGAAATCCTTTATTTATTGTGAAGTGGAGCACACATAACAAATGGCTGTTCACGCATGAAAATCATTTTGCATTACAAGGGACATTGTAAATGGGAAATGCTGATCCCCAAAATTGTGAAGTTACTTCAGTCTGATATTGAACAAGGACACTTTTGAACTGTGTAACATCCAAGAGCAAATGCATAGCACGTGTGTTCAGCCTGGGGGTACTGCAAATGGTGGCACATAACCGAGCACTCCACACCACGTTTAGAGCCTAGTATGGATGTACAGTGTGTGTGAACTGATCAAACCAGCACAAGGCGTATAATGCAGACACTGGACACACAAACATTTGCTAAGAGCATTATACTTGTTTGTAACTGTATATATGTATTAATGAGTAGTGACAAAAATGTTAGGTTATTTGAAGGTGGGGCGTCTGAATCTCTCAAAGTTGTTAATGAATTTTTGCTCCATATTTGACAAGTGGGGACAAGCTAGCCTGCCCAAACCTCTATCGTTTATAAAAAGAGTAGGGCATTTTTCACGTTCAAGTTGGTGAGCAACAAGTGTTATCATGTGCTGGGCCTCAAGCTATGGGAGGAACAACAGAAGTTGGGCATGGAGCAACACATGACCGAGATTTAGAAGGAAATATATGTTAAGATATGGGGCAAGCTAGCCTGCCCAAACCTCTACCGATTGTAACATTTTTCACATTCAAGTTGGTGAGCAACAAATTTTATCATGTGTTGGGCCTCAAGCTTGGCAGGACAACAGAAGTTGGGCATGAAGCAACACATGACTGAGATGTAGAAGGCCATATATGTTAAGAAATGAATATGTTGTATATGACTAAATTCTACTAGGATTCCCAATTCATGCATTAGTAATACTCCAGTTGCAACAAGGGAAATACAGTGGTTAGGACTTAGGACTTAGGTAAAATTGAGTTCCTGTCCAACAGGACTATCTGCTAACTGGAACTCCATAAAAACTAAGAACAAATACACAAATCTGAAATAAGTTCATGACTTGTACCAGTTGACCGATAGGCCATCGTCACAAAATTCACCTAGGGACTTACATAAAAGTCACTAAAAATTCTTGAAAGGATAGAGCTCTATGTTGGGAGTTAAAAACTGACAGAACCTATCAAAAATTCTTGAAAAGATAGTACTCTTATGTTTGGAATTAAAAACTGACAGAACCTATCAATACTATAAGGTGGACAAGCTTTCACAAATTCATGATCCCTTTTAAATTTTTCCACAAAACAAGGGCAAAGCCACTAGAACTGTCATTGTAGGCACGAATGCATGATTGACACAAGAATCAAATATCTGTGCAATAACATGATGGTGCACTTCCACTTGAAAAGAAATGAGGATGCAGAACTGAGGAAAAGCAATCTGTGTGGTAAGGATGATGCAGAAAGACATACCATCCCCGGTTTGTTGACGGTAAAACCACAAAATTCCCCTGTAAAAATGATAGAGAAAGGAAGGAAGGAACTTATTAATACTGCTTTCCATGAAAACAAGAACATGTTAATAGGAGGGTAAAAAAGAAATGCTTCTAACCAATTTCAGGTCAAAACAGTCTCATCATGCAACAGAGAAAAGGTCTGCAAAGTGCAAACTACAAGTAGCAAGTAGGTGGCAGCAGAGCAAGCAGTAATGTAAGGCAAGAGTAATTGCAAACAAGAACACACCTTGATGCCTGCTCATAGCTAAAGAACTTCACGGCAGAATTTGGAACGATCCTTGCACAGTTCGTCCCGTTGCCCTTAAAAAGTCCACGGAGGCCTTCGGTTCTCCATATGTACTTAAGACCTTGAACTGTACCATTGTATTTGATACTGTGAGGATTTTGAACCTGCATTAAGCAGATAACATGAGCCAGAGGTCAAACCCAAGTAATTTAATCACACCCTGCATTTTCATACAAAGTACATGAACACATGGACAACTTTATCAACCATTGACTTAGGGTTTTGCGACAAGTGCGATCTCTCTATGTAGCATTATTTTCACAATGGTTCAGCGCTGACAGCCGCAGCAATACATGTGCACTGAATGGGTTTAATTTTCAAGTCAGCTCCACAAATTAGACATGCTCCTTGACTTGTGTCAACTGTTAATAATTGGCAATAAGATAAAACATATCCAATACATTGGCATGGTGGAGATTTAATTTGCATTATATCTTCATATTATCTAATGTCAAATAACACAACGACATGGTGAAATTACCAAAATAAAACACTGCTAATATATTAGCCGTACACTTTTGGGGTCTATTGCGGCAAACAGAACAATTTAGGTAAAACTATTAACCCATCAATCCATCATTCAATCTTTGTGACAATAACAAGCCATCAGATAACAAAATGCATAAGAAATTCACCTGAAGCAGGATCTTCAATCGTTCAAGGGGAGCAACAGCAGTACGTGATCTGTGCAAAATTAAAAATAAACAAAACTCATAAGCACAAATATGTATCGCTTATCAATAATTGGCCCTGGTAAACTTTCTTTTAGCTGACCAAATCATGCAAACGTGTAAAAGAGTGAAGAGTTATTTTACCAATATGTCATAAAATATTCTTAGTTTGTATGTGTGATTCAAGTACGCAATGTTCCCAAATGACATAAACAGGTAAAATAACAAAATAGTTTCAGCTTTGACTTCAGCCAACTACAACATCTGATAGCTAGAGTCCCAAGCAAAGAAGAAAAGCTCAAGTAGCTTTTTGGCTTCGGCTTTTGGTTTTTGGCTACGGCTTTTGATTTTTGGGCTGCTCATGAGAGCAAGTACGGAGTAACAGAAACTCGTGTGCGATTTTTGCTGATATAAATGAAGTAACTGTAGTGTGTACTACAATCAACTTGTAGACTCCATCTTGAAAAGATATTCCGTTCAAAATCTAGTTACTATAGAAAAGCTAAAAAAACAGTTTTTTAGAAGCTGAAAAAAACAAGCCCGTGAACACCCGGCTTCCCAAGCAGCTTTTCCACTCCTCTCGCTTTGGAGATAATGCGCGCGGGGGCGGGGGGGGGGGGCATCATACACCCTACTCTTGTCTCACTCACTTTCCCCCTAATCACGCCCTCCTTCTAAAAGTCGCTTCTTTCGGCCAATACTGTTCATTTTCAACCAAAAACCATCACCCGCAGCCAATACGAACACCCCCATATAGTCTTCTACCAATCAAATATATCACATTTTATTCAGCTTTAGATGATGACATTGCATGACATAGGAAGAACCATGGTACTTACGAATACACCAATAACTAAAACCCAAAGTGAACAGCGCACCATTAATTAAACAATAAAGAGAAAAATAATTGGATACTGGGATCAACAAGTAAAGCAAGATGCATATAGTTTGTGGTGAATAATTCCTTTTTGAGGGGGATTAGTCAGCTATTGGGCAAACAAATTTGCACATCAAAATGTCCAGCTCATAAGCTCAGAATAATTTTCTTAAAAGAAATGTAGCTCCACGTAAACAAATTCCATGTGCAGAGCACTAGACGGATGGCAGTCGATTTAACAACAATAATAATAAAATAAACAACATAAAAATTGCACATTGAATTTACACTAAAATGATAAGCAAGCCAATATCGCTGTGTCCACCGTTTTGTCACAGACACTCAGTCTATGCTTAGGGTTTAACCGATGGTAAGGTGGTAAGAACAAAGCAATTTTGCATTGAACAAAATGTTTTCCAGTGGAATCTGTGTGAACAGTTTATTGTAGATCACGAAATAATCACCATATTCTCAGGGAAATGGTTTAGATCACAGTCCAAATTAACCCATACGACGGGAATTTGAATCCCGACGACCAGGCCATACCATGACGAGATAGACAGCAAATGTGTTGGGGTATTTGGTTTCCCAGCGAATCATGTCAACTGACGAGTCAACGGGACGAGATCTGAGTGGCCGCGGCTAGGGTTTAAGCCTCGCGAATCCAACACAGAATCGCACGCACCCGCACCTAATGTCCATGCATCAAGTTTGGACTCACACGAACCACGCACATATGGCAGAACCAACCACCGCGGAAAATCTCAATCACCTAGACCTCAAGCCGCACGAATCCAACACGGATCAAACACCAATCTAATAAAATCAAAATGAAACCGAATCCAATCTGGGAACCACCCACTGAGTGAGACACCGCAGATCAAATCCAACCCCGAGACGACGAGAGGGGGAGAGAGCGGAGAACTCACACTCCACCGGCCACGCCGCCGGCGACGAGCGACTTGCAGATGGTGAGGACCTGGTGGCCGGGCCCCTTGACCCCCTCGCGTGCGAGCTTGGCCTCCTCCGCCAGGTTCACGATGGTGGTAACGGCCGTGTCGCTCCTGCTCTTCCCCACCACGTCCTCCGACGCCATCTCCCCAGCCACGCGCCCCCGCTAAACCCTGACCACCCGGATCGCCCGCACCCGCGACGGTGGCTCGCAGCGCCGACGAGGCGGAGGCGGGCTCGTCTCGGCTTTCTGTGGCGGCGGCGGAAGGGAGGAATGGGGGCGGGCGGGCGCGGCAGGGGAGGCAAGTGGGGGGCGGCAGGAGCGGTGGTGGCTATTCCGTTATTTGCCCTCCAGCTTTTAGCGGCAAACTGTTACGTACACGCACCCGAGGCTAGCCTCCGAGCGGATGCAGGTGGGACCATACTGGGTACGCTGTGAAGTGGGCCCCGTTTGGCATGGGGCGTGTTGTAGCGGCAGGTGCCTTTTCTGGTTGTGGGAGGCGCTTGTCTTGCCGTGGGATCAGCCTTGGGATGGACGAACAGGACCCACCTGTAAGCCACTGACAAAGAACAGCGCACCAGGGCACTCCAATAGCCACCTCAGCCATCACTTGCTCCCTGCCACGTCAGAGTATGGCTGACCACACTGTTGGAGAGGACTCGAGGCATGAGCGAGTGAGACCATGAAAAATTAAAAGGTCAAGTAAAAAAAAGAACAAGGAGTACTTATGTCAGAGGAAGTGTTTTACGCTGGTATAAGGCCCTACTCAAAAGGGTTTATTTTAAGTGGTTTTTGGCTGAAAATTATTATAGCTGATGAAAAAATACTATTAGTTGACGGTGGTTTATTTGACGTAATTAAAATTTAAAAATAGAAAAAACATGTTAGCCCGTCACGGACAGTACAAACGAATATGGGAAAAAATAGAACCGTAAAAAAATGCTAAAAAAGCCAAAAAAAACCAGAAAAGACGAAATTGTTGAATAGTGAAAGATAAGATAGAAGTTAGAAACTTAAACCAAAACGAGCGAGCCCAAGTCTTTTTTTTTTACTCCTCTTTTTGCCTTTTTCTTCTCGTAAAAGAACGTTGCTTGGCTCGAGAGCCATGGGAGTTTGGTGCCCAATCGAATTGCTGAAAATGGGACTCGGTTCTGCGATCACTTTCTATGTGGAACCAGAAGCTTGTCGCACCTTTTTGGACTTTTGATTGATGCCTGGATGTAGACTAATACTCGGCCTTTCTTGTTCGTGTTAGGCCAAGTGCTTGTGCTGCCGATTTTTGCCGTGATTCTTGGACGGCCAAGGCAGGCAAGTGAAGCGCAACAGCGATCACACAAAGCGGTGTTCTGGATAAAACATCGCGGGACCCGCCTAAAACACGTGGATACGGTCTGTTTGGCAGCAAGTGCAGACGAACAAGATGCATTTCTAGTCACGAAAAAACACAGCGCGTTGGACGAGAATAATATGTTGGCATGTCACAGAGCCGGACCCTTCCTGGTGGATGAATGTTTACCTGAACATCTAAATTATTTTTATAAAATATCTAGTGTTTAGTAGGTATATTACATATATATACTAATAATTATGCTAAATCCTTTGTATCTGTATCAATACAATTTAGCCCACTCTTACACTGCCCCTCCCAAATTTCAATATATTTTAGCCCTTCCGAGTCCTCTTTCTCTCACACTCTCTCGCGGAGCGTTATCTATGGTAGTTGACGAGGAGGGAGCACGGTCGAGGGGGAGCACAAATAGGCCGTTGGTGCGCGATGGTCGGGGAGGCCAGGTCGATGTCTGGATCGTCGGGCCGATGGGGTCTGCAAGGTGGCGAGATAGATCTAGGCCACGCACGATGTACGACATAACGCATATGCATCATCAATTCTCAAATCTCAAATATTAAATTCCATCGAACAATATTTTTATCAACATCAAACACTCATTCTAGAACTTATAGATCCGCCACCGGAATATCATGCAAGGTTCCAACGGTATAAGGGCAGTCCCAGTGTAGAAACCACTTAAGTAGTTTCTATCTATACCATATCATATAGACACTACTTTAGACACTATTGTCTCCAATGCACCATGTCTATTTATAACCCAAGCAATTAATTAAGCATCAAAATCTCTCTCTCCTCTCCACCAATCATAATTTTTCTCCATCTATCATGAAGATACCACCATCTCTCCAATGCAAAATTTGGTAGTGTCCATTGCATTGGTTTTCTCATAGAAACTAGGTCTTAGAGCAAGTCCAATAATAGAGCCAAGTGTTTGGCTATAAGCCAAGTTATACAATAATCTGTCTTCTATTTGTCTACAAAAGATTTTTTTATTATTATGTGGTACCATATCTCACATTCTCTTTCCTACTCCTCCTCACATACATTTATTATCTGGACCCACCACTGGATAGGCTCCCCGTGTGCAGCTTGTTGCTTGCATGAGAGCCAAGCTCTCCTCTCTCCCCTCTCTTCTCTCCTCCACATCAGCAAAAATGCTGACTAGCTTGGCTATAAGACCATTGTTGTACTTGCTCTTACATGAGACCCAGTTTCTTCCTCTTTTTCTTCTCTCTCTTATTTAATATAGCGGTACATCATCTAAAACTCCTACATGACAATCTAAGGCCCTGTTTGGCACAGCTTCACCAACAGCTTCATGAGCTGTTATAAGCTGTTTTTTGCCAAACACCCTTTTTGCAAATAGCTTCACCCATGAAGCTCCTTTTTTTGTGCTCTCACAAAGGAATAGGGAGAGGTGAAGCTGAAAAAAGTAGCTTTTCACAGCTCTCTCCCTCAGGCTCATATTCCAAGGAAGCGAATGCCCCTCTAATTCACAAAAATTTACACGTATTTGCCACTCTCTCCTCAGGCGTACGCACCGCTCAGTTCACAAAAATCCCGTTCACTTTTTTCTTTCGCGTACGCACCGCTCTCTCCCGTTCACGTATTTTAATTTTTTTTATTTTTTTATTTTAATTTTTTAATTCATACTCATTCAAATATATTATTTTTTAATTCATATGACCATATACAAATATACAACTCCAAATGTTAGTACAAGTTAGGTAGACAGGGGCATCTTGGACAATTGACCTCTCTCAGCCATGCATGAAGCTGTTGGTGAAGCTGTTTTGCCAAACAGTTTTCTAAAACAGCTTTAGCTTCACCGGTGAAGCTGCTCGTGAAGCTGAATCTAAAAAAAACAGCTTCACTAGTGAAGTTGAGCTGTGCCAAACGGGGCCTAATTAATGCTATAGACACTATCCTATGTGGAGCACTGGGACTGCCTTAATGCATTAATGCTAGCAAGCATGGCCATGTGGCGGCAGAGGAGTCGATGGATTGGATGGTCGTTTTTCTCCGCAAGTCCAGTACCAAGTGGCGTCCATGCAACCACGTCCACGTGTGTTTCCCGATAAGGCTACACAACCACACCACACCTGTGCAGAAACTGTGCTGGGCTCCCCTTACGTATTCCAGATTTCCAGTGGTGGAAAAGCCCAGTAGGCTTGTAACTTGACTTGTTTTGGGCCCCATGTACAGGCTGTAGTTTGTTCGGCCTGTACAGAACAAACCAGCCCAATGGCATACAAGCCAGGAAGCGGCCCGAATGGTACTTGCAACGAGCCTGAAGTGTGAGTTTTTCTGCGGACCAGTCGCACACGATCTTTAGTCTTCCCCTAGAACCAGCGAAAAAAGGGGAAATTTATTTATTTGCCACCCTTACGACTCGGGTGGCAATAGATTTATCACCTGAGCCTATTGTCAGTGACTCAGGTGATCCCACATGTAAGTGACAGAGTCTCGGTGTCAATCTTAAGAGTGACAAAAAATTGAATCTCCCACGAAAAAAGTGCGTTGTTTCTTGTGGACTCGGTCAGAATGATTCTTCTAGAAGTAAAAGATGCTCTGGTATAATCCTTATCGACAGTAACAGGTTGAATTTAGGTTGAGGTTCAAGTTTAGCCAAGATATGTAGGAGCTATCTAAAAGCTTAGGAGGAGAAAACTGGGTGATCGAGGATCAGTTTATATTGGCTTTTATTTAGAGAAGGCAGAAGTTAACATAAACTCTCGGTTGTTCGAAGCGGCTTTCTCATTTATCTTGCTTTCGTCTTATTCAGGAGATAAGACACGGACACGAGCGTATCATGCACCCTATTCCTTTCGCTCCTGTCTCATGTATGCATATCTCTCTCACTTTCCCCCACCGTTTACATCCTTCTTCTTAAAGCTATTTCTTTCAACCACTACTATTTATTTTTAGTAAAAAATCATCAACTGCAATCAATATAAACACGTCCTAAATATGACTTGCTAACAGATCCTACTCTTCCATAAGCGCTAGTTCTGTTCAAGATGGCTTAGTTTCGAGAGCAGCTAAAGTAGTTAGCTAATAAGATAGATGAATATTCCACGATCTACGATTACCAAAATCCTCATGCTCGTTTACCTTCTTCGTCCGGTGCAAACGTCTCCTTGTAGTGTTGTTGCCTACTACTAGAGCAGAGCAGGAGGCCAATGAATGGCGTAGCCACCAAACGTCCTCCGGAACAGCTTCTCCAGCTCCATTGTCTCCAGCAGTGGATGTGGCTTTTGGGCCGGCATACCTCAATTCGTATCAGTGGGCTCTGGAAAGTTTTGGCCCAGAAAAAAACGTTTGCTCCCGTACTTTCATATCCTGAGATTTTTAGATGCATTATTCGTGTGTCTGTATTGCAGTCTTTAGGCAATCTCTATCAGATCTCTTTCGAGCCTTGATTATGCAGGCATGTATCAGATTACACGTACGCCTAAGCAGGAAGGAGGACATGCACCGTGTGGTCACTTCAATCGGTTAGGAAATATGTTAATAAATCATGCATAATTTAGAATATAGAAAATAGATTTTCAACTCCTGTGTATGCCTAATTTCTCACCATCTCACACTACTTGTCTGTCACCGTGCATGCATGATGTTGTTGTTAGGTACGTAAACTTGTCGCCAACGCTCCAAGGCCATCAAGGCTATTTAGGCAGGATTAACAGTGGAGGAATCAAACCGTACATACATCTACGCCAATTACATGAAGCCAGCACCATCGCCTGACAATTAACCCAGCGGTCACTGAAAAGTCGCTAGCTACTGTTGTATTTCAGTCGACAGGGTTGAACAAATTATCGTAAGTTTGAGTACCTTTCAACGGTGTCATTCTCCGATCTTGATCTTAACCTGAATGTCAACAAGCAACAGGGTTTTCAACAATACATAGTTCCTCCTACGCATTCTCTTCTTTTCCTTCTTATTTTTGAAACTAAGCAATAGTAGTACGTATCATCTATCATCTGCCTAGTATGAGTTCAAGACGAAGGATTTAAAGTGCAAGAAGAAATTAATTATCTACATAGATACTATAACGTTTGGTATTATATATGCAATATGTTCTACTTGTCACAGCTCAATATGAAGAGTTTATTGCCGAGTTTGTTTCTACTCTATTGATAGCAAAAGAGTTACTTTCATCATAATGTTCTTCTATAGTAGTATTTTTCAACCATGTCACAGAATTCAGTTACTGTTATAGTCAGCAATTTGATATACCTGATGGTCACACGTGCAAGCTTCTCTTCAATAGACATTGTTTGTCAAGTTATGTGTTCTAGGTGAAGCATTCAGAAAGTTTATGAGATGAGTTATTCACTATAGTTATCCAACGTCATAGGAAAAACATATGGAGAAGATTGATTTAGTCTTACTTATTGATGAGTCCTATGAACTTTTAACACACAAGAATCATTGATGATGGATTATGATTTGAGGAGATTTGATTTGTTTTGGCTTCAAGAGGGAATTCGGTTTAAAGCTGATTTGAACCCTATCGGTTTGTTTTCATTCCCTACACGGAGTTCTACTCCTACATAAAGTTCCATTGTAATCACTATAAATATACCCCTATAGACCATATGGAAGGTAAGAGACTTATTGTAAACATCTTCTCATATGTGAATTCTACCTTTATGCGTCTGTGATTTTCCTGTAAGAGTTTTTCAAATTATATCCGTGTCTCTTATTCTTTCGATTATCTATTTTTGCCGTGTGTTTTTTAACACCTCTATCTTATCTCCAATCTACAAAGTTTTTTTTGACAATTATTGTCAACCAAACTATGAGATCATCCACAGACTCCACCTCCTTCGTGCACAAAGTCTCAAACTTCGACTTTTGCGTCTAGACTTTCACTTTTTCACATGATCAGACCCAAGTGCATCATCTTCAATGCCTCCCATGCAACTTTTGTTGTCTTCTTTTTAACTAGTAGGAAAAGCATCTCCTTTGGAATATCCTGATAGATGGCCATCAAGGCCATCTAGTTCTTGCGCGCATCGATGTTATTCTCCTCAACAACGTAAGATGCTCCTTGAGCTCTCATATGCACAGTGGCGGATCGACCGGTGGGTCAGGGGGCTGGCACCCACCCTACCTCCGGTCGGAGAGTGGGTACCCCCATAGCCCTTACCTCTGGTTGGGGTGCCACGCCACCACCGGCCGCCGCCATGCTTGTGGCCTACCTCTCGGTGACGGTGAGGCTGTGACTGTGACTTGTGAGGACAAAAGGCCAACGAGGCAACCACAACATTGCAACAAGTGCTGATTTGGGCCAAAAATAGCATCGCAGCAAAGAGTAAAGGCCAAATCGGCAAAGCCCTCCAAGAAATACATATCGAGCATTAGGCAAACGAAATGACCCAGATCCAATTCGGACAAACCACAGCAACTACAAAGCAATCGATTCGATTTCATCCCCATCTCGGCTTATCCTCCTCACATCCTGCGGTTGGTAGCATGGATGGGTGGCGGCGTTGGTGGCGAGTGGGCGTGGGAGGTGGCCGAGTGTGCGGTGGGCCTGGGCTGGTCATCGACAACTGGTGGGGGCATCCGACATGGCCGTGTGGGACACTGTCGCGTGGAGCCGCCGAGCAAGAGCAGTCGCGGACTGGGCAGACAGCAACATCGCAGTGGCCGCCTAGCACCAGATTTGGAGGCAGGATCATAGGAGGCGTGGTGCACCGCACCGTCACGCCGAGCCGCCGACAAGGCAGCAGCCGGCTAGCCGCCTAGCGTCAGTCACTAGATCTAGAGAGTTGCGAGGCGTGAGCAGGAGAGGGAGGGCGGAGGGGAGTGATTTTGAGGCCGGAGGGGCCTGCCGCCATTTGCCTGGTAGTGAGGGAGAGGGTCGAGAGGCTGACCGTGCCGAGGCGCAGATTGGATCTGGTGGCTGTTGGGGCATTGGGCGGCTGTTGCCTGTTGTTGGAGGCTTGAGACCTTGACCTTGAGTGCTTTTCTCTTGTCTGCTTGGCCAAGACTAGCTGACTGGTGTCTGGTAAGTGGTAAAGGCACTAAATGATAAATGACTTGTTCTATGAGACTAATGACTTGTTCTATGAGACTATGATTAGTCTAAAAGGATGAAGTATCAGTTAGAATGGTTGTTATGTTTAATTGTTTGTGTACTTTTGTCTACAAAGTGTGACATAGGAAAAATATCGTAAATTAATGGTCTCTTTGACACTTGTCAGCAATACCAAACCTAGTGTGGAGTCGGTTATGAGGGCCTGACCACTGTAGTTTTGCATTAATAGGTATGAAACACAAATCTACTTTTTAATTTGCACAATTGTGATTAATTTGATATTTTAGTTTCATCTATTGTCATTTATTGATTTATAGAGTTGCAAGAAATGGAGAAACGAACATTGCATAAATATTTTTCATACAGTACAAGTAGTACTCCTCATCCTAATGAGGGTCAAGTAAAGAAGGCTCCGGTGGATTTTAGTCTCAATGAAATCATCGCTGATCCGGCGAATCGTATACCTATTAATGAGTATGGCAATGAAATTAGAGATCAAGCGAGGAGAGCGTATTTATTGAGAGTTCAATCCTAGTTAAGGTATGTTTCATCTTTTTTTCAATCTTTATAACCATTCACAAATGCAATTTCTGATTACATCACTAAGTTTGCTAATTTTGGTGTACAGATAATTGCTTACATATATTTATGGGCTTTGGAAGGCATATTATCCATTACTGAGAGGTACAATTTTTGTTATATTTTGTATTTTTTACTATGTTCCTATTCTAATTATGTATACTTTTAGATTACAAAATATAGTTCGCTTTATGTTTAGTGCGTTTATCGTTTGTACGTCATGTCCCACTGCCCCACCCCCAAAAAATCTAGTTTTAGATCCGCCACTGTATATACACTTTTATTTTAATTGTCCAAGCTGCATAATTGCTCTTTAGAAGTATTGAATAATGCAGCGAGATGGAGGAACTCTTCTTCATTGTCGCACCTGATGTCGCCTTATTATAGGTGACACCACTTCCCAAAGAGTTCGGCATAATCTTGAGTATACACAGATCAAGAACAAGATTCTGATACCAAACGTTGGAAGGAAACACACACAATTACACAAACATAGTGGGGACACACGAACATAATCGCACGAGGTAGATGAACTCAGGTGTTTTGGTGCCGCGCTAACTCAGCTTGCATCGGTTTTCTTGTTCTCGTTATTATCCAACAAACGAACTGATTACAGAGATAGCAACTCCACGCGGTGAGCAATCCACAAGAACTCAACTAGTTGGAAGTGGTAACGCACGACACAAGGAAACAAACCTGCACTGGGCCATGCATACGTAGTGTACAGGACCATGCAAACGCAAACTGACCTGGAAACTCAACTAAACAACTAGATTAACACAACACTGCCTAGCTACATCGATCTGTATTGACCAACATGTACACTACAGTACTATATATACTCACAGCTAGACAAAACACTGGAGTGAGAAGGGAATCTTTAATTTCTAGGTAGCTTGCTAGTAGCAGCATGTGATTCATATATATGCATGTGGAGGCGAGCTACCTTCAAGTCTCCGGCCTATATATGTTTGATTGTTGATGACCAACAAACACGTACTGAGTACTGACCCCGGCCCCCTGTTTAATATGTCTGAGGTGGTTGGTCGGATGTCTCAAGCTCTCAATGTTATGCCAACTGGTTTAGTGCGTACGTAGCAGCAGTTAGCTCCACCAGATCGATCGCTGTAAGTTTTTCTTTCGAAAGACAGACACGAATTAAATAGCTAGCTAGCTGCATCTCATCTCAGATACAGTACTGGCATCAATGCGACAAGTTAACCCATAGCTGGGTCAGGACAATCAGAAAGAAGGGACAAAGTTACGTTGCAGCAGGAAAAAAGAAGAAGAAGTTTGATTTGATTCGATTGCCCTGTTCTAGTATTCAGATCTGATCGACGACTTGTCTGACATTTCGTTATGGAGTGATCAGTTTTGCGAATGTGTGTAAGCCTGTAGAGATGGCTAGCAGTAGTAAGTAATTGTTGGTGCTGTTGCGTCACGGGAGCATGCAATGCAGTGCAAGTGGCTGTCTCGCTGCTCCTTTATTCCTCTCGATTGTTCTCCATTTCTTTCAAGCTTTTGCAACTGCAGGAGCATGCAGGACTACACACAAGCCTACGATTACTTGTAGGAAAACATCAAATCGGATTTAGACGCCTAGCTATTTCTTCTGTAGAGTTGAAAAGGACGCATACTTTGTACTATTGTTCGAGCCCGCCACTTCTTCTTTTGGGTCATAACTAACGATACACATATGCGTTCTGGATGAAATCTGACTCTTGAAATTGTTTGTTTTAGACCAGGACGAATAGACGATGGAGTGATTCAAGTCTTCAAAGAGGTCGTCATTGGTTCTGTTTCCTCGATCGTCACTTTCGCTTCAGTCTTGGCTAGTACTGGAATCAGGCATGTAGCTGCTGAATAGATACACCATGTGGTTTTACTTTTGCCAGTCTTTTAATTAGGTGGCAAGAAAAATAAGGGTGAATACACTACTACAGAAAACCTAATAGTAGACGGTCAATCATAGACGGTTTTGTTAAACCGTCTGTAAAGAACACTAACACAGACGGTTTTAATTTGGACACCGTCTGTGTTGGCGGCGACGGGGAAAACGAGTATCACAGACGGCTCTTACCGATGAACCGTCTGTGATACTTCGGTATCACAAACGGTCTGTATTAAAAACCGTCTGCGATAAGCTGGTTATCACAGACGATTTTTAATAAAAACCCGTCTGTGATAATTCACTGACGGTTTTTTTATTAAAAACCGTCTGTGATAATGGCAGTAGGCATTTATTGCGCTGCTCAGACCACATCTGTCTTCATTTCGATCCAGATCTAGCTGGTGCTTTACTCTTTCGCTCAGGAGGCAAGCTTGGCGATTTCAGGCCAGTTAATTTGGTGGGAGGAGGCATATATTGAGCTTTGAAGATTTATACTTTCCTGGTTGCTCTAGATATGGTTAGTAATGAATTTTATTTTTTCTTTGCATGCATTACAATTTAGATCTAAGTAATTGATGAGTATTATTAATTGAAGATGGTTTGCAAAATTGTTGGTTATATAATAGCTGTTGTGTTTATAATATGAATTGAGGTAGCAAATTAAGCCTCAATATAATACATGTGGCCGGTATATATGTAGTAATAATTAGTTAATTTAATTTTTAATACTAAGTTTAGAACCGTCCGTGATAAGCCTACTATCTCAGACGGTTCTAAACATAGAACCGTCTGTGATAGTAGGCTTATCACAGACGGTTCTAAGTGTAGAACCGTCTGTAATAATCCCCTATATATACCCTATGGCTAGGGTTTTCCGTGTATTCTGCAGTTATTCTATATCTAAATCCCGATCTGCCTCCCCCGAGCCCTCGCTGCCGCCTCCCTTGAGCCCTCCCCGGCCGCCTCACTTGAGCCCTTGCCGGCGTCGCCGTCGCCTCCCCGAGCCGTCGCCGGCCGCCTCCCCGAGCCCGTCGTCGCCGCCGCCTCCCCGAGCCCTCGCCGGCCGCCTCCCCAAGCCCGTCGTCGCCGCCGCCTCCCCTAGCCCCTGTTCTTCTGGTGATTTCGAATATCTCCGGTCTTGTGAATGAGTCTGTGATTTTTGTATGCAATCTGTGTGGGCTGTGCAAGTTTGTTAATCTTCTTTACATTACCTGGCACTGGGAAACATAGATTGCTTATGGGATATTTGGTTGCTTGATGATAACAAATATCATATACTGAGATTGGTTCAATCGGTCATTGAGCTCTAATAGCTGTCATTGTTGTCTTGTGACTCTGGAAGGCAATCTCTAGACTTTGATATATATGCTTGTGAGTGAGTCTTGTTGTCTTGTGACTCTGGAAACATAGATTGCTTATGGGATATAGCTGTCATTCAATCGGTTCATGCTGTTTCAGATATTAGCATATTCATATGTTGATCTGTTGGGAATTTTGTTAAGTTGAAACATAAATTATTGAGCAACGTTAATTTGGTTGGTCTTGCTTTTTTGAATACTGCAATCTGAATACATGCATGCTGAATATACTTTAATCTTGAGATTGTAGAGTTTGTATCTAGAGCTCAAAAGACCGAGTTTATTATTTGGCATAACCAATCAAGGAAGAGTATATGATTTAGTAGCGGGACGGCCAAGATTAATCTTGTACAACCCTACAATTTGAGAGCACAAATTAATCAATTAAAACTTGAGCTTGTTGCTAGTCTTAATTGATACATGCCTTTTACATTGTTATACATATTCATGTTTAAAATGTTATTGATTCTATTATTGATATATGCATGATCGGAATCGTTGCACGAGAACGAATTGAGATCACATTTAATTCGTGGAAGGACGTGCCTGCGACTCGAAAAAGAGAGCTGCTGACAGAAATTTTGGTATCATTCGAGATCCCAGAAGAACACCAAGACGTCGTGCAACGACAAGCCTTGTTAGGGGCGTGCAAAGCACGGAAGAACTTCAAGAGCAAGCTTGTCAAGGACTACGTGGAGAAAGACGAAACGCCCTTTCATAAATACTCATTCCTGGAATCACAATGGGAAGAGTTCAAGGCTTCGAAGACGACCGAAGATTTCAAAAGTACAAGTGCGGCGCACAAGGCCCTCCAGGCAAAAAACACACACCCCCACAGACTTGGCACAGCTGGGTATGCGGGTAAAATCCCGCAGTGGAGGAGCGAGGACGACCAGGCAGCCCTGCAGGACATCGCCCCGCCATTTGCCAATATCCCGGATGAGCGCGCTCGAAATTGGATTAGAGCAAGGTCATCCACAACGACATCGGGGGACGTCTCCTTTCGAAACCCTGTAGACCAGCAAGTGTCCCAGTGCCTGGTAAGATATCGATCGAACTACGTAGCTTGTAAGTCTGTACAATCACAGTCTCTGTTCACGTAATACCGATATATGTCACAATTTGTTGCTTTTCTGTGTATATATATAGATTCATGCTGACCGAAGCTAGATCATCGAAATCACCAATTGGTTTCCTGGACCCACGCTTGGTCGCCGTTGATACCATCAACAAGGATGCATCATTCGTCGATAACTATATTACAAAAGCACTGCTGGCTCACCGCGATAAGGATTATGTTCTTATGCCATACAATGAGCACTTCCATTGGATTTTAATTGTAATTATACCAAAATGGAACAAGGCTATATATCTTGATTCTCTAAGTAAGAACAAATCCAAGTACACAGCTATCGCCCAAATACTCGATAGGTAAGTACATTGTACATTGTAATCTTTCTTTCCTTCCGAATGACTAATCTAACTTTTTCGAATAACGAAGGTCGTTCGTCACATACGTTCAACAAACACGTGGCTCGACAACAGGGGCCAAGCCCTTGAAACATGCTCGCAATTTTCGGGTATTCGCTAGCTACACATTAATTAATCATATACAACACTTAGTAGTAATGCCTCTTGATTTAACACATTCTATTTTTTGCAGTGCCACCAGCAGCAGCCGGGCAACACGTGTGGATACTACGTGTGCCACCATATGAGACTACTCCTCGATTCCACCAAGATCACCAATACTAAGGTTTGTCAATCTTCCCACATTTATTTCATACATGTCAGGTTTTATATGTACGCGCGTTGATATTCCTATCGACAGGCTGCGCCCATCTCTACATCTGCATTGAAACAGCCGGACTTTGGAAAAATTTGAGGAGAGTTTGTTTGGTTTTTGTGGACTAAAGTCATAAGATCAGATGGAGAGTTCCACTGCACAGAATGATTTTTTATTGCTCTTATCACTCTGTAATTGTGAATTTGTTAATGGATATTTTATTTCATTTCAATTAATTCATTTGCGAAATAGATGCCTTATGTCTGTGAATGAAATGTGATATGAATTGGATGTTTTATGTTTGTCAAATGAATTGATATGTGAATTATATGCATACATATACTTGTTTATCTGCTTGTTTCAGAGGGCATGGCTAGCATTTCCTGATGCTAACCAGTAAACAGAAATAGATTTAGGGGTAGAAAAGAACATCACAGACGGTTTTTAGTTACAAGCCGTCTGTGATATGTGACGTCACATATCACAGACGGATTGTAAATAAAAACCGTCTGTGATATAATCATATATCACAGACGGTTGTCGAATCGTCTGTGATAACCTTGGATTATCACTGACCCATAAATTCAGACGGTTCAGAAAACCGTCTGTGATGACGTTTTTGAATCGTCTGTGATGTCCTTTTCTGTAGTAGTGGTATATTTTGGTTAGTTTTATCGACTCATAAAAAAAAATACTCCACACTTAGTTGGAATTTAATAGCTTAATAGAAATACCCCTATACAAACAGGCCCGTGTACCTACCCGCAAGTGAAACATGTCCATCACGATTGATGTAGAATCACCGTACATGCACTTACGAGAGTGTGAAACTTGCTTTTTAATTTGCCAGCTCTTGTTTGCATTCCAAAATCCTTTGTCGAGTAATCCATGAAAGTGAAGTCGTGAGAATATATGGAGGTCGCCTCGCGTTGTGTAATGAGTTTTTTACTTTATTGTTAAAGTTTGAGTTTGATTTATATCTATTACAATATCTGATTTTTGTTGTCAGGTGCTAAGCGATCTGACTAGGCTATGGTTGACGGTCAAAGCGGTGAGCGGTCGGACCGATCATGGGCGACGGTCCAGCCGGTGAGCGATTGTACCGGCTCGTAATTGGTAGTACTTATTTTTCAGGGGGTGCTCGTCATGTGCGTAAGAAAAATTCTGAGCGGTCTGACCGGTCTTTGTGAGGGCGGTTCGACTGTTGGCTTTGGGGCAATCAGACCGGTAAGGGTACCGAGGTCTAACCGGGTCCCCTGTTACCAGGGTTTGATCAGAGTTGACTGCTGTGGTCAAACTAGCCAATGGTTGACAGTCCGACCGGCCAGGTAGGGTTTAGGAGAGTGGTTTGGGTGTGTGTGCATGGCATGTGTGCCAGTATTTGGTTGTGGTGTGTTACATGATGCATTGCTTTGACTAACGTGAGTCAAGTGCATGAAACTTGTACTTGACATGGTTGTTTAGTCTTTGGATGTGCAAGTAGCTTAGAGAATGTTAGAGGTCTTTGGCAATGGATCAGGACTAGACGGGGGAGCTTGGGTTTGAGCGGTTGTATAAATCCGAGTAAAGTTACGTGGCTCAAATAGGAAGCATAGAGAAGATAAGAATCATGTTGAGGGAGGGTCCCCGTGTTTCCTTAAGACCACAATGATTTTAGTGTCCCAGACGAAGTCCACGGACTAACCCTAGATGGAATTCGCGTCACCCCAGACGAAGTCTGGGAAACCAAGACGGAGCTCGAAGACTGACCTTAGCCAGGATCTACAGTCCACCCCAGACAACATTTAAAGTCCACCCCAGATGGGGTCTGCGCCACCCCAGATGAGGTTTGGGGGCTGACCCAAGACAAAGTCTGGAGACCAACCTTGGGCGAAGTTTGGAGTCCGACCCTAAAGGCCAATCTTAGGCGTGGTCCGAGAGTAGCCCCGAGCAAGGTTCACGGACCTACCCCAGAGTCTCTCGAACGCAATGAGACCCACTTGGCGGGAAGGACAAAAAATACCCTTAGAAATAAGGGCCCTGATGGTAAACTTATAACTTTACTCACTTTCCTCTCCCTATCTATAAATAGGATCCCTTGTAATGGAAGAGGTGGAGGCCATTTGTAACCTTAGACACTCATATTGAATACATTTGGTCATTCGTGTTCTTGTCCTTGAGTCTCTCCTCATTCTTGACGGTCTCTACATCCGACCAGGAGTGCTTTTAAGTTTACTGTCCGGTCTCATATCATATCAACGACAAATCATGAAGGGGCAAGTTGGTTCATGTGGTGCATCAAGTGATGAGGTTGATACACATAGAGACGATTTAGGAGAGACCAAATGTGTGAAGATGTGATGGCATCTAGTCATTAGGCACTATGGGATATGTGTCAAAGCATACGGAGATACTTTGAGTTGAAGGTAAGGATTCTTGGCTTATGAATTGTGTTAGTTTATGATTTTGTGTTGTGTGGTGCTACGTGATAGTTTACTTATTGTTATTGGTTGTAGGAATTTAGAGCTAGATCATTGTGAGGCGGAAGGGATCAGTGTTAAGCTAGGGGAGCTGAGGTCTACAACTATCAAGGTATTGCCAGAAGATGACTGAGGATAGCTTATTAGTTATAACTTAGGTATACAAGGAACAGGAGTGGGAGCTACCGGCAGTAGACATGACGGGTAACAGTGAGGTGAATTGGTGCTAAGCTTAGGGAGGAGTTAAGGCCCAAAAAGGTTAGGGAAGACGGGTGCTATCATGGTGCACAGAGAGGCATGCCTCACATTAATTCACTTAGGTATGTTTGCAAGCGAGGATGATTCGGTAGGATCCAAACACATGAGAAGCTTGGCAGCAAATCATTAGGCCACATGGAGTTGAAGATGAAGCACGGAGCTGCTTCAAGGCAAAGGAGGTGAGTGGAGAGAGTTGGAGTTAGCTATCTAAGAATCCAATTGGAGGAGAGTTAGGGTTCTTAGAGAGAACCTTTGTGAGATGAGTTGAGAGTTTTTTTATCATACTTAGGCTTTGTGGTTGGCTATAGAATGATTATAAACATTCATCTCCAAGTATCAATAGATATCAAAATTTGTCCAAGTCTTTCTCTTCTTTGCTTAAGCATTGATATCTTGATTTGGCTTCATTTTTAGTGTTTTCTTCTCCCCTCATGATCTTGAGTAAGAGACACTAGAAGATTCTAGTTGATCAATCATTGCCCATCTAGATTACCTCCATAGCAAGATTCAAGATCAAGCCTGGTTGGGCAGCCTGGCTCAAATTTGGGTTTTCATAGTCAAGATAGTTTTATCTGAATTCATGTATAGATTAGTTTGCTGTGATATGTAGGTGTAGATCTGCATTATACTCTTGATTAGAAACTCCTCAAGTAAGAAATAATTTGGATTTTAGTGCTTTTGGTGTTTTTGAGACCTAAATTTGATTTGCTTCAAATTAGTAAGCATGAGCCCAAGAACCTTGTAATTCTTGATTGGTTTAGGTTCCTATTTCTTTGAATAATCTGATACAAAATTTGGGGGGTGTTGGGATGGGATTTAAATAAGTTATTGAGATTTGAGTTTTGACCCAATTAGTCTTTTCAGTCTAGGAACAAGGGTCCGATCAGACCGGCGTTGAACCTACAGTTAGACCGGCTTGTCCGAGTGGTCAGAACGCTTGGGCCCGGTCAGACCGGTCTTAAGTGTGCGGTTAGACCGGCCAGTGGCAACTTAGATCATTTGTATTTTGATTGTTCCCTTGGCTATTTGGCTTTTGTTTGAGGGTTGTTTCCATTATGCATTTGCTTTTCTTAGGTCTATTGAAGGATCTAAACCTATTATTATGAGTTAATAATATGTTTTGGTAATTAATGATAATTGAATTGTGGGACTAACATTTTCATTGAGATAAATGGATAGGATGTGTCCCACGATGATGTATGACTTGAGATAAGTTTATGTGGTTGATCATCCTCAAGCAAAGACTTTTATGTGTTGATAAGTAAAGTCAAAAACTCGAACTTAAAGTTGAAATATATGCCATCAAGCTTCAAGAAAATACGCAAGGCAAATATATGACTAGCTTGGGCTAAGGGTATGTTCCTAGTCTTGGTGTTTGTTTGGAAGACCGGATTATTAGTATAGAATACCGTACTATTAAGAGAGGTCATGACTAGTAGTTTGAACGTATCATGTGTTGATGGTTCATTTACTTGCTCTAACTCTCTCCATGGCATGATGCTAATATTTTCAAATGTGCTTTGAAAATGGTTGTAGCTCATGCATAAGTTCATTGTGGCATGTGACTTGAAGTTTGCGAATGTGTTTTGCAAATTATTGGAGTCCATGTTTTTCCCTCCTTGTGATATGATTATAAAGGTTGGCAGATGTGTTCCATGACCTACTGAAAATCTCATACCAATCTTGAGTGACCAAATATTTAATCTGCAATTTGGCTGTGAAAATTCCTCACAAGAAAATGCATTGTTGTGTGCTATCTGGAAAACTGGTCTAACCGGCATAAGTGAGGCGGTTAGACTAGCCTAAAAGTTTAACCGAGCAATGTGGTCGACATAATATAGTCGAACCAACGTGGTCGACACAATATGGTCAACATAATGTGGTCAAACAAACGTGGTCGAACCAACGCGGTCGAACCAATGTAGTCGACATAACGTGGTCGGCACAATGTGGTCGACACAACATGGTTGAACCAACGTGGTCGACACAGTGTGGTCGAAACCAATGTGATCGTCTCCGACTAGTGAAGCAGACTGACCCCGGCCCACAAGTGGCGGTCTGACGAACTCACAAGAGGCAGTCTGACTGGTCCCTGATATAACCGCTTGTGTAGCGGTATGTTTTTTAGAGAGTTGCCTTCTTGAAAATCTCAGCTGGCGGTTTGACTAATACTTTTGCGGTCTGACCAGACCTGGCGATCAGACTGGTCCCTGTGTGGGTGGTCTGACTAGTAGTGTATTCTAATAGCTAGTTTTATAGCTGTTAAGAGGACCACGGTAATACCAGCCATGTGTTGGCGGTAATTCTAGGCCTCGGACTGATTCTTGCCCTCTCTTTCTCCAACAGCTTGTTTTTGGGTGAGGGGTATAAATACCTCCTCAAAGATGTTGGGAGGTTGTGGCTGGTCCTATTTTTTCCACTTTTTAAGCTAAGAGCAAGTCATTTCCTTCATATATGCATGTGTTGCACTTAGTTTTGGAGAGACATAACCTTGTGCATGTGTTGTATTTGGTGGTAGACTTTGTGTCCATTGAGCTGAGATACTTGATTCGTTCAAGCTATCGTCTTCGATTTGTTATTCTTGGAGTTCGCCAACTCCTAGGCATCTTCAGAGGCGTGGTGGTCTGGTGATCTTCTCAAGAAGCTTGTGAGAACACCCGACGTGTTGTGAGTAGTGTGGTGCTCGCCATATTTGGAATGGTGGAAGAGTAACCTAGTGGATTGAGGTGAATTCGTGGAGCCGGTCCAATTAGTTTGGGTTTATCTCAACATAGATTAGGGAAAACCGACAAGTTTTAAAATACCATGGTAAAACATCATGTGTTGTTGTGGTTTGTTATCTTATGCTCAATTTACATTCAAACAATCTATATTCATTAAATTAAATGGGGTGTTTGTCATCATAGGATTGCTTATCTTGAGATAGAACTATATTATTGGTACGCTTAGTTAAACTTAGATAATTTAGATCTCACTTGTGCGAAACCAAATCTGCCCTACTTCGGCATTGTTTAATTTGGTTATAGCCTAGAAGAAATTTTAAAACCACTTATTCACCCCTCTAGTCGGCCTCGTCAATCTTACATCTATTTAGCTATTAAAGTGAAAAAGCTTTTGTTTTTAAAAGAGCTGATTTTATTGAAATATAAAAGAAGAAAAGATCATTCATGCTATTTTGGTCCCTCCATCGATCCTATAAGTGGTCCTATAAGTGGTACCAGCTCTTACATGGAAGGGCTTCGAGAGGTGCAATGCAAGGACAGTACAGGCCGTTGCAACCTTCAGGGTGGTAATGAAAGCCGATGACCCAGAGGTGGCACATCAGTTTTCTTTTCACTAGTTGGATGCCCGTGCGTTGCTACGGATTAAAACATAATCGTAACATTTAAAAAGTCTAATTACAAAATGATAGGGAGCAAAGGAAATACTCTAAAATTAGTCTATCAAACAAGAACACTATAGATCAGTGACGAAGCTATGAATAAAATTGAGGCTAGGCTGAATCTTTTATCGGACTAAACTAAATTGACATAAATATAGTGTTTTACTTTTCACAGAATTTCAAATTCATATAGAAACACACAATTAGAGACAAATAATGCAAAATAAAGAAATATAAAGTAGGTACCTCGAAAGTCGATAATACGAAACGCATACTCAAGAATATATAATTATTCTACCATGAGTGCAGATTAGCGATAAGTCACCTGTGTATGAAACATATGAAAATTAGTGATATAATAGAAACTTGTGAAAGACAATAAAAATTTAGATCATATAAAACATATCACAAATAAACTAATTTGAATCATAAGATAAATTTGAATCACGGGGAAAATGCATTATACGCGATTTCATGCCTTGGAAGCGGTTTATGATTTTATCATCATCAATACTTTTTATCATCATCAAAAAAAGTTTGAAGCTGATTTCTTAATAAGAACCGGTTAGCATCTGTGAAATCATCAGCATAAATCTCAGCAAGTCAAACAAGTTTATCAACATCAAAATTAGAGAAGCAGTCACTTGAATTGCTTGCGAAATAATTACACAAAGTTCGTTTCTCCATTATAGAAAAATCTACAAATAAATTAATTATTGACATTATAAAACCATAAATCTATAAATAAATTATAAAGATTAAACTATTAACTATCTAATATCTATATAAATTAAGAGGGAGAAAATTAATATACTATCTAATATCTATATACAATTAATATCTAATATCTAAAATAGTAAATTAAGAGGGAGAAAATATTACCACTTACCACTCACTGATTCCGGCGCTGTCCACTGTTCGCTCGGTCTCTCCTCTAAATCACTCTCGCAGTCTCCGCTGTCGCATGTCCGCTCTCCGCTCTCGCCTCTCGGTCTCTCCACTCTCTACGGCGCGAATGCGCAATGCTCCTACCGGCCGGCTACCGTCCTGCCTGCGATCTGGCTCTCCCGCGGTCCGGCCCCCTCGCCCCTCGGCGGCTTGGCCCTCGCCGCCCCCGCGCCCCGGTGGGCTCTCGCGGTCCTGCCCCTCGCCGGCTCGCCGCCCCCGCGCCCCGGCCGGCTCCATTATAGAAAAATCTACAAATAAATTAATTATTGTCATTATAAAACTATAAATCTATAAATAAATTATAAAGATTATTGACCAAATGGGCTTCAACCCATTTCTTTGGCTCCCTTCTCTCTCTCTCCACTCCCTACTTGGTCTCTCTCTTTCTGAACGATTCTCCTCCATGCTACCCCTCTGCCGACACCGCTATTCCCCTCTGTGCCACTCTGTGGACTCGCTCTCCTAGCCAGCTCCCTCTCTATCGCGCTCGATCGCCTCCCTCTCATGCCTAGTCACCTCTAATCCGGCCGCTGCCCTCGCCTGATTGGCCATTGTTGGCCACTTCGAGCCTACCTCAGCCGGATTTGGCCCTTAGCACCACGGATTCAACACCGGCCGCAGGGATCCATGCATCCCCTCTACTCCTTCCCTTCTTGGTTTACTTTTAATTTTTGGATTTTACTTGATTCACTCTTTGATTTGAGTTGGTTTTTACTAATGTTGAGGGTGTTGGTAGTGATGGCAGTCAGCTCATCGTGACGGGGCTCGAAGCCTTCCCATGCGCCAGCGCCAGGGAGCACGGGCAACCGTCGGGTGCACACGGAGGCTGGCAGTGATATGCCGCCACCATGGTGTTCTTGCCCACGCCTCACTTCGCCTTCCTCTACAGTCAGTGGCGAATCCAGAATGAAAAATAAGGGTGGGCTAAAAAAATTATACATTCTTATGCTAGATCGTAAGTTTTTATAGATTTATTGGTTCTACACTTCGAATAACTAAACTACTTTGTAAGAAACATAGTTTTGTATTCTTATGCAATCAAATTCATAGCTTCATACATGAATAAAAGCAAAGTAAAAAGAGAGATACAACGTAGATACCTCGCTAATAGCAAGTGAATCTCAAAAACATGTAAATATGATTCCGGTAGATAATAATCTGTACATCAAAATAAAAAAAATTAGTAACACAATAGCAAATTCGTTTCTCTATTTTTGCAAACCTATGAATTGAATTTTAATTGAGTATATACATTACGAAATGTCTATATAACTATATTCTAAAGTTAGAGGACTAATTAAGAAATGAATTGTAATTTGCAACTTGCGAACCTAATAAATCTCGGTGTGTCGGTCACTCGGTGTCTCCGGTCTCGGTTAGCCGGTCAGGGGCCAGGGGCGAATATCCAGTCGGTGAGGTTGACATGCGTCATTTTTGCATATATTTAGATGTCATTTTACCCCATTATTTTTCGCATTTTGGGACAATTTATCATCATTTACACGCTTTTATATATTTAATTGCTCGAAATGGACTATTTTACATTTTTTTGTGCTTTTCCACAGGCTGGCACGATCGAGGCGCATAAACGACAAATTTGGCATTTTGGGACTGCTCTGTACAGTTGTGTGTGTCGTCACGGATGCGTAGGATCAAACCGCGATGAAATCGGAGCTTTCGGAGGGCCAGAATAGAAGAAATCAATTGGGGGAAGGAGCTAGTTGTAAACCCTAGATTTTACGAGGACTAAATCGCAAATCGCCAAAATCCTCATCTCCTCAAAACCCCCAGCGCCGCCGGCAGAGAAAAATGAGCCCGGTCTTCTTGATTCTCTCGGCCTCCCCTTTGCTTCTCTCACCCCCCTCTTCTTCTCCACCCGCGGCGCCGGCGAGGCCGGGCCATACCTCACCGGCGGCCACGTTTCCACCGCGCCGCCATCTTCCCGCTCCTGATCTCTTCACAGCACCCGCGCGCCGCCGCACCTCCCTTCATCCCTCCGCCGCTTCTCCTCTTTGCCCCACTTCAGCGCCGCCGCTCCTCTCCTCCGGCCGCCCTTCTTCTCCGCCTTCATCTGCTACTCCACCATCTACCGGCCGTCTCCTCCTTCCCGGTTCAGATCGGCGCCCATCAGCTTGCCTTCGGCCAACCGCACCACCAAGCACCGGGGCTCGGGCTCCCCGCCGCCGCGTCCCGCCTGGCACCTCCGACCTCCCCGCTCCCGCCTCCCGGCGTCCCGGGCTCCCGCGGTCCCGGCGCGTCCCGCCTCCCCGGCTCCCCGCGAGGCAACGACAGCGCGACCCCGCCCCCGGCAGCCCGGCTCCGCGCCTCCGCCGCGGCGCCGCTCAGGCCCAGCCGGCAGCCGCCCAGCCGACCAGGCGTCCTCGCGACGGCGCGACCCAGCCTCGGCCCTTCCCCGGCGTCCCCCCTCTGGATCCGGCGACCGGCGTCCTCCCCGCCTTGGCTCGTCACTCGTCGGCACCGCGCCGCCCCTGTGCCCCCCTCCTTCTTCACCCGCGCCGCCTTCTCCATTAGCGCGTCCCATCTCGGCCGCCGTCACAGCTCCCCTTCTCCTTCTTCTCCTCTACCCGCCACCTTCTCCTCAGTCCGGCCTCCTCACCGGATCTTCTTCAACCCGGTTGGCCGCCCCTGTCTCCGCCTCAACTCCCTCCGGCATCTCGCCCCTCTGCGCCACTGCTCCCTACACCGAGCCCGCGGCGCGGCGGCGGAGGAGGGAGCGGAGGAGGTGAGGGCGGCGCGGTGGCGGAGGAGGGAGCGGAGGAGGCGCGGGCGGCGCGGTGGCGGAGGAGGGAGCGGAGGAGGCGAGGGCGGCGCGGCAACGGAGTGAGGGGAGGAGGCGAGCTCGGCGCGACGGCGGAGGGAGGGAGGGGAGGACCTCAGGGCGGAAGAAACGAGGTGTGCGGGGAGGCAGCCGCACGGGAATGGGGGGTTGGGGGGGGCCAGGGGCAGCGATAGCGAACGGGTTTTGGGTGGGATGAGCCACATGTGGGTGTGGGGTCCACATGTGTAGAATTCACCATCACCTTAAACTCCTCCTTTTAAGGAGTAGAGATGCTTAGGGTTAAGTTGTCTCTAGAATAGAAATGTACCTGGGATGCTCTTAGGGTCTTATCGGCCATGCGTAAAGCAACATGCATGTTTCTTTTGAATAAACCTGCGAAACAAGAAGCTACGGATCTGTTTTTTCAAAATCTTGTGGTCAACTCTCTCTCTCTCTCTCTCTGAAATCCATGAAATGGCTTATAAAGGTAAGACGTCACTAGACACTGATGAACCACTTTTGTCTTCCTTTATATTGTAAATAAAGAAGGAAAGATAGACCATATATACCATTGAGTGAGACACACACTGAGGTTAGATGCATGTGCCACACAATAAAAGAACAAAGAGATCCCTGAAAAAGCTTAGGCAAGCATATATGGAGTGCTTAGGATCAATTCACAAACATTGCACGTGAGTAGAGCACTCAAAAGTAAACATTATTGGGACGCGACTGAGAGAGCTGTACACGACGGGGCTCATCGTACGTACGTACGTACATACATATATATATGTATGCATGTATATGTATATGTGTGTATATATATATATGTATATGTATATATTCTACAGAAGTACTATATAATACTTGCATGATTTTTTTAAGGAATATCAGTTGGATTTCTCATTTTTGGATGTGCGCGAAAATTCGTGCGCTGCCACCTCTATCTTCTTTTCTGGCGACCCCTTCTTCCTCCTCGCCGGTGAGCCTGAGGGGAGAATCCTCCACGCCTAGGGTTCACCGTCCCCCCGGGGTATAGAGGCAGGCTGGGGGGTGATGGCCCGACGATGGAGGAGACGGGCGGGGTAGGAGGGTGTTGGGCGGTGCAAGAGGGCGGCGACAATAGAAATTACTAGCTATTAGGTTGGGTTGGAGTGGCACGGTAGGGAGGGGTAGGGCGGTGCGGTGAGGCGGCGAGGGTGTCATTGGCCGTGGGTGGTGGAGGAGGGGGGCGGGGGAAGACGCGTGGAGCTGCTCCGGCGAGAAATGAGGAGGAGGAGGCAGTGGGAGGGGTTCATCATCAACGACGAAAAGGGGGGGGGCAGAGTGGAGGGCAATGAAGAGGGGCGACGCAAAGGGAGCGGCGATGGGTGGGAGACGGCGGGGTTAGGGTGAGAGACGGTGGGATAGAGTTAGGGTTAGATGGAGTTATACAGTAAGAGGAAAAGGATGAGGGCCTTTGAATCTTAATCTAAAGGTCACAAAATTTGACTGTTTCTCTCATAAAAAACAGTCAAATGTTGTATAGATAGACCCTATATTCTATACACCCTTTGAGGAAGCAGAATATTTGTCAGCACATTAAAAAAAGAAATTGCTAAAAGTTACTCGAAATTTTATCCCTCTGATTCGCCTTGGGATTTGCACCTCAATTGGTGTCTCCAGCAACAGGCGACCAATGGTGGAACTCCGACAAGTTAGGTTTAGGGTTTAGGTTAGGGTTGGGTTTATCGGAGCCCCTCGAGTATAGAGGGAGGTCAGGGGAGTGGTGGACTAGCGGTGGCACCGCCGCCATCATGGGTTGGAGGAGGGTGGTGGGCGGTAGTGATTGGCGGGGATGACAAAGACAAGAGTGGTTAAGAGGCGTCGGGAGGTGGTGACAGATCTAGCAGCGGTAGTCGTCAGATGAGGCAGCGGTAGTCGTCAGAGACGAGGCAGCAGCGATGACAGGGGATCTGTCCAGAGAGAAGGAAGGAGGCAAAACAGGAGGGTGCTTGGGTTGGATAGAGGGAGACGAAAGGGAGGAGCGGCGGCTGCTCGCTAGCGGGTAGGGCCGGCCCTGAGAATGGCAACAGTGGGTGGTGGTGCGGCGTCGATGGTGGTGTCAGGAGGTGGCTAGGATTTGGGAAGGGGAGGGGAGGGGAAGGAGAGAATTTATGTGATTCGTGGGAGGGGTGAGATCTCTTGGATCTAGATCAAAGAGCTCAAAATTCAAGTACCACTAACAAAAAAACAGATCCCACATAGACACGTCCTAAAAACTGGCAATGCATGTTCTGGTGTCACATGAGTTATATTTAACGTAGAGCATGTTACACATGAGGATTTACTATACTACTAGATAATTTGGTTGGTTGCAAGTGCCGATTCTGAGAGATACAAGTGGAGAGGTTGGCTGAATTGATAGATAGACGAAGGGAAGGGAAGGAAGCTGGGCACCACTGGTCATGTGAAATGAAAAATCCATAAAGCATACAAACAAATCAAAACATTTCTTTATAATAAAACAAATATATATCCACCAAAAACACTAACCTGAATGTATGCATGGTTGTTGGTGAACACGGCGAGCTTGCCTTGAGCGAGCCATGCATATGGATTTGACAAATGACAAGCGTGTTGCAAGTAGGTCAATTTCTTTCATGGAAATGTAAGAGAGGCATGCAACATAATCATCGATCAGACATGGATGATACCGATGTTTTGGCAGCTAACAGCAGCCGAATTGGAAGAGTTCTGACTACTAGCTACGACATGAAAGCACAAATGTGTACTATTACATTGTTTCAGCTTTTTCAAGTGAAAGATAAAACTAAGCGAAACCAGGGGCGGGCTGAGCTTAGATCGAGTGTCGTTGATCTTCCCAGCTTCGATTCCTAGCATTTTTCCGGACCCAAAACCAGAGCCATATCCCAAAAAAGCCCTGTTACTTATGATCGAATTGAATGAGCAAGGTTTCTTGTCTCTCTTTTTTTTTAAAAAAAGAATGAGCAAGGTATTAGTATGGTCTACAAAGTCAGGCCAATGAGCTGCGTATGTGAAATTCCTGCGTTCTTAATGGCCCCTAAATGTAGTACTTCAAACCAGTTCCACTCAAGTCTAATATAGGTCAATAAAACCTCATATGAGATCAAGATACGATACTAGTATAGGTGGTGATCATTTAGGTTTTTTTTTGTGGCTTATCGCTGAAAAGCACTGTAGCTGACTAAAAAAACACTGTAGCTGATAGAGGCTTATTTAACATAATTAAATTTAAAAAAATTAAAAATATAAAAAATATGTTAGCCCATTACGTATAATACAAACAAATACGGGAAAAAAGAACCGGCAAAAAAGCTCAACAAAAAGCCAAAAAGTTCAGGAAAAGACAAAATTTATGAATAGTGAAAAATAAACCGAAAGCTAAAAACTGAAGTCAAAACGATCACAGCCCAGATCATATGGTGCTAGTTGGAAAACTACTCATCGTATGATGCTACTCAATGTGTCTTCTGGAACATGTTGACTTGCGTAAACGAAAATAGTAGTATCGCCTTAATCAAGGTTTGCGGCAGATTCAAAGTGCTTTGTGTATCAGATGGCGTAGCTCAGCTTCTTGCCCAATTCCGTCTTATCGACGTTGATCGGTATATTTCTTTTTTGCGCCGGCCATCTGTTGATTTCGTAGAAGGCATTTTGTCTCATCTCTTGGCCGTTGTACGGCCTTGTCATTCATATTATCGAGCCTCAAATCAAATAAACCTGATCAACTCGGCTTCGACTTCTAGCTTATTTTTCACTATTCATAAGTTTCGTCTTTTTCTGAACTTTTAGCTTTTTGTTGAGCTTTTTTGCCGGTTCTTTTTTTCCGTATTTGTTTGTATTATACGTAATGGGCTAACATATTTTTTTATTTTTAAATTTTTTCAAATTTAATTATGCTAAATAAGCCTCTGTCATCTACAGTACTTTTTTCAGCCAGCTACAGTATTTTCAGCCATAAGCCACGAGCTTTTCAGCCGAACCGATCACCACCTAAATAATAATCTAGATGGCGCTCTTATCTTTACAATTAATAATTAAGCCCGTCATAAAAAAACACACACCATTTTTTTTAAGATCAGACTTTGACTTGATCCATCAGTTGATAGATGCTCGTACGAAAGGTACAATCTTTGATCGAATAATTAATTAGCTTAATCGATCTGAGGACGTCGAAAAAATTATGATAAGTCTATATTTAAATTAGATATATATGTTTCTGGGACACGAGTGTCGCATGTACGGTGTGTTATGATTAGAGGAAAAGTTAGTATATGTTTATTTGGTTCTATTTTCCATTTTTGTGTGCTTGCGTAGGTATTGACTTATCCTCGCTAGATAGCTCTACGTCTCTTGAAGGGGACAGCCGACGAGATCTTGCGTTTGAAGCAATTATTAAATCAATGTTCGTACTTTGCTATGGATAAAAAGATCATATTACTTCAACATATTAAGTCGCAACATAGTCACTCCCTTGGCTTCTTCATGACACCCAATCAAGTTTCACTCAGTCTATACTGCACCTTCGTCTTTTCCATCATGTTCGACCGTCTCTATCTAATTATGGTGGTGATCGGTTCGGCTGAAAAGCTCGTGGCTTATGGCTGAAAACACTGTAGCTGGCTGAAAAAAGCACTATAGCTGACAGAGGCTTATTTAGCATAATTAAATTTAAAAAAATTTAAAAAATAAAAAAAAATGTTAGCCCATTACGTATAATACAAACAAATACAGGAAAAAAAAGAACCGGCAAAAAACTCAACAAAAAGTCAAAAGTTCAGAAAAAGACGAAACTTATGAATAGTGAAAAATAAGCCAGAAGCCGAAGCCGAGTTGATCAGGGCCACCTGATAGGACTAGCGTAGGGGTGGGCACTTTAAACCCGAGAACCGAACACCGAACCGAACCGAACCCGGATAGACCGAATTGTCGGTCTATTCGGGTTTCGGGGTTCGGGTTCGGTCAATATTTTGATTTAGTTCGGTCTTCGGGTTCGGGTTCGGTCTTTGGCCTACAAAACCCGAATAGACCAAATAACCCGAATTATTTGATATGTCTCTTGTCTCTTGAATTCATGAACTTAATATGTGATTTATGTACTTATTTGATATGTCTATCATCTATTTACTGGCTGGCTACTCATTGCTTTATGCATGAATATTATTTGTTTTGTTTAGCTCATTACAATTTACAAAGATTTTGAGGGGTGACAAGGGTCCCCATCTTATTTCGGTCAATTCGGTGGACCGAATAGACCGAACAAAAAATTCGGTCTATTTGGGTTCGGTCCTTATTTTTTTTCTGAGAAATTTGGTCCTCATTTTTTAGAACCCGAATTTTCCAAAGACCGAATAGACCGAATGCCTAGCCCTAGACTAGCGTAGTGGCTATAGCAATAAAGAGGATGTCCCAGCAATGATGAAATTTGGTAGAATTTGCCGGGTAGCTCTCGATATGCGGAAGAGCACACTGGTGCCACCAACAGTGCTTCATAAGAGGAGCCATGGCAGGGCTATAGTACTAGAGCAAGCCTCGGGCCAAAACATCAATTCTGTGTTTAAAAAATTTGTCACAACCTTGACGGAAAGAATCAACATAAAAAAGAAAGAAAGAATGATTGAGAAAAAAAATTAATTTATTTGCTTATTTTCGTGGAACACAACCAAGATATTTCTTTATGAAAAAGATAACTTTATTAAGAAATGGTTGAATGTTCGTGTTTTCTTATAGGTAAAAAAAATTATATTACTGACACGTCGAGTCGTTGCCAAGTTTAGTTTGCTTCACTCTTGGCTCCGCCGTGGCGTCTGGCCAAGCTCAGCGGTAGTCCGTGTCGCACCTCCACCACTATGCTCCATGCTGTTACATGTATTCAATATATATTCAGTATATCAACATTTTTTTCCTTTTTTCCTGTGAATTAACATGATCAAAGGACTCTTCTTGAAACTTCAGCAAACACGCTCAATGTCCTCACTTCCGCATCTTGAATCTAGATATAAGCCTCAAAGAAGCATGAAAGTGTCATCATGCTAACTAAAAATAACAGATCCTATTAATCCTGCTGATAGAAATAGCGTAAGATCAAATGCAAGTACAAAGGGCATGTAAGAATACCTATCAGAGCATAAAGCACACCTCTCCATTGAAACAGCTTGACTATCTGTCAACCATTTTCTCATTCTTTCGCTCTAATTCCCACCAAGTACAAGTGATATGAAGTAAAAGCATACGACTTTAAAATGCAACGATAGAACCTTCAGTAACTTCACTGAACTTAATAAACGAATACACAAGCAATGCCCCAATACAACTTTCTGAAACCACTCCAACTCAACCTTTAGTTGAGCTAAGCTGTATGTCACAATGTCGTTGCCAGGATCCATTGATCCAAATAGGATGAAACTTGGTACCAATCCTCTTTAGATTGCCAGAAACCTATTCCAAATATGGAACATGAAGATCAATGCCAAAGTTCTGACATTTATTCAAAACAAGAAAGGTTACACTAAAAAATTAGGTAAAAAGATAAACATCGATCTGCTCTTGCTCGTGAGTCTTTGATGATCTAGATGATTTTGGATGAGTTCTCATATGTCACAGCAAGTTAAATCATAGCACGAACTTAAGTTAAAACGCTCTCAAGATCAAAACCCCTAAATCATCCATCTCTCGACCAAACTCGGGCAATCACAAGAATTTTTCATAAAAAGTACATCGATGTATGTAATCTGATCTCCAAGAAATATCCTCACCTCTTACATGTCCTTAGCACTAAGATAGATTAAGAGGAGATTAAATCCAAATAAGAAAACCAAGCAAATCAAAAGCACAAGAAAGAATTCATAGCACAAATCACTTAGATGAAGTTTAGATATTCATTTTACTTTGAGAGAAATATTTTACAGACACTTCCTCATGGAGGATAGGGCTTTAAGCCTAGAGCACACACAAGGTTTCCAACGTAAGGAAACCCTAACCTCTCTACAACTCTCTTGGTGTAGTACTCTTCTCTTAACACGCACAAGAGCTTATATAGTAGAGACTCCTCATCTCACAGCTAACTCTAACAAACAGCACACCAGTAGTGGATATAATCACTTACAATTGGTGAAACCCAGTAATCCACTCATAAACATATTTACACACACACTTGCATGCTTTTAAAAGCGTAACTTTCATATGACTTCAATAGCTCGATAAGACACTCCATTCTTCAAGATGTGACCTAAACTACTTAGGTCACCATCGTGGTTTTGCAAACCGTCTCTCCACTCGGTTTTAGACAATTTCCTCAGTTGGCACCAACCATCCTTCAGGGTGCTTCTCCTCGAAGCAACCACCACAACAAACTCTGTGATGCCCAATGACTTATCGCCAAGATTGTACGCTTACTCCGAGGACCATCGTCAATTGAAATGCCTAAGTCCAATGACACACCACATGCATACACTTGCCTAATTACGATCCTTATTTTTCTCCCATGCTTCTCCACTCGAGATGATGCTTCACCCAGACTTAAGCGATCCTCCATGGTCTCAGGGCACCTCCCCTAGCCTCGATCTTATCCTTGTTTTTCTCTTGTACTTCTTTACTTGAGATGATGCTCCACTCGGCTTGGACTTATGTGATCCTCTATGATCTCAGGGAACCTTCCCTAGCCTCGGTCCCGTCATTGATCGTAATAATTACCAAACGTCTTGCACATAAAAAACGAAATTTTCTTGAGCACAAGTGACATGCACTTAAGTTTCATTAATATAATCGATATAAACATGCATCACTTGACACAATACGTCAAAATTTTCATATTGCATGGGCTCCCACTATGACTAACCCTTATATAGACTCACGCTATGACTAACACCTTATAAAGACTCACAAAAAGCTTGTAGAGTAACAACACAACCAAGACACACCTTAGCTCACATGAATTTCCTAGAGGCTAGTCTGACTACCAACCAACGATTAGTCGGATAGATAAAAACCGACTTAAAAACTCTCAGTAATAGGGGACTAATCTGACTATAGCACCCATGCTGGTCAGACTACCCGACGACCTTTGGTCAGGCCGCCATTACATGGTCGGTCACAGCACTCTCGAAAATTTCTCGCAACGCAACAAGCACATCTCTGAAATAAACGTAGCACCAACTAAAAATCGGCCACACCTCCTTTCCGGTTGGACCGCTTTTCACTGTCGGTCTCACTGGACTCGGTCAAACCATCGCCCACGAGCCATGACCGATCAAACCGCTGTAGCACATCAGTTAGACCGCTGCCAACCTGACACTAAAGACTAGCGAGCAAATTATACAAATTTAAATTCAAATTTCGGTAACGAAGTGTATGCAAAATTAAATACTCAACACAGAGTGTGAGGCGACCTCCCCTGCCGCATGGTTGGTCTGACAGAAACCGCGGAAAGCGCCGTGTTTGGCTGCTAAAACTCGTGTCAGCCAGCGGCTGTGCGTTGCAAGCCGCCAGGAGTAGCACTAGTCTGTACCGCGCTGGTACTGTGCGTGGTGGGCAGGTCCGTGCCCGACAGCGATTGCCAAATGCCAATTACTTCCTGCAACTAGCACATCCTCTGCCGACTGTTGCTGGCACCAAGCATTCGAGCAGACACAACACGGCCCCGACACCCGTCACCTCCCTAGCCATCGCAAGACACCGCCCGCATACGTATGTACACCCTTCTTTTTTTATCCGGCCGGCAGGGACAGAGAATCTATCCGTATTATTACGCTCCGCTCGGTTGGATGAAAAAGTTACGGCTTATAAAGCTGAAATTATACTGTAGCGGTTAAAATTTTACTGTAACTGAAAGTGACTTATTTGGCGTAATTAAAATTTAAAATTTTTAAAAATAGAAAAAAATACTAGGTCATCACGGACAACGCAAACGAATACGGGAAAAAAGAACCGGCAAAAAAGCTCAAAAAAACCAAAAAATTAGAATAAGATGAAATTTATAAATAGTAAAAAAATAAGTTAGAAACTATAAGTTAAAGCTGAAATGAGCGGGACCAATTAATGTGACGTGCACCCTACTACCCTGGTAAAACTATGTCAACGTGTCGATCGTTGGACGCGTTAATGGGAGAAAAAGAAACGGCATTAATTTCGGGGCCACAATTATTGAATGTATAAGCTGTTTTACATGAAAATTTCTCACATGGTGAATGCAGATGTCTAGCTACTAGTAGAATGTCTTTCTTTTCACTAATATGGTCGCAAGGCACTGCACCGAGCAAAACTGTATTGAGAAAGTAACACTAACACCGAGTAAGTAGTACCAATACTGTAGTGGTTAGGCAAGCTAGGGGAAAAACAAAACAACAAAAGAAGTCACTGGGTTTTTGGAAAGAAAAGAAAGGTTGATCATCATTAAGCAAGTGCAAGTGTACCCTACAATTAGAAAAGTAACTGTAGACAAGTAGCAAGAAACTATACTGGTTAGATGCAAAAGGGAAAAGTAAAAAAAAAAACGGTTGATTTTTGTCACAGAGAGACCTCAACGTGGAGTCGACCAAGAAGCCAAAATTAGCCTTGTCAAAAGGGGAGGAAAAAATAGCGCATGCAAATATGCTATTCGCTCAGTTGGGCTGAAAAGTTGTGCCTTTTGACTGAAGGTGCATTGTAACGGTGCCATCCCTAGCACAACTTTGTATACTCTTCACAATCAAGCCAAATACAGTTCTAGGAAAGTGTGCGCGTGTACATATATATTGCCACGACATTACGGTATTCCTGTTAACACACACACACACACATATATATATATATATGTATATATGTATGTAGGGCGTTGAAATAGAGCACCATAGTGTCTTGGCACCAAACCTCTTTGCCTTTCGATTGCTTTTAGATGTGTGCATGTGTAATATATTAGGCAAATCCGTTAATATTTATTAATTCGAAAAGACGTCAATTTGGAAAGGAAGTCATTGATTTAACATGCTGAATCAATCATGAATAGAAAGTCTTATATATATGTATATATGTATATATATACATATATATACACATATGTATATACATATACATGTATACACACACACACACACACACATATATATATATATATATATATATATATATATATATATATATATATATATAGAAAAATACTTTTTACTCCCGGGCGTAATTACACCCACCTCTAATATACCACCTAAACAAATTTGAAATACTCCTTTATCACTTTAGGTATACTCATATACTAATTATAAGATATTCTAATGTGAACCACATGAAAAAATTGCAAGGGAGTTCATAGTTTTTAGCGTATTTTGTAAATACCTTTATATACGTACATAAAAATGAGTATGTTGAAAAAAATGTACATACCACATCTGAAAAATTGTTCATACCACCTATATAATCTTAAATACTCATATACTACATGTACATACTCCTCGTTATGTAAGATACTCCCTACATTGTGAGATACGATATAGGGTGTAATTACACCCGGGAGTAGAAAAGAGGCTTCCTCTATATATATATATATATATATACACCCGCCTCTAATATACCACCTAAACGAATTTAAAATACTTCTTTATCACTTTAGGTATACTCATATACTAATTATAAGATACTCCAATGTGAACCACACGAAAAAATTGCAAGGAAGATCATAGTTTTTAGCATATTTTGTAAATACCTTCACATACACACATAAAAAGGAGTATGTCTAAAAAATGTACATACCACCTCTGAAAAATTGTTCATACCACCTAGATGTTCTTAAATACTCGTATACTACACGTATATACCCTCTATTACGCGAGATACTCCCTACGTTGTGAGATACAATATAGGATGTAATTATACCCAGGTGTAGAAAAGAGGCTACGAAACTGTAGTTGTTTGTTACAAAGGGGAAAATGAACTAGAGCAACAAAATTAGGTGATCGTGATCGCGATCGCTCCAGGATCTAGAATGAGATTGTCCATGATACAATTAGTTTTTGAAGAAAAAGGAAATGAGATATGTTGAGACGATCATCGTAGTATGAGAAATGAGGGTAGAAACTAACTCATGCAGCCATGCAGATATGTTAAAATCCTTTTTGTTCTGGTTACACAAAAAACAGTAGAGGATAGATGCTACAGAGAGACCGTAGAGAGGTCGCCTGTAGCCTAGAACACCCTAGGGATGACGTTAGAAGTCTTCGCTAGTGTTTTGGAAGTTGATAATTTCTTACTCTTCACCAAAAAAGAGTGCTCTACCCCTATAGCACACTTAGGCGTGCATATATAGCCATGTGGGTGTAATTACATAGATATTCCTATCTAAATCTATCTTTACAAAGGTACATAAGTCCTTTCATCTATTTATAGTTATGTAAATACGTTTATCTAAATCTATTCTTCCAGAGGTATATATGCCATTTGCTAGTCTTGTGGGCTTCTACGAAGCTGCCGGCTTGGTTTTCCTGGCACTGTGGGCTGTTTGGGCCAATGTGGGGTCTCTCCCCCCAACACTTTTCTTTATGGCAGATATGTTGAAATCTTCATAACATTAAAAAGGAAAAGGAGGGAGAAATAACTCATGCATGGAGATATACATACCGAAGTAATCATATCTTTTCAAAAGGAAAAATATATATGGTGCCAATAGCCCAATGCAGATATGATTGCATCCAGTTAGTTTTCCTAACATGAGAAAAAATACGCAAGTATAGCTCATGCAGATATGCTGAAATAATGTCCAGTTTCTCTCTCCAAGCTTGTCAGGTACTCTACACACCGACTACACTGTACAGTTCTAAGTAAGAAAATATGGATTAAAAAAGTAACGCTCATGCAGATATGCTGGGTTCGTCATAGTTTTCAAAAGTCTAATGGAGATATAGTGATATACATACACACTACTGAAGTCATCATAAAGGGGGAAAATGGGCGCAAAATAGCTCACTGTAGATATGCTAAAATCATGCTAAGTAATGCTTCAAAGGCAAAAGTTTGTGCAACCATAGCTCATGCAGATATGATGGAATCATGTCCATTGTATCTCTCTACACTTGTCAGTGCACTCTACACAACGAATACACGTATACAATTCTAGGCAGGTAAATCTGCAATAAAAAGGTGACGCCCATGCAGATATGTTGAGATCATCATAATTTAAAAATTGAGCGTAAAAATTAACACATGCAGCCATGCAGATTTGCTGAAATCGTCGTAGTCTTCAAATAGCTAATGGAGATATGTTAAGGTAAATAATTCTTAAAAAAGTTCTCCGATGGTATTCAAAATTTTCACTCAAGTAATTAGAAGAGTCACCAAATTAGTATTACACCACCTTCACTTAACAAAACAATGCTAGAGATCTGAACCAACAAAATCAACACTTTTTAGCATAGGGCTGGTCCGACCGCCATTCATGGGCCAGTCTAACCGTTGGGCCGGTCCGATCGGCACTCCGGCCTGACCATAGGTTGGGGCTGGTTTGACGGGACCCCCATTCCTGAGCTTAAAAACCTCGCAGGTCAAAGCTCAAATCACAAGAAATTGCTCAAATCTCATCAAAATATTTTTAAATTTTACATGAGACTTACTCAAGGCATTAGGACTCTAAACCAATCAAGAATCATAAGGTTCTTGGACTCGTGTTCACTAAATTTAAGATAATCAAATCTACGTCTCAAGAACACCAAAAATTCTAAAACCCAAATTACTTTTTACTTGTTGTGATCTATGACACAAGATCTTCCAGATCTACCCCCCACATATCCTAGCAATGTAATCAAGGCAAAGATTTGAGCAAAAACCATTTAGATCATGATTTCGAATTTCTTGCTCAAGAACATGAAAAACCAAACATAAAAACAAGGGAAACACCAAGAATGAATCAAATATTTGATCTATTACTAGTAGAGTGGGTGATTCTTGAGTATATTGATGATTACAAGGTGCTCCTAAAACACCACACTTATACACACAAGATTTCTCATATAAAGAGGGAGAGAGGAAACTATTTAAGACTTAGACAATCTCCATATGTCTCTCTTGCCACCTACATCCAAGTCTCTCTCATCCCTCATATAACCAGCACTACTTAGTGGGTTTCTACCCTCTAAGCAATTGGAAACTTGTCAACCCCGCTGACACCGGTTTTACTTACTTTAATTGTGCATGCTTCTCAAATCGTTAATAAAACTCAACCCGCTAACACCTTAGCGAATAATCCACTTAATTAAACTAGCTCACCTTAACCATAACCACTTCTTTTTCGCGCCTCTGCGCTGCAGTTTTAATCAAGGCGCCTACCCGGTATTTGGTAAACTATTAAAATACCCTCGACGAAACTTTCAGATACTTTCCCTTGATTCCGTCTTCACCTTCACATCAAAGCATCTTCGCATGCTTTAACACATAGCATGTTGCGCCCAATGACTTGGTCCTCAAGACTTCACACATTCAGTCTCCCCTAGATCATCTCTACTTGCCTTGGCCCCAATTCACTTGGCATACAATGCGCATCAACTCGCCTCTTCACAGGCCTTGTATTTTATATGCTTCCCGCTTGAGCCACATAGTCTCAACCGTACTTACCCGACCGTATGAACCTCAACTCACCCGCCTAGTCCCAATCCCTTGCAGTTAATTGTTAATGTTCTCCAAGCTATCTGCAAATCTAAAGACCAAGCAACCATGTTGAGCATAAGTTGCATGCTCTTGACTCACGTTAATCAAAATAATACATCATACAACACAACTAACCAACAGCACCCATGCGGTGCTTACACTCAAACCAACTCAATATATATTTTCATCAACACCCCAGACATGTCTTGAGCACCCCAGATACGTCTGTCCTCTCCAGAAACTCTCTGGATACCCCAGACATGTCTATCCTCGAGAAGCTAGTCAGACTGTTGTGCCACGGCTGGTCAGACCGCCTACATTGATCGGTCTAACCGCCATCCTAAGTCCGATCAGACCACCTGAACTCTGACAACGCAATCTGAAATCTGATTTTTAAACTTTCATAAAATTCAATTTCAGCTTAACCAAAGTGTCAACTATTCATCACAAATATATTCTAGACCTTCTACAGATCTCTCATATATTTTGATGTCACAATTCACTGCAGGTATGATAAAATCATGTTAATTAATTTTTGCAACCCCTTCTGTTTAATTTATGGCTTCTCTTGAACAAACAAACAGGACGGTTTCTCCGTCGTTTTGAAGCAACTTATCGGGATAATTTTTTTGAAGTGGCTTATCGACTTATCAACATTCGATTCATTTGCATAAACGCTCGTGCTAAAGCTAAAATCAATCGGTCGCCGAAAAGCCCACCCAAAGAATGCGCAAGCATAGCTCATGCAGATACTGAGATCATCTCCACCGTATTCCTCTACAGTTGTCAGTGAACTCCACACACCGAATACACGTGTACGGTCATCACGCATCACAACAGCGAGCGAGAGAGAGAGAGAGGAAGGAGAGGGGAAAAGACGAAAAGAGAGATAGAGAGAGAGAGAGAGAGAGAGAGAGAGAGAGAGAGAGGAAGGGGAGGGGAAAAAACGAAAAGAGACAGAAAACATATGACAGCATTAGGCACTTCTCCCCGGGCGAGGCGCAGTGAGTCCACCACCCCTCGAACGGCCTACCAAAAGCGGGGTGCAAAGCGGCCATCCAATCCATCGCCACAAAGGCACAGCGCAGGCACCACACCTCACCTGCTCGTTTAACTTAACAACCCCCACCATTTCATTGCCCTCTTGACTAATCATAACACCGCAGTTTATAATATGTGGTTGGTTGCTTCCGAGCGCTAGCGCCTCGTCGTCATCTCGCCCGCCCGCCCCCCTCGTCGCCTCCGGAGACCGAAGCCGAACCGGACTGCCGGCGCAGAGGTCGCTTTCCTGTCCCCACTCGGCTCGTCGGGTTAGTGGTGAGTGATTCTTCTTTCTTGCGTTCTGCGGTGAAGGAAGGTTGGGGGTTTTGGGGGCGTTCTACGGAGGTCCAGGCAGCTCTTGGTTTTCTTGTTTTGGGAGAGACGGATTTCTTGGGGATTTTGTGCGGAAAAGATTGTTCCTGGTTTCTTTGGTAAGTATTTATAGAGTTGTAGGCACTGTCTTTCACAGAGGATATACTTTGTAAAGTTGGGATTTTTTGGGGTAAAATAATGTGGATATACTATAAGAATATACTGCATAAAGCTTGGATTTTCAGGGATAAATTAGGCCTTTTTAAATCTCCCTTTTTTTTATGCTACTGTTCTCTGTGAGTAGAACAGAAAGAGTGGCGATTTCGTGAACAGCTGCTGGAATGAATAGTTTGCTTCCTTTTCCTGGGAGGCTTGCTCCGACCAAAGCTCTGATGAGGAGTTCTAGCTTCTTCTCGACCTCTCAAAACACCGAAATTTCTCATGATTGTTTGTGCTGCGTCCTTCTAGATGCCTTGCCACTTGGTTTCCGATTCCTTTGGCGGTAAAAAGCTTCCAGGAATCTGTGGTCAACAAGCTATTAAAAGGGCTCTGTGTTTACTGTCGCATGTTGACTCGTGCCCTGGTTTGCAAACAAGATACTCCCCACGGTTCACAAAAACAGGTCCTGTACAATTCAGAGCATATATTATTTCCTCATTTGCGTTGGTTCTGAGAGCAAACTTTTCAAGAGTCCTTATGCCCAAGTTCATAAATTTTGTGTTACCATGCGGTATGCGGTCAGGCACAGTTTTCCCATAGATTGTTGGCAAATGGCACATGGGCAGGTAAAAAAGCACACATTTATCATCCTGTGGCAATGTTTGCACAGTTAGCCTGTCGATTTGCTGCCCTTTTTAGCTATTACTAGGTCAAGTCGTGTCACAATTACTCCCTCTTTCCTCCATTGTAGATTTCTGTTTAGTCCGTCCGGGAATGCTCCCTGTGCCTGTGTCTTTCTTGTCCTTTTTTTTTTGCTCGCACACCTGCAGTATGTTTTCTGCCGGTGTTTAGGACCCTACTTAAATAATTCACCAAATCAACCATCCTTTTGTTTTTTCAATATTTCACAAAAAGAGACACTTTTATATGACTGCTATTGTCTCGAGGCTTGCATAAAACATTAGTAAGGGCACTGCTAGAGTGGTAGATTGGGCACTAACTAATAGAGTGGTAGGCTGACTGCTTTTTAACAAATATTCATACTTGGGAGGGTTTGCTCTGTTATGTGAAGCAGTAATCGTATAAAAAGCTAATGATAGCCTACCTGTATTGCTATTTTTTATTTTCAATTGGATTTTTTTCTCGTTTGTATTGACAAATTTTGTATCAAAATCAATCAAATTGCCTTCCTTTGTTGGGATTCTGATTGATTTTGTTAGTAAACGTTGCGTCGGAAAGTAAAGACTACACTTTTTTTTTCTGTCAATGTTTCCACGGATGGTTTGTAAAGTGGCCTGGTTTTTTATGTTTGTTAGCTTCAGTAGGTATACAGTATGCTAGTACTGTTTTGTTGATCTCTCCCTTTCCCCCTTCGTCATCTGGGCATGCAATTTATGCAGTTCATTGCAAGACTAGCGCGTTTTAGCCAGCTATTCTGTCGGCAATAAAGTTCTGCACCGTTCAATAATTTCTTACCATTCTGATGCCAACCAAACTGCACCGCCGGTTCTTGGTTTTCAGCTCAGTTAGCGGTTAGAAATCGCAAAATCTTTTGACGTGTCTCTCTTTTAATTTAGTTGCTAGCATTTTATTTAAATTTGCAACACAGCAATGCCTTCTCTTCCCACAAGTAACTGACAGATTTACTTGCTTTCTTTGCGGATATTTGCTGTGATTCCTCTTCCAAACCAGGTGATAAAGCCAGGATTCTACCAGTACAAATGACGGTCTGTAGCTCTGAAGAGATTATCGACGAGTTCGAGATGTTAACGCGTGATGCTGGACGCGTGCAGCAGGATACACTGAAGAAGATCCTCAAGGTGAATGCTGATGCTGAGTACCTGAAGCACTTTGGGCTAGGAGGGAGGACTGATGCCGAGAGCTTCAAATCTTGCATCCCATTGTGTGTGCACAGCGATGTTGAACCTCATATCCAGAGGATTGCTGATGGCGATAGCTCACCAGTGCTCACTGGGAAGCCTATCACCTCCCTCTCCCTCAGGTACTCATCGCTTGAAAATGAATTGTCTTAATGGTATATGAAAGTAGATGTTTATAACCTGTTTTTTTCTGTGTTTTCATCCAGTTCTGGTACAACACAGGGAAAGCCCAAGTTCCTGCCATTTAATGATGAATTGCTTGAGACCACACTTCAAATATTCCGTACTTCTTATGCATTTAGGAACCGGTGAGGAGCGTCATTTTGTTATTTTGCTCAAGTATAGCTGCTACTTCTGAATGTTCAACTAACTTTGCTGATTAAGTTCAGCATAAATTTATTTTGTGCGTACATTTCTGTGATGTGTATGCGATTAGAGTGTTGCTTGGTTTGTGGATTTCTTATACTACATCCCAGAATTTTATAACGCTGTTTTGTTTTGTTTTTACAGTGAATACCCTATTGGCAAAGGAAAAGCCTTGCAGTTTGTTTATGGCAGCAAGCAAGTTGTAACAAAAGGTGGCATCCTGGCTACAACTGCAACAACAAACTTGTACCGGAGTCAACGTTACAAGGATGGAATGAAGAATATCCAGTCTCAGTGCTGCAGTCCCGATGAAGTTGTCTTTGGCCCTGATTTCCACCAATCCTTGTATTGTCACTTGCTCTGTGGGTTGATATACTCAGACGAGGTCCATTCTGTGTTCTCAACATTTGCTCACAGCCTAGTGCATGCATTTCAAACATTCGAGGAGGTTTGGGAGGATCTATATGCTGATATAAGAGATGGTGTTCTCTCGAAGAAAGTTACAGTACCATCAATTCGCGAAGCTGTTTCAAAAATCCTGAAGCCCAACCCTGAGCTTGCTGAATCAATCTACAAGAAGTGTATGGGTTTGAGCAATTGGTATGGTGTAATCCCAGCACTCTGGCCAAATGCAAAGTATGTGTATGGCATCATGACAGGATCCATGGAGCCGTATCTGAAGAAGTTAAGGCATTATGCTGGGCATTTACCACTGATAAGTGCTGACTACGGTGCATCTGAAGGATGGGTTGGCTCTAACATTGACCCCACAGTGCCACCTGAGCAGGTGACATATGCTGTTCTCCCACAGATTGGTTATTTTGAGTTCATTCCTTTGGAGAAACCACAAGGGGAGGAGATGGAGAACAGTGCCTCTGCTCATTACATAGAATCAGAGCCAGTTGGCTTGACTGAAGTCGAGGTCGGCAAAATCTATGAAGTTGTAATAACTAACGTTGCAGGTACGTTCTTTCTCTTAGCTATTTCTTCTGAATCTTGGAGCTAGGGATAACCATCAATTTTCATCATATATGTTCTGTTTCTGCTGTTGTCATCCTGAGTCAGATGTCTTACCTTGTGACATTTATTAGAAGAATCTGGTGGTTTGTGTGATATATAATTTCCAGTGAAAATACATGTTGCTTAGTCCTGTCCCTGCAAGCTTGAGCACTTTGTGAACAGGAAACAGAAAAGCACACAGTTGCGATGTATACATTGTTATGAATAGCGCATGTATTCATATGAGGCCAATGGGCCAGAATATATACACAAAGTACAAGTAGTAAATATGCAAAGAACCCCTCATAACAATGGGGAATAACAAACTATACATATCTCTAACACCCCCCTCAAACTCATGGTGGATCAACAACACTGAGTTTGGAGAGGTAGAAGCTATGCTGTGCTCGAGTCTGGGCCTTCGTGAAGAAATCCGCTATCTGAAGCTCCGAAAGCACATACTGAAGAGTAATCATCTGATCATGCACACAAGACCTCATGAAAGAAGCATCAACACCAATATGCTTGGTGAGCTCATGCTTCACAGGATCACGAGCAATACTGATAGCACCTGTACTGTCTGACAAGAGAGGGGTCGGTGTAGTGACAGAAACACCAAAATCCTCAAGTAACCACCGTAGCCAAGTAATCTCTGCTGTCAAGAGAGCCATAGCTCGCAACTCAGCCTCTGCACTCGAACGGGACACTGCAGTCTGTTTCTTCGTCTTCCAGGCAATAAGAGAACCACCAAGAAAAACACAGTAAGCAGAGATAGACCGGCGATCAGAAGGATCGCTGGCCCAAGTAGCATCCGAATAGGCCTGAAGCTGTAAAGAGCTGGAACGTGGAAAGAAGAGACGGCGAGAGATAGTCCCGCGAAGGTATCGCAGAACTCGAAGAAGGTGGCTGTAGTGGACCTGAGTGGGAGCGGAAACAAACTGACTCAGAATATGAACTGGATAGGTGATATCCGGACGAGTAACAGCAAGGTAGACAAGACTCCCAACAAGATGACGATAGCGAGTCGGATCAGAAAGAGGCTCGCCATCAGAGAGTCGGAGGTGAACATTGAGCTCCATGGGAGTCTCAACAGTACGCTGATCAGTGAGAGAGGCGCGATCAAGAAGATCCTGAATATATTTCGCTTGGGACATAAAGAAACCATCTGGAGTGGAAGTAACCTCAATCCCAAGGAAGTAACGAAGAGGACCAAGATCCGACATAAGGAACTGCTCACTAAGACGAGCCTTGACAAAGGCAATGTACTCAGAATCATCTCCCGTAATGATCATATCATCAACATACAGGAGAAGAAGAGTCCGACCACGAGACGAAGTGTGGACAAAGAGCGCAGGATCATGATCACTAGCTGAAAAACCAGCAGCAGTGACCACAGAGGAGAAGCGCTCAAACCAAGCACGAGGGGCTTGCTTAAGGCCATAGAGAGAGCGACGAAGGCGACAGACCATGCCCTCAGGAACAGAATACCCAGGTGGCGGATGCATGTAGACCTCCTCACGCAACTCGCCATTAAGAAAGGCATTCTTAACATCAAGCTGAGAAACAGACCAGTGGCGAACAGACGCCACTGAAATAAGAGTCCGAACAGTGGTCATGTGGGCTACAGGAGCAAAAGTCTCGTCGTAGTCAACACCATGCTCCTGCTGGAAACCACGAGCAACAAGACGCGCCTTATAGCGCTCAAGAGAGCCATCAGAGCGAGTCTTAATCTTATAGACCCACTTACCAGTGATGGGATGAGAATGAGATGGATAAGGAACAAGATCCCAAGTACCAGTACGCTCAAGGGCAGCAATCTCCTCGGCCATGGCAAGCTGCCACTCAGGGTGAGTAACAGCATCCCGGTAGGAGACAGGCTCACGAGTAGCCGCGCCAGCAAAGGCAAAACGGGCAGGAGGCCGAATCAACTGGCGATCGCGGAGAGCGTAGCGAGGAGAAGATGGCCCATCAGGGGAAGATGGAGCATCAGAAGAAGAGGGAACATCAGAAGAAGATGGCTCAGCTGGAAGATCCTCAAAACGAGGTCGACGAGTGTAGAAGATAAGAGGAGGAGGTACTGTAGTAGGAGGAGCCTGGGGAGTCGTAGGTGACGACACAGGCGGCGACAACGGCGGAGAGGCCACAGGAGGAATATGTGGAGACTCAGTGGGACAGGTGGACGAGGGCAAAACAGATATAGGTGTATCTGGAAAGGTCAAGAAAGACAGAGACTCCACAGAGGAAGCCGAAGGAGAGGCAGGACGTGGGTAGAATGGACGAGACTCGTCGAAAGTCACATCCCGAGAAACCCGCATCCGACGACCAACAGGATCCCAACACCGATAGCCCTTGTGCTCGGCACTGTATCCCAGAAAGACACACTCAACAGACTGAGCGGTCAGTTTGGTGCGTTCTCGAGGGGCGAGGAGAACGTAGCAAACGCAGCCAAACAGATGAAGGGCAGAGTAGTCAGGAAGAAGACCACAGAGACGCTCAACAGGGATCGCACCCTTAAGAGCAGAAGAGGGCTGGATGTTGACGAGATAGGTGGCAGTGGAAACAGCCTCGGCCCAAAAGTGAGGTGGAATAGAGGCGGCGATCATCAGAGCACGAGCCGTCTCAAGGAGGTGCCGATGCTTGCGCTCAGCGACACCATTCTGAGCATGAGCACCAGGACAAGAGAACTGAGCGAGAGTGCCCTGCTCAGCAAGGAAGCTGCGCAGGTGACGAGAGAGGTACTCGCCAGCAGAGTCAGCACGAAGGACACGAATAGGAGTGGAGAACTGTGTGTGTATCATAGTGGCAAATTGTTTATAGATAGGCAATGCCTCACTACGAGAAGACATGAAATATATCCAAGTGTGGCGAGAGAAATCATCTATAAAGATAATATAATAACGGTGACCCCCTTTCGAAACAAAGGGAGCCGGACCCCAAACATCTGAATGAACAAGATCAAAAGGACGCTGAGACACAGACTCACTATGAGGATAAGGAAGCTGAATCTGTTTACCTAACTTACAGCCCTGACAATCTAAAGATACGTCTCCTGAGACAGACCCCAGAAGACCACGACGAACTAGGGACGACAGACGGGATCCACACAGATGGCCAAGACGGTGATGCCACTGCTGGAAAGAGCCGGTAGACGAAGTGGCAGAAGCGGAGAGACTGGCGGCGATGGTGGCAGCGGAAGGAAGGTGAAGCCAGTCAAGCTCCCAGAGACGCTGTGAGTCACGGCGCCGAGGGCCAGAACCAACCAGAGCTCCCGTGTGGCAGTCCTGAACACAACAAGAGTCAGAGTCGAGAATGACCCGATAACCAAGGTCAGTAATCTGCCCAGCAGAAAGAAGCTGCAAGGTAAGGCGAGGAACATGAGCAACAGAAGGGACATGAAAAGATGAGTTGCTAAGAGATCCTCGACCAGAGACAGAAAGAGATGTACCATCAGCAGTAAGAACACTGACAGGAGAATCAAGAGGTGTAATAGAAGACAGAGTAGAAGGATCAGGAGTCATGTGAAAAGATGCTCCAGAATCAAGAATCCACGGGGAGGTACCTGACTGTGTAGGAGGTGGTCTCTCAGTGCCCAAAGAGTCAGTAGCAGAACCTGCAGAACCTGTCGAGGGAGAACCTGAAGCAGCAAGTAGGCGTCGAAGTCTGGCTATCTCCTGCTCGGTGAGAGAAGCTGCTGAAGAGGTCGAGGTAGACGTCGTCGTAGAAGCACTAGTGCCAGTAGAAGAGCGTCGTGAAAGATGCCGCTTCTTCTTGTAGCACTGGGACTCAGTGTGGCCATCCTTGTCGCAGTAGGAACAGTGAGGACGGCCACCTCCAGACGGAGGACGGCCACCACCACCTGTGGTAGCCGCTGGAGGAGGCAGTGTAGCAGGCGGACGAGCGGCGAGTACAGAGGAGAGTGGCAGCAGACCAGCACCACTCAGACGAGTCTCCTCCGCGCGTATCTCGGTAAGAGCCTCCAGGAGAGTGACACGAGGGTGGCGTGCAAGTAGCTGGGCACGCCTTTGCTCGAACTCAGGACGAAGGCGAGTAAGGAACTCGTAAACTCGCTGAAACTCCAGGTCAGCACGTACCTCCAGGCAGCACGGACAGGTACGACAGCCAGCAGTGCGGAGAGAGTCTAACTGACGCCAAACAGCAGAGCTCTGAGCGTAAAAGGCGTCAATAGTAGCATCACCCTGCTGAAGAGAGTGCTCCTGGCGGACCACGGACAGGTACAGGGCATCACCAGAGGGCTCGTAGCGCTGACGAAGATGAGTCCACATCTGGAAAGCCGAAGGAAGTCCCACAACCTCAGAAGAAAACTGAGGCTGGATACTGGCGATGAAGACAGCAGCAGCCCGAGCGTCGTCGTCGTACCACTGAGTGTAGACGGTCAGACGATCCTTGTAGGAATCCAGAGCCTCCTGGTAGGCAGAGGCAGCTTTATCAGCAGCTTCATCATCAGCAGCAGCCTTATCAGCTGTCGGAGGCAATGCAACAGGCGGAGGCTCCGTCGGAGGAATAGGGCAAGGCGGGCAGGTGACATCGCCAAAGAGGACGCCCCAGAGACGAAGACCACGCATGTGAATGCGCATATGAGACACGAAGTCGGTGTAATTAACACCATCAAAAATCACCGGGCAGCGAGGGAGGGAAACGGTGCCCATTGGTAGGCGGCGCTGGACGGCGCGGCGACCAAGGCAACGAAGTCTAACAGGCGGCGCTGGACGGCGCGGCGGTTAGAACGACGTTTTTTTTTTTCTTTTTTTTTATTTTTATTTTTACAAAATCCGGTCAAATTGACCGGCTGACCGACCGAGTGCCTACAAAAACCGACCGAGGCAGGCTCGGCGACGGGAGGCGGCCTGCGGTGGTGACCAGGATCGGCGGCGGGAGGCGGCCGGCGGTGGTCGGCCGGACGGCGGCGGGCTCAAGTGGCCGGGCGCGCCTGGAGCGTTGGGAGGCGGCGGCGCGGCCTGGGGAAGGCGGCGACGTCCGGGAGGCGCGCGGCCTGGGGAAGACGGCGGGGCGTCCAGGAGGCGGCGGCGCGACCTGGGGAAGGCGGCGGCGTCCGGGAGGCGCGCGGCCTGAGGAAGACGGCGGGGCGTCCGGGAGGCGGCGGCGCGACCTGGGGAAGGCGGCGGCGTCCGGGAGGCGGCAGCGGAGTGGCAGATCGGGAGAAGACCCCGAGGTGACGGCGGCCTGACGGATGGCGGCGGTGCGACGGAGGACGGCGGCGTCCGGAAAGAGAGGAGGCGGCGGCGTCCGTGAGGAGGCGGCAGCGCCCGAATCCGGCGGCGGCTCGGGGAAGGCCCGGGAGGCGGCTGGATCCGGCGGGCTGGAGGCGGCGGCGGCGCCAGTGGAGGTGGAGGCAGCACGCGGGAGTCGACGACGGTGATGCAGAGTCGGCGACGGCGCGCGGAACCCTAGGTAAGCCAAAACCCTAGTTTTGGCTCTGATACCATGTTATGAATAGCGCATGTATTCATATGAGGCCAATGGGCCAGAATATATACACAAAGTACAAGTGGTAAATATGCAAAGAACCCCTCATAACAATGGGGAATAACAAACTATACATATCTCTAACATCAAGGTTATGTATTAAGCACATGGGGAAGTAATTATTGCCAACGTTTGTGGTCCACTCATTGCTGCCTACTCATTAGGATTAGCTTCAAACTGTATTAGCCAGACATTGTTAACGTTTATTTTTTTTATATCAGCCATACCAGACTCACGAATCACATTTCCATCCTTTATTATCTCATCTAGCACAGATCTGTCACAAGCAACTTCAGACAAACTTTCACAGGAAATTGTAAACCTTAGGTGCAACGATTTTAGTCCATTTTCTTTTATGACGTATAATTTACTTATTAAGTTGCTGCAGAAATAAATAATTGTCTCTGAATACTATTACAACCCGTTTTTTGGCTATGCTGCTGTAGGTCTATATCGTTACAGACTTGGAGACGTTGTGAAGATAGCTGGATTCCACAACTCAACACCTAAGCTCCAGTTCATCTGCCGCAGAAGCCTGGTGCTGAGCATCAACATCGACAAGAACACCGAGAAAGACCTCCAGTTGGCTGTTGAGGCAGCAGCAAAGCTTTTGGAAGGGGAGAAGCTGGAAGTTGTGGATTTCACAAGCTTCGTGGAAAGGTCAAGTGATCCGGGTCGCTACGTGATCTTCTGGGAGCTGAGCGCCGATGCCAGTGATGAGGTCTTAAGCAGCTGCGCAAATACCTTGGATCTAGCCTTTGTCGATGCAGGCTACATGGGTTCAAGGAAGATCAACACCATTGGCCCCCTTGAGCTCCGGATCCTAAAAAAGGGGACCTTCAAGGAGATCCTAGATCACTTCCTGAGCCTTGGTGGCGCGGTGAGCCAGTTCAAGACGCCTCGGTTCGTGAACCCATCCAACAGCAAGGTCTTGCAGATACTGACTAGGAATGTCACCCAGAGTTACTTCAGTACTGCCTATGGGCCCTGATAGATACAAAAGGTGCTGCTAGTAGATGTATGTAATTGCCTTCCTTTTCTCTCTTTCTTTTTCCTGTTCTGTTTTAGCCTCCTGAAGAAGAAAACGTTTCCTGTTCCGTTTTAGCCTCCTCAAGAAGAAAACGTTTGTTTTAGTCTCTTGGAATAATACTTTCTTTCTTATGCTGGTGGCGGCTAGAATCTATGTAAATTGCCATATGTAGTTGTGGTAAGGGGGTATCAGAAAAATTAATGCTACTGTTGCCTGTGTTCTGATGTATTCAATAGCAATTGCATACATACTCCAAAGTAAACCTAGCCATAAGGTTTTTGCCCCAGCTGGCTATAGTGTTTCTGGGCACTCATCTGAATATCTTAGTTCAGTTGTTATGTGCCTCCGACATGGAGAAGTTCACTGCATATAATCCTGCTGAATTCATGCTCTCTTGCTCTGTGGTTTACTCTTTAGTAGCACTTTGTGGCCTCTAGTTAGGAATCATTTGACGATCATTATAATCTTATTGGTTGTACCGCATAAAAAACACTGATTAGAAAATGAAAAGGGCGAAAGATCCAGGAGAGAGCTGCCTAGCGGCAAAGGCAAATCATCTTGTTTACTCAGCTAATAATTGTATCACACACGAGTCATACATATTGTCACCGAACATACCAACATAAATGGCACGGTCTTGGTTGCTCTAATAAGTTTACATACATACATACATAGAAGCGAACGAAACATAGTGTAATGTAAGCACATGAATGTCTAACGTACAGCATCTTAATTAAATAAACCGGTCATTAGCCAAGAGCTCCTTCCACAATCTTGGTGCAGAGACAGGGATCATAACGCGTAGTTGATATCGATGAAGCTGAGGATCTGGTGGACGGCGCCGGCGGTGTCATCCGCCGAGAATCTTGTCTCGCCGGCGATCTGTCAGACGCAGCAAGTCGCGTGATCAGTTTACTATGCTACGGCCGAACTCCAGATATATACATGCACCAACTCAAACGACGTGATCTACATGTAGTATCAGTATGCATGTACCTTTACGTTGAAGGAGTAGAGGACGGTCTGCTCGATGGTGGTGATGTTGGTGTGGAGGATGGACATCTGCATGTCCTCGAGCGCGGCGATGATCTTGATCAGCTGCCCGGGCCGGCGGCGGGACAGGATCTTGATTATGGCGTCCACGCCCAGCACCCGCACCTCGATGTCCGCCAGGCACGACTTGTTCTCCGCCACCTCCTCCCGGAGCCCTCCACTGCCGGCGTCGAGGTCCAGCACCTTGGCAACAGCGCCGTCGCTGCCGCCGCCGGACGCCGCTGGGAACGGGAGGCTCGGTTGGTAGAACGGCGGCGCCTGCCCCTGCTGCTGCATGGAAGGCGGCGCCCCGGCGCCATCGACGACCGGCCGTGGTGAGTCGTCGGACCCGCCGTACAGGCGCCGCCGCTTCTGCGACTCCAAGCACTGGATCAGCTGCTCTAGCTCCCGTATGAACTCTATGGCGCCTCCTATGATGGATGCTTGGTCTCCCTGCAGCGTGCGTACGTGCCAGTAAGCTACTCCAGTGTTATACATATGGGTTTTGTTAAACATTATTTGAATATTTTCTTTCTAACTATCATCTAAATTTAAGACTGTTGGATTAGAGCGACCATGAATTCTCCCCCTTAAATTCTATTACATTCCTCTTGAAAAAATCTCTCTCCTTAAAATACAAGAGGCCCCTTGACTTCTAATCCAAGAGTCATAAATTTGGATGATAATTAGAAAGAAAACATTAAGCAATGGTACGTATACTCGTGTATGGCTAGGCAATTCATGGCCTGTTTGGATGGACTAGGACTAGTTGTTAGCTAGGACTAGTTGTTAGCTGACTAGTAGTTAGCTGTCTAAAGATTAGCCCAGTCCTGTTTGGATCTAAGGACTAATAAGTGCTACTATCTCAGTGCAAAGTCTGTTATACCCCTATGCATGGTGGTCTGGGAGGGTTGGTGTGGGTATCAACGTCTTTTTTCCATCCGGCTGGTCCTTTAGCCCTCATTAGCTGGGTTTGATGGACTAGTTGGCTAACAACTAGTTGGGGCATTAGCCCTCCTGTTTGGATCCTCAAGGGCTAAAGTTTAGCAACTAGTTGTTAGCCCAAGGGATCCAAACAGGGTCTCAATTGTTCGTATCTACTCCTTAGTGAACTTACATTTTTTTTCTCATTTAGGGTACTAGAATATGATCAAACACTATGGCCTGTGTGTTTAATCACAAACCTATATTTTTGCCATACATATTTTCCTAATCGAAGTGTAGCGCGCCGTAGTTCTTTTTTTTTTTTTGTGGCGGACAAATCGTTCCTAAGAACACGTATAAATTTTGTGTAAATTCCAAGCCTAGGCGGTTATGAGATATGAGTGAATGATCTAAATCCAAATCATGCATATGTATATGAAGTGTAGCGGGTGAGATATGTAGGTACCCTTTGGACGTAGGATCCTGGCATGAGGGACCTGAGGACCCTGAGGTAATCGTTCATCTGCCGCCGCCGGTTGCGCTCCACGGCGATGTGCGTCATCCGCTGGCTCTCCACCTCCTCGCTTGACTTGATCGTCCGAGGCCGCTTCCGCCGCCCGCTCTTCCCCTGATCCCCGGCCTTCTGATCCGCACGCCCGCCACCGTCAGGCTGCTGCACCAGCGTCGTGCTCTCGGACACGCCGCCGACGTCGACCGTCTTGCTGCCCTCCTGCTCCGCGTGATGGCCGCCGCCGCGGGGAGGGGCGGCGGGGAGAGAAGGCACGGACTGGAACCTGAGGAAGTAGCTGTCGTCGTCGTCGTCCACGTCGTCGTGGTCGGCGGACGCGGCCGGCTGGTTGAGCGCGAGCTTGGGGCCGAAGTCGGCGAACTGCAGCACGTCGCAGAAGCTGAGCTTGTCCAAGGACACCTGGCTCTGCGGCCACGGAGGCGGCGGCGGCGGCGGCTGGCCCAGCATGTAGTCGACCATCTCGGCTCCCCCGCTGCAGCTGCCGACGGGCTCCTCCGGCGCCCCGTCCAACGGTGCAAAGCTATCCAGCTGGTGGTGGCTTCTCGGCTGTGATCATTGCAAACAAGAGATCTTAAGCGCATAGCTACTTAAAAGTTAAAACACTTTGCAAACTGAACATGGCGAAGCAAGAATGTCCTTTCATGTATGCATGCACCTCTTTGTCCATGATCAGATCAAATGCATAGAAGATGGCTCTAGCTTTGATGAACTCACGATGGACACATGCACGCATGCAGGATCACACACGGTACGTGTACGTGTGCATGGACCAAGTAAACAAGCTTGCTAATTATCTGAAGAACTCAACTACTGCCGATCACGCGCAATGGTTTGCAAGAACAGCAGCGAGCAAGAACGAGATCGAGGAGGAAGAAGCCATGGCCGGAGGCATACATGCATGAGATGAGACCTAGCTAGCCGCTTGCGTGTGTGCAGCTTGGGCTTTGGAGGAGCCTCGCATTAATTAAAAAGGGGGGCGTGGAGACGGCGAGGCATGAGAGGATGATGAATTCGACCGCCATGCACCTCCGAAGCTCCGGCCGGTGAGTTATTTTTTTCACATGCGCGGCGCTCCCGCCTCTGCTTTTTTTTTCCTTCTTCTTCTTCTTCTATTCGACCTTGCTCCGGCGCGTACACATGAGCTTTCTTTTTTTTAGTCTCTTTTCTTTGCTCAACATGTGATCGATGCATGGGTCAAGATTTATAGGTTGCCGCCCGTGATAATTCTCTGGATCGTTAAAGAGATCGATGATGATGATGATGCTATATGTTTCCACCGGTGAAACGTCACGTCCGTGTGCGCCGTGCCGCCGCGAGCATTGCTACTATGCGGTCCTGATGAGAAATGCGATTCCTGGCATCGCAAAAGTGAGAGGCGAAACCGTGACTAGCCGTTGAAAATGTTGACAGATTAGATCTAGAGATAAAGGTGGACACACGCTTATGCACACCATAATCACATCACACATTATACGTACATGTACACATGTGTTGTGTACACTATTGAAAACACAAACTAGGTATAGAGCGGAGATCGCTGAATAAATTTTAGATTTATCCAGTACCTCATGGAGCGTTAGCACGTATTTTTTTACCGAATGCACACACAAACACGAAGGAGAGCACACGCGATGAAACTAGGGTTCAAACACGGACGGATGAGGCTCAACGGCAGTCGTAGCCAACTGTGCAAGGCTCGGTTCTCTCCCTGTCCCTCTGTGTGTGTCGCCGAAACAGAGGGACATACATGGTGTTTTGCTAAGATTTGGGTCTTGGGCTCAGTTTCGTCGCCCGGTCGGGCCAGGTTCGCTCTTAAAGATGCGTTCTTGACGAATCGAAAAACCCAGAGGAAAATCCGCGATATCAATCACCGGATGAAACAGGAAGTAGCGCCGCCAGGTTAGGGTAAGGCCAATGCATGCTTGCAAGGGGAGGAAGAACGCGTAGCAGGTAGGTGTTGCGTCGGCGCGATCGATTACCTCCAAAGACGCGCGTGGCGTGCCTGCGCTGGAGAAACATCGACGCGGAGGGCGCCTCCGCCGCTGCCGCCGGTGGCGATGGGCGCTCCACCGTGCGTGCGCCGCGCCGCACGGTGGAAACTGCCTGTCGCGGCTTCGCTTGTCTAGCTTCTCGCCACCTCTGGGGCACAAGGGACGGCTGTGGCAATTTATCTTGGGCCGCTTGTTGGACAAGGCCTACGACGACCCATCACTAATCTCGTCTCTTCTCTCGCCATTTTTTCGTCTTCTCCATGGGCTGTGTGTGTTGGGTAGACATACATACATACATACATCACTCGTGATGGTTGCAAGGTCGCTTCTTTCTGCAGACACAGTGTTCTGAACCCCTTGAGTTCTTTCCCTCTCTTCATCATTTCTCCTCCTCCTTTCTCTGAGACTCAAACCGGCAGTCGAAGGCCTTGATTTGCTCCACAAGAAATGTTGCTCTGTAAAACAAACCTCAAATGCAAAAAAAACCTCTCAAGCTAAATACATTGTCCTCCTCCAACTACCAGGCTGCAGCAAGTTCAGAGCTAGCTATGTGCCTATATTGTCAGCCAGACATCCATGTTTGATGTTACCTTTAGCTATGGAGGGAGGAGTTGGGAATGTTCAGACATTCAGTTTGAGCTCTGAACACAAGTGCTAGTGCTACTATTAGCGCCACGCCATTCGCCAATCCAGCATCCGTGTTGGTTGACTCGATGTGATCTGTGCGTTCGGCGCGGCATGCATTACTGTTGGACAGGCAGAGCAAAGTAAAGTGCGACTTTGGAGTTGGACATGGCGAAGAATCTCGTGTGGCATCTGCCTCTTTTTGGGCTGTCTGTGGTTGATGCATGATGGGGTTAGGTACTACTTAATTACTAGCTGATCTGCTTTGGTCAGTTTCGGGCTTGTTTCCTTCTGGACTTTGCTTCCCAGAGTTAGGTGCGTTGCTTCGCTGTTTCTCGTCAGGCATGAAATGACACACACACACGCTTGCAGTACTGCATCTGCACTGCAATGGTGGATACATGCATGCTTCATATATACTCCTTTCAGTTAGTTTTGTTTTGTTCACCAAAGCTTAGGTTCTTGTCAGTTCCATTTTCCTCTTCTGCGTTCAGGCTCTTGTCAATTCCTGTTGAGGACTGTTAAAACGTCCTGTACTGAATAGCCGACGACTTCTTTTCCGGCAGACATCGATCGAATACAGATCGAATAAATCTGGCAATTCTAATAAACAAACGAAAAACGGACCACATGTTTAGGTCCATATATTCGCCCGATTTGTCGTTGACAAAATGATTGCTTGAATTATTATACTGCCGACCACTGAAACTAGCTAGTGCTAGCATTGAAGCAGGAATGCATCACTGAAAAAATGAGGTCCACGAGAGCTCACTTGTTAATGCACGCTAACCACTGTTTAGTGCCGCGCCACAAAATTCTATTGCAAAGCGCACCGTCCTTGCGAACACATGCAGCCTTTCATGTCGCCGTCATATGTGGCTCTGTTCTTTTCAGCTTTTAAAAGTTATTTTTTAATTTTTTTTATTTTTACAGTAACTAGTTTTTAAACGGAGTATTTTTTTTAAAATAGGGTCTACTAGTTAATTATAGCATATACTTTACTAACTTCATTTATATCAACAAAAACCGTATGTGAATTTCTGTTACACCAAAAGCCACAGCAAAAAAGAGCAGGCTCACAACCAATTCCCTGCTTTCTGCTTTCCCTTCCCCTTTTTATGGTGTCATTGGAACGCAGAAGTTTCTTGGTAGTAACAGAGCAAAATTCTTGGATAAAATGGGTCCCTTCCCGATTAATATCGAACAATCGAAAGCACAAAGGCTTAGGGATACATCTGATCTCGTAAGTAACATGGTAATTCCTGTGGAATCTGTAGCAAAATCTAGTGCCATTGAACCTTCCAGGCGCTAGTGCCAGCCTTGAAATTGAACTGACTTTGCTCACCTAGTTCTTGAAGCCAACTACTGATCCCTGTCATTTTGACCAAAGAAAAAAAACACTCCTAAATTGCATTGCATTGCATTGCAGTAGCGAAGCTCCTTTTGTCAATCCAGCCGCCAGATCACACCAGCTGGACGCCCTCCTCCACGTGGGTCCCACACGTCAGCCAGGTCACCCCAACCGAACTCTATCGCGTTCAAGCCCCCGGCGAAGTATAAAATTACAACGCAGTCCCTGAGAGTTCCCTATAGCACTCTTCCACTTCCACCCCCCGTCTTCCTCGCCGCGGCACACTGCCACCACTACCACCACACCGCCACGCCGCTGTTGCCAATGGCGAACCCCACGAGCCACCGCCTCCTCCCCGCCGCGAGACGCTAAGGCGAACCGGCCGCTCCTCCGCATTCCCGCGCCGCCCCCGCAGCGGGCTCTCCACGTTGAGGTAACCGCCGCCATCACCTCGTCTTCCTCTCCCGGCCTCCAAAAACCTCACATCTCACCCCGTAGCCCACTCTGATCCACCTCGATCTCTTCCATTTTCTCCTCCGGCCTCAATAAATTTCACGCAACTCATTCACGATTGTCCGCAGCCTTGTCGATTCGGCGAAGTGGGGAAATTTTCCTCCTCGTGAGGCGCCATGGGGAGCGAACCAAAGGAGATGAAGTACAGGCGAAGAGCTAGGGTTTCCGAGCCAGGCGAGTACGGGCAATGCAGTGATCGGAGTGGCTCGCTGGATTGGGGCGTGCTCAAGCAGGACCCTGTGGAGCTGCTCCGGAAGCTCGACGAGATACGGGACCAGATCACCAGGTCCTGCGAGATCGTGGGGCAGCCGCGGGTGGAGCGCCACCGCACGAGCCGCCGCGCGATCTCGCTGCGCCCCTTGCACGCCGAGCCGCCGCCGCCGCCAGGCCGTGCGCCAGGGTACTACCGCTCGCGTTACGCGGGCCGGTACGGGCATGGCTTGCGTCCGAGTTCCTATGACCAATTGCAGCGCTCTGTGTGTGACGACAGATATTCAAGGCAATGCCCGGAGGGGCAGCGGGAGAATTATGGGTATGGTCAGGGGAATTCCCATCAGAGCACGTGCCAGTGCGCGCAGTGCGTTCATGGCCAGCGGGCCGTGGTTCAGGAGGAGCACATTCCGATGGCGAGGTACTTCGCAGGGCAGCAGGGGTCCTACCTGTTAGAGAGGTCCCCATCAATCTCATCGGAGTATGACCGGAGGTCTGTGGCTTCGTCGCTGTACTCGCACCTTTCGATGTCGAAGAGGAGGGTGGAGTATTTTAGGAAGAAGGCAGAGAGTTTTTGTCGGCCGATAAAGGGTGCTGCGCCTTTCGTTGTGTGCAGCTCTTGTAACCAACTGATGCAGCTGCCTTCAGGGAAATGCACAGCACGGAAGCAGAATCAGGTTCAGTGTGGTTCCTGCTCAGAGATAATTACTTTCAAGCTTAAGGAAGTGAAAGTTCATCCTCTGATCCCATCATCGTCTTTCCATGTACCAAAAAGTGTGAGGAGTTCCAACCGTCGGGTTCCCCAAAGTTTTGAATGGCATCAACATCAGGATGATGACAATTCTAGTTCCAACAAGCTGCAAGCACATGGCATCCCACGACAGAACAGGGATTTTTCTGACAATATATCTCTGTCTTCTACTGCAAGTTCTAACAGGACAGACAAAGAATATGGGTCAAACAGGAGCATTCAGTTAAAATCAGGATCTGCGAGCAGGTCTAGATTTGCAGATAGCCCAAAGGATATATTATGTCAAGGAGATAGATACAGTCAAGTGGAAGCTTCAGCACTTAGTAGAATCAGTCCACAAGCACCACTTTTAGAGGACAAACTTGTTGATCCATTTTCCAGTCAACGAAAAGATTGTAGTGGTGTGGATCAAATCACAAGCAAGGAATATGGCATAAATAGAAAAGCATATTATGATGCTAATGTTAGAGGTGAAAGGATTGAAACGAAATATGAAGAAAAGATCAAAGAAGGCCATAAGGATAGACTTGGAGAAGAAGCCATTAATAAAACATATGAACAAAAATGCAAACAAGGTAATGCTGGCTCTCATGAAGATGGAAGCATGGGTAACAAATACAAACAGAAGGCAAACAATGATGATAGCAGCAGCCTTGAAGATGAAGGTATGAGCAAAAAGTATGAAGAAAAGAGCAAACAAGATGACAACAGCATTGAAGCACAAGGCATTAGTAAGAGATACAGAAAATGCAACAAAGAAGATAATAACAATGCCCTTGAAGTTGAAAGCACATCTAAGAGATGTGAAGAGAATACAGAAGATGATTATGGTAAATTGCTGTTCTTGAATTGTGAAAATGACAATACAGCAGCCAACAATGAGTCATCAGTCAATGAGCGAACTGAGGCTGAGCTAGATGAAATTCAGTCTTCAGCTGGTAAGAGTGGGGATTCATCATTTTTAGCTGGTTTATTGAAGAAAGGTTTCAAGGACCTTTCTTTGTTCAATCAGTCTATGGACAGTGCTAAGATTTCAATCAATGGTCATCCAATCTCTGAGCGTGCTCTTCGGAAGGCAGAGAAGAAAGCTGGTCCTGTTGGCCCTGGTTCATATTGGTAAGTCATTTTCTCACTTTGCAATTCAGAATGTGGTATAGCCCGTTTACATTGGCTTTTGTTGATGGCTTTTGTCTTTGGCTTATAAATAGTAATAGCTTTAGAGAAGTTGTACGGAGAGAAAGATGCTCGCGTACAATTTTAGCCGATATAAATGAAATCTACAATGTCTACTACAATCGACTAGTAGACTCTACCTTAAAAAAAACGCTCTGTTTGAAAGCTATGTACTATAAAAAAGCGAATTTTGGAAGCCAATACGAACATGCCTATAGATTGCTGTATTTTCTTAGCATATGTTGTATACCCTGTCGGCCCTGGTCATTGTTTACTTTAGCATCATCCGCCCAGGGCATACATCCATGAAATCTTATCTGAAGGATGCCACAATCAAGAGACACAAAAAAATTATTTGTATTTTCCTTCAGAAGAAATCTAGTTCAACAGTGGGAATCATGATGAAGTATACTGCCCCACTGTTATCATATGATCGTGCCGGTTTTCATTGCATAGCTATGTACCTGATGTTAATCTCGCTTTTCTGGGTCTACCAAAAAAAAAGTGAAGACTTCGATTTTCTCAGCCAAATTGACCACTTAAGCTTGAGATGATCACTAGAACAGTTTGTACATTCTTTGAGAGACTTGGAAAATTCTTGTTCGCCAATGCCCTGTTTTTGTTGCTGATTGCTCCCATTAAATGTTATTAGCTCAAAATTACGTATCATGCATCTTTCATGTCTGTCCTGTTAAGGAGATAGAGTTGTATTAGGATATAGAATTTGTATTCTATTCCATATATGCCTTATCTCTATATGACATATCCTCTTGTACTCTCCTATATATATATGGCCCTTTGGTCTCATATCAATATACACAATATTCATAACATGTCCTAACTCCTAAATTATTTTGTCTGTTGATTTTATAAAAATTATTGCTACTTGTCAGCAATCACGAAAGCAGTTGATTTTTGTTATGCAATTCCTAGGTATGGTTATATGTAATGACCCAGTATGTCGTTCAAATTGTTTTCTCTCATCTCCACACTTGCGCATCCAAATTTTTAGGCGTACACAGATGGCATGCTCCACAATTAATTGGTCTGCCTATAACCAGCTGCAATTTTAAAATTAATCTGATGAGTATACTTTGACAAGAAAGATACAAAGGCAGGATTGTAAAATTAGTATTGTAAAATTAATCTGTAGACTGGTATATATATCATCTAGCTATTTTTTTTAAGCAATTCTGTTGAATGTTCGGCATGGAGATAGTGGTTTGCAGTAACTTTAATTCACAGGGCATTGGGGACTTCTTTAAAGCAAGGTAACATACTGTTTTCTATATTTTTTAATTCAGGTATGACTACCGTGCTGGATTTTGGGGTGTCATGGGGCGCGAGTGTAGCGGCATTATCCCTGTAAGATGAGTGTTTTCCATGTAATGCTTCCCCTAGAACTTTATATTTGCATGGCTTGACAGAGCGTCCATTTTGCAGCCATTTATAAAAGAATTCAATTATTCAATGCCCAAGAATTGTGCTGGTGGGAATACTGGAGTTTGTGTCAACGGCAGAGAACTTCATCAGAAAGATTTTGATTTGCTTGTAAAGAGAGGTCTCCCAAGTATATCTGGAAAATCATATTCTGTTGAGATCTCAGGAAATGTGATCGATGAAGCATCTGGCAAGAAATTACGCAATCTTGGAAAGCTTGCTCCTACGTAAGTTCCTTTACAGACTATCACCTCAGGAAACAGTGAGCTATATGTAATGTTTTTCTACCCTCGTATAAAAATGAATCTTCTTCAATTCATTTTGAACCAAAACTTGTGAAACATCATTCCCAAATAGTTTCTGGTGTCCAGATATCTAATGCCACAATTTTTTGGGAGAAATGGCCCTGGCGTTAGTCAATTGCATTTAAAGAAATCTGATTTTAAGGCCAGTGAGGTTGAGAGTAGACATTCAGCATAGGAAGTTTCTGCATCATTTCTCTCATTTAGTTCATAAATTCATCTAATGGCATAATTAACCACTGGGGTTCACTATTAGAGATGAATAACCTAATAGGCCAAAATCAGGGTGATCATGTCTCATTTCTATCTACACATTAAGTCCGCATCACCTTCTCTTCTGAACTATTTTGATTTTGCTATGGTTATTTTAAATCGTTTACTTGCCTGTAGTCTCTTTTCTACACGGAAGGATAAGTTACTCAGATGAAATTGTGCAAGATCATCACTTGGTTTCTCAGATGGAATTATGCATGCTTTCAGTTACTAATTCTTATTGCTTTTAGCCATTGCTTCCTTGTCTCAACTCTGACTACCATGTATTTAAAATTTTAAAATGCTTTATCAGCAACTGTGTCTTGATCAGATTCCTTAAAATGTGGGCTTTCAGATACTAACCATTTCATTTTTCAATTGATCAGAATTGAGAAGATGAAACGTGGCTTTGGCATGCACATCCCTGAAGATATCAGTTAGCTCACTGGCTATGCTGCTGTTTCTTTCTTTGCTAATATTCTTTCCACCTATAATCTGCCTATGGGAGTTAATCTTTGGACTATGGCATGGAAGAAGCCTTTTAAATCATACTTCTTGAAGCTCGAGTGTGCAGCAACAGTATTACTCCATAAATTGAGGCAGCACTATATTTTTATACTTACTCATTCAACTTCATCCTACAGATTCCATTCCTTTATTTGAAATATTCTTTAGATATATCTCCTAATCATTGGGGCAGCTCTAAGTTCCTCTTGGTGTGTTGTTTCTTGTCTCCTCCATATGTTGTTTGATAAAATTTGCCTCAGCATAGATAGCACTGGGAGCATCTATCGTGATGGGCTTGTAATATAGTTGTAGAATCCTTCTACCTTATATTATACATATATGTAAAATTGTAAATATTTACTCTGAAACCACCTCTTGCTAGGTGGCTGATGTGAATGTGTGATGGCTTTTGGCTCACGTGGGATACCATTCATCTGAGGTATTTACATGTCTCCTTGCTACTGAAATTCAACCCTGGTTTGGACGACAAACCTACACCCATTACTCAACAAACCTACACCCATTCCAAATTAGCTAGTTGGGAGAATTTTATCACCTGGCTTATAATATATAAATTTGCAATATAAGCACGTCGCCTAGCTGCTTATCTGCTAGATCAATTCCATCTTTAGTTGACTATGGACTTAATATATCATGTATGTATCTTGTTGGGCATTTCTGCGTTGATCTGGCATTGAACTGCTGTGGACCATGGAAGCCTCCAAGACCTACGTGTACATAAGATCAAGAATATTTTTGTTTTTTAAAAAAGCATATTACTGTTTTTTTAACCCCGCCTGCGTGGTTTACTACACAGCATGTCCTAAGTCAGAAAAAAAGAAGGGTTATGTTAAGCTCAATGAGCCAATGTAAAAAATCAAGCCACATTTTCATAGAATAAAACCTAAAATTAAAATCTACTCTAACCTGTCTGGAACAAAAGATTTTGTTGTTATTATATATTACTGTTTTTTAGAACTCAGCCGAGTTGTGTTTTATTTGTTAGAATTGAAACATGGAAGTACCCTATTAGTTGGATCTCTCACTATGGTTCAGTGAATACTTCTTCCACTTGGATTTTTGTTCTGCCTACACTGCATCATAGTTGATACATTTGTCGTGCATGCATGCACGGCCCTGTGCATCAGGAAATCCCCTGGCTGGTTTGACGTCTCGCTCGCTGACCCTGAAGGTCTATACTATAGCGTCACATGTATATCTACAAGATGTGGCCGGCACGCAGTAGATTGTGTACGTAGTAATCCTAGTCATTAGTACTTGATCGAACGCTTTCGGCTTGGACATGGTCAGTTTCGACTCTCTCTCTCTCTCTCTCTCTCTCTCTCTAATGGTAAGAACTAACCGAAATCAGGTGGCCTTCCTGTCATTACAGCCTGCAACAAGAAGATGTTCGTCTCTCTGCTTTTGCCCTTTAGTCGGGCTGGCCTCAGAACAACTAGGCCAGGATTAGGACTTAGGAGGATATTCAGGCCAGATTGTATTTTTAATCCAAAATTAATGCTGCCTGGTTCTCTGATGGTGTCCCGTTGGAGTAGGATCCTGTTTGATCGGTAGATATATCGATATATAAATCCGGAAGTATGGAGGAGGAGCATATGCTCCAAGCTCAAAAAGTCAACGGCTCCTGCCTCCAGGCAGGCTTACCTTCTCTTTCTCCTGGTTGTAACCCAAAAGGAACGCAGAGCAAACACAATCTCTTCCCGTTTCTGATACCTCGCCAGTTAGCTGCTATCTGTTCATCATCGCCATGTGTCCCAGGCGGCATCGGTCGCACTCGTCTCCACACGTTATGCATGCAAGCTTGATGGCGTGACGGATTCACGACGACTTCTTGCAAGTAACGTACAGGGCGTACGTCTGGATGGGTGTTCTACCTGGTGGTGAGCGTGCGAACTGCGGTCAACGCAGGAGTTGCCGTCGGGAGCATCTTGCTTGCCGCTGACTGCCTAGATGCTTATCCAATTAATTAATTAATACTTCAGGCTGCGTTGATAGATTATAGATGGTTTATTTAGGACTTAGGAGAGAGGGTTTCAGAGGCAAGATGCGGCCGCTGCTCGGCAGGATTCGAAATATACTGATGTCTACTCTTTCAGTTTGACATTGCCTGTCGTATGCAATGCATTATGGAACATCACGATATCAGAACTTAAAAATAGTTCTAATAACACTAATATGAGTGATGGTGACATACAATCCGACTTTGATCCCAAAGTGCAAGGGTTGAGTTAGGCAGCTCTGTTCTGACATAGGAAGGCTCGATAATTTCGAGTCCTTCTGACCTGCACTCAATTGTTAAATTCGTTGTCTGAAAACGACTTGATTAGGCTTTTGACATTCTGAAACTGAATGGCACTGTCAGTAAAATACATTAGCACTATCTATTATATATCTAGTGCAGCTGACAGTTTAAACCAAAGACAACTTTCGGCGAGACATCATTCATCTCATGCATCGTGCTGATGTGATGTTTGAACTGTGTACGTGTACCTGCAGATGATGTACTCGAGCTTGGCACCGAATGGTGCCCTGAAGCTGGTACCATTTCGTCGTCGTCGTCGTCGTCGTCTCGGTGGTGCTGGCCTGCCTTTCGCAGCTGCCGTCGTTCCACCCGCTGCGGTACATCATCATCGGCTCGCTGCTCCAAAGCTTCGGCTACACCGTCCTCGTCTCCGCTGCTTGCATTCGTGCAGGTACACGTCACTGTGTCAGCTCCTAACCTCCATGGTAAAATAAGATATCAGCTTTCAAAACGGCTGGCCTTTGAAATAATCAGTGTTATGAATAGCGCTTGTATTCATATGAGGTCAATGGGCCAGTATATATACACAAAGTACAAGTGATAAATATGCAAAGAACCCCTCATAACAATGGGGAATAACAAACTATACATATATCTCTAACACCCCCCCTCAAACTCATGGTGGATCAACAACACTGAGTTTGGAGAGATAGAAGCTGTGCTGTGCTCGAGTCTGGGCCTTCGTGAAAACCCCGCTATCTGAAACTCTGAAGACACATACTGAAGAGTAATCACCTGATCATGCACACCAGTCCTCATGAAAGAAGCATCAACACCAATGTGCTTGGTGAGTTCATGCTTCACAGGATCACGAGCAATACTGATAGCACCTGTACTGTCTGACAAGAGAGGGGTCGGTGTAGTGACAGAAACACCAAAATCCTCAAGTAACCACCGTAGCCAAGTAATCTCTGCTGTCAAGAGAGCCATAGCTCGCAACTCAGCCTCTGCACTCGAACGGGACACTGCAGTCTGTTTCTTCGTCTTCCAGGCAATAAGAGAACCACCAAGAAAAACACAATAACCAGAGATAGACCGGCGATCAGAGGGATCGCTGGCCCAAGTAGCATCCGAATAGCCTGAAGCTGTAACGAGCTGGAACGTGGAAAGAAGAGACGGCGAGAGATAGTCCCACGAAGGTATCGCAGAACTCGAAGAAGGTGGCTGTAGTGAACCTGAGTGGGAGCTGAAACAAACTGACTCAGAATATGAACTGGATAAGTGATATCCGGACGAGTAACAGCAAGGTAGACAAGACTCCCAACAAGATGACGATAGCGAGTCGGATCAGAAAGAGGCTCGCCATCAGAGAGTCGGAGGTGAACATTGAGCTCCATGGGAGTCTCAACAGTACGCTGATCAGTGAGAGAGGCGCGATCAAGAAGATCCTGAATATATTTCTCTTGGGACATAAAGAAACCATCTGGAGTGGAAGTAACCTCAATCCCAAGGAAGTAACGAAGAGGACCAAGATCCGACATAAGGAACTGCTCACTAAGACGAGCCTTGACAAAGGCAATGTACTCAGAATCATCTCCCGTAATGATCATATCATCAACATACAGGAGAAGAAGAGTCCGACCACGAGACGAAGTGTGGACAAAGAGCGCAGGATCATGATCACTAGCTGAAAAACCAGTAGCAGTGACCACAGAGGAGAAGCGCTCAAACCAAGCACGAGGGGCTTGCTTAAGGCCATAGAGAGAGCGACGAAGGCGACAGACCATGCCCTCAGGAACAGAATACCCAGGTGGCGGATACATGTAGACCTCCTCACGCAACTCGCCATTAAGAAAGGCATTCTTGACATCAAGCTGAGAAACAGACCAGTGGCGAACAGACGCCACCGAAAGAAGAGTGCGAACAGTGGTCATGTGGGCCACAGGAGCAAAAGTCTCGTCGTAGTCAACACCATGCTGCTGCTGGAAACCACGAACAACAAGACGCGCCTTATAGCGCTCAAGAGAACCATCAGAGCGAGTCTTAATCTTATAGACCCACTTACACGTGATGGGATGAGAATGAGATGGAAAAGGAACAAGATCCCAAGTACCAGTACGCTCGAGGGCAGCAATCTCCTCGGCCATGGCAAGCTGCCACTCAGGGTGAGTAACAGCATCCCGGTAGGAGACAAGCTCACGAGTAGCTGCACCAGCAAAGGCAAAACGGGCAGGAGGCCGAATCGACTGGCGATCGCGGAGAGCGTAGCGAGGAGAAGATGGCCCATCAGGGGAAGATGGAGCATCAGAAGAAGATGGAACATCAGGAGAAGATGGCTCATCGGAAATATTCTCAATACGAGGTCGACGAGTGTAGACGATAGTGGGAGGAGCCTGGGGAGTCGTAGGAGACAACACAGGCGGCGACAACGGCGGAGAGGCCACAGGGGGAATATGTGGAGACTCAGTAGGGCAGGTGGACGAGGGCAAAACAGATATAGGATTATCTGGAAAGGTCAAGAAAGACAGAGACTCCACAGAGGAAGCCGAAGGAGAGGCAGGACGTGGGTAGAATGGACGAGACTCGTCGAAAGTCACATCCCGAGAAACCCGTATCCGACGACCAACAGGATCCCAGCACCGATATCCCTTGTGCTCGGCACTGTACCCCAGAAAAACACACTCAACAGACTAAGCGGTCAGTTTGGTGCGTTCTCGAGGGGCAAGGAGAACGTAGCAAACGCAGCCAAACAGATGAAGGGCAGAGTAGTCAGGAAGACAACCACAGAGACGCTCAACAGGGATCGCACCCTTAAGAGCAGAAGAAGGCTGGATGTTGACGAGATAGGTGGCAGTGGAAACAGCCTCGGCCCAAAAGTGAGGTGGAATAGAGGCGGCGATCATCAGAGCACGAGCCGTCTCAAGGAGGTGACGATGCTTGCGCTCAGCGACACCATTCTGAGCATGAGCACCAGGACAAGAAAACTGAGCGAGAGTGCCCTGCTCAGCAAGGAAGCTGCGCAGGTGACGAGAGAGGTACTCGCCAGCAGAATCAGCACGAAAGACACGAATAGGAGTGGAGAACTGTGTGTGTATCATAGTGGCAAATTGTTTATAGATAGGCAAGGCCTCACTACGAGAAGACATGAAATATATCCAAGTGTGGCGAGAGAAATTATCTATAAAAATAATATAATAACGATGACCCCCTTTCGAAACGAAGGGAGCCGGACCCCAAACATCTGAATGAACAAGATCAAAAGGACGCTGAGACACAGTCTCACTATGAGGATAAGTAAGCTGAATCTGTTTACCTAACTTACAGCCCTGACAATCTAAAGACACGTCTCCTGAGACAGACCCCAGAAGACCACGACGAACTAAGGACGACAGACGAGATCCACACAGATGGCCAAGACGGTGATGCCACTGCTGGAAAGAGCCGGTAGACGAAGTGGCAGAAGCGGAGAGACTGGCGGCGGTGGTGGCAGCGGAAGGAAGATGAAGCCAGTCAAGCTCCCAGAGACGCTGTGAGTCACGACGCCGAGGGCCAGAACCAACCAGAGCTCCCGTGTGGCAGTCCTGAACACAACAAGAGTCAGAGTCGAGAATAACCCGATAACCAAGGTCAGTAATCTGCCCAGTAGAAAGAAGCTGCAAGGTAAGGCGAGGAACATGAGCAACAGAAGGAACATGAAAAGATGAGTTGCTAAGAGATCCTCGACCAGAGACAGAAAGAGATGTACCATCAGCAGTAAGAACACTGACAGGAGAATCAAGAGGTGTAATAGAAGACAGAGTGGAAGGATCAGGAGTCATGTGAAAAGATGCTCCAGAATCAAGAATCCACGGGGAGGTACCTGACTGTGTAGGAGGTGGTCTCTCAGTGCCCGAAGAGTCAGTAGCAGAACCTGCAGAACCTGTCGAGGGAGAACCTGAAGCGGCAAGTAGGCGTCGAAGTCTGGCTATCTCCTGCTCGGTGAGAGAAGCTGCTGAAGAAGTCGAGGCAGACGTCGTCGTAGAAGCACTAGTGCCAGTAGAAGAACGGCGTGAAAGATGCCGCTTCTTCTTGTAGCACTGGGACTCAGTGTGGCCATCCTTGTCGCAGTAGGAACAGTGAGGACGGCCACCTCCAGACGGAGGACGGCCACCACCACCTGTGGTAGCCGCTGGAGGAGGCAGTGTAGCAGGCGGACGAGCGGCGAGCACAGAGGGGAGTGGCATCAGACCAGCACCACTCAAACGAGTCTCCTCTGTGCGTATCTCGGTAAGAGCCTCCAGGAGAGTGACACGAGGGTGGCGTGCAAGGAGCTGGGCACGCCTTTGCTCGAACTCAGGACGAAGGCGAGTAAGGAACTCGTAAACCCGCTGAAACTCCAGGTCAGCACGTACATCCAGGCAGCACGGACAGGTACGACAGCCAGCAGTGCGAAGTGAGTCCAACTGACGCCAGACAGCAGAACTCTGATCGTAAAAAACGTCAACAGTAGCATCGCCCTGCCGAAGAGAGTGCTCCTGGCGGACCACGGACAGGTACAGGGCATCACCAGAGGGCTCGTAGCACTGACGAAGATGAGTCCACATCTGGAAAGCCGAAGGGAGTCCCACAACCTCAGAAGAAAACTGAGGCTGGACACTGGCGATGAAGACAGCAGCAGCCCGAGTGTCGTCATCGTACCATTGAGTGTAGACGGTCAGACGATCCTTGTAGGAATCCAGAGCCTCATGGTAGGCAGAGGCAGCTTTATCATCAGCTTCATCATCAGCAGCAGCCTTATCGGCTGTCGGAGGCAATGCAACAGGCGTAGGCTCCGTCGGAGGAATAGGGCAAGGCGGGCAGGTGACATCGCCAGAAAGGACGCCCCAGAGACGAAGACCACGCATGTGAATGCGCATGTGAGACACGAAGTCGGTGTAATTAACACCATCAAAGATCACCGGGCAGCGAGGGAGGGAAACAGTGCCCATTGGTAGGCGGCGCTGGACGGCGCGGCGACCAAGACAACGAAGTCTAACAGGCGGCGCTGGACGGCGCGGCGGTTAGAACGACGTTTTTTCTTTCTTTTCTTTTCTTTTCTTTTTTCTTTTTTTCGAAACCCTAAAACTTAACGGGCCTTCGGCACGTTAGAAAACACACGCCCACACGCAGGAGGCGGCGGCGGTGGCTCTGGCGGCGCGGGGGAGCGGCCGGCGCGGAGGGCCGGCGGCGTCAGGTGGAGGCCGAGCGGCGGCTCGGCGCGGGAGGCGGCGGCCCGGCGGGGGAGGCGGCGGCAGCGGCCCGGAGCGGAGGAGCGGCCGGCGGCGTCGGGCGGAGGAGCAGCAGCGCGACGGCGACGCTGCGGAGGAGGCCGACAGGCGGCGGTGGAGGAGGCCGTGAAGGCCGAGCGGGCGGTGATGGCAGCGGAGGAGGCCGGGAGTCGGCGACGGCGGCGGAGGCGGCACACGGGCGCGCGCGGAACCCTAGGTAAGCCAAAACCCTAGTTTTGGCTCTGATACCATGTTATGAATAGCGCTTGTATTCATATGAGGCCAATGGGCCAGTATATATACACAAAGTACAAGTGGTAAATATGCAAAGAACCCCTCATAACAATGGGGAATAACAAACTATACATATATCTCTAACAATCAGGACATGATCGAGGAATTAGATCCCTGAAACCTTGGGGCAGGAATTTGGGCAGGTATAATGTGGTATCGATGGTAAAATAAGAGTTCTTTACGATACCTTAAAATAAATATAAATCATCTAATCTTTGCGATCTAGTGGTTCGTATTAGTTAGGATTTAGTTATATCACCATCCATACTATTAGCAGTAGAATCTCTAAAAGGATAAAATTGTAACGAAACAAGTAGCATAAGATTAATTTTCACGACTTCATGTCTGATCTTACTGGAGATCATGCGGGACCCAATGACACACACATGCGGACGAAACCAAACGGTGGTGCCAGGATTAATGAAACACTCCAGAGTGGGTGCTACTGGTCACCAACCGCCATGTGCCTCGTGGTCACAACGCTGGCACCAACCCTGGTCACCGGTGCCGAGGACGACAATAAGCCGCTAGTTCCAGGATTTTTTTGTATTTGTCGACGTACCACGGCTGGATATTCTCCACCATCAGCTGCACCTCAATGTCGAACCGCCCTCGAGCACAAAGATGATCTCGGACACAAAGTCCAAATTACCCTCTAAAAATCCATGTTAAAAAAATAAAAATACATAATACCCTCACAAATTAACGATTAAATTTTATTTCTATAACCATATTTCTACTGTCAGTATAATTTATTATAAAAAATCTCTAAAATAATCATGACCGGTACGCGCCCGCGCGCGGTGCTCTCCCTCTGCGGAGGGCCCTGGCACCGGCCACCAGCTGCTCGGCGCTCACGTCGCTGGAGAAGCAGAGCATGGCCAAGCACAACAGTGGCGCCTGAGAAGGAGAAGACGGACTACAACGAGGTGGCGGCCGCGCTTGAGAGCATCTACAAGCTGAGCCCCGCCGTCGTCGAAGAGAAGAAGGATGACGAGGACGAGAAGACCAAGAAGGCGGAGGGGAAGAAGGGTGGAGTGGTGAGTACTCATCTCAACCCACAAAACTATTGCATCAGTACTTAAATACTGCTATGTTCTGTAATGTCAATGACCTTGTGTGTGTGAACCTTAGGGAAGGAACACGACGGTGGTCGTGAGCGGCCGGAGGAATGTTGGCACTAATTCATCTTCTAATAGAGCTGCCGACTTACGAAGCTTTTAGCACAGACGTGAGAAATTACAGAGTGATGAGTACATTTTCGTTTGACGAGAAGAATAGAACCAGATGTGCAACTGAAATAGTTAGAGATAAAATTTTAGTTAGAAAATATTTTTATAAATGTTTTGTTTAGAGAATTATTGCTGAAGTGAGAGATTTCTCAAGAAAATGAATCAAGGAGGAGTTTGTTGGCACTAATTCATTTTCTAACCATGAATAGCTGCCGACTTACTCCTGAAGCTTCTAGCTCAGAGCAAATTTGATATGCATGCATGGAGCAACTAAGGTGGCGGAGAGGAGATGCTGCCCTGTTTTTCTACTAGCCGTCGAGGTTTTCTAGTTGAAACCAGATGGTGAGCTGGAACAAGCCTGGAGTTAATAACTTAAAGCCAAGATCAAATTGACTACATGGATGAACATTAACTAGAGTATACTACAGTTAGTAATTTGTTAAAGCTGAGTTGTATGTGCATTAAAAGAGTATTTTCTTTTGTAAGTCGGTTCGGTAAGAAGTCCGGTTCTTGATGTCTCTAAAAACATGTACGTTGCATTGTAATGTAACCTTGAGAAGATGAATAAATCGTAGCATGAAGTGTTAAAGAGCTATATTTTAAGTGTTGAGCTATATTATCCCTCTGTTCCTGTTACATTTACTCTGTCCCATTGTTTCAAGTGTGAGTACAGTCCCAAGGAGGCGGGGTCGAAGGACGGACCTGGGGAAGAGGCCAAGAGGGTGCAGATGAGGAGGAGGGGCGGTGAGGCCGCCGGAAAGAAGCGGGGAGGAGGAGCGGGAGTTCGAGCAGATGCTGCTGAAGAGAACTTGCAGAACGAACTGCAGAGAGCCGACTGACGCAGAGCTCGCGGAGGCCATGAACACGACCGTGCCTCAGCCGAGGCGCCACCCCGATGTCGGCCGAGCAGCCAGGAACAAGCTCATCAAGGTAGCTAATAGCATGGTCTGCTCTGGTATATTCCGTCGTCAAATGTGTGAAGTCTGAAACCCACGTAGTACACTGCGTTAACATCTGAAGCTGAAACTTCAGATACACTCCTATACATGTCAGACACTACTAGGAAGATGCTACTGATTTGTAGTTCTGTACACTGTGCTGATCTCTGAAGCTGAAACCTGAGATGCACTCCTATGTACTGTCACTAGATACTAGTAGTAAATACTAGTTGTGCAGCTAGCATATATGCTGACAGGTTGCTGATGGCATTGCTTGATCGCAGCACAACCTCCGGCTGGTGTTGTACGCCATCAACAGGTACTATCCGGCCATGGCCAACGACGAAAGGTTCGACGATCTCTGCCAGGCCGGTGCCGACGGCCTCATCACGGCCATCGACCGGTTCGAACCGAAGCGCGGCTTCTGCATATCGACTTACGCCCTCTTCTGGATCAGGCACTCCATTGTTCGTGCGATGACGCTCTCCCAACTTCATACGGTTCCCGTTCGCCATGGAATCGGTAATGCCAAATTTAATTGCTCCCCTTAATAAATTTTGTGCAAGCAGTACTGTTCTCTTGGTCAGTGTGGAAATTCTGAAGCAAAATTACAATTGGTTAATAAATGCAGGAGAGGCAAGAGATCCGCAAGGCCAGGGAGGAGCGTGCGTTCGAGCTCGGGAGGGCGCCAACGGACGACGAGATCATCAAGCGGGTGGCTCCATGAGTTTTTGTTCGAGCGATCGAGGTTGTATTTCAGACCTTAGATGTAATTCTTAACATTCAGAAGAAATGGTACAGAAAATGATCCCTGGTTAGCATAGCAACTCAGCATTCACCTGCAGTTCTGCTTTCAGAAATTTCTTTTTCTATGAACCGAAACTGAAGTACTTCCTTCGTTCTTTTTATTAAATGTTTTTAATTTTTTTATGTTTCTAAAATAGAACTTTAATCGCTATTTTTATAATTTTATACTAAAATATACTAAAAAATTATAATATTATAAAAGTATTTTTAATAATAAATCTAATGATATACTTTTTATATAGCCCACCTAGATATTTTTAAATTTATTAATAATCAAATTTTAAAAATTTTAATAGTATGGATTCTAAAAAATTAAGAAAAAAAGAATGGAACATGTAAGTTTCTGAACCCTGACGTGTGACACCTAGTCATCTATCATGAACTTGTCGGTCAGAAGTTTCGCACAAATCACGAGGACCCAGAGCAGGTGACACATGAACACACAAGCATGCCACATGTAACATCAGGGCGTCTCCAACAGCTGGTTATTTAGTTAGCTAGATCTGATGTGGCAAGGAAAAAGTAGGAGAGAGAGTAGTCACTAGCGACGAGCAAATAGCTGATCTATTTCACGTAGTCCAAGAACATGAGAGAGGAGTATGTGGGTCTAACAGTATAAAATAATCTTTACTTTTGTCTTTTACCTCCACGTCAGCTGACTATATAGCTAGTACTAGCTATTACCATTGCGGACGCCCTCACAAAGAAGAATGGCATCCGTCTCCTGCAATATGTCCATCCGGAAGCAGAGATGAACAATCTCCCAACTATTTCGTCTCGACGCAGGGTTCAAGGCGCCATGCATGGCGCCACGTACGTACGAACTCCTGCCTCCGTCTCCACACCAAACTCTCCACTTCTCGTCAAGTCGCACCGCATTAACTCTCGCAACAGCTTCTCGACTACTTAGCGCTCGCCGTGACGCGAGAAGCTCGCTTTCGCATTCCGGCCATGGTGAAGCTAGCCACCGCGAGGGAGGCGCGCCTGTACGGGCCGGCGCTGGCCGTGCGCCGGTGGGAGTACATCAACGCGGGGATGTACGTGTTCGCCGCGCTGCTCCTGGCCGCGGGCCTCGCGGCGCAGTCCGCGGGCGGCGGGGCCAGGGCGGGGCTCGCCGTGGCCGCCGTGGCGCTGGCGATCATCGCGGCTGTGAACGCACACGACCTCGCGGCGCACCTCGCCGGCGTCGACTGCCGCGTGGGGCTGGTCCGGTACGACGTCCAGCTCGGCCTCGTCGAGCTACTGGTGCCGACGCTGCACGCGGCCGGCTGCGTCGTTGGCGTCGTTGGCATGGCCTTGCTGCTCTGTCAGGTACGTGACAAATTTTTGATCAGTCGCTGAGATCATTGGCAAACATGGTGATGGCTGATTGGTATGTTACCGATGGAACAGGGCGAGGGGGCAGGGTACAGGTACGGGAGGGAGAAGCACGCGGCGAACACGCTGCTCGCCGGTGCGCTCCTGTGGCTGCTGGGCTCGGTGCTCAACTCGTGCCAGGTGTACGAGCGCGCCGACGGCCGCGCGCAGCTGCTGCAGTCGAGCGTCCAGGTCCCCCTGCTCCTTGGGAGCCTGCTCTTCCTGGTAGCCGCCATCCTTAACCGCCGCCGCGTCCTCAACCCGCGCCGCGAACCAGTCCTAGTGGTAAGCAGCTCGATCGATCGACGATTTCGCATTCGTAAACTCGCCATGCCCAGCCTAATCGGGCATGACCGTGCGTGCGTGTTGGGTGTTTGGTGCAGGCGACGATCTGGGTGTGGATGTGCATGTTCGGTAGCCTGCTGTGGCTGGTGGGGGCGCTGTTGAACGTGCTCAAGGTGTGTATGATGCATCAGAGCGACGCGCTGCGCATGGAGAAGCTGCGCGGCGGCGCGCAGGAGCGGCTCAGCCGGGACCGCGAGGGCCGCGTGCCGCTCAACTGGGAGGAGGCCGCCAGGAGGAGGGCGCTGCCCGCCGAGCTGCGCTGATGATGGTGGCTGATCCGCCATTCGCATGCACAAAGAAATCAGCGCGCGCGCGCGTTACAGCGTAGCAGTACATGCATCGGAGCGCGTAATAACCTTCTTCGGTTCTTGAGGAAATAAATTGTTTGGATCCTAATTTACGGTGACAACAAATCTTCGCTTCTTCATCCTTCTTCCATGTATCTTTACTCCTTTAAGCATTGTTTTGGGATCGAGACGGGCCGTCCGTACAGGTGGCGGCGCTCCGGCGGCGGTGCGACGAGCGGAAGGAGCCGCCAGACTTGGCCTTGCTGGCATCCACAGCGAACTGTCCCGTTGGGTTCCCTTACGCCGATCGAGTAAATTTAGGAAATTGATAACACATATACGTACTAAGCGGCAAATCCGACGCTCTACTCGGTCACTCTACTGCCAATGCTTCTTCCACACTTCTTCTCTTCCATGTTCTATTTCTTTCAGATTTCCAACTCTGGCCATGAACGCTACTGGCGACGAGAGCAGATCTCTCTCCCTTTACCCTCCACCCCGCTATCCCTTTATCTGGGCCGTTAGCAGTGGAGAAGCCGGAACGACAAAGCGATGAGTATAGGAGCCAAGAGTATGGCGGTAAGGCACTAAATCGGCATCACCTCTATTGTTCGTTGCAATAGTTATTGTTGATGTTGCATCACAATTTTAGATGTTGCATATTAGTATTTGGTTGTTTCCATATACTACCATTTCGTTCCTCCTGCTCCAACTAGCCAGTGACAACCGGAGATCGTCACCAGAGATAAGCTCCTCTTCCTCCCCGTGTCTCCTCCAGGCGTCATAAGCCTCAGCCACCACCGATATTCCGAGCTCCAACGCCAAGCCCTGGTCTGAGTTTGCCGCCGCTCATGCTTGAGGGACACCGTCCGTCGTGGCCTCCTCCTCTAGAAGGTTGGAGCTCCAGCAAGAATCGGTGCAATAGACATACTTAATTTGGGCGGTGAGGCTGGCAGAATAGAACGCCAGGGTCAGATATCGAAGTGGTCGAAAGTGACCAAAAGGGAAGGACCCCTTTGCTATGTATACGCACTTAGCCGAACTCAAGTGTCGTAAGAGCAAATCATCCTTACTTTTAACAGAGCAGAACGTTGGGGTCAGTATCAATGTGGTCGAAAGTGACCACTGGGAAAGACTCCTAGGAAGCCGAAAACCAGCGGCACTCGGGAGCAATTGGTAGTTGAAAGCCAGATGCCACCGACCATCAGAAACAACCGGTAGTCGAAAACCATCGGGCATCGCAACAGCCGGTAGTCGGAATCCATTGGATATTGGAAATAGCCAGTAGTTGAAAGACATCGGGTATCATAGCAACCGAAAGTCGGAAACCATTGGATATTGGAAATAGCCGGTAGTTGAAGCCATTGTGACATCGCAGCAACCAGTAGTCAAAAGCCATCGGATATTGAAAATAGCCAGTAGTCAGAAGCCATCGTGGTGGGAGTTGTCCATGGTTGAAAAACTATCATGGTCAAAACCCATCGGAAGATGTCCGTGATCGATATTCATCATGGTCAAAATCCAACGGAAAATGTCCGTGGTTGAAGTTCATCCTAGTCGAAGTCCATTGGAAAATGTCCGTGGTCGAAAGTTATCATGATCGAAACCTATCGGACGTTGTCCATGGTTGAAATCCATCATGATCAAAACCCATCGGACGTCATCCATGATCGAAAGCTATCTTGGTCAAAACCCATCGGAAGTACAACAAATAGTCAAAGATGACCACGTACAGCGAGTGATCGAAGGCGTTCGAGCTCGAGAAACAGTTGGAGACATCCTAGTGCCAAAGGGGGTCGGAGACGCTCTAGCACAACGAGCGGTCGTGGATGACCAAGTATCGAAGTCGTTCGGGCATGTCCGAGTCTGAGTGCCAAAAGGGGTCAGGGATGTTCGTGCTAAATAAATCATAAATTCATGTTTATCTTCTGGATTTGAGGCTACGAGAACCACTGGGGGTCTTTCTTCTCACCAAGGTGAGTACTAGTATTTGAAATACTAATGCTTGACAATTTTCACTTTATTTTGATAGCCTATTTTATGGAGAAAGAAGAGATAGAGAATGAATTGATGATAAAGAGATGAGTCATACAGTTGCATTTGTTACCATTAATGCTTGCTAAGTATGTTGTACTCACACTTGCTATCAAATTCCTTTGTTAGATCCCGGTCTAGCCGGGGAATAACTCAAGAGGGACGTGGGGTATACAGGCTCAGAGGATATCGTGTGTGACGAGGATGGTCGTGCTAAGGACCAGGGTGAGGTGTGTCCTATTCGGCAGTTGGGATGAGTAGACGACCTGTAGTGCCTCTTTTTCGTAAGATAGGGTATATAAATAATTTGTATTTCTTTTGTACCTAATGTTTGTGCTAAAGACCTTAGCCCTACATGGCTAATTATTGTAATGATGCAAAGTATAATTATTGTTGTACTGCATAACTCTGGTATGACTTATTATTCTTTAAAACGGTGAGCTTAGGGAATGATAATCTGTTGTCCAGTGTCATGTTCTGAGGATAATAACACAGGGCGTCACAGTACTGAATTATCAGATAGTTACAACTCATCCACGATCCTACAGTTTCAGTTAAACTCCAGTTAATTAACACAATAGTTGACCATCTCTGCCAAAAAGAATGGAGTTTTGACATGTTTATTGCCATTTCTCACAGGAGGAATTCTATGCCTAAACCGAACCGGGGGAGTAACAACATTCACCTGGGGTATCAGAGCTAATTTGTACAAACGCTGGTCCCAGATGTGCTAGTCAGCTCTGTACATGGCGATGGTTGCACATCAAACGCGCCACCACTGACAGCTCGACATTTCCATGGCCCAACAGAAGCACCGCCATAGAGCTTGACGTTCGACAGGCAGATGCGACTGAAAACCGAGTTTTTGATGCCCCTGATCAGCCCAGCTTGCCGGATGTTCTGACCCCATACGTTCTTTATCGTCATGCCGTCGACAACCGGAAGCACATTCGGGTTGTACGACGTATCAGGGTGGCCACCAACATCACCGGCAATCCTCAGACCGTATCGAGCTCCGTTCAAGGTCACTTCAGAGACGGTGATGTTCCGGATGAATCCTCCCCTTCCTGAGTTGGTCTTGATATGGATTCCTACACCCGTGCTGAAGAAATTCAGGTGCTCGACAAGGACGTTCTCCACGCCACCGGAGGTCTCACTTCCAACTGCAAAGCCGGCAAATGGGCCGGATCCTGTTATCCGTCGGATGGTGATGCCGGAGCTAGGACGCCCGAAAGCAATGCCATACTCATCCCAGCCGCTCTTGATGGAAATCAAGTCGTCTCCTGTCGAAATGTAGGAATCCTCAATGCAGACATTACTGCTTGAATCTGCAGGTGTTTGTGTCAAAGATTTAGCTTCATATTCAGACATACCTAAAAATTGCACAGATTGACAAAGTGAGAGTAACATTTTTTACCTGGATCAATTCCATCGGTGTTCGGGGAGTCGTGTGGAGCCACCACAGTCACATTAGCTATCACTACATTGCTGCACACACAGGAGGAAGAGGAACCCACATTTCAGATGCGTAATTCTGGCATGACGCCTGTCAGAAGAGTAACATATGCAAATAATGGAGTCCGCGTCAATGTTCAGATAATCTGATGGCTATGAGTCCTGTGGCGATTTCAATGCTATTGTATAGCTCAACGTTTGTTGCTAACAGTATACTGCAGCCTCGTAACAACACGACTACCAGCAATTCATCTGCAGCTTGTCATGCTATAAACTGAGCAGTGATTTTAGATCAAATCAAGCACTGGCCAAGTAAGCTACCAGTATAGCCGCAAGATATGGTCTACCCCTCTTCGTTCTCATAAGGAGCCGAGTGCAAAGAAAGAAAGTAGTCTGTTTAGCTGACCTGCAATAAACTGGATGAATGTTCCAAAATGGCGAATCTTGGAAGACGACATTGGAGATGGTCACGTCAGTGGAGGATATCAGCTCCAGTAGATGCGGCCTTGTGAAGGCCAATGTACGCCTCCTCCACATATCCCACCACACGCTGCCTTGGCCATCAATGGTTCCATTCTCACCTGCACAAGTAACACAGAAGCTCCAATCTTGAACAAAAGGAAAGTGGCGTGATACTTCAGTTCTGAAATCTTAAAAAAAATGCTGAGCATTTACATTGCACCTCACATGAATGATGCCAGTGTGAATGATGCAGGTCTATATTAAGCTGCATATGCATTGGTACAGGCAATAATGTGTATTGCGAAATGTGAAGCAGTAACAACAAGTGTGGCAGAGTGGCGAGTATGCAGAGCAAGAACCTGTGATGAAAACATCCTCAGCGCCATTGCCATGGATCAAGCTTATGTATCTTCCACCTGGTAGCTCGCGCCCTCTACCGTAGGACGGCAGCGGGTCGATCAACGGCCAGTTCGACGTGTCCTGCTCCACATATGCGCAAACTTTGCTAAAAAAACACAGGCAATCCTACCATTTTCCTCGCCATGTCACTCAGCATCAGGCGTTAGCTCTGCTTGGTGGTTGGTTACCTGGGTAGCACGGATGACGGCGCCGCGGGCGAGGAAGAGTGTCATGTGGGAGGTGAGGTTGAAGGGCCCCGTCAGCCACACCCCGGGCGGCACGTACAGCAGCGTGCCGCCCCGCGCGCGTCGCCGCTCGATGCGCGCCACCGCGCGCGCGAACGCCGCCGTGTTGAGCGTCCGCCCGTCCCCGGCGCCGCCGAAGCTCGCCATGGACATCCACGCCCCCCGCCGCGGAGGGCCCGGCACGATCCCTGAGCACGTCTCCTGCGCCGCAGCCACCGTGAGCAGAGGCAGCGCCGCGGCGACGAGGAGGCACAGCGGCGCGCGTGCAAATGGCATTGGCGGCGCCATCGCTTGGTGGCCGCGCGCGCGCGCGTGCAGCAAGAACGGCGCTGCCCGGAGCAAGGAACGTTGAAGTGAAGAGAGAAGAGTACAAGGCGCAAAAGCTTCCGCGTCTTGGTCTTGTGGTTGGATTTTTGTGTGGAATTGATGTGGTTGTTGATTGTAGGTGTCGTGCTTAGGAGTCACAGCTCCATGGATTTGGTTGGTGTTGTCGTCTCTTGCCCTTTGGCGCTTGTGCTTCAGGGTCGGCAGCAAGACGAACGTCTATCTCAGGAGTGGGACAGTCTCACTCCGTATGACCTGGTGCTGGCCCCCGTTAGCTTCGGTAGAATTCACTAAATTACTCTCGTTTCACTCTTTCATGTCTTACTTACCCACGGTAGAAATGTCAGCAAGTTAGTGCGATAGCTTAGTGTTTTTATTTAAGAGCTTTTTTTACGGTATCTTAAAATAAATATGAGCTATTTAATCTTTACAATCTAATAATTTAGATTAGTTAGAATTTAATTATACTACTAATTATACTATTAGCAGTAGAATATCTAAATAGGTAAAATTGTAAAGGAGTCATCAATACGACTACGGTCACTAAATGGGGTCGGTGGCCTGGACGCCGGCGACGGTGCCCATGAACCAGCTGATCCGCGACGAGTCCTCGCTCTCAAATACCATCTTGAACCGCATGACCTCTACTGATCAATTCATCATATGCGTTGGCATTGATAATGGAATGATCAATCGCAGCGATCCTTGCAGGATGATGACCTACCCGATAGCTGGGAGACGCATGAGTTCACGAGCAGGGACGCGGAGATGAAGCTCAAGACGCCGATGTTCTTCGCATCCATCGACCAGCGCGACGACAGCGCAGGCGGGGAGAGCGCGTGCATGGCGCTAGTCATAATGCTCGCGACCGCCCTCTGCACCAACTACCTAAGGATGCCCACTCGGTTGGAGCTGGAAGCGCTCATCAGGGACGGCTCGTCGGAGTGGAGGAAGCTCTGCTACGACGAGGCGCACATGGAGCAGTTCCCAAACAGGCACTTCAACCTAGAGATGGTCCTCGCGGCGAGGACGAGGTCCATCGTTGTGCAGCACGAGGCTTCTTCTAGCCGAAGAGTTTTGCGTCGCTTTCTGGCGCCATGTTGTTCGATGACATATGGAGCAAGATCAGCAGCGGCATTCGCGAGCTAGGCCATGCAAACGTGTACATCGTGAGCTTGGCGCGGCGGATGTTGACATGGACCTCGCCGAAAACAACAAGGCTGAAAAACAAAAATCTATAATATCTTCACAAACCAACAGATCTTTCTACTATCAATATAATGTACTGTTAAAATATCCTTATTTAAACATATAAACATATAGCTTGCTCTTGGCAGCTAATCTGAGAGAGACCACTAGTCCTGTTTTTCGAGATATGATCGGACAGTGATTGAGGCATACGGATGGGCCCCTAAAAGTTTTCTCCGGTCGCTATGGATGCAACCCCCCTAGATTTCCTAAAATACAAGCACTTTCGATACTACCGGGAATATATACTCTCACTTTTAATATACCACTTAAACAAACGTGTTATACTTATGTATCACTTTTGGTATACTTAAATACTAATTCTAAGATACTGCAATGCAATTTGGTTGAAAAATTCATTGAAGTCCTTTATTTTTACTATATACAATTTTTCACATGTAAAATGGATATATACTAATATTATGCTATAAAAAGTGGACTTTAATAAAAAAAATTTATAGAACCCACTTTGAATTATGTTATAATCATTATTACAGTATACTGAAAAGGGTAAAAAGGTATGACTTGTTCGTTTAAGTGGTATACAAGAAGTTGGAGCATGTACTCCCAAGAGTATGAAATCATTTTCTTGTACACACACTTACACGGCTGCGCTAATGAGCGCGTGTGTGCACGCTACGTGCGGGTCGTTAACTAGAATCCTGGTGTGCTTGTGTGTGTCTATGACACTGAAATGGGACACTATGGTGTTTGGTCACCAAGCCTTCCCGCCTTTGGATTGCTTTTAGATGCGTGCAAGTGTAATATATCAGGCAAACCCGTTAACATTCATTAATTCGAAAAGGCGTTAATTTGGAAAGAAAGTCATTGATTTAGCATGATGAATCAATCATGAATGGAAAGTCTCAATCATAGAGGTTGGGCACCATGGTGCCCCTGTTATTTATACTATATATATGGTGCCCAAAAGCAATCCATAGACAGGGAGACTTGGTGACCAAACACCATGGTATACACACACACACAAAAGTGTGTATATATATAGGACGCTGAAAAGGGACATCATGGTGTCTGGGCACCAAGCCTTTCTGTCTTTAGATTACTTTTAGATGCGTGTAAGTGTAATGATATATAATATATCAATATGAAAAAGTCTTAATCATAGATGGAAAGTCTCAATCATGGTGCCTGGGCATCATGGTGCCTCTATTATTTATACTATATGTGTGTGTGTGTGTGTGTGTGTGTGTGTGTGTGTGTGTGTGTGCATCAAAATGTAAGTAAATTCTAATGGAGGGAGAATACTGGATTTCCGCAAAAGTGTAAAACGATTTTGTGAGCTTGAGTTCACATTAACCCATTTTAGTTTGTCAATTCAAAAAATTCTTTAAGAAACCATAGTTGCACAGCATGTTAAAATATGCTCACTTGCAAAAAAAGAAGTTTAAACATAATCATATGTGCACCATGCAGAAATGATTGGAATATAATGGCTCAAAATAAAAACGTTCACCAGGTCGTGGTTGTGACTTGGCGGTCGTTGAGCTACTGGCAAAAACCCTGTGTTTCTTACCGCAAACATGTGTGCTCCATTTGGTATGTTGCATGGGACCTCCAGGGTTTGTTCTTTTTTTTTCACTTTGGTGTTTGACTTTTGGCTATAGTTTTTAGCTTTTAGACTGTTCTGAGAGAGTATAGAATAACAAAAACTCGTGTGTGATTTTGACTGATATAAATGAAGCTGTTATAGTGCATATTACAATTAACTTGTAGACTCTGCCTTAAAAATAGAATCCATTTGAAAACTAGTTATGTAGAAAAGTTAAAAAATTGATTTTAGAAGCTGAAAAGAAGAGGCTCAAATATGAAACAAAACAGACAAATTGGGCAGGCACCAAACTAAAAACCCATTGAATTACAAGCAATATTTTAAATAGCGAGTAGCAGAAGCATAGCGGTGGACTATTTTTATAACAGACATTACATGCTGAGCTATAAAACACTTAAAATATAAAGATAATTAGTCTTAAACTATAAGTCTCGACCATAATTTGCAAAAACATCTAAATATCAAATCTTACAGATATATATATGAGATAACATCAAAATTATAAAAGCATATAGTGTTTTGTTGATTAATCTTCATCCTATGATGAAGAAAATGGAAAATTAATATTCCCTTTGTTCCTTCTTTTCTGTCCACATAGAGAATCTGTACTTGCTGCTTAGCTGCTCATTATCTTTTGATAACACATGCTTACCTTGTTTAGTAAATCATATAAGGAAATAGATCGAAGATTAGACTTATCTTGTTTGAACCATCGGATGTTGCATGGGCTCTTCCCTCCTCTTATGACAAGGGATAAATTTTCAATGGGTAGAGAAAGAGATGAAATGTTATTAACTAGCAAAGCTGAGGATTGTGAGAATACAGAAGGTTAATTAATTGGATTAGCTAGGGATATAGAAGCCCATTCAATGGAAATGTCGGTATCAGTGAAACTTGGGGTGTGCTCCAACTAACTTTTAGCTTAAACTTCTAGCTGTGTCTTTTGGCTGAAATTGTATTGTAGCAACTATTAGTTTTTTCTGAGAAAAAATGAGGAAAAAATTGAAAAAAAACAATAAATCGTCATGGACAGTGCTGAGGAATAAGGGGAAAAAGAAAAGGCACAAAATAAAAAAAAAGCTAAATTAGAAGCTGACGCGTTTTAAGTGACTTCTGTCTTAAAAAAGCTGATCGCAAAAAAAAAACAGAAGCTGAAACCGTCTGGAGTGAGACCTAAATCAAGAGGTGTATTCCTATATCATGGATAGTTTAAATATTCCTAGGCAATAGCATTGACATAGCTTGTAGCAGATATTATGTGCATTGGTGTAACATATCGATGATCTTGTACTAAACCATAATAACACTTTAACCGCTATAGCACCATATTTAAAACCTTGATTACAAGCCATGACACCCCGCCCCACTTGATTAGGCACCATTTTTGGTTCGAGCATTTACTGTGGTAGTGGCTATCTGAATTATTACACGAACAGTGGGATTGTGTTGGCTGGGTGGGTGGTTCGAAGCTCCAAACGCCATCACTTACTTCTCAACGGCACTACTGAAGCCAAACCTGCCGTACCAGCACTCCTACGGACGCTCCAGAGTTGCTCTCCCTGTAGACAAGGCAATTAAATCACCGGCTACCCACCCAATTGCTCGTACATCGTACCATTGTTCCAGCATTTCAGCTTTTAAGTTTCCTAATGCCCCAATCTGTTCGTTCCTATTCTAATCAGCTTCCAATTTTTTATTTATGAAGCAAGCTTTTAAATGAAATAATTTTTCAAGATGATTTCTATAAACTGTTTATAGATATTACTGTAGAAGCTGCTTTGAATGAAGTGATTTCTTAACACGAGTGCTTCTTATTTTATCAATCTCTTTTGCCAGCAAAAAAAATTAAAAGTTCAAACCAAAAGCCGTATCACTTCTAAACAGGACCGGTGTTTGAGAGGTAGCGATGGAGGGGGAAAGAGAAACGGAGAAAACAAAGGAGCAAGCAGAGCAGAGATGCATGAGTGGTCAGTAGCAGCAGTGTTTGAGAGGTAGCGACGGAGGGGAAAGAGAAACGGGAAAAAAAAAACAAAGGAGCAAGCAAAGCAGAGGTGCATGAGTGGTCACTAGCAGTAGCAGAGCACGACGACGATGATCTGATGAGACCTCGCCAAGCTGCGTTTAAGCCGATCCGTAAAAGCTCGAGGAGTAGGACCATCATGCGTCAGTCCGTGTGGGTGCAGGCTGCAGCTGCAGTGAATGGAGCTCTGTTTCAGATCTGGCTAGTCCTCCCTGTTCGTGCACATGCCTCGCATCGCACTTGGAGCCACCGCGTCGTTCGTTCGCAGTAGACAGTACTATCTTCATCTATGGCTGTACTGTGGCATGGATTGCTGGTCATAAAGGCGCTCTCTTGTCACAATTCACAATGGGCTCATCATATTCATATATGGAGCCGGCTGCTGCTGCTGTCTCTGACCGTCCGTCACCACGAGCCGCGATAAAAAAGTAGCACCAGAATTCAGAGGACGTGTTGTCCACACACCTCTTGGCTCTTGCTGTGTTGGAGTCGATGTGATAACTAGGTTTTTGAGCCACTGGAGGGCCGTGAGCCGCATTCACATGTGTCTCCAAACGGGTTCGACTTCTATTTTATTTTAATCTTCAGCGTATTTAAACTATAAATCACTTGAAACAAATTAATTTTTAATTTCATGTTATTTTAGCTTTTAGGGTTTTTTGCTTTTTCTTTCCTTTTCACCCTTATTCCTTTTTATTGTCGTGACTATATAATAGAGTTTTCTTTTTTTTATAAAAAAAAACTAACACCCACTGCAGTACAATTTCAATCATAAACCAAAAACACAGTTAGAAACTTAAACCAATTAAAACACCACCTAAATCTCAGCCCGGTAGCAATCAGGTTAACAGCCTGAGCATTTGGAATGCATCTCAGCACACGAACCCATGAAAACTAACCAGCCGCAAGGCTCAAGGTTGATCCACGAGCTCCCCTGAAGCTTGCACAGCCGCATGCGTTCAGCCCAGGAAAGGAATTCTAAAACCCTACAGCGATCATTGCAGTATAGATGAATCGATATACCAATGTTAAAATTGTAAGTAGCACCGCAACCTTGTAAACCACCAGAGGCACCAAAATTAGGGATATATAGACAAGCAACGAACACGGAGCAAGTCTCTAGTATCAGCTGCGCCATTATAGGGGACCATGAAGCCAGCAAAATCCAGCTTAGGTTAAAGACCGACAACATGTATAACCAACAAATGGAATCAGCTCTTGTCGCCTGAAGGTGAGGAATCGCCGCTCATCTTGTCATGCTGAAATTTCACGACGATACACGTGATATTGTCGCCACTCCCGCGGGAGAAAGCGGTCTCTGTCAGCTTCCGAGCTGCTGCCTCGGGTTCCTCCTCCATCTTCACGAGTGAAACAGCATCCTGCATGAACAAGAGGAAAACATGACGAGATTGTTGATAATGAAATGCCATATGAATCTTCTTCAAGAGAATTTGTGGATGCATGGACAAGAACCCAATCATGGTAACGCCGGAAAAATCCCCCTACATACATGCAAGTCCCTAGGTAACAGACTACATACATGCAAGTCCCTAGGTAACAGACGTCAGATACAAGTGCCAGAGGTTGAAAATAACTTCAAAGGCTGGTGTTCTAAAAAAAAGGCGATACATCCTTTTCACCAACTAGTGATTTCCCCAGTTGAAAATGCAACTTTAGGAATTTACTTGATAGGTGGTGCTATGTAAAACACATATAGATGCTACAAAGTGTTGTAAACAATAACTATTCTGTGTAAAACCAGCAAAAAATAAAATAAAAGAAAGAAGACGTTGAGATTTCATTAAACGAAATGTGGTCTTGACAATGAAGAAACATGTCAGCGAGGTAAAACGGATTTATGCAGCAATCGACCCAGACATAAAGGATAGGTTGTGTTCCTGAATTGGACATCACAATAGCTGAATTAAGTAAATTCTTTGTCAAATGCATCATTGTCCATAGGTAAAATCACAGTATAGCAGAGCATCACACACAAGTTCCAACTGCTTGCTGTTCACCATGCCCACATGTACGTGCCACAAATCCAACAAAGCTCCAATTCCCATTAGAGTTTATTGTTACTAGTACACATTGCGAACAAAGGGATATCTGCACCATTGAACCTCTAAACAAATCATTGATGTTGATTGTAAACTAACCTCGTTTGGAACCACGTCCCACAGCCCATCACTAGCCAAAATCAGAAACTCCAATTCATCATCTATATCTTGTTCCTGACAAATAATTAGAGTCCAAGTACCTTGGTCATTGATCCCACAATCACATATAAGCCATGAAAATTCAATGTATTGTCCAATTTTTGCCAGAAACCAACATAAGTATATGCGCTGCACAAGTTACCTGAATCTCAGGGTCTGCAACAACAAATTGCTTCAACAACCGGTTGCCAAATGCCCGAGACATTGCAAGTACACCACCTACCCTCCAAGTTCCTGCAAAAGGCCATTTACCACTATCGGCAAGAAAAACATTCCAAGCCCCTCCCCCCAATGAACATGTGACTTCTGCCAAATAAATAGGTAGAAACTACAGCAACTCGAGTCGAAACATAAAAATATGTACTTTAGTCAAGTGGTAAATGGTGTGATGGATGCAGGACTTACCAGCCCACATAACAACCCCACCAGCACTCTCAATTCGTTTCCTCTCATCACTTCTGTTTGGCTTGTGATCTTCAGAGAGTGCAATAGCTGTGGACAGGACGGAGACTAAGATATTTTACCAACAATTCAGCAGGCATATACATCTGGGTTGTACACATCACATTGTGCCGAAGCAGTATACACATGCCTTAGATATTGGAACAAGAGAATAACTAGTGCTTATGGTACTGATACAAGCCCAATAAGTATCAATACCTCCGCTTTGTAAAATTGAAAGGAAGCTCTCTTAAGAACACAAGTTTGGATAAGCACTATGAGATGGGTGAGTAAGCAATTTATAATCAATTTTATGCTGTGTATATTTAACTTGTATTTCCAGCAAGCAACTTAATCCAGAAAGCTAAGATCAACAAGAAATGAGGCAATGCTTTTCCCACAAAAGAAGGATGAACCGAATTCCAAATACAGCTTCCTTTGCTGCATTTGTTCTGAGAAATCAATTGCAGTCACAATTCATCTGATGTCTAGCATGTCATTTGTTTTGAGCTATAACGATAATATGTTACATCACTGGTGATAAAATTGAGCAACAAGTCTCATGCCATACAGGTTAGTGTTTTACGCAGTAGTCTACTTAAAAAATTATTAGAACCATTATCCATTGATCAGCATAAATATACTCAGCAATTACAATGAATAAGGTAGTGATTCATGTCTTGTATAATCCATGGTATAGCAGACTGAGTACACAGACAAAACGTGGCACCAATAGTATTAAATATTAATCAATGAATAACATAATAAACAGAAGCACCTTTGCCCGCCTTTGATATTACAGCCCGAGAGTCTCCAACATTTGCCACGTAAAGATGATTTCCAACCAAAACCGCTGTTGATGCAGTTGACCCATCATCTCTATGAGTGTTGCTTTCAGAATCCAAGAATTCTGAATCGGTTTTTCTATATGTTTCACCTGTGACTTACCATTAATCAGATGGCTCCATCACAAGGAAAATTAATGGACTATTGGACATACTATGAGCAATATCTTACTTATTGCTAACTTTGTATCTGTCATGAACTCTGGATGTTTCATGAGGTTCTCAAACAAGTGCTCCTTCAAATACTCAGCAGCACGCGAACCACCATGACCTACAAGAAAATAAATGTTTTAGATAGAACCATTGAGAAACAACAAGAAGTCTACAAGAACGAATCTCTGACCATCAAATATTCCAAAGAGACTTATTTGTTTATCATCAATTTTAGAAGATTTTATATCATAGAAGTCTTCCATGCTTGCCCTTTTTCCTCTAAAACTTGAATATCCACAACTCAGACTTCCATCATCACTGCAAATCAGTCAAACATTCACAAGGCCTATTGTCAAAAATGTATAATATATTAAAAAGCTTATAATTTGCATATATCCTAAAGGTAAAATTACTTGTAGGTTCTGATAAAGGAAAGTGCCTAGTTATTGACTATTACAAATGGCTATCTACTCGAAGTTAGAAAAGGAAGCCATATTTGTCAATAGAAATTAGACACAGGTATTTGAATTAAATGCCCCTATGGATCTAAAAAAATATGGGGTACAAAATGCTACCATGTACTTGAATCTGAGAAATGTCATTTATTTTTTTTTACAAAATACTTGAGAAAGAATTCTTAAACATTATTTTCTAAACAATAAGATCAGGATCCAGGAAGTCACATAACCAATTGCACAATTTTCAAGAAGAAAAATTATACCGATCATTAAGTACCAGCAAGATAAAATTATCTTCAAACTTGTTCTTCTACAAATCAGCTTCTGCCCACAAAACCTGACTAGACAGTTGCTACTGCCATATAGACAGTTTCTACTGCCATACAATCAGCTCAAGATTTATTAAGTTCCAAATTGTTCTACACTCTGTAGAGTCCATTCATACCCCCCCCCCCCCCCAAAAAAAACCGAAAAAGACTATCCTGAGTTGCTTCATCTCTAATTTTGGGCCATGCATTAAACCATCAACCTACAGTTCAAGCAACCAAGCCCCAAGTTGCCCATTAGGAAAGTGGGACGGATTGATATCACTAAGAGAGAATGACGGCTGCGGAAATGGAAACAAAATGTAAATATGTCATGGATTAAATGAAGTAAATGTGATGGAACATAAAAAAATAACAATATTCACCTCAAAACAAAAACAAAACTAGCCATATAACATCGTATCGGAGCTACAATGTTCATGATTGCATTTGTTGATAACGCAACGAAATTCTAAGCAAAGTTGGTTGCACTTAATGATGTGACATGTTAACATTGTATCTAGATATTGTATGAACACATTTAAGATCTGATAATGAAGAAATTTTTGTATTAACAGCACATCTTCGTTATCAAGACATTCTTCCCCATATTATATCTTATTGCATTTTTTTAACCACAGCTTGCCAAACTCCAAAAGAAACATTTTAACTAAAGTTGCATATTTTGTATCACAAAAAGAGTGGTTAATAGAGCATTCTAGAATCTAGATATATCTCAGTAACATTAAGATGTTTTATCATTCTCGCTAGGTAAGCAGTTTTTTATAATATGATACCTCGCTTTGTTTTGTAGGGTCCTCACCTACTGTTCCTGTCCAAACAAAGATGCTTTCTTTTGTTCACGATGACATTGCTATGGTGAGCAATAAATGAAATCCAGCACGCTACCGCCAGCTGATGCAACTACATAACAATGTGATTATGCTATGCATTACTCTTTAACAAGGACACGTGTACGTACCATGCAACTGCGGGGCAGGGGTGCACTGGACTCGACTGACAATTTGCAAAACCATGCAAATTCTATTTAGAATTTACATGCAAGTCCAAAAGTTTCCATAAATCATGAAGTCCTGGTCCACTGAAACTATGCACAATTCTATATAGGGAGACCACTACAATGTTTTCTAGTTATAAGGGCCAGTGTGGATCTATTCTGAAGCTATGCTTGCTGCCTTTAATACTAAATTTAAATAAACTGCCATTTACCAGTATTTAGTGAACCATGTATTTCACTATAGCAGTTTGTCCTTCTGCCTGGGATGGGATCAGATAAAAACAGCATTGACAACCTCAAAGTGAACTCCAATAATTTAGAGGCTCGCAAAAACTAATAATTCCACAAGGATAAATGATAACCACTAAGCTAACAAACTAAACGTAGGACTCCTTTCAATTACGATCCTGAATGCAGCATTGACTCTTATAAAGCTACGTTTGGTGTACCACCCATATGATTGTTCAATTATGTTTATTCGTGACCGAGACTAACCGTATCCGGAGCGGCATGTATTCGATCCGTATTCGTGACCGAGAATATCCGCATTTGTATTCGTATCCGGCACTATCCGTATCCGACTCCGATTCCGACAAAAAATATGGAAAAGGATATGGGATGAACAATATCCGTCCGTATCCGATCCGTTTGCACCCCTAGCTATGTATGTCTATTGCACCGCTCTACATTGGATCATATCAGAGCACAAACTATGTAGTGGATTTAAATCAAATACACTAAGGAGACTGTGCGCCAATAGAAACAATCGAATTTAAGCTGCAAAGTAGGGGATCGAGAGGCAAGTATTACCTCTTCCATCCACCACTCATGTAGCCCACCTCATCCACCCTCTCCCTCTCCTTCTCCCTTTCCTTCTTCTCCTTCTTATCCTGATCCTTCTCCTTCGGCACCTCCATAGCTGGCACAGCAGCTGCAGCTGCAGGCTCCTGCTTTCTCTCCCCTTCTACTACCACCGCCGACCACACCTCCTCCTCACCTGTCTGGGCCTCCAACTCCGACCCCCCCACCACCACTGATGTTGCAGGCCACACCTCCATTTCGTCCCGCTTCTCCACCTCCATCTCTGCCTGTGCTGACGACACCTCCACGTCACTAGCCTGTATCTCCACCTCCAGGACACCAGCCTGCACCTCCCTCTCCACCGACGACAACGCCTCCTTGACCTCCCCAGCCTCCGCCTCCACTGCCTGCGCGGACGGCAACCCTCCAGGCTGCACCATCATCTTCCCCCCCGCACGGAACCGGCGGTGCTCCTTCTTATCCTGATCCTTCTCCTTCGGCGCCTCCATAGTTGGCACAGCAGCTGCAGCTGCAGGCTCCTGCTTTCTCTCCCCTTCTACTACCACCGCCGACCACACCTCCTCCTCCTCACCTGTCTGGGCCTCCAACTCCGACTCCCCCACCGCCACTGATGCCGCAGGCGACACCTCCATTTCGTCCCTCTTCTCCTCCTCCATCTCTGCCGGTGCTGATGACAACTCCACGTCACCAGCCTGTACCTCCACCTCCAGGACACCAGCCTGCACCTCCCTCTCCACCGACGACGCCTCCTCCTTGACCTCGCCGGCCTCCGCCGCCGCCTGCGCGGACGGCAGCCCTCCGTGCTGCACGATCATCCCCCGACGCTGCCGCCGCCGCCGATGCCGGGTTAGGCGAGCTCTCCTGGTCCTTCACGGCGCCATCGTAAACCATCTAAATCGCGGCAAACCGAAACCCTAAACAGCATCAAGCACAGAGGTCAGATTCAGACGTGCCTCGATTCGAATCCGAATCCGACGGGAGCGAACTCGAGTAATGGGGGCGGGGCTCAACTTTGGGATCCGATCGAGCGGGACGGAGGCCGGGGGAGACGATCGGATCGGGGAGGCGGCGGATCTAGATGGTTCTAGATTATTGCGGTGGGGCGGGGCGGGGCGGGGCGGTGGGTGTGAGCTGGAAGAGAGGAGGGGGAGTGATCAGAGGGGTGCGAGCCTGCCTGCCTGTGAAGGAAGGAGGAAAGCAAGCGAGAGCAGCAGCAGCGTGGCGTTACGGTTCTGTCCGAGATAATTGGTTTTTTAGACTCTAAACGTTGGGCTTCGCATATTTAGGACTCCAAACATTGGCTTCGCAAAATTAGTACTCTAAACGTTGACACTTTGATTTCTACGGTATTATAGCTTATTTATCATTTCTTAATCCCTTTTCTTAATACTTAGCATCTAAAATGACTCTTATGCCCTCCACCCTTAATCACGTACCTGGAGGTGGAGCGAGTCCAGTCCCGCTGCGTTTTCCCGGCCACTGCTGCTGCCAACGTCCAGAAAATAAAGCCAAGGATCAAAGGCCGCAAGCCCTTCGCTATCCTGCAGCAACTGAAAACTGATGTACATATATAAATCAATTTAGCACTTCAAGCTCACCTTTTCAAAGATAGACTGCTCAGATGAATATCTGTCATGGAAAAAAATCAGGAAAGCTGTCAATAACAGCCACGGCTGCCACACATATCAACGGATAAATTGGATAGAGAAACCTGCGCAAACAGATTTGAGAAAAAGTTTGGGTAATGCTATATCTTTCATCTGTAGAGTAGCAATAACCAACAAGGATCTACAGATGAAGGTAGCAATAAACAGGTTAGAAGGAGATTAAGGGTGGAGGGCATAAGAGTCATTTTAGATGCTAAGTATTAAGAAAAGAGATTAAGAAATGATAAATAAGCTATAATACCGTAGAAATCAAAGTGTCAACGTTTAGAGTACTAATTTTGCGAAGCCAATATTTGGAGTCCTAAATATGCGAAGCCCAACGTTTAGAGTCCTAAAAAACCAATTATCTCGTTCTGTCCAGTGTTTTCTAAACCTTTCCCTTTCTTTTTTTGCCTTACCCTTTTGATGTTGCACGTGGTTCGGAAGGCGAGACCACTGTTGCAGCCCAGGGACGGAAGTGATGCGCGCACACAGTGGTGGTAAACATATAGGAGAATTCTGAATCAACTTAAATACACGAGTTTTTCGCTGCGACAATTAGTCATCAGCTTTTTATTTTATAGATTCTGATTACATATACACAATCTAACTAGCCGACTCTTTCGATCATGATCTCCATGACTCATTTCTCACTACTGCACAACTTGCTTCATACTCGACCACTCATATGTAGACTAATCGGTCTCTGACCCAATCTACGAACGCACATAGTCCTTCGAGTCCTCTTCGGGTTCTCTTCAAGTCCTTCGACCATGTCCTCTCGACCACGGTGTCTCGACTACAATATTGCTCATACAAACCATACTAAATGGACAATTTCATCAATAACGGATGTATCACACTAATACTAGGTCAAATATCTTAGATGTAACAATAACAGGTATTATGACAACTTCCAGGCTTCTGAGACTTCAATATCTAGTATCATATAGTAGCAAAGAAGCATTTACTTTGTAGCCGGCCTAACCCTGGATCCTAGACTAGTACCATTGTAGCAGAATTCTAAGTCTTACTCTAAACGGCTTTAGTTTTTAAGTTTTTTTCCTTTATTTTTTTATTATCCCAAAAGTTTACAAATGTTTTCCAATTTTTTTATTTCTTTTCTTATTTTTTAAATCACAAAAAACTAACGACTACTACAGTTAAACAATCTAAAAAAACAAAAGCCAGGCATTCGGCCCTTTCGAGCATGTTGTAGCTGTACTCCTCTTCCCTCCCATCCCATGGCGACTCCCACCACCTCCCCCGCTCATTGCGCATCTCTGCTCTCCCCTTCTCTGCTCTCCACGGCAGCCAACATGAGCAGGCGAGTAGCCAGCGGCAGCGACCCAAACGAGCTGGCGACACGGCGCTGCGACGCCCTCTGCTCACGCCCACGAGGCGCTGCGGCGGTGACCCGCGCGCCCGCCTGTGAGATGCAGCGTCAGCGGCCCGCGCCATCTTGCCGTGCGCCCGCCCGCGAGGAGCAGCGGCAGTGGCCCGTGTGCCCGCAAGATGGCGCTGCGGTGGTCCGGGCCTGGCGGTGCGACGGCTACGGGTGTTGGTGGTGGTGGTTGAACGGCGACGGCGACGAACTGGATCTGGATCAGTGGTGGACTAGCGGCGGCGGCGAATTGGATCTGAGGTGAGTTCACCGATTAGGGTTAGGATTTGATAACATGTTATTTTGGGTACAGGACGCCCAAACCCTTTAGTTAGAGGGCGTTTATATTGATTAATAAATAGTAATAGTTTACAGAAAGATAGTTGTGTATAATTTTAATCTATATAATATGTACTACAATTGATTAAATCTCGTTTAAAAAAAACACTACATTTAAGAGGTGGGGGATTGTATCATATACCCTCCCTTTAGTTGGAAATTCAGGATTTATCCTCCTCATCTCAATGACACGTGGGGTCATCATAAGTCACTGACACGTGGGCCAGTAGGGTAAATCCTGAATTTCCATCTAAATGGAGGGTATATGATCAATAAATCCTTGGGTAGGTGCAATAGAAAACTATTTACTATAAAAAAAATAGCTTTTAAAGCAAACATTAACAGGACTTTCAGAGACATCAAAGTGCAATTAGACCCTTCCAAGATTATCTCTAATATACTCAACAGTCTTCAATATTGCTGGCTTGTATGATGAGCTCAACCACAATTGTCGGAACCACAAAATTTCCTTACGAATCATTCTGCTTCTGCAAAGTATATTTCTTGATCCACAACCTTTTGATTTAAATGATCATATGTGTGTTTGCTTGCAGCCGCATTGACCTCAGGGGAAAATAACTTTGTTGACGGAGGAGTCGTGGCAGAAGCAAGAACTTTGCCAACATGGTCAGATGGTGATGTTCCTGCCATACCGAGCGTGGAAAGAAAATCTGCTTAGGCGTTGCAAGATGAGTGCCGCAAGATGTTGGGGGTCTTTCTCAACCACTATTCAACAAGACGAGCAGATTACAGGTAACACGCATCTTGAATCTTAGTATTTATTCAGCTTTTTTGTTATGCTTCTTAGCCATGTACAATAATATGATGTCAGTCGTATGTAAACCTTGTCACATAGAACACGAGTGATGTGAAGGAGATAGAGGAAGTATAGAGAATTAAGCTGTCTCTCATTCAATATCAACTGTAACATAAAAAAAATAAGACACATTGTATCATGGAGAATCTCTCTATAGAGATATGTAAAACGATAACCCATTATAAGAGTTGTTTTTTGATATCGTCTATAGATGATATGAATGATATTATAAATAGTAGTTATCTATATCATTATACTTACCTTATCATTATACTTACCTTTAGGAATACATGCAACGGAATCAGAAATTTTAATCTATGTTCCAGATTCTGATGCGCATATCAGGAAAACACGCGAAATTGCAATCAAGTATGTGAACTAACGATTTCTCATGACACTGCCCCATGAAGTTTCTATATGGGCCGTCATCAAAGATTTACTTTTTGCTAGCACTTGCTTGTTAACAGTGCGTTTTGCTGTTGAATATGCAGGTATCAGGACAGAATTTTGTTTTAGTTGTATAGGCGCCACCACTTGTGTTCAGTTAGAAGGAACATATCAGTTCTAGTGAGGGGCAGATCTAGACCTCGGGATGTTGGGGCTATAGCCCAAGGCTTGATCCAATTAGCAGTGGTACCCCTCATGTAGTAATAGGCCTTTAGATCTTACCAACTGTGGGCCAGCCTGGGCGCACAATTAGCTCAGGGCCAATAAGTTCTAGCCTCCCCTCCTAGGGCTTCTACTCTCTTAGCCTCTTTTTGATATGTTTCTGTTGGAGTTTAAGGGTCTTTTGTAATTTCTCATTTTAAGAAAAGATAAAAAAAGAAAGTGGGTCTCATCCATCGGTGTGACAAGGGAAGAGATATCTCCGAGCGCATGCTGGTCTTTGGGGTGACCACTTCATTCGGCTTGACTTGGCCGAGCTCATGGGCGACGACGGATGCAGCGCTGGAGGCGCCAACGGCTCGAGTGCTTCTGCACCAGCCGGTGGCAGCAGCCACGCCAGCCACCTCGCCTCTCCTCCCTATAAATGCTGGTTTCCTCTTCGTACTGTGAGTAAATTTCTTGATATCTCTACTGAAAGAAATTTGCAAAGTGATGTTGAGGGACTGTGTTAATTGCGCAATGAACATGATTGTCTAATACTGAATTTGGTCAGATATTTTAGTTTAGATTTGAGCTCTAACCATGTTAGTTTTTACTGTCAATTACTCTTTAGCTTTTCAAACTATTACCTGCAGTTGTGCCTAGATGATATTGATGTTAGGTTCTGAAAAATATAGCTTTCGGTTAATGTGCATTTCTCTTGGCCAAAAGGCTTTATAGTTAAACTTGAAACTGTGATACTGTTTCATGGTGAATTATTCAAGTTTGATGGTTAGCTGAACTGCTGCATACACTCTGTGCTGATCTTCTTCTATTGGCCAAAAGCAATGTTATAGTTGAAAGGTATATTGATGGTAAAACTTTGTTTAGAGCTCAAAGTCTAAAATGAGGATATCTTATCAAATGTGTTAGAGTTCAGACTTAAGTATTGAGAAGGCCAAGAATAAAATCTTGTGCAACTCTACATCCGAGAGCAATAATCAAACATTAAAATCTAGGCAATATGTTGATTTTGTGTTTCTTGGGTTGTCCCTTTTTATGAGCAATCAGTCAAATTGAAACTTTAGCATTATGCTGGTTCTCATTTTTCTTCTTGCTCTATGTTCTGAGTATATTGTCCTACTTAAATGACATGGGAGTTTTACATGTTTATATGTCAATCCTATTATTTAAATGCTGCTAGAAATATACTTCAATTACTATTAATTATGCTAGAATTTACTCTAAAGTTGCTAAAACTGCACATTTTACAACAGCTTCTTGGCCCAGAGCCCAAAAGAGCATGGACGAGAAGTGGAAGGCCTTAACACATATCATCGAGCCATCGACGCATCGTGTTACATCACCCCTCCCCGGTTGATCTCATAAGGCGTTGCCATCGTCCTTACCGCCTCTCGATGCCTCCCTTCGTCATTGCTCGCACACGGCGCTGCCATCGCCTCTCCTGGTCTTTCCCCTCGTCGGCTCGCCTAAAATCCAATCGATGAGCTCATGCGCCTGGCGCCCAGCCACTGGTTGTTGCCGTCTCTCCTGCGCCTGACACTCTGCCGTGAGAGCTTACCGCCACCTCCTTGGGTCATTAGCATCGGTGCGTCGCCACTGGCTACTGCCTTCCTAGTAGTCCCTACTACTACTACCCTCTCCTTCTCCTGTTCTCACTAAATGGCAATGTGATGTGTTTATGTGTATAAATTATTGAATCGGCCGGGGATGCAGTCTTATGATAGAAATACAATGACATTGTCATCTTATTTTGCTATGTTTTCCATATGTTGTATCGGTAAACATGGGGCTCAAATTTCATATAAATTGCGCATTTGTGTCGGTACTTTTGTTGTGTCTCGGTGTGGATAGTATTTTGCTTTAGTTTTAGCCCGTTAATTTTCAGCCTGAGGCGTTTGCGGAATGCGGTCTCCGCCACTGGTTCTTCTGCTAGTTTAGGCGTTTGAGGGCCTTGAAGGGCACCGGTACCCTTCTCACAGATGATTGCGAACGAAGGGCGTCACTTAGGTGGTGATCGGTTCGGCTGAAAGCCTCATGGCTTATGGCTGAAAACACTGTAGCTGGCTGAAAAAAGCACTGTAGCTGACAGAGGCTTATTTACCATAATTAAATTTAAAAAAATTTAAAAATAGAAAAAACATATTAGCCCATCACGTATAATGTAAACAAATACGAGGAAAAAAGAACCGGTAAAAAAACTCAAAAAAAAAGCCAAAAGTTCAGAAAAAGACGAAATTTATGAATAGTGCAAAAATAAGCTGAAGCCAGAAGCTGAAGCCATATTGATCAGGGCGATTTATTGGTTATTTTTGGCGGATAAAAATAGGAACCCACAAAGGAAACAATAGTGTTGAGCGCGAGCTTTTGTCGAGGCCTGTAAACTGTGGACTAATCTAAGTGTTAGCATTAACAGCAAACCTTAACCCTAGATGGAAAGGCATGAACACCTAGATAAGCATTAGAGCGGAAGTGTGAGTTACGTACCCGAAGCCGGAGATGCCATGACGTCGGTGCTCGGTGATGTCAATGTAGGGGTGGCCGAAAGCGGTGAAGATATGGTCGCTGTGGACGGAGATGAAAGAGGGCTTCAGTCTTCGTTCACCGCAGCGCCCGTGAGAGATCGGGTCTTGTTAGGGTTAGAGAGGCTTAGGACAATACGCAGGAACAAAGCTCTGCCGAAAACCCTCCTTTTATTTGGCGATGGGTGACTGGACCGAAACCAAGAGTTAGTTGCTAGCGCTTCCGATCATGACGCGAGTGGAGGCATCACCTCCCTGAAATTTCAGGGTTAGTTAGCTGAGATCAACCCAACATAAACCTCAACAGTAGTAGCACGCAGGAAAGGATTGGATTTCGACGGCGCATGGATGTGAAGAAAGAAATGAAGCCGATTCGTCTTCATTTGGGAGGTGTTTGGATGTCAGTAACTAGGTGCAGACTTGATTGGACGGGGATGAGTTGAGTATCAGTGTATCGCTAGGTGCAGACTTGATTGGACGGGGGTGCTGCCATGCCATGCCATCCCATGCTGACTTGACTGCCCAACCAACACTAAGCAGCAGCAGCGCATGCATGCAATGCAATGCAATAGGAGGCCCATGCCCATGCGTCCGACTCGGCTGTACCCTCGTGTCGGCGGGCGTAATGTATACAGTTCACCACCGACCTAGCCCTCTTCCTTTGATTATATTTTACAGCTTTTATCTATATTTTTTATAACTGTAGCAGGCAAAGAATCCGTCTTAAGAAATCACCTTATTTACTTGTATTTTCGAAGGAGTGAAAAACTAAAAATCCAAGATGACCTTAGCGCCGCACCGACCGCGGGCCGCAAATTTAAGAGCGGAAATGCTCTTCAAGAAAAAGGCAAAGCCAAGCGGAAATGGATGATGTACTCCGATGCCTTCCGTGTTGCATGGGATCCCCACGGCGGCTGAAAATTCCACGCAAAATCTACGGGTCGGATTGGTACTATGCATGCGCAAGGTACGTGCAGACGCATGTCGGCCCGTGAGCTCAAGAGCAAGTCTTATAATACAGCCTTTAGCTGGCTGTATGAATACTTACAGCTTACTTTTTAGCCTACTTAGAGCAAATCCAATAATAGAGCCAAGTGTTTGGCTATAAGCCAAGTTATACAATAATCTGTCTTCTATTTGTCTACAAAAGATTTTTTTATTATTATGTGGTACCATGTCTCACATTCTCTTTCCTACTCCTTCTCACATATATTTATTATCTGGACCCACCATTGCATAGGCTCCCGTGTGCAGCTTGTTGCTTGCATGAGAGCCAAGCTCTCCTCTCTCTCCTCTCTTCTCTCCTCCACATCAGCAAAAATGCTGACTAGCTTGGCTATAAGACCATTGTTGTACTTGCTCTTATATAGTAGTTACAGCCAGCTGAAGGCTGTATGACCTACCCCATCCTCTCACAAAGTTTCTTGGTTCTTGTGCTTCAGCTGGCTGTAAACTTACAGCCCACCTCTCTTCTCTCTCCTCCACCTCAGCATACAGCCAGCTTACAGCCTCTTATAATACTTGCTCACGTCGGTGCGACGCTACCACTTCTCTCCCCAGAAGACGACGGCCCAATCGGAGTGGAGGTGACTGTGTAATGTTGACGACACGCATCAAACAAACATGGATCGATGACATCACGGAGCAGAGGGCATATTGCAAGGACAGATATCGATCAATTAGGAGCTAGTAGCAACAAATTTCCACCGACAACCGCGCACAATGCGCACGAGCTGAAATTTCAGCAAGCTTACTTGACTTGTACACACCAAGGGCTGAAAGATTTCGTGCTGCAGCAGACTGTTCGCCCGTTCATCATTTAACGCCTCCCACGGCTTTGTTTCTCGCTGAAAACAATATCCATCCACCAAGCTGTCCACACAAATAGCACCGAAAATCACTTTTTTTCCCCCTAAAATTTAGCCCAAATAACCATTTTTGCATATCTACCTTCTTCCATAGGCCTATCAAACTCGACAATTAACTACTGAGCTAGGGGAGCTCGATAAGTCACCAGCCAGCACTGTATGCTTCAATATCCATCCATCAAGCTGTCCACACAAATAGCACCAAAATCACTTCCCCCCCCCCCTAAAATTTAGCCCAAATAACTTTTTTTGTATATCTAGCTTCTTCCGTAGACTTACCAAGCTCGACAATTAACTACTGAGCTTGGAGAGCTCGACGGTCACCAGCCGGCCAATGTAATCGTAATTAGTTAGAGGTAATCATGATGCATTGATTGCTGCCGAGCTAGGACGTTTGATATGTGCTTACCAAGCTATTGTAGATCGACAGGTACATGCTGAACTCAGTAAACATATGAAGGAGCTATACTTACAAAATGAACAGTTGGAGACCAAATTTAAAAATGGTTATCTATAATAATATTTATGGGAACAGTTCAAATCCAAACGGGAGACAGTTTCGAAAGAGACACTGCCAGTGCGAGTGGCCGGCAGCAACGGATCCAATCCCCAGTCCCGCAAGAATGCTAGAGATCGAGCCAACGGATCAAGTAACCTGTATTAGAAAGTCATCTGCTCTGGCCTTCAGATCTATCGAGTCGAGTCACAGTTCTAGTGCTGTAGTGTAGCATCACATTTAGATTTCAGGGTCGTGGCTCCAAATTGATCAGTAAGGAACCAACACGTAGTAGTAATAGTAGTATGCAAAGTATGGCCGACCGAACAATGGGCCCTACGTGCGTGCGAAGCATCGACCATTCGACCTACACTTCAGCCTCATCATTGAGACACGAGACTTAGAATTCTGGCGTGCCTACGAATCTTGCTTGGTTCATAAAGATGGCCGAGTGCCCAACCAACAAAAGGCAAAAGGGTTTGCATTGGACTATATGATTCTAAGGATTAGATAATCAAATCGCGTTGCAGTAGCTAGGCGCAGGAGAAAAAAAAAAGTGGTTATGAACGACCACTGAGAAGTTAGAGCAAGTTTAATAGAAGAGGTGACTGTCACCTCTAGAACTAGCCAAATAAACAAAAAAAGTACAAGTGGCTAATACAATAAGTTGAGTAGAGGTTACCTCTACTAAAGCACTCAAACATTTAATGCTTGTATAAATATATCAGGGGTCACCTCTTGCATGAGGGGGAGCTTGCCTCTCTCTCCTCGTATGATGTGCTAGAGGCTACCTCTGTTGCATGAGGGGCAGCTTGCCTCTCTCTCATCTTTTCTCTCTCTTCCACTTAGGATTGTGTTAACGTGGATTTCGCTAGAGACGACCTAGTCAGTATTATTGTACTTACTCTTAGTAGTCTAGTAGTATTGCAAAGCAGTAAGGGCACTCCCAACCCATGGTTTCCATGGACAGTTTCCAAGAGGGAGAGAACACAATTAACGATCCTTAGAAACTATCCCTCTCAACCCATGATTTCTATAGCAGTTTCTATATAGAGGACAACTTAAATACACCACAAAAAAGAAATGGATCAGCTGTGGTAGCAACAAAGTGGCCTGCACGTATACATCAGTCCATCTCACTCACACATACAATACATCTCATGCAAACACGTTGATAGAGTATATGGTGGAGGGGTCAGTCAACCGAAAACAGAGGAGGAGCGGCTTGCAGCAGGCGGCGGTGTCGCCGGCGATGGTTGGCCGGAGAGGGGTAGCGGCGGCCTGCAAAATGGAGCCATGAGGAGTCGAGGAGGCTAGTGGGGCGGTGGCGCGGCCCGGAACGGCGGCGAGACGGGCGAGCGGCAGTGAGGAACGGCCGGCGGCGAAGTGGGAAGGGGCGGCAGCGCCGGCGTGGAGAAGAGTGGGAATTGATGAGTGCGCAAGCAGGAGAGGGACCCATGAAGCTTACCCAAATGGTCGGCTTGGCTGGAGAAGGGCCGAGATGGGGGAAGCCGTCAGCCGGCCAGTGGAGGGGGTTCAGGACACCAAGAGGCCACTTCCACCGCAAGGAATTGGGGCGGAATCCACCGAGGAGGCGGCGGCGGTGAGAATGGCGGCGGCGGCTAGATTTTGGGGAAAAGGCCGTGCGACGAGCTCGGTGCCAGAAAATACGATTAATTTAGAGGAGGAGTAGTGGGGAGGCTGGGCACGCCATGAAGCACTCGATTTGGATAAATAGTTGTCGCGGTGGCCGGAGCGTGGTGGAGGCGCCGGCGGCCATGAATGGAGCTCAACCGGACACAAAGAGAAAAGAAGGAGGGAAAGGGAGAGGAGTGGCGCGGGAGGTAAGGGGGACGGCCGGGGCCTCTTGTAGCTGCAGAGGGGCGGGAGACCGGGTGGCGGGGAACCGGATGGAGACGACGGGCCGGGCGGCGGGGTGGATGTCCGTCGGGTAAGAACCGAGGGCGCGGGGCTCAGCGAGCGAAGGCGCGGGGCTCGGCGTAGAGCCTGGCGACGCGGCGGGTGGCAGGGAGCAGCGCAGAGCAAAGAAAAATAGGAGGGCGACGTGGAGGGCCCTCGGCCACGGGAGAAAGGAAGAGAAAACAGAGAAGAAAAGAAGGATCAGGCGCCCGGGGGAAGAAGAGCAGAAAGGGACGGGAGGCGCGAGGGCTGGGCCCAGTGGCCAGGGAGGAGGCGACGAAAACTGGGAGTCCGCGCAGGGGATCCGGGAGGGAGGTGGGGAGAGAGCCGAGGAAACGACGGGAACGGGCCAACGCGATAAACATCGTTTCCTTCAGCCTTGGGACACGAGAGGACTTCGTTTCTGATATAAGAAACGATGTCTACTGTTTCTCCTCTCTCTCTTCCTTAACTCAGTTGCCATATCAGCAAAATTGCTTAGGTGGCATAGTATTTAATGTTATAGAAACTACCTCTAGTTTCAGGTTGGGAGTGCCCTAAGAGCAAGTACAATAGTATAGCCAACTAGTGGCTATAACACTTGTCCATTTCATCTATAGCTTTCAAAAAAATAGTTCATACAATAAGGTAGCTATTACAATAACTATTTGGCCCCACATGTAAGAGAGTGAAATGCATATTTTTACGTGCTATAGCCAGCTGTAATTTAATAGCCAGCTTCCTTCTCTCTCTTCCTTTCTCTCTCTGCCACGTAAGATTTGGTTGATATTATATTTGCTATAGCCTGCTGACTAAGCCTTATTGTACCTGCTCTAGAGCAAGTTTAATAGTATAGATAGCTGCTACCTCCAATACATTTCCATGTCATCAAAAGGTAAGATGCAGCCAACTCATACAATAAGCTGGCTATAAGTTATCTCTACAAGAGCTCTCAATCATTTAATACATACATGGGTATTGGTCATTTAATACACGCATGGGTATAGCAGTAAGTTCTATTGGTACATGCATGGATAACACATCTTTTCCTGCGCTATAGCCTGACTCTTGCATGAGAGCCGGCTTGGCTCTCTCTCCTTTTCTCTCCCCTCTACATAGAACTATACAGATATAGATTCACTTATAGCTAGCACAGTCAGCCTCCAACCAACCGCCCATTCAGAAAAAGGGCCAGCTCTCGCAGGCTTTCAGAGCTCTAAAAAATGGCACATTGCAATCGATGCCTCGGATCTTCTTCGCTTAGCAGATGAAAAGTCTTCTCTTTCTCTCGCTCCTAAGCGCATCGGGAGCTGTGATAAGTGGCATCGCTGGTTGCTGGATGACAAGTGTTCAATGAGCAGCCACAGGAACAAAAGTTGCAAAAGACACATAGGGCCGGTGCTTTCTTTAATCTTTCTCCTGGGGATTCTCATGTTACTGTTTTATTTTTTTTCTTCGGTTCTTGACAATCGTTTATTGTTTTTAGCCTATTTATAACAGGGTATGAAAAAAGAGACTCATATGTAATTTTAGTCGATATAAATAAAATTATTGTAATATCTACTATGATCAATTTATAGACATTGTCTTAAAAGATACTTTTTTAAAGCTAATTATTACAAAAAATAGTTTTTAGAAAGTGAAAAGAAGCCATTTGGCTGTGCATGCATGCTGCATACTTAACAATGTTGATATTACAGAACAGTAAGACCCAAAACGGGGGCTTAAATCATGTAAGCATACTAGCATAGCAAGATTAGTAAACTAGAAAGTATGGTCATTTTATATTTTGGGCCTATTCTTTTGTGGTTGTGGCTTTATGGCTTTTGGCTATTCGTGTGAGAGATTACAGAGTAATTAAAATTCACGTGCGTCTTTTGTCGATATAAATGAAGTCTGTACAATATGTACTACAATTAACTAGTAAACCCCATTTTAAAAAGACACTCTGTTTAAAAGCTAGTTACTGTAGAAAAGCCAAAAGACACAAAAGAATATGCCTTTAGCGGTACTAAATGCTACGTGACACTTTTGGTAGAGGATGATCAGAGTATATTAACTATGAAATTTGACAGCACGTGACCTAGGCCAAACTAATGCTAAGAACGGCTTCGCTCGTTTCAGCTTCAGTTTCTGATTTCTGAATTTTAATTTATTATTTTTTTAATTTTGTCTTTTCTATTTTTTTGGCCTTTTAGGTTTTTTTTGCTTTTTTTAATTCATTCGCATTGTCCGTGATGAGCTAATCTGTTTTTCATTGTTAAAATTTTTAAAATTTACTTACGCCAAATAAGCTAGTATCAGTTATAGTGAAAAATAAGCTAGTTACAGTGAAAAGCCATAAGGCATCACCAATTTTTTTTGGCCTTTTAGGGTTTTATTTTTTTACTTTTTTTTTGTCTTTTTTGCTTTTGCTTGTTTTCCCTTCGTATTTTTTGTGTGGAGATATAACGATATTTTTTATTTTATTTATTTTTCTTTAATTGAGTGAGTCAGAAAAAATAACAACCACTGCAACACAATTTCATCAAGCCAATATCCGGAAGCCACATATCTATTGAACGGCCCCTAAGAAAGAGAGAACACAAATCACTGAAAAAGGAAATGTTTTTTTTAATAAAATGCAACCACAATCCAAACTTCAACTATGCAAAAATCACAAAAAAACAAACCCCAAAACCCGCAGAAAAGCCAAGTGAAATTCAATTCATTGCCAAGAGAAAACAACCAAATTATCACCAAAATAACCTATATACTTTTTTATTCTTCAGCCGCAAAAAAATAATATAAATTAATCCCTAGACTAGGCTTTAATGACACCACCTTCCCGTTCACCTTCTTCCTCCTCTCCTATTCCGTTCCTCCCCCACTTCTCCTTCCCTTCTCCATCCATCCAAGTATCCAACCCACCCACACTTCACTTAGCTTGGACTTCTTGTTCTGTAGCTGTAGCCTGTACCTGTACGCTTGTATGCATGCTTGGTCAGCGAGGGGAGTGGCGGCGGCTTCTGTGAGTGAGTGGTGGCATTGGTGAGCGGTCCGGCGATGTCGGAGGCTGACAGGTTACGCCTCCGCGCGGCGGCGCTGACGCTTGACGGCGGGGTCAGGGACAAGCCAGACACCAAGAAGGATGTGCTCGCGGATCTTGGCTCGCCGGTGTCGCCGCTGCGGTTGCGGCCGAGCGCGGCCGCAACGCCATCGACGTCCTCGTCGTCCGCTGGGTCGGCTAAGTCACCGGCGCTGTGCAATGAGGCGACTGCGGCCGCCAGGGGAGGAGGCCGGGGGAGCCATTCGGGTGAGCTGGTTGTGGAGAGCAACCCGCCACGGCCGCCGGGGCACCGGCGCTCTGGATCTGGGCCGCTGATTTTCTCCGGCGGCACCAGCAGCGCGGGTAGCGGAGGAGGCTGCGGCGGCGGGAGCACAGCGAGCTCGCCGCTGACCAATGCCCTTCCCACCGGTAACATCTGCCCGTCTGGCCGTGTCGTGGGGATAGCGGCTGCGCCGCGGACGCGCACCCGCCCGGACGTGCTCGGATCCGGCACCGGGCACTACGGCCACGGAAGCATCATGCGGGGCGGCGGAGGCATGGCTCCCTCAAGAAGCAGCATTGACGCCAACCCCTTCCTCAACAACTCCTCGAGGTCTCCGGCGAGCTACCCGGCGCCACCGGGCAGCGGTGGGAGTCTGCAGGAGGTGACTGGGACCGGGAACGAGTGGTACAAGAAAGGCCGGTACGGCGAGGCGCTGCGGCACTACGACCGGGCAGTGGCGCTGTGCCCGGACAGTGCAGCGTGCCACGGCAACCGCGCCGCCGCGCTCATCGGACTCGGCCGCCTAGCCGAAGCGCTCCTCGAGTGCGAGGAGGCCGTCCGCCTCGACCCCGCGAGCGGCCGTGCGCACGGCCGCCTCGCCTCGCTATGCCTCCGGTGAGATTCTTTCACTTGTGTAGGATGCATGTCTGCTGCATTGCATTGCACTGCACTGGAATCCCAAACAGATTCACAGATCTCGCGTTCTTGTTTCCGCTTTGCTTGTTGCTGTTGCCTGTGTGCTACTTCCTTGCAGATAGATGCCTGACCTATCCTGTCTCCTTTGTTCTTTATTGTCTGATTTTGAGATCATTACCGTTATGGTGTGCCATATTGATCGTGAGATCGTTAGCGGTTGCTCTTTTACTTGTTTTGGAAGCAAAGTTCTCATCTTGCAGTTAGTACGTGAGAAGCATAGGAATTCTCAGCTAACTTGGTGCTGCAAGGACGGGAAAGTTTGTATCTTCGGTTCGTTTGTTGTAGTGAATTAATGTGATCTTAATACGATTCACATCACAAAATGCAGTTCAAAAGGATTGCTTACCTGTATTGTACGTTGTATTTAGACCGCCAATATGGAGAATTGCAAATTTGTCATAAAATTGTGGTCCTAAATTATTCAACGTTAACATGTGTATAAGCAATTTATGGTAGTTGGTTGAATTGTTACTGAAATGGCACCATGATGGCTACATTGCAGGCTTGGGATTGTTGAGAAGGCAAGGAAACACTTCACGCCGGCTGGGCATGTCAATCAGTCTGACCCTGCTCAGTTGCAGAAGCTGCACGAGGTGGAGAGCCATCTGGGGAGATGCATGGATGCAAGGAAAATCGGAGATTGGAAGAGTGCGCTAAGGGAAGCAGATGCAGCCATTGCCAATGGAGTGGATTCCTCTCAATTGGTAATCTCTCCTTATAGCTTGGGCTTTTTATTATGCTAAAAAATACATTGTTCTTTGGTGGTCAGCTTTATAATTCAGTCGATCACAATGGAATCATATTTCACTTGCAGCTTCTTGCCTTGAGGTCTGAAGCACTTCTCCGGCTTAACAAACTAGAGGAGGCTGATTCAACTATTACGAGCTTGTTGAAATTGGACAATGTGTTGCTATCTTCAATTTCAACCAAACTATCAGGCATGGTAGCTGATTCATATGTACATGTTGTCCAAGCTCAAGTCAGCATGGCATTTGGAAGGTGCAATCTCACACCTTGAGGATTATTATCATTTTTCTTCATTTTCTGGTTTGTAGCAACACAAGTATGGAAGTTGGTTTCTGCAGGTTTGATGCAGCTGTTGCCATGGCCGAGAAGGCTAAACTTATTGATCCTGGAAATGCAGAGGTTGGAATGATTCTAAATAATGTGAGGCTAGTGGCCCGGACTAGAGCACAGGGGAATGAGCTTTTTAAGGCAGCCAAGTTTGCTGAAGCATCTGTCGCCTACGGTGAAGGGCTCCAATTCGACCCCTCAAATTCAGTATTGTACTGCAATCGAGCAGCTTGCTGGTCGAAGTTAGGTCGGTGGGTGAAAGCTGTTGAGGATTGCAATGAGGCCCTGAGAGTCCAACCTAATTACACAAAGGCTCTCTTAAGACGTGCAGCATCCTATGCAAAGGTAAGCAATTTACATGCATTACCATGTTTTGGATTATTCACCCATTGTGGTACTGACATCTCCCTGTTAACGTTTAATTAGCTTGAGCGTTGGGCTGATTGTGTGCGGGACTATGAGGTGCTTCTCAAGGAACTTCCTGGCGACACGGACGTTGCAGAGTCATTGTTCCATGCCCAAGTTGCATTGAAGACAACCCGTGGTGAGGAGGTATCAAATATGAAGTTCGGAGGAGAGGTTGAGACAATTACCAGCCTAGAGCAACTCCGAACTGCTATACATTCACCTGGTGAGTGTTTCCCCTGTGATCTTTGCTGGTGCACCCTAGGTCCCTAGCCTGTTATAATCTTTTCAGCTAGTCACTGATTTCTAGTAGTGCTAGTATTGTGGATCAAGGTTCCAAAAATTGGAACCGGAAGAAATCCCGGTCGGCAGCCGGTAACGGTAACCGGGCTGTTATCGGCCGGTTACCGAAAAACCGGTCACAATTTGAAAATCAAAATTTGAATTTGAGGTGTTTTGAAACCGGTAACTGGAAAAACCGGCCGGTAACCGGAAAAATCGGAAAAAAACCGGCCAAAATTCAAAAATCAAAAATTGATACCGGCCGATTTTTTCGGTTACCGGTCTCCACTGGTAAAAATGGTAACCGGCGGTTACTGGCCGGTAACCGCTGGGATTTTGAACCCTTTTGTGGATAATGAGGATTATCCCTATTCGTATTCTCATGCATTTCACTAGTTCTGACTTAACAAAGTACAAATGTCTTTCATATATTTAATCTGTATTCAGTATTCACTTTACAATATGGCCTGAATATGATTTAAGTGGGAATTTCTGCAGGGGTGTCTGTTATTTACTTCATGGCTACAATGAATCAGCAGTGCACACAGATTACCCCATCCGTGGATTCTCTTTGCTCTGAGTGCCCTTCAGTGAATTTTCTGAAGGTAATCCACCTAACATCTCTCTCTCTCTCTCTCTCTCTCTATCAACTGTTGCAATCAAGCCTATTTGCAAAAGTTTCCAAGTTGCCAATCAATCCTCTGTATGCGAACTTGCAGGTAAATGTTGATGAGAGCCCTGTGGTAGCAAAGGCAGAGAATGTGCGCATAGTCCCAACCTTCAAGATATATAAGGATGGTGCAAGAGTGAAGGAGATGATCTGCCCTAGCCTATATGTCTTGCGCTATTCGGTGAGGCACTATGCTGTCTCCAATTCTTGAGGAGGTCTTACCAGTGGCACTCATATTTCTTTGATGCATAGAATCCCCTGTCGCCTGCCAACATTTTACCAACAAATTGTTCTACATTGTCAGCCTCCACAGCATTTCACCAGCTGCATAGTAATTCTCCATTGAGCATATTGAGCTAAGCTTGGTATATGAAAGAGTTTCCCTTTCCTATTACTTATCTTTCCATTCCCACCTCCTGTTGCAACTCCTTCAGACCATTTATTCAGCCAACCTTATGCAATTCTTGGATCATTTAGGCTCCCTTCGTTTGCTTACATTTCCTACCCATCATTCGACCAACCTTAACCATTTCTTTCTTTCATCTCTTACACTCTGCTCTGCAACCTCATACACCCCTCAAGAAACACTGCTGCTGATGTTGTTTAAATGCATGCTGCTAGAAAGAGAGGGGAAGATTTGAGAGGAGGCTGGTTGGTTTTTTCATTACATGTACATATACCATATAGCAAAACATCGAACCCTTTGGAAGATTGATTCTATGGATCAGGTATGGTGGCGGTACCATTTTTGGCGGTGGATGGAGTACAGGGCTAATTTGCCGTTGTAGAGAGAAGATAGATGAAGTAAGACAATGTAATTGGTAGGGAGATTTAATGAGGGAGGTGTTGGTTGGTGTCATTGATGTCGTCGTTTGCATATGTATGCCGCTGGTGGTCTGTGGCGCTGTGCATACATGCTGACATTTCGAGCTATGAATAAAAATAGTCCGACATTCTTTCTCATTTTTACTCAAGCTGCAATCTGCTTCCGTTTCTGAGTCGTGGTGGTGTTGAACGTTGTTTCCATACTTGCAAAACTTACATTTATACATGATCTTGAAGATCCATGTCATTGCTGTACCGAAATGCAGAAATGCAGAATGCGTAGGTACTAAACTTGCTGATCGAGCAGAAATGCAGAATGCATAGGCCCGTTCATATGTGTCTGGTCATATTGAAATATGATGGTTTTTAGTTTTGGTTTATAAATAGTAAGTGTTTTAGAGAAATCGTATAGGGAAAGATAATTGTGTGTGATTTTGATCAATATAAATAAAATTAGTATCGTGTCTACTATAATTGATTAGTAGGTTTTACTTTAAAAAATACTCTATTTAAAATAAGTGTTATAGAACAACGCCCTTTAGAAACAACTAGTCATATGCCCGTGCGTTGCTACGGAACCATAAAACTAACACTAAAATAGCATATTATTGTAGTTAATCCTTTTTCACATCTGAAAAGCTAACTACCGGTTCAATAATCACTCATCAAGACAGTTTAAAAGGGAAGAAATAATACCAGTGACGCAATAATCTCACAAATCGGAACATACAACAAACACTAAACTTTACACAACGGAATACTAAACCATACAGTAAATAATATTTTTCTTTGTTAGAGCCACTAACATGAAGAGCAAAAAACCTTCTTTTCTGTTCTTATTCTCTCTTCCTCCTGGACACACATGCCGATCAAATCACTCATGCTCCATTTTTCTTTCTGAGTATTGTAATTAATCTTAAAAGTCGTGTACTCAGAAGGAAAAGAGGTCATAATAAAATGGACAAGGAAACCATCAGATATTGCCAAGTCCATGCCCTTGAGTTTTTCTGCCATATCGGTCATCATCATGATATGCTCTATTTATGCTGCCGGACCCGTCATACTTAGTAGTTAAGAGCATCTGAATCAAAATACTGGCATAAACTTTAGTGGAGCTTTTAAATTTCTCCTCGATTGAAGCCAAGTATTCCTTAGCATTTTCAGAATCGGGGATTGCTCCCCTAATCCCGACTGAAATAGAGGTCTTCATAATTATTAGTGATAAGCGGTTAGACCGCTCCCACTTTTCAGCATAAGCCTCATAAATTTTCTTTTTCTCATCATAGTTCTCCTCACCTTCGGTGGGAGGAATGGGAACGGCTACCCTTAAGGCATATTCAATGTCCAAAACACCAAGGACAACATGAATTCGTTCTTTCCACGTGGGGAAATTGCTCCCCGTGAGCTGCTCAACGTTATCAATTGTGGCGGCAACGTTTGATGCATTAAATGATAAATTTCAAAATACAGGGCAAAGATTAGAAATATCATAAAGATATATTGCATGTAATTAACCCTACGTTGATCTGATTAATAACATGCAAATTACAGTTCTAATTCATATCACCGTTGGGTAGAAATGAAAAAGAACTTAATAATTTTATATGGCAACACATGATTACAAACAACGTTGGTCAGAATGTAATCATATGCATACATAATGCCAAAAACATAAAAAATCTCCAATTAAAATATCTCGTTGGTTCAATTTTAATTAGAGACAAAACATAATAATATGGCGACATATGATTATAAACAACATTGGTCAGAATATAACCATATGTATACATAATGCCAAAATTAATCATAAAATCTCAAATTAAAATATCCCATTGGTTCAATTTTAATCAGAGATTATACATAATAATATGGTAATGATACATGAAATTTTTGGTCACTGAAAAATAATTAATAACAGTGCACAAAATGGAGACTTAAAGCATAAAAAATGCATTGAAAATAATAATAATACTGCTGCAGTTGGCCCTTAAAGAAAACAGCCCAAAAACCAAAAATGCCCAGCCGAAAAACTCCCCGCACAGGCGTCCAAAAATGCCGGCCCAAAATCCCGGAACAATGCGCATGGGCTAAAATGCCGCACAGCCAACCTTATGCGTGCGCGGCCCTCAAAGGTGCGCGTGCGGAGGGCCAAAACTCATTGGGCGCGCGGCCCACAACACACGCAGGCGTGGGCCTGAGATCCCACGCACGCACGCGCCGTCGGATCTTGATCCGACGGCTGCAAAAATCGGCCAGCCCATAAGCTATTCGGCCCGCAAAAAAATGGCCATCGGATGAGATCGGACGGCCGATAACTCACGTGCGGTGGGGATGAAACCCGGAAACCCTAACCCTAGCCCCATTTGTGCCCGCCTCCTTGCGAAAAAACCGGAGCGGCGGCAACGCGCGCGCTCGCGCGGAGCGGCGGCGGCCTGCTCCCGCGGAGCGTCGGCGGTGCGCACGCTCGCGCGGAGCAGTGGCTCCCGCGCAGCACGGCGACGGCGCACGCTGCGTTCACGAGGAGAGCGGCGGCGGCCCGCGTGGAGCGAGACGGCGCGGCGGTGCGGCGCGACGGCGGCCGAGCTCGCGAAACGGCGGGGCCCCCGCGCGCGTAGCGACGGTGCACACGGCGACGGCGGGCGGCGGCATGAAGGCCGGAGAGCAGCACCGGCGGCGCCCGCTCGGAGCAGCGCGCGACTACGGCGGCGGGCTCCATCGGTGGCGCCCGAAAGCTGTATGTTCCGCCTCCTTTTTTTTTGTTCTTCCCGTCGCCGATCCAATATTTTGTTCGTTTGATTTTGGGGATTTAGGGTTCGGGAAATCTTGACATTGGGGATTTACAGGAGAGAGGGTAGGGGGCGAGGGCGGCGCGGCGGAGGAGGGAGGGGAGGAGGCGAGGGCGGCGCGGCGGCGGAGGAGGGAGGGGAGGGCGGAAGAAATGAGGTGGGAGGAGGCAGCCGCACGGGATTCGACGGGAGAGGCAGCGCTGCCAGCACACGGGTTTCGGGGTGGGCCCACACATCAGTCAGTATAGAGAAGGAAGTGTAGGATGCACCATCACCTTGAACTCCTCCTTTTAAGGAGTAGAGATACGAACAGGCTGTTCCATTCGGTGGGAGTGGCCGGCCATGCCTCTTACTGTTTTGATGCTGACTGCAAGGGGAATCAAAGTATGGCTCTCTTCTTGGTGGCCTAAAGTGTGGCTCCATGGGACACATTGTGATTGGTTCACTTTTGTAAATTGATGAATTGTTGTCATTTCTTTCCTCTCTCTTTTTTGCTTTCATGCAGGTTAATCGAATGTACAATTTGTCTTGTAAGCTGTGCGGTTGTAATTCAGGTGTTGATGTATTCATGTGTATACTATTGTGGACATTGTTGTTAATAATTCACATGATTATGGATCCATGTACGATTGGTTAAGAACTACCGCAATGTCTCAATTACTGTTGTATTATCACTGGACATTGAACTTGAATACTAATTTTGTATATCTGAACATTGTGAATATGTACTTATTTTTTTAATAATATGAGATTTTGTGACTAATATATCCTAATTATATTGTAATTAGATGTATTAATTAATGGTGATATGCCAAGTAATTGTTATTAAAATGTGATTAAAAATGCGGGTCGTTTCAGGCGTCGGGTGAAAAGGGGGGGTTCACGGGGCGTACAAGCAGACGGGCCCGTGCTGCTTCTCCCCCGACGGCCGCTTCCTCGCCGTCGCCGTTGACTACCGCCTCGTCGTCTCCCTCAAGGTATCCGCCCATTTCCCCACCTCCTTTCTCCCCCTCGATCTTAGTGCTTGGGAATTGCAATGCGGGTTTAGGGTTTGGGCTTTGGGAGTAGTTGCGGAATCTGGGATTGGGGGTAATGTGATCTGGCGTGGCTCAAATTTGAGCATTCTGATGCATGGGATGTGCCTAATTTTGACGGATCCCTAGCCTAGGGGTCAGGAGTAGGTTGTGCTTAGAGCAGTTCACGGTATATGTTCGATTGGAGAAATTTTCGTACCAAATGGCATGGAAGAGTGGATAATACGTGATTTTGTTCATTGCGTGGAGGTTTAGATGGGTGCGTTTGGTTCGCACCTATGAATTCTACCAGCTGTATTAGCTTAGCGTTTGGGTTTTTTTTTGTGCTATTTTGGTTTAGTGAACTGTGTAATTTCTGGAATACTCTTGGATTCATGGAAGTTCCACGAACACTTCATGTTTCATATTCGTTTATGCAAATGTAGCATCTTGTATTACTGTTTTATCGTTTCAACTTTCAAGAACGGTTAGGATATGTATAATGCCTTGCAACCTTCTTATTTACTGTATGGATGAACTCATATGAGCTATATGGATTTTAAGTTTTACAGAACTCATGTTGTTATAAAAAATGTTAGTCGCATTTACATATTACAATTTACAGCAATGTATGCTTTGACTTGCTTTTGTATGTGGTGCAATTGCTTTCATGCGTGGACAAAATAAACAAGCGGCCCATGGTTCAGTTTTGGTTGCTGAGCCAGCCTGGCTGGACCTGCAAGATTGATGAAGGCCCTGCAGGGATTGCATATGCTTACTGGAGCCCTGACAGTCGTCATATACTCACTACATCAGAGTTTCAGCTTCGTCTGACTGTGGTGTCTTGTAAATACGGCATGTGTACATGTCCAGTGGCCAAAGCATGCCTCCAGGGGTGTTTCTTTTACTAAGGATGGGAAGTTTGCTACGATCTGCACCAGGCGTGACTGCAAGGATAATGTAAATTTTCTCTCATGTCATTCCTGGGAGATAATGGGTGTCTTTGCTGATGACACGGTAGACTTAGCAGGTGTTGAGTGGTCACCGGATGATAGTGCTATCGTGGTCTGGGATTCACTTCTTGAATACAAGGTGCATGTGCTTTCTCTTCAGAAACATCCCATAGTGGTTTTAAGTGTTGTGGCTTGTGACTAGTCAATTCATATGCATGCCTCTATGCAATAGCTTTTAGTCTCTTTGATGTATGTTGCTCTTAATAATTATCTTCATTTACAGTATGTTACGATCTTATGTCATACCTTTCTAGCTCGCTAATATTCTTTGTGCTAAGGTCTCTTTGTAACTTGAAATTGAGATGGGCATTGCTTGCGAGTTACTTCACATGCATGTTTGTACGCAATAGCTTTTAGTTAGTCTCTTTGATATGTGTTGATCTTTAAAATTATCTTCATTTACAGTACCTCATGATCTAGCTAGCTAATTAATTTCTGCTAAGGTCACTTAGTAAATTTGCACCGTTGGCACACCACACTACGCTCTCTTTTTTTTTTCCAAGGGCAGTACATCTTTCGCCTTTATTTTAGTTTAGTCCTGTGACTCCTTTGGTACTTGACGACATTATTGAATCTGCTTGATGTGTCTATATGTTTAATTTTGGATTTTGATGATTGATCGGTTGGAAATTGGAATATTGCGTTATAGCTTAACCAATCTCTTGTTCAACTCTTAAGAGCTCATTTCAGTCTATTTTTATACAGAACTGAGTTGTTGTTTTTTTTATGTTTGAGATGGTTAAACGAGGAGGTACCAGTTCTGAGATGTGTAAACTGATCATTCAAAGAACATGCCTATTACAGGTTCTGATATACTCGCCAGATGGGAGGTGCTTGTTCAAGTATTTAGCATATGAAAGTGGATTAGGTGTGAAAACCGTGACTTGGTCACCATGTGGTCAGTTTTTAGCAGTCTGCTCAGTTTTTAGCAGTGGGCAGCTATGATCAGGCAGTGTGGACTTTGGAATTTTGTTTATGGCCCCTTGGGAGTAGTTTTTTTTTTTGCGGAAATGGCCCCGTGGACATTGATTTTGTAGAAATGGCCCCCTTGCGTGGCCGGGAGTGTGCCAGCCACTTGGCATGGCCGCCGAGTGCGCCATGTGCGCATGCATGCTTTCGGCCAAGCGGTTTGCCCACGCGGGCCGTGTGGCATTTTTGTCGTTTTGTGATTATTCAAGCTTTATGTCATGTCACGTCTCATCAATGTCATTCGCTGCCTCTTTAGCGCGGCTATTTAATGCTTGAGCGCGCGGCTCCTGATTCATTCGTTCGCTGTTTATATGTGTTTATTTGTTATGTTAATCATTTTGTTAGTGTTAATTACGTAATTAGTTGCTAATATGGTATATTTTCTAATTTGCAGTATCCCTTGCTCGCTATTGGACAAACGCCTAAAACACCAATGCAACGATGACAACTAACTAAACTGTACACACGTCTGCGAGGTCACGTAAGTCAGCACGATGTGACCCAATGAGGTGGTTTTCCGCAATGACGTGACCCAACGAGTCAGCTTTCAACAACAACTTGACCCAACGAGTCAGCTTAACACAGTGGCATGACCCAATAAGTCAACTTTCCGTAGTGACGGGCCCGTTGCCTTGTGGACACAAAAAATGTCAACCGAATTGCACTTCACTAGCGTACGCCACGTCGGCTCACCAAATAAGTATCACCCCTTCCACCGCGGGTTATCCTACAATAAGAGTACAACACTATCCTCCCTCACATGGACAACCAGTGAGACGAGATCCGCCACCTCGCAAAGGCTGCTGCAGCCCAGGACAAAGAAAGGCGGTGTGCTAGGAGGGCACCTCCCTGCAACGACGCCCCCTCCCCCCGAGCAGTAACCCCTACCTGAAAATTCTAACGGAGCATTCCCTGCAAGACCCCCCCCCCCCCCCGAGGGGGACACGTCGCCCTTCTGCTGGTGCAGGGGCAGATGTAAGTTTTTCAAGTCCAAAGAGTGCCTAAGCCTGGGCATGCGTTACTTGTGATGTGGTAACTACGTCTGGGACTATCCTGACTGTCGTTGGGACACGGGCAGCCACTGACAGCTAGTAAGGACCGCTTGCAGTACATTCCCCCTCTATTTCTGTACGGAAGTTCACACTGACAACCTCTCCCGTCTACCCGTAGTCCCCAGATCCACTGTGTGGCTACCAGAAGTGGATCAACTGAGAGATTCACCCATACAACCAGTGCGTCTTGATTGTGAAGAGTGGGATGCCAATAGGGACTACAAGAGGATGAAGGAGCGGCGCCGTAATGAGGAGCATGACGATTGTATCCAGCGCGAGATGCAAGCCCATCTTGAGGCGTGCGGGCGCACGGAGCTCCAAGCTCATGAGAAGGAGAGCGACAGGAAGTGCGCCATCGCGGCCCAGGCCAAGGCGGCTGGGGAGGAGTACAATGCCGAGGTTGCAAGGAAGGGCAAATGACCCTGGTCCACATAGTAGACTGGCTCATCGTGCATTATTCCCCAATGCTGGTCTCCGTGTTTTTCCAACCTAAAGGCATGTACCCTTTCATGGTCTGGATCCTTGTCACGCAGTGCACCGTAGTAGTAGTGACGATGACAACCAATTTGCCGAACCATCATGCCATGTAATCTCCTATGCCCGCGGATTGCAATGCATTTATGCTTTCGTTGATTTGTTGGGAAACTAAAAAAATTAACCTGACTTCATTGCATACGAACACGCGAAACAGTACAATAGTCACATCACTACACCTTGGAAATCACGACCAACAAAAGAAAGAAAACAACACACATCATGTTTTCAACCTGGCCAACGTATGGGACCTGAATTAAGCAGGTTCCGCAGTGTCCACTTCGTCACGCTCGGAGTTTTCGAGTCGCTCATCAGGTGGTTGTGGTGATGTCTCCGCCACGTAGGTGTGGATGGCCATCACGTGATGGCAGCTGTCGAGTATCGTCGGTGGCTTTGAAGCATGGCCCAGGACGGACGGTCCAAAGAGGCGATGATACTCCCCCGCAGTGAAACTGGGACGGCACCACGTAGTCATCTGTAGGTTTGCCGATGAGAGAGCATTAGTAAATGAATCAATGTGTATGCTTCCAACGTGACAACAAAGATAACAAGTAGTCATGCACGGAACACTCAGAACTAGGCGTTCATGGCTTATTAAAACAAATTATTTTTACTCATACACATTGGACAAGACAGTGATGCACAACCTGGGAAAACTTAAAGACAACATTTGAGGGCCCTAGCGAAATCAACTGATAGAGTATCTGCTTGGGCACACATTGGAGGAAGAAGGCCTGTTTGGGTAGTTCCTCAAAGAGTGCCTAGTAGTCTTGCATAGCCTGCACCTCCTAGGTCTAGGTATGTCTCCATGTTGGCTAGCATCCATGTCGTTCTAGATGCACCTTGATTGATGCCTGCCCCGCCTAGGATGTCGTAGTGCGCTATTAGGCGACCACTCGACAACCCCTTACCATAGGTCCCTATAGTGCCCTTCCACACCATACGAGTTAAACTTCGTGTTCCAAGTATCATACAGGTGATGTATGTTATAGAAGTCCGATACGTACATTGCAGAAGATTGGCGTAGTACGGCGCATGCAGCATATAGTGGGAGCAAAGCTTATGCAGCAGCTGAGGCTTGTTGCAGGTGCAAACAACCACATCCCCTATGGTGCAAACATGCTTCCGATCACCTCTCAAGTGGTCCATAACATACTTGTCCCGGAGACGGATTTTGAATTTCTTCTTCACGCCATCCATCGTGCGAGCTACATGGGTTCGGGCCTTCGTTATTTTTTCTCCATGTATGCAAGGGTAACCTCTGAGTACTGCTTCCCCTCGTCAAAGTGCTTGTTGGCCATCATAGCCCAATTCACGAAGTAATCGACAGTGCGGTTCCAAGTCTCGTCCACAATGGCGGTGATGGGCAGGGCACGGACCCCTTTTAACACACCATTGTACACCTCAGACATATTGGTGTCATGATGCCATATCATGCGCCGTGCATGTCGTGGAGAAGGGACCACTTATCCAAGTCCAGGCAATGCATGCTCATCCACTTAGCAAACTCGCTTTCGGTGTGCCTGCCCCAGAACCTCTACTCCAACGAGCGGTTTCCACCTCAAGCTCTCGCCATACAGTGTCAAACTTTCACTTCTGGTTCGACACAGCTTGTTGAACTTCTTCATAAGGTCCTTGCTCTGAAAACAGGTATGGAAGCTAGCCGCAAGATGTCGTATGCACCAACGTGTGCGCATGTCATTCCATTGGAACGACGACAGCCTTGTGCTGTGTTGCATAGTGTTCAGCGCGGACAACCCGGCGTGATGGTCCGTGATGACACACATATTTGGCTGGTCCTGCACAACATGTTGCTTTATGTTGGCCTAGAACCATAACCATCTATTGGTGTTTTCGTTCTCCACAATTGCGAAGGCAACTGAGAGCAACTGGCCGTTGCCATTAGTGGCAATAGTGGTCAAGATGGTGCCCTTGTACTTCCCGCATAGGAAGGTCCCGTCCATACTAAGGATAGGTCGACGTCGCTGCGGAAAGCTAACTTGTTGGGTCACGTTGTTGCGGAAAACTGCCTTGTTGGGTGACATTGTGCTGGCTTATGCGACCTCGCTGACGTGTGCATAGTTTAGTTAGTTGCCGTCGTTGCGTTGGTGTTTTGCGTGTTTGTCTAATAACGAACATGGGACACTGCAAATTAGAAAATACACCATATTAGCAACTAATTATGTAATTAACACCAACAAAATGATTAGCATAACAATTAAACACATTAACCGAGAACGAATGAATCAGGAGCCGTGCGCTTGCGCGTTATATAGCCGTGGTAAGGAGGCAGCGAATGAAATTGACAAGATGTGACATGAAGCTTGAACAATCACAAAACGATAAAAATGCCGCGTGGCCCGCGCAGGCAAACCGCTCGGCCGAAAGCATACATGCGCACATGGCGCGGTTGGTTGACGTGCCACTTTCCTAGCACGGTTGGTGGCCGAGCCAGTGGCCTGGTGCGCTCACCGGCCGCGCAAGGGGGCCATTTCCGCAAAAACAATGTCCACGGGGTCATTTTCGCAAAAACTACTCCCAAGGGGCCACACAAAAATAAAATTCCGGACTTTGAACCACCTTACATGGAAATCTTTTGCTGAGTTCACACATGCAACCTCTATTCGAAGTCCCTGCAATGCTGCTATATTTAAGGTAAATATCTGTTTCTATCATTAATTGTCATCTTAGCAGATTTACTGTTTTTCTATTCATGATATCAGATTGTAACTACAAAAAAAAGCCACAGGAAGTGGATGCTTGATATGTTAAGAGTTATTTCTAAGGGAAAGCTTCTCTCGTAACATGCAAGACAATGGTGCTGGTAAGATTATGAGTGATGGTCTTATACTGCTTCTCATGCCTTGTTTTTCTATGTTCCGCCCATCGGCCGTTGCACCTTATTTTTGAGCATTTCTTGCTTGGCAATTCCCCTTCTCAACTGACTAGGCTGCAGGGGTCTATGAAAATAGTAAAAGCAATCCCCAAAATGTTATCCTATCTAACAGAATTGAATCAAAACACTTTCTTGGACATTCTGTGGTTCTTTTGTGTTTAGATTGTCCTTAAAAAACTTGTAAGCTTAACATTTCTGATTTGGTATGCACTTGGATACTTCTGAAGATATATATTTATTTACCTTGGTTGTTTCTTCACATTGGTACCATATAGTGTGAGATTACCACTGATATGTTTCTTCACATTGTCAGGGCAACAAAATAAGTGCATTGTAGTTCTGTTTATGTTGATGGAGAGAAGGCAGTTCTTTTGCGACACCATGCTTCAGTAGAATCATTGTAGCTTATCACTATGCACGGCTTTTGGAGGCTAGCTAAAGTTGCCTCACTCATATTACGCTAGTTCAACGACATCTATCACCAAATTTACATGTTATATGACGCCTCTGTAATTTTGTCAACTGTTTCCTTATATTATTTAATTATGCAATGATGTTTCCTTGTTTTGTTGTCAGAAAATGGCGTGGAAGGAGGTTCTAGAGTGAAGTATGTTGGTACAGACGGATCAAAACACACTCTCAGTGGATGCAACACACACGAACACTTTTGAGCAACTCAGACACACAGAGTTCTTGCGATCAACTCAGACACACAGAGTTTTTTTTCCGCTGCGTAATGCCATACAACTTTTCTATTTTCTTTTCTTTATATACTACTTAACACAAGAAACGGTCACAAGAAGTTGATGGTGTACTAACTACACCACTAATACTTCTGTTACATGCATGTAGTCACTAATATTTCCGTTACATGCATGAAGTCACTACATCACGATTCATTGACTCAGCCATTACTCGGACACCCAGTGACGACTTACGACCACTGCACCTGCTCGACCATAGCTGCTACGACCACGGTGTCTTCGACCACGGCTGCTACTCACCTTACGAGTACTTCGACCATGGCTTCTCGACCACGGTGTCTTCGACCATGTTCGACCACGGTAGCTACGACTACCGATCACTCGACTTACGAGTGGTTCACTGTAGCTTACGCCCACCATAGCTATGACCACTATAGCACTTGAACACACCGACTGCTACAGTACTCCATTGAGTACCGACTGCTATAATACTCCACCGAGTACCGATTGCTACAGTAACTCTTCGACTACTACAGTGACGTTACAACCGCTACAGTGAATCTTCGACCATGGAGTACTCGACACACAAGCACTCTACTCCGGAGTCTCCTCCGGGATCTTCGACCACGCAATACTTCACACACGAGTATTCTACTCCAAAGTCTTTGAATGTTTCTCGACTACTACAGTACTCGACACACGATTACAACACGGTACTCAACACACGAGTACTCAACACCGACTACATAGTACTCAACACCGACTACGAGTACTCCCTTAATATTGACACGTCAATCCTCGATGTGTTCAACCCCACTGTCTTGCTGCACGCAACAACCTTCTTTTCTTGCCGCACGTAGCAGCATCTTGCACGACCCACGCACCATTGTCGGTCTCCCACCAACGCACCTGACATCGGCATTACCTTGCCACACATAGCGGCATCTTGCCTTGCCGGTTGTCGATGTTGCACGCCGACTCTCTTGTGATGATGGCTACGACCATCATTGGCCTCATGCCTATTCTCCTCATGGCTTGTCTGCACCGGCGTCATTCGTTTCCCTTCGCCGCTGAGATCGCCAGTACGCACGTCGTGTGTGATGCTGGTATATACAACCGGTCTCGTTGTGGCGCACAAAGCCCTGTCGCCGTGTTCCTGGGTGCTTGGTGTTGCAGTCGGCTCGTCACCGTCGCCCTGTGCACCTCAGCCTGACGCACGCCGCTGCATGTGCCTTCTCGTCGACCCGAACGCACGTCGCCATCCGACCGACAAAGGTTAGCTATGGTAGCCTCTCGCCTCGAGTTGTGGTACTCAATGGTGCTGTCGCCTTCATCGTCGTCATGGTCGTCTCTACGACGACCACCACCTGCGAGCTTGAGGCGAACAGATCACCTCGTAGCAGGCCTCGCACTGCAGATGGAGACACACTCCTTCCTTCTCTCGGCATCTTCTCCGACACACAAAGAACACCAAGGCACTTTTCTGACACACGGAAGTCTTCCCTCGGCTTCTCTGATGCACGGAGAACACCAAGGCTTCTTCTCCGACTTACGGAGAAACACCTGGGCTTCTTCTCTGACACATGGAGAATACTAAAGCTTCTTCTCTGACTAACGGAGAATACCAAAGCTCTAATACCAATTGTTGGCCCAGACGGATCAAAATGCACACTCTCAGTACACAACACACACGAACACTTTTGAGCAACTTAGACACAGAGTTCTTGCGATCAACTCAGACAGAGTTTTCTTCGTTGCATAATGCCGTACAACTTATCTATTTTCTCTTCTTTATATACTACTCAACACAACAAACGGTTACAAGAACTTTGATGGTGTACTAACTATACCACTAATACTTCCGTTAGATACATGTAGCCACTAATACTTCCGTTACATGCGTGCAGTTGTGACTGCACCACGACTCATTGACTCAGCCATTACTCGGACGCCCAGTGACGATTTACGACCACTACGCCTGCTCGACCACGACTGCTATGACCACTATGTCTTCGACCATGGTTCCTCGACCACGGCTGCTACTTGACTTACGAGTACTTCGACCACGGCTTCTCGACCACTATATCTTCAACCACGGTGTCTTCACCATGTTCGACCACGGTAGCTACGACTACCGATCACTCGACTTACGAGTGGTTCACTATAGCTTATGACCACCGTAGCTAGACCACTGTAGCACTCAGACACACCGACTGCTACAGTACTCATCCAAGTACCGACTGCTACAGTACTCCACCGAGTACCGACTGCTACAGTACTCCACCGAGTACCGACTGCTACAGTAACTCTTCGACTACTACAATGATGTTACGGCTGCTACAGTGAATCTTTGACCACGGAGTACTTGACACACGAGCACTCTACTTCGGAGTCTCCTCCGGGATCTTCGACTGCTACAGTACTCGATACACAATTATAACACGGTACTCGACACACGAGTACTCAGTACGAGTCAAGATTAGTTCCAACAAAGTACGCCGTGATGGATGTTCCGAGTGAAGAAATACTTGTCTTTTTCTACTTCAATTCATGATTCTTGCGAGGTCAGATTCATGCATATATATCACGGTATCCATGGTTTCCTTACTTAACGGCTAACACACTGGTGACTAGTGTTATGAACTCGTGATCTATTGAGTTTCTTACACAATGCTTATCTAATTTCTTACTCTAGTCGTGGTTACAGTTGATGGATTTGCTGTGCAGTAGCCCTCATATTCATTTTTGAATTGTGATAACAGTCACTAATATTTCTATAGATGTGATGAGCAACACTTACTATCACTAATATTTCTATAGATGTGATGAGCAACACTTACTATCATCCCCTTGTATGAGTTGTCTTGCTGATTCTCAAATATCTAGCAGAAAGTTGTTTAGGACATCAGTGTGTTGTATTGTGGACAAAGCTGCCTTGTCAAGATTGCATTCGTAGTTCCTTTCGCTGCAGATACTTGAAAACACCTCTCACCTTACAGCATGTGGCAGGTATGCTATCATGGAGCAGCGATGGCCACTATTTCTTCACTCGGAACGACAACATGCCAACTGCCCTTTGGATATGGGATGTCTGCCGCCTTGAGCTTGCAGCTGTTCTTGTGCAGGAAGATCCAATCCGTGCTGCCGCTTGGGGCCCTACATGTCCACACCTTGTTCTGTGCACGGAGAGCCCGCACCTGTACATGTGAACACCATCCGGTGCATGCTGCGTCAACATTCCCTTGCCAAATTGCAGGATCGTCGACTTGAAATGGAACTCAGATGGAAGCTGCCTCCTCCTGAAGGACCGTGAATCTTTCTGCTGCGCTGCAATTGTATCTGCTCTGCCAGAGGAAGAACCTGATCAATCTGATGATAGCTCTGAAGATGAATGATCTTTCTTGTATGTCTTGCTTGTTTCGATGGGAGCTGTAGCCATTAATCGATACAGCAGTGGATGAATTTGGGGGCAGAACTTGTTCTGATCAGGTAGGAGGAAAGATTGTCGTTTCGTGCTGCTTTAAACACACCACTACCAGACCATTCTAGGCTCTATTTGGTCACTGTTAAATTTTTGTAGGAAGTATGAAGCAAATGTAGAACTGTACTCCGTGCATATGCAACTGTGCATTCCCTTTGAAATGGCAACTTGAGTTTGTGCATGAGATAAGCTGTGTATCCTGCAAGTAAACAGCAAAATCCATTTATAACTAGAAGCCAGTAACGTGCTTCCGTTGCCGCGGCAACCGATCATGCAGCAAGCTGCTAATTGCTACATTTATACACCTTTTTTAAACTCGCAAATTTGAGCAAGTTTCTTGTCCAAAATACGGCAAAAGTTAAATCCGAGAGAGTACACAGAAGACCCTCCAAAAACAAAATGGAAAATCACGCAGGAGGACGCGAGGCTAGCTGCTGCAACCATCCTCGAGGATCAAATTTGCAGCGTTTGCTGGCGCTTTGGTCACTCTGAGAACGTGGAAGTTAGCGGCGTAGAGCCAAGCTTTCCGCCCGCCGTCGACAGCGCCGCGACGAGGTCGGCGGCGTATTTGGAGCCCAAAATACGACGCGTATCTCCTCCTCTTCCCGTCGCCTCACTGCGGCGTCATCGCATGGGCCGCGGTGTCGGATCCACCCACCCCACGATCCGGACGCGAATCGAAGCCTCCAGCGTCCTCCCCTGCCGTTCGCCGCCGCCTCCCTCCCTCCAATCGGATCCCAGATTTGGTCCGACTGCCCGCGCCCGAACCCGATAAGCGCGTCGATCTCGCGGCGGGAGGCTAACTGCTTGCTGATTTGGGTTGGGCGTTCGGATTTGGCGCTGTGCGTGTTGTGGGCGGCGCTAGGGTTCCGGCGGGGCGGGCGACATGACGCGCCGCGTGCGCCGCCGCACGTGCAGGGAGAAGGCGAAGGAGGCGGTGGGGGAGGGGAGGGTGTTGTCAGGTTCGTTAAGTTTGGGTTTGGTGGCGGCGGAGGAGGATGTGGAGACGGCGGCGGCGGGCGTGGACTGGACGTCGCTACCGGATGACACGGTGCTGCAGCTGTTTGCGCGGCTCAACTACTGCGACCGCGCGAGCATGGCGGCGGCGTGCCGGACTTGGAGGGCGCTCGGGTCGTCCCCGTGCCTGTGGAGCGCGCTCGACCTCCGCGCGCACCGGTGCGACGCAGAGGTGGCGTCGTCGCTCGCCTCGCGGTGCGGGAGCTTGCGGCGGCTGCGGCTGCGGGGTCACGAGGCCGCCGCTGCCGCCTCCGGCCTCCGCGCGCGCGACCTCCGCGAGGTGGTGGCTGACGGCTGCCGCGGGCTCACGGACGCCGCGCTCGCCGTCCTCGCCGCGCGGCACGAGGCCCTCGAGAGCCTCCAGATCGGGCCCGACCCCCTCGAGCGCGTCTCCAGCGACGCCGTCCGCCACGTCGCGCTCTGTTGCTCGCGCCTTCGCCGCCTCCGCCTCTCGGGTCTCCGCGACGCCGACGCCGACGCCATCGGAGCGCTCGCGCGCTACTGCCCCCTCGTCGAAGACGTTGCCTTCCTCGACTGCGGTGCCGTCGATGAGGCCGCCCTCGCTGGTATCCACTCCCTCCGATTCCTCTCCGTCGCAGGATGCCGCAACCTGAAATGGGCTACAGCATCTGCCTCCTGGGCCCAGCTTCCCTCCCTTGTTGCCGTTGACGTCTCCCGCACCGATGTTTCCCCAAGCGCCATCTCTCGCCTCATCTCCCACTCCAAAACCCTCAAGCTTATATGCTCGCTTAACTGCAAATCTGTCGAGGAGGAACATGCCCACAATCCTGCTGCATTTAGCAACTCCAAGGGCAAGCTTGTGCTCACCATTACAAGCCATATTTTTAAATCGATCGCCTCACTCTTTCCTGGGAAGGTTGTGAAGGAACATGGGGTGTTCAACGAATGTAACTGGAGGGACAAAGACAAGGTATTTGGTGATATGATGAGCTGGCTCGAGTGGATCCTGTCGCAGTCGCTTCTACGAATTGCGGAGTCCAACACGCATGGTATGGATGACTTCTGGCTACAGCAGGGCACAGCAATGCTGCTCAGCCTGGTGAAGAGCTCACAGGAGGATGTGCAGGAGCGAGCAGCTATCACGCTTGCCACATTTGTGGTTATTGATGATGAGAGTGCGAATGTGGATGCTGCAAGGTCGGAAGCGGTGATGCGGGATGGGGGCATCCCGATGCTACTGGACCTTGCAAGATGCTCAAGGGAGAGCGCACAATCTGAAGCAGCAAAGGTAATAAATTGTTTGGCTGAACCCCTGTGTTTTCACTGTTTGTAGTCTGGTACCTATGATTTGCTTACATTAGTTGATGTCACTTTTCAGGCTATTGCCAACTTATCGGTGAATTTCAAGGTTGCGAAGGCGGTTGCAGATGAGGGAGGTATTGCAATACTCACTAATTTGGCTAAGTCGATGAATCGCCTTGTTGCTGAAGAGGCTGCTGGTGGCCTTTGGAATCTCTCTGTGGGTGAGGAGCACAAGGTTGTTATTCTTTGAATGCTGATTCTGATTACTTAACCTTTGATGTTGGTGGCACTCGTGCTAATAATTCATTGATTGCTCTTTTTCAGGAAGCTATTGCAGCAGCTGGTGGTATAAAGGCCTTGGTCGATCTCATATTTCGTTGGCCTGCTGGGATTGACGGAGTTCTTGTACGGAGCTTTTAAACTTCTCAATTTTCAGAACGTCCAATTTAACTTTCTGGTTTTCTGCTGGCCAATAACCAGTTTGTCACTGTTTTTTTTTACATTAGGAACGTGCCGCTGGTGCGCTTGCAAACCTGGCTGCTGATGACAAGTGTAGCCTGGAAGTTGCAAAGGCTGGTGGAGTCCATGCTTTGGTTATGCTTGCTCGATCATGTAAACTTGAGGGCGTCCTAGAACAGGTAAACAGCACATCAAACCTTCATGCTTGTACATTTTTCCTTCTATATAAACTAGTAGAATTTTATGCTAGCTCTCCTAGTACAGTTACTAGTACAAGTTCCACACAGCAAGCATGGTATGATAAAAACAAAACACGTGCAACAGCATGCAAGTTCTCATCTTCAATGCTTCATAGCTGTACACCTGCACACATGCCATTTGCATCTTATTGCTTGCTTATTGAACTTTTTCCCTGCCATATAAGGATAATTTGGGTCACACATACTGCATTTGCTAGGCATCAAATGCAACTTTTCTTGCATTGATATCTACGTACCTTTGTGTTTGTCCAAGGGGTCACTCTCATTGCATGTTCTATTTAAATTCCATAACCCTTGTTCCCATCAAGAAATAAAAGTCTGTAACCTGCGGTATTTACCTTGAATAATCTGCTTAGATGCTGACTGGATTGAAAGCATGTAGATAAAGTATAAAACAGTTCAATTTAACAATTTGAATCTTTTATGTTTGCTTTATACCATTTGGATTTGCTGTCAGGCTACTCAATATTGCTGATTTCTTACATTAGCAGTTCTCCGCTGCATTTTAAGCTCTACAAGTAAATGTTTTATGCACAGTACTGGCCTAATGCTTTGTCTTTTTCATGTTCATCATCTCTATATTTCTGCTGTGTTGTTAGTTTCTACTTTCTAATGCTATTGTTATACATGTAGGCTGCAAGGGCTTTAGCTAACTTAGCTGCGCATGGAGACAACAACAGCAACAATGCTGCTGTAGGTCAGGAAGCAGGGGCCCTTGAGGCATTAGTGCAACTAACATGTTCTCAAAATGAGGGTGTAAGGTATACTTCTGGTTGACATGCTTTGATTTATGTGTCTCTTAAGTTTTATTGTTTGCTTTCTCCCTTAAATTGTACCATATTAATCTACGTTAATGTAGTGCATCTTTTTATGTGTACAATTAGACAAGAAGCTGCTGGTGCTTTGTGGAACCTGTCATTTGATGATAGAAATCGTGAAGCTATTGCTGCTGCAGGTGGTGTCGAAGCTTTGGTATGCCTCTTTTTTCTTTTTGCCACATCTACTGCACACCTTACATCCTTTGATCAATATTACCTGTTAAGCGGTTCATCTAAATAAATTTTATCCCTCTGAAGAGGCTTGTATACAATGGATTGATGTAGAATACAGCAGTCTTAATTCAATATTTTGGTACAAAGAAGGCTCAGGTTATTGGGGAGCAATTTGGGTAGAACATATTGTCTTGAATCTCTTGGTTAAGTACAATGGCAAAGGCATTCAACTAACAAACAATCCAGCTTCTATGTTCACTTGAGAAATAATTGATGCTGCTGCTAGGATACTAAAATGTTTCTAGCATCATTTCTGTGCCATCTTTCCATCTTTTCTTAAGACTACTTAAATAGGAAATAGTTTTCCTTTTCATATAAATGACTTCATATTTTAGGTTTCACTTGCACAAGAATGTTTGAATGCTTCGGAAGGCCTTCAGGAGAGAGCTGCTGGCGCACTATGGGGATTATCTGTTTCAGAAGCTAACAGGTAACTTCAAATGCTACTGTAGTAATCCAGTTGTTATGATGTTCTCAGTGTAACTGTGTAAGTCCTTTCAATCATGATTTCTTATGCACGTTTTCTTCTCAGATTTCTTAGTATTTGCTGTAACTTCAGAAATTGAAGGTCTTATCGCTTACTGCCAATTACTGCCAAGTATGTCCTATGTAGGACATAATGATTAATGATTCTTGGGGAGTTTGTCTCCTTTATTATCTGGAGGCTGCCTAGATGGCGCACTGAACTTGCAAAACATTCTACCAAATTGCCCTATTTCAAGATATACCTTGTGATATGTTTTTTTTGCTGATGACATGGACAAGTTGTTTGGCCATAAACATCCATGAAAATTTCAGAGTTAGTTATGCATTTGTGCTGGCAGCTTAGTGTCAATCAAGTAAAGGGAGTGTAGTCCAAATAAAAAAGAAGGCTTGCAAGGGAAGGTTAAAAAAAATCCAGTGTAGGTATGTATTTAGATTGGGCCTTAAGTTTCTATATTGTCTAACATGTATATTAGATAGCTCCTCACATGATAAGAGCATACCATCATTAATAGTGAGTTACACGATGTCTGTATCCTTGCTAAATCAGGCTAGCAAATGCAGAGTGGTTGTTTACACTTGAACATCTCAATCTTGCCCTTCTCTCTGAAGCACTTGATGCAGATAGATATGGTGTACAACTTGTACCGTACGCTTGTGGTGAATTGCTTAATCGTAGCATACCACCCGCATCAACCCATTATTATTTGACTGTCTCCAATCTCCATAGAAATTACGCCAAGCAACCCCAACAAGAATTCACTTTGGTGTCCCTGGTTTAACTAGCTGGGCGGTTGTCTTTTTTGGGTTAAGATTACTGGAAATGAGACATGAGAGTTATAATGGCAAATTAGTGCTGGTGAACTTCAGATCGTTATGTGCAAAAGTTGGAAGAAGCTTTGTTAGGAGGATAGTGTAGACTCAGCATGGGATGAGTATGATAATTGGTACAATGCAGTAAAGGGGTGAGGTGCTAGCATTTCTAAGGTTGTAACTTGTAATAGTACAACGGGCTTGTTTCTTCATAGTTGGTCTAACTTCACAGCTCTACAATAAAGAAAACAATCAAAGAGTTGTTTTTAGAATAACCTGTATCTTCTTATCTATTGCTTGTGTCTGTTGTGGACGCATTTGTGGGCAAAGTGTATGAGCGGCGTCGTCCACGACAATCAACAGCAGTGGCAGCAATGGATGGATGTAGTACAGCGGCAGCGGCAAGGGCTGGACGCGCTACAGTAAAAGCAATGGCCACAGCTGAGACCGAGTCAGGGACGGCAGAGGAATCAGCAGGGGATCTGAATCAAGAACAACAACAATATAAGGAGAGAGATAAGTATTAGGAAAGGCTATTGTTATATTTAGAAGTACTTCTTAGTGTTAGTATGATATCTCTACATTAGGCAATCTATATTCCGAAGGGCTCTTAGTATTAGTATGATATCTTTTATAGTTTCCATTGTTAGGAAGGCACCTACTCTTATAAAGTTAGCCAGCTATTATTTGAGAGAAAGCAACAAAGATCAATTCAGTCATCCTCGGCTTGGTCAGAGCCTTGGCCGCAAGGGCTGAGGGCGACCTTTGCCAAAACTTACCCTTTCCCATCTTAAGCCATAACATCTTTGGTATCAGAGCCATCCGACCACCACCCCCATGGATCCTGACGACAAACAGATGCCGCATGAGATTTTCCAGGTGATGGAAAGGGTGTGTGTATTTGCCAATGGCATCTTCTTGGCAGCAAGCACTAACCGAGGCCCATGGCAGTGGTCATGAAGGTGTTCAGAAAATACTCCATCAGTTGCGTGCCACCTTTTATCATCCGCATGCCAACAGGATGGTGCGGGATTTGGTGCATGGTTGTGTAGTCTGCCGGCGCAATAAAACAGAACATCTCCATCCCGCAAGCCTCTTGCAGCTATTGGAAGTTCCCACTTGTGTTTGGCAAGACATCTCCATGGATTTTGTAGAAGGATTTTCGAAAGTTGGAGGAAAATCGGTTATTCTTACAGTGGTCGATTGTTTCTCCAAGTATGCCCAAGTTATTGCTTTAGGCCATCCATACACAGCTAGTTCAGTTGCTTGTGCCTTCTTCAATGACATTGTTCGCCTCCATAGCATTCCTTCAATTGTCAGTGATCGTGAGTTCATGACCCGATTTTTACTAGCATTTTTTGGGCAGAGCCGTTTCGTCTTGCTGGAGTTAAGCTACATCTTAGTTTGGCTTTTCATCCCCAAAGTGACGGCCAATCGGAAGTGGTCAACCGCATTATCGTCATGTATCTTCGCTGCCTAGCGGTGACAGACCTAAACAGTGGTTTCAGTGGCTTCCTTGGGCAGAATATTGCTATAATTCCTCCTTCCAAACAGCCCTGAAAATGACTCCCTTCCAAGTGGTATATGGTTGTGATCCTCCTACATTGCTTTCATATGAACCAGGGTCAGCACGCGTGGCAGCATTGGATTGCCATCTTAACGACCAGGATGAATTCCTTGAAGAACCCATGAGTGTCTCACCCAAGCCCAGAATTACATGAAGCAACAACATGACAAGAAACGCCGAGAGATTATTTATGAGATCAGTGAATGGATTTGGGTTCACCTCCATCATCGTGCTGCCACCTCCATCAAAATAGGATCTTCTTCTAAGCTGCCACCACATTTCTATGGGCCTTTTCACGTGGTGGAATGCATTGGATCAGCTGCATATCGCCTTCAACTTCCAGCTCGTGCTCGTGTTCATGATGTCTTTCATATCGCTCTCCTTCAGAAGTATGAAGGCTCACCCCCTACCAAGACAGTTGCCCTACCTGATTTTGTTCATGGTCCGTCGTTCCTTCGCTTGATCACATTGTTTATGTACTCCTCAATTGAGGGTCTTGGGAGCTCCTTGTTCAATGGAAGGTTGTTTGGCAGCTGATGCTACCTGGGTTATGTTGAACGAGTTCAAGGAGCGTTACACGATGTTACAGTTCGAGGACAAGCTATTTCACAAGGAGGGTGGAAATGTTGTGGATGCATTTGTGGGCAAAGTGTATGAGCGGTGTTGTCCACGACAATCAACGGCAGCGGCAAGGGCTGGACGAGCTACAGTAACAGCAGCGACAAGGGTTGGACGAGCTACAGTAACAACAACGGCCATAGCTGAGACCGAGTTAGGGACAGTAGATGAATCAGAAAGGGGATCCGAGTCACGAACAACAACAATATAAGGAGAGAGATAAGTATTAGGAAAGGCTATTGTTATATTTAGAAGTACTTCTTAGACTAATCTTAGTATTAGTATGATATCTCTATATTAGACAATCTATATTTAGAAAGACTCTTTAGTATTAGTGTGTATCTTACTATCTTTTATAGTTTCCATTGTTAGGAAGACACCTACTCTTATAAAGGTAGTTGGCTATTATTTGAGAGAAGGCAAAGTTAATCCTCGGCTTGATCAGAGCCTTGGTCGCAAGGGCTGAGGGCGATCTTCACCAAAACCTACCCTTCCCCACCATAAGCCATAATAGTGTCAATCGTTGTTGTGCCATATTGGTTTGGTTACTTAACTATCTAGAGCTTGTTGGTGACAACTTTTCTTTGCACTTGTCAGCATTGCAATTGGACAGGGTGGTGGTGTTGCACCTTTGCTCACGTTGGCACGGTCACAGGTTGAAGTAAGTTTCCTCTACACTTAAGATACTCAGTATGTTTGATAAATGTTTTGTTCATGTGTGGATACATTCTGTTACTGAGAAACTTTGAATCATTTTTACTTTATGAAAGGCCTTTTGTTTGGCACTAGGTAACACTGCCAGGAGACATATAAGTTGCTCATGGTCTCATGCATTAGTTTGAGTGATGCCCAGACGTATTCTTGATTAGTTTTCACATTTTGATGATTGATGTTGACCACCCTTTTCAAAAATGCTGGAATGGTTCTACTTCTGTTAGGTAATAAGTTGTGTGTTGTCCATCTATGTTGCCCGGATACCCCGATACGGATACGTGATACGGTGATACCACAATTCACCATTTTCCCAAAAATGACAATACGACGCGATATATATGTGTGTGTGTGTGTGTGTAGGAAAAATATCTTTATATATATATATATATATCTTTATATATATATATATATATATATATATATATATATATATATATATATATAGGGCATCATGGTGTCTGGGCACCAAGCCTCCCTGCCTTTTGGATTGCTTTTAGATGCGTGCAAGTGCAATGATATATAATATCAGACAAACCCGTTAATATCATTAATTCAAAAAGCATCGATTTGGAAAGGAAGTCATTGATTTAGCATGTTGAATCAATCATAGATGGAAAGTCTTAATCATGGATGAAAAATCTCAATCATTGAGTCTGGGCACCATGGTGCCCCTGTTATTTATACTATATATATATAATAAAGATAAACAATAAGAATGCTTATAAGGAATTGAGAAACCGAGAATACCTTAATATTGATGTAGCAAATTGTTTAGTCTCTAGTTCTCCCTCTTAGCTATTAGACCAATATAATGAACCATCTGCGAAGAATAAGAGAATAGATAAATACATGTACACAAATAATGAAATAAATAACAGAATCACAATCATAAATAGTTAGATAGTAAGTATTCGACAGAGCACTTAGTAAATAAACTTAGTACATAATCTGATAAGTCCAAAAGACCACTACTAGTCCAAGTGTTCAAGTTCAACAGACCACAAGTCTATAAGATCATAACTATTATATAATAAGATAGCAGATAAAAGACATGACAATGAAAATATGTAGTCTAATTGTTGTTTCCATCCTATGGAGTTGTCTCTGATTGGACCGGAGGTCCCACTGTTAGTCGCTGGACTCTTGCTCTTGGTGATAGCAAGATCCTAACTCTCATGGAGAGGATGACACTAGGAGATGGGACAATTTTCTTCTTGTTTATTGCTCACACAATGCCATGCCAACCTGAGGGGTTGGAGATACATATTTATAGGCTGAGAACCAGCCAAGCATATGCTAAGATGCTATCCTAGATGCTGTCCTAAAGCGGTCAATATGCTGTCCTAAAGCAAAAGCAGATGCTGTCCTAAAAGCAGATGCTGTCCTAAAGCAAAAGCAGATGCTGTCCTAAAGCAGTCAAAAAACAAAAACTACCACAGCCCCACAAAGACCACAGTACAGGGACTTATTCATCATTCTCCCCCTAAGTCTTGTGCGTTGTCTTGTGGGAGGATCGAACCATCCTGATCTTGGAGCAGAGCTCAAGGAACTTGATCCTTCCAAGAGGCTTGGTGAGCAGATCCGCAAGCTGATCCGTGGTGTTGATGTAGCTTGCCTTGATGCTTCCTTCATCCAAGCAGCCTCGGATGAAATGGTACTTCACCCGGATGTGCTTGCTCCGTTCATGAAAAACGGGGTTCTTTGCCAGGGCTAGAGCGGACTTGCTGTCCACCCTGAGCTCCACTGCTTCAGTGTCCCTGCCGAGGGGATCACCAAGCAGTCGAGCGAGCCAGAGCGCCTGAGTCGAAGCGGTGGAAGCCGCTATGTACTCGGCCTCACAGCTAGACAGGGCCACCACCTGCTGCTTGACTGACTGCCAGCTAACGAGGCACTTGCCGAGGAAGAAGAGAATCCCGCTTGTGCTCTTGCTGGTGTCAATGTCGCCTGCGTGGTCGCTGTCGCTGTACCCGATGAAGTGTGCCGCGCCGGGACACCTCGGGTAGTGCAAGCCGTAGTCGGAGGTGCCCGCAACATAGCGGAGGATCCTCTTTACGGCCTGCTGATGCTCCGTCGTCGGTCGCTGCATGAACCGACTGACGTAGCCGACGGCGAACGCCAAATCCGGACGCGTGTGGACGAGGTAGCGAAGGCTGCCCACGATGCGCCGGTACTGCGTCGCGTCCACCTCCTCCGCCGTGCTGTCGCGGCTCAGCTTCAGCCTTTCCTCCATAGGAGTGTGGGCTGGGTTGCAGTCGGTGAGCCCGCCCAGCTCGACGGTGCGCTTGGCGTAGGCGGTCTGACGAAGGGAGATACCGGAGCTGTCCTGGTGGACCTCGATCCCCAGGTAGAAGGAGAGGAGCCCCAAGTCGCTCATCTGGAAGGCGGTCTTCATCTCCGCCTTGAACGCCTCGACCTCGGCCTCCTTGGAGCCGGTGATCACCAGGTCGTCGACGTAGACGCCTACCAGCAGAGCATTGCCGCCTTTGCCCCGCCGGTAGACCGCAGCCTCGTGTGCGCTCTGCTGGAACCCCATTTGCTTGAGGGTGGAGTCCAGCTTAGCATTCCAGGCTCGTGGTGCCTGCCGCAAGCCGTAGAGGGCCTTGCGCAGGCGGAGAACCTTGCCCTCCTTGCCGGGGATGACGAATCCCGGCGGCTGACGGACGTAGACCTCCTCCTTTAAATCGCCGTTGAGGAAGGCGGACTTGACGTCCATGTGATGGACGCGCCAATCCTCCTGGGCTGCAAGTGCGAGAAGACGAACGGACTCCATGCGCGCGACGGGTGCGAAGGCGTCATCGAAGTCGACCCCCTCCTGCTGCACGAAGCCTCGTGCTACCAAGCGAGCCTTGTGCTTGACGATGGCGCCGGCTTCATCCCGCTTCAGCTTGAACACCCACTTAAGGGTGATCGCGTGGTGACCGGCAGGAAGATCCGCCAGCTCCCACGTCCGGTTCCGCTCGACGGCGTCCATCTCCTGCTTCATCGCGACACGCCACGCCGCGTCTCCCTCCGCCTCAGCGAAGGAGCGAGGCTCGCCGTCGTCGCACGCCAAGTGCAGCTCCGCCTCGAAGTCGCGCTGCGCCAGTCCAGGGACGGGCAACTCGCCGAGGATGTTGTCCATGGTACGATAGCGCAGAGGTTCGTCGTCGTGGTAGACGTCGACGCGGTCCTCGTCGTGAGATAGCGGAGTAGCGAACTCCACCATGCGCTGCTCGTCGTGGACCGAAGCTGTTGGGGCCGATCCCGGTGGTGTGGCCGCCGGTGCAGGAGAGTGGTGAGCCGGTGGTGAAGAGTGGGGCGTAGCCGGTGCCGAAGGTGGTGGAGCACTCGCCGGAGCTGGTGGCGAGCAAGGTGTCGAGGTGGACGAGCTCGGTGAAGACGAGCTGCTAGCTCCCCCGGCTCTCTCGAAGTGGACGTAGTCGACAACAAAGTCCCTGAGAGTCGAAGTCGAACCGTCGTCCACCGCCTTGTCCCACGTCCAGCCTCGCCCTTCGTCGAACACAGCGTCACGCGAGATGCGGACGCGCTGTGTGACAGGGTCGAGGATGCGGTAGGCCTTCGAGCCCTCCGCGTAGCCGATGAACACTCCCGGAGTGCTCCTGTCGTCGAGCTTGCCGATGTGGCCAAGCTCCTTGGCGAACGCGAGGGAGCCGAAGACCCGCAAGTGGGAGACCGCCGGCTTGCGCCCATGCCAAGCCTCGTACGGCGTCCTGCCGTCGAGCGCCTTGGTAGGCGAGCGGTTGAGGATGTAGACGGCCGTCACCACCGCCTCTCCCCAGAAGACAGCCGGCATCCCCCTCTGCTTGAGGAGGGCCCGAGCCATCCCCACAACCGTCTGGTTGCGCCGCTCGACGACGCCGTTCTGCTGCGGGCTGTACGGCGCGGAGTAGTGGCGCTGAATGCCCTAGCGCAGTACGACGTGAATTCAGCCGCCGTTGTCTGTGCGCAGCACGCGCAGCTTGCGGCCGCACTCCGCCTCCGCAACAGCCTGCGTGCGCCTGATGGCGTCCGCAGCCTCTCCCTTGCTGCCGAGGACCATCACCCACATGTAGCGGGAGAGGTCGTCGACGAGCAGCAGGAAGTAGCGTCGTCCTCCTGGTGTGGCCGGTGTCACCGGGCCACACAAGTCCCCGTGCACGAGCTCGAGCCTCTCCTTGGCTCGGAAACTCGCCTGCTGGGGAAAGGGGAGTCGCCTCTGCTTCGTCAACACGCAGACGTCGCAGAGCTGCTCCACATGGTCAAGGCACGGCAGGCCTCGCACCATTTCCGTGGCAGTGAGCCGCTTCAGGGCCTCGAAGTGAAGGTGCCCAAAGCGCTCGTGCCACTGCCACGCCTCGTCGTCCCGACGAGCTGCGAGACAGATGGGTTGTGCCACCTGCACGTGAAGAGTGTAGAGTCGATTTGCGCCTCTGGTTACCTTGGCAAGGAGGCGGCGTCGAAGGTCCCAAATCCGCAGCACCCCGTGCTCGATCTCGACACGCGAGCCGTTCTCATCCAGCTGTCCCAAGCTGATGATGGAGTTCCGCAGATCGGGGATGTAGTAGACGCCGGTGAGCAGCCGGTGCTCGCCAGTCTTGGCGACGAAGACGACAGAGCCGACGCCCTTGATCTCCACGGCGGAGGCATCGCCGAACTTGACGGTGCCTCGAACGCCTGAGTCGAGCTCGGAGAAGAACTCCCGCCGCCCGGTCATGTGGTGGGTGGCGCCGGTGTCGAGGCACCACCCGTCGGTCTTGTCATTGCCGGAACTGTCGCCGAGGAGGGCGTGTGCTTTTGGCTCGTCAAGGTGGAGGAGAGCCACTGCGGCCGGTGCCGCTGGAGGTAGTTCGATGCTCGCATGAGCAATGAACAGGACCGGCTGCTCCTCCTCCGCTTGCGCGACGTGGGCCTGGCCGCGTCGTGGCTGTCGACACTCCTTGGCCCAGTGACCAAGCTTGCCGCAGTTGTGGCAAGAGTCGTCTCGTGCCGGCTTTTGCTTGCCAGCATCGCCGCCCTGGGCGCCTTTGCGCGGCTTGCCGCGCTTGCCACTCTTGCGGCCGCCTGTCGTGGAAGAAGGCTCCCCCTTCTTCTTGTCACCTTGGCCGGCTTCCCACTGCTCCCGAGTGAGGAGGAGCTTCCCGCCAATGGTGACGGGTCCCGAGGGGCGCTGTGGCTCATCGCTGTCAACGACCTTGAGGCGACCCAACGCCTCCTCGATCGTCATCGTGGAGAGGTCCAGCAGAGACTCGATCGAGCGAACCATCTGCTTGTACTTCTCGGGGACGCAGCGGAAGAGCTTTTCCACAGCTCTCTCCTCGCCGTAGGTGTCGTCACCGAACTGCACCAGCTTCTGCAACAGAGTGTTGAGACGGAGAGCAAAGTCATCAACGTCCTCACCTGGCTTGAAGGCCAGGTGCTCCCACTCCGTGCGTAGTGCTTGCAATGTAGACTTGCGGGCGCGGTCGCTGCCGATGCGTGCTGCAGTGATGGCGTCCCAAGCCTCTTTGGCAGTCCGCTTGTTGGTAAGCGAGAACTGCATCTCGGGCGGGACTGCGGCGATGAGAGCATCCAGCGCCCGTCGATCCTGGTCGTAGTCGACGTCGCCGTACCGGACTGCATCCCACATATGCCGCACCTGGAGCTTCACCCTCATCACCGCAGCCCACTCGACGTAGTTGGTCTTGGTGAGGGTAGGCCACCCGTCGCCGGGGCCGACGTCCCTGACGACAGCCTGGTACTCGTGGTGACCACGGTACCGTACCGGGGAGAGAGAGCCACGTTGCCTGTGAGGGCCGCGCTCTCCGTCGACCCGTACGCCGCCGCCGTGCGTGCCTCCTCCAGGAGCGCCGCCGGCGCGTCCGCGCCTGTCTGGGCTGCCGCCGCGCTCGTGGGCGTGCGCGGCTACCCATTGCGCCGCTCGCCCTTGCGCTGCCTCCCTCTCCAGCAGCTGAGGGTCCGCGTCGGCGCCGCCATCAACAGAGCCGGAGCTGCTGTTGCTGCCGCGCAGAGCCTTGACCTCTGCTGCTGCCGCACGCGCTGCATCTGCCGCCGCCGCTGCTTCCACCTCCGCCCTGGCTGCTGCCAGCTCCGCCGCTGCCAGCCTTGACGCCCTTTCCGCCGCCGCAGCGGTCTCTGCCGCCGCTCGCTCGCGCTGCTCTGCCGCGACGAGCTCGGCCGTCTGCTGACGCCGCATGCTCGAGGCGACCGAGCGCTGAGACTGCCCTGCGGACATGGCGCGCTACGGGGGGGCTGTTGCGTGGAGAGAGGGCTGCTTCTGACGAGCTGCCGTCCGTCTCCGGAGAGGAGTGAGCGGGGACAGCCGGAGCTGCTGCTGCTACCGGCCGGGGCTGCTGCGAGGCCGGAGAAGGAGTTGAGCAGGAGATGCTCAGGCTACAGGATACTAATACCACTTGTTAGTCGCTGGACTCTTGCTCTTGGTGATAGCAAGATCCTAACTCTCATGGAGAGGATGACACTAGGAGATGTGGCAATTTTCTTCTTGTTTATTGCTCACACAATGCCATGCCAACCTGAGGGGTTGGAGATACATATTTATAGGTTGAGAACCAGCCAAGCATATGCTAAGATGCTATCCTAGATGCTGTCCTAAAGCGGTCAATATGCTGTCCTAAAGTAAAAGCAGATGCTGTCCTAAAAGCAGATGCTGTCCAAAAGCAGATGCTGTCCTAAAGCAAAAGCAGATGCTGTCCTAAAGCAGTCAAAAAACAAAAACTACCACAGCCCCACAAAGACCACAGTACAGGGACTTATTCATCACCCACATCTAATGCAGACAAGTCCACCATCCCAAGATCTTCTAGTACTCAGGGTCCGGTTCATCCAGTGAGAGGTTATCATGCTAAAGGAATTGAGCACCGCCATCAAAGAACCCGAAGCTATCTCCTTTGACATCCCACATTCTTGATGGGCCAATGTAATACTCTTCAGATTTCCTTGAAAGAACGCGTAAGTTGTGGTGCGCAAATATGAGATCCTCAGCATGTCCAGGGTTAAGTCTATAACAATGCAATTGCAATGAAATCCAATGCTTGTGTAAGAAATAAAAAATTAAGAAAAGAAGGTAAGTGTAGAACCTATTCCTCATTGAACTATGGATCAAACCATAGGTACTCCAGTTTCTTTCAGCGCAAGAAGATGATGTTGGCTGCCCAAGTAACCTCAATGCCAATTTTTGTCAAATCTGGGGGCACAGTTACCATAAATTTCCCACCATTGCTTTGGTTCTAGATAGGCTCTATCCTCAATTGAGTCAAAGGAACTAAATCCACTCCCAAACAAAGAGAAATCTGCAAATTGTTGTTGATATATCGCAACTCATCACCAACAAAAAACCTCCTGAAGCATTTATTCCTCATGTCTGAAATCTCAATGTCCATGTGAGGAGCTTGGCGATTTGGAACTTCACCAAGCCAAGTTTCACTGTAATACGTAAAAAAGCGAGATTTAAGTAAATGTATATGCTAAGGCAGTATCCTAAAACTGAAATCTAAAGTCAAGGAATAAAAATTTAAAAGGCAAAGGGCCTTACTTGGGATTTAGTGAGTGTGCCAAGCAATGCAAGGGAGTATTACTTTTTGCCCATCGAGAAACTAATATCTCTTGCACAATATTATAAAAAATTAGACTCCTCATGGGGTTCTTTCCCTTCATGGCAATAAATTATAGCCCTCACCTTCTCAATCATTGTATCCCACATCTTATAGATCAAATGAAGGCATGTCTTGTCGGTGTCAACTACTCTTATCATAGAATAAATAGGCTCAGTGAAATTAAGGATGTATTGCACCTTATCCCACCACACATCATTCAAAATCGTATCTTTGACAAACTGTGCTTGCCCCACATTGTCATCTCTATAGGTATTCCACTTTTCACTCACTACCATCAACCCAAGATTTTCTTTGATCAAATGAAACTCCTTCAACACGACAATAGTAGAAGCAAATCTCGTATCAGTAATGGCAAGGAATTTCAACTTACTGAACTCATTGAACATAGAGTCTCATGGAATGATTCATGATGAAATTCTTTATAATATTAGCATCTGCTGCAATCTCACTATAAGCCTCATCATCAATTTCCCTGGTAGCACATGTGTTCTTCAAGCCAAGGTTCAAGGTATGGACGACGCATGGGATCCAGAAAGTGTGGGGGTACTTTTGCTGAGCAATCAACCCCGCAACTTTGCAGTTGGCTGCATTATCAATGATCACTTGTACAACATTATGCGGTCCAACCTCCTCAATAATAGCTATCATCTTCTCGGCGATGTACTCCTTTTTCTTGACTTCGCCTTCAGTGTTGACTGCTCTTAAAAACATTGGTCCATCTTTTTGTTACGGCCAAGAAATTTAAGAGTAGACGCCTTTGAACATCGAACCACCCATCTGATGCAACACACACAACTTTTGCGTTCCATGTTGACTTGATGGGCTGTAGCATTCGCTCAACATGAGTCTTCTCTTGCACAAGAAGAGTTGTCGTCAACTTGTTGTAACTTGGAGGGGCATAGCCACCCAAGTTATGGCTGGTAGCATATGTAAATGCCTTTATGAAATAAGGATTTCTTGCTACATTGAAAGGTATGCCTACAAATGAACAAAGTCCAAATTAATTTCTAAATGTAATTAACAATCTAACATTGTAAGATAAGAAGATTATTTAGTGTAGAAAGATGTTAACCTGCAGTAAAGAACATTCTAGCAATCAAAGCATTAAGCTGGCTATGAGCTTCATTATGGAAGCTTGATTCAATAGCCGAAACCCCCTTTCTCTTCCTCGCACTCAACCTCTCTGTTGGCAGTGGAACATCCCTTGGCAGCCTTTTCTCAATCATTGCCGCTGCTTTAGCAATTTCGTCATGAAGTTGAGCAAGAACATCGACTGTAACATTTGGACAAAACTTCACACCATAATTTCCTATCTTCAAGAGATGTGCTTTAACTCTAGAGTAACTCCTATGGATAATGTGATCACAAAGCCTACATCTAGACCGTGCATTCCCTCCTGCGCCATTCCAAGTCTTCTCTAGCAACTCAACGTACCTCCAAAGCGACTTCTTTTCATTGTCAGTTAGAGGTACCACACAAGCAGCCTTTAGAATGTTCCTAACCAAGGCGGCTCCACTGGTTGGGCAGGACACGCACTAGTACCAGTGCTGCACGACGCACTCGAGCCTCCGAATGCACCACCAGATGCCATGATCTGACAAGCTAATGAAGATTGCATGGCTATTGCAATGGATATCAGAAAGAAAAGATGGCACACTAACATTTGAGAAGGACACAACCAGTGTAGAGTCGGAGTCGGGCGAGCGGCGTGGAGGGGACGGTGGGCGGGGCAGTGTGGAGTCAGTGGCATGGAGGGGAGGGCAGGTCAGGCGGCGTGGAGGGGAGGGCTGGCCGGGTGGCGTGGAGTTGGAGACTGTCAGGTGGTGTGGAGGGGAGGGTGGGCTGGGCGGCGTGGAGTTGGAGGCAGCCAAGCGGCGTGGAAGGGAGGGCAGGCCGGGTGTCGTGGAGTCGGAGGCGGCCGGGCGGCGTGGAGGGGAGGCGGCCGGGCAGTGTGGAGGGGAGGGCGGCGCCGAGCCGTGGAGGTGGGAGACACGGGGGGAGGGGGCGAACTCAGATCCAAATCTAAGGATCTGGGAAGGGGTGGTCAAATATGGTCAAAAGTATCAGGGGGTATCTAGAAAGTATCGACGAAGTATCGGAATTATTTGCTTTTTTTGGAAATTCAAAAAAATCATGGATATGGGTAGGATATGTATCAGAGAAGTATCTGCATCTAATACGGTATCTTGTACTGATACGCAACTTTTGGGAAGTATCTGCGCAACCCAGTTGTCCATGACCAGTTCACTCTAAAAAATTCCGAAATTGTTCTACTTCTGTTAGGTAATAAGTCTGAGTAATTTCCAGACGTATGCTTGATCATTTTTTATTTTGATGATTGATGTTGACCACCCTTTTCAAAAGTTATTGATGTTGACCACCCTTTTCAAAAGTGCTGGAATTGTTCTACTTCTGTTTGGTAACAAGTAGTGTGTTGTCCATGACCAGTTCACTCACAAAGCAGCCAATGACTTTCTGTAGATACGAAGATATGCAAAGGAGTTAACTGTATTCAGTATATGTGTTGAATTTCTTTGGTCTACTTTATATCATGCTATTTTAAATTTGCTTGCTTGAGAGCGCATTGTTCAGTGACCTAGCTTTGTTTTCCATTTCTCAAATGCTATGACAACATTGCCTTGCTGCACATGTATAGCTTATTTGTCCATAAATGTTTGATTTCAAGTCAATTAGAATTTTATTACTTTATTACTTTGTTAGGTCCTTATTTTCTTGTTAAGGTTTGCTCCTAGTTTGTGGTGCTAAGTGATTCTATAGTTTATAGTGATTGTTCCCATACATATTTTTTTTAATCCTGCTTTTGATATAAAAGCTGTCCTTTGCTCCAGATATATGATGACTTTATTTTTTCTGCAGGATGTTCATGAGACAGCTGCAGGGGCACTTTGGAATCTTGCTTTCTGTTCCGGTAATGCTCTCCGCATAGTTGAAGAAGGCGGGGTGCCTATTCTTGTACACCTGTGCTCATCATCAGGGTCTAAAATGGCTCGCTTCATGTCTGCGCTAGCCCTTGCTTATATGTTTGATGGAAGGTATGCTGTTTATGTGGCTTTACGTGTTTGCTTTTCATTTATTAAGTTCTGAGCTAGACAATGACTACCAGCAGGTTAACAGCATGAAATCGTTTATCCTTTGGTGGTAGCTTCAAAACTCTGTTATTGATTTATGTTGTACTTCTGGTCGAGTGCAATATACAGTTATACACCCTTCTTCTAAGCTTAAGATGGAAACCAATTCTTCTGAGAACTTAAGTAGCATCTAGCTGGGAGTTTCTTTTATACAAAACTTTATTGGATTCAGTGGCTTATGAAATAGTTGGATGACTTCAAATTAAATTGTCCAGTTGAATATTAGCCAGCAACAAGTTAGATTGCAAGATTCGAGGGCTTCTGTGTTGGCCTCAAGAGAGCATCGTGGTTTAGCATGTCCTCGTTCATCAGTCTAGTCTGTAGCTATAAGTTCTATTTCTAAGTTTGTTTTGTATATATTGCTGCTGCTAACTGTATCATAATAGCATCCAATTTTGGCAGTTCTTATTGAGTATCTTAGGAATTAGGTCTATAAATGCTGTACCAAAGACACACTGGATGTCCTGTAAAAAATCAGGATTCATTCAGGAAATGATCTGATTGGTTCTGGGCAGTTGTGTGGTATTGTGGTTAGCATGAATGGTGGTCTATTTCTAGAGTCTGGCTGCCTACTTGGCATTGGCATGCTGCATTGTTAGTTGTGAATTAGTCTAGATGACTTTTCAAATCCTATGTGCATCATTTTTTGACACTGCAATCGCAATAGAAGCACTGCAATCTTTGTACTGAATTGTGTGGTAGAAGACAGTACTGAGAAATGAAATACATCATTGTTTCTGTTTATTAGTCTATTGTAGATCAACCTATTGTTGACATGGAGTGTTACTCGCTGGAGTCTTGCTGTTGGTGATAGCAAGATCCTTACTCTCATCGAGAGGATGACACTTGGGGATGGGGCAATTTTCTCTTGTTTATTTCTCACACAATGCCATACCAACCTGAGGGGTTGGAGATACATATTTATAGGCTGCTAGTCAGCCAAGCATATGCCAAGATGCTATCCTAGACTAGTCCAAGATGTTGTCCTAAAGCTAGTCTAAGATGCTAAAGCAAAAACAAGTCCTAGATGCTAAAGCAAAAGCAAGTCCTAGATGCTAAAGCAAAAGCAAGTCCTAGATGCTAAAGCAAAAGCAAGTCCTAGATGCTAAAGCAAAAAACAAAAGCACCATGTACACCATGTGCAGACAACACAAAGACAACACAAAGACTTATCTATCATTCTCCCCCTAAGTCTTGTGCGTCGTCTTGTGCGAGAGTTGAACCATCCTGATCTTGGAGCAGAGCTCAAGGAACTTGATCCTTCCAAGAGGCTTGGTGAGCAGATCCGCAAGCTGATCCGTGGTGTTGATGTAGCTTGCCTTGATGCTTCCTTCATCCAAGCAGCCTCGGATGAAATGGTACTTCACCCGGATGTGCTTGCTCCGTTCATGGAAAACGGGGTTCTTTGCCAGGGCTAGAGCGGACTTGCTGTCCACCCTGAGCTCCACTGCTTCAGTGTCCCTGCCGAGGAGATCACCAAGCAGTCGAGCGAGCCAGAGTGCCTGAGTCGAAGCGGTGGAAGCCGCTATGTACTCGGCCTCACAGCTGGACAGGGCCACCACCTGCTGCTTGACTGACTGCCAGTGAACGAGACACTTGCCGAGGAAGAAGAGAATCCCGCTTGTGCTCTTGCTGGTGTCGATGTCGCCCGCGTGGTCACTGTCGCTGTGCCCGACGAAGTGTGCCGCGCCAGGACACCTCGGGTAATGGAGGTCGTGGTCAAGGGTCCCCGCAACGTAGCGGATGATCCTCTTCACAGCCTGCTGATGCTCCGTCGTCGGTCGTTGCATGAACCGACTAACGTAGCCGACGGAGAATGCCAAGTCCGGTCGTGTGTGGGCGAGGTAGCGAAGGCTCCCCACAAGACGTCGGTACTGCGTAGTGTCCACCTCCTCCGTCGTGCTGTCGCGGCTCAGCTTCAGCCTCTCCATCGGAGTGAGAGCTGGGTTGCAGTCGGTGAGCCCAGCTAGCTCAACGACGCGCTTGGCGTAGGCGGTCTGTCGAAGCGTGATCCCGGAATCATCCTGGTGCACCTCGATCCCTAGGTAGAAGGAGAGGGGCCCCAGGTCACTCATCTGGAAGGTGGCCTTCATCTCTTCCTTGAATGCCGCCACCTCCGCATCCTTGGTGCCGGTGATCACCAAGTCGTCGACGTAGACACCCACCAGCAGGGCATTTTCTCCACTGCCCCGCCGGTAGATGGCCGCCTCGTGCGGACTTTGCTCGAAGCCCATCCCTTTCAGCGTGGAGTCCAACTTGGCATTCCACGCCCTCGGTGCCTGTCGCAAGCCATAGAGGGCCTTGCGCAGGCGGAGCACCTTGCCCTCCTTGCCGGGGATCGCAAATCCCGGCGGCTGATGCACGTAGACCTCCTCCTTCAAGTCGCCGTTAAGAAATGCCGACTTGACATCCATGTGATGAACACGCCAGCCTTCCTGGGCAGCTAGCGCAAGGAGGAGTCGCACGGACTCCATCCGTGCGACGGGTGCGAAGGCGTCATCGAAGTCGACCCCCTCCTGCTGCACGAAGCCTCGTGCCACCAAGCGAGCCTTGTGCTTGACGATGGCGCCGGCTTCATCCCGCTTCAGCTTGAACACCCACTTAAGGGTGATCGCGCGGTGACTGGCAGGAAGATCCGCCAGCTCCCACGTCCGGTTCCGCTCGACGGCGTCCATCTCCTGCTTCATCGCGACACGCCACGCCGCGTCTCCCTCCGCCTCAGCGAAGGAGCGGGGCTCGCCGTCGTCGCATGCCAAGTGCAGCTCCGCCTCGCAGTCGCGCTGCGCCAGTCCAGGGACGGGCAGCTCGCCGAGGATGTTGTCCATGGTACGATAGCGCAGAGGCTCGTCGTCGTGGTAGGCGTCGACGCGGTCCTCGTCGTGGGACAGCGGAGTAGCGAACTCCACCATGCGCTGCTCGTCGTGGACCGAAACTGTTGGGGCCGATCCCGGTGGTGTGGCCGCCGGTGCAGGAGAGTGGTGAGCCGGTGGTGAAGAGTGGGGCGTAGCCGGTGCCGAAGGTGGTGGAGCACTCGCCGGAGCTGGTGGCGAGCAAGGTGTCGAGGTGGACGAGCTCGGTGAAGACGAGCTGCTAGCTCCCCCGGCTCTCTCGAAGTGGACGTAGTCGACAACAAAGTCCCTGAGAGTCGAAGTCGAACCGTCGTCCACCGCCTTGTCCCACGTCCAGCCTCGCCCTTCGTCGAACACAGCGTCACGCGAGATGCGGACGCGCTGTGTGACAGGGTCGAGGATGCGGTAGGCCTTCGAGCCCTCCGCGTAGCCGATGAACACTCCCGGAGTGCTCCTGTCGTCGAGCTTGCCGATGTGGCCAAGCTCCTTGGCGAACGCGAGGGAGCCGAAGACCCGCAAGTGGGAGACCGCCGGCTTGCGCCCATGCCAAGCCTCGTACGGCGTCCTGCCGTCGAGCGCCTTGGTAGGCGAGCGGTTGAGGATGTAGACGGCCGTCACCACCGCCTCTCCCCAGAAGACAGCCGGCATCCCCCTCTGCTTGAGGAGGGCCCGAGCCATCCCCACAACCGTCTAGTTGCGCCGCTCGACGACGCCGTTCTGCTGCGGGCTGTACGGCGCGGAGTAGTGGCGCTGAATGCCCTCATCAGCGCAGTACGACGCGAATTCAACCGCCGTTGTCTGTGCGCAGCACGCGCAGCTTGCGGCCGCACTCCGCCTCCGCAACAGCCTGCGTGCGCCTGATGGCGTCCGCAGCCTCTCCCTTGCTGCCGAGGACCATCACCCACATGTAGCGGGAGAGGTCGTCGACGAGCAGCAGGAAGTAGCGTCGTCCTCCTGGTGTGGCCGGTGTCACCGGGCCACACAAGTCCCCGTGCACGAGCTCGAGCCTCTCCTTGGCTCGGAAACTCGCCTGCTGGGGAAAGGGGAGTCGCCTCTGCTTCGTCATCACGCAGACGTCGCAGAACTGCTCCACATGGTCAAGGCACGGCAGGCCTCGCACCATTTCCGTGGCACTGAGCCGCTTCAGGGCCTCGAAGTGAAGGTGCCCAAAGCGCTCGTGCCACTGCCACGCCTCGTCGTCCCGACGAGCAGCGAGACAGAGGGGTTGTGCCACCTGCATGTGAAGAATGTAGAGTCGATTTGCGCCTCTGGTTACCTTGGCAAGAAGGCGACGACGAAGATCCCAAATCCGCAGCACCCCGTGCTCGATCTCGACACGCGAGCCGTTCTCATCCAGCTGTCCCAAGCTGATGATGGAGTTCCGCAGATCGGGGATGTAGTAGACGTCGGTGAGCAGCCTGTGCTCACCAGACACTGTGGTGAAGATGACGGAGCCGACGCCCTTGATTTCCACGCCGGAGGCGTCCCCAAACTTGACGGAGCCTCGGACGCTAGAGTCAAACTCGGCGAAGAACTCCCGACGACCGGTCATGTGATGGGTGGCGCCGGTGTCGAGGCACCACCCGTCAGTCTTGTCGTTGCCGGAGCCGTAGCCGAGGAGGGCGTGTGCTTTTGGCTCGTCAAGGTGGAGGAGAGCCACTGCGGCCGGTGCCGCTGGATGTAGTTCGATGCTCGCATGAGCAATGAACAGAGCCGGCTGCTCCTCCTCTGCCTGCGCGACGTGGGCCTGGCCGCGTCGTGGCTATCGACAATCCCTGGCCCAATGACCAAGCTTGCCGCAGTTGTGGCAAGAGTCGTCTCGTGCCGGCTTTTGCTTGCCAGCAGCGCCGCCCTGGGCGCCTCCACGGTCATCACCCTCGGCACGTCCTCGCGCCCCTGCCTGGGCGTCTTTGCGCGGCTTGCCGCGCTTGCCACGCTTGTGGCCGCCTGTCGTGGAAGAAGGCTCCCCCTTCTTCCTGTCACCTTGGCCGGCAGCCCACTGCTCCCGAGTGAGGAGGAGCTTCCCGCCAATGGTGACGGGTTCCGAGAGGCGCTGTGGCTCATCGCTGTCAACGACCTTGAGGCGACCCAACGCCTCCTCGATCGTCATCGTGGAGAGGTCCAGCAGAGACTCGATCGAGCGAGCCATCTGCTTGTACTTCTCGGGGACGCAGCGGAAGAGATTCTCCACAGCTCTCTCTTCGCTGTAGGTGTCGTCACCGAACTGCACCAACTTCTGCAACAGAGTGTTGAGACGGAGAGCAAAGTCATCAACGTCCTCACCTGGCTTGAAGGCCAGGTTCTCCCACTTCGTGCGTAGTGCCTGCAGTGTAGACTTGCGGGCGCGGTCGCTGCCGATGCGTGCTGCAGCGATGGCGTCCCAAGCCTCTTTGGCAGTCCGCTTGTTGGTAAGCGAGAACTGCATCTCGGGCGGGACTGCAGCGATGAGAGCATCCAGCGCCCGTCGATCCTGGTCGTAGTCGACGTCGCCGTACCGGACTGCATCCCACATATGCCGCACCTGGAGCTTTACCCTCATCACCGCAGCCCACTCGACGTAGTTGGTCTTGGTGAGGGTAGGCCACCCGCCGCCGGGGCCGACGTCCCTGACGACAGCCTGGTACTCGTGGTGACCACGGTACCGAACCGGGGAGAGAGAGCCGCGTCGCCTGTGAGGGCCGCGCTCTCCGTCGACCCGTACGCCGCCGCCGTACGCGCCTCCTCCAGGAGCGTCACCGGCGCGTGCGCGCCTGTCTGGGCCGCCGCCGCGCTCGTGGGCGTGCGCGGCTGCCCACTGCGCCGCTCGCCCTCGCGCTGCCTCCCTCTCCAGCGGCTCAAGATCCGTGTCGGCGCTGTCATCAGCAGAGATGGAGCTGCTGTTGCTGCCGCGCAGAACCTTGACCTCCGCTGCTGCCGCACGCGCTGCATCTGCCGCCGCCGCCGCTTCCACCTCCGCTCTGGCTGCTGCCAGTTCCGCCGCTGCCAGCCTTGACGCCCTTTCCGCCGCCGCAGCGGTCTCCGCCGCCGCTCGCTCGCGCTGCTCTGCCGCGGCGAGCTCGGCCGTCTGCTGACGCCGCGTGCTCGAGGCGACCGAGCGCTGAGACTGCCCTGCGGACATGGCGCGCTACTGGGGGGGTGTTGCGTGGAGAGAGGGCTGCTTCTGACGAGCTGCTGCCCGTCTCCGGAGAGGAGTGAGCGGGGACAGCCGGAGCTGCTGCTGCTACCGGCTGGGGCTGCTGCGAGGCCGGAGAAGGAGATGAGCAGGAGATGCTCAGGCTACAGGATAGTATGGCTCTGATACCACTTGTTACTCGCTGGAGTCTTGCTGTTGGTGATAGCAAGATCCTTACTCTCATCGAGAGGATGACACTTGGGGATGGGGCAATTTTCTCTTGTTTATTTCTCACACAATGTCATACCAACCTGAGGGGTTGGAGATACATATTTATAGGCTGCTAGTCAGCCAAGCATATGCCAAGATGCTATCCTAGACTAGTCCAAGATGTTGTCCTAAAGCTAGTCTAAGATGCTAAAGCAAAAACAAGTCCTAGATGCTAAAGCAAAAGCAAGTTCTAGATGCTAAAGCAAAAAACAAAAGCACCATGTACACCATGTGCAGACAACACAAAGACAACACAGAGACTTATCTATCATGGAGCACTTCTAGTTTCCCTACTGCTATATTAATTTGTACAAGACATATAGATAGAATATTTTTTTGGCACTTCAGAGTTTTATGCGTCAGTATTTATATAGTTAGGGGGTCTGAAGATATTTTGCATTTAAACTTGTAAGTATTATTACTGTTACTTAAGTGTATGTTTTATACTTTTATTAAATAGTTGTATGTTTTATACTTTTATTAAATAGTTTCCTGTTTCCTTCATAATATTTACTTGAAGAGCAGCTAACTATTGACGCTAATACATATTATCCAATAGTTGGCTTATCTTTTGTAGTATGGCCAATAGAATACTGGTATTCCTTAATCCTTACATAATTCCGCTGTAGGTTGGTTTGTAGAAATTTGGTACTGCCATTGCTGAATGCTGATTTACAAGATTATCTTAACAATTTTCGAGAAAAGATTATCTTTACAAGGAATTTGCATGGTTTAAATCTGAAATTTGTAAACTGACAGAATGGATGAGGTTGCATTTTTCGGGACATCCTCAGAGGGCAGTTCCAAGAGTGTTAATGTGGAGGGAGCTAGGAGAATGGCTTTGAAGCATATAGAAACCTTTGTGTTGACGTTTTCAAATCCACAAGTGTTCTCTATGGCTGCTGCCTCCTCAGCCCCAGCAGCATTATCTCAGGTTACTGAAGCAGTGTTTATACAAGAAGCTGGACATCTGAGATGCAGGTTTGGCTTTACACTTCAGTTCTGACTCTTCATGAAGCTTAGATGGCTATTCTGTGGTCAGAATAAAGGAAACATTTTAAGGAGTATTCATGTTTTTCTTGTGCATCTTATTTGAATCTTTTGCCATGGTATAAATGTAGTTGGAAGAACAGAGTACTAACATAGTCCTTTACTTCCTCCAGTGGTGCTGAGATTGGTAGATTTGTTGCCATGCTTCGGAATCCCTCATCTGTTCTCCGTGCTTGTGCTGCATTTGCCCTTCTTCAGGTTGGTTTCCTTTTATCCCTCCTCACCATCTGATGTTATTTATACGAGCCTTATGCTTTGAGAATCATCATGGTACACCTGGATTATACTGCATGCATGAGAAGACTTGCAATTTTCGTATGAAAGTACGGGACGCCGTCATGATGTGTTCTCAGAAAAACAAATCAACCATACAATGAGTAATCTCATATTTCCAAATCTCAAAAAGGTGCTTTCCTTTTTTCCCCATGATTTATGTTGGCATTTATTAGTTTCAATCAGGGTTCGGAAAACTGCTACCGGGATAAATCCTGGCCAAGGGCCGATACCGTTATCGGCGGGTAACTAGAAAAACCGGAAAAGGGTCAAATTTTAAGTTTCAAAATCTGAATTTGAAATCGGTAACCGGAAAAACCGGCCGGTTACCATATAAAAAACCGGGAAAACCGCTAAAAACCAGGTTTTGAAATTGGAAATTCCTAATACATTCATGGCGAAAAGTATGAAGTCAAGCACAAGAAGTGCATGCATCTTCCTAATACATTCCATTATGGTTAAACAACATCATTAGGGAAACTAATTTTTGCATTCAAAATTTTAAATTTGAATTGAATAAAAACCGCCGGTCTAATACATTCATAGCAAAAAACATGAAGTCAAGCATAGGAGGTGCATGCATCTTCCTAATGCATTCCATTAGTATTAAACAATATAAACATCATTAGGGAAACTAACTATTACATTTAAAATTTTAAATTTGAATTACATAAAAAGCAGCCCGACTAATATATTCATGATAAAAAGTATGAAGTCAAGTATGGAAGGTGTTTGCATCTTCCTAATATATTCCATTAGTGTTAAACAATATAAACATCATTAGGAAAACTAATTTTTACATTCAAAATTTTAAATTTGAATTAAATAAAAAGCCACCGGTTTTTGTCACCGGGAAATCCGGTTACCGGTTGGTAACCGCCGGTTTTCCGAACCTTGGTTCCAACTTCCAACTACCAAGCTTGTAACTGCAAATGGTTATGGGCATATGTAGTGCAAAATCATATCTAGGTTCATTTTTATGACACCTAAGATGGGTTGCCACGTCTATGTTCGGCTTGGTCATTATTTCTCTCTCGTAAGTGTGCATACACAGTAGGAAATACGGGTCGTTCTGATTGTTCATGTCATCTCACTCGCTCCAGGAAATATGGGTCGTTCTGATTGTTCATGTCATCTCTCTCTCTCTCTCTCTCTCTCTCTGACTTAAGACTTTAGTCTACGACTATCTTCTGTTTGTTTTGTCTGATGCAAAACAATTTTACCGTCCAACAGTACTCTTAAGGTCTAATGAGATACTTCCAAAACAATGCAGTTCACAATCCCAGGAGGTAGGCATGCGGTGCACCATGCAGGTCTCTTGCAGAAAGCAGGAGCAGCTCGAGTCTTGCGCGCAGCAGCTGCAGCAACAACAGCTTCTATTGAAGCCAAAATCTTTGCAAGAATTGTCCTTCGGAATCTGGAACACCATCAGACAGGGATTTCAACATGAAAGCGCAAACACAGTGGAGTGCGCTAATCCTCCAACAAAGCATCGCTTCGAAACCCTGCTTGGCCGGGTTCAAAATGATGCGAAGTAGCGGTTCAGGTATAGTGTTAGCCTTGAAAGTTATTTGCTTTACAACTTGGCTCGTGCAAGAGATGACCAACCGGACGACTCAACACATAAGGAGAGCTGTGAGTTTACTTGGATGAAGCAAATAGGGGATGGCCTTTTTTTTGCCGCTCCATGAGGGGGGCAGTCGATTAGGTTGATTGTGCAATTTTCTGGTATTCATTTGGTGTGTAAAAGTAACTTCAAAAATGTTAGCATCGATAAGAGTTAAGCACTTGTGTGGTATATACACCGAAGTTATGGATATTTGTTGATTAATGAGGTGGATGACAGCGCCAGACAGACTACACCTGTTGCAACATACATGTAACTTTGCACATGTACTGATTATTATATGAATTGCCCCATGAGTGTTCCTGTAATTTGCAAAGCACACGTGCATCTTTCACTGAATTTTGTTAGTATGAAGGCATTGTCGATCCATCCCATGCGTCTTTTAAGATCTGGATAAAATAAAGAGTACTAGGCAAACAACCGTCTAATTTGTGATTTTTGAGATGTACCTTGTGTTGTAGAATAGGCGGTGTTGAAATTCAACGTAATTTCATTCACCTGTTTCGTATCAGTGTGAGTGACTAATATTTGTACCGTTGATTGATTGATCGGACGGCATAGGCTGCTTCCGCGTCAGGACAGTTGGGTTGGGGTCAAGTCCAAACAAATATGAGGCTCGGCTCCCCGACCCAACGCTGCCGCCGACTGGCTCCAAGATTAGGGAAGGGAGGCAATCCAACCAAGTTACAGCCGGCACGGGTCACGCCCTGTTCCCAGTCCGACAAGAGCATTGCATTACACACACAGACTTCATCCATTCCGACGGCTCATCTGGCCCATAGCTTCATTGGCGTCTTCACTGCTCGGTCTTTGTGACCCCGCCTGCCGTCACGCCCATGCATGATATTCCCCTTCCCTTCAGCAGCGCTTGACCCCAAGCCGGTGAACTTGGAAAGTGGCGCCACATCTCTTGAGCTGGTTCCCAGGTCGCCTTCTTTGTCGGTAAGCCTGCCCACTTAATGAGCTCCCCAGTGGAGGTTGCCCCACTGCGCAGGTACATGCAGCGATCCAGCACAGATTCTGGCACCAAAGGTTGGGTACGTGAGTTACGTTATGAGCAATGGCAGCAAGTTCGTTTCTTACCTGGTGAATCTGACTGGAGGATGGCAACTTCAATTTATAAGCAACAACACCAATCTTATGGAGAATCTCATATGTCCCATAGAACCGGAAGGATAGCTTCTTGTTGAAACGAGGAGCGACTCAAGTCTGGTGGTGCGATTGCAATTTTAGATAGACTTCACTTCCTTATCAAAAAAAAAAAAAAAATTTAGATAGACTTAGTCACCCACTTCAGATGTGCACTCTGTTCGGTTCTTGTCGGCTTGGTGCTTCATTCATTGCTGCGCCCTGAGCAACTGCTGTTGGAGAAGGCGGTTGAGTGGTTGATACCAAAATGATGGGGGGATGACCATATAGCACCTCATAGAGTATGTCCTAGAGCCAAGTGATAGTTGGTGTTGTACCAATACTCGGCTAGTGGCAACCATTTGCTCAAGCATGCAGGAGTGTACAAATTAAAGCAGCGTAAATAGCCTTCTAGGCATTGATTGAGGCGCTTGGTTCGAGGGTGGTAAGACGAGCTCATGAGCAGCTGCGTATCAGTGAGCTTGAACTACTCTTGCCATACTGCACCTGTGAAAACCCTATCTCTGTCTGAGATGATAATTTGAGGCATGCCATGCAGTTTGTAGACATTATTGAGATAAACCTGAGCCACTTGGAGAGCTGTGTAAGGGTAAGATAGGGGAATAAAGTGCCCATACTTGATAAATTTGTTAATGACTACTAGTACGACGTTGTATCCCTTCAAGATCGGCAACCCTGCTATGAAATCAAGACCTTTTGTCGACCAAGCTTGAGATGGTATCGGCAATGGTTGAAGCAATCCCGGTAGCTTGACATGCTCTACTTTGGCCTGCTGGCAGATCTCATATGCTTGCACATGTTGACGAATTACTTCCTTCATCTTAGGCCATGCAAATAAGGATTTGATGCGATGATATGTTCTATGGAAACCGGAGTGTCCTCCAACACCACTATTATGCAGAGGTTGCATAATATGCTTTTGAGCTAATGAGTTTTTGCCCACCCAAATGCAGCTTTTGTACCTAATTAACCCATCTTTCAACTGGAAAGCTTTGTCTGCACCTGATTGAATGCTTAGTTCAACAAGCAACCGCTTTGTGGCGGCATCTTCTTGATAACTCGCTGCTAGATTCTCCATCCAAGTGGGTGTACTATAGGATACAGTAGCCATGTCTCCTTCAGTCCTTGCCGGCATGCTAAGGCATCCGCCGCTGCGTTGGAGCTTCCTTTCTTGTAGTGTATGGTATAGTTGAGACTCGATAAGCTTGACAAAGGCCTTATGTTGAATGCTCGTATTGATTCGTTGCTCTGTTAACTACACCAAACTTTTTTTTATCTGTACGAATTACAAATTCACCATGTTGTAAATAGGATCTCCATTTCTCCACAACCAGCAAGGTAGCCATGCATTCTTTTTCATATGTTGATGCTGTCGGACTCTTCACACTCAAGCTCTTATTAAGGAAGGCAATTGGGTAGCCATCTTGTATCAACACTGCCTCTATCCCTAACTTGCATGGATCGGTTTTCAGAACAAATTTTTTTGGTGAAATCAGAGAGAGCTAACACGGGAGCTTGCTCCATGGCTTGTATGAGAGTTGAGGAGGCTTGTGCTGTTGGGTGCCATGAAAAAGAAGTATTCTTCAACAGGTTAGTCCATGGGCGGCTAATTATATCATAGTGCTTGATGAACTTCCGATAGTATACCGTGAAGCCTAAAAATCCTTGAAGCTCCTTAAGATTTTTTGGTTCTGGCCAGTCCATCATTGTCTGCACCTTGGATTTGCCAGTAGGCAGTAGCCACACGATTGGGACCAATTATGTGACCAAGGTACTCTAGTTCTTGCCGAGCCAAGGAACACTTGGACCTTTTCACTACCAATTGATGCGATTGCTGTCTCTGGGATACCTTGCTCGAGTGCTTCACATGCTTCTCCAATGTTGAACCATAGATGAGTATGTCGTTCATAAAGACAATCATATACTTGTACAACACATCTTCAAATACTCGATTCATAATCTCTTAGAAGGTTGCCAGGGCATTTGTGAGGCCAAAGGGCATCACCCTAAATTCATAGAGTATGTGATGAGTTTTGAATGTCGTCTTGTATTTTTCTCCCATCGTGATTCGTATTTGATGATACCCGGATCTAAGGTCTAGCTTTGTAAACCACTTTGGTCCTGCTAGCTCGTCAAGCAATTCATCCACAATTGGAAAGTGATGCTTGTTCTTCACCGTAATGAGGTTGAGTTGTCAGTAGTCCACACAAAAGCGCCAGGTGTCGTCTTCTTTCTTAACTAACAAGACTGGTGGCGTAAATAGGCTTTGACACTTGCGATGAGCGCTAACGGATTTGGCATTTTAAAGAGGAACGGGTTCATTCGATAAAAAACCTTTTTATTTATTTTATTCTTTCTTGGATTGTTTTTATATACTGCTTTTTAGATCACAAAGGAAAAGACTGGTTTTGGGCTGGCTTTCAGAGGCTACTATTCACCGAACATGCCTAGGAAAATGCATGGTCCTAGAATGAGGCAATTGAAATTTTATTACTTTCTATTTTAATGCAATATGTGTAATTTATTTATTTCTAGATGCTCATTGTATTCTTGCAAATAATCAAGTGTTGTAAAAGTTTTAATTTGCTTGTGAGGGTCCAGTTAATTTTTTCTATAATTCACTGTGTTGCAATTATTGTTAATCTGGGCTGGGTTCTTTTCGGCTTTTAGCTTTTAACTTTTGCCACAGTAACTAATATTTAAACGGTGTATCTTTTAAGACGAAGTTTACAAGTTAATTGCAATAGACATTATATTGACTTTATACTAACCAAAGTCGCATATAATTGTCTCTCTCTTCGTACTCTCTCGCGAACAGCCATAATTCAAAAGATATAAATCAAAAGTCATAAGTCACGGCCTAAAAGAACCCAACCTGTAGTGGACTCTCTTTGCAAACAAAAGGCATCGCAAACAAAACGCAATGCAATACATAGCAGCTCAGCCTAGCAAAGCTAAATTTTGAGATGTCATCATCCAAGTATTCCAAGTGACTCTCCTCTAAACCATACTGAGCTAAAAGAGGAGGCACGTTACACAAGTGTGTCTGCAAACCGAAACCCTGTACATCGCCTTAAGTATCAAGTTCATGATTAATTAGTTCCAACAAATAGTTCATGATCAATTGAGCTACCTAGGCCTAGCAACTAAAAAGGGACACCCTTTTTAACACCAAGCAACCAAGGGTAAAAACACACTAAAGAAAGAAAGCGAATCAATTAATACAATGATGGAAAAGAAAGAAAACAAATCAACCTAACATTCTGCAAAGATCCTAGCAAGATGTTCAGCATGTGTGCCGAATCAACCTAATACAATGACGGAAAAGAAAGAAAACAAATCAACCTAACATTCTGCAAAGATCCTAGCAAGATGTTCAGCACATGTGCCGAGAGCTTTTCCTGCAAATCAGTAAATCCTTGGTTAATGTGAAGCATATCTCCACCTGCAACGTAACATTACGAGTAGATCCTACAAGATGTTCGGCACTTGTGCTGAGAGCTTTCCCTGCAATTCTCTGACTTTAGAGCAGAGCTCCACCTTCTGCTCCTTGTGGCTCTGAAGCAGGAAGTCCTTCCCTTCGATAACTTCCTTCAGCTCACCGACCTCTCTCTTGAGCATTTGCACCCTCTCTGCCTCTCCCTTCCTCTTCGCGATACCAATACAATGCAGCTCAGGGTCATCGATACTGCTATCAGCATAGCCATTAGCATGCCCATTGGTAGCATCTGATTGCCACTGTCCAGCTTGCAAAGGCTTGTCATGAGAGAGTGCTTCTGCAACACAATGATCTGCAATGATCTTCCTTAGATGCTGAATCTCTCTCTCAGATTCAAACAGATCTTGGTTAGCAGCATCCAGCTGGGACTGCAAATTGGAGGTCTGCGCCACCTGGATGCTAAGAGAGTTCTTAAGATCAGCGATCTGAGCTTGCATCTCCATGATCATCTCATCACGTGTCTTGAGGTGCTGCCTCAGCTTCTGTATGACCTCTCTCTTGCTATAAATGTCAGATCCTGATTCTGAAACACAGGGAGAGCCAGAACTGTTTGAATACTGAAATGGTTTACGAGGATCTTCAAGCCGGTCAGGCGATGACATCCACATGACACCACTGTTCTCTTTGCTTGATTCTGGCCCTGGTATCTTCACGAGAAGACGAGAGGGTTCTGTTGATTTTGATACAGGACTTGCATGTGCTTGCTTGACTTCCACTACACCATCTGCAAGCGCTGCATATGATAAACAGCAATTAATATAACTGTTCTGCCAAAAAAAAGAATAAAAAATGGTTGAGTTTAAAGTGCAATCTAAGGTGCCAAAGGTGTAATGATAGGGCGATGTAATTTAGCAATTTCAATTCAATCGGCAGTATTAAAGGAACAGCCAAGAACCACAAAGATGTAATCATGGTGTCTCTAAATGCTAAATTCATATCCAAAGTTGCTAATAGGATACAAATGCAAAAAATATAATAATCAAAAGTTCAGAACTATTTTTGTACATTCCCGTGCTCAATGAGGAAGTTTAACATGAGGTGATGATAAGGATAACTCTACTCATATGAATCATGCAAAGCTATCACGAAACTGTCCAACCCAATAAATGGGATATTCTTCACAAGACAACATACTGAGGAAGTAACATAAACGAGGAGAATGCAGGTTTACACCAAGTAACTTGTACCAGTTATTAGCTGCAGATGGTAAAAAAAGGCAAGTTTATTTGGCATGAAGCCGTTAAACCAAACTGCACATCATTTGATGCTCGAACTCAGCAAGCATCCAGCAGGTTTCAGGAGGTACCACCAAAATCCAGCAAGTTGTATTTTTTCTCCTTTTTTTGGTTAGTAATAAATTAACCATACTCAATAACCATGATCTATGAGCAACTACACAAATAACACACCTGTTTTTAAACAACTCTAAGTTGCCCTTAACTCGCTGCAAATCAGATACTCCTAGATAGATGTCCCAGCCAGGCAGCAACCCATTTGGCTGGTTACAGCAGAATGCCAATGATAAGTGGTAACCTAAACTCTGGGAGAGCCTAGGAACTATACCTATCATTTCTAGGGAGGTAGGTTTCTCTACCGCTGTGTATTAGCAACCTATGGTTCTCACCCTTCCCAATTTTAAAGGCCATAAGTTCATAAAAGGAAAAAAAATCCTATCCACCCAACCCTCTCCCACCCATGTGCTTTGAGAACTTGTTTGTTTTTTTGAACCATAAATACAGCAGGGGAGGCCCCTATGCATATCGAAACCAACTAAGCTAGAAGATTAGCGCACTTGACATCGATGTTACAAGTATAGATGTAGTAGTATCTACTAGATTTGCAGATAGCATCTTACATATTTTGCAGCCAGTATATTGGTATTTACTCCTATGTTAGGCGTCCTGGCGCTCCAAAGGTGGACGCCAGGGGCTGCCGCCTAGTTTTTCGAAGTTAGGCGCTCGACTAGAAATTCCAGGCGTCCAGGCGTGAAGTTGCGGCGTTCAGGCGTGGAGTGAGGCGCTCGCCTAGTTGGTTACCTCTTAACCCTAAAAGGGGAAGGGCTGGCTCTGCCTCCGTCTCACTTCACAGTTCGCACCGCGCGTCCCCGCCTCCGCCTCCGCCCTGTCTCCGCCGCCGTCTCCACTTCGCACCACGCCGCCGCCTCCGGATCCAGCTCCGCCGACTCCGGATCCGCCTCGGCACCGCCGTGCCTCCAGCCTTCCGCCCCGACTCCGCCCTGCCTCCGCCTCCGTCTCCACTTTGCACCACGCCGCCGCCTCCGGATCCAGCTCCGCCGACTCCGGATCCACCTCGGCACCACCGCGCCTCCAGCCTTCCGCCCCGACTCCGCCCTGCCTCCGCCTCCGTCTCGGCCCGCGCCTCCGCCCTGTCTCCGCCGCGCCTCCATCTCGGCCAGTCGGCCCGCGACTCTGCGCCCCCGCCTCGGCACCGCCGCGCCTCCGGCCCTCTGCCCCGACTCCGCCGCACCTCCGCGACTCCGCCTCGGCACCACCGCGCCTCCGGCCGTCCGCCCCGACTCTGCGCGTCCGGCCGTCCGCCCCGGTAAGTTCTGTTGAACCGACACCGAGTGGAGTAACTGGAGTTGGAGTGTTGAACTGAGTCTGTAGTCTGTACTCTGTATTGTTCTAGAGTTGAACCGGAGTAAGTTGAACTGAGTGTTGATTGTTGAACTGAGTAAGTTGCTTGAGTCTGTTGAATGCTTGACAGATCACAGATGTCTCATCAGCCTGAGGAAGGTACAAGGACACGGAGTGATGCTGCAACTGCAAGTTATGATCCATCAACCGATCCAAAGAGGAAAGCGAAGTCCAAAGATCCAGGGTGGAAGTATGCATTTTGGCCGACTGAAAACAAGGATTTGGTACAATGCACTCTATGTGGCACTCGGGTGCACTCGGGGATCAAGAGGTTGAAGCAACATCTCATAGGAGGATATGGTGACTGCCAAAAATGCCCTGGAACCACTACTGCAATCATGAGGGAGATGCAAGCATGGATGCAAAAGACCAAAAGAAAACCAGAGCTCCAGCTAGATGACGAAGAGGAAGATGATGATGATCATGTCCTTGAAGTGGATGGACAGTCACAGGCAGAAGAACGAGTTGCATCATCTAAGTCATCTCGTCCAAGTCAAAGTTTAACTCCAAGCTCTGGGACAACAGCGAAAAGAAAGGCTGCTGCAGCTGCATTTAGCTCCAAGAAACCAGCAGCACAAGCTAAGACAATCCCTGCAATGATCTTGAAGCCACCTGAAGAAGTTGTGCGGCTAAGACATACCACAGGGCCACATCAAGTTAGCTTGTACAGAACTGGAAAGAGCAAGGAAGAAAGGGACTTTGCATGCTTTTACATAGCTAAGTTCTTTTATGAGAATGGCATTCCATTTAATGCTACAAATTCAAGGAGCTATGAGGAGATGGTTGAGGCCATTGGGCAATATGGACATGGCTTGAAGCCTCTCAGCTATCATGAGATGAGAGAGCCATTTCTTGAGAAGCATAAGGAGAGCCGCTGTTACTCGGTTTGCCACTTCCTTCCTCACTTTGCAGAGTATGTTGAGACATCGAGATTCTTTGAGGAAGCTCTTTCTTAGTGATGATTGGAGTAGATCAAAATTGGCCAAAACTGAAACCGGGAAGCAAGTGAAATTGTGTTGTCCATACAATTTTGGAATGCAGTGGAAGATTGCTTGAGAGCATCGCAACCGCTACTCATTGTGTTGAGGCTTGTAGACAGTGATGAGGAACCCGCAATGCCGGAGCTATACATGGCAATGGAGATGGCTAAGAAGAAAATTAAGGAAAATATGCCAGATACAAAGCAACATTTGTGCACCAAAGTGTTGGACATTATTCAAAACCAGTGGGAGGATCAAATGGGGCATAAGTTACATGAAGCTGCCTTATTCTTGAATCCAAGCGAATTCTTTGATATCTTGGTCAATGATGAAGAATTAGCGGGTAGGATCCGCATTGCATTTAATGTGGTGATTGCCAAAATGTGTCATGATAATGAAGAGATGCTATCTAGGATCGATGTCCTAGCGGATGACTATGAGCAGTCCCGTGGCACATTCAGTGGCATACTACCAACGATGCAAAGAAAAACAAAGAGTCCTCGTAAGTCTATTTGTATTCACTATTCACTTTGTACTTTACAAGCAAATTAGCTATAATTCTTAAAATTTGATTCGTGCTGAACTGCTGATTTTTATGTCATTTCAGTTGATTGGTGGAAAGCATATGGAGGTGAAGCTTTGCTGCTCCAAAAAATTGCAAAGCGCATAACAAGCCTTTGTTGTTCGTCCTCCGGTTGCGAGCGTAATTGGAGTACTTTTGAGTTTGTAAGCACATAAACTAATCAAATTGATATGCAATCATAGCATCATACAATATTTCATATAATTTGATGACGTTCTTCTTTCAATTTCAGATTCATACCAAAAAAAGGAACCGATTGGAGCATAAGAAGCTTAATGACTTGGTTTATGTCCAATACAATACAAAGATTTCAACTAGATTTCAAAAGCTTAAATCTGAAGGTAAAAAGTTTAACCCTTTGCTCCTAGAAGAATTCCAATGGACAAATGAATGGGTTGACAAGGATATAGCACAAGTCCATGGAGGTGATGATGATCTTTCATGGGCTCATGTTGATGAGGCCATCGGCGCATCGAGATCACTTCGAGGTCGCAATGTTCCTAGGAGAGCTCGTGGGGATGTCATTTGTTATCCTCGACGTCAAGATTCTAGTTCTACTTCAAACACTCATGAAGAAGATTCCGACAATGAAGAAGAAGATGTTTGTGATGATGAGGAAATTGAAGATGATTTTGGCCAACAACCATCTACTGAACAGATGGATGAAGGAAATGCTAATGATGACGAGCATTTGGATGTGTTCATGTTGGATGATGAATGATTTGGAGATGTTTATGTACTGCTAGTTGTGGACTTGTCACTTGTAATGTTTATTACTTTTGCTACTGATGTTATGGACTATTGGACTTGTATTATGAATTTGTACTGCTAGTTGTGGACTTGTGTTGTGAATTGTGATGTTTATCAGTTTATTCTCATGTACTCAAATACTCAATATAACTCAAGCCTTTTATTCTCATGCAAGACAACAATTCTAATGATTCTATCAATATTATTTCAGGTGATTTGTTGAAGCTTCTGGATGTTTCATCTGCTGAAAATGTTCTACCAACGACATATGGAAGGCTGGAAGCTTACAACCTCCTCTTGGAAAGCATCTCTTGAAGGTATGCAGTGCTTAATTTTGCACAGATTTATTGCTGCTATATAGTCTATACATTACAATAATGCATGTGTCAAACTGTCAACTATACAGTATAAACTATCCTATTTTCTTATTTTCCCTACCATCGTCTAATCATCGCCTAGACGCCCGCCTAGGCGTCCTGGCACCTCCGGAACGCCTCGCCTCGCCTTGTCGCCGTGACAACATAGATTTACTCCATAAATTTATTTGAAGAACATGATAGCTGACCATATGACATCATAATCTTATGATCATGGTTTCTCTCTTCTTGGAAATTTAAAGCCACTGAGAAAATAAAGACGAACTGTGCTCTCAAATCATGGATTGAAAATATTTAAGTGGTAACATTTCCCCCCCAACAATTAGCTACAATCCCAAGAGTTTGGGTTACAGAAAAGGCACCTGACATACAGCAGTAGCAGCTAGTTTTGTCACTAAACTGGTAGACATTTGAGTGCAGCTCACAAGCTCCAGGACTTCCTTTCGCTACAATTGTCAGCAGTCAGCATATAAAGAATATGGAAAAGGGGTCGAGGTTGAAACTGTAAATGGGAACATTAGACCTTTGGAAGTGCTATTTCGCTGCTTTGTATCAAACATTTGCTTCAATTTGCACCCAAGTCTGACTGAAAGTGTGCTAAGCAAAACTCCTCCTGCAACAATCACCCAGTTTGGTCCTCCTCCTTGGACATAATTAACTTTTCCTGCCTTCTGTATGCTCACATTAGTCTTAGACTTCATCCTAAGAACGACCAATTTCTTCAGCCAAGGGTACAGATGTAATAGCTTGACCTAGATAGACATACAACAATGTGTTAAGCACCCGCAGACCGCAGTTCCCAACTTCCCATGTTGGTACAGAAAAATATATGTTTTACCTATACAAATATGCATCGTAATAAGATTTTATCACCGTAATGAGGGTTCAGTAAGATTTTATGTGACGGCAACAACTTTGTCCTAAAAAAAGAAACTCAACCCAATGACTTCAATAAATGGCAGATATAGCTAACTAGCTAAGGATCTACACTACTAAATTGGACGTGCAAATGCAAAAATCTGAAGATCTAACTAGCTAAGGATCTCAGCATTGACCAGCTCATGCAATGAGCCCAACTTAAACAGAAAATTAATACTTTTTTGAGCCGAACAGAAACTTAATACTAGCACAAATTAGTGGAGCACTACACATCAATTCATCATTTCTAATTAGTAGTAGTAAATCAGTATGATCCAGCAATCAAATCGCCCATTCCCCACGCCTATCCGCCGCAGGCCTCCCGCACGACGGCGCCACATGCTGCCGTCAAACTGTCAGTGCGTTCTAATTTCCTAAACCGAAAGAAGAACAGGCGAATGGATCGGAGGAAGTGCCGAAGTGAGGATCTCACCAGTCGGTCGCCCGTCGCTCGCTGGGGAGTCCGCGGGTCGCCTCCCGTCGCCCGGCCGTTCCTCGTCACCTCCGTCGCCCGTCTCCCGTCACGCCCGGTCGCCCCGTGGCCTGTGCGCCTCCGCACCGGCGCCCAACCACGCTGTACTCACTTGCCCCGCCTACCACCGATCGCCGTGGCCGGTGGGTGCGCCGCGCCGCCGCCTGGCGTAAGCCGTGCGCCGGTGAGAGTGAGGGTTGCGGTGCGGGGATTGAGATTTTGGGCTCACGTGAGCCGTGCGTGAGAGGAGGAGAGAGCGAGGCCGGTTGGGGAATTAATTTGGGCCTGCGTCGAGTGAGGAAAATGGGCTGGACCGTATGGTTGCGAGCAGTAGACTGCGACCTGCCGAAGAAAGCATAAGTGGGCTGGGCTCGCTGCCGATTGAAGACGATTTTAGCTGATATGACTCCTGCGTAGAAGCGGTTTTGACATATGAGCCTCTTTAAATGACACGGCAGCCCTGTCAGCATCATCGCCATAGTAGGCCCACTCATCAGCCCCAATCTCTCATTCTCTTCTTCCTCATCTTCTTTCGATGCTCCACCGTCCTCTGCATAGCCTCCTCCTTTTCGCTCCTTTCCCCTCGCCTCCCATTTGCCATAGCTACGGCCTCCACCATCCTCTACCCACGGCCTCCACCGTCCTCTGCCTAACCACCTCCACCATTCATCCCCGTAGCAACACGAGGACCGCGGCCCGTGCGTAGGCACAATGGAGGACTGCGTCCCGCGCGTAGGCACAATGGAGGAGTGCATCGACGGCTCCAGCGAACGTGTCTGTCACAACTTTGCCATGTTCTCGCTCATCACAGTGAGTCCCCGCCTTGCTATCCATGTCGTTTCGTGCCATTTGATCCCCTAGTCTAAACCCCTAACTCAATTTGGCATCTCGTGCAACGCATCACCATGCCTTTGTTATCTTCCCCATTTCTAACCTTCATCGCTGCCCTCGACATTGCTGCCACTCCGATGAGCCCTAGTTTCTAATGCACAGCCCCATTTTAGTTGCCTACTACCAGGGAATGCTGTCGTCATGAGCCATATCTCTACCACCGCCCACCGTCCGGCCACCATAGTATTTTTCCTGTCATCATTAACCTCTCGAGTAAGCTCTGAGTGGCCCCAGGATCCTTTTCCGCTAGTTTATGTTGTCCTAAGTCTTTGTCTTTGTCATCGTCACCGCAGCAGTGTTACCGCCGCTGCTTTTCTTTGTCGTCGGCACAATGCCAGCGACTATAGGTCTTTGTGCCAATGCCTCCTCACATTGCAATAACCCCCTCTAGCTTGCTTTACGCCTAGTTGCTTTTTTCCTTCACTCTCATGCCAAGATTGTCACATGGCCATAGCCACCTCACCGCTCATCGTTGCCACGTCGCTACTTTGGTGCACTATTTCCGTCACTGCCACCACCATTAGGTTCCCCACACCTAGGTTGTTCCACTTTTCCTATTGCCTTGCTCCACCGCCATCCCTTTGCCACCGAAGAGCTTGCCAAAACCGAGCACCACCAACTCCCTTATTTCCCTGTCTCCCTATTCTATCTCACTGATAGGTGGCTCCATAGAGAAATGGTTAGTTAGTGCTAATGACAAGTTTAAGGCTAATAAGTCAATGGCATGTGGGACCGGGTAATTAGGTTAATCACATTTCTAATTTAAACCAATTTTAGAGTATGTTTCACTAACATCTTGGCCCCACCTGTGAGCAGCTAGCGAGAGAAGAAACGAAGGAAAAAGTTATGAGGATGACATGCATGTCCGACTCCCACCATCTTTTTTTATTTGCTTACCCGCTTATTGGGCTGCCATGTCATCTTAAAACCATCTTATGTGTTAAAACCACCGCCACGTAGGATTAAAATCAAGGTGGAGTGGCTTGAGGGGTATGTTGTCTGGTTTTGACACTTAAGGGGGTACAACATCCAATTTTGCAGTTAGAGGTTGAAACTTAGGCTATCACGAGAGTTCAGGGGTAAAGTAGACTTATTCTATAAATCTACCATTTTGGTGGGGGCAGGGGGAATGCTATTATATGCCATGCGTGACAAATAACCAAGTGACATGCACATGGCCCATGGTACATTGCGCTCTTCGCCTAAGGCGCTTGCAAGTGGCAAATCCTATGAACCACACGCGTGGCATATAGCTTCATGTTGCCCACCCTCATGGGCCCATGGCCTATGCGCGACGCCCACACATGGATGCCTGCCAAAAGTACGCTACATGACGAAATCACTAATGTCAGCAGCCCAAAAAGGTGAATTCACAAATTTAAAGTACTATAACTTTTAAACTGAGTATCTGATTCATGATCATTTGAATCATTGAGTTTCTTATTAAGAGATCTTCAAAACAATATTCCATTTGCATATATTCTGATGTCATTTTTGTTGAAGATTATACCGAATGTCTCGATAATAAGTTTTATTTGTTCACTTTATCCTCAAAACGTCATCAATAAAATGTTGGAATATCATCGATTAGCTTTTGGGACATTGAAATCAAACACATAGAACATTGGCTATCCCTATTAGAAATTAATGTGTGGAACATCGTCAATGCTCTGTTTGAACATTGAAACCAAATGCGTGAAACATCTCATTTACCTACTGAAATATCCAAAACCCACTCGATTCAACATCTCATTTACCTACTGAAATATCCAAAACCCACTCGATTCATTCCTTCTGTCTAATTTGAGAGATACACATTAGAACATCGTTCATAAACTACTTGAACAAAAAATATTTTGTTTTATCTATTGTAATATGTGTCATATGGTATTATTAATAAGTTAAAAAATATATAAATGTGGTCTTGTTTTGAAGATTTCAATGTAAGGAACACAACGGTTCATACAAACTATAAATTAGATACTAAGTTTAAAAGTTATGATCATTTGAATATTTGAATTTGTGAAAAATGTCTTGAAATGCGTGCAGTTGACTCTAGACAGGTGGTTCTTCTATCTCTTATACGTCCTTGACACAACAAGATCAAGAAGGGGAGAAAGAAGAGAAAAACCAACAAGTCAAGTGCAAATCAATCAACATAAGAGAGAATTATGGAAATGAACAAAGATTGATATATTGCTACTTGAGAATGAAGATTTTACAGCCACTCTACCTGGAGAATAAGAAAGCACATCACACCACTCAACTTCTCTCAAACTCTAACATTAGAACTCATGAATACTTGATCTTAAAAGAGAATGGTTGGATAGTTAACTACCAGTCTTCATCATAACCTGTTAAATAGATAGACTATCCAGCCATATCTAACCCATAGTGGACCCCCCTCACACACACAAAAGTTTTAACTCGCACCCTACACTTATGCACGTTTTTCAAAGCGCATAAGACCGAATCAGCTAAATTCTTAGTCTTGATCCAATTTGATCTTCTCAGCTTCTTCTTAAGCTAAATTGCTTCAAGATAGTTTCCGATATTTTGGTTAAACTATCAAAATATCATTTCTTGCCCCGGTCTGCTCCTTCCATTTCAAGTAATCGTCATGCTTGCCATGTGTAGATGCACCACTGGCTTACCATACGTCGACAAGTCTCTCCCGTTCTGGTTCCATTGGATCATGCATCACTTGGACCGATCAAGTCATATGGTGCAACCCATCGTTCGAACTTCCGTTCAATATTTTTCGTCTTTCTCGTGCCATACTTGAGCTCAACCATCTCACCCGATATTCTCGATCATTCTGAACCTCGGCTCCTCTGTAAGTGTAATCCCGATCCTCGTCGTTGACCATGGTTGACTCCAATCGACCATTTACATCCAAAGACAAAGAATTCATTTCTGGGCATAAGTTCTTTACAACTTAACCTATGTTAGCAGTAATATGACTCAATCCACCTAAAAACCACTGACCTAGGTCACTCAAAATCATCGCAAACCTCAAATTTCCAAAAAAAAAAACATGGCCGAAGCAACTAGCTCAACCGGTTTGACCGCAACCCCGTAGCAGTCAGACCTCTAGCACTTACCGATTGGACTGGAAATGAAAACCGATTTGACTGGTCGAACTGCAAATGGCTCTAGACATCTAACATTTTGCATTTCTGAATTTTTGACCTTCCCAAATTGCAATGGTTCATTACAACATAATCCAGAACTCTCATATGGTCCTTCAATTCTTGGAGAATCAAAAGCAGGAGCTGAAAAATGAAAATCTAGAGCTCTATCAAATAGACCCTTAGTTGTTGCTCAGGCGGTGTATAGGCGCCCCCATTTTTTGGCTACTCAATTTTGACAGAAACAAACTCTACCTATATAGTTTACTATATAGCATGTCCCAAATTAGGAAAAAGGAGAAGGGTTTTGGTAGGCTTAACAAGCCAACATAAAAAATCAAGTCACATTTTCATGGAATGAAATCTAAAATTGCTAAGCCTACTCTAACTTGTTTAGGACAAAAAATTTTATTGTTGTTGTTTAATTCTGACAGAAACGCAACTGAATTATATTCATATATCAAAACAATCTTGTTAGGGTCACCAATCAACGAAGCAAAGCTAACATTAGCAAAAAAAAAATGTACCCAGGGTACTTGAAATGTAAAACCCCAAACGACAATGCAAAATTCAAGTCTAGCAAGTATCACTCGATCGACATGAGCCACTGGAAACAAGGCATCAGATTATGAAACATGACATGAGTTGGTCATTCTCAACCAAGAGTAGTGCCATGCCTATCGCGCATGCTACCCTGTGCTCAACAGCTCAGGTCAAGTGTCAGCGCAGGGAATCCCGTCCTTGCAAGACGAGGGTAGCTCCTTTAGCCGGCCTGCAGAGGGAACCTCAAGCTCCTCCACCAAGTCCACTTCCGCTCGCCTTTCTGCTGTTCTTCGCTTCACTGCTTGCTTTCGCAACCCTCCTCCTTTCCTTGTCCGTGAACTTATCATGGTTTCAAGTTCCTTTTTACGATAATGCCACTTCAATCATGAAGATAGAATAAGAACTTGAGTTAATGACAGGTCAGCTATAGTGAATGGGAAGAAAACAGTATAGCAATGTATCTCAATGGGTGGAAGAGACAAAAGGCCAAATGGGATCTACATTTGGAACCTTTTCTAAAAAACAAAATTGACTTAAATAATTATGAAATTAATGAACCTTTCTTCGATCAAAAAAGAAATTCAAAATACGTCACTGACTAACTCCGTAAAGAAAGAATGCAGCAAAAAACAATGAGCCTAAAAGTCTTAATAATAGGATGTAAATGTCTGGGCTCAATCAAGATTCATGCAATGCAACCAACTGTAGGATACGGCCATTACCTTGGTTAGTCTCTCCTTAAGCTTTGGTCGTGTAGATATTACCACCCGTGTCGGCAGAGCATCTGGTTTTTGTAGCACCAACTTCTCAGGTTTCGACTTCTTTGTCCCTCTAGTCTGTAGTTTCCTTCTCTCTGCTGCTTGAATCTTCTTGGCTACTATTTTTGCCACTGCCTTTCTAAGCTTCTTGATTATTCGTTCCCTCTCTTTGCTCCACAGGAATATAGATACCATCTCAGACTTTATCTTGTCATAGCTGTCCCAATCCAGCTTATCTTGGCTGTGGTCACCTTCTTTTGCGGCTTCCGCAATACTATTTGACCATATCAAAAGAACCTTCTGTCTTGATTTGACAGAAATTATTCGCCTCTCCCAAATCTTTCTCAATGCAGCACTTATTTTGTCTTTGCTCACTTGTCTGAAATATGATCAACCATAACTTGTTTCAGAATTTACAAAGCTAGATATTTCTACATTTATCTACATAACAGAAATATGCATTTACCTATGTAATTGACGATGTCCTAGCATTTTCTTCCTAACCTGGGATAAGAAAAGAAAATGAAAGAAATTGAATTGAATTTCCCCAGATAGTTCACAATCCATAGACAAGTAGCCATTTCACAGAAGCAAGAGCGTGCAAGTTTCTTACATCACATCACCTTGGGATCTTTCAGAGCCTCGATAGTCCGTTGCTTAATGAGCTGCTTGTGCTCTACAGGAGAATGGCTTACTCCTCATTGAACAGTAAAACTAATGAGGCAAAAATGTCAAGGAGAGCTTGGTCACCTTTGCTTAATTTCCTTCCTTTCGTCCAGGGAACTTTCCCCTTGTTTGCTGCACCAATCTTCCGTCTTCTTTCAATTTCCTTTATCGACAACCCAGTGAGACAAGCATCACCTTCTAGATTTAATGGCTGATGAGGTTGATGATCTTGCACTTGCTTCGTCATATCGCTCTTTTTTGTAGATGGCTGTGCTCTTGAAAATGGGAGTGAGCAGGAAGAACGATGGGACCATTGTTCATCCATGACGTGGGCCAACTGTTTGCAAGCTTGTTCTTTCAAGGATGAGTGGGGCAAAATGAATTCTCGGTATCGAATTAGTTGATTGGGTTCACGAAATTTTTTCTGTAGTAGAGTTGGCTCCAACCGTGCACAGTACTTATAACACAAGAATTTGATTGTTGAAGAAGTGCTAGCACCACACTCAAAGGTCATCGAAGGCGCGCTTGCCCTGTATGCACAATTTGAGTTAGCAAACTGAGTGTTGACTTGCAGTAAACAGCATGTAAGCAGAAAGGTAAGAAATGACTAATTAGTCAGCTATGCTCCTTGTCCTCGGCTGTTTTATCAATGAAATTCAGTAAGAGAGCCTCCAGTTATATGAAATTGAAATAATTTCAAGATATTTGCGAGTGCAGCATCCATAGAAGAAGAGAGAGAGAGCATGACTTAAAAGTAAGCATCTGACCAAAATAACTAAAAGACTAAAGAGAGCCAAAGAATGAGAAAGGATACTGCTCTTTTTAGAGAACTCGTATTACTGTAATACAACAGCATCGGTACTGTAATACAACAGCATCGGTGTTCTATGAATAAACAAAGGAAGTGACTACATACCGGCCGACCGTTACTTTGGGGCTTTGCGCGCACACCCGTAAATAGCTAACCAACAAAAAAACTTAAGCCGCGATTATCCAAACGCGCGGACGCACTGCGTGCACCAACCCATTGGTTCGACCACATTATGTCGACTACGTTTTGTCGGCCACGTTTTGCCGGCCACATTGTGTCGATCACGTTTTGTCGACAAAGTTGGTTCGACCACGATTTGTTGACCCCGTTGATTCGACCCCGCTGGTCGACCACATAGTTTTCAACCAAGTAGTTTTGACAACGTTGGTCGACCATGGTATTTCGACCACGGTTTGTCTACCACGCTGGTTCGACTACGCTGGTTCAACCACGTTGGTCGACCACGCTTGTTCGACCACGTTAGTCGACCATGTTTTATCGACCACGTTAGTCGACCACATTATTTCGACCATAATATTTCGATCACATTGGTCGACCATATTGATTCGATCACGTTGGTCGACTACGTTGTTCCCTTCGACTTGCATTGCACGACTTGTTTGCTCGTATGAACGCCTCACAGGTGTGTGCTCCTTGATCCAACGGTACCCGAAAGCGTGCGTCAGGCATAGCCAATGCACGCACGCGCGGAAACAAGAATTTCCGATTAACAAATAGTTCACTTGCAATACCAAATACAAGTGGCTTAAACGATTTCCTGGCTACAGTAATGTGGTAGTTCCAACTTCCAACCGGACAAGACGCCAAGATACAGAGGAAAACATGGACATTTTGCTTCATGTTATAGGTCATTCTGACACTGATAGATGCATAATATGCGTTCTTGATACGGACAAAGCGATAGACAAGAAAAAAAAAACATCAGGAAAAATGCTTAGTGGCGGACATTACCTAGCACAATGGACGACCGCCGCCATGGTTTTGCGATCTTAACCGCAGCAGACTCTTGCGGTTTTCTGAGTAGGAATCGGCGGACGGCAGCAGCAGGGGCGGACCTAACGTGGGACATGGGGGTTCAGTTGAACCCCCAAAAATATGGAAAAATAAACTGCTACTGGTAATCCACAACGCAGCAAGCAAATCTACCACAAACTCCCAGAAAGGAAGATATGGATGAGATTGCTCACGGAAAAGAAAAGATCCTCAGGACAAAGCTCACTCTTAGAACAATCCAAGCAAGCTAGGGTTTCCTTACCAGCGAAAGAAGAGATCAATCCGGCAGAGCGGAGGACGACGACGACGCCTAGGAGAGAAGAATTCCTTCGCTTCGAGGGTTAAATGACGCTGGCGTGAGAATTTGAGACAAACGGCGAAGCAATAGCCGCCGCCGCCGCCGCCGTCGCGACGAGATAGGAAGAGGATGGGCTGGAACTAGAGGCGAGAGACTGAGAGAGGTTTGGGATTGCGCTGTGAGGATTGCGGATTTGGGGAGGAGGATAGAAATCTTCGATGGTCTGTCTCTTTGTGCTGAACATTGGGGATCCGTTCTGGAGAGATTCATTGAAGGCCCACATGTCATGCATGTTAGTTGGCGCTGGCCACTGCATCATTTGGCTACCAGGTTCGTCAGTTTCGCCTCGATGCATGCACGCGCGGATTGTGAGGACCAGCTGCTGACTGTTAGTGCAAGGGAGCAACGAGCAGGCTAGGGAAAATCAGTGTCAATCAAGGGAAGAAAAGGAGTAACAACGGGACAAGAGTCGGGGAAAAGGGCAGGAGAAGATCGTGGCTTTCTCGCTCCTTGCTTGGGTAACGATTTGATTTTCTCTATGTTTGTTAATTTAATTAGAGATTAGAGTTGGGATTAGAGAGAAACAGTGTTCAAGAAGGCGCTAGGCGGGCGGCGAGGTGGGACCTAACGCTTAGGGAGCCTAGGCGGGGCCTAGGCGGCCGAATTAAAAATGAGGACAATAGGTAGAAGATAAATATATATTTGATGTTTAGATGAAAATTAGTTAGATTTGGAACCGTCCGATGAAGATCTAACGTCTCAGATTGAGTTATCAAATTATATAACTATGTTCAAAAAAAAGTCAGACTTTAGACCGTCTAATGAAAATCCAACGTTCCAGATCAAGCCATCAGATTCATATATAAGTCTTCTAACCGACTAACCCTAACCCCATCCGCTCATCCGGCTCGCCCCGCAGATCCCGCCGCCCGCCTCCCCTCCCCCGCAGATTGCCGCCACCTCCCCCGCAGATCCCATCGCCCGCCTCCTCCTCCATCTATCCCCGTAGATCGCCGCCGCCGCCCCTCCCCCACAGATCCCACGGCCCGCCTCCCCCATCTCTCCCCCGCAGATCGCAGCTGCCTCCCTCGCAGATCGCCCCATCTCTCCTCCCTAGCCATCGCCTCCCCCATCTCTCCGCCCTAGCCGCCGCCTCCCCCGCAGATCACCGCGGAGTTGGCGGCGGAGGACACAACGGCGGGGAGGCGGAGGAGACGGTGGAGGGGAGATGACAAAGGGAATAGGAGGCGGAGGCAGAAGGGAAGCTCGGTAGCAGCGTGGCTGATTCCGGCGACCGGCGAGGCAGAAGGGAGTTCTTGGTAAGTCCTGAGCCCCTCTTCCTCTTCCCCTGCTCTTGGTCGCCGCCTTTCCCTGCTCTTGGTCGCCGTCTCACGTACCCAGTCGCCGCATGGTCGCTGCGCCCGCCTGGCAGACCGCCCCGCCGAGGCCGCCTCACCCCGCCTTGGACCGCCTCGCTGCCCAGCCATCCGACTAGGTGCCAAGACGCGGTGGCACCCTGCCGCCGAGCGCCTACACGGCACCTAGGCTGCCGCCCAGGCTGCCTTCTTGAACAGTGGAGAGAAAGTGAAAAGTATTCGTTAGGGAAAAGACTAGTATATCAACTAATCTGCTATATTATTCTTCTGTAATTTTGGGTACTGTATAAGAGTAATTTAAAAATATCATCTACTACATAATTGTAGAGAAATTCGATAGTTTTCTGTACAATATTTATTTATGTTGATCAGATAAATAGATTTTAAGATATGAATTTTGTAATCCGATTATCTGGTAAATTTATCATCTTCTAGTACTATATATCAATCTGTAGATTCAAATTATTGGATGAAATATTGGATGATTTATCTACATGAAAGATGTAGATAATTAAGGGTTCTAGAGATCCCATGAACATGATCTTAAATCCAGATAGTTTCTAGAAATATCTAGATATTTTAGATGCTTTATTCGAAAGAATTTGATGGTGTCAATTGTCATAAATCTAGTGGTCACAAGAATCTATATAATCATTTCAATCCAAAATATACATCATTTGGGAGAGTTGGTTTTGGTTTATAAATATTTATATATTTTTTTGGAAGCAATATGTTCAAAGTGCCCATGTTAACTGTTATTCTTAGAGAGAGAGGTAAATCATAAATAGAGACAACATATGTCAAAAACAAAAATATGTACTACATCTTTTTCTATGTGTGCGAAAAACACCATTTAATATGCTAACATAGAAAATAAGAAAAGAGAAGTGGGTTAAAGTTAATATCTATTTAAAAACAAAGTGCGCACTTGCGTTGTCAACTAAAGATGTAATAGTTTTACTCTAAAAAGTTGTAATTATGCTGCCACCAAATAAAGTGTTAGTATTAGTTTATTATTTCAAATTTTTTAGTGTTATTAACTTTCAATAGACTTAGAAATGTGACTTTTATCTTCAGTTTTTATAAATCAATATAAGTATATATTAAAAAAAATATAACACAGTGTAATTAGCGAACATCCATTAATAAAATCCTAAATCCGCCAGTGGGCAGTAGCATGAAACAAAACAAGATGCTCCAGAGTGACGGAGGCGGATAGAGAAGAGAAAAACCAACCAGTCTACCAAGCCAGGCCAGGCCAGGCCAAACCAAAGGGGGAGGAGAGGGAGCGGCCGCACACCGCACCGACGGCGACGAGTAAGATGAGAGCGAGGATATGAGCAAGTGGCTGTCTGATGTGATGACCTTATCCTGTCAGTGTTTGTTAGCCCACAGGAAGACGAAGCCCATTTACACCTTGTAGCCCAATTAGCCCACACAGAATTTACTCGTTTAGGTCCATTTAGCCCACGAAGAAATTCAAAATGAAATGAAAATTTGCACCAGCCAGGCAGGGTACGATCCGACCACTAGACCATCGGACCGGTGCTTGCAATGCCCACACAAAAAATTCTCAAATCACTATTGGGACGCCTTCATGCACATAGAAAGACAGAGAGAGAGAGACAATCTTGTAATCTCCAAGTGGGAAAGGTAAACAATCTCGGGCTTCACCACTAATAACCTTGAGAGGTGCTTGCTCAAGTGCTCATATATGATATATGTGTTGGAAATAGAAGGTGTTTATATGCTTTTCTCAACAGTGATTTACACAAGTTTTAAAGCATAATAAATAGTAGATAGATGTTACTTACCTTTTTATTTATTTTAATATTAGTGTTACTTTTGTTAGAGAGGAAATCATATAAATACTTCTGGTTGGAAATTGGCCCATAAGTTGAGGCCCATTTCCTTTAGAAATACCAAAGCGTGCATAGTTTAGTACCATATTACATAGTCAAGTAGATGGAAGACAATTTATAAAGTAGAGTTATTGCCACTGCTTGAAACATATGACACATGGCATAGGGATGATATGAGGAGGAGTTTGGTTAAACACACGCATATGCGCACACACGCGTAATTGAGTATTTTCACGCGAAAAATCGCTTGACTTGTGATTTACGCCGTGTTATTTGAGAGAAATTTCCGTGCATCCTTAAAAAGTCTTAGAGACATCCAGACCCAACAACCGAATTTCTCCATTCTTTTCCCACATCTTCTTCCTCCTATGCACATGCATCAAAAAGGCCGAATTTCTCCATTACTCTCACACTTCTTCCTCCTATGCACGTGATCAGAAGGTATCCCTAAGCCGTCGACGCAGAGAACACCTGCATGGGGATGGAATAAGGTTTTTAGACAGCGCACATCTGTGCGACCACTTGCTTCGTTGCTTTCTCTATGTCTGTACTTGCATCGAGCCTGTACTGCTTTCTGTTCTTTATCAAGTCCAACAATAAGTCGTTCGTGTGACCACGCGATTATATTATATAATATTCTTGAGCATAGTCAAAGTGTAATGTGTTGCCTGCTGTTAGTATTGATTTATGAATCACTAGTTATTTATGACATTTGCTTCCTAGTAAAATTTGGAATTAAAATATTGCGCATATTTACAACAATCTCATTTTTTTAGGGCTGTTAGTATTTTTTAGGGCTGTTAGTATTGATTTATGAATCACTAGTTATTTATGACATTTGCTTCCTAATAAAAATGTGGAATTAAAATATTGCGCATATTTACAACAATCTCGTTTTTTGGAGTGCGACTTATGACTTATGGCTAAATTTTTTAAATTATGACTGTTTGCGAGAGAGAGTATGGAGATAAACACTAGCGTGTATAGTTGAAGTCAGTACAGTGTCTACTATACTTAATTTATAGACCCCGTTTTGAAAAAAAAAATACTTCATTTAAAAACTAATTAGCTCAAAAGAACAACCCAATATGTGCATGGATCCTGTGCTTTTCTCTTTCTTGTTTTTCTGCTCTGAAGGCTGAAGCTCGCTCCAGGCAAAATGCAACAAAATGAGTTTCGGTCACTATCCTAACAATGGCACAGTGGGGAGAGCCCTCATCCAGGAGGCAAACAGTAGCACGTTCCAAGTATCAGGGACTCCCGGCAGGCACCAGTGGCTGCAATCAGCATACGAACCCGGCTGCCCCCTCTGCTCCATGGTCAGGAGCTTCCCTTCCTTGGCCGTGAACACCGACGGATGCGCGTCGCGTCGGAACTCTGACAGCCGAGTGATGTTCAGGTATGCGATGGGCGTCCTCGTCCTCCGCAAGTTGCTCTCGACGATGGAGATCATGCTTCTCGGAAAGAGTTGCACGTAGGTCTCGGTGGTGATCGGAGATGTCTGGTTGTAGCACCAGTTCATGCTGCAGATATTGCAGGTATCATCATGTTACCGTTTCATCACTCGGTCATATTTTTCGACCAAGATCATCGATCGATTACACGCAGAATTATCGATGAGTGTACCGGGGATCGATGTACCTCTTGTGTTCAGGGGAGATGCTCCGGAAGAACACCCTGGTTCTGTTGGAATCGACGTTTTGATCGACCCATCGAGTCCATGTCCCGAACGCTCTGTTGAATGCTTCCTCTCCTTCCATCTGCACGCTCTTCCCGTTCCTCTCGAAGTGGTCCCACCTGCAGTCACCTCATCTGAAGTCATGGCAGTCATGCATAATCATCGTTAACCCATGGGCACATAATGAGCTCACGAGTTCAGCAGGAACTTACGCCCTGAACTTGCCGGTGTGCATCCACCAGTGGCCCGTGTTGAACACCAGGACGTCCGCGCCGACGAACCGGCTCGACGTCGCCGCGACCTGGTCCAGCTTGAGTGCCCTGGTCTGGTCGCCCTTCTCTTCAAGATCGACGAGGAACGGGCTCCAGTAGAACTCCACCGAGCAATTGTAATCCTGAACATCGTGTTGAGTTTAAAGAGAGTTGTCAGTTTTACATATATGCTCGACACAGTTAAAACTGTTTTAATGCACACCGCATGTACAGTACAGTACTGATCATAAGTTGACCAACATTGGCATATGTTCGCCTGCTGCTACACTGGCGAGTAATATAAGCTGCAAAAGTTTCAACTTGGGAAAATCGGAGGAAAAGAATGGTTACCACGGCGCGGAAGATCTTGTGCTCGGCGCTGGCATCGTCGACGAGGGCCCGTGACCGGTCGGGCACGGCCGCGTAGAGGATGCAGGCGAGCGACTCCCACATGTTCCTGTTGAGAGAGTCGCCGACGAGCACCACTTGTTTGTCCCGGCACTGCTCCAGCATCTCCCCACCACCCAACCTGATTTTTTTTCAGAGGGAAGTGGAAAACGCATTCAGCTTTCTTCAGGTACAACGTGTACCATTGCAAATTTTACTCAGGGAGAATCACACGATTATTCAATTGCAATGACGCAGGGGAGGAAAGGTCGCAGAGGCATGTGTGCTGAATCCAAAGGTCTGTACATGGAGTATGATGTAGTAGTACGTATGGTCATGTGTTTTGAAAATTTCCAGGCATAAAGGTTACACCTTTTAACACTAAGGGAGGGCACTGTCAGAGTTCTGTTCCCAACTCAAAAGCAACGCCAAAATTCTTGATTCAAGAATCAAACACCGCAAAAATTAAATTCCGTTTTTGTGAGGAAAATAAATTGGTTGGCTAGCTGCTTGCAGGAGCAGAGAAGCACCAACCTGAGAGCGCTGCCGCACCCCCAGGGGCGCCACCTCCAGTGCTCGTAGCCAGAGTCCGGCCGGCCGTTCCTCCGGCAGGTGACCTGGTCGCTCAAGAACGGGCACTCCCGCGCCTCGTAGAGCGGGTACCCCGCCAGGTCGTACACCCAGCTGCCGTCGAAGAGGTCGCACCCGCCATGCGCCGGCGAGCCAGCAGCCTGCTCCGCTTCTTGATACACCCCACCACCCGCACTCGGGCTTGGGGCCGGTGCAGCTGCACTGTGGTAAGGATGCTGAGAAGGTGAGGAGGCCTCGGGCAGCTGCTTGAGCTTGCTGGGCTCGTCTTCTTGCGGCGGCTCGGTGAATGGGGGCAAGGGGCTGGAGCCCCAGAGGAGGCCGCGGGAGAGGAGGAAGAGGGAGAGGCAGCCGGCGGCGGCGCCGAGAAGCCGCTTGCGGATCACAATGGCGGGTTTAAGGAGATCCATCGCTGCAATTTTGTGCCAGCTTTTGCAGTAGTGCACTAGCTAAGTGTGTGTGTGGGGTTGACCGGTTGTAAAAATGGGATGCCGGGCTAGCTTGCCTTGCTTAGTGCCATAGATGGGGAAGCTGAGGAGAGAGAAACGAGGGTAAGGGTCTGTTTGGGAGAGCTCCACCAGTTTTAGATTCACGAAAAACAGATTCGGATCCACTTTTTCAAGCCAAACAGTTCTAGCTCCACCGTGGATCTGCTCCACCAAAACCATGGATCTGGCTCCAGATCCACCAAATCCATAGAGCACCTCAAGGGGTGCTCCACCAAACTCAAGTTGGTGGAGTTGGGGAAAATTACCCACCATGCCACTGATTACACACAAAAAAACGGTTCGTTCTTTTTATTTCTCGTCGCTGCGCCGTCCTCCCATCCTCCCCTGGCTGGCCGCCGCGCCGTCTCCACCCCCTCCACCGCGCCCGCCCCTTGGCCGGCCGCCGCCGCCTCCGACCAGCCGCCCGCGGCCGGCCGCGCGCCTCCTCCTCTTCTCCGCCTCGCCTGCGCCTGCGCCCGCCGGTCGCTGCTTCGCCTCCTCCTCTTCTCCGCCTCCTCCTCTGCCGCGCGCCGTGCCCGCCCTTGGCCGGCCGCCGCGCCGCCCCCGGCCGGCCGCGCCCGTCCCCTAGCCGCCGCTCCGCCTCCTCCTACGCCTGCGCCCGCCGGCCGCTGCTCCGCCTCCTCCTCTGCCGCGCGCCGTGCCTGCCCTCGGACGGCCGGCCGCGCCCGCCCCCCAGCCGCCGCTCCGCCTCCTCCTCTTCTCCGCCTCGCCTACGCTTGCGCCCGCCGGCCGCTGCCGCGCCTGCGCCCGCCGGGAATTCTTTTTTTTCATTTTGCCCCCTGACGCGTGGGGCACAGGTGGAAGTGAGATAGAGAGGGAGGTGGAGCTGTACCAAACACTTTGACAAATCCCAGATCCACGTGGATCCAGGTGAATATGGTGGATCTAGGTGGATCTGGAGCTGGTGGAGCTCTCCCAAACAGGCCTTAAGGCTTTGGGAGCTTCGTTTTCTGCTTTTTTGTGTGTGGTTTGGCCGTTTGGGTTTTGGTTTGAGGCTTGCTGCTGTTTTCCTGCGGGCATCGAGGAGCCCTGTCCCGGTTATTCCTGCCTTTGGTGATAGAATTTCTTTTTGTTTTTTCCATCAGTTTTTGTTTTCAGTTTCTATCCCTGTCGCTAGGTAGAATTTATTAGATCTATCGTTCCTAGATTAAAAAAGGACATTAGTCTTAGCTAAAAAGAATAGCACTATTTATAGATGGGTTCGGTTCGACTTTAATTTTGACTTATAGTTTTTTACTATAATAACTAACTTTTAAATAGTGTGTCTTTTTAAGGCATGGTCTATAAATCGATTGTAATAGATACTGTCTTAAGTTCAGCTATACCGGTTAAAATCATATGCGCATGTTTCTCTCTTCGTACTTTCTCTCACGAACAGCTAAAATATAAAAATCATAAACCAAAAGCCATAAGTCACCACAAAAAACTATTCTATAGCTAGGTGCGCACCACCACGCTCTGCGGTGGAACGTGGAATATCATCGATCTATGTGAGAGGAGAGGAGGCGTCAACGAACTCAAATCATCAAATGCACTACTCCATTTTGTGGTGCTCACCTAGCTTTTGGCTTAAGCTTCTGTATGTGTTTTTGGCTGAAATTACACCGCAGCGGCTGTTAGCTTTTTCTAAGAAAAAAATAGGAAAATTTGAAAAAAAATGTTATATTGTCACAGACGATGCAAATGAATAAGGAAAAAAAGAAAAGCCAAAAAACTAAAATAAGTCAAAATTAGAAAGCAATGCGTTCCAAGTGGCTTCTGGCTTAAATAAACCAAAAACAAAAAAAGTCAAAAGCTGAAACTATTTAGAGCGGGCCTAAACTGCATAAGAACCCATTTCATGAGAGTTGTTTATAACTCAGCTTTGTATTGCAGCGAAGGGGAAGGAAAAGGTTGAACTATTCATATAAACGACACTAGCCACTTTTTTTATAAAAAAAATTGGCCTCTAAACACCTATTTTTGAAAATCTAACCCTCTCCTTAAATCTACCGAGCTCGACGGGCTCCTACTAAGCTTCCCTAGTTTGGCAGGTCACATGCCAGATTAGTATGTATGATTAATTAGTGCTAATCACATTTAATTAGTACTAATTATATTTAATTAGCGTTATTCATGAGCTTTAATTAGCGCTAATTGTGGGCATTAATGAGCTTTAATTTTGCTGCCGCTATGGGGTGCTTGGCAACTTCTGCTGCTAAGCTACTGTAGATCGACATGTACTTGCCAAGATTCCAAGGAGAGGGATATATTTGTAAAAAACGGACATATGAGGATTAAATTTAAAAAATAAAAGTGGCCGCAAAGCTATTTAGGTGAACAGTTCGAAAAAGTTGTGCCACGTTGTCAGATCAAGGAGGCCGACTAGAGAGGTTAAATAGGTGGTCTAAAAAAATTCTTCTCCAATTAATTATCAATTTTTATAGGCTAAACCAAGCAAATAATGCGGAAGCTTAATGCAAAAAGGTTTAGCACAAATAACGCCTAAAATAACCGGGTTCACCTAAGTGCACCAACAAGATAAGCATATGTCAAGATTTGCAATTTTACAAAGACAAGTAATCAATTTAATTTTATGAATGTAAATTGAGTACAAGAAAACAAACCACAATTGACACGTCTGCTTTTTATCATAGTGTTCGGAGACTTGCTGGTCTTCCTTAATCCACGTTGAGATTAGCCCAAACGAATTGGACCGGTTCCACAAATTAAGCCGAAACACCTCAATCCATTAGTGATATCTCTTTTTCGCTTTGGGTAGGTGAGCTCCAACTTTCACAACTTTGTCGGGTCTTCTCACAACTTTCTTTGAGAATATCACCGTGCACGACGCCTCCAACACCGTCTAGGAGTTGGCAAACTTTAAGAGTAATAAATCAAGCCCCTCAATTAACTCTCACCACGTGCAATGAATGTACAAGCTCGAGTGGATACACAATCTACCTCTAAATGCAACACATGCAATCTAGAACCTTCCTCCTTACTCACACTAGCTCAAGAGAGTGAAATAGAGTGCCAAAATTTATACTCCAACTGGCCACGAGAGGTATATATACGCCACACCTTGAAACTAGCCATTAGGACTGAAAAACAGGATTTCCAAGAGTATCGTCGGCTTACGATCGGTACTTCTGTTCCCCTCAGCAACGGTCAGAAAACTAGCCATTGCAGGCAAATCCAGTAATTCCGACATGCAAAGTCCGGAACTACCGATCATCGGAAGTATCGCAAAACTCGAGCGGAACTACCGATTTCCTTGGGGACGAGAATATACCGCTACACAAGCCGGTCGTTCCGAAACTCAAAAGTACCGCTCACATAGGTCTTTCGACCACCAACAGACGCGGTAGTTCTGTGATTACAATACCAGTAGTCCCGATTAGTGGTAGTACCGCAGAAGACACTTCGGTAGTTTCGATTTCCTTGAAAAGTGTATGTATTTCAACAGATTTTGCAAAACATATTTGCAAACTACATTATTATACATATAAGGATTATCTATGATTCCCAACAAGTTGCAAAACATATTTGCACACTTTGAGAATCATGACACAATAGTTATATTTATGAGCTGCAACCATTTGTAAAACACTTTTGTAAATATAAGTCTCATATAACAAAGAATGTAAATATGTACTTCAAACACTTGCAAAATACATTTGCAATGTATAGTACCATGTTACAGGTATTCAACGCATTAGCCACAACTATTTGTAAAACACATTTACAAATACAAGACTCATGCCAAGGAGAGCTAGAGTAAGTGAGGTTGAGATATCAATACATAAATAGACTCAAGTTACTAGACATGACCCCTCTTAATAGTACGGTAACATATACTAGTAACCTAGTCTTCCAACCAAACACCAAGACCGGTAAAAGATTAGGAACACATCTTTAGCCCTACCTAGTCATACATTTGCCTTGCGTATCCCCTTGAAGCTTGATTACTCACATCTACACTTTATGTCCAGGTCATCGTCTTTATATGCACAATATATGATGCATCTTTTACTTGACCTTCATCAACATATGATGGGTCTTCACTTGACTTGATGATGAACACATGACTATCTCCTCTTGGACATACATCAACACATGAAGTCATCAGAAGTCTTCCTTATTTGTGGAACCCAACCTATCCATCAAACTCATGAAAAATGTTAGTCCACAAAACAAATGTCATCAATTACCAAACTTCACCATTAACTCATAATGAGTGGACTTGATTCTATAATCTTCCTTTTTGGTAATTCATGATAATTTCAACAAATAATGAGATAAAAATTTAATTTCGAGTATACAACAAGTACACGACAATTGTATACTTTAAGATAAGCTTTTAAAGTAAATCTTACTTATCTAGTTGTCATTAATTATTCAACCATCAACACATAATGGAGGATTAGATGATAACTCGATTATGAGTATATATGAACTACACAAGATATATATATGCCCAAGGTGATGAGGACATCCCGATTGGTCCGATTATACAAGCACAAGCTAAAAAGATTAATCAACAAGTAAACTCACTCTTAATTAAATTTGGCTTTGATTTATATGATAATTGGCTACTACCTAATGCTAGTATATTAATTGGTCTTAGGTTTGTGCATGAGGAGATGTTGGGATGCCGAAGCCAGAAGAAATCAGCACGTGCATGCAAGGGACTCAAGGCGAGCCGTAAGGAGTTGGTGGTTTCTTCAGTTGGTGAGCACAACAAGAACAAAATGCCAACTCACATGGCCTAAAAGTCCACAACCGTGCATCAAGTCTGGCCAAAACTATGAGATTAAGCACCTTGATTAGGCTATGTATTTGGACCACGTGTTTTTGTTTTAGCATTGCTGGTTTCGGTTTTGAGTCCATATAGGATTGTGTTTTGGATATCTTGGCCGAACAGATTGCAAGTCGGCATTAGATCTGTGAGCTATTGATATGTGGGTGCGTGAGTTAAATACCATGGTTCTCCTTTTGTAACGACAGACTACCATAAACGAATCTATTATTTTCAGAGAGCTATACGCTTGTTCTTCCTAGAGTTTGGCATATACTGCAACTTAGAGAGGAATTGGGCGTTCTCCACCCCGTTGTCTTGTGATTCCTTGTGATTTGCAGGAGCGACGACACATCTACTTGTGTGGTCGGGTAGACGGGATCACGAGCGCGTGGTTGGGCGAATTTTTTGTTACAGGTTGTTGTTCTATTAGTGGTTGGCACCATCGGTTCGTCAGGTTGCACTGATCCAAGTTACCGTCATCAATCCTACGTCGTGAAGATTGGGCACCCCATATCATAAGGAATATATTTTAAAGTAAAGATTCTTAATATGTGAAAATAAAATATGGATCAATAATAATGACACCACAAAACATAGAGTGAACTCTCCCTAAATATGTGCATACAAGAATATATAGAGCGGTTGGAGGAGAACGGACGTACTACCACTAATTCGTTCTTTTATAATAGTAATGATGTTAGTTGGGGAATAAACTACTCTAATCTGATGGCAATTACAAACGTTGAGAATACTATGTGTTAGTTGGGGAATAAGACAAGGTGTATCCATGTCTATGCATGCGCATTTCAAGTACAAAGTATTGATGCTTACGTTTGGCAAGGGAAGAGAATCCAGGAGCAAAATCCAAGCGGAAACTGGCTGGGAACCAGCCACGTTCAAAATCCTACCGGACATACGAGCGGGGGGTTCCGCGCAGGAGAGCCCCCCCACGTCAGCGCCCACCGCTCCCTCGGCCGGCGCGTGGCGCCCGGATTCGCGTACGGCCGGGGGAGGCGATTTCCCTCTGTTTTTTTGAAATTACGTACAGGTCCTTTTTCCTCGCGAACAGGTCCCTGGAAAATTTTTTTACCCCTCCACTTTGCAGAATTGCGCCCCGCATTTTCCTAAATTACGTACGGGTCCCCGTTTATTTACGTACAGGCCCATTTATTTACGTACAGGTCCTCATTTTTTTCGAAAAGCACCTTTAACTTTTTCGGAAATACACATTTGCCCTCGAATTTTTTTGTAAAACTCACCACGAATTATCGCCTCTTTTACTTCAGTACACACGGTGGCTGGCGCGGCGTGCCGCCGTGCCTACGAGGCTAGTTGCAAACACACCGGGCGAAATCCGCTTCCTACAGGTGACTTTGGGATTTTCTGCAAATGTGCCAACTGTTTTTTTCTCGAACACGCAGAAGAGCTGTGTATCTTTGTATTAAGAAAGGAAAGAGCATACAGCAGAAATCTTACAGACCCAGCAAACAAAAAACGCACCCAAAACCACACACCACAAAAGGTCTAGGGAACTAGCCTATGGTACAGAAACAAAATCGATCTCGACCAGAGGGGGTCTCCGGCCAGACTCCAAATCCTCATCTCCTCATTGACAAAAGACAAGAGGGTCCTAACGTCCGGCACAACCCCATCAAAGACGCAGCGATTGCGAAGCTTCCAAAGAGACCAAGCCCCCAAAATGATGATGGAGTTAAGGCCTTGCCGGACTTGATCATGAACTGCGTTGTGAGATCTGGACTACCAATCTTTCGCTCATCCAACTGAGGGGAAAAGTTTTATAGTCTGACTTTTTAAAGCAACTCAAACCAAAACTGACGGCAAACACACGCTCGTGACGACTGTGATCTGGCCTCGACCTGGCTAGTGGCGAGTTGTTGTCCCGTATACAGTTAAGCCCGGACTATCAATTCAGATTCATGGAAGCCGTTGAAACAGGCACGATTAAACAAGTAGCCACATAATATTGAAAACGTGCTTCTCCCATCGAATACATGCGTCACCCAGACATAGTAATAAAACAAGTAATCCATCAGCTGAAATTTACAAATCCCAAAAGCTAACTAGATCTAGATGTACACAACTACATCAACCATGGGATAGCATATCCAAGCAAAGCAAGACATATCAGCACGTTCCGCTATCTTCTCTGTGTCAGCATCTGCCTGCAGGAAAAGAAACAAATTTTGTTGGTATCGGAATATGAAAAGTTGTTAACATTAAATGTCAAGAGGAGCACACGATCAATACAAGCGACTTAGCCTCAGCTGGCATTGTGAGTCTGGTCATGCTCAATGAAGTCCAGAGCTTGCTCCTTCGTTACCACATTGATGTAGCTCACCCTGTTCTTGTGTGTCACGCCATAGATTTTATCAGCAACCTTTGCAATTTCTGGTCGGAATGTCGTCGCTATAAATTGAGTGTCAACCATGTCTGCTAGACGACGGATCATATCTGAAACAGAACTTAAGGAAAGCAGGAGTAAGCTTCTAGCATTCCAAGGAGCAACTGTTTCCAATGTGCTTTAGCTAAAATGAACACAATAGAGGCATGGAGCCTGCACATAGCTAGACAATAGAACACGAGTCATATCACAGAAATATTATGGAGACGATAACAAACAGATCAAGATTATTTTATGGTAATCAATAAGGATAAACACTCAAGAGAGAATAAAAAGGATACTCCCAACAGCTGTTCTGTACTGCGGATCCAGAGCAGCATCAATCTCATCGAACAGATAGAATGGAGCTGGATCACATCGCTGGATAGCAAAAATCAGTGTTAACGCCACCACTGTCTTCTGCCCCCCAGACAATTGTTTCATAGACTGAGTCTCTCCCTTGCCAGTAAAGGAAACCTGAAACAAGAGTACTTCTTTAGAAGTTTCAGGAAAGATTATACAGAATATTGTCACAAGATTAATCCGGGAAGAGTGTAACAATTTTAGAACAGTATTTTTGAACACCATCTTCATTTTTAGGATGTACATATGCGTGAATATGGAAAAAGCCTCTGAAAACAAGACATGCCTTGACTTTGACACCAATGTACTTCTCTATTCTCCCTTCAGGATCTGGTTCACGAGGCCCGTCCTCATCATTATCATCATCACCTGCATCACCATCCTACCAGAAAGGAAAACATAAAAATTAAGAGAACTCACCTTTTAGACAACACACGTGCAAGGAAAATTTTCAGGGAGCTCCAGGTAAGGGCCATAAGATTAAAATTCGTAATTACAAAATGTATCAGCTTGCACTGGAAACTGAACTTAGCATGTGATTGTCTTTGCATTGAAGAACAACCCAGAGATAAAATAAACATAACAAATCTAATTGGCATACAGGTGATAGGAAAAACTTGAATTCACCACAATCAAGTCTACATACTGGATGACAGGGCTAAAAGTGCACGACATGTAAGAAAGGTCGGTAGGTAAAGTCTGTAAACATTTATTTTATTAATTTATATGTACTGTAGGGGCTTCCACCACAGTTTATCCTAAAAAAGGTCAATAGGTAAAGCAAGGAAAAGAGACCTTTTTCTTCATCATAACCAAATATCCATGACCACCTTGCACTAGTTCAGAGAACACTTCGCGGAAGTGCCTTGCAACCCCTTTAAATGTGCGCTCAATTGATTCATCCTTCCTTTGGTCTAAAACTGTTATGAGTTCTCTAATTTTCTGCAATATTGACCAGCAGATTTTACAAGATTCTAGGCTTAGGATACTCAGAAGGGAAATAGAAACAGCTGAACCGATGGAAAAACTTACCTCATCGCCAGCATCAAGTTCAGACCGTCTTCTCTGCAGTTGTTCACGTTGTTCTGTGAAGTTCACATACTGGTCAAGAGCTTTTTTGTTGACATGACTAAATTGCTTCAGCTGCTCATTGCAGTCATAAAGCATCTTATGCAGCTGCTTCTTGTTTTTTCTCTTGTACCTATAATATTGGCCAGACAAAATAAGGTAACACAGCATTACAGCACTGTAATATTTATCTTCTGAAAAGCCCTAAACAGAAAAGTATGGATTTTGAGTCATTCGGCCAGTTTGGCAGCTTAAGGAAAATGCCAACAGAACATGGTTTACATTCATTGAGATAGTCAACTATGAAAGGAAACAAGGGGTGTCATTTAAGGCAAGGGCTGGAAATGAAGTACGTTTCAAAAGCATCAGCAGGCAATGAGCCCAAGTCCCGGATCTTCTTCATACACTCCTCTTGCTTAGCTAGATGCATGCTCCTGCTGCTCATCAACTGTTCCAGGTCCTTGGCCCCATCTTGCACTGTCTGCTCCAAATTAGCTTCAAGAGTCTGCATTTACAGATATGCTGTTACATAACAAGTCAACAACAATAGTGAGTTCAGACAAAAAACGCACAGCTATAATATAAGTTACCTTCAGATCATCCCTTTGTCTTTTTAGTTCCTCCATCTTTCTTGTAAAGTTATTAACAGCATCGACATTAGCTGTCCAAAGGATCATTTGAGTTAAAGACTTTAGGCTTAAGAAGCATTCAGTATAATACAAAAGGAAAAGAGAAATCAATCAATGCATATATACCCTTAAGCATTGCGGTCAACTCATCAAGACTCCTCTTAGAACTTTTCAATTCTTGCTCTTTTGATTCAGCTTCCAGAGGCAAGGTTTTAGAATCTGCAGAAGAAATTATTGCTTCCAGTTCTTTCTGGCACCTCATAAGATTAGTTGATAGATTTGTCTCCAACTCTTCCTTTCTTGTTTCAATCTACAATAGTTTGTAACTGCATTAGAGCTGATAAAGGCGTCTTTGGGAACCACAAGCATGACTACTAAATGTGCTTCAACAACCTCAATCCGAATGTTTTTACACATGAGAAACTTCTCCTTTAGTTCGGTAATTTCAGGATTCAATCGCGATAGAAGATCTCTTTCTTCTGAAGTTAACTGATCAATAAGTTCTGTGCCCATTTCATCATTTTTCATTGCAATTCCAGATTGGATTTGCTCTATTTGGTTGCGGATGTTGTCAAGTGATTTTTCCTGCAAGGTAGAAACTATTAAACTACATCTCAAATATAATTGAATAACTATACCAGAATTGACAGTTAATAGAAACAACTCATGACTTGCATATTAACAAGACAAGGAATCTTCCATGAACAACGGGGTGAAAGAAAAGTAGAACTAAGTACCTTCTTTCCAAGGGCTTTCTCAAGTGATCCCTTTTGCTTCATTGTGCTAGCAATGTCAACCTTAAATTGTTCCAGCTCCGACTTGGCATGGTCACGTTCAGCATCCATTTGCTGCTGTTTGGTAACTAAATCTGTAATTTTCTTATCTATATGTATGGGAAGTTAAGAAAAGAGAGATCAAGGATATGTAATATTTCCAAATAAGCAGTAAACAGCAAGAGGACTTATCATATTATCTTCACATTTTCAAATTACTTGGAACTTCAAGCCAGATAAAAAACAAGCAAACATTAGGGAAGTCATGAGTTTCGATAAACTAATTTTGGCAATTTAGTAGGCCCAATCTATTGAAGAACCAGCAGTATTCTGATAGTTACAGTAATCATCCATATGCTTTGAAAAAGGGTACCGCAGTGGCACAGATCCTAGATCATCACTACACTAGATTCTGCAAGAATCAAACCTACATATTGTGCATGCTTCTTTCCAACCATAAGAGTAATGACAAAATGAGCTAAGATGAAAGCAAGAAATATCAAATTTAATAGCAGTGTGTAAACCATAAATTCCTTGTTCATCAGGACAAAACATACAGTCCTGCATACAGGGAAATAGGAATATCATTAGACTAAAGCAGGATATCTTTTAGCTTGTTTCCTACGTTCTCCAGATGTGCTGTCTTTTTCTCAATTGCTGTTTTATTGTCCCTAATTATTTTCACAAACTTCAGTTTTGAGCGTCTAGAATCATAGAAACCTCCAGTCATACCACCTTTTCTGGCTACTTGATCACCTGATAATAATCACAATGCAATTTTGATGTTGAAGTAATAATGATTAATGACAGATCAAGTGCAAAAGTTCAAGAGTACCATCAAGTGTGATGCAATCTAGACCATTGCTGCGTGCAACTTTAGTCGCAGTTTCCAGGTCTCGGCATATTACTGTCCTGCCAAAAACCTAACAGAAGTATCAACATTAGACCCAAAGAAAATGTGAAGACAAAAGGAGAAAGAAAACTTATTGAAATTTCAGAACAAGTGATTAAAAAACTAGCTTAGGTGCTTGGAGAAGGGAAGATATGCAATCTGACCCCAGATAAGCACATCAAAGCAGTGTCAGGCCTCCGGGATCTCAAGGGGTAGCGGTGGGGAGCTTGCTGGCGCTCCAGACCCCGGCGATGGCCCGCGCGGTCTGCTTCCCGGGTCGCCAGCAGGGAAGGGCAAGGAGACAGAGGTAAGGTAACTAATCTTTATTACTTCATGCTTGATCCTCAACATTGGATCTCAAGCTAGCTATATAACTGACGTTTACAAGGAAGAGTCCGAACTGGACTTGCATCCTGACTCCCAATCTTAAACGGAATAGAATCCCTAATGGATTCGGCTTAAACTGAAATAGAATCCTTAGTGGATTTGACTGCCATATATCCGGAAGGCTAAGCCTTGTGCCGGCGGCTATAGACTATGACAAGCAGCATGACCAGTCTAAAAAGAAGTGCACTAGTAAAAAGTAAGGACATGCATGAACATGCCACAGACGTGCTTACCCACGTGCACACACAAATTTGGGAAGGATAGGAGGGTAAGAGAAATATATCTTATCAATACAACTGCACACCTTACTTTTCTTTTAAAGAAGTCCACAATATCACACCCAACTGCACATAAATTAGAAAGCAACCTATTGCTTTAAGATTAGTTTCAGCTGGAATACAGTATGTACATGAACTGATAGTCTGGTACTACTATGATTTATAGACATACTAATGCAACGCAGCATCAAACAAGAATATACTATTAGATGGTGTGCCATGGCACCTGTAGCCCAAGAGATGTTGCTGAGTGTTAAAATCCAAGCTGACAAAGGTGAGATGGATGCATGCAGAACAGAAGGAAGAGATGATACCGAAAAGGCAGCCTTAGTTATGCAGATAAGGGTAAGATTGTTTGGAATAGAACCTCAATCAAATTAACCAAGATAGCCCAATAAAAGATGTAGCATCAATTGAAAGGAGAGAGGAATAGAGGCTTGGATAATACCTGCTCAAAAGCACGACGATGATCGCTACGATATTTCAATTTCTTTAACAATGGAACAAAATCAGGACTTTGTGGACAACTGATATCCGGAACTTTCACTCTGTTGAGCGGTATAAATGTCACCCGTCCACCTTTTTCTCGAGTCAATATTTGAATTATCCTTGTTGATATATCATCATTCTCAACAACCACATGGAACAAGCTATTCACATCAGAACAAAATGGATTATTGAACAAAGAAAACAATGAAATAATGGGAAAACAAAATGAACAAAATAAAGGCAGTGTAGTTCAAGACCTATTCGCAGCAGTGACCTCAACAGCTGTGAAAAACTTCTCTTCACAGTCAACCAGTTCTAATACTGGACCAAAAACTCCTGTAATACCATGGTCCCTGATGATTCTGCTAACAGAATTCAGGCCTCTCCTGATATCCTGAGGAAGGAACAAAATTAGCACCATGCAAAGATAGCTTCAAGCACTGTTTTGACAGAAAAATTATGTTATAATATGACAACAGAGACAATGCTCGATATTTGAAGGTAGAATTGACGCTACATCCTTGAGATAACACCGCATATTGGACTTGTCTATTTAACAATAGGTGACCTTTGCCCATACGTTTTCGACCAACATGAACCGATGTTACTAAGTAAATCACATTAGAAAGAACCCATATCAGTTCCATAACAGCCAGAGCAACAGCAACATTTACCAAGGAAAATCAATGACCAAGCAAGACACAATCAAACTAGTAAATAACAAAGTATATTTATAATTTTGTTAGATGTTCGGGAATAATTTATGGATGCATATCTAAGGTGCAACGTGCCTGCATGTACATCGGAATCACCATGGAAACCCTCCGAAAGTAAAAAATTAGTAGCAGTCAGTAATATGAAGAAAAAGACATGTCAAAAATGCAACATTTTCCATACCCCGGGTGTTGCATGGTCCAAACTCTTCTGTGCCTTCACAAGATCTTCCCTTAGCCGATCGATTTCAGCTGTCACATCAGCTTCCTCCTTCCAAAATGATCTGGAACATTTTCTTTCTACTTAGTATCTAAAATTTAAAGCAACATAACTTCCATCAAATCACAAGGCTATGGCTGTTAAGAAATGTACATACTTCCTTTCTTCTTGAAGCTCATCTCTCTGCTTCCTCAAATCATTGTAGTCATTGTGCTTCTTTCCAAGTGCAGACACAAACTTATTTGATTCACTTTCCCGGGACTCGATGTAATTCGTCAAGTTACTAATTTCACCTTTAAGCTTCTGGATTTCTTCTTGAAGTAAACCTTCCTGGCATAGTTGCAAGAATGTTACAAACAGATCATCCAGACATCCACCATACAATGAAAGGGTGAAAATAAAAAAAACATATCTTGACTCATCACATTAAGCTGACAAACAGCCTATGGCATAACATGAAATGAATCAAACTAATACATACTAAAATGTAGGGTTGGTGCATGTAGAAGCAAATCAGAGTAAAATAGAGTAGAACATGAAAACAAAGGTCCAGAATGAAATTGCAAGAATCAAACTGATCGTTGGTTTATTACCTGCTTTCTATTTGATAAAAGTACACGCTCAAGATCATCAATTTCCTTCTGAAGCCACTTATCTCTGGCAACTTTGTTTGCAAATTGGGTTGCCCTCCCCTGCTTTTGGTACAGTATACTAAGCCGCTTCTCACGGTCCATTATGCTATCCCCATAAAATGGAAGTGTCAAAACGAATATTCGTCAAGACATAATGACATTGTCCATAAATATGTTTTACCTTTTTGATATCTCCTCCTCTTCCTTTAATTTGGCCTGATGCACCTTACTAATTTCAGCCAATTCAGACTTTGACTTTTCACTCTCCATCCTCACACTTTGTAAATCCCTCGCAGCTTCATCCTAACAATAGTTTCTTCTAAGCACAGTAACAAAACAAAATTAACTCAAATTCATGAGAAATCTCAAACACGACATACCTTTGCTCGTTTTTCACTTAAAACTCTGTCTTTTATATCTCTCAAATCAAGTTCAATCTGAGCAACTACCTTCAGTGCTTCAGTACGCTTTTTCTCTACACCTTCCTTTTGAGCCTTGGTATCATTTATCCCTTTAGTTGAGACTTTTATTTCTTTGTCAAAACTCTTGATCTTCTCACGTACATCTACCACTTCATTGTCCGCATGGGACACTCTTTCAGAAATTTTTCTTCTGTTATCATCCATCTAACAACAAGAGGGAAATAAATGAACCAAATAGCATAAGCATTATAGAATAGAGCAGGAACGATGATATCAGAGTTGATCTAGAAACATTTCTTTTTAATGATAATGCCTTGCACGGTAGCTGGAACTTCATGGAGTAGTTGCACGAGGTGATATAATAATAGCGACATGGCCAGCATAAATTATGGCAAACATAGAGAATGTTTAGAAGTAAATTAAAAAGCAGAGGATAGGCAAGAACGTATGGTGAAGCATGTTGCATGCTTATGCACATACTACTGAGGAAATACGGATAACAGTAGCGATGGAATTAGTGGATAGCATTCATAAATAGTGATTTGTCTCAACAGAACAATTGAACAGCCCCACAGTATGACCTAACCAATGAGATGACAAAGGGCATTCTTTTGGATTATAATTGAAACACATACAGATGCCAGATGGTATCACTTAATTACTCCAGTCCACAGGGAAGGTAAGCGGAAAACTAATTTGCATCGATTCACAGGAAACACACTAACAAGAACCATCTGACTGACATTGAACATAAGTATGAAATAATAAATTGTAGGATTCTTCTGATTATAAAAGCAGTCAATAAAAACCAAAGAGGCCTTTGCTGTGAACATGAAAAGTGAACCTATCACACACTGGCTTTCACCAACCAAATAGTCAAACAAATATTTTTAAAGTGGTGCCTCTAAGCTCTCCCGAAAACTAAGTTACACAGATCATTATGGTTAGTCGCATAGTGGGTGGTTGCAGATCAGGCCGTAAATATGTGCTTTTATTTCTTTTGTTTCTTGGAAGAGCATATACACACTTCCACATCTTAATGCAATTTCTATACTGTAGATTTTGTGGTCATGTTGAGGAAGCACCAAGAACCAAAAGGTTTCTTCAATCAGGATGGAAGACCACCCAAAAGATAGTCAGACAATCAACCTGGGTAGGAGATGTTAATGGTTTGTTTGTCAAACTCAGTCCCAAGGCCTTCATTCATTTTTAAGTCAGACTATTCCAACTTGGATGACATATCTAAGAAGTATACATACATAACAAAACTGGTAGAATCTTACCGAAGCCAATTCATTCCTAGCATCATTTAGTTCATGGTCCAATATAGTATACTCAAGTGATCTTCTTTGTTTGTCCAGCTGCTGGTACTTCTTCAGTTCTTCTTTCTCTTCATCAAGTTCTCTCAGTCTATCCTCCAAGTAGCGGACAACTTGATCAATCTGCTTCCTTTTGTTGGCTGTTAATAAAGCATATGAATGAACATCACAACAGGTCACTTAATAAACATAAAAATTTATGGAGATTTAAACTTGCCTGTTTCTTGCATTATTTTCAAGCTCTCACGCCGTCTATCTTCGTAAACACGTGTACCACCAATTTCTTTGAGAAGATCCAGTCGTTCAGAATCTTTCATTAGGGTAAGGGATGCGATCTACACATGAAAATTTTGTTAACATTCTAGCTGAGCAGATCATGGGAACAATCAGGTGAATAATTTTTACCTTTCCCTGCTGGACAACGTAGTATGGATTAGAGCGAGAGAAACCAGCACTCTCCAGCAGATTCATGACTTCAGTTTTACTGAAAATAATAGCAATAAAAGGTGAGTCGAAGCAAGCGATAAGATGGGCTCGTTCTTTTGGGCTGTGGCTTATAGCTGAAATTAAATTCTAGCTGTTCGCGAGAGAGCACGGAGAGAGAGAGAGACACTCATGCGATTTTGGCTGATATAGCTTAAGTCGATACAGTATCTACTACAATCAACTTGTAGACCCTACCTTGAAAGAACACTCTATTTGAAAACAAGTTATTGTAGCATAAGCCAGAATCCAAAAAGAACGGTCCCATAACACTGGTGGGACAGTTTAGGGCATAAGACAACATACCTGACGTGCTTCCCATCCAAGTAGTATTCATCCTTCTTTGAAGCAACCGTCCTGCGCAAGCGTACCTCTTCTTTATCAACCTGCAGAAAAGTAGCTTTTCTCCACTCACAATCAGGAGCACAAGAAACATGTCATACATTGTTAAGCAAGGGAGGAAACACCTACCACAAAGCTGTTGCTGACATATACTAATAAATAATTAGTACCACAATGTTGACTACCTTGCATGATCACTTATAGATCAACTTATGCAGACCTAATAACTACACGCATGCACTCATATGGAAGATCTCGGTGTTGAGACTGAACTAGATAATTTGAATTAAATAAACCAAAGTTCAATAAATTAGAGGACTTACTGGAATGCGGTTGTCTGAATTATCAAACACTATCTCAACAAAAGCCGATACAACTGAGTGTCCAGCACCTTCCTGCCAATGGTTATCAATATCAAGCACCAATCACCTATTTATACTCAAAGAAGAGAGGAGGCATACATGGAGAAGAGCGCCCCTATCTTCACTGCGCAGATTCTGAAACATGTCACTCAGGACAAACCGTATCGCTGGAGCATTTAGGATGGCCAAGTTAGAGGGGGGGAGTCTCATATAAGCATAAGTATAATAGCCTAGCAGCAGCACATATTTTAAAAATATTACCATGGAAAAAGTTTGATTTGCCAGATCCATTTGCCCCAACTGCGATGAACAGGTAAATCAAGGTTAGTTCATAAAGAGCACAAAAGTATGCACTTAAACTCTACCTAGATTACTATAGTATTTGTAATAATTCGATACTAAACCAATATGTTATTAGGAAAGATTGGAAGATCACTACCATGCAAGCCAGTAACAAGTGCGCAAAAGAGTAAGAGGATTTAACCATAAATCAATCACAAGTTCACATTTCATTGATTTAACCATTGTACATAATGCAATGGTCATGCAAGTTTAGAGAAACATAACAAAAAACTCAGATTAGCAGGAAAAGAGTTAGTTGAATCTTGAATTAACACCCAATGTTGATCATGACTCAAATGTTTCAATTAGCCTATCACATATGGATTATCTATGACAAGTGGACATGTCAAGCTGACAGCACCTTAAGTTAGCCATGCGCCGGTTGGTGGAAGTGAAACACATGAACCTAAGTACCCTACAGTCATGTTAGTTAGAAGGGGAGGAGGAGATTACCAACTACATTAACTTTGGGGCTGAAAGGGTCTGTTGAGATCTCCTCCCTGTAGCTCTTAAACCCTTCGATCACGACCTGCATAGACCGCAGCTATTAAGTCGACAGGAACCACAGATATGGTCAAAATCAGCATTAAATTAATCCTAAGGTAGCACAATTTACCTTCTTTATATACATTGGTGAGACAGGGAGAGATCACGGCAACATCAAATCCTGCAAAAAAAAAAAAGGCAGATCAGTCAGGAATTGAGAATCTAGGCGAACTGAAACTCTATATAGACGATGGCAAATCCATCGCAGTGGAATTGACACGAACTACCACTCCTCCCCCCTCCCGCTTGTAGGGCACAGGTAAGACCACCGCACCGCGTAAAAAATAGGTAGAGTTGGAAACCCTAACTAACCCGTACGCACAGAATCACCGAGCGAACCAAACCAAAAACCCTAGCTCAACTCAAACGCGCGCGGGTAGGGGAAGAAACCCTAGAATCTCGAGATTACGGCACATCCCCAAAGCCCAGACGAAGTAGAAAATATTACCTCGAAAAAAATCCGAAAATGGGAAGAATTGGGCGGGAAGAGGAGGAGGAGAGGAGCCAAGGCCACTAGCTAAGCTACGAGCAGCGAGAGAGGAGTAAGCGCGAGGGGAACGGATGGGCTCGCCGCCAACCCAACCCAACCCAACCCAAACGTGTTTATGCAGCCCGGATCAAATCAAATGGCCGTGCCTACCGGGCAGCCTGTTACTGTAGACACGGCCTGCATCCAGCCTGACAGAATTCACAAAGATACATCCATAGATAGATTTTTTAGCTTTATAATTTAAATTTTAACAATTTATGGGAGATAGTATATAAAAAAATAGTTGTATACGATTTTAACCAGTTCAGCTAAATTCCGTACACTAGTGGTCATGTTCTTTTTCAGCTTTTGGTTTTTCTACAGTAACTAGCTTTTAAACAAAGTGTCTTTTCGAGATGATGTCTACTAAGTTAATTATAGTACATACTATACCGACTTCATTTATATCGGCAAAAACTGCATGTGAGTTACAGTTACTCTATAATCTCTCGCACGAACAGCCCAAAAACCACAAGCCGCAGCCAAAAAGAATAGGCTCACTTTTACTACAATTTTCCCATTGACATCATTTGAAAAAACGCACGTTTAAAAATTAGTTACTGTAGATAGTATAAATATAAGGTAACATTAAGCAAAAAACCTTGCCCATATTTTGCTTCCGTTGAATAAACCAAAATGACAATTCCATTGAGCACTCCAAACTACAATTTTGTTTCAGCACACAAGCTATAACTTCACTGCTATATCAATCTATTCAATAGCCAATACAAGTACGTCATATAACATTTTAGCTCTCATCTGCAGCAGCTTGGCGTAAAGGGAACAGAGAGTGATCAACTTTCAGGAATTCCAATCTGTGTCTCGTTGAGTTCTGTGACTGAAAGGTTGACATTGTTTTCAGAATATCCGACCACTGAAGCCACTTGGGGGGTGGCATCTTGTTTTCAGAATACGAAACGCATACCTATTTCTGGACGTGCCAATTGACATGCAAAAGTATAAGATTCTTATCTAAAGGGATTAATTTAAAACAAAGTTCAAGAAAATGGATCATATAAATACATTCTCGGCTGCGCATGTACGTTCCTCTGGTAAAAGAAGTGATGCGGTCAGTCAGACCAGAGGATTTTACGTCACAGCAAAACAAATGACAGGACAACACAAAAGTAAAATTGAACAAGTTACACGATGGATACATGCTATCATCATGAAACAGTTTCTGTATTCATCTCACAAACAATTCATACATCTACGTAATGTAAGAAGGATGAAGAAAAGCAACAGGTTGACATTGCTGTGTCAGGAAAAAAATGTAATGGTACACATACATTAAGCAATCGAACTACATATGTTAAGTGTGGGGAACAGAATACCTGTAACAATTAGTTAATTTTAGGGCTCAAGTAGTACTGTGGATCCCTGAAGAACCTGACAACCGTCTCTGCCTTATCCGTGGAAAGGTCAGTGTTTTCTAGAATAAATCCCTTCGATGCTTTTGCAATTGCTTCAATAGAGCCGATGGCTTGGGCAAGCTTGGAAATCAAGAGTAGCATGAATATCAGAATGGCAGGATATGAATAATGCGGAGGCACAAAAACACAGAACACTTATATAGAAAAATGACATTTGGTGTTCACCGTGAGATTTGACTGTATAACTACTGGATAAGCTATAACAAAAGATATCAAGGTAGATTAGTGCAGAGAAGATATCAGGGAATAGAAAGGTGCTTAATTTGGACAAACTAGCAAATGCTCAATTCTCATTCTTGAATAGTTGCATGAAGTCAAGTTTTTTGGATGAGAAGGTTCTATAACTATGTTTAGGCTCTGATTTACCCTGAATTATCCTTTACTATGTTTTAATAAGATGAGTGCAAATGGTAAGGGAAATGATGGTACTTATATCTGCAAAATTGCCTAGCCGTGTGAGTTCTTCTCCCTAGAGATAGAACTTGCAAGTAAATCAGAAAGTCAGACCTAGCATTGATATTTAAGTAACCAAGAGATCATCCAGTTACATAAAAGGCTAAAAAATAGTTAAGTGCATACCGCATTGGCATCATGATTGTCAATACCAGGATAACTCAATCGCAACTTTCTAATTATATCATGGATAACTCGCTTAACGAACTAAGAGTTATCATGTCGAGGCTACCCACATATAGGGGTCATTTCCACCCAACATGGTAACGTACGGGGAGGCGTACATTCTCGTTACACAGGATATTACACCCCGTCTGTGGTTATACAGTCGAGGACAAGGTTGTGCCTGACTATTCTCGTATAACCAGGTATGTGGGATGAGGTCGCTGGCACCCTTGCTATAACTTGTCACATAACAAATATTTTTAATACACAGTTTTCATAATATCCGTCATGCATCATGCATGAGTGGGAGCACTCAAGTTTTCAGCACCGTGGTTTGACATGGTTTTATTGTTTCATTCGTTCTTTATTTGGTTAGAAGTGGACTGGTCACATGTTTTAAATATTTATTCCAGCTTCCGTTGGTTCTCTACTAGAGTGTTAATAAAGTTCTAAACTCTTTGTAATTTCTTTTGTTGTTCTTATTTATTCTTCATTTTGGTGATGACGTGTAACATCCTGAAAAATAAATTAAGGAGTTTTTAAATTATTTTATTTGTTTCCATTTGGAGTTGGAGTTTGTGGAAATTTTCTAAGAAAAAGTTGATGGAAATTCCAAAAGTTAAATAAGAAATGAACATGTTTAAATATAGAAAATTTAAAAATTTAAATAAGAATCTGAAAAGATGATCCAGAAAGGAATGGAGGAAATTTTGGTTTAAACATAAAGCCCTCATTTTAAATAATGCCATAAATAACAAGGAAAGCAAATAAATTAAGTACCAACAATAGTTGAAAATATTTTTGTTAAGTCCATAATGTCATCAGGAACTTCTGTAAATTTTTCCTGAATTTTTGGATGTATTTTCATATTTTTCTGACCTTATTGGAAATTTTTGGCAATTCTAAAAGCTAAAACAAAAATCTAGAAAAATTAAAAACTCAACTTACCCTCCGGCCGCCACCTGGACGGCCGGGATCAACCCACGTCGCCGCCCCATCCCGCCTTCCCCTCCTCCCGGGCCGCCACCTGGCCGTTCCCGATGCGCGACGCGTCGCCCGCGCCCTCCATCGCGCGGCCCAGCCCCGCGGGCACAGCGCGCGCTCGCCCCGCCTCTGCCACGCGGGCCCGGCGCTCCTTCGCTCGCTCTCGCTGCCCGGTGGACCGCGCCTCGCTGCCGCACGGCCCCACGCGCCAGAACCCCTCTCCCTCTGGCCGGTGGCCCCGCCCGCGTCTCCTTCCTCCTCCCCCTTTCTTCCTCCACGCGCCCGCAGCACTAGCTTCGCCTCGCCCCTGCTCTCCCTCGCGCCTGCCGCAGCTGATCGTTTCCCCCTCTCTCTCACCCCGGGGGCAAGGTTCAGCGCACCCCCTGTGCTCTCTCTCCCGCCACCTCTCCCCTGCGAAATCCCGAAGAGGATCGCGTCCCCCCTGCCTCGCCTGAACAGCGGCGGCCAAATATCTCCCTCGCCGTACAAGCCCTCTCCGACTATAAAAGCCTCACCCGGGAGTCTCAATCGCGCCGTAATGTTCCCTTCTTCATCCCCCTGCCCGCAATCGCACTGAGAAGCCACAAATCCCCGCCGGCCTCTCCTTCTTCCCCAACTCCGGCGCCACCCTCCCCGCCGATTCCGGCCGTCCCCGAACCCCTCCTCGCTCCCAGAGCTGCGTGGGAGCCAGGCGAAGTCAACCCCCTCCCTTACCGGACCTCCCGTCGCCTGAGCATCGCCGGCGTCGACAGCTTCCCCGAGCCTCCGCCGTCGCACGCCGCCGGCCCGCCACCGTGCCCCTCCGTCTCCACCGACCCCGCCAGAAGCTTCCCCGTCACTCGGGGATTGTATTCCACGGACAACCCAAGCCTCCCGACCACCGCACGCCGCCGGCCACCGTCGCCCCCGACTCTTCTGCCCGGCCGCCTCCGAGAGCTACCTCAAAGGGATTCATTCCCCATATAGGGTAGGCAAAGCCTCCCCCTCCCACTTGGTTACCAGCGCAACTCTCTTCTTTCCCCCGCTCCCGTGTCGCGTGTTCGAGCCTCCGGCTCCGCGCGCGCGGTCGAGCGATTTCTTTTATTTTTCTTACTGACAGGTGGGCCCCACCTGTCGGCCTGTGCAGCTGGGACAGCCGACTGACCGCTGGGTCCCACCGGTCAGTGACACGTCTACAATGAGACCCTGCTGACAGATGGACCCCAGTGAACAGTACCTGGACCCACGTGTCAGCGACACCGCAATAAAAGAATTAAAATAAAAAGAAACTGACATGTGGGACCCACTGTCAGAAATTTGATAATATTTGGAATTAACTGAACTGAGAACTTTAAAGGATCATAACTTTTTCATTTTAACTCCAAATTGAATGAGATAAATTTCTAAATTCATATAAAATCAAGATCTATCCAATGAAACTGAAATCACAATTTTTAGAGTTCATTTGAATTTCTGGTGTTATTTGGTTTGATTTGCTGCTTTTCTTTTTGTACAAATTTTTGGCGCGCGCTAAAATAGCATACGAGGCACAAGAAGAAGAGATCGAAGCAGCGACACTAGAAGCACCAGAGAATCCGGATCCCGACCACTGTGACCAAGGCGAGTCAATACTTTGATCATATTGAACCCACATTTATGCAAATTACTTTGTGTTAAATTAACAGCATGCTGTTATTTTTATGCAAATACATGCTAAACTTGATATTCTAGTTATATGCCAATGTTTACCTTGAATAGTATTACCCCTCCTTTGGAATGATTGAATGTGAAAACCTTGTCGCCCTAGCAAAAGTATAATACTAATATTTCAAAAATAAGTCCCTAATGATATGCTATGCTTAGTGTTGCATTAATACGCAGGGGGCGCTGAAATGTCCCATACATCATGATCGCTTTTAATAATGAGAAAATGGTTTGGGCAGTCATGGTGGGAATGAATGGTGGGAATGACTGGTATATTTGTCATGACTATTTTATACCCTCCAAAAATCTCAACATGCTTAAATATCTGGGCGGACTAGTTCGAGTGTGTGAATATGTGGTGCAGTGGAAGCACAAAGTGAGTTATTAAATGTGAATATGTGGTGCAGTGGAAGCACAAAGTAAGTTATTGATAGACCGCCTAGATAACCCTAAGGACCGAATCTTGTCATGTCACCCGTGTAAAACAGTACAACCACAAGTCTGTAAAGTACAACTTGGCTAAGTAGATTTATCGAAAATTCTGGACTCATCTCACTAAAAGGGGGAGAGAAGTAATTATGCAGGGGCAAGGGAAGGCCTAAAGGGACACCGAGTGGAGAGTGAAGTTTCCCAGTCGTGCTAGCGCAGAGGGGAGTGGAGCCCGTACGCTAGTAGCTGTGGGGAACATCCCGTGCAACATATGGGACCCACCGCAAGTGGGCAGTCTCCCATAGGAGTGAGATGACAAAAGGGTCTAGATATCTTGAAAAGTCACTGTGATAGTCTGCTCAACCACACGTCTAAGGCATCGTGTGGGGCAACGAGTTGATTGTCTCTTGTGGTGAAAGTGTACAAACTCTGCAGAGTCAAAACTATTCGAATAGCCGTGCCCACGGTCAAGGGCAGACATGGGAACTTAACTAAGATATAGTTCTATTTACAAAATATTGAAAAATGGGAATGGAAAAGTGAAAGGGCAGTGTAAGGCCCTAGTTTGGAATTGTCCAAGGTGTCGTCCCAGTGGTAAGTTAAGCGGCTATAACGCTGAAGAATTGCTATATGGTGCAGATGCCATGTAATGGTGGATGGAATCTGAATCACTATTATTACTGCATTCGACATATACGTGTGTTCAAAATGCTAGGTCTTCGGGAATTCTTATATAATTGTATTCAAAAGCACTCTTCGCAAAAGAAAATAAACCTAAGCCATCAATTGGTTAGCCATACATGTTATATATTGCATTCTGTATGTTGATTCGCTGAGCACGGGGTCGGAGTGCTCACGCTCGCTTTGCGGCAAAAATCCAGAAACAGGAGCGCAAGACCACTACGCCTACGAGGAAGCTCCCGCTACGGAGGAGAAGAATGACGAAGGAAACTAAGGCGTAGGCTTCGTTGATTAGACATGGACAAGTGGACATCCGGCGTTGTGTGCACGTATGTTACTAGTTAGCTGGTGACATATAATGCACACATTACCTTCCAGTCGCTTGCCTGTGGATTTGGGTTTGCTTTTGCTGTATTTCCGCTGTGCGTATTTGTAATAATGACCTTTGGCCTAGTCGGCCCCTTTTGTAAACTATCACCCGACGTGGTGTATTTCAATTCATGTAATATAATAGATGATTATGCGATGTATGAAATGATTCAGCAATGTACCTGTGTGCACTAACTACTGATCCAGGGATTAGTGCAGTGAAACACAGTAAGATTCGGATTGAAAAATCTGGGTCTGACATGACGTTCCATAGTGGTATCCCATATGGTTATGTAGGGTGCTACATGTCTTGTGTTTTCCTTCTCATTTGGTTGCTGCTAGAAGCAAATGGAGTAAACTACACACCAGACGGCATGTTTGTGGTATTACATCACAAATAAAATCCATCTCTACGACCTGTTCAATTATTGGAGCACTACAGTAGGGTGACCGGTTCTTTTGTCAGAGTTCCTATGTGAAATCAAGCTCACAAAAAAGAAGAGAGACACGGGGCTTTCTTTTTTGCCTGCGACTTATGTTTTTTAGATATTTATGAAAAAAATACGAAGAGAGAGACTTATGTACGATTTTAACTGATATAAATGGAATCGTTATAATGTTTACTACAACTTATAGACTTCACTTTGAAAAATATTTCGTTTAAAAGCTACTTATTGTACGAAAGCGGCATTAGAAGCCGAAAGAAAGAGACCCGATGGGAGTCGGAACCAACAATTGCTCTCTCTTTATTGTTTTAGTTTCACTGTATATAACTATTTGCGTCATGTTTGCAAACGTCTTATACACGGGTTTGTGATATTTTAGGCTCTGACAGAGCCATTGAACTGCAGGCTGAATGTGTCGTGTAATTCAAGTCTGCACTGCACACCTCACTCCCGTACACAGATCGGCGCCCCTTTGAGCCGGACGTACCTCGCGATTAAGCGGGTGTACGATCGTGAAGCTGCTGCATTTTTGTGGATTAGCACTGAAAAACGTAATTAAGCCACTCATTATTCCATTGGGACGGCACGCTGTCGCGGCTCGTCATCGCCCGCGACTTCATCATGTATGTTGCTTCATGCAGCACATGGCGGATTCGCCTAATGGCCGGCCGGCCAAACCATATCATATCACGAAGACGAAAGGAAACCAAAAGCTACCGATCAATTAGAAGCTAGTGGCAGGCTGACAGCAGGGAGCAGTAAAATGATCAACGAGAAACGAGTAAAAATCATTCCAAAAACAGAGACGTGGACGCAGCGAAACGTCAGTTTCAGGCTTGCGGTCAGTTTGCTTGCGACTGAAACAACCGTCCAGGCATAGATAGACTCGGCAGCAGAGGAATGATACACATCCGTGTGGCGACTGCGATCGATTCAAATCTGAATTTCAGAGAGGCACAACACAATCTTCAGACCAAAAAAAAAAAGAAGTACTTAGAATTTCAGAGAGGCACAACACAATCTTCAGACCAAAAAAAAAAAAGAAGTACTTACTCTCACTCGTCACCTATTCTAATCGACTACCGTGATTGCCAGATGAAAACGAAACTCAAAGAAAGCTAACTAAAATTAAACAACAGAAAGCATGCAATTAGCAGCCTCTGATGCAAACGGCATGCATGCTAAGAAAGCGTAAAACGGCGTCTTAATTAACCCCGGGCAAGAAAGCGCCGCCGGCGGCCGCGACACGTCGGCCAGGGGGCATCGATGCCATGGAAAGAACTGCTAGCTGCTGTCGTGTAACCGTAGGGAGGGTGGCCATCATGTCGTCGATCCAATGATCCATTGCTTCCGATCCAAGCCAAGCCCTCCACGGCTCGAATCCGAGGTGTTCGATGATCGTAAGGTCTCATGCATGCATGCGCTGCCAGTAGATAAGAGGAGCTGGCTTAGCTAGCTTTCCGATCATTTGATGCTTTGGCGCGGCTGGTTATGACTGGTATACAGTAATACTTTGCTTCCTCTCCTCTTCTGCTCGCTTACGTACGTACGTACGTGACACTAACTTCGACCACCCTGTCTCTGTCGGCGAGGGACCAGTGAGCTCCTGTGCGAGATTAGTTGCTCGACGAATTGAAGTAACCAACTGTAAACCAGGGATGATGCGCTGTCAGATGACACTGTCTGACCAGAATGTTAAGCCGATCCACCGCAGCAGCACAGACCTGAAGATACCAAACTGATATTGTATCCAGCATGTTGCAGCATTCATATCCACGAGCCTAGAAGAAATTAAGCAACGACGCAGCAATCCCACGCGAGCGAGCCATCGCCGCAACTCGCAAGCAACAACTAAGCTACGCCCTGTATGGCCGGCTAAAATGATGAGAAATGGTGATCAAACTAACTTTGTAAGGTCTTAAAGAGTTTAATCTCGATTATTAAGCTCCTCACAGTGACAAGTAACCACACCCTGCAACCCTGCCCTGCCCTGCCCTGCCTACAAGAGGGAGAGAGAGAGAGAGAGAGAGAGAGAGAGAGAGAGAGAGAGAGAGAGAGAGAGAGAGAGAGAGAGCTAGCAGTGTAGCAGGCCTGGCCGAAGCTTCAAACCGATCGGAAGAAAACTCGTTCCTGCCCTGCTCTGCTCTGCTCCTGCCCTGCAGTGCACAGATGGGCGCGCTCGCGACGGTGCTGCTGGCTCTGGCCATTGCCGCGCTCCGCTGCGCCGCGGAGCCGCCGCAGCGAGAGCGGACGGCGCTCCAGGCGTTCCTCGCCGGCACGCCGCACGAGCGGGTGCTGGGTTGGAACGCGTCCACGCCGACCTGCGCCTGGCTCGGCGTCACCTGCGACGCGGCCAACGCCTCCGTCGTCGCGCTCCACCTCCCGGGCGTTGGCCTCATCGGCCGCGTGCCGCAGGCCACGCTCGGCCGCCTCCGCGGCCTCCAGATCCTCTCCCTGCGCTCGAACCGCCTCTTCGGCCCCATCCCCGCCGACCTCTTCTCCCTCCCCCAGCTCCAGGCGCTCTACCTGCAGGGCAACCGCCTCTCCGGCGCCATCCCGCCCGACGTCGCCAATCTCTCCGCGCTCCAGCACCTCGTGCTGTCCCAGAACAACCTCTCCGGTGCCATCCCCTTGGCGCTCAACAGCCTCACCGAGCTCCGGTCGCTCAGGCTGGACGGCAACCGCCTCTCCGGCAACCTCCCGAGCATAAGCATCCCAAGGCTCGATGTCTTTAACGTCTCGTACAACCAACTCAGCGGCTCCATCCCCAGCTCCCTCTCGCACTTCCCGCGGGAGTCCTTCGCTGGCAACCTCAAGCTCTGCGGCAAGCCGCTGGACCAGCCCTGCGAGCCGTTCTTTCCGTCCCCGGCGCCCGCTCCCGACGTCGTCCCACCGGGAGGCGGAGGAGGCGTGCCGGTGTCCGAGAAGAAGAAGAAGAAGCTCTCCGGCGCAGCGGTCGCAGCCACTGCCGTGGGCGCCGGGGCCGCGGCACTGCTGGCTCTGGTGCTGCTCGCCCTGTGCGCCGCTTCCCGGCGACGGGCGGCGAACGGCGATGAGGGGAAAGCGGCGACGCCGGCCAGGGGTCTGACGCCGTCGACGGCATCGGGGGAGATGGGGGACCTGACGTCGTCCTCAAAGGAGATCGGCGCGGGTGCCGCGGCGGCTGGGGCGGGCGCGGCGGAGAGGAGCCGGCTGGTGTTCGTGGGCAAGGGCGCGGGGTACAGCTTTGACTTGGAGGACCTGCTGCGCGCGTCGGCAGAGGTGCTGGGGAAGGGGGGCGTTGGGACGTCGTACAAGGCGGTGCTGGAGGAGGGGACGACGGTGGTGGTGAAGCGGCTCAAGAACGTGGCGGCGGCGCGGCGGGAGTTCGCGTCCCTCCTGGAGGCGCTGGGCAAGGTGGAGCACCGCAACCTGGTCCCCGTGCGCGGCTACTACTTCTCCAAGGACGAGAAGCTCCTCGTCGCCGACTACCTCCCCGCCGGCAGCCTCTCCGCCATGCTCCACGGTCAGTCTACGTTTTGTTACCAACTAAACTAGCTCGTTAGTATCACGTACGCGACGTGATGGCTTTGCTACTGCTGCTTACTTGCCATTGCCGCGCGCGTGGAGTGGCTTCGCTCGTTGCGTTGCGGCTGCCATTCTCGTCGTTTGCAAACGTACGTACGTAGGTCAGGTGTGAGCGTTGTCTGCTGCGTTGGTCAGGGGAAATCCGGCCGGCACTGAACATACTGGCCAGCATTGAGCGGAATTGGCGCGATTTTGCAAGCTCTGGTTCTAGGCACGGGCCGGCTCTCGTAAATAGCTTAAGCGTAAGTGGCTAATGCTTATTGTAACATCACCTAGTCACCTGGTACAACCTTTTCTGAAAAGAGTAATGCTATACAACATTCGACTGTTTTTTAGGGCAAAAACAGTCAGATTGATCTAGAGCGTTAGATCTCCATCCAACGGATCCACCCATACAAGCCCCCCTAAAAAACGATCTAGAGCGTTGGATCTCCATCTAACGGCTCACAATCTGACTGTTTTTGCTCTCAAAAACAGTCGAATGTTGTATAGACACTCCTTCTGAAAATGCCTTGGACGGTTTACTGGTAGGGAAAGGTGGTAAAAGCAGCTCTTTTTTAGCTCATACCTAACGGAGCAGCTTTTTTAGGCCCTGTTTGGCACAGCTTCACCAACAGCTTCATGAGCTGTTGTGAGCTGTTTTTTGCCAAACACCCTTTTTGCAAACAGCTCCATGGGTGAAACTCCTTTTTTTCTGCTCTCACAAAGGAATGAGGAGAGGTGAAGCTGAAAAAAGTAGCTTTTCACAGCTCTCTCCCTCAGGCCCGCAGTCCTAGGAACCCACTGCCCCTCTGGTTCACCAAAATTACACGCATTTGCCACTAGTCCATCCCGTTCACCAAAATTTCACCGAAACATAAACAAGGCACTAATATTGATTCCTAATGATTTTAATTTTTTATTTTTTATTATTTTAATTTTTTAATTTATACTCATTCAAATATATTATTTTTTTTAATTCATATGACCATATACAAACATACAACTCCAAATGTTAGAACAAGTCAGGTAGACAGGAGCATCTTGGACAATTGCCCTCTCTCAGCCATGCATGAAGCTGCTTTGCCAAACAGTTTTCCAACACAGATTTAGCTTCATCGATGAAGCTGCTCGTGAAACTGAAATAAAAAAAAACAGCTTCACTAGTGAAGCTGAGCTGTGCCAAAGGGGGCCTTTTTGTTTTTTTAAAATAACTTGCCGTGGTAGTTTTTTCAAAGTAATTTATTAAATTATCGGTATTTCATTCGTTTACATAAGTACTTGTCCTATTCTTTTAAGTTACGACTTATTAACATAATAAATAATGATTGTAGAAATAAACCGAAACAAAAAAATACTAAAAAGACAAAAAAAAACCATAGTCATAAACCAACAGCCGCAGTAAAAAAAACCCACTGAAGATGTTAGTTTTTCTCCCTTGGTGCGAAGAACTTAGGAAGCGATGGAAATATGGAACTGCCGGCATCGATACGGCATTTGCTGTTCCGTCCGCAACCTACGGATGCAACGTTGTCGGATGGACGGCACTGTACACGCACGTACGGAAAAGCTGTAGCAACACCCCTGTTTGTTTGGTGCTTTCCCGCTTGGTGTACAAAAACGTGCAGGTTCATCACGATGGTAATGCTTCTTGGTTTGAGGTACGTAGCTAGCCCTAACAAACGTTCTGTGGAGTGTGCGTGATTTTAGAACTTAAAGACCTGTTTGGTTGGTGTTTAAGTTTGTCATGCCTAAGCTTAGGCAATATGTGGCTGTCACAGAAAGTGTGGTTAACAAAATCGAAGCCACACTTGTGGCAAAGTTTGGCAAAAAACTGAGTCTATGACGTGTGGGGCCGGGTGCTAAGAAAGTGTGGCATGGCACAGTTACGTCAGTGAACCAAACAGCTACCTAAAAACTGTTGCACGCCTAACTTGTGGCTAGACAACTTCTGATCATGAACCAAACAGACCCTAAATCTCCAGTCTAAAGATCATGTTGGTAGGTGTACATATATTTCGGTCAAGCTGTATGCTTGGCCACAGGTCTATCCAATTATTCGTGCAATTAGTCGGTAAGGACAGAGATTTGGACACGATACTTTGTATTCTCCTGCTTTTTTCCAGCAGCTGATGCCTTAGGGTTCCAAACCTAGGAAAGGGATTGAAAGGTAGAATTTGCATTTGAGTAGCGTTCTTCAGATTCCTCATGGCTTGGGTCCAAATCATTCGAAAGGGATTGAGAGCCAAATGTATTGTCCGGTAGCCATCGGTTACCCGTGATGGCATCCTGAGTTTTATATTTTTGAGAAGAACCGTCCATGCTATACTACGTATAGAGGATAGAATCATAGAAGCTATCGGTTGTGTGTGTGTGTAAACACCATGAGGATGCATTAGAATACTAACTTGGATGCAATCAGCGTCATGAAAAAAAGTGATTTTGGTACTGTTCAGGGGTCAATTGTCTGTCAAAAAGTGGAGCGTCTAAATTCCTAATTCTAAGCTCAAACTCTGACCTGCTTGTGATGGCTAAAACTCTGACCTGCTTGCGATTGCTCAGTTTCTCAAATTTTCTTTAAAACATGGCCATCTTATTTTTAGCTTTTCAATGGTTTTTAGATTTTAGCTACTCTCAACAATCACTATTTATTAGATTAGTAAGACGCAACTAAAAAGTATAACCTGTAGCAAAAAAAAAAAGGCCCTGGAGCAAGAAGAGCCAAGGTTTTGATCGATCGTTAATGTGAGGAGTGTTGTCATACACGTATGCTAATTGCTACCTACTGCTTGTCCAGTATGTCGGTCTTTCACGCATTCGACGTAGGTAGTACAAATAATCAGAGCTGTCGCATTTTGCTGGTAGACTTTTATGTATTTAGAAGTTCATACACACGTACCGGACATTTATGTTGCATTTTGCTGTTAATCTCTCCACCAACTCGACCTACCTGAGTACTGATTTGCTGGCCATTTTGCTGTCCAGCTGTATTTGGAAAAATAGTAGGTTAGTGTGCATGCATCGCAGAAAAATTTGTTTACTTCTGCATCACTACTAATTCCACGGACAGTGACATGCTCATGTGGTATATATCCAACCCGTTTAAGGATTCTTTATTCATAACTCACTTGTAATTAATACTCGTATAAACAAGCTAAGCACTTCGCTCGAATTACTGGAGAACAAATTTTGCTGTATAATTGACATTAGCTGAAATTTCACTCTGCGTTGTTTTGCGAGTAGTATATGTTTGTCGTCGGAAATGCTCACCTTGATTTTGCCTACAGGCAGCCGTGGCTCCGGCCGGACGCCGATGGACTGGGACGCGCGCATGCGCGCCGCGTTGTCCGCCGCGCGCGGTGTGGAGCACTTGCACACGGCGCACAAACTCGCGCACGGCAACGTCAAGTCCTCCAACCTGCTGCTCCGGCCGGACCCCGACGCGGCAGCGCTCTCCGGCTACTGCCTCCACCAGCTCTTCGCCCCGTCGTCCGCGCGCCCCAACGCCGGGGGCTACCGCGCGCCGGAGCTCGTGGCCACGCGCCGCCCGACGTTCAAGTCCGACGTGTACTCGCTCGGGGTGCTCTTTCTTGAGCTCCTCACCGGCAAGTCCCCGACGCACGCCCTGGACGACGACGGCCCGTTCGACCTCCCGCGCTGGGTGCAGTCGTTGGTGCGGGAGGAGTGGACGGCCGAGGTGTTCGACGTCGAGCTGGTGCGGCTCGGCGGGGGCGCGGAGGAGGACATGGTGGCGCTGCTGCAGGTGGCCATGGCGTGCGTGGCCACCGTGCCGGACGCGCGGCCGGACAGCACGGTCGTCGTCAAGATGGTAGAGGAGATCGGAGGCGGCCACGGGCGGTCAACGACGGAGGAGAGCGAGTGAACGCGGGGGGCATCGGAGGAGGAGCGGTCGAGGGGGACGCCGCCGGCAGGCGCGCCGCCGTGAGTCCGTGACGCCGGTGCAATGCAACGCAGGACAGGGCAGGGTAGATGCATAGGTTCGTGGCACGTAACACGTGGGTCTCATGTGGCAAAGTATTTTTCCCTCATCTTCGTGTCTTAGCATCTCCTCTCTCTCAGGTATCCATATTGTTTTGTCGATCAAATGATATGTTTTTTTCTCTCTCTCTTGCTCTTCGTTCCTCCAAGCAAGTGTAATTCTTCCCGTTCATATCTCTTGTTGAAACTCCTGTAATCATCTTCATTTGGTTGCTGTGAAGTATCACATGTTAAGCTGATCCAAAGGAACTGGAAAGCTCAGGCACTTGCTGAACCTTCATCGTGTCACTTCTTGCAGAATCCGCATCCTGCACGGATGAGGCGTGCAATATAAGCACACTCTTGGGAAAAAAAACCTCACCGGATCACTGGAAAAACCTCAAGTGTCTGCTCCAACCGATCCATGGCTAAGATCGTCGCGGTGGTCATCATGAGCTCGTGGTCTTGACGCAGTTGTGCATACCTGAATCTCCGGTGACCACGCCGATGCTCGTGTTGGCCACCCCATGACTTCGATCAGTTGCCGTCCCAGTTGCATGATATGCCATCCAAAGCTCAGACTCCCAAATCTTGTAAAACGAAATCATGCTAATTTGATCGGGACGCAAGCTCACATGCCACCGAGACCCTTGCCGTACTGATTAGTCATGAGGCTCCGTTCATTTCTGCTTGAGACTTCTACCTTCCAGATGATCTCCGTGCATGTAAGGCTGCTCTGCTTGGAACAGGAGAAATCAAAGCAAAGCAAAGAAACACGAGGCTGCATGATTGCTCGTCTTGGAAGCGTGCCCGCCCTGATGATCTGATCACGTGCTGGCCCCCTCTTTTCGCCACAGTTCCACAAAAAAAATTTCCCTAGAACAGTCTTCTCATGAACTTGGACGAAAGCATCGAGAAAAATTAAGAAACTCTGTCCATATAGATTTACAATTTTGGTGAGGATCTGTTTGTTTGTTGTGTGATGATGATACATCGCTTGCAAACACTTTTTTAATAGCGAGTACAATAAGAACGTACTTATGCACACATGCACACACACTCTCACATGTGGGTGTGTCCAATGCACACGTTTGAAACGAGACAAAGACCTAAGGGTCTTACGGAGCGCGGGCACACGCTTTGACCACTAGAAGCACCCACATGCGCGTGTACTCATGGGTACTATTCACATGAATAGTACCCCCAAGAGTATTGTTCATCTGAACAGTACCCTTGGAAAATGGGGCTATTGGAGGAGTGGCTAGTTAGATGAACTTGGTGACTATCATATTCACTTAAAATGAAGATTTTGAATGCTTTAGAGAAAAGAGTTTTGAGAACCATTCATCCTCATCTGATTGCCGGCATCGGTCCTACAAATTCACACCAAAATAGCTTATTTATTTCAACCATAAGAGCAACTAACACTATACCACAGCCAATCTGTAGCGACTCCAAATCGATCGCTATAAGCCGTTATAGCGACCGATGATCGGTCGCTATAAATTTATAGCGACCGATGTATAAGTCGCTGTAAGTGGCGTCGCTATAAGTCTATAGCGACCGATAGTTGGATGCTAGTATTTATACCGACCGATCATCTGTTACATGTTTTAGCGACCGATGGTTTGATGATATCAAACTTTTTAGCAACCAATAATCAGTAGCTATGAACTGGCACAATTATATATAATATTAATTTCGTATTAACCAGATTTCAAACCTAATAAACATCCATAACATGTCACATTATTCATCAACCATATACATATGTAATCCATAGCTGCCCACAACACTAACCACATTATATTAGATAAAGGTATCTCTCAAGTCTTCATTGAAGCCAACATTTAGCAATAAATCAATTAGTTCTATCATCTTGATCCATGATAGGTCATCATTACAAAAGGAAAAGCACACATACAACCTAGCTAGGTCAAATGGCAGGCACAAGTCATATGTTTGCATGCACAATCTAACTAGATTCACTACAAAATGCCTCATCTCCATCTTATCAAAAGCAAAATGTCATATGTTGGCTTCCTGGTGACATTATCCAGCATCATGTACACCTCCAAGGCCTCCCTCCACCTGAACACAACAACACAGTATAAGACAGGCAACTAGTCTGAAAATTTAAAGCTTACGCCAAATGTGCTGAGATTGCATACAATTTGTCAGAATCTAAAATAGATCTACGCAACCTCCTGCAAATCATACATAAGAAAGCATTGTTTATATACAATTTGTAAGAATCTAAATTAGATCTATGTAACCTCCTGCAAATCATAAAAAAGAAAGCATCGTTTATTTGTCAACTACTTGCACCAAAGAATTAGTTAAAACACAAGCAAATAACATATTTTGTACTGATATCTAGAAGAGGACACTCGAAATAAAACAGGTCAATTGCTAGCATGTCACAGTGGCTTATTTATCATACCACAAGGAAAAGACTACTGAAGGTCAACAACCTCCAAGTGGAAGCTCAAATCAACAGTTACATGCAATTTCCCTACTAGTCACCAATCAACAGTTTGCATGCAAGCTTGAAAAAGATAAAAACAGAACACTGACCAACCTCAACAGAAAAAGGTAGAAATCACATATAGACTGCCCCCCTAAGTTCTAGCTCTTCTCTCCCCCTGCTCACCTTTTAGAAACCCATCACATATCAAGTGTTCACGGACTTCACTTGCCTCTTTCCAAAATGAGTTTACACACTTTCTACAAGGGCATAATATCTTGCTGCCTACTGCAGAATTACTAAAAGCAAAAGCTAAGAAACCATTCACTCCTTGCAAATATGTCTTGGTATGCCTATGTGAAAGTTTTAGGTTAAATACCATTTGACATGTATATATAACTTTCAATATTTGTAAAGTAATTGGTTTTTACCTAGCATTATCATCAATCCATGTTTTATCCATGTTCAACCTTCACGCAAAGACATCAACCAGATTTCAATATGAAATAAAAAACATATCATAAGCACTGATATAGTCGCATACTTCCACAACATGAAAAAAAGAGAGCAACAGCTGGGGAAACAGAAACCTACCGATACAAACAAGTAGAGATGCTGCCAAGAGCACGTTCAAATGCCTTCCCAAGGTGTCCAACTACACGTGGAGCAGCTGCAATTACAATATGGTGAGGTCAGACTTGGCTGGTATATACCAACAAGTTCAGACAAAATTGGTACACGGCATAGTATATAAGTCTCTAGACTGCAGTCTCTCTGAGTCTCCCAACTTCAATTTATAAGTCACTCTTTATCAATTAGAGGCTAGATGAATCATTTAGTTCCTGCTTGCCTGAGCTCAGTTTATTACTTCAAACAAGTCTGTATCTCTTCCAACTAAGAATTGCATAAATGGCTGGTATGATTAATTGATAAGAAACAAAATCCAAAATTGTTTATTTCTGTAAGGACAAGCATCATGCTTTCTTCATCAAGCAAATAGGTGACAATTAAACACGTTCTAATTAGCAAGATACTAGCCTTGATGCATTCGAAATAATAAGTCGACCATGCATGGGGATAAATTGCATACTTCTGTTGTTCTCAGTATTTTCATTCAAGCCACACAAAAATCACTGACGGCTTGCCTGAGTACGACGATACCGGCGAGCGCGCAGCGGGGACGACGGTCGCGACGGCTTGACGGCGGCCGCGACGGCAGCTGCAACGACGGGGACGGTGAGCTCGCGGGCAGCGCTGGTGAAGAGGTGAGAGGCGGGTGGCAGCGACGGAGCTCGTGGGCGACGGCGGGGACGGAGCTCGCGGGCGCCGGCGGGGACGGCAGCGGCGGCGACAGCCCTGGTGAAGAGGTGAGATGCGGGCGGCAGGGGCGATGGCGGGGACGGAGCTCGCGGGCGCCGGCGAGGACGACAGCGGCGGCGGCAGCCCTGGTGAAAAGGTGAGATGCGGGCGGCAGGGGCGACGGCGGGGACGGAGCTCGCGGGCGCCGGCGGGGACGGAGCTCGCGGGCGCCGGCGGGGACGGCAGCGGCGATGGCAGCCCTGGTGAAGAGGTGAGATGCGGGCGGCAGGGGCGACGGCGGGGACGGAGCTCAGGGGCGACGGCGGGGACGGAGCTCGCGGGCGCCGGCGGGGACGGCAGCGGCGGCGGCAGCCCGGACGAGATGCGCGCGACTGGCGGCTGCAAGACGCGAGATGCGGCCGCTGGGTGGGTAAGTGCTGGAGATAGGGTTTTGGGTGACACTGACTGGTGGGCCGCGCTAATTTCAGTGCGCGCGAGTGGGCTGGGCTGGGCGCGCCAAAAATGAAAATAGGCTATAGCGACCAATCGTTTGACTCTAGCATTTGTTTTTAGCGACCGATTGTTTGACGTAAACGGCTAAATATATGTAGCGACCGATGTTCCGTCGATACATGTAAAAATAGCGACCGATGATTTGTTACAAATTTATAGCGACCGATGGTTGGACGTTAATACTACGTTTTAGCTACCGTTATCTGACGCTACAGATTGGTTGTGGTATAGTGTAAGCCTTGTGTTCATTTTTAAAAGCGGGTGGAACATTATACAATGGTTAATTGGGCTCCGGTGTAGCCTTGACAGTTAGTTTAGGCATTTGGCCAACCGAGGGCCCTCGGTTCAACGGTGAGTAAACGCCTTGCGTTCACCTTGCTTTTCTTCTTCCCGGTTGTCGTCGACGCGTTTGAGGGGAAGACACTAGTCTTCATTTTTACAAGTGAGTGGTACCATTCTAAGGTGGCTAAATGGGCTCTAGTGTGGCCTCAGTAATTAGTTTAGGCCAATCAGGGGCCCTAAGTTCAGCGGTGAGTAAATGTCTTGCCTTCTCCTGTTTTTCACGCCATCATCATCGTGTCGCTTGAGGAAAAGATGCTAAGTCTTTGGTGGTGATCGGTTCGACTGAAAAGCTCATGGTTTATGGCTGAAAACACTGTAGCTGGCTGAAAAAAGCATTGTAGCTGACAGAGGCTTATTTAGCATAATTAAATTTAAAAAAATTTAAAAAATATGTTAGCCCATTACGTATAATACAAACAAATACGGGAAAAAAAGAACCGGAAAAAAAGCTCAACAAAAAGCCAAAAGTTCAGAAAAAGACGAAACTTATGAATAGTGAAAAATAAGCCAGAAGCCTGAAGCCGAAGCCGAGTTGATCAGGACCGTTACAAGTGGTCGGAACCATCCTGTGAAGGTAAACACCTTGCCTTCCCCATTTTTCACCTGACTGTTGTCCTTTCCATAAGGAGAAGACACTAAGTCTTTGTTTTTAGAAGCGCGTGGAACTATTGTATGATGGTTAGCTAGGCTTTGGTGTGACCTTAACAGACTTCGGGCCTACCAGAGGCCCTTAGTTCATCGGTGAGTAAACGCTTTACGTCTCACCTTTGCTTCGTTTTTCTCCCTAATTGTCATCTTTTGCGCTTGAGGATAAGACGCTAAGTCTTGATTTTCGTAGTGTCTAGCCTTGTGGCCATCTGCAGCAGGGAAGTCTCGCGCACCACCTGCCGCCTCCTCCTCCACCGTCATGGGTATATGATAGCTAAGATGACTTTAAATATATTCTCATATGTCACAGTAAGCAAGAACATTGAAGAAGTCACTCAAAAAAATCATCAAATCAAGAAACCACTTGAAAAATCAAAGATGTGCAAAAACTGAGTTTTTGGTGAACTTGCTATCAAAGTGACTAGATGGGTAGAGAATGATTCCCATAGATTATTTCCATCTTTTATACGTTCTTGGCATAGCAATATTAAGAAAGGGTGAGAGAAGAGAAAAAATCAACTAAATCAAGAGCAAATCAATCAAGAAAAGAGATAGCCATGGAGAAGATCAAAAATTGATTCTATTGTTACTTGAGGAGGAAAGTTTTACAATCACTCCATCTTAAAAGACAGAGAGTACACCAAACACTCAACTCTCGAACCCTAACCTAAAACAAGAGAGCACAAGAGATGTAGGTTAGATACAATATATAGCCAATTGAAGAAAGTAACCAAAACCCATTTCATAGCTCAAAATCATAAGATAAAAAATCTAGCGGAAATTCCCAGATTATCTAGTTTGAACCGGGTGCCATTTTCGATTAGACCGCTACTACCATCCAGTTAGACCGGTGGCTCAATCCAGTCTGACTGGACATCCTACTAGCCAACCAACAGAACTACCAAAACTTGCTTGGGGTGGGTTCTTTTGAGATGATGGCTTATAGCTTATAGTTTAAATAATTGAATTCTGGCTGTTCGTGAGAAGCAGTACGCAGAAAAAAATAGTTACATGTGATTTTGGCCGGTATAACTGAACACAGTATATTTTTTACTATAATTTTCTTATTGATCTTTATCTTAAAAAATGAATTTTGAATTTTTAAAAATTAGTTATTCTAGATAGTACAAATATAAGTTAGCTTTAAGCAAAAAAATTTTACTCTTTACCTGGTTCCAAACTTCAACAATGCAAGCATACATAGCCAACCATCACGTGTAGCAAAGACAATTTCATTTACTACATGATACCAGATGCATGCAAGGTCATATTGGTTCCATCAAGTCAGACAATAGTACTAGCATTTTTAATCCTGTTAGTTAGTAGTCCAACCCAGGACAACCAGCGCATGCCTTGAGATGCAGACTTCCTCTAATCAATGCATTTAGCAATAAATGTTCTACATGGCCGAACCCACCGCACGGCCAATAAGTTGTTATGACGACCACAATACTGAAAATAATATGCTTGATTAACCTATTAATTACTCACAATAATTTGTCAACAATCCATGCAAGACTAAACAATTTGCAAATAAAAAATTTCAACTCTTCCAAATTATAATGATTTATCACAATAATATTTAGAACCTTCGTTTAAGCATGCATGCATGTTTATTTGTTCTTCGTTTAATTACATGTGCATATTGCTTTCTCTGTGTGCTGTTTATGTTATGTTTAGATCCGTTGCTCAAATGAGTTGTGACGTGGCTGCGGAACTGCGAGAGCGGCTGATGACATATATATATATATATATATATATATATATATATATATATATATATATATATATATATATATATATATATATTCGGGGCTTCTGGTTGCTGAGAACACGGACCAGGAGAGAATGGCTCGACCTCGACTCATCGCCATTTTCTGAACAGAATGGCTTTTGAGTTGCCTGCTCCATATCAGTACCTGCTTGGATCGTAGTATCGTCAGATATTATGAATTTTCCCTCTCAGCTTATTATTACTTCATTCCGTCGGCCTAAGACTGTGCACCAAAAGTTGCTCCATACATACACACAAAGGGTCCTCAAGCTAGCATGCGCGATGCTGTGGCTGTGTCTTGGCAGACAGTGCGTCCTCGCTAACTTTCCATACTCAACTCTCTACAGCAAATTAAATTCCACCCAAGTCAATCTGTTGGAAACAAATGCAAATTGTATATTACACCCAAGGCAGGCACGGTGAGACGGCAAGAGCTTGAGGATCAACTTGAACTGCTCCTCCAAATTACTGCGCCACACTTGGACGGAATCTTCCTCCGATGTCAAGGGCCGCCTAGAGACGCAGGCGGTCTGGTGGGAGAGTCCACTGCTCCTTACTGCAGTGAATGATTTCATATCCTCTGCGAAATGGGGATCGTTCATCACCACCTCTGTGATACATCTCAGAGTGACAAGTGTGTCGGAGCCGGCCTGGTGTGCCATGCCAAGGCCCTCAACTCCCAAGTCGTATGCCGCCTTCGCGAGACCTCCTGGTATCTTCCTCGGCAAGCAGCGCCCGAGCTGAGAGAACACCTTGACATCATGCGAGCTGGGAAAATATTCCCAGAAGTGGCGGAGGAACTCCGATCGGCTGGTCGGGAGGGAAGCTGCAGCAGTGAAACCCTTGATGAAGTAGCCGTAGTCGGAGTAGCCTTCAAAGGTCACTGTCGTAGGGGCGGCCCTATCAGCCTGATAAAACCATCAAGTGCGAGCACGATCCCTTTGCATAGGACGAAGGGTATAGAAAGGTCAGCCTAACCCCCTCGCATAGGATGAAGAGAATATAAGAAGTCGGCACAAGGGTGCTTCCACTGTGAAGCCCACTCTCTCGGCATTAGGGAGGGCGTTCCGCCTCCGGACCACATTGTACGGGCCAAAAAAGGGGCCTATTACCTATGGACTAGGAAGAGGACGTAGTGGATGAAACCCACGACGGTCCACCAAGCACTAAGGCTACATTAAGAGGGATGCAAAGACTATAGAGTCCCTATCATCTAAGACTTTTGTAGAAGTAGCATTGTAACTTTATATATCCCTGATGTAACAGTATAAATAGGCAGGCGCAGCCGGACCTCTTGGAGCCTAGAAACCAGATATTTTCCTTTGGGAGACAAAAGGCCTTTCCTCTCACATTTAAGGCCGCTTTCTGTTCCAAGGAGCTTAGGGGTGCTCACTCTCCACTCGTGAGGAGGTACCTGGAGGTCCCTTTTTCTTTTATTGTTTGGTTTGTGACCATAATAATTGACGTCGTCCGTGGGGAGCGGCAAGGAAGCAAGCCACACCAACATGGCTCCTAGCAAAAAGGCGAACACATCAGGGGTCTCAACGGCCGAGGCAACAATACGACCGTTACGCCGAGGGCTCTATGAGCCAAGCGCACCCAAACCTCTTCAACCACAGTCGCAGCCACTGTGAGGTCATAGAGGAAGAAGCCAATAGCTCCACGCATGAGGAGCTTGTCGGAAGCAACTCCTAACACACAGAGGCCTCGTTACCTGAGGGCGACCGAGCGAGGCCTCTACTTTCTGCTATCTCGGGAATGGCCAGAGAGGCATATGAGGTAATGCAGAAAGAGTTGACCGACCACCGCTTGGAACTTCAGAGCCTTCGATGGCACCACCTAGCAGCCGTAACCCCAACAACTACAACCCTTGGATCGGGTATGGTGACCAGAGGAAGCCCTGGTCAGGACCTTACCGTGATCACTGCATTCGCCATAGTAGCACCACCCTCCCTACTGGCACCCCTCACCACAGCAGCATCGGCTGCAGCGACCCACCCTTTGCCGCAACCGGAGCCCGTACTTCGAGGAGACCTAAGCTCTCCAATGAGCGTTGGCCTTGAAGCAGCCCGATGGCCAGCGGACTTCAAGATGCACGTCGTCAAGACGTACGATGGGGATACCGATCCCACAGAGTTCCTTCAGGTGTACGAGATAACTATTGAAGCTGCGAGAGGCGATGACACCACCAAGGTGAAAAACATCACCCTCGCTCTTACAGGCGTTGTTCTAACATGATTCTTCACCACCCCCCATCAATATAGTGGTAACAGCTACGCGACCAGATCCGCAAAAAAATTTCAAGGAAACTACGCCGAGCCTAAAGACGTGGGGCACCTGTTCACAATAAAGCAGATGCCAAATGAGTCCCTGCGCAACTTCTTTAAGAGGTTCACGGAGGCCAAGTGCCAAGTAAAAAATATTAATGAGACCACTATTATCAACGTGACAACTTTGGCCTCAAAAGGGTCCCTTGGTGGAGAGGCTCACCCAAAAACCCGTTCGCACGATGACAAATGTCTTCGATAAGATAGAAGAGTATGTTCACACTGAAGAGGATAGCGCCCAAAGGGTAGGGCTAGACTCGGCTTCACTCACGCCAGCAACGGGCGATGGAGAAACCCCCACCAAGAAAGCTACGTTGTCAAGCAAGGCAACGGGGTCTCAGTTGTCTCACGCATCAATGACCGCCAAGGTTGATCATAAGGCATGGTCGTTGGGTATACCACATAGAAACAAGAGACCAGACCTCTGAAGGGGGCAGGCAAGGTGGCAGCAGCAGCCGCGGTCGTGGCCGAGGACACGAAGGCGGTCACCACCAAGACATATGGGATAACACCGAGACACTGGCATTGTGGTGCGGCCTTCACAGTGAAGTGTCCCATGTCACGAAGGAATGCCGCACGATCATGGCCAGAGGGACTACATGAACCGAGGCACGCCTCAAGAGGAACACAACGATGAGCAACGGACCGGAAATGCACTTCTGACCGCACCATAAAGGCCTCACATCGAGGCCACAGGAGACAACCACCCATGAAGAATCATCAACGCCATCTCAGGAGGATCCTCGTTAGGCCTAGAGTCTAAGAGTGTGTCTACGCCAGACAAGTGCGCCACATGGCATCCTACCTCGCCACCGCAACTCCAAAGTATACCAAAGTTTCCATCACCTTTGACCCCGAGGATACCGAGGGGTTGTACTTCCCGAATCAAGATCACCTCGTCATCTCTTTGAATATAGCCTCGTCATATCTATGAATATAGCGGACTTTGAGGTCAGGTGCATTCTTGTGGACGGGGACAGCTCCGCAGACTTGCTCTTCGTCGGAGCCTTGGATAAAATGATGATCGCAAGAGACCGCTTGCCCCTGCCCGGCATACCGCTAATAGGTTTTGGGAGCAAGCCGGTGACAGCCTTACGTCAGATCGACCTGGCCATGGTCTTCTGCGATGGCACGTACGGATTCCATCACACTCGATGTCGTCAGCATACCATACCAGTGTAATGCAATTCTCAGAGACTCAAGGAGCAGTATGTGCAAATGCAGCAAAAGAGAAAACTGACTCGGATGCACGCATCTAGTGTATTTCTCCATATATGTTACATATATTACACCACGGCGTACACGAGATGCGTCAACATTGTAAATCTTACAGTAACTATATATATTCAGCTACGAGCTTGACTTCTCTGCGGCAGGGTCAGGCTGAGAGAAACTGGCTGCGCTGTTCTCCAACTTGCGCCTTTTCCTGGGACAGACAGGCGCGCGCCTTGCACGTTAGGACGGGGAACTAGCTGAAAACAGCATGGACGGATTTATTCTAGTCAGTTTCAAAAGGATCCTTACCTTCTCTGTAAATGGTTTTGCTTCGCCTTTCCACCATCTCTAAAAGGCTCTCTAGCTTTCTCTTCCTCCTCTCGATCTTGCTCCACCAACCCATTTGTTGGTAGCGGAGTTGGAGACTGAAAATGGGGGAAAGGAAGGACACATGCATAGCAAATGGAAAAATCAGACCAGTCAAGTGATAGAAACAAATGCAAAAAGGTTCTGATAACGCACTCTGCATCTAAGCAACATCTCAGGGCCTAATAATGTACCACTAAATACGTCTTGATGAACTGAGTGGAAAATGAGGGTGGTGGGTATGTTTAGTAGGCTGAATTTTACGTCAGATAAGACATCACTAGTGTACTGGTAGCAAGTAAAACAAGGGCTCAAAACTTACGTCTCCTGCATTTTGATGGCGTAACAACTCTTCCGGTGAGTTTGTTCTTCTTGATTTCTCTTGGAGGCGAAGAACCGAGTTCTCTTCATGACTTGGATAAATTCTGCAAAGCTGGAAGAACAGAAGTAACTGGATCAGGAAAGTGCACGTATCTGAGGTGAACAAGCACGTCAACTCAACGAATTTACAGAAGATCTAAGCATAAAGCAAGACAAGCTAGTCATTATCGCATACTGGGTTTAGATTACCTGCTTGATAATACGAGCTATCAGCTTATCCAGAGTAAATAGCGAGTAGGACTTGGGCCCAAGGAATTTCAAGCAGTAATCCTCAAAGTTCCAATTGTCAGTAGAGCCATCAAGCAGCTTGCAGAGTTTCTCCTTGAATCTGCGCCACTCGATGAAAAAAAATGAAGTTAGAACCAACTGTTTCATGGTGAGGCATGAACAATTCTGCTTGTATAGATAGGTAAGCATCCTGGACGTTACCCTTCATATAAATCACGGGTACATGCATCTCTCGAAAGGACCTTGGTACTTGCATCTCTTGAGAGAACCTTAGCGATTAGTAGTCTCTCGTACAAAATCTGCCACACAAGGAGATATAAATAAAATCACAATGCAGTGGTGCATATCGCATTTAGTGCAAGCCTCACTCTTCCACATAGTATTGGTATTGAACTGTGGAAACTGCTCAAAAGCATGGAGCAAGATAAAACACTAAAATACCTGGTTAAGCCTGCAGAGCACAACCAGAGAACAACAAGTTATTCCTCCTTTTGCATTACGCAGTTTAGATGTTCTTTTGGAATATGCTAAACTGCCAACCTCATTATTCGAGTCCTCTCTTGATTCATGCTGCTCTTCAGATCCATTCCCATGGTCACAAGTACCAGGTCCAGAAGTATCGGTTGCCAAACTTCGAAAACTCAACCCATCTCCATTGAAAGCAGCAACATCATAATCTGCTGGTCCTTTCCCTGGTCCAAGCATGACATCCAACTGGATGTTTTTGACATCGGGTATGAACTCACCCTCCTCGATCTCCGCATCACAACCATTGTGTAAAGAGGTACACTCATTAGACTTATTACTTACAAACTCACCTGTCTGAAATGAAAATAGCAGAATACAAGTTATTTTTACTTGATAGGGTACTAAAGTGTTCATCAAGAAACTTCCACAGAAACCCTTTCTGCAAATTTGAAATACAAATGTATAATTCTGAAGAACAAAATGGTGTATGTATATATACCTTTGAAGATAAGAGAAACTTATTAGCAAGCAAAGCATCAGGAATGCTACTGAGAAAATCTTTTTTATTGATACCACAATGTTCACAAGATTCATTGAGAGCTACAATATCCTTCGAGTCTGGACGTTGACAATTAAAAGAAAGAAATGACTTTATTAATTCTGTCCAAGTCATCATCGGCTTATCTTCAGAAGTGCAACTTCTACTATATGCATAGTGAACAATACTGCCTATGTCCTCATGCATGTGAGGATCAGCATAATTAAACTTCATGTAATTGATTTCTTTGGCTTCAGCAAGCAAAGCTGCAAGAGAGAGAATCATGAAAACGACTAAAAAAAAGAGTTAAAACTTTCATTTGCAAAATGTAGCTTCAGCAGTAGCTAATAGCAATTTAAAGTATTTTGCTAGACAGATTGAAACTACCTTTTTGACTCATCTTCTTTATGTCCAGTTGTTCGAAGGAGGGGCTGCGATGATCAAGTGATCTGTTGTAATTATTAGCAATAATATCTGAGCAAGTTTTATTCAAAGATAATCGTGCCTGCGACAAATCTTCTATCTTCTGATTTATACGATGAAGTAGAACAGCAAGAGCAGCACTGGTATTCTGTGTATCCGACAGAGCATCAAGCATGTCAAGACCATAATCATCATATAGCTGTTCAATGCACCTCCTATGTAAAGCTTTGCAGAAGGAAACACACAGGAAAAAACAAGAACACTTAGTTAACTGAATAAAAAAGGTTGACTCCAAATATTCTGCACAGTATAGCATTCTTACGAGTGAGATGTTCTTGAATCCTCATATCACTGCCAACATGATCTTGGAGATTCTCAATAAATTCAGCAGTCGTTCTAAACCGCTGCAACAGCATGTCACTCTCAAACCTTAAAAAGCACCATTATGAATTCTTAAATGAAAAGGGCATTATAAAACCGATTGATTTTTCAGTGAGCAAGCACATGTCAGTATGCCACTGATAACTGAAGGAATGAAAAAAAAAGCTTAAGCATGAAACAATTAATAATTGGGTACTTACATGCCATCTTCACATTTGAAAATGTTTTCTTCATATTTATTTTTAGTTCTGAACTTAAAGCAATCCTCACTCCCAGAAGTAACAGAAAGCAAAACATCGTTGAAAATAGACCTTCCCAGTTCAGTCTGGTAGCTTGATTGAAGAGTAACACACTGGGATTGCGAATGAGTATGTTAAAATTGGTTGTGTCAATCATTTACATGGAAAGCTCATGAGTTTGTAGGAACGTACATTCTCTGGAAGCTGGCGATAGCTAGGAGTGAGAATTGTGCAGATACTGAGATCCACTTGTGGGGGTAATTCATTTTCTCTTGAGGGACTCCAGTCCGGCAAGGGTTCAACCTTGTCTTCCTTGTCCTCTTCTGCATGAGGTGATTCTTCATCACCTATCAGAGGTGAGTAAACAGAACTTCAACACAAGTGGTTTACTTAAATAAGTAGAAAAATACAAAAACAAGTTAGTTGACAGCATGATTTGAGTAAACAGGACTTCAACACAACTTTGTATCACGTTACATATCAACACAGAAGAACCTACATGTACTTATATCGAAACTACGAAACCCAACTGTTGGAAAATGGTTCTGTTCAGAACAGAATGTTGTGCCATTTTACTTGCATGGTTGAGGATTCCAAGCTAGAACCAGATGTCCTTTTTGAGGTGGTTTAGGAATCAGGATACAAATTAATAATGGAACATATCAAAGGAGGAAGAATCCAGTGCGAAGGCTCCTATTGGTGCTAACATGTGAACGCTCCGGTGGACTGTTGGATGAGTCTGACTGGATATGGATGTATTAGACTTGGAGCACCTTAAGGTGGTGGACGCCCTCATCTTTTGCTCAGCAAGTATTCTGCCCTAATAGATGTTGGTAATAAGTGTTTTCAGGCATAAGCATGAAAAGGATATATGAACCAGTAGATTGTACGTTATTTTCATTTTGGAAATACTGAGGTGCATTCCTGATCCTGCAGGCTGCAGTTATTTGTGTCATCTATAGAGATTAACTCTGGCATAAAGATATTGATGCACTGCTCAATAGCTAGGAAGTACTTGAAAAGAGAACATCCCCGAGTATTTGATAGCAAGAAAATAGATGAGTCAACACGCATTTTCGGTGACTATTAGTAAGAAAGGAGATGAATATTTGCATCTGGTTTCATAAGGTAGATGTCGAAGCAAAGTACACAGGGCCTGCTTGTCTTCAGTCCAGAAAGAAAGAGAGAACTTCGACACACCTTCCTTTGTAGGCTTTTCAACGAAGTCATGGTTTTGGTCCTGGGGATACTCCAATTGAGACACTTTGCTTCTCCTATTGGCTGCTTGCACTCGGATACCATCCAAGCTAGGATTAGCATCTGGAGTAAAGGTTAAAACCACCTGCAAAGGGAAATTGATGAACTAATGATGCCACTTGAGCTCGCAATAGGAAAGGAAAATGGTGTCATTCTGCAGAGAGAGGTGTGCCAGTCTTGTGTATTTATCCACATTGTCAGTGAAAAACAACTGATATCCTTAGCATTTAGGTATTGTAAATAACGTGGTATGTAATGTATTACCTTGCCCACTCTCCTAGCCTTCGGACTTCTGCAAGACTGCTCTTCTGTCAGAGGCACCCTTAGGTGAGGAGGCAGGTAGGTTTTGAACTCTTGTAGCAACTCGGGACATTTACCCAAGAATCCCTTCACCTACAACACAAATACTTGTGAAACGACTGTCCTTCCAAATTTTTCCTGAGAAAATTACCGAAGAGTAAGCACCTTTTGGAAAACATCTTCGACGGTCATGGTCCTCGTGTGGCAAAACTCTATCAGGGTGTTCACTAGAGCATTAAAATCTTTGGTGCTGATACCAGGGCATGTCTGCAGGCGTAAAGTAAACATCAAGTTAATAACCAGGGGAACCAAACAAGCACCCGCACAAGGAGCAACCATGCGGTTTCCTTGAGCACCTTCACTCTCCGAAGGAAATCTAGTGGATCCTGTGCCTGCTGCAGATCGTCGTGGAAGGGGCTACGGCCTTCGGTAAAGTGCAGGAAGCCCTTTATGACTCGATTCTGGCCCTCGAATAGCTTCAACGCCTTTTCTACGCAGTTTTCAATTGAGATATTCCTGATCTCGCCATCAGGGTCGGCACTGCGAGCAACGAGTAGCATGGGACCGACGGAGCAGCAACCATATTAACATCTAACCAATTCAATGGTTTAGCAAAACGCTAGGGCGAGATGGAAATGCATACCTCTGTTTCCCAATCTCCTTCATGGTCTTGACGAACTCGTTGTACACATCACGAGGGAGGGCCTCCCTGGTAAGGAGCAATAACTGCTTAGCCTCGAGTCTGCACACCTTCTTTGCCCTTTTGGACCGAACGCCATCTTCGGGCTCATCGGGAGACGCCATTTTCTTCCCCGGCTATCCGCAAGCAATCCACCGACGCAGCAAATACGCGAACACCTGCACGGCACAAACGAACGCATCTATCGGTGGCATGATCTACCGCTTTTCGTATAATCGCCTCGCTAACATCGATCCCTCGCGAGAATTCGCGCCCTAGCAGGAACAGCTGCGCTGCATGCACGGATTAAACCCAAGCGATGACGCCGCCGATTCCACCAGTGACCCCACGACTCGGCGACATCGATCGCTCGGCCTCTGCGGAAGACGCGCGAAATCGAGAGATTGGAGAAGGCGAACTGACCGGAGTACCGACCGGCGGCGGTTGGCTGGGCCTGGAGGCGGCGACGCAACGCGGGCGGGGGATGGGAAGGGGAGGAGACGACGAGCGAGGGAAGAGTATTTAAGCGCGCCCACGGGTCGGGGTTCGATGCGGGTCGGGCGCAACGTGGCGTCGCCGTCGTGGACTCTCCCTCCCTCCCTACACTAAAAAACTTGGGCTCCCTCGTCTCGTCTTAATTGGGCCCACTTCTAAAAGCCCATGCACGATCCACTCACTCCAAAGAAAGAAAAAACTACGTGGCCAACGGCCCAAGGGCATCCGGGTCTTCTCCGGCGTGGCTGCGCCGGCGCTACCGCTACCCACAGCCTTCCGGAGGTGCACTTGCTGCTTTCGTGATACCTCTTCTTCCCGTCTCACCTCCGCCGCCCAGGGCGTCGTGCTCCAAATGAAGCTCCTCGTGGTACTGTTCTAATAATCCGCTTTAAAAAAAACTAATGAAGAAATCATCATATTTATTTATTTATTTAGAGAAATCATAAGCTAAAAAAACAAGCCCACAGCTATCCCATCAACAAAGTTGAGCAGGCCAAATAGTGTCACCTGCATTAATTTGCGCGGTCACTAACACCCAGATAATTCTAACCAGCATTGGTAATTAAGAAAGCTGTTTAGAACACAGATAAATAGTAGGAACAGTAGATACGAATTTTACATGAAAAACTCTTGCGAAAAAAATTATGAACGTACGAATGTGGAATATCACTATATAAGAAAAGTTACAAGCATGAGAAACTTTGGCATATCTAAACCGTCTGACTACATGGGTACATACATAGGCTACGGATCAAGAGTCCCGAACGGAGAAACCGAATCAGTCGGCTACGCATGTCGTTGCCATGTTTGACATGGTTCGGTGCCACATCTAGCGCAGTATCCGGTATAGACATGATGATGAATTCGAATTACACTTTAATGATTTTTACCTTGAGACGAATTCACTCCTATAGACGAATATCAAATCCTCTCAAGTTAAGTCTTTATCACGAGACCTTGTGCCTCGAAAGGACTAATTCTCAATAAGAAAGACTGAAACAATCTTATCTAAATGATTCTAATGAATCAAAATTAAGCAAATTACTAGCAAATCCAAACACATATTACCAACAAAGCAGACGAAAAATAATGAAGTCTGAGTCTGTTCAACTAACATCATAATCCAAATGCTCAATCATCAAAATGGTATAAGCTAAAACTTCACATGTGGTACATGATAGATAACGAAGAACTCGTCTTCATGGAATCTCGACATGCTCCACTTAGAATACAAAACTCAGCAAACACCGATCATTAAAAAAACAACTTGATGAGTTTTGCTGATAGATAACGTACGTGATGGCACGTGATGACGTACGTTAAACTGCTGGTTTCAAAGGTAACGGAATTTCATGGCATGTTTGAAACTGGTCCTGTAAAATTATCCAGATGAAAGGAACTTTTGTGTCATCAATGGAGCGTAAATTACAATAGACCCCTCATATCGACTTATGACAACTAGACAAACATTGTAGTATCTACATAAAAATAAACTTCTTCTTGCACTTAAATCATTCATCTCATACTGAAATTAGAGCAAAACATTCACTTCAAATAACAAAACTCTAGAGAATATCATGCTAACTACTATCAGGATTTCATCAAAATTCTGAGAATTAATATCGCCAAAGCCTACATAATGGTCACACGAACTATCCAAATTGCAACATATCTAAACGGTGAATAAAAAACAAGTTCAGTTGTTATCACAATTGACATTGGTTTTTTTCAAAATCTCCTCGATCAAGCATAGCCCAATTTAACTTATTATATTGAAAGCCTATAACTCCGTCTCAGACTCCTTGTGCGGATTTTGCCGCAGTAAGCCATAGTAGATGATGAATCATCGAATAATCGCCAATGGTTAATCCCACATAGATGTCACCAATAATAGATACAACAGTTTGAATTACAATGAATTCTACCTCCAATGAAAGTGATTAAATAGAGCTGATGACACAACCTCTTAATAAGAATGACGATCGACTGAGGTGGGAGATCACCGACGAAGGTGGAAATGGATGACACCGTGTCATGGCGTGGGCGGCATGGGCGATAGAACTGGTGGAACTGACGCTGGAACAGTCGCCTGGATAGAGTGACAGTCAACGCTCAAGATGACGTGGTTGATGCTAAGTCAAGAGTCGAATAGTGGGACGGAGTTGAGACAGTCAAATCATCTGCCCTGATCAATTCGGCTTCGGCTTCTGGCTTATTTTTCATTATTCATAATTTCGTCTTTTTCTGAACTTTTGGCTTTTTGTTGAGCTTTTTTGCCGGTTCTTTTTTCCCGTATTTGTTTGTATTATATGTAATGGGTTAACATATTTTTTATTTTTTTTTAAAATTTAATTATGCTAAATAAGCCTCTGTCAGCTACAGTGTTTTCGCTATAAGCCATGAGCTTTTAAGCCGAACCGATAAGAATGTTGAAATCTTCCTTGTGTGTATGTAACAGTAAGCGACAACTTATGCATATGTGAAGCTGGTTAGCCTTCTTTGGGTGCACGTAGCAGTTTTGGGTGAATTTGGCTAGATTGATTGGCAAAGAACTAAGCTCTAATATCACTTGTTATAGAACACACGATAAATAATAGGAACACGAGGCACAAATTTTACATAAAAAACCATAAATGTATGAAGGCGAAATATCATTATGTGAGGAGAATTATAAGTACGAGGAACTTCGACGTATTTAAACTGTGCGACCATAGAGGTATATATATACATGTTAGAGATCAGAGTTCCGAACGGTGAAAAAAATCAAATCAGAGTCGTATACGCCTGTTGTTGCTATGTCTAACGCAGTGTTTGGCATGAACATAAGGACGAATTCGGATCACAGTCTAACAAAAGAAGTGGAATGATCAAATGAACAAGGGAATAATTATGACTGATTTTTCGCTCCGTAGTCACTACGTACTAACCTGGTCTTCATCGTCTTCACATGTAGAATAACTGGACTTGGCGCGTTCCTCACCTTCTTCCCCCTGTTGTCAGGTGCAGTCGGAGGGGTCGGTTGGCCATCCCAGCAGGCAGCCTCCTGAGGTTTGAGTTGCATTTCACCTCGGTCACCACGTAGCTCATGAGTAGAGATGGCAACGGGTAAATACCCATCGGGTATTGCCATTCCATACCCGTACCCGCTAGGTGTAAATTTACCCATCGGGTTACCCGTATCCGCACGCGGGTAGGAAAATTTACCCATACCCGTACCCGCGCGGGTATTACTACCCGACGGGTAACCCGTACCCGCAAGCATACCCGGTTCAACACATAAGAATATCATCAATTTAGACATTCATTAATCATACATGCCAAGCACAAAAGCGTCTAATGATCAAAATTACTACATCACATAAACATACTTGACATGACCATATCAACATATGACAAACAAATAAACAATCAACAACAAGTAGATAATAAAATTAACATTTGAGTGGGATGTCTAGTTGTCTAATGCGGGTATTCATTACCCGCGGGTAGGCGGGTATGGGTAGTATATACCCACACCCGCACCCGCCTACCCGGCGGGTAGAGGATTTCGTCCAATAACGTACCCATGGGTACATAAAATTTTCCATACCCGTCTCTTTATCGGGTAAAACCCGTCGGGTATTCGGGTATCGGGTACCCATTGCCATCTCTACTCATGAGTGTTGTATGCTTGTCTTTCATGGCCTGGGCTGTGGCACAAATCATGAGAAGAACATCGTCAAGCCCAAGCCCAGTTAAAGTTCCGTGACCCACCAATCCGAGAGCGACGAAAGCAGTGAGTGAGCGAGCGAGGCGAGGGCGAGTCCTGTCCCGTCTTCCCGTGCGCCGGTCGCATTCATAAGATTCCCCAACCCCCTCGCCGTCTAGTCGTCGGCTCAATCCCCACCCCAAACCACTGCTCTTCAACAGACGAGGCGAGGCGATGGGAGGGGGAGAGGCCAGCGGCGGCGGGGACGGGCCGGAGCAGGAGCACAAGCGAGCGGCCGCGGCGGCGTACGACTACGAGGGCGACGCGCGGTGGGCCGAGTACTGGTCCAACGTCCTCGTGCCCCCGCACCTAGCCTCCCGCCCCGACGTCGTCGACCACTTCAAGCGCAAGTTCTACCAGCGCTACATCGTGAGCGCTTCAAGCTTCTCCCCCTTCCCCTGCCGTTTGCTATCTCACGCGCTTTCTGTACGGACCGAGTGAGTCGTGCTTGGTAGGAGGTTGATCTGCTGCGGTGCTTAAGGTTGTTGGGACGAGGTTGTGAGGGAGGTAGGTGGCTTGTCGCGTTCGATTTGTGTGGTGATGCCGTCATGGCAGTAACTGTAGCTGCGATCCAAGAGTCGCGCGCTACTTGCTTTCCTGCTGAACTGGTGATGGCAGCTGTAGATGTGGAAAGCATGCCGCGAGCTACTAGCTTGCTGTAATTGAGCACGATCTGTTCGATGTATTGCTTGCTGTTCAAATCGGATGGTATTTTCCGTTGCTGGTGAACTAGGAGATGCTATGAACTTGGCGCTACAAGTACTGTCCAGTGTCCAGTGGTTCACACTTCTCAAATATCTTGAGAGACATGGTGTCCATATCCTTCAAACAAGTGTGATTTCATGAAGATGGAATGTGACAAGCACCCTTTGTTCAAACAATCATTCTATAAATCACATAAAAAACAACTTTATGCAACTCTGCAGGAAGAGGAAGTTTTAGTTCATGTCTCAGAGTTTAGAAAAATGAAAAACAGAACTTTGCAACTTGCATTTGGTCATGTTTGATTCCTGTCCAACTAAAGAACAAAGCGACATGATGTCTAAAGCTGTTTGATTTCCTTACTTAACTTAATAGGATCGTGATTTAGTGGTTGAACCGATGTCATCTACCGATTCCACTCAGCCGAGCATGCCAGAAGTAAGGTCTTCATCTTCAACATCCAGTGAGAATGTTAGGGCTCGTCATTCAGGTAAAATATGTACATTTTGAGTTTTACTAACCACAAGATCCATCTTTTTCTTTGATTGCATCTATTTGACAGCTGAATTGATTTTGTGTGTAGGATCTAGTTCCAGATCAGCTGCCCCACCACCACCACAAACAGAGAGGGCTGCAAACCCTTTACGGTTCGATGGACGGACTATACATTTCTCCATAAATGCCTGGGTAAGGAATACGTCACCTTTTTCTGTAGTGTATGAATGTGTAATTGTGTATGCTTAAACTAGTCGCTGTCAGAAGGAGCGAGTTTCTTTGTTCTGTTTGCTTCTATAGTCATGGTGACCCTTGTGGACAACTGGACTTGGCATCTCTCTTTTCCTTTATAACATCATTTTTTACTGGCCAATCATCACTTGTAAATGCCATCACAATGGTTTCTTGTTTTAGAATAACAGAAGGGGGAAGCTTTCCGATTTATTTTATTAGAAATCACACTAAATTCACTACAGATGACAAAAGCAAAGAACAAAATAGAGTTTCTCTGTCTCCACTATCTGCCTTAGCGATAGAAGGATAGATAGGAAGTCCACGACATTCAGGATAGAAGCTAAGCGAACACACAAGGCGTAGTGAGAACATCAATTTCTAGCCGAAACCACCTCCTCCTTCAGCTAGCGATTCTTGCTATTGTCAGTCTCCAGCCATTCCTTGCATTGAAAGCTAAAGTTGCCACCCGCTCGAGCAGCTTGGCCCCCAGAAGTATTGCTTCTCAGCTTTCCTCCTTTTCTCTGCTAAAGTGACCATTGGCGGGGCGAATAGGTGATAGCAAAGATTAGTTCGGTGGGATCAGCAGGTATTATGCTTCTGATACAAGCTGCATTATGCGCCTTCCAGATAGTCCACAACATTGCCGATATCCCTACCAACACTAGCTTTCTATCTAACCCTTTGAACTGATTTACCCTGGTGTCAAACAAATGTTCAATATCCACATGTGATGATCTAAGACCAAAAGCACATTCGACCACTCCCCATATATATCTTGCAAGAGGACGAGATAAATAAGTGATCAATGCCTTTGTTATGGTCGGCCGTTGCTATGCACGACGCACCAGGCAAACGGCGACCGCGGGCGACTAGGAGATCACGGCAACACAGGTGGCAGGAGCAGCTGTGCCGGATGGGCTACAGTCGGACTCAACTGCATGAAGCTGTGTCGGTCAAGACCGGTTAGGCTTCCCGAATAAATTAGTTTCCTTTCTTAGTACTAGATATAATATTAGAGATTGGTTTCCTAATTCGTTAAGCTTTGCTTTTAGAGATGGATTGTTAGGGGTTAGCCATATATATAGGCTGCCGCATGATTAAGAGAAATCAAGAAGAAAGATAGTCCTCCCCCCTGCACGTCTTGTGTGCCCTGCAGGCACACGACAGACTGCTGGTTGGCTCCTCCACGCCGCTAGCGCCTCTTCAAGCTACGACCACCAATTTCACATTCGTACAACCTCCGCTGTTCCAATCTTGGCCATAACAGCTTGGTATCAGAGCCATCCGCTGCTCTTGACGCCATGTCCAGTGGTGGTGAGGAGGCATGCTCCACCAACAAAGAGCTTGATCAGATCATCGCTCAGTTGGCAACACTGACGAGCCGACTCGATCGCCATGACACGAGAATTGCAATCCTGGAGGGAGCCGGCAACAGCAAGGAGGCGACCAAACCACTGCAGGCGCCTCCCCTTCCCCCAAGGACGGCAATGACAACTGATGCCAAGCCGCCACGTTTTTATCGCCTGGAGTTTCCAGTGTTTAATGGAGAAGAAGACCTGTTGCTGTGGCTCAATCGCTGTGAACAATTTTTTTTGGGTTCAGCGCACGTTGAGGAAGAAAAGGTGTGGCTCACATCGTACCATATGACCGACGTCGCACAATAGTGGTATTTTCGCGTCGAACGAGATGAAGGCACACCAAGTTGGTGTCGCTTCTCTGAGCTAGTCCACATGCGCTTTGGGCCACCTTTGCGCCATAACCCTCTTGGCGAGCTCATGCATCTTTGTCAAATAGGCGCGGTGGCTGAATATCAGAAGAAATTATTGGCCTTATTAACCCGTGCTACTTGAGCCCCGAACAACAAATCAACAGGTTCATGGCAGGGCTTTTGGAGCTATTGCGCATCGACGTGGAGCTCGAGGTGCCACACAGTTTGGAGGTCGCAATGAGTGCGGCCTGGGCTTACGAATGGCGCGCACAGATAGCCTTGGAAGCGGCCAGGACCAGCCTCCAGTCCAAGCCATCAAGAAGAAGCGGGTTCTACGTCCGGTCAGTGGCCACTACCACTGCGCAGCAGCCCTCAGCCGGTCCGGCGGTGGCGCATCTGTCCATGGACAAACATGATGCTCCGGTAGGGGCAACAGGAGGATGGACTTAGAAATATATCCGCAAGGTGACTGGTGCTTAGATGGAGCGGCTGCGCATGGGGCACTATTATAACTGTGAAGAAAAATACACTCTGCAACACGTATGCAAACAACTCTTCTCCATTGAAGTCTCACCGGATACATGGGAGCCGAGACTCGAGGAAGCAGACCAGGTGGCACCTAAACCGGAGATCTCCCTTCACGCCTTGACGGGAATTACGGCGGGTCGAACCATGCGGCTGGACGTGTTCCTCGGTGATCACCACCTTGTCGCCTTGGTAGACTCCGGATCGACGCACAATTTCATCAATGACACCGTCCATAGCCGCTTGGCTCTATCCATGCAACCGGCAGTCCAGGGCATGCGCGTCACCGTCACTAATGGTGACCATGTCATGAGCGGGGGCACATGCAGCCAGCTAGAGCTATCAATGGGAGTCGAGACCTTTGTCATGGATTTTGTCTCTATTCCATTGGCGGGATTCGACGTTATTTTGGGAATGCAGTGGCTTGCGACCCTCAGACCGATCACATGGGACTTCAGCAGCCTTACTATGTCCTTCTAGCATTATGACCATCCGATACTGCTCCAGGGACGGCTGGGACCAGGACCTGCTATCTGGAGTGCTACCATGGGCGATGGCGAGCTTCTGGAGACTCTCTTGGAAGAATTCGCTGACTTGTTCGTCATGCCCAACAGGCTGCCTCCCGCGTGGCCATACGACCACCGTATTCACTTAATGGAGGGCACCCAATCGGTAGCGGTCCGGCCGTACCGCTACCCGCAACTGCAAAAAGATGAGCTCAAGCGCCAATGCCAAGTTATGCTACGCCAAGGCATCATTCGCATCAGTACATCGGCTTTCTCTTCATTGGTCTTGTTGGTCCACAAGAAGGATGATACGTGGCGTTTTTGCGTCGACTATCATGCACTTAATGACAAGACCCTTAAAGATAAGTTTCCCATTCCGGTGGTCGAGGAACTATTGAACGAACTACGAGGCGCCCGTTTCTTCACCAAGCTCGACCTTTGTTCGGGGTACCATCAAGTCCGTATGCATCCTGACGGCATTCACATGACAGCGTTCCGCACACATCAAGACCATTACAAATTTCTCGTGATGCTTTTTTGGGCGACGAATGCTTCGTCTACCTTCTAGGTCCTCATGAACGACATCCTTGGCTTGTTCCTTCACCGTTTCGTCCTTAGTCTTTTTTGACGATATTTTGATTTATAGTAAGTCTTGGGCTGAGCATCTTTGTCATCTCCGCACGGTGTTTCAGGCTATGTAGCACGGACACGCCTCAAAACCACCGTATCCGTGTCCGACACCGTGTCGGACACGGATACGACACAGACACGTCTTGGACACGTGTCGGTGACGTATCGGCCGATTTCAGGATTAATTTTAATTATTAAAATTCTCGACACGTGTTGACACACTAAATATACGAGTCGGACACGGCCTGGACACAGCCGGCCCAGGACACGGCCGGCCCATAACGCACGCACGGGCGTTGCCCGAACCCTAACCTCCCGCCCCGGATACCGAGCGCCTCATTCCCATGCGCTCGCACGCTCGCGCTTCTCCGCTTCTCCGCATCGGCTGCTCGCGTCGCCGCCGCTCCCGCCGGCTCCCGCATCTCGTCGCCGCCCACTCCCGCACCTCGCCGCCGCTTGCCGGCTCTTGCACCTCACCGCCGCCCGTCGGCTTTCTCATGCCGCCCACTCCCGCACCTCGCCGCCGCCTGCTCCCGCCGACTCCCGTACCTCGCCACCGCCCGCCAGCTCCTGCACCTCACCGCCGCCCATCGGCTTTCTCCCACGCACCACCGCCCGTCGACTTTCTCCCGCGCGCTGCCGGCGTCCTTCCCGCACGCCGCCGGCGTCCCCGCGCCACCGAGGTATCATCTCCCCGCTTCTCTGTTTTAGCATTTAGGGTTGAGATGTAGACTGCAGTAAGCCAGCAATATATATTTAGGCATTTAGCAAACTTGTGCTTGATTGCCTGTTTCATTGTAGAAAAATGGAAGCCACTAATTCTAGTGCTAGAGAGGAAATTACACTTTACAAATTACAAGTTTACAATTTACATTATTTCAGTTTAATAAGCATGTGGAAACATAGAAAATAGTACATATATATATAATTTATTTATTATTTAAATATATGTAGCCGTGTCGCTGTATTGGTATTTTTGGGAAAACGGCGAATTCCCGTATCGGTGTCGTGTCGTGTCTCGACGTATCCGTGTCCGTGCATCATAGGTATCAGGAGCTGCGACATCACCACCTCGCCTTGAAGCAATCCAAATGTTTGTTCGGCACCACCTCCGTGGTGTATTTGGGCCATATTATCACGGAGGCGGGAGTGGTCCATGTCCACATTTGTACGTGTTGTACACGCGTTTCTGGGTCTGGCAGGCTACTATCATCGCTTCATCAAAGATTATGGCGCCATCGCTGCTCCCTTGACACGCCTCCTCTGCAAAGAGGCGTTTCACTGGTCTGAGGAGGCGTTCGTGGCGTTCAGTACATTAAAAGGCACTATCATCCGCGCCGATTCTCCAATTATTGGACTTCACTCGCCCGTTCATGGTGGAGTGCGACGCCTCCGGTTCGGGCTTTGGGCAGTGTTACACCAAGGCGTTGGGCTGATCGCTTTCTTTAGTCGATCCATTGTGGCATGGCACTCTAAACTAGCAGCCTACGAGAGGGAATTAATTGGGCTCGTCCAAGCAGTTCGACATTAGCGTCCATATCTGTGGGGGCATGCATTTCATATTCGCACAGACCATTACAGCCTCAAATTTCTATTAGATCAACGCTTGTCCACCCTTTCACAGCATCAATGGGCGAGCAAACTGGTTGGATATGACTTCACCGTTGAGTGTCACCCCGGCCGTCTCAACATAGTGGCGGACGCCCTCTCCAGGCGTGACGGCGACACAGGAGTATCCTCGGTTACTGCCAGCCTTCACGCCATCGCCACACCGTCATTGGCCATCTTCACGGAGCTGCGCCAGGCTAATGAAACTGACCTGGCACTGGTCGCTCTAACCCCAATCAACATGCCACCTGATTTGCCTCTAGATGGATACCAATTCCATGAGAAATCATGGCCTCCACTGATGCTTCTCAAAGTATCCAAACTAATGTCCTGTTGCATAGTCTTCTGTAATCCTATAAAATCAAGTCTTTGTTTCAGGAGAGTTTCTTTTAGAAACCTCCTTTTTTGGGTACCCCTACAACTCTAATATTCCATATTAGACCCTTCATTGTAAATATTTTTTCTTCCCACCCTTTTTCCTTTTAGCCAAATGTTTCAATGAAAAAATTTCAGGCGATCCCTTTTTCTTTGATTTTTTTCTTATAGGATACCAGTTGGTATTTCCCGAAACAGGCCTCCTCAGTCCACAAAAGTATAAAACTATTCTTATCATCTGACAAAAAATGATCCTGTTACCCTTGTTCTGACCATCATCTCTTGCTTGTTGGTAGTGTACATGGCCATGACATACACAAACTAATGTATTCCAGGTACTCGTTGTTGCTGGTCTGGGAATGCTTCCAATTCTGCCAAAACATCTTGCAGACAGAGCTTGCAAACTTTCATTGCTGGGAACCATCTTTTCATCTGGATATTCTCTATACAGTACTTTTGGGGTAAATACCTGCCTACCTGATAATTCATCCTTTTAAGTTGCATATCTTTTCCTGATGACACTGTTGATCTAATTCTCTTTTCTGCATAAAGAAACCAAGAGCATGGAACATGCCTGCAATTCAGGGTTGGCTGCAGTCTGTACTTGGAACCAAGGATTTTATCCATTTAATGTTCTCTCTTATGCTCTTCACGTCTCAGTTGCACTTAAAGAGTAAGATGCAAAATTTCGCTTGCAAATTCATGATTCTGATCTCTGCATTCTCCTTCTTTTACATATGTTTACAAGTTCTGCTTTTTCTTTTTTGTAACAGTTGCTGCACTACCTGTGTTCTGCTGGGCCCTTGATCATGTTGCCAGATTCCTAAGGCGTAATTTTGCTCACTCATCTTTTTATAGGTAATAGTTTGTCCCATTATCTTTGAACTTCATTTTTGTAATCTGTGGCACAACCGGTGTCCACTGCCTAGTGGTTAATGCTGTCTTTCGATCTCTTGTTCAGGGGATACTTGGAAGAACCTTGTCTTTGGGTAGAGACAAATAACACTACACTCAGCCTCCTTAGTTCAAACGCCGAAGTCGCCTTGGGTTTTCTTCTGATCATATCGCTGTTCTCGTATGTTCCTTCAACTTCCCACAGAATTCTGAGGATTTGATTTTGTCTGAGTTACATCTCATGAGCTACACCTTTGTATCTCACAGGTGGCGACGGAGCATAATTCAGACATTCATGTACTGGCAGGTAAGTTATCCACTATAAATTTGGTCTTCTTTGTTTTCTTTCATTGTTTTGTTCCATTCACTTCATAGTTGGGAGATAACGTGAGGGTGTTATATGCTGATTTTCTGCGTGTTAGCAAGGCCATTATTGAGCGTATCCTAAATTCCTAAACACCGTCAATCCCTGGCTAAACACTACCAACTAGTTGGGCATATATACTGGTCTTCCTTGTTTACACTATTATTCAATTCTAGAGTCCCAATATTTTGTTCTGCACTGTTTTGCCCATCAACAACTTGTTAGCATTTTGGTTAACAATTGTGGCTGTCTACTTATTATTTTTAATTTTCGAGTGCTGAATATACTGTTGCTCTTTCCCAAGCAACTTACATTAAAACGCAGCACGTAGTACATTTTTTAGTGCATTACTTACCGTGTTCTTGGCATGCTTGTCTGATGTGCAGGTGTTGAAGCTGATGTACCATGCTCCTGTAACATGTAGCTATCACCAGAGCGCTTGGGCAACAATTGGGCGGACTGTCAACCCGTACATCGATCGCTATGCCCCCTTCCTCCACACACCCATCTCTGCGATCCAAAGGTGGTGGCTCAGGTAGCACGACACGGAGGACGGGATCGGGATCTTGCAGATCTGATCTGTGGGAGAAACAAATCTACTACTACTGAGCTTCCCGGGTGTTTTTACTCGAAACATAGCGCGCCGTTGCTTTCCTCTGTGATGCAGCTTTGCGATCTATTTTTACGTTCGACTGTAGATTTAACTGGAGATAAATGTCGACGTGATACCTCTGCTGAGCCTTGGAGGATACATGCGTCACAGAACGGTGTTGTAAACTCTGAAAATTTGTATCACTGACGACGGTTGATCAGGGATCGCCGGATCACGACGCTGAAGTATTGCAATTCCTGCCTGACTGGGCCAACTTATATATTCCGTGCTTTGCTTTTCATCTTGCGCTGTCTATTCGTTAGTTGCTTGGAAATTATGTAGTTTTGGTGTGAAATTTGGGGCATGATTCAAGGCAGATTTGTTTCTCCTTGTACTGCGAACGTTTAGGAACAGAAATGAAATGAGAAGAATTGAGCAGTTTGTTTGATCACCCACAGTGGCTTAGCGAGGCAGTGACAGAGAGAAGGCAAGGCAACCATTTCGTCCTCTCCCCCTGGACTCCGGCGACCGGCGGATGCCATCCCACCACCGCCCTCCTCACCTGGCCGCCACATGTATACGGTAGGTCGGCGCACGAGCTCTCCCACTCGAAGCCGAGGTGGGCCGCCCCGTCTCCTGTGCCGAGCTTACCCACAAGATGAGCGGCGGACGGCTCACCGGCTCCCCCAAGTTCGCCGCCGGAATGGCCAAGCTCGCCAGCGACTTCATCGCTGTTGCAGCAACCCGCTGGTTTGATTGATTCTCCCCCGGCTAGGAGGGTTCCTCGGCCTCCTCAGTTTGTCCCCCCTTTTCCACGGTTAATCTATCGTGGCTGCATTTTGTACGCATGATGTAATACTACAACGAAGAGAATGAATAAAAATGTTTTAGCACAACTCACAGGTTGCAACCTCCATGTCGATGATTTGGCCACTGATACAAAAGGGTAATTTGAAGAACTGCATATTTTGAATTTTTTACATGTTCCACAGTTCCAGGAAAAAAAATAGCATCAGGTTGATATGTTCAACATTCTTCGCTTACTGCCTTACTGTGAATATAACAAGTCTTCTCGACCAAATGAGAGTACAGATACATGAATATGTATGCAGCTTTTTGCATTATTCTTCACCACCTCGGCAGTTGTTTATTGCACTGGACTACTAGTAGCATTGTTTACAGTTAAACTTGCTTAATCTGTGGTTGTCTTCCTTGTCATTCTTGCCCAATTTAGAACCACAATCACATACATTTTATCATATAGCTTATTGAAGAGTCGGAAATATGAGGTCCTCAGAGGCCAACCACAAAACCCACGCTGAGAACGAAATAAAAGAACATCATCTCATGCCCTTCTTTGCTTATTGTGAAGTGGTTTTGCACTGTACCATTTCCTGAGCAGTTCTTCTCAAGAGGAGGCCCACAAAGACCAATGTTGCCAACATACATAGATGCTGCATCAGTTGGGTTGAGTGTGTCAAGCTGGTGACCGGAGGGTATTCTTCCTGATAAATTGTAATAGGACAGGTTCAAATAGCTCAGTGATGTCAGATCTGATAGGCTTTTAGGAATTTCGCCAGATAGCTCATTGTTTGAGAGGTCAAATGATTATAGTGAGTGCATAGAGCCAATATCCTCTGGGATCTCTCCACCCAAGTGATTCCAAGACAAATTCAAGTTCACTAATCCTGTTGCAGGACATATGTTTTTGGGGATCTCTCCGGTTAAATGATTGCAAGACAAATCAAGGCACACCATGAATATGAATTTACCAATATATTCACGTTCTTGCCCTTATGTGACTACAGATATGCTATCCGTAATATAAAATTCAAATTCACCAGGATTCTGGCCGTCGTCTACTACAGCCATGCCGCCTAAAGTGCTGAATGAGTTATACTGGGTTGCTACTTTTGTGGTTTTGGTGACACCATCCATGTTTAGTAGGGACTGAGGTGTAGTTCCTGAGAAGTTGGATGCTAGGTCCAAATATTGGAGATGACGAAGTCCTCTATAGCCAGAAAACTTGTTGGACCTGAGGCGTAGAAATTTCAGTTGTGATAGTTTTTCTCCAAGCCATGTTGGTATGGTTCCAAACAACGTATTTTGCCCAAGATCAACAAAAATTAGTTCCGTACAATTCTGTAATGATAAAGGGAATTCACCAGAGGCTATTGTTGTCGAGCCTCAGAGTTTGAATTGACATATGCACTGACATATCATTACCAGTATCAATAACTGGAGTCTGTGCCAGTATCATTGCAAGCATGACGATTGTTTGCAATGAAAGATGAAGACCGGGTCAAGAAAAGATATTTTTAGTAGCTTGACTAAAATACCAGAAACCATCTTGGATCAAAATCATGATGTTTGGAAGAGCAGTTTAGGTAAAAAAAAACTGAGAAGATCAAGTTGGATCAAGGTTAAAGATTTAGCAGATTCGGATTTATGTGCTTTAAAAAGCATGCATAAGTGTAATGTGTGAATTAAAATCCGTGTGTGTGCGGTTTTTGGGTTTTTTCTTATGTAATAAGTGAATAGTATTCATTAAAAGTTAGATAGGTGTTGGTTGCTCTATATATTTAACGGGTTGAGATGGAGACTTGCCAGTTAACCATCCAACTATTCTCTCGTATTAAGACCAAGTGTTCTTGGGTTAGAGTTTGAGATAAGTTGAGTGCTGTGGTGTGCTCTCTATCGTCCAGGTGAAGTGGCTGTAAAACCTTCATTCTCAACTAGCAATACATCAATATTTGTTCATCTTCCATAAATTCATCTTGTGTTGATTGATTTACTCTTGATTTGTTTGATTTTGCTCTTCTCTCTCTCTTCACTTCTTAATTGTTGTGTCAAGGACATATAAGTGTTGGACCAAAATGGCGACAGAGGGGGGTGAATGTCGTTCTCTTCTAAATCGCCCCCGAGAATTCGTACACTAATTTTGCAGAACAAAGCAACTCACAGAAAATTAATTTTGCTGAAAAAATGGAACGCATGCGGTACTGAAAAATTCAGCATAAATCAGAGATCAACCAGCAAAAATTTCATGTGAAAATAACACTGTTTGATCTGCATGCAAAATGGTTGAAAATCTGTAAAAGAAAAAAAAGAAAGAGCACTAAAAGGGGGTTCACGCTGCAAGAGAAAGAGGAGAGACTAAGTTTGCATCAAGAAGGAAAGCACTGGAAACTGAAGAAATCGGACTGAACAAAGAGTAAACAGTGCATGCTCTGCAAATGCCGAAAAGAAGGCAGGACGGAAAATCTAGCAACCGAAAACAGGCATTTCAAGGAAGAAAAGAGCGCTGCACTGGCCGAAGGCAAAAAACTGGAAGGAACCAATTTTTGTTTACTGCCAAGAAACAAAAGATCAGGCCGAACTGACCATAATACTTACTGCAGCCAGCTGAACTGCTTCTCTGAAAAATAGACCAAACAGAGAAAACTGCAAAGCGCTTAAAATCAAAGATTGTTCAAGTGTTCTACTGGATTTCTCAAACCAAAAGAGCCTGACCAAGATCTAAATAACACCAGGGCCTTAAGAAACTAAGAAAACCAAAGATAGAGCAAGATATAAGATTTTGACAAAAACTGGACTTTTGCCAAATCTGAGCCAAAAATCCAAATTGCTCCCCAACCTTTGATCCTTTGGCCATGAAACTTTGAGGATAGCTACTTAATAGCCTTAGGATAATCCAGATCAAATTTCATGCCATTTCTCCAAGGGAATCAAGATTTCACCAAAACCCTAGAAGAGGAAATACATGAATAGATGAGCCCAAAAACTTAAATCTGAAATTAAACTTAGTTTGCTATGAAGATTTACTAGCCAAATGGCTTTTGAGCATCTACCATGTCATAGCAACCCATTTTGGTACTCCTCAGCAAGCAAGAACTCCAAACACAAAAACTCAAAAATCACACATAAGAGCTATGGAAGCAAGAACAGAATGAACAGAGAAAAACTTCAGATTTTTCATTCCAATCACAAGGATTACAGAGAGCTACATCCCCATACGCATGGACATTCAAACAAAAAGATGATTACAAGACTCTCCACTCAATCCTCTCCCTCTCCAACTCAAGAACACAACCCATACATGCTTGAGAGGGGATGAACACCAACACAGAGAGCTCACATGGAAACCATCGAAGGGTACACAGAGAGAACACAACTCTGCCTCCTCTAACCACTCTCAACCACTAAAGCCTAAAGCCAAAGCAAACTCTAAAGCCTATTTTGACTAAAGGAAACCCTAAAATCCCTTGAAGTGTTCAAGTGGGCATGCAGCCCCTCCAACCTATTTATAGCCCACGGCTAACGGGTTTCCACCCCGTTATGCCCGCTAAGTCCAACGGAGTCCGCTCCCGCTTGTGCAGCCTTGCGAAATTCCCGTTTCGCCCCTCCTGCAACTTCCGGGAAGCTTCCGCGCTCCTTGCCTCGCACGCCGCGCAACCAACTCGAGTCCACGTCGTCTTCGACACCTCCCGACTGTTCTGACCTCAGCGCCACCTGCGCCTAGTCCAGTCCTTCGTGTCTCACCACGACTCCGCCTCGACGTCCTGCAGCCACACAGACAAGAAAACATGTCAAATAGCACCGCTCGATACATGAAAGCGTAAATAACATCATGCTTACCATGACGAAGTCCAAACCTGTCGAATCGTCAGAAAATGCAACCTAATCCCATACGACCAAGTTTGACCAAAGTCCGACCGAGCCCGTTGCAACGTCAAGGTCCGAACCACCCAAACCAAACTCGACTAACCTAAACCCTTGTCAATTACTCATCACTCTCATAGGGTCACGACCACATGGTCTCTCAATAAGAGATGGAGATGACCCTTAGAAATCAATCCTCATCCATATGATATAGGCTACTTGTTGGCAATTTGTTGAAAGCACCTATCTTTGCTTGGATTTGACCATTACGAGTGATTTCTTAATCCGAGTGTTTTTACCTCAATTTATTTGATATTCTTGCTTGTTGTGCCATGTGAAAATATATCTAGAGCTATCTTGGCCATATTCTACCCACAAGTAAGTCATATTCATCGTTTTCGATTTTTACCCAGTTTTGGTGCAATCTTATTCTTTAAAAATGTCTGAACTTTGACACGAATTTTTATGATCCTTGGCTAAAATATGTTTATGAGAATTTAAACAAGGTGTGTACAAAATTTTATATTATTTGAACTTATATTTTAGAAGTTGTATCAAAATTGGATTGTATTGGGCTGTCCTAGGCAAAGAGGCCGGTCCAACTGCCTCCACCAGTTAGACTGGCTTGAAGTTGGTAGTCTGACCATCGTAGAGGTCAGACCAGCCCCAGTAAGCCGGTCAGACTACCAGGAGTGTGGATTTCTCATTTTTTTTATTTCTTGAGCAGTTATTTTTGGGTTTTTGGCTGTGATCTAATAATCAGTAACTCTGAAGTTATTTGAGTGAAGAATTAAGAATACTTAGGAAGAAATTTGGACGGCACCATTCACTCTATTATTGCCTTTCAGTCTACATCATGTTAAGATGCTTGAGCAAAGAGAGTTGTGGTAGCCATGAAAGATCTGTTGAGTACAAATTGAAAGATGTCAGGTCGGGATATAACAACCTTGAGAGATTGCCAAGCTGATGGGGCACTGGGCCAGAGCAATTTGTGCTAGAGAGGTTGAGGAATCGTAGGCTCTGGAGACCTTATGAACTTTGGAAGCCGGCCTTGAGGCCCCGTAAGAGTGTAGTTTCCACTAAGGTCGAGGTGTCGCATATGCTCTAGAGCTTCCAAACAACTTATCTTGCCTTCCAGGAAGATATGTAGTACCGTGCATGGAGGTCGAGTTTGATAACATGGCCAGTTCTGTTGCTGCACCTGACACCCTTACATCGGCAGCAGTCCTGCCCTTGCCATGATGAGAGGAGGTTCTCAGGATCGGCCGTGATGCCTGCTCTGATGAAGAACAGGGCCGGATCCCTCTCCCGTGCGATGCATCCTCCATGCTGTCATATATCAGATTTGGACCCTGTGATATTGGTGAGCAGAAGCAGAAAGACTGCAACTGCAAACATGGATGATTGGAATCTCAAAACAAGCTCCTGTTTTTTTAGGTAAGCTAGAATACAACCGTCAGTTGGTTGGATGGTGTTGTTCATAGTGTAAAGTGACATGTATTTCACCTCACGTTGAATGGTACTCGATATTAGAGGAGCAAATTGCGCGTTTGGTCTACATCTGATGCAGTGATATGTTATTATATTCTAATGATTCGACTTTTTCAGGGCATGGTCATATGCAGCAGAACTGAGTCTGAAAATATCAGCACTGCAGCGATACTGCAGCTCGGCAGGTTACTATCGCGCGTGATAGGTCTATGCAGAGAGCTATTTTCGAAAAAATTAGTGTTGGTGGGCTAAATTTGAAAAAAAAAGGGCTAGAGTGACATTTGTGTGCTCAATTCCATATGCAGTCGTATGAGCAACTGCTTTCTTCAACATCCTCTTATTATAGTCAAATAGGCGTTGAAACTTTTAAAAAGAGAGCATTTAGTCATTCTGGCTTATAAGCCCGAGCTTATACATTATTTAGTAAAGTTTGGGCTATTTTTCTACGGCAACTGATGCTTCACTGTTTGTCAGAAAGTTGGGTACGTGAACTGAATATCAGTTCACTCATTCCAGTTTGGTCTCTGACGGTTGTCTCTGATGTTTTTTCCTCCACATAAATGTTTTTTTTTGCTCAGTTCATTTCCACACAATTTACTATAGAGTTAGTTTGCTAATGAAGAAAGTGAATAAGCTTTTGCACTCTACCTTTGACATGGCATGTCGATCGCCATCTGCCCGTCGCGCAAAATAAAAAGAAAAAGAGACTATGTTGCTGCCCAGGATCGAACTGGAGACCTTCAGTGTGTAAGACTGACGTGATAACCACTACACCACAGCAACTTATCCGGTTTGTTTCGTAGAAACAATTATTTGGAATGTTTACAACTTTAGATAGGTAATATTTCCCGGTCGTTAATAATTCCGAAACTGAAATATCGACAAAAATTTGCAGATATAAGTGTTCATGCGAAATTCAGATGCTGCTCCTGAGAGGAGGAAATATCTGATGAGAAAAGAACCCAACTCGTTTTCACCTCAAGATCTTTCTTCTGCTTGTCCATGTCCAACCTGGTGCTACTCGTGGCAGGTAGCTTCCTCTCCTTCACTCCCCAGCCTCCGAACACCACGCTGCTCTCTCTTCACCGCGCCATTGCAGCAGGCAGCAGCATTATGGGTTTGCAGATGATGCTTGGTAGGCCCTGCGGCCCGTGCTGTTCCTCGCCCTCGTCCTTTTCCTCGTCGCCATGGATGCTGCAAGCCCAGCTCCCAAAGCATTCCCACCCTCCGTGTGAGTGCAGTTAACTAAAGACCCCTTTGTTAGATGTCTGCATTTTTTTAGTTCTTTTTTTTCCTATGCAAGAATTATTACTTCCTTTTGCATTCTTCTTGCTGAAATAGAAGGTGATGTGAACTGCGAACAGAAAATAAAATGTTAAAAATTTGTGCATACTAGAAAGAAAGGAAGAAACTAAGTCATAATCCCAGACAAAAGTGTTTACAAGTTAGAATTTAATCAGGTTTCTTCTGCTCTCGTACTTTATATCACACATGTGATACCCTCCATTGGAATTATCACACATGTGAGACCCTCCATTGGAATTAGCGAGATCAAAGGTATATTCGATTCTTCATATAGATGGCCCAAAAATACTAAACTACAGGATTCTTAAGGCTATGCACACACGATTGAATGGCAGAACTACTGCCCTCTTTTTTTTAAAAAAAATGATTCTTAAGGCTATGCACACACGATGGCCTGACTGAAATGATGTCTTATTCTGTATGACTACATGTTTGGATAATTCGGTTGGTCACAATTTAGTAATTTGAACTTTCCTGTTTTTTGTGATGGATACAGTGAGTGGAAGGTCAATTTGTTCTGAATCCCTGAGAGTACTGGACCTGCATCTCTTGCTCAAACGACGTGAATATCATAACATGGATATCATGACAACTTTTGCATCTTCATCCGGTGTGTTTCAGATTACAGAGAACAAGTCTAGTAGCTTGCTAAAAACAAAGGCCCTCAATTTAAGTCTATTATCCATGTACTCTAGCTTTTTTTCATTTTTGCTATAGAAAATGATTACATTGTTCCAGGTGAATGCAGAAAGAAAAACCCTTGATGATGCTCTTGACAGAAAGACAGTTTTACAGGATTGATGAAGATATCTCTTATTGGATGGATATGACTATGAGTTACACAAGTAGCAATTTGCAGTATAACTTGTTAATGCAAAACATTTATGCGTTAGAAAGTAGTTTGGCTGGTAAAGAATTGGTAATGCTGGAAAGGGATATCCTTGTACATATCAAAAAGCTTGGAGCTCTGAAATCGTTTAATGCGTGTATGTCCAGGGCCACCCTAACACAAACCTCACATGAATCAGATTTTGCACTTCCTGGGAATATTACCAAATTTGATCCAGAGACTCCTCTTGAGGAGCAAAACGGCAAAGTAATTGTTCGAAGTGGGAAAAGCCAAGAGAAGAAACTGAAAAGGATGAGAGCATCAGAAAAGGGCTCCAGGTTCTCCATGAAACTGTCCTCACAAAAATAAAAAATAAAAATCCACGGAAGTCCACTAGTAGTCAATTTATAGCTGAGTGGAAAAATTATCCAGGCCGAAGAAGAAGCATTGTACGAGAAAAATCTGCGTTGTTGGTGGCTATCAAGGAATTCTCATCATCAGCATTCTTATTGGCATATTGTTCACACTTTCACTTAAAACTGTTTTCTGCCCAGGACTGTGCAAACCTTGAGAAAATCAGAAAAAACATGCTAAAGGATGGGCAGGAAGTCAGCTATGATAGGTGGGCTAAGGCAGCTCGAGTTGATGAAGCAGTGTTGAAGAGTAGACTGCAAGCAGGTTACTGCTGCCAAGAGCGATTATTGGTAACCACTGAGTGGCTAGTCAAGTACATTGCAAGGACATACACCGGAATTGGAGCAGCTTTTGAGGATCTACTTCAGGTTGCAAGATTATATTTTTAGCCCCTGTTTATCTCCTACACCTTGACAACTATCCTTTTGTAATTGAGTTACTGGAATGACAATACAGGCTGGGAAAATGGGTGTCCTTGGTGGCGCTGAGAAGTTTGACAGCCAAACAGGGTGCAAGTTGTCGACGTATGTGAAGTACTGGATAAGGAAAGCGATGTTAGCGCTACTTGCTGAAAGTTCTGGAGTAATCCAGCTGCCTGTATGTCTCTGAAACCATTTTGATATGTTTCAGTTTGTTTCATGTGAGAAAATCCTTTGTTAATGATATGAACTGATAATGCAAGTGTACGTAAGGATGGAGAGTATAATTCGTAAAGTAAAGGAAGCGAGACGGGCAATTCGATACAACACAGGGAGGAACCCTCCAGATGCAGAGATCGCTACCCTCGTTGGTGTATCAGTTGCCAATGTTAGATTGGCACGGAAGGGCTCTCGTCAAGTTGTTTCACTTCACACAGAGATTGGAGTTGGACAGAACGCGAAGTTTGTGGTATGACCCACCAGCCACTACTGACTATCCTCTCATCTCTGGAATCTGGATTGATTGTAGCAACAATCAAATTTATGAATGAACTCATGCCTTCGGTCTAAAAAAAATTATTTGTGAACAATCTTGTCCTCTATTAGGAAGCAACGCATAGAATTATGAATGAACAGTAGTCTTGACGTTTTATATATACTTACTGCTTTGCCGAATGAAGTCTGATGAGAGTCTGAACTCTGAACTGCTGGAAGGCACGGCCTGGAAGATGGCAAATGCAGGTCTCTGGAGCAAATTGGAAGTATTTACCATGTCTCCAAGACTCCAGGGAGTGGATAAGGAAAATAGAGAAGTCGGCCATGTCCAAGCTCAGGAATGAGGACGTGCATGACGAACTGAAGGACTTCTGCGGATTCTAGTGCTTCCGAGCGATCTTGTGTATAGTAAGTACTGTAAATTGCATACCTAGCTAGCTTCTAGTACATGATTGCACAAGGGTAGCTCAGCCAGGAGGCCCAAGGGACGCGTTCGATGAGATTGCGGTAGCATTTCATAGAAGTTGTATATATTACGCCATATTACAATGCACGAAACTTGTCCTGATGACTGATGGGTAGCATGCAGATGTAATACAGGGTTATATATTGGTGAATAGACCGTGGAAAAATAAAGTTTTTTTTTCGTTTTTCAGTTGCTGATTGATAAATTACATTTTTTCACATTTGAACTGAATGCCATCGATTGTTTTCATGTTTTGTCTTGAGCAATGGATCATCTCCAGGAGGAATAAATGATCATGCAAATAGCATCGTGGTGTATCATATTTGAAGATTCTTAGAGAGCTTCCGTCACGCGCGGTGTCGTGGTGTAGTTGGTTATCACGTCAGTCTAACACACTGAAGGTCTCCGGTTCGAGTCCGGGCGACGCCAATCTTGTTTTTTTTTTTTTGGATTTTGTTTTTTCAGGTCGATGCATTGCACACTTGGATGACATTTCAGCATGAGGAGATCATGCCATAATCAAATGACACCACTTCCCTCCCATCAGTCATTCCTCACACATGTCTGGTTTGCTGTTTCTGTTTAACATTTTGATACACGAACGCATTTGGAATTTGCATCATTTTCTAACAACAAGAACACTAGGCTCCAACACATACTTCGTCATCCATGGAGATTGGAAAACTAATGACATCCACAAGAGAAAAAGGTTTTCGATCGCCTTGTTGGCTCTCTGGCATCTTGCGCCATGAACAACAGGATCCCAGTGTGTCATGCGTGTGGCTATGGCAGCCTGCACTAGTCAACGAAGTGTCTCGAGCTCTTTTTGGCCACATCAGCATTAGAGCTATCCTCCTATCCAACAAAATCTTGTAATTAAGAAAAGGAGACAGGGTAGCTCACACATCGGCGTCACTCAAAAGGCTCTTTAATCTTTCACACATCGACAGTTCACCCCCAGATCTTGTGTGTGTAGTACTATAGACACAGTGGATTGTTGATGCCTTGCCCTTGCCTGAGGATTGATTATTTGTTAGGCCAAGAAATACCTGCATGTTCCTTATCCTATACAGGATCACATTCCTTGTGTCATGACCAGTCATCCCATCTGATGATGCTGATGTGGCACATCTATCTCACTGTCTCGGTTTCAGAACTAAACCACAAGAGACTACATACACATGCATCTTTTTTGTTTCTAAGTAAGGCATTGTTTACATATATATGTGATATATATATATGTATGTATGTCCCTGTTCGAGTGTGGATGATACATCTTGTCGTTCTCTTATTAGTACTTAATTACCTTCTGTGATGGCAATAGGTTGTAGTAGTGCTCTTGTGCAAATAAAGCAAAAGGCTTGCCCAGCCCAAGGAGTAAAAAAATATTCGATTTGATGAAACCTGAATCTTAGAGTCATTGCTGGATAAGCACCAGATACCCCTTATTGGCAAATGCGCATCAGTTCTGCTTCTAGGTGAGAACAGAAGGCCACTAGGAGGGGAGAGCATGTTCAGACATGTTTTTATCTCTGTGTTAAAGTATAAGTAAATTATCTGTCTTTTTTTATCAATTTAAGGTTTTGAGTGAATTGATTGGTGTATATAGCTTAATATGGTATTAATGAGGTCTTGAGTTCAATACTTGGTTGCTCCAATTAAAAAATAATTACAGCCTACTTCTATTCCTCGTCTTAAGACTGAGGGAGCTTATACGTGAGGGGGAGTGTTGTATAAGTGAATTGCCTATTTTTTCTCATTAGTTTAAGCTTTTATGTGAACTGATTAGTGCATGCAACTCAATACTTTACACTGACAAAAGCTATATAAGGTGTGAAATGGAGACGGCACCATGGAGCAAAAGGCATTCAAGTTGCTACCCTGAGAGGGCACAAGAGTGAGTGAATTCGAACAATATGGACATACACCTAACATCGACCATATGCCAGATTGAGGAGTGTAGGACCCGGCCATACAATGCATGCAGCCACTATAGATTGCTTGCCAATATATAGCCATTGACACTGCAACTACATACTTGTCGTTACTTGCCGATGCAACCAACAGGCATGTGGGATGAATTAGCTTTGCAAATCAAGTGTTAGATACGACTAAATATCCACTTGTTTTGGGGAAAACTAATGGGAGGATATGAGTCATACCGCAAGCAAAAAAGTTCAGATAAGGATAGCATACAAATCATATGGATGCAAGGGCTGAAAATTTTTCTATTGATGCAGCAGCAGAAAGTGCTAAGGTAGTATTGTAGCGAACAGCACTGTGACCATACATGAGTAACTAGACAGGACAAGAACAGTACGATTACAAACTTTAGGCCTGTTTGGCACAGCTTCACCAACAGCTTCATGAGCTGTTGTGAGCTGTTTTTTGCCAAACACCCTTTTTGCAAATAGCTTCACCCATGAAGCTCCTTTTTTTGTGCTCTCACAAAGGAATAGGGAGAGGTGAAGCTGAAAAAAGTAGCTTTTCACAGCTCTCTCCCTCAGGCCCATATTCCAAGGAAGCGAATGCCCCTCTAGTTCACAAAAATTTACACGTATTTGCCACTCTCTCCCTCAGGCGTACGCACCGCTCAGTTCACAAAAATCCCGTTCACTTTTTTTCTTTCGCGTACGCACCGCTCTCTCCCGTTCACGTATTTTAAATTTTTTATTTTTTTATTTTTTTAATTCATACTCATTCAAATATATTATTTTTTAATTCATATGACCATATACAAATATACAACTCCAAATGTTAGAACAAGTCAGGTAGACAGGGGCATCTTGGACAATTGACCTCTCTCAGCCATGCATGAAGCTGTTGGTGAAGCTGTTTTGCCAAACAGTTTTCTAAAACAGCTTTAGCTTCACCGGTGAAGCTGCTCGTGAAGCTGAATCTAAAAAAACAGCTTCACTAGTGAAGCTGAGTTGTGCCAAACGGAGCCTTTGTCTACAACCCTGCCTGCATGGCTGTCAATTAGCTTCTGCTGCAGCACCCTTGTCACTTGACCCTGATGACGACATTGCTGATAAAATTTTAGCATCTTGGGATTTGATAGACGACGACGGCACGTACGTACGCTAGGTTCCGATGGATGGCGGCGTCAGGGACATGCCGAGCTCCAGGTCCAGCTGAGAGCAGTGGTGACCGTATCCATGAGCTCGTTCCGTGATTACTGGAACTGTTGCTTCTGACGAAGGCCAAGTCCTGTCTATGGACATCGACTTCAGAGGCAGAGAGGTAGATGTGGCCTTGCAGTTGGACCGATCAGAAACAGTAGGTCTTCCACCCTCACAATTCTGCACCTGACATCGAAATAAGCATCAAGATTAATGCTAGTTAATACATAATTTAAGCTAGAAAGTTGAACGATCCAGGCGCTCGAGTATGCAGTTTGATATGTTTGTACCATGTCGAAGAGGCTGGAGCGGAGCTTGTTGTTCTTGTTCCCGACGCTGTTCTGCCTCAGGAAGAACTTCTGCGCATGGCTGGCGACCTGCGTCGGCGTCCTCGTCGTGACGAAGCTCCGGGAGATGCCTCGCCAGTCGCCTTTCCCGCGCTTCTCGAGCCCCATCAGGAACAACCTGTGCTCCTCCTCACTCCATGGAATTCCTACGCGTAGCCTCAAACATTTAAGATACAGGCATACAGCAACTACTTGCAAGTTGCAAACTGCCTCAGTTACCTTTCTTCCTCTTCCGCACGGTTGCCGTGCCATGAGGCCTGTCGGACAGGTAGCCGTCGGTGGCCCTCTCGGAGCCCTCATCGACGGGCAAAAGCAAAGACGACGGCGACGACGACAGAAGCGAGGCCAAGGAAGGCGATGCAACAAGAGCGTAGGGAGGGGAAGCCTGCAACTGCAAGGCGGCCGGCGAATCGGCACCCGCCGCAGCAGCATGGAGCTGCACCCCAAAGAGCCTTAGCCCAACAGCGCCTTCGCGGCAGCGCACGGCAGCCGCGTCGCTTCTCTCTCTGTGGGCGGCAGTGCCGACGCAGCAAGTCCTCGAGCTGTGGCCGCTGCCACAGTGAGAGCATCTCCTTGCCATGATGGTATGCATTGCATGCTAGCTTAGAGAGATTGACTTGCACATATATTGTGCTAGAGAGTGCGCGAGGCTGGTCTTGCCAATACCGGTGGAGAGGGACGTGGACTTGCTACTAGTGAGGAGGATAACAAAAACTGCGCCCGTCAACTTCATGTACGGTGTTTGAATTCTCGGTAATCTTATTAGGGATCGCACCACTAATCCAATACTCTAGTTAATCCAATCAGTTCATCGTAATTCTTTGCATTATCTTTTCCTGTGAATTTTTGCCTCTCTGGATCTTTGATCCACGAGTAAAGCATGAGATTTGGAGGGGGCAAATTAAGTGCCTGTCAGTCCATGATTGAGACAGGCATGACAAGCCCGATTAATTTGTTGCATGACAGCTACCTAATTGGTCACTAAATAGAGCGCTAGTCTAAGGCACATGCATGGCCTGCAAGAACTCGGTTAGTCCGCAGCTTTTATCTAATCGAATGATGAATCGGTCAGAACATCATCATGTTGTAGCGAAAGGTTTTCAGGATCAGGGATCATAGGCAGAACCGTTTCCGTGTTCATAGGATCGGCGCATACGAACATGATACAAGATTTACAGGGTACTACCACTTAATTATGATTATCAAGATCAAAATACTTAATTATGATTATCAAGATCAAAATGGTTTAACAGGATCATACCTTACATTGATACAACCTTGTGGTGGTTTCCGTAAAAAAAAAGGAAAAAAAAACATGTGGTGTTCAATTGTCAGAAGTCAATACAACAGCACTAATACAGAAACAGTTGATTCCTGTCGGCCATTGGGCTCTCCGTTCATGTCAAAGGCCCAATAAGAAGCATTCCTCATCCAGGCCCACATCCATGTTCCAGCCGAAGGCCCATAATCTAAATTTAGCCCAGGACACCTCTCGGTATTTTCTCCAGTACCGAGGCAGTAACGCACCATGAAATGACAGAAACGCCCCTGCACACTCGACTCCCTGCTAGGTATATCTGTAATTACACAGCAAACTCGTAGCCCCAAATGTATCGTCTCGGAAATGGAAAGAATAAAGTGACGAGCCCGTGGTCCGAAAATGGAAGGCAATTCGATTTGCCGTACTCTAGTGCAGCCCCTCAGCACGAGAAATTTCATCACACAACGGTTAGTTTATGCAACGGATTATATCATAGAGCACTGTAGCAAACACTATTTAGCACACACTGTTAAGTACTGTATAAATACTGTAGCAGTGCCGAAAAACACAGCGAAAATAAAATGCTACAGTGCTTTTCCTTTTTGCTACAGCGCTCAACAGTATTGCTGCCGTGGTTAGTGGTGGTTATAGTGAAATATAACACGTATTAGGGCCTGTTTGGATCGCATAGAACTAATTATTAGTTCACTAGTTGGTGGACTAAACTTTAGGTGACTAAAAATTAGTCAAGTGCTGTTTGGATACATGGACTAAAAGGTGGTGACTTTCATGGGCAAAGACATTTATACCCCTATATTTGTTAGTGTGTTGCATGTGGAGTAGTGGAGAAAGTGTAGCGGGTGTATTTTTGTCTTTTGCTGTTTGATACGACATTTTAGTCCACAATTAGTCCACATTTGCCAACTAATGAACTAATAGCTAGTTGAGGATGAACTAAAAATTAGTTCAGGTATTAGTTCACCTGTTTGGATGGACTAGACTTAAATTTTAAGTGATTAAAAATTAGTCTATAGATCCAAACAGGGTTTAGTCTCTGATTAGGCCGTTGTATAAACTCAACCGTTGAATGATAAGATCTCCCCCTCAGCAGTCAGCACAGAGCAAGGCGAAGCATATTGGCGGCTAGGGTTTTGCGAACTCTCGCTCCAAACCCTAATCCTTCCCTCCTTCCTTCCATCCATCCATGGCGATCTTGTCGCGGGTAGTGGCTTGATAGATTTGTGTCGGGGTTTGGAATTGGAGTGCTATTGCTGTGGCCTGTTGTGCGCGTGCGGGAAATGGCGTCCAAGAACCAGTTCGATCTCCTCGTCGACGTCGACAACGACGACCCCTCCCACCTCATCACCGCCGCCGAGAAGAAGGCAGCGGCGTCGCCCAAGCTGGTTAAGCTGCCCACCAAGCCCCCGCCACCCGCGCAAGCTGGTGAGTTGATACGGTTTCGAATGTTTTGCTTGATTCTGTTTGTATATTAATGGTGGAATTATCGAATTGTTGGATCTCTAGATGATTTTTTTCAGCGCAAAAATTGATTTTCTTAAATGTGAAATTCCACGTTTTCTGTTGTTCATCTGGTATTCTGATGTACTTCTCCTCTGTGATTGCAGTAAGGGAGGCAAGGAAATACGATGCTCCACGCGACGGCGCTGGGCGTGGTGGCCCAGGACGTGGAAGAGGCGGCCGTGGTGGCAGGACTGGTCCGAGGCGAGACTTTGGCGATGCTGATGCCAACGGCTTCCACGGAGGGTACGGGGGTGGTGGCTTTGGAGATGGTGGGGTGGCTCGTGGTGAAGACGGTGAGGGGAAGCAGGCAGAGAGGGCCCGTGGGCCGCGCCAGCCTTACCATGGAAGTGGCCGTCGTGGTGGCTATACTGATGGGCAGAATGGAGATGACTATGGGCGTCCGCGCCCGGCGTATGAACGCCACAGCGGCACTGGCCGGAGCTATGAGATGAAGCGTGAGGGGGCCGGCCGTGGCAATTGGGGAACTGTGACTGATGAAGGCCTTGCACAGTTACGATTGATCATTTAAAGTTTTAGTTTTGTGATTGCTGACTTGTTTTTCTAATTGTGATTGATGGATCACCTTATAGAGTTTGACCCTTTTATGTGATTGATTAGGGAAACTGTTGATGCTGTTAACACTGAGGAAACTGCTGCTGCGGCAGAGGATGAGAAGAAACCCAAAGATGCACTGCAGTCTGAGGTTGAGAAGGACAAGGAGGCTGCAGAGAATGAAGAGGAAGAAAAGGAACCAGAGGATAAGGTATATAAATTTTTCTGATTTGTGCCATATTGATATCATCTGATTGCTTTGTAATGTGTCTGGGTGTAGTATGGCGTGCACATTTGGTATTGGTGACTAGGGTTATGGCAACTCTCTTTCTGGACATTCCAAATAGGATGTTTTGTGGGCTTGGTAATATATGGTTTGGAATATCATGTCATTTTAAAAGCTCAAAAGTTATGGATATATTTTGAGCAATGATGACGCGTAGGCATACTTTTGGCTTTTTGTTGCATTCAAAACAAGCTAGAGGTCATCCGTTTAGTCAGGTGAAATATAAGAGGAGAATATATGTGGTCAGCTATACTATTTTACGGAATGTAATGCAATTACTCAACTGGTCTAGATTTTTATCATAGAAATCCTTTCTATTTACGGTACAAAAATGTGGTTTGATTTAACCTTCTTGAAAACTGCATTATTTTCTTGTTTTTCAGGTTCTTCTGATTTTCACTAGATTAGTTTTGCACTTGTGCCCAATGCAATATGCTTCTGTTGGAATGTATTATCTTACTTTTTTTTTTATCAGTTTGTCAGTTTTCCTATCACACGCTATTTGGTACTAGGTCAGATCATTGTGTGAACCACTAACTGTGACCTCAGTGAGCCATTGCTGCACTGCTGGCACCATGTGTTAATGTTGAATCCGCTTTCCTGAGTGCTCAGGAATGGATCAAAATCATCGATAAATGAAATGCAAATAGATGGATTGCACGTGCTCAGTTTCACCTGGCTTATAGATGATTCATGTGACAGCATCCATTCTTTTATGTAACATTTGCAGTTGAGAGTTGGGAGGTGCTATATATTAAATTGTTGGTTGTTGCAATATTTTGCCTAGAGTTTCTATTGTTCAATTGATCTGTTCAGAGGATTATGGTGCGTTTTGGTTTCCCATTGTGTGCTATTTGATGGCCTGGGCTCTTTTTTTTTACAATGATAGTGTGCATTCAGTTATAGCGGCACTACTCCTTCACGTTCCTTTTTCTATGTTGGGGGGTTGTTTGTTGGGATATTTGGGTTTCTGAATTAACTTATCTGGGCCATTCAGGTGATTTGGTATTGGTTTTCTTGGATGCCCGATAGTCCTTATATCTGGCTAGCACTTTGATGGTTGCCTGTTATAGCATGCTTGAACTTTTTCTGATGTTTCTCTTATCCGATGTCTAGCCGTTGCATGGAATTCCAAATTTCCAAATACTAATAAGAAATAGCATGTCATGTCATCATCCAAGTACTACAACATTAGTCAGTGAAATAACAATGTAACATGTACTCCCACCATTACACAGGAGATGACTTTGGAGGAATATGAGAAAGCACTGGAGGAGAAACGGAAAGCTTTACTTGCACTAAAGGCTGAGGAGAGAAAAGTTGAAGTTGATAAGGAGTTGCAATCCATGCAACGGCTCTCAATTAAAAAGGGTACTGATGGAGTGTTCATCAAGCTGGTAGGTGGTACACATATTGGTCTTGTTGTCTGCCTGTGTTTAGTTGATGTTGATTTTCACCCAACCCCTGTACTTGATCGCAGGGCTCTGACAAGGACTCGAAAAAGAAAGAAAACGCTGAAAGAGATGAACGTGCCAAGAAGGTATTTCACAATTTTGTCTGGTTAAACTTTAGTCTGAATTGCTGTTCTATCTCCCAAGTCCTAAACGTTTTGTCTGTTTCCTTTGTTCCCTTCTCCCTGAAGTCCCTCAGCATCAATGAATTCTTGAAGCCCGCTGAAGGTGAGAGGTACTACAACCCCAGCGGACGGGGCCGTGGTCGCGGCGGAGGTCGCGGTGAACGTGGGGGATTCCGCGGCGGTTTCAACGGCGGTGGTCGGGGACAAGCTGCTGCTCCCGCGATTGGAGATCAAGCTCAGTTCCCCACACTATGTGCGAAGTGAATGAGTGCATCTAGCAGCAGCTCGGATATCCTCTGGGCTGACTGGAAACTGTGTCCTCGTTGAGTCAGTACTGTGTTGTTGTTGTTGTGTCCTTGGTGTCTACTTCGTTATCGCCGCGACGTCGTGTATCCCGTGTATATCCGAGCGAGGTGCACCATGACCAGTGTCGTGTTGTCAGAAGGATGTTGCTGCTTCCACTCGTCGGTAGGACAACAATGTATGCAGTGTTTCTGATGTACTTAACTCGTCGGGTGCGCGTGGTTGAATGATTTTGCTAAGCTGAGAATTAAATCGACTTTTGTTTAGGCGCCCAATGAACACTTGAGAGGTCTGCAGTCGCGGACGGCAACATCATCGCCGAACCGGCTTCGTACTCGTCGGCAGGCTTCAGAGCCGTTCTCTAGCGGTCGCTGGCGCCGCACGCTGCCCTGAGGCGTCGACGAAGCCACCAGGAGCTCCGGGTGGTAATGCAATTGCGGGCGGGCGGGCGGGCGCGTTGCGGCGAAGCTACGGGTTGTGGTAGCTTGCAAAGCGGGTGGGTTCGATGGGCCGGTTGGAATCCATATGTCATGTGGGGCCGTGTCTACCATCGGCGCCCTCGCCAAATCCCTCCAGCATCGGCTACTTAGTTTGCCAATCTTCAGGGATGCCCAATCTCCGGTTTCCTTTTAAGTAGAACTCCTAGTTGGATTGCTATTTGGTTTCCTTTAGCTATTTGGTTTGGTTTCCTTTATCTATTCGGTTTCTTAAATCTTAGGCTGGGTTGTTAGGGCCTCTCCTATTTAAAGGACTTGGCGCAAGAGATTGAGTTAAGCAAGAAAGAATCAAACCTCTGTCTTCCTACTCTTCGCCACGGCGCCGGGCGGACGTGAAGCCGAGCGCTCTCGTCCCCCCGTCAGCCACGGCTACTCGCTACGCAATTGCCCCCAGAATCCGCTAATAGCAAGCCGTGACATCTTGGTATCAGAGACCACCTTCCTTGGCCGCGCCCGCCTTCATCCATCTGCGTCTCCAATGGCCGGTGACGCTGCTGCCGTAGCTCGTTCCGTCGAAGACATGCTCAAGGAGCTCCTGTTGGGCCAACAGGAGTTACGCGACGCCGTGTCGCGCACCAGCCGCCGCGTCGAAGAACATCACGCAGCGATTAGCCGCCTGGAGCAGAACACGCAGTCAGTCGCGGGCTCGGGCAGCGGCACGGGCGGCGTTCACTCCCCTATTCCGCCGCCGCACACTGGCGAGGGTCGGGGCAGCATCCGCGGTGGCGCCCCTCGGTTCCACAAACTGAACTTCCCGACGTTTAATGGCGCTTCCGATCCGCTGCCGTGGTTGAATCGCTGCGACCAGTTCTTCAGGGGGCAGCGGACTCCCGAAGAAGACAAGGTGTGGTTGGCCTCCTACCACATGCTCGACGACGCTCAGCTTTGGTACTATCGCTATGAGCGCGATAATGGTGCTCCGTCGTGGGCTCGCTTTGTCGCCCTCGTCAACACTCGTTTTGGGCCGCCGGCGCGCCACAATCCCTTGGGCGAACTCGCGAGCCTGACACGCACTGGGCCGGTCGACGACTTCTGCAAGGACTTCATGCGTCTTCTCTGCCGCGACGACTCCCTCACGGAGCGCCAACAAATTCGCCTCTTCACCCATGCCTTGCAAGAACCCCTGCGCACCGATGTCGAGCTTTGGGATCCCGCGTCCCTGGAAGAAGCAATCGGCCTTGCGCGTGCTTACGAACGCCGTGCCGGGCCTGCTCCGTCCGCGGTGCGCTCCTCCACCCGTTCGTCATCGACCCGCGCCACACCCCTCCTCCCCACTCCCAGCGGTGAGTCCACGGCGTCAACGGCCGCCAAACCACCTCCGCGCCGGACACTCACTCCAGCGGAGATGCAAACCCGTCGCGAACATGGACTCTGTTTCAATTGCGACGAGAAGTTCGTGCCCGGCCACAACCGCGCCTGCAAGCGCCTTTTTCTCCTGGAGATTTCGTCCGATGATGATGGCACCATGGACCCCGACCCCGACTCCGTCCCGGACCCGACCATCTCCCTTGCAGCGCTTACCGGCATATCAACTCCATCAGGGCGGACTATGACAATGGAGGCTACGATCGCCGGCCACTCCCTCGTGCTCCTCTTGGATTCGGGATCCACGCACAACTTCATCTCCGACAAGGTGGCCCGCCGCATCGGCCTTTCACTTCTGCCGCGCACGGACCTCAACGTCACCGTGGCGAACGGCGAACGGGTGTCCAGCACGGGTACCTGCTCTGCGGTTCCCCTTGCTGTCGAGACCGAACACTTCCTCATTGACTGCGTCGCCATCCCACTCGGTGGCTATGACCTCGTGTTGGGCGTCCAATGGCTCGGGGCGCTCGGGCCGATCGTATGGAACTTCAATGCCCTCACCATGATGTTCCTCTATGAGGGCCGCCAGGTTCGTTGGCGGGGCCGTCATGCCTCAGCGGCCGCCGCCCGCGCGCTGTCCTGTGATCAGCAAGATCTGATGACCGCCCTCCTTGAGGACTTCGCCGACTTATTCCAAGAACCGCGAGGCTTGCCACCCGCTCGTTCTCGGCCACACCGCATCCATCTCAAGTCTGGCGTGGATGCCGTCGCCGTGCGTCCATATCGGTATGCCCAGTTACAGAAGACCGAGCTGGAGAAACAATGCCACGACATGCTCCAGCAGGGCCTCATTCGTCGCAGCGACTCCGCCTTCTCCGCCCCGGTGCTCCTTGTCAAAAAAAAGGATGGCTCATGGCGCTTTTGCATCGATTACCGTGCGCTTAACGATGCCACAATCAAGGACAAATTTCCCATTCCAGTGGTGGACGAGCTCCTCGATGAACTCCGCGGCGCCCGTTTCTTCTCCAAACTCGACCTCCGCTCGGGTTATCACCAGGTCCTCATGCATCCTGCAGACGTCTACAAGACGGCGTTCCGTACGCACGAGGGCTTATTCGAGTTCCTCGTCATGCCGTTCGGCCTCACGAACGCGCCAGCTACCTTCCAAGCTCTGATGAACGAGGTACTCACCGACTTCTTGCGGCGTTTTGTCCTCGTCTTTTTCGACGATATCCTGATCTACAGCTCGACATGGTCGGAGCACCTCCACCACGTGCGCACGGTGCTCTCCACCCTCCGCCGGCACCGCCTCTTCATCAAGCGCTCCAAGTGCTCATTCGGGGAAACGTCCGTGGCCTATCTCGGTCATGTCGTTTCCGCCGCTGGGGTTGCCATGGATGACCAGAAAATCCAAGCCGTCTCCAACTGGCCGACTCCTCGCTCAGCTCGGGCGGTTCGCGGTTTTCTCGGTTTGGCCGGCTACTACCGCAAGTTCATCCGCAATTTTGGTGAAATCGCCGCGCCACTCACCAAGCTTCTCAAGAAGGAGGCTTTTGCTTGGTCCTCTGAGGCCGACACCGCTTTTGCTCTCCTCAAGACTGCCCTGACAGATGCTCCGGTACTTCAACTTCCGGACTTCGCGTCCACCTTCGTCGTCGAATGCGACGCCTCCGGTCACGGCTTCGGCGCCGTACTCCACCAAGGCAGCGGCGCAGTCGCTTTCTTCAGCCGGCCGGTTTCGCCACGCCACCTCCACATGGCCGCCTACGAACGCGAGCTCATCGGATTGGTACAGGCCGTGCGACATTGGCGCCCATACCTGTGGGGACGACACTTCACTGTGCGCACAGACCATTACAGCCTTAAGTTCTTACTCGACCAGCGCCTTTCAACAATTCCGCAGCATCACTGGGTCAGCAAGCTCCTCGGCTATGACTTCTCCGTCGAGTACAAAACCGGTCGCTCGAACGTCGTAGCCGACGCCTTGTCCCGCAGGGACACCGAGACGATAGCCATCAGCGCACTGTCGGCACCCCAGTTCTCTATTCTTGACGAGCTTCGCAAGGAAATCGACACCGACAACACGCTTTCCTCCCTCCGCACCAAAATCATCACCGGCGGCCTGGGGCAGCAGTGGGGCGTTACCGACGGCATCATCACCTTCGCTGGCCGCGCCTATATCGCCGCCTCGTCACCTCTATTGCCGACAGTCCTCGCAGCAGCCCATGATACCGGCCACGAAGGAGTCCAGAAAACACTTCACCGGCTGCGCGCTGATTTCCATGTGCCGGGCGCCCGCACGGTTGTCCAGGAGTTCGTGCGCGCCTGCGCTGTCTGCCAGCAACACAAAGCGGAGCACCTCCATCCGGCGGGCCTCTTACAACCACTGGGCGTCCCCTCGACGGTTTGGGCCGATGTTTCGATGGATTTTATCGAGGGTCTCCCGCGCGTCTACGGCAAATCCGTCATACTCACGGTGGTAGACCGTTTCTCCAAGATGGCGCATTTTCTTCCTCTCAGCCACCCATACACAGCGAGCTCAGTTGCTCAGGTGTTCTTCACCGAGATTGTTCGCCTCCACGGCATTCCGTCCTCCATCGTCAGCGACCGGGATCCCGTCTTCACCAGCGCATTCTGGACGGAGCTTTTTCGCCTCGCCGGTACCAAGCTTAACCTCAGCTCTGCCTACCACCCTCAGTCTGACGGTCAATCTGAAGTAGTGAACAAGATCATTGTCATGTATTTGAGGTGTTTGTCCAGCGACCGACCGCGACAATGGCTGCGCTGGCTACCATGGGCGGAATTCGCCTACAACACATCATTTCAGTCATCGCTCAAGACTTCGCCGTTTCGGGTGGTTTACGGCCGCGATCCTCCTACTATGCTGCGGCATCCCCAGGGATCAACGGCGGTTCAGGCAGTGGATCAGCTCCTCCTGGAACGCGACGAATTTTTGGCCGAAGTCCACGACCGCCTGGAGCAGTCCCAGCAACACTACAAGCATCACTACGACAACAATCATCGCGACGTGTCCTTCACTATCGGGCAATGGGTGTGGTTGCGCCTCCTTCACCGCCATGCCGCCTCGCTCCATGTCCACGGACGCGGGAAATTGGGACCCCGCTACTTTGGCCCATATCAGATTGTGCAGCGTATTGGTGAGGTGGCTTACAAGCTTCGCCTTCCGCCATCGGCCCGCATCCACGACGTCTTCCATGTCGGTCTTCTCAAGCCCTTCCGTGGTGAACCCCCAGAAACTATCCCGCCATTGCCGGCAACCGTTCACGGCCGAATCAGCCCTACTCCAGCCACCGTGGTCCGGTCCCGGTTGGCTAGAGGTCGCCGCGAGCTTTTGGTTCAGTGGACCGGTGCGCCATCCAGTGAGGCCTCTTGGGTTGCTGTGGAGGAGTTCCGCCGCCGCTTTCCAGACTACCAGCTCGAGGACGAGCTGCTTCTTGAGGGCGGGGAAGATGTCATGTGGGGCCGTGTCTACCATCGGCGCCCTCGCCAAATCCCTCCAGCATCGGCTACTTAGTTTGCCAATCTTCAGGGATGCCCAATCTCCGGTTTCCTTTTAAGTAGAACTCCTAGTTGGATTGCTATTTGGTTTCCTTTAGCTATTTGGTTTGGTTTCCTTTATCTATTCGGTTTCTTAAATCTTAGGCTGGGTTGTTAGGGCCTCTCCTATTTAAAGGACTTGGCGCAAGAGATTGAGTTAAGCAAGAAAGAATCAAACCTCTGTCTTCCTACTCTTCGCCACGGCGCCGGGCGGACGTGAAGCCGAGCGCTCTCGTCCCCCCGTCAGCCACGGCTACTCGCTACGCAATTGCCCCCAGAATCCGCTAATAGCAAGCCGTGACACCTTATATCTGGCTAGCACTTTGATGGTTGCCTGTTATAGCATGCTTGAACTTTTTCTGATGTTTCTCTTATCCGATGTCTAGCCGTTGCATGGAATTCCAAATTTCCAAATACTAATAAGAAATAGCATGTCATGTCATCATCCAAGTACTACAACATTAGTCAGTGAAATAACAATGTAACATGTACTCCCACCATTACACAGGAGATGACTTTGGAGGAATATGAGAAAGCACTGGAGGAGAAACGGAAAGCTTTACTTGCACTAAAGGCTGAGGAGAGAAAAGTTGAAGTTGATAAGGAGTTGCAATCCATGCAACGGCTCTCAATTAAAAAGGGTACTGATGGAGTGTTCATCAAGCTGGTAGGTGGTACACATATTGGTCTTGTTGTCTGCCTGTGTTTAGTTGATGTTGATTTTCACCCAACCCCTGTACTTGATCGCAGGGCTCTGACAAGGACTCGAAAAAGAAAGAAAACGCTGAAAGAGATGAACGTGCCAAGAAGGTATTTCACAATTTTGTCTGGTTAAACTTTAGTCTGAATTGCTGTTCTATCTCCCAAGTCCTAAACGTTTTGTCTGTTTCCTTTGTTCCCTTCTCCCTGAAGTCCCTCAGCATCAATGAATTCTTGAAGCCCGCTGAAGGTGAGAGGTACTACAACCCCAGCGGACGGGGCCGTGGTCGCGGCGGAGGTCGCGGTGAACGTGGGGGATTCCGTGGCGGTTTCAACGGCGGTGGTCGGGGACAAGCTGCTGCTCCCGCGATTGGAGATCAAGCTCAGTTCCCCACACTATGTGCGAAGTGAATGAGTGCATCTAGCAGCAGCTCGGATATCCTCTGGGCTGACTGGAAACTGTGTCCTCGTTGAGTCAGTACTGTGTTGTTGTTGTTGTGTCCTTGGTGTCTACTTCGTTATCGCCGCGACGTCGTGTATCCCGTGTATATCCGAGCGAGGTGCACCATGACCAGTGTCGTGTTGTCAGAAGGATGTTGCTGCTTCCACTCGTCGGTAGGACAACAATGTATGCAGTGTTTCTGATGTACTTAACTCGTCGGGTGCGCGTGGTTGAATGATTTTGCTAAGCTGAGAATTAAATCGACTTTTGTTTAGGCGCCCAATGAACACTTGAGAGGTCTGCAGTCGCGGACGGCAACATCATCGCCGAACCGGCTTCGTACTCGTCGGCAGGCTTCAGAGCCGTTCTCTAGCGGTCGCTGGCGCCGCACGCTGCCCTGAGGCGTCGACGAAGCCACCAGGAGCTCCGGGTGGTAATGCAATTGCGGGCGGGCGGGCGGGCGCGTTGTGGTAGCTTGCAAAGCGGGTTTAGGGTTCGATGGGCCGGTTGGAATCCATGGGCCATTGAAACAAATGAAAGCGGAACCGTAGCACGGCCTATTCATACATGATTTGCACGGCCAGCCATCGCCGTGGGCACTCGCTCCTTTTTGCTCTTTTATACCCTACTATTGTAGCCGGCCTGTTCTTTTTTATTTTTTAAGGCTTTTAGTTTTAACTTTTTTAGAAATCGAAATAAATAGAGTAGTTATTTTAAATAGTTTTTAAGTTTAAAATTATATATACTACACACTGACCATCGTAGTCTTAACATATATATATATATATATATGATCAATCGTATCAAAAAAACCATAAATAACATCTTGCATAGCATACGGGTGTTAATTTCCGTACTGTCAAGGCGCTTGGAACACGGGATTAGCATCTACTGTAAAAGTAAAAGGCAGATCTCAATGCCTTTGTAGTGAAACGAGGAATTGAAGTCAATTCTGTTGCAGACTGCTCTGGCTAGCTCCGAAAACACCTTTGAAGCCGACCGTGCATCGGTGCAAACTCAAGAAGCATCTCAGTCAGTTGTGATTGATTGGCAGGGAGCGGCAGGCCCAACAGTCCAGCCACCAGTGTTACTGCCGCTGCCCGCCTGAGCATAATTTAGGCCTGTTCATTTCGGTTTAAATTTCTAATTTATTTTTTTACTATTTATAAATTACGTTTTTTCCTACATTTTTGATTTTTTGAGTTTTTTCCTGATTCTTTTTTCTCATATGCATTTACGTTATATAACATATTTTTTATTTTTAAATTTAATTACGCCAAATAAGGCACCTATAGCTATAATGTAATTTGCGAAAGGGTCTCTAGCCCAATGGTTAGAGGCCTGAGTAGCACCCCCCAGGTACCTATATTCTTTTTTCTCATATGCATTTACGTTATATAACATATTTTTTATTTTTAAATTTAATTATGCCAAATAAAGCACCTATAACTATAATGTAATTTCAGTCAGCTACAGTGCAATTTCAGCCATAAGCCACTATTTTTCAGCCTAATCGATCGGAGTCTTAGTCCTACTCATTTGATTTTGAACTTTTGTGGACTAGCTTATTTTTTATTATTGTTAAATTTTATCTTTTTTGTTTGTTTGTTTTTAGCTTTTTACTGGGTTTTTTCCATATTCGTTTGCATTGTCCGTTTATAGATCAATATTTTTTTATTTTTTTTTTAAATTTGGTTACACTAAATAAGCTACCATCAAATATGATATAATTTTAGCTAACTACAGTACAATTTCAACCATAAACCATCTTATTTCAGCCCAACCGACCAACACCTTACACGTACATCACGTGCGATAGCTTTGGCTATCTGCCGAAGTTTTACTGTGGGATTTGACACTTGATGCAGGGTAGGCGTGAGACGGCATCGTACGCACACGACATGACTCTCTGAACCTTTCCAACCACCATCAATTCGACCCCTTGGTCGTCTTGACGAGAATCAATACCAACACTCTGTAGAACAAGAAGATATCACTTAGTCATGCTCTACGACTAAGAAGTCTTAAAGATGAAGTCGATTTTTTATTACCTTTAAGTGTTCTTCCCTCTCCTTAGTAGAAACGTCCACCAAGATATGAGAAGCCTCCACATCAAGCGATGGAGCCTTCTCGCAAATAGCCTTGACTTGAGAATTTATTTCCTCCAAATCAAGGTCTATACAAGTAAATATGGTAGTCGATAAGAAGTATTCAGAAAATGTAACCTTGTTACAAATACGAGTACCAATATCACTTACCGTTCTCGTAATCCCGGGTCGAATCCGAGACTCCCGAGTACATCCATATGGGATGTGCTCGACGTTTTAATGGACTAATGCGACGTGTGATGAAGTCCTTCACCACATACAAACTCGTAAGCCCCTTGTCCCTCAGCTCCTTGATGGCTGAGATGTAGGGGGCTATTCTTACAATGTCTTTGGGGGCTGAGTTCCAAATATTGTTCTTCTCCGTTGCCTTCCCGACGAAGGAGAGGCTGTCTTCACTGGTCGTTTCCCAGTAGAACCACCTCTTCTTCCATCCCAGCCATAAAGATCTGGTAAACATGGGGACATAAAGCTCCATCTTGTTGTGGAGTTTGAATCTGCAACTTCCAACAATTCCTGCTTGCCGGCTCATCTCGTAATAGAACTGGAAGAGCTCGAGATCTGCTGGGATACCCAGATACGCTTCGAGAGGTATACGAAGACGCTGAGCATCATGATCGAATTGGAAACCATGTTCACCAACTCGACCCCGAAATACTCGAGAACAGCCATCAAGAAGGGATGAGCGGGGAGACGGAGGCCACACTCATAGTACTCTTGGAAGACCGGAATCTCTCCGATCTGTCCAGATGGCCAGCGTTGCCTAGCGGCTTCAATCCATCTGATGAACCGCCACAGCGAAATCTTCTCCGCAGACTCCAATGCCTTCTTCTTGGCATGATCCATCTCTGATTCCGCCCAGGTCAAAGAAGATCTTTCGAGAGATTGGAAGGGATTCATGCGAGATTGGAGATTGATTGGAGGCGGAGAGCTTGAACGAGTTGGAGCAAATAGGGAAAGTGAAAACCAAAAATCACTCCCGGTAAGCTTTTATAACCGATGCATCGGTTAATTCTCTCGGGAACTAAATGTTTGCTTCGGAAACCAAACGTTTGCTTTGGGAACAGATTCGACGAACAGCTTGAGAGAAATCGATTGCGTTTTCTCTGTCCGATGTCTTTCCGTCTTTACAACTCAAACGAAATTACCAAGTTGGCCAAGCCAATTTCTAGTCGATGAGGGTCAAGAAGGTCTTTGATTTTGACCACTCTTTATATATGATCATGCTTAGTCAAATAAGTTATTTTCATATGAAGTTGGGGGGCTAGATAACGAGGATAGAATAATCCTCAAATTGTTACGTCATTATACCCCTTATCGATAAGAGGTAAATATGGCAAAATGGTCATAAGCACTTCTACGACTATATAGTCATAAGACATTCTATGACCACGTAGTCGTAAGTCCTACTGCGATTACCCATATAGTCGTAAGTCCTTCCACCAAAACCTTAGACGTCTCCTTTCAAAGGCCTTGCTATGCTTGCTGGTGCTAGCTCACCAACACATGACTTTTTATCCGTAGACGTGTGTGCTTTGTTAGAGGTGCCGCTACGACTGCGACACTGATCATGATGATCTGAGGAGAAGACAATCGACTTGTAGAGATCAATTGCCGTTAGAGGACGATCGACTTTCGAGGATCGCCTTCTAAGGACGTTGAACGATCGACTACTTTCACTACAGTAACACATGTTATGTTGAACCGGGTTGCTTCAACTCTCCTTCAACTGCACTGTGTGTCTAGTGGTAACAATTCATAAACTCTTACTCATATAGTTTTCTAATTTACGTAGTAGAAAATTTTATTTGTGCTAATGTAGCCTAACCTGTACCACAACAAATTGAACCTCTTGCAATCATATACTTACCTTCTACCATTAACACATGAATCCCATAAAAACCATAAAAATCAATATGCAGACGGAATATAGGTATTAATTTGTGCATCAAGAAGTGATAGTTTTGTATAAAAAGTGCTATCGGCTAGAAAGGACCTTAAGCGTTTGTAACACACAATAGCTTCAAAGTATTTAAGGAGGGGAGAGTACTAACGCTACCATCAAATATCTTGATATTGCTTATGTGTTAAAAGCATGGCTGTCAACATATATTCATATAGGATGGCAGCAATCCTAATGAGAACATCATAACCAAAACATTAGCGGGGGAGTTCCGCGCCGGAGAGCCGCACCACGTCCGCCCCTGCGCTCGGTCGCCCGCCACGTGTCGCCCAAATTTCTGTACGGTCGGGGGAGGTATTTTCCCTGTATTTTTTGGAAATTACGTAAAGGTCCTTTTTCCTCGCAAAAAGGTCCCGCCAGTTTTGTTTTTTTCTAAAAACACCCCTTCGCTTCACCGAAATTTCGTATCCTTCGCAGGATAGCGCCCCGCAGTTTTCTAAATTACGTACGGGTCCTCGTTTAGTTACGTACAGGTCCTTTATTCTCGCAAAAAAGTCCCTGTCAGTTTTGTTTTTTTAAAAACACCCCTTCACTTCACCGAAATTTTGTATCCTTTGCAGGATAGCGCCCCGCAGTTTCCTAAATTACGTACGGGTCCTCGATTAGTTGCGTACAGGTTCTCAATTTTTTACGAAAAAGACCTTTTGCTTTTCCGAAAATACGCATGTGTCCTCGATTTTTTTAAAAAAGCTTCTCACGAATTTTCGCCTCTTTTACTTCGGCCCATACGGTGTCTGGCGTGGCGTGGCGCCACGCCTGCGTGGCTAGTAAGTTCAATGACAAACCACATTCAGATCATAGGATTCACTGGACGGAACCATGTTCACAAATAATCGCCACAAGAGCACTTGCCATCCTTGAAATGGTGGAAGCGCTTATTGTCTGTCCCTCACAGTGAGCTCTCTGCCAACAATCCTTGACATGACCCAGATGGCATTGTGGCAGTCTCCGCATAGACTATCCTGAGGTTCTTAATGACGCGAAGTGGAGCCCTTGTCGAGGTGCTCATCGAACCATAGGCAATTATATAAAAGATCAACTGATGACACTTAAAAATATAATAATTCTCGTAGTACCTCATAGTAGGTCAATCCAGCACTATGTTTTCTAACATGTGTTCACGTTATTGATTTGATATCCTCATATCTATGATCCGTGAAACATGATCATCAATCAATATATATGTTGATCTGTAAATCATAATTATTTCATATAATAATATAAGATTATGAATAATTTAGAATAACATCAAAACATAAATCAAGAGTTCACAAATAGATCACATACTTATTAATCAATATAAAAAAAATATTTATTTGAGATATAAAATAACATCATTGATATAAATATATAAGCGATACAATTATATCTATAATTACCGCTAGGACATATCACCGATACATGGTCCCCCGATGGCCTCTGAGTGTGCCCGGTCGATGCAATACCTGTCTCCTCGAACAACTGCAGCGCAGAATCCCCAAGCCCGTTCACCGAGTAGCCGTCGATCATCATGTGCCACGAGTCCATGTTCCGGTCGGGCGGCGTCGGCGCACTTAGCGTACATCTCGAGCATCTCGTTGTTGACCTGGAGAAGGGCGAGCTCCGAACAAGTCATGGATCGAGCAGCTTGGGGTTGGAGCATGAGGCTGTGAGCTCGAAGGAGGCAGACGGATCGGCGGGCGCCCCCTTGGCGATGAGATATTTCCAGGCTCGCGAATGGGGGTGGAGGATCAATGGGCTCTGCCGGGAATAGCACTCTCGGACCAGCACAAGAAATACCTGCGGTCCATCCATTCTACGGCGGAAATACTGTAACCACGCGCCCGTATGGTTGGAGCCCCGCCCGCCGCCGGCGCCATCGGCAGCCTGACACCGTGCGTACTGCGTGACGCCCACGGCCGCCGGAGCCGCACTCCATTGAATTCAAGCGAAGTCCAAATCGTATGTCACTTGTCGGTATTCAGCAGTCAGTTGTTCTTGTTCACCTGTCCACTACTGAAAGCTGTTTCCTTCCCTCAAAATTACTGCATATAATAGTTGCACGAGAACAACAGAAAATGCTTGCTAGGTGCTGCTCATATAGTAGATCGATCTTGGCAACAAAGAAAACAAGCACTAGTAGTAATACGTTGAAGGTTCAAGGCACCCAGAAAAGACTAGAGTCCATGATGACTTTGTACTGGCAATCAAGAACTCCTAACCAACAACCAGAAAAGAGGAGAAAAATCTGTACAAGCTGCAGGACCAACAGAATACAAATGGAAACTACAGGTCTCAGGGGATAGATCAAACACTGCTCTCTCGCTACCACCAAGGAGACCTACAACACAAAATGCAATGCCCTCCAGAAACATGTCCCTTCCTATATTATTCTCTACCAGCCATCCACATCCCACTCCACCACTCGCCGGTCTGAAGTTGAGTTCTTGGCCATGATCTATGCTCTTAGGACTGAAATCTTGCAGATGGTCCTGAGTCTCTTCTATCGCCACTTATCTCTAACTCACTTGAGCTTGCCTTGGACTCAGTGTCCGCATTGCCACTGTGGCCCCTTCGGCTCCTCCGGTCCTTCATAAGATTACAACAAAAGCTTCAGGTGTTTTTTGCCAGGATATAACAAGATGATGTTAGGGGAGCAAAGCAGAAGGAATACAACCTCCCGCGATGGGACACCTTCTGCCTCGAGCATCCGGACGACATGACCCATAGTGGGTCTCTTCTCAGCATCTGGGTCGACGCACCTCAGTGCCACTAGAAGAGCACGCTTAAGAGCCCGAGTGGTTGGTTTTACCTCCATGTCAGGGTCCACTACCTCCTCAGCTCTTCTTGTGCCAACCATCATTTTGAGCCACTCCACTAGATGCACCTGCAAGGCATCCATGTTACAGTTAATAAATAACCACAGCCCACAAAAAAAAACTTGCAAAAGTAACACAAGGCCAACTAGACATAAATGCAAGATACCAATACACTTGAAACATATTGTCACCCCTACTAGATGTTATTTTATTGTGCAACAAACGGTCGCTAGTATGGACTGCTGTAGCATGCATGATACACCGAGATAGTAGAATATATGCTCACCTCATTAGCAGGCCGGCCATAATCAACTGGATCCCTCCCAGTGACTGCTTCAAGTAGTAGCACACCAAAACTGTAGACATCGCTCTTCTCGTTTAACAGACCTGTGTTGGCATATTCAGGGGCCACATACCTGAAATGATGACAAAATAGAAGGTAAATGCTTGCTTCCATGTCAAGCTCCCATAAAGCTAATCACTTTAATACATGAAGAACAATGTTCTCAACATGCAAAATCAGCTAATGTATATGAATGCAACACATTTCTTGTGACTAAAGTACTAAAAAAGAATAAGAACATACCCAAAAGTTCCCATAACTCGAGTTGTGATATGGCTCTTCCCTGCACCCAATAGCTTAGCCAATCCAAAATCAGAAAGTTTTCCATTGAATTCTTCATCAATTAGGATATTGCTCGATTTGATATCACGGTGCACAACTTTTGGCTCTATTCCTTCATGTAGATAGGCAAGCCTGTATATCATATATTAATAGAAATGTCTTACCCAACTAAACATATACATATAAAAGGGACAAAGTGATGAATGGTTCATTTCTTACGCCTTAGCGATTCCAAGAATGACCTTCATTCGGGCTTCCCAGGTAAGAACACCGTGTTGCCGCATGGCACCATGAAGCCACTGTTCTAAGTTCCCGTTATTCACGTACTCGTACACAAGCATCCTGCAATATAATAAGTAAAAAAATGGCACAATGCTGAAATAGACTACAAAACCATATGATGCACATGAGGTACATAGATTTGCACAACGCACATTCACCACTAAAAGTGTTTGACAACAGGGAATCTAGATGGAGAAAGCATAAGCGAAATTGTAAAAACCGCTAAATGCTTAGGTACCACAGAATAGCAGGTATGTAGTGAAATACAAAACTAAAGCCAGGGAGCATGGCTCTGGTATGTTCAATTTATCATGGATTGCAGTATAAAACACATTGCTGTCGATTACGTGAAGAATTCTCAGATCACTGCCAGAAATATGATGGATGTTCTGTTCAATGGAAAATCATTAAATGTTAGAAGGTGCAAAAAATTTACTCATTTCTGTAGTCAGATGTCTATGAAATAACAAGTGGAAAGTCACAATTTTATTTGTGACACCTGTGTACAGTAAACTTTGAAACATGCTTGAAGCTCAAACCATTTATCTTTAGGAGAGAGACCTATTTATTTGCTAATTAGATGGTCGAAAAACACCACCTGAGAATATTTCTTAAGAAACTTCCTATATTGATGGTTATTAAAGAAACATCAGTTAATGCTAAGCCCTAATATCACATAACACACTTATCCATAGCATTAGATAAGACGCCACTACTGCAAGCACTTTATATGTAACACCGTACCAAGCTAGTGGGAACAGCTTAGGTGAATGGTGGCTACTTGAATTCTTATTAAGAGGCTGTTGTGTTACTTACTACGCATTGCCAACCTAGTTTTACAGCGGTAGTGTGCAACTTTTAAGGACACGGGCATGCAGCTATACCTACAGTGCTTCTAAATGTCACATATGGAGGCCTTTTTAGTCCTAAAGAAATACTGCAGGTAATGATCTATCCCATGAGAGAATGGGACATGAGACATTTTGGGATTTAAATGAGTCATTCCATTATTCCGTATATTGTTTCCAATATAACTCAAAGTATAATATTTCTTATTTTGTGCATACAAATCTTAGCACTGAGGCATGCAGCTTTCGTTTATGTTTCTAGTCAAACTCATCTAGGCCCAGGTATCTCAAGATGCTCTGTCTTTCACGAGTAATAGCTGGTTGAACAGATGACAATGGAGACAGAAAGTATGATCTTTTGGAAAAGCAGCATCTCTAGGTGAGAGTTGAATACGATTTGTTAATTACGAATGATACCAAGCAACTTGTAATAATTCAGTGGAGATACCAACCTAAGTCATAATGACCACAAATGAAGCAGTGAAAAAAAAAGCAAAATCAAACAAACTGAGATAATTCTCCATCGAGGATTTTGTTGCAAATCATTCCACATTAGAATTTTTCTTAAAAATAATTACAATGTAATTGACAAGTGATCTATAAAGCTATCTTTCCTAAAAGAAATGTTCCAATCAGATCTCAAATATAATGCAGAAAACTTATGTTGAGGGGCTGAAATTGAATACTAGAATGAATGTACTTTGGGCACATGCATTACTCTCGAATTTTAACCAGGTGTTAAATGTTTGAGTGGGTGGAAATTTGGAATGTACTTGTGAAGAATAACCTCTGAGCAAATCTAGTGGGCAAGCAGATATAAATCAGTAGCCATCCTATGCAAGTAAATAAATGTGATAGCAGAAAGAAAAGCTAGCTTCACTTCACCTGTGGATCCCCTCAACGCAATATCCCAGAAGGCGGACAAGATTCTTATGCCTGACGTGGCCAATAGCCTCAACTTCAACCCTGAACTCCTTCTCTGCCTGGCCCCTGCAAGGCCATATCAAAACACAATCAATATGCTGAAAACGTCACATAGAAGATAGCAAAATATTTTAAGTTTTGTAAAGAAAGAGTTGCCCTTTAAAGTGAAAATCAACAGAGTTTCTTACATGTTATTAAGGAGCTTTTTAATTGCAACATCATTTCCATTTATGAGTCGGCCATGGTAAACTACCCCATATCCACCCTCTCCAATGACATTCTCCTTAGAAAACCGATTTGTTGCATGCTCCAAATCCCTTAGAGTAAACCAATGACCCCAACCCAGATGTGAAAATTCCGGGAGACCAACCAGAGGAGATGCAGAGACAGTTGCATATTGAGAATACTGCCTCCTAGCATTGCCCGAGCTGCCTTCATCACCAGAATATGAACTACCAGCCCTATCACATTGGTACACTGAGCTGCATTGGCTCAAATTATCAGCATCGCTCGATTTGCTCCTAACCAAGTGCGCCAGCATTTTCCCTGAATCTTTCTCATAATGTTTGTCCTGAACTGCCAGTGCATGGCTTTCTTGCACATGAAAGTTTTCAACAACAGCATGCTCCCGCACTTCATCTACTGCAATCTCCTTGGAGACATCCGGGATTTGAGATACTGGGATCTTATCAAAAGACTTTTTTGGCTTCCTCCGATATATGGACCAGAAGCACATGAAACCTAGTATAAACAAGATTACCACCCAAATACTGATGCCAATCACAATCCACAGCCTCAGACCAAAAGGAGGCGTCCTGGATGATAGCTCTGCACGTAGGGTTTCGCCTGTCGACATCTTTATTTGTCAGCAACCTACACACCAGCATCAGTTATGTAATGTTAGCTTAGCATTCATTCCGTTAGATGTCATATCATAAAAAATGTACCACTTTACTGAAGAAAGCAAGGGAGATAAGCTCAAAGTAAGATCAGAACATTCAACATTGCATTGGCAATGGGAGGAAAGTTGCATCTACATTGAACCATACATATCTGAATTCGTACAAGAAAAGTACAGCAATAATAAGCTGGCATATTAGCGCACAAAGCAATCATTATTAATCAGAAATACCAAAAGAAGAGGGGAAATGGGAAGAACATGAGGTGCAAGGTCCATGTGAAGTGGATTGAATGAGCAAAGCAAGCAAAGCATTAATGACCAATTGTTTTCCGACTACCTGCCCTTCCCAAGGGAACACTACTAACACCAGACAACACATCTATTAACTCCTGGAAGTGTACAGCCAGATCAAGAACACACACATCAAGAGCAAAGGGACAAGAACGAAAGAGGAGGGAAAAATCGCACCCTTGTGGAGGAAAACAAAATAATCCTATCAAATAGAGAAAAACAAGAAATGTACAGCAAAAAATGCAGACTTTCCACTTTAGCCTTTCTTGAAAAGATTCGATCTAATTTTGAAGCTGCTCTCCTCACTACACCAGAAAGGAATCCAATCTAGCCAATCTTGAAGGAATAGCAACCACATTGGATCAAAAAATAACCCAAGAATAGCTCACACAATGCCACCTCGAGTAGCTTCCAAGCAGAGGCAACACCAAGGAAGGCACTCTGCTCCAATGCCAACCAAACAAAAAAAGAGGGGAAAAAGATGTGGGGAAAGAGGAAAGAGATCAGTGTCATTGCAACCTCTTGAGGGGGCGTCCCTGGTTGGTGAGAAGCCCTTCGTGGTCACCTCTTGGGCTCTTGGAGTAGTACTAATGGTACTACCCACACTTGTTGATTCCTCCTCTTCCTCCAGCTCCAGCTCCAGCTCCAGCTCTTGGCTTTCTGGCTCAGTTCCTTCGCTGCGTCAGTGTGGACGGGGAGGAGACGGCCATGGGAGGCTGGCTGGCGCCGGGGAGAGGTCGCAGATGTTGGGGATGGATTGGGAGGAGAGAGGAGCGGGAGAAGGGGACGACAGTGGAAGGGAAGCAAGCAGCATTAAAGGCCCGTTCCAAACGGATTTTAGAACGTGTTGCTTCAGCACACTTTTTTAATTATATTTTCTTTTTTGTATTATCTATAAAAATATAATGATAACTTTTATTTTCTAAAATTAAATATCTCAGAAAAAAAACTAAATTTTAGTCTAGAGACAAAAGGCCGAATTGAACATGCAAAATTAGGTCACTCTGACTAGAGAGAGAAGAAGAAAAGAAACGATGAGGAAACGGAACAAAACAGCTGTGAAACCGATGGGGTGACTCTCGGTGGCCGACCTATTTGCTAGGAGCACCCGGATGGGCTGTGTAGGATGTGGCTTCTGAGTGTTAGGGTAAGTTCAAGTACACCGTGCGAACATGATATGGTTATTATAAAGTTACATATGATTATTTTATTATTTTTATCACCAGAAGTCATGTAAAGTTGAAAGTGAGTGTTACACTAGTTTGGTGATTTAATCAAGTATTCTTGTTAAAGATGTAGCCAAAGATTTGCAAAAGCCAAGGCTAAATCATACAAGAATTTGGAAGATATATGTTATACTTTTTGTAGGAGTTCTTCTTCATGAGAATGTGTAAAAGATGCATGATGAAGATATCATAGCCTAGTAAGTAATAAATGTTTGTGAGAACGAATTAAACATATTGAGACCAACATATTTTAACGATTGGCCAGAATTACATTGGAAGTATTTAGAAAAAAAAGATAATACATACAAGAGATGAACCCTTAGGAAAGAAATTAGCGAGAGGAAAGCATGCTTTATCTGACAAATCCCTTTTAGTCAAATATATTGTATATTCTTATCGTCAACTTTAGCTACCTCATTGGTGCATCAAGGAAGGATCCCACTGATCTCAGCATATAAGGCGGTTTCAAATACTGCATTAGGGGCTATGTCTTACACACAAACAGCTTGCATTTCCTAAAGATTACACGTGTTGTGCAAGGCGATATTGTATTTTTTTTTCTTCTTCATTTGCAAGACAACCTATGACAATAGGGTTGATGCATTGTTCCAATAATTAATAATAAATCATGGGTTATCCTTCAAATAAAATACAGTTAGCCCACGTGGAGGGGGGGCAAGGCGCGGGGTGCACAGAGCCAAATTGGCTTTGCCAGGGTATGGGAGCAACACAAGCCATGGACGAAATGGATGGCCCACACGCCATCGAGAGTACGCAATTCCCGTGTTGGTAGCGGTGTGCACGCAGCAGGGAGGCGTGTCTCGCTGGCTTGCATTAGGGCGTGGTTATTTCCCATTCTACCCCGCAGGGCGAAGCTTTCGGGGCGCCCGGGCCCACATGCATGCGAGGAAATGACAGACGCACCCTCCAGAGGTAACCGTATCCCTCCAGAGAGACGGAGTTACGACATTGACCGGCATTTCTTTTTATAGCTTTCTCAATTTTGACTATAAAAACTATACAGATTGTCCATATATGTGAAGTATATCATTAGATTTGATTTGATGCAAAAGTACTGATGTATCCGCTAGAAAAGTCCCCAGGAACTGCGGAAGACCAAGCCACGTGGCCTGATCCTGAGGGTCCTGTTGGTCACACAAGTTGTTCTCCAGGGCTTAGGGTGAGTTTTTTTTTAACTGCTGGTTTATAAGTTTATGGCTTAAATATTTAAATTTTTAGTTGTTCGTGAGGGATAGTAGACAGAGAAAAATAGTTACATGTGATTTTAGCCAATACAGTTAAACTCAGTACACTTTTAACTACAATTTTCCTAGTGACCCGCTTTGAAAAAACACACAGGTTAAAAGCTAGTTACTGTAGACAATACAAGCATAAGAGCAAGTTTAATAGAAGAGGTGTTTGCCACCTCTAGGACTAGCCAAATAAGCAAAAAGCGTACAAGTGACTCATGTGGAGGTAGCTAATACAATAAGTTGAGTAGAGGTTACCTCTACTAAAGCACTCAAATATTTAATACTTGCATAAATATATCAGGGGTCACCTCTTGCATGAGGGCCAGCTTGCCTCTCTCTCCTCGTATGATGTGCTAGAGGTCACCTCTTGCATGAGGGGCACATTGCCTCTCTCGCCTCTTTTCTCTCTTCCACTTAGGATTGTGTTGACGTGGATTTCACTAGAGGCGACCTAGTCAGCATTATTGTACTTGCTTTAAGCCAACTTTAAGCCCAAAAGAACCCGGCCTATTCTAGATTCGACAAACTCTAACTAGGTCTAGTTTTATCACATGTTTCGTAGTATTGGTATACGGGTAGGCTACACTAGCGCATAATAAAATTTTCTACCACGTAAATCAGAAACCCACACGAGTAAAAGATCATGGATATTACCACTAAACTTATGGTACAGCTTAACTATAGTTAAAGCACCCCCTTTAACTATACTAGATTGAATTGAGAAGCATGCCATCATATAATCGCTTGATCATTTATTTGAACATATAATAGATCACTCAATTTGTGATTAAACTCCTCAGCCATATTCAGTATGATCATGCATTTTCTTAATCCAACCACATTGATGGACTCAGAGATATCTCTTCCATTATATGGGAGGGGGAAAATTCCATATTGATCGCCCATATTCCTCTGCATATTTCATAGTAAACCTAAAAGTTACCTATATGATTACCCAATTATGAAGTAGTGTTTGGCAATTTTTAAGTAGATTATTATACATATAGAAAACTATGATGATCCTAGATCTAAGGATTCTACATACAATATATATGAGGTCAACTGATAACACTTAAAAATATAATAATTCCTGCAATATCTCATGGTAGATCAATCCAACACCATATTCTCTAATATGTGTCCATATTATTGATTTGATTTTCCATGTCCATGATATGTGAAACATGATCATCAATCAATACATATAATGATCTATAAATTATAATTGTCATATATAATGATATAAGATCAAGAATATTTTTAGAATAACATCAAAACATGAATAAAGAGTTCCACAAGCAAGTCACATATTTATTGATCAACATTAAAGACGTTTATTCAAATGACAAAATAACATATTATTTAGAATATCATAAACATAAAAAGTGATATAATCATCTTCATGTCTGCCTCTAGGGTATATCACTAACACATTGGTCATGCTAATCATGTGATACATGGTTTCAATAGGTATATCGACAAATAAACTGGATCTAGTTGAGTTTGTCAAACGTAGAATAAGCCTTTATAATGGTCCAGCTCTAAACAACTTTTGCCTTTTAGCTTTTAAACGGAGTGACTTTTTAATGTGATTTCTATAAATTATTTGTAGAAATCACTGCAGAAACCGCTTTGAACAGCAGGAAGACCCTCGGGATCAAGTACAGTGGCTTGGTCTTCCACAGTTCCTGAGGGCTTTCTAGCGGATACAACAATATAGGCTGCTTTTGAAATGACTTAGGCTTATACTTTGACTTTGTTGCTATAGTAACTAACTTTTAAATTGTGCGTTTTTAAGACAGAATCTACAGGTAGATTGTAATAGACACTGCACTGAGTTTAGTTATACCAGCTAAAATCGTATACGACTATTTCTCTCTATCTACTGTCTCTCGTGAACAACCAGAATTTAAAAACCATAAACAAAAACCTAAGACACAGCACAAAAAAAGTCCACTCCGTGGCTCCTTCCTTGTACCCAACATGAATGGCTGCACAGCTCCAACAACTGCTCCTATCGCCGTTCCGACCTTGCCAAGCATGATTCCCGTTCTGCTGATGAATCTGTTATGGCGGTATCCTTGTTCACGTCACAAAATATAGAATGACAGTTGGATTAATTTAATTGGACACCCTTTCACACAAAGAGGAAAAGAGTGATAGTTGTAACAAAGAAAATGAATGAATCACACGAGCTGTACAAACAAAAAGCCGATTGGCGAAAAAACACATGATCTTACCTTTGAAAAATGGGATACTTTTTCTGTCCAAACTTCGATACGCTGCATGTGTAGGACCAGTATAGTAGTAGAGATAGATGAATGGTGTTTTTAAAGTTTCTCCGATCAATTATTCGCTCTAATAACTATAAGAAACTACAAAGATCAAAAAACAAATTCCAACATTCGCTTGCTACAGTAAATCCTGCTTAATAAACAGTAAAAACAACCCTATTTCAAATAAAAAGATACATGTAGCTTTTGATTCGTTGTTCCAAAAGATTTAAAGCTGGAACCAAAGATAAATCATAACTTTAAGAATCTATCCTAATTAAAACAAACAACTTTCATTCTCTCAAAAAAGAAAGTAACATCTTTCATCCACAGTATATCAACAGCGGAACAAAACGGTAACAAGAAATCAACATCCGCGAGCCATTGCAAAAATGGGCGGTCACATATATGCTACAACGCACAGCTGCAGGGCACCCAAGCAAAAGGGGGAGAAAAAACAAAGGTGGGTAACTAGGAGTACCAAGTGGTCAACCATGAAAAAAACCGTAACCCTAAATATCATGTCGACTAGCTGAAAACCAAAGAATAATAACAATCATCCTGCAAAGTACAATAACATATTTCCCTAGACTCCCCCTCAACTCAACTATCAGTTTGATCGGCGGGAAGCTAGCAGCGCGTGCATCTTGTGTCTATCGCACCAACCAGAGAGCTTCAAAGTCCCATGAAGCACCGTCTAAGGCGAGGCCACTGTGCAGAGATGGAAGTTACTGAATCACACACTCGCATTTCCTGAAACGCTCGTTTTCCGGTTCATAGTCTGACAAACCTTCATCGCTGTTGAAACATAAACTTCAACAATCAGATAATGCTACGTCCAAAAGGAAAAACTGTGCAAGCAGTATAAATTCAATGTGCAGAGAGTCGAAGCTTGAAACTATCAATGTCAGAAATTGGAGCAATTTCAACGTGTGAATAAATGAGAGCCAATAAGAACGACGATGGTAGCACGTTCGCATTAATCTCCAATAAATCTTAACATTCCCAGCCTCGTAAGGATAATTGGATAAATGATTCATATATTAGTAAGAAAAGAACATTCAACCAAAGACAGGATCACAAGAAATATATGGTGTTAGCGCTAAAGCTGGAGTACTCAAGATTGTCTGGGAGCTTCTTTGATGAGTTAAAGGCTTAAAGCTGGCATCTTTTCATGACTAGTGACAGCAAGAAATTTTACTTTCTAATTATCACATGAATCTGATAGGTGCAAAGAAAATTAGTGTTTGTACAAACTAGAAACAATACCTTGTTTCAAATTCTCTTATCTCGAAAAGTTCCTTCCCACATGTGTCAGTCCACTGAACTTTTCTCCGTTCCATACCAGCTTTCAAGGTTTGAATCTCTTCCAGCGATTCACGTGGTTCCTCACCATCACTTACGATAGAACGCTCAGAAGAGTCCCTTTTCAAGTTGCTCCTAAGACAACCTTTTCTCCCACTTCCATTGATGGAACCATTAGCTGTTCCTTTCCTGTTTGATGAACTGGATGATTGTTCTAATGAGTCCCCAGGCGTGTTGCTTGAACTCAATTTTGGAGGAGATGCCCCCTCAAGCCTAGCAGGTGTGCAGCCAAAGCAGATGAAGGAAGCACATTTACCAGGAGCATCGTTTTTCCTCGAAGCCACCTGGCTCTCATGCTCAGCTTCTCGATCGACTAGTCGATAATGATTCCACGGTGTTACCTTGACAGGCTTCTCTTCACCTTTCCGTCCAAGCAGCAATAGAGAAAGACCATGGCTATACCCTGATGCAGATGATGAGAAAAAACCTCCTCCCTCCACAGCCAGTAGCATTTCAGCTGCTCATCCAGCCACCACGAACTAAAATCTTCCGGCCAATTTGATCCAGAAAACCTAACCTCCGAAATAGTATGTTCTAAAGTAGAGTATCCTCAGGTTCTACTTTAACATTCTGAAAAAGGAATGAAGCACACATCAGGTTAACCACGCATTGAACTTGCAATCGATATACATTAGTTCCATACAACTAATGGACTTATAGGAGCTAGGAAAGGTGAGCAGGGCACCATCCCAGTCAGGTGATCAGCGACGTGTTAGTGATCTGATGTCACCAAGTACACAATTAAGGGACCAATCCTTTCGTTCACATCTCTCTCTGATAAAGTGCTGACCAACACACATTTTTTCAAATTAAGAACTGCAATCATTAGTGACGGAACTAGACAGTGTTAATATTAGGTTCCCCCACCAATCATACTTGCATGCACAGTTCCCTGTCTATCTGAACCGATAATGCAGTCCTCAAAACACCCTGAGTTCTCAGCACTAGTATGTTGATTGGCTCGTACTACAAGTCTACGACTATTGCATCCGAATCGCACAAACATGCTGAAAAATTCCAGCCTTTACTCATATCCAAATCTAACTCCACATTTGAAATCCATACCATAACCAAGAAGACGCTAGCGGTGCTCCAGAGAGAGAGAGAGGGAGGGAGAGAAATACACAGATCTATCAGCCAAGAACAGTAAAATGCTTAATTAAGCTAAGGCAGCACACGCATTGACCAACCCCAGCACCCAAAAGGCCGAACAGAGACCTACATAACATGGATCCCGTCAAGAAAAGGCTAGCCAATATCCCAGAAAACAAGCTCTAACAAATTCAGGGGAAGAATGTGAGAGCGTCCGGGTCAAACCTGAGAGCAAAATGTAATGCATTCGGGCTCAGGGAGTCGGCGGTGGTCGAAGCGAGCGCGCGATCGAACGAACCCTGGTCGCCCGAGAAGGGAAGACCAAAGCGGAGAGAAGCTGAGCCGAGCACGGATGCGGGAGAGAGGGAGGGATAGAAATGGCGGAGAAAATAGGCAAGAAAGTAAAAGCGGAAAATAAAAATAAGAGAAAGGAGGAGGAGGTCGCAGCAGGTAGGTAGGAGGAGGCGCTGGCTTCGGGAATAACCGACAGGTGGGTCAGAGCGGATGGGCCCCGCAGATGTGCGGATCTCGAGTTTTGACGCGTCCTCGGCCGTCCGATGCACGCGGGGACGGCCCGCGATCGGCGGCTTTAGACTTTGATCGCCGCGCCCCGCGGTCTCCTCTCCTCCAGGTCCAGGTGCGGGGCCCACCTTCCCTTTAGGTTATTGTATTTAGTATTTATTTCTTACGATTGCTCCGTGTTAGTACTAGCTAAGTACTGTACCTTAGCTACACTCAAATGGTCCCATTACAAGTTCGAATGGTCTATTTGAATAGCTGCCCATCCACGGTTCAAATAGGATGCATTTCTCTATATTCTCGCCAAAGAGATTTGCTTGCCGAGTTGGATGGAATTCGACGACAAGCTAGGATCTTACTCAACACGGAAAAGCCCCGCTTATTTCAATTTAAACTTCTAGTTTATAGTTTTTGGGTTTTTTCTTTTTATTCCTTTATTTCGTCTTTTTTATGTGTTTTTGGATTTTTTTTATCTTGTTTTCCCTATATTCCTACGTATTGTCCGTGATGGGTTAACATATTTTTTATTTTTAAATTTAATTATATCAAATAAGCAACATCAGATACAGTAAAAAATAAATTAATTACAATAAAAATACTAGAAACTATCACTAAACAAGCACCACCTAAGACACCAGTGGCTTCTGCCGGTTTGGAGCATGGGCCTACAGCTCAGCACACTTGTGCCGTTTCCTCATGCATAGGGCTGTAAACGAGCCGAGCTCGAGCGAGCTTGGCCTTCCAGGCTCGAGCTCGGTAGAAGCTCGAGCCGAGCTCGAGCCGAGCTCGAGTTGAGGTCCGAGCCTAGACCTGGGCTCGAGCTCGGCTCGGCCTAAGCTCGAGTAGGCTCGAGCTCGGCTCGTGGAAGCTCGGTAACAATTAAAATAATTTATTATGCATTATTTTTCAATAATAAAAATTTTTTAAGCTCGAGCTCGGCTCTAGTAAACTCGATAACAGTCAAAATAATTCAAATATACACTAATTTTTAACAATAAGAAAAGCTCGAGCTCGAGTTCGGCTCGAGTAAGCTCGGTAAGAATTAATATGTATTACTATTTGAGCTCGAATCGGGGCTCGCGAACTATTCGAGCTCGGCTCGGTGAAGCTCGCGAGCTCGAGATCAAGCTCGAGTTCGACTCGTTTAAAGCTCGAACCGAGCTCGAACCGAGCCTAGAACGAGCCGAACTCGAGTAGCTCACGAGCTTCGAGCTTTTTTTACAGCCCTACTCATGCATGCGTGAGCATGGCTTTACGGGAAAAGCAAACTTGCCCGAATTGTCGTGTTCGCTTTTCGGATAATCATCTAGAGTACCGCTTATGAAATCTCTTGAAAATATGAAAACCTGCATCAAGAGTGATTCGGACTCTATTAACATAAAAGTAACACTGGGAGTCTATTTTGTAACCAGAGGCGGAGCTGGCCTTCGGACCACCCGGGCAATAGCCCGAGGCCCAGCTAAAAAACTCAATGCATTTTACCGCAGCAATAAACAGTAAAGACTTTGATTTTTCTTTGCAGTGGGTTGGGCCCGAGGCTAGGCCTCGAGCTGCCTACGCCCCTGTTTGTAACTACTCGATCACAATTTAGAGGTGGCCAATGAGCTAGGTCTTACCGTGTCGGCCTGCGGCTCGTTACTGTTGGCCTGGCCAGTTTAGCTCGTGGGCGATACTGGTACGGCACGACTAGCCTGGTTGGTAACGGGCGTAAATAGGTCATGCCAACACGGCACGACACGGTCCGGTCCGTCGAATATAGCTGTTTTTTTTTACCGTGGGGTGTAAAAATTTAAAATGAAGTACAATTTAGTAGTAGTACGGCTAATTGTACGGCTTTAAAGATATAAAAGATTTTGTACATTTAGTTCTTAGAAAACACATCAAAACGCCACCCATTTCTCGCTCCGTGGCCGAGCCAGAAATTTAGGGAGGCTGGGAGAGCCGCGAACCTAAAAACAATATAACTTTTAGCATTCATATCGAAGGTATATAGATCCTTATACAAACCTTATTAGCAAACAGTACCTCAATCCTTGGATGATTTGCCGGCAGCAGATCCAACACCTTCAATCCCTTGTGGATAGGATAGCGATGCTCCTCAGGTAAATTTTCAGCAACAACAATGCGTGACTGAGTGCGCAAAAGACGAAGTTCAGAAGCATGACATACATAATGATAGATTATTTGACTAATTAGAACAAGAGCATGACAGGATAGCTCCTGCAGACTTGCAGTAGGATAATACACATTTCTAAACAGATGAGTTTTTGGTTTCATCCCTGTATTGATGCAGCCATCTCCTATATTTAGGTCCTGAACAACTCGGCTTTGGCTTTTGGTTTCTGGCTTATTTTTCACTATTCATAAGTTTCGTCTTTTTCTGAACTTTTGGCTTTTTGTTGAGCTTTTTGCCGGTTCTTTTTTTCCCCGTATTTGTTTGTATTATACATAATGGGCTAACATATTTTTTTTATTTTTAAATTTTTTTAAAATTTAATTATGCTAAATAAGCCTCTGTCAGCTACAGTGTTTTCAGCCATAAGCCACGAACTTTTCAGCCGAACCGATCACCACCTTAACTAATGAAATCATTGTCTTCATTAAGCAAAGATGTGAAATACATGCAAACAAGTAATCAAGGACCAAGTGGGTTGGGCCGTAATCTTCCTAAAGGATGCAACTACGGACACTGGCACTGTAAAACAGAACAAGATATGCAAGTAGCTCAGAAATACTTCAGCACAGCTTTTGTCCATTTGTAAACTTGTCGGTAGTCCTACACCTTAAAAAGCAGTGCCTCCTTTTTAATCTACTAATGTACATCATATAATTTTAGACCTATTCTTTACAGCTTTTGACTTCTAATCTTTATCTTTTCTACAGTAAACTAGCTTTTAAACAGAGTGTATTTTTAAGATAGAGTCTACTGGTTAATTGTAGTACACACTGTAGCGACTTCATTTATATCGGCAAAAATCGCATATGAGTTTCTGTTACTCTGTAATCTCTCTCACAAGCCGCAGCCAAAAGTCATAAGCCGTAGTAAAAAAAGAACAGACCTAAATATCCATAAACTAAATGAAGCTGCTTATATTTGCTAACATACTAAATACTCAGTACAATTTGATTCACATACCCTCGCCCGGTTGCCACCAGTCGTTGAGGGCTCATGAGGCCATGAACCATATAATCCGTATAATCCGTATCCAAGCATATATCGTACGGCGTACGAATACGAAATACAAGCAGAGTACCATGTACATACGGTTTGCTTGTTACTCCACTACGTCGGTGACGCGAACATAAAAAAAGTAACAAACCCCTCACACCGCACTTCACAGGTCCAGCCTGGCCTAGGGTTCCTGCTCGGCGGCGGCGGCGATGGCCAGGAAGAGGAAGACGGAGGCGGCGCCCCGGCTGGACGAGGCCGACCGCACGCTCTACTCCTCCTTCTGCAGCGCCGCCAACTCCCTCTCCCAGCTCTACTCCCAGGCCATGGCGCAGCAGAAGCACTCCTTCCACGGCGGCGAGCTCCACGCCCTCGTCCGTAACTCTCCCTCCCCGAACCCCCCACCTCTCTCTAGTTCCCTTTGATTCTTCTATCCATCGATTCGGTCTTGCTACTGTTCGTCGACGATTGGGGGCTGCTGACTTCTGCGTTGGTAGGATGGCTCGATTCGGCCGTCCCTTCCAGTGGCCTCTCCGTGTGGTTATAAAATTGGACTAGTAATTAGCTTCAAAGGAGAATACGTGCCATTATCAAAGAATTCCAAATGGTAAAATTGTAAATTACTCGCTCCTATAATTCGATAGAGGAACGCATACAAATTGGTCTACTGAGAGTCAAATTCCAGACATCAGAATTGCGGATAGCCATTTCATCTAATTGTCCCAGTGGGTCAGTTATGTAGCTTACATGTGGCGTGCTCTGTAGTCGAAGAATCTGCATTGTCCATTGCGGTTGCTCGTGTTGTCTAAATTCTGTTCTGTCAACTTTGTAAACTTGCTTGAGCTTGTGCTTTTTGGATTCTCATGTTGCCAATGAGCAGGAGAAGCTCTACCAGTGGATCCTGAGGAAGCACGAGGAAGAGTCGAGGTTGACAGTAGCTGATATTATGGCTCATATACAGGTACCTGAATGATAGACCAAGGGCATTAAATTAAATTCAGTTATGGATTGAACTAGTAGTATACCTCATACCACTTCATATCATCACGTTCATGTCCTTTAGATGCCCAATTCAAATCAGGAGTTGAAATGAAAAAATCCCTCTCCAGTTCAGATATAACTTGAATTTGGTACAGGCCTGCATTATTGTAGAGGACTTTTGAACTGCTTAATGGCATAAACTCTGTTTTTCTTTAGGCATCTAGGTAAATTAGTGACGAAGTCGTATATGTTTTACCAACTTTGATCTGCAGCATGAGATGGAGTACGGAGGGAGTGATGCACATGCTGCCCCAGGAGTTCATCAGTATCCTCAGAGTGCAGGGCAGTTTGCCAACTCAAGCTGCCAACCCTCAGCCGGTGGTCCGTATGGTCAGGCATCTGGGCTTGCTCCTCGGGCCAGCAACAGCGAACAGTCAAAGAATACCACCATATTCTCAAATGCCCTGTCTAGTCCAGTACGCCGGAGCCTTCAGAATTGCCACCCAACTCAAGGAGCTGGAAATGGAGGCCGGAACACCGAAGCCAGCTCCATGGGGCAAAACCGGGAGGCCAACTCTGCAAGCTCGAACGACACCACGATGGACATGGTTTCAGACAGCGCAGCAAATGAGTACTACTGAAATGATCCATGCATGGAGTGCGACGCATCTCATATTTACTTAATACAAGATTAGAAGAGCTGTGGCATGTCATCTCTTTTGTGATTTTGTGTATTTCTTGTTTCCCTAAATCTCACCATCTCTGCGGCATAAAACCTGCACGGTTGGTGGTTGTCTTGTCGTGTGTTGGAGAGAAATATAAACATCTGTATGTTAACTGGTTGTGGTTTCCCTCCCCATCCTCTCTCGCTCTAGGGGCGTAACATGCCGCCGGCGGCGGAGGCGGCATGGCCGTTTCCCTCTCCTCCGACGGTCGATTACATGGACGCGCTCCGGGCACGGCGCTTTGGGAGGTGGATGCTCTGGTCGCCGACTAGGATGCTCTTTGTGCGATGCAGCTATTCTCTGGTTTCTTCTTTCCTAGATGTAGCGATCTATTTCAGCCCAATTATTTCCTTAGGTTTCGTTAGGTAGTGTTGCACGCTAGGCATTTCCATAGGACGGCTTTCCTCTGCTTGGTTGCTAATTTATCTTTGTTTTGCTGAGGATCGTGCCCTCTTTTGGCCAAACGAAAAAAAAAAAGAGAAGTGCAAGTAATATCACAATCAGTCGTGGCCAAATATGTGGCAAGGCATGAGCCTAATTCGGCATGGACCCGTTAGGTATAGTCCGTTTAGCCCGTCAGCTTAAACAAACTGTGTCGTGATGGCTCATGGGTTGAGGCGGCGGCCCAGACACGTCCCAGAGGGGGTTCGTGCCCTACTGAGCTGGCACATGCCCATTTAGCCCGACAGGTCATCAGGCACAGCTAGTCCGTTTGGTCCACAAACTTTGAAAAAACGTAATAGTTCAAAAAAAATATGTCTTGCTCATAAGTTCTTCCTGGTGGTACAACCAGGGTCTGTTCTGCCATTTGAGGTGGAGGCAGAGATGTTCATTCCTGAAGGATGAAAGTTCTTCCGGATCAATTCCGTATTCACTCACAGCTAAATATCGCAATCAGTCCCGTATTCCTTCGCATTGTCCATGATAGACTAACTTTTTCTTTTTTTTATTTTTTTAAAAATTTAAGTACGCTAAATAAGCTAACAATAATTATAGTAAAAAATAAATCGGCTATAGTGAAGAAACCATAAACCTGAGCACTACCTGCGGCATAACATCTGCCCGGTTGGTGGTTGTCTTCTCGTGTGATTTAGTATTTGTTCAAACCTCCTGTGCTGTGTTGTGTTGGATAGAAATATAACATTTGTATGTTATCTCTTGCAATGCGTTTATCGTCAACATCATCGTGTATGTATATACCATCAACGTTGCATACAAATGTGAGTTCTGTCATAAGCAGGTGTTGTTCTGGAAGATGGCACTGTAGTCAAATGTGAATGAGGTATGAGCTGTTCGAGAGGGTAGTTGAAAAGCTCTTGGTGGGCTGAGGGTGGACTGGTTCGATGTCGCGGCAGAGAGAAGTGGCCCAAGATGCCCGGTTTATGAGACAGAGCCAGCTACACACTATGGACCTACGATCCCGGGGCTGCGTAAACCGACGTGCACCCGACCGCTATCAAGCTCGGTTGGCACAAGTTGTACGTCCAAGTTCGATCCCTAATCCATTCTATGTGTCGTATCTCACACATACATCTGTATGTTTAGTGAAAAAGTTTATGGACCTATTCTTTTTAGCTAAAGTTTACGGTTTTTAGACTGTTTGTGTGAGAGAATACAGAGTAATAGAAATCCACGTGCGGTTTTTGCCGATATAAATGAAGTCGGTACATTATGTATTACAATTAACTAGTATACCTTATCTTGAAAAGATACTCCGTTTAAAAGCTAGTTACTGTAGAAAAGCCGAAAAACAACTTTTAAAAGCCGAAAAGAACATGTCCTACATCTGTGCTCCATAAGGTAGTGAATGAATCTAAAATTTATCCAACGATCTTCGTTTAAATCGTAACGTATGTTTCAGTAGAACACACACACACACACACACACACACACACACACATATATATATATATATATATATATATATATATATATATATATATATATATATATATATATATATATATATATACACACACACACACACATGTAGTGTGTGATGTCAATGTAGCATACGTCCACCTTGCAACATAAAAAAGAGTTTTGGACACTTCCATTGGTACGGTATGTTGGTTAGTACTAGCACGCATGGTTCCATTCCATCAGAACTTGGGGTGAGTCGTTCGCGAGTGAAAGTCGTGTGAAACTTTCACTGTGATTCACGGGAGTTGATGCGGTGACCTGCAGTGGCGACTTGTACGGGAACAGTAAGGGTGTGTTTGGTTCGTGGATAGAGGTTGTATCGTATATCCTGACTGAGTGGAATCGTATTTCAGAAAAAGAAGATGTTTGGTGAGGTTGCATGAGCGGATGCAAAAAAACTGAGATGCTGTTTGGTTGCCTGAATGAGCGGATGCAGTCTACCAAACCTGAGAGGCTGACACGTGAGACCGCATAAGATACACCGCATCAACCCATCCAGGATGGCCAGTGAAGCTCATTTTGAGCGTATCCATCCATCCAGGATGAGGGCGTATTTTTGCATCCGCTCATACAGACTGCATCCACTCATACAGGCAACCAAACATACTCTTTCTTAGATTATACGGATCCACCCAGTCAGAACGAAGAAGATTCATGCAACCAAACACATCCAAAGCAACTACTAGTATCAGCACTATGAAGAAACTGGCACTGCGCAGATATCCATGGCCCGCGGTCGATGGGACGGTGCGTGTCGGGGCCCTGCCTACCTCCTCCACGTCGTCCCGCTCTCATGCAGAACCTAACCTGGGCCCACACCCACAGCACCCGAACATGCATGTCCATGCAGCAAAGCACGCGAAAGCTGTGTTCTAAAGAATTCAGAATTCCATATAAATATCTAAAATTTTTAAAACAATTTTATTATTTTTTTCTCACTCTCGTCTTACTCTGAGAATAAATCGAGGGTCACGAACACATCATGTACATTATTCTCTCGCTCTTGTTTCGTGCACGTATCATTATTTTACTTTTTATGAACGCCACGCCCCCAAAGATGGAGGAGTAACCAGCAGTACAGTACAGAACAGTACGTTCGACATGGCGCGGCGGCGGCAGCATGCAGCAGCACGACAAGGCGCGACAACAAGGTAGTAGCGATTACCATACCAAGTACGCGCGTGCAACTAACTTAATTACCGCCGCGCCGCGCCGCGCCGCGCCGCACCGCACGTGTGATCATCCGAGTCGCGCGGCTGCGGGGCCGGCTCCGATCTGCCTTGACGTCCGATCCGTTCGCGTGCGCCGCTCGTCCCGGCCGGCGGCGCGCCCGGAGTAGTCGCGCGCCTCACGTACGTCTGTCTGCTCCCCCGGCCGGCAGACACACCTCCGACCGTGACGTGGACAACCGTCACGTCGCAGGGGCAGCGCCGTAATCTCGGTGTGAAACGGGCCGGTCGATCGAGCTGCAGACGTACGGCGCGTCACTGTGACGCTGCATGCTCCGGTGACGTCGAAACGGAGACGGAGACGGCAACTTGGCCTGAGACGCGTCCCATGCCGTGCCGTGCCGTGTAAACGACGACGAGCCCTACTAATCAACTCGTACGCGAAGCTGCCGCGCTTACGAAGCGATCGAGCCTTTATTAATATATATTTATGCACACAAGTAGTACACAACATGCATGCTTAAATCAAATGATGCCACTCTAATTAACAACTCCTTGCCACTCTACAAGGACCTGACTGAGGTATATATGCCAGTGCTAACACGCTTTGCATCTCGTTTTGCCGCGATGTTTGGAGCTAGCGAGAAAATCTGTCATGTGGGCTGCTTCATCGCGTTGCTGAATTAACAACTCCATCGCGTTTGGACTTTGGAGTGCGCTGCTTCTCAGCATTAATTGTCTTTTCTCACAGGTCAGAGAGTTGTTGGAATGAATTCAGCTAGGAACCTTGGAGAGGTTTCCTCTCACGTTTTTCTGACAAAGCCGAACGGTATCCCTGTCTATGTATGGCCAGGGTTCGCCTGGGGAATCATGCAAACCTCGACTCTAATTATTTTTTTTTCAGGGATCCCTCCCTCCAATTATTGTTTAATTACCGGGAACATGCTGAATCTAAGACCTCTATTGCTTCCTTTTGAAGGGAGTTTTGGATGTAATTCTTCCTTCAACTGGCATTTTAGAATAGATGGCTACGAATTATTGAGAGGTAAAAATAATCTACAGCATTCACGTGCAAGTTCATTTGAACTAAGGCGAAATAGTAGCAAGCACCCAACCAAACAGTCTGCGTTGCAACTTGTTAGTAGTTGCTTGCTGCAACTTGTGGAATTGAACAGCAAATTGGGGGTAGCTTTGGAGTCGGACTGGACTGCTACTGGAGTGCTTGGCTATCATACAGCAACAGGCAGCGGTTGCGTTGGCAGATGGAGAAGCAAGCAACCAAACACAGGTCTTATTCTTTTTCCAGCTTTTAGCTTTTCTACCGTAGTTAACTTTTAAACAGAGTGCCTTCTTAAGATGAGGACTACTAGTTAATTGTAGTACATACTGTATTAACTTCATTTATATCGACAAAAACCGCATGTGAGTTACTGTTACGATGTAATCTCTCATACGACCAGCCCAAAAGTCATAAGCCGCAATCAAAAGCCATAAACTTCAGCAAAAAAAAGAAGAAGAACAACAGGCCCTATATATAAATTTAGAATTGCAGTGAGCAGAGCAGCGATCTTTTCAGTTTGGGATGGAGAAGCAGGCGAGCAGAAACCTGGACCGACCGACCTTGGACTAAGTACCGAGCATTAGTGTTATATTAAACAACACGACTAGTACTGATCGTCGTAAGCGCACAAGGTCCAAACCTGTCGTAGCATATCAGGCAGCGTGTTTGTATAATGGGCGGCCAATGCTGCATGCGTACCCATGGCCCTCCCTCGTGTATTACTTGTTTTTTTGGGTGTGGTGTACGTGCTCAATTGTTGGATTCTCCTCGCGCTAATTGGACGACGAGATTCCTACTCCGACAGGACATGCAAGTCTTATGTGTTGTTGGTTGCAGTTTAGGTCCATTGGATCGTCATTGGGCATTAGGAAATTAAGGCAAGGGGCAAACAAGTGCATGCGTTCTAGTGATAAAGGAAATTATGTCTAAAAAGGAGTATGCGTACAAGTATATCTAAATTGATAAAGGAGTATTTTAAGTTTGTTTAGGTGGTATATTAGGGGTGGGAGTAATTACACCCGGGTGTAAAAGGTATTTTTCATATATATATATATATATATATATATATATATATATATATATATATATATATATATATATATATATATATATATATATGTATGTATGTATGTATGTATGTATGTATGTATGTATGTAGTATAAATAACAGGGGGACCATGATACCCAGGCTCTATAATTGAGACTTTCCATTCATGATTAATTCAGCATGCTAACCCAATGATTTCCTTTCTAAATTGACACATTTTCGAATTAATGAATATTAACAGTTTTGCCTGATATATTACACTTGCACGCATCTAAAAACAATCTAAAGGCAGGGAGACTTGGTGTACAGACACTATAGTGCCCCATTTCAGCGTCCTATATATGTGTGTGCGTGAGCACATCTAGTGCTAATGCCTATTTGGATGCTAATATGCTAACAAACGCCCAGGACCGTCGGATCCTAGCCAGGTAGGCACGATCTATGCGGGTGGAAACCATCGGATGGCTTATACTTATTTGCAGGAAACCCCCACCGCTCTTTTGCCTTCAGTCACAACTCACAAAAATTTGCTCCTCTCTCCCCGAGCGTCGCCCCTCCCCCGACGCCCTCCCCGGTGCCCCCCTTCGGCCTCCCCAGCACCGCCCCTCGGCATATGTCATGTACCAGTGTCATGTAAGGCTTTATTAGAGGAAATAAACCATGCATCATGTTTCATTCCCACTGAAACTTCCCTAGAATTTAGCCATATTTAAAACCAGACTTTAGGCTTAATTTATGTTGGAATATCATGATTAAGCTGTTCTTTCTTGCGAAATTCCGTACGCAAAATTTATGCATTCATCAGCCGAGGTGGTGTCCTTTGAGTTCACACATGAAGAATTACATCATGAAACATGCTGCGCCAGTGAGAGGAGAAAAGAGAAAAAAATATATAAAAATAATTAAAAAAAAGACACGGAAAGGCGTTGCAAGCGAGCGTGTGCCACGCCACGAAGAACCCTAGGATGCGAGAGGGGACTATAAATAGGATGCCCACGAGCGCTCTCCCGTCTGGGCGTATTCGATTCCTCTTTCCTCCTCCTCTCCGACTGCAATCTCTCTCTCATCTCTGCCGCCACCCACCCACCTCTAACTCCACCCGAGGAGGCGCCCGCCCGCCCTAGTACACTACTTGTCCGGTCGCCATGACGCCGACGACGGAGATGTCAACGGAGGGCGGGCCGGAGCGGCGGTCCCGTTTCCGGCGGATCTGCGTCTACTGCGGCAGCGCCAAGGGCAAGAAGGCCAGTTACCAGGACGCCGCCGTCGAGCTCGGCAAGGAGCTGGTAGCCAATGCCTTTTTTCCGCGCCATCTTCCTCCTCCTTTGGGGGCTTTCACAGAGGTTTTAGGTTGATTTTTACGGGGGAACAGGGGGGCTCCTCTTAATTGATTGAATTTTGTTTCTATCACGTCTGGTTGCGATGTGGAGGCGCCTTGAATTTGTCAGGATGATGGCATGGAGGAGGTCATGGGGGGTGTGTAGGTGTAGTGCTGTGGTCATGGTGTGCTTGCTGCAGCCTTGTTGCATGATCATACGGTTAGAGTAGATGAAGAAATCATGGAGCAAGCGCATCCACCTCCCACCCACTGCCCGAATTGCTCCTCCATCATCACCTATAAATCGGAGAGGAGGAGGAGGAGGGAAGAGGAATCGAATTCGAGGCCTTGCCATCTCCTTCCTTGTTGGCACCATGACCTTGTGACCTCACCTGCTTGCCCAATTGCACAAATATTTGCCTCTTGCATGCATCGGAAATCCATACTACCTTGTAGATTTCCCCTCCCTGGCCTGGCGCTACTGGAATTTTCTGATGGTGTTGTGTTTTGTATGGCCTTGCAGGTGGAGAGGGGCATAGACCTGGTCTATGGAGGAGGCTCCATTGGCCTCATGGGCCTGGTCTCCCATGCAGTTCATGCTGGAGGGGGCCATGTGATCGGGTGGGTGTCCATCTCCATCTCTACGGCTACCCCCTCCCTCGCCATCCATTTCTGCCTAGCCGATGGTCTCCCTACACCTCTCGTTTGCTTGGTGTTTTTATGGCCCTGGGTGCTTTGCTTCCAGCAACTCCCTGCACCAAGATGGCAGCCTTAGGTACTGAAATGGCACCTTTGGGCACGCTGCTGTTGGCCATTGCCCGTTGGGGGGCAAGCCATGCCTTCGGTTTCACAGAAATGGAAGCTCCTTTTCGGTCCAAAGGCTACTTGTCCCCATGCCTGCAATGGGCTAGTGTTGCGCTCCGGTTTGAATTTTTTTTGCGCAGTTGTAACTTTCTAGTCCAGTTTTTGAAAGGCCTATCTCTGTGTCTTGCTGTCTCTAGGCTTGCCAGCTTCTTTACATGGGAAAAAGATCGGCTTGTTGCTCTTGTATTTGACTGCTTTAGCCTGAAATTGATGTGCCTTTCTGTTCCCCTTCCTTTTGGCAGGATCATTCCAAAATCACTGATGCCCAGAGAGGTGAGTACTCGCATTTTGTTGCTATTGCATGATGCCCCAATTCACATGCTCTAGTGTCCGGACTGGATGTGCAAGAGTGTTCGTATATACGGATATTATTCACAATGATGATGCTTCACCGTGCGAATCCAATGTGCCTTGTTTTGGAAACGTATTAACGTAACGCCCCTGTGTGATAACATATAAAATGTAACTCTTAGCTATATATGGAATCTGCAATGATCTTGTGATAGTTCGATAATATAACCCATGTAGATATCCTTCATGTCTTGTATGGAGTAGCATTTTCCAGTTGTGTATGTTGAAAAGTCACACATCCATTTTATACTTGTGTTGGTCTTGGCCTGACGGTCTTTGTTCTGATTTCCAATGCAAGATGAACTGTGCTACCAAGTCTAGGCTTTGAAGTTTGAAATCATTATTCATGTCGTTCTGAGTTGCCTTCGTGTCGTCGGTACTAGTTGGTTGGAAAACTTTTACATCAAGTGACATCTGAGGATGCAGCTGCATGCGGTACATTTATGGTTCTTAATATCACTAGTTCATGTTTCTGTAGGTAACTGGAGATCCTGTAGGGGAAGTTAGAGCTGTTTCTGGCATGCATGAGAGGAAGGCCGAAATGGCTCGGTTCGCTGATGCTTTTATTGCTTTACCGGGTATAATAAATAGCCTACTTTTTTTACTCCACGTGAAAGATATCAGAATTAAACCATATTTGTACTGTAGTCTCTGATCCTTCGATTTAATTGATAGGTGGCTATGGAACCTTGGAGGAGTTGCTTGAAGTCGTCACTTGGGCACAATTAGGAATCCATAAGAAGCCGGTAAAAACTAACCTGAATTTGTTCTTGGTGCTTCTCACACAAAAATTACCCATTCCCAATAATATAAAGATCATGTGCTTGTCTGCATGTTTTTTCAAACCACTTTTATTTTAGTAGGTATGGAAGCGCTGTTTTGTTTATTATAATGCCGTTAGGGCCGTTGTGATCTTATGCTATCATCTTGCCCTGTTCACATGTGACTGCAAATTTCACCCTCACAGCAAGAAATTATTGAAAGGGTAATGTAATCAAGCAGTTATCTCCATAACTACACCAGAATATTGTTGGAATTGAAGGCCATGCGATATGCGTTATCATCTTTTATATGTGGCTCTAATAAGATATGCTTCACACTTTATGAATATTCCCGTACAGCTAATGGAATGATGGTTGGAGTATCTTAAATTGCATGATGCGTCATATGCACAAGATAATGTATTAGTGTTTATGTCAAAATAGCCGCTTGGCAAGATATAAGATGATGAACGGTGAATTCAACGTTTCTCTTCTACCCTTTATCTGTCACTATTATTGAATATGAAGGCCCCACCAAATTGTTATTTATTCGTGAGGTGATATCAGATACGATTCTGCGGGTGTGAGTGGATCATTCAATAATCAGCATCGTTGAATCGGGCGCTACATTTTTGTCATTACTGATTCCTTGTAGCTTTTGGGTAATTGCTTGAAAATGTGTTACCAGGTCGGTCTTCTGAATGTTGATGGATTCTACGATCCTCTACTGTCGTTCATCGATTTGGCTGTTAACGAAGGCTTCATCACCGAGGAGGCGAGGCGAATCGTCATTTCAGCTCCGACAGCCAAGGAGCTAGTCATGAAATTGGAGGTTGAATCGCATCTCTGTGCCTATTTCAAGTGTTACTAATGTATAGCTAGACCAAAACCATTTTGAGTTATCCAAGCTTTTACTCCTCTGATGAAGTGCACGCATTTTCCGACAAAACTTGTTTCACCATCGAACGAAAGATGCTCCATTAATTCCATGTTGTTTTGTATGGCACGGCTTAATAATTCCCTGAACCCGTGGATCTATTGCAGGACTATGTCCCCGAGTATAACATTGGCTTGGTTTGGGAGGACCAGAACCAGAAGCAAAATAACCTGGTACCTGAGCCGGAGTCCGGGATCACTTCATCCTGATGGAGCTTCCAGCCTGCAAATCTTAGGATTCTAACCAATCGGTGTCTGAGATACCGAAGCAGCAAATATTTATTCTTCTAACCAAAGGGTAACGGATGGAATGGAAAAAGAGGGACAAACTAGTAGGTGTGTGCGTGTGTTGGTCTCATGTGCTGGGAGTAGTATTGATGGTGGTTTTGGTGGCATAGCATGTGGTTAGCAAGCAGTCCAGTCCAGCGTTGTAGACATTGTTTTGATCCTGGAAGAAATATAAAATATAGTAGTACATAGTAATATATATTCGAGCTAGGTAGTGCGTCTCCTTGCTGTTTGCTCGTGCTGGATTCTTGTGTACGTGCTGCCCTTGTTGTGCAGCGCATGCCAACCAAAATCAAGCGAAACACTCGTTGGGGGATGCTTGGCTGCAACGGTTTCTGTAACGACCCTATTTTTTAGATAGGGTTGTGGTATGTCTTGTAATAGTCTAGAAGTTTAGTTGTGGACAGAATGAGTATCATACTTGTTTTATAAATATTTAACATGGTTAATTTAATTAAAATAAGTTCTGATGGTCAACTTTAGAAATTCTAATAGGTATCCAAGCCCAAATTTTAACTTACAATCAGAAGAACCGAAAAAGACTCCCACAAGAATGCTTGAGTGCGGTCGTAACCTTAACACGAATACGTGTAACATTCTTTTGTCTCATGATCTCTATGTTGGGAGAAAAATAAAGTATGATTGAGTACAACCAACCGTACTTAACAAGTCATATGGGGAAACGCTATTTAATTACATGTCAGGATTTTTAAGGGATGGAGATATAGTGGTTTATTAAATTATTTGTCGATGCAATTTTATTTGTAAATATTTTTAAACACAAAATTATAACAACTTCTTAAGAAATTGGGGTTTCAAAACTCGATTACTTCAATATTTCCAAATCATTTCTAAATCTACTTATGTTTTGCCATTGGAATCACCTATTAAACACAATTTAATTTACCAGAAGCACAGCGTATTTAAATACCATTTATAAATGACTCTGCAGAGCTAGCCAGCTTTACCCACAAGATCTCTTAACTCCCACGACAGAGTTAAGAAACAAGGCAGTTTCTATACAACAGACTCTCTCATTTCCCTCCGCTTTTTTTTATAGATATTCAATCGAACTTGAGCAGTTATTAAATCATGTTTGACAAGTCAAAACTTATGGTTGAGCGATCATTGTATTCTTTACTTGGCATAAGGTTCTATTTCTTACTTTTCATTGAATCACTTTAAAACTTTACCGACAAAATACCGTCTCTTAACAGTATAAAACAGTCAACCCACATGTATTGTCGTCAACCAAAACGAGGCACCAGGTCAACCCACATGCCGCCACTTGTATGCCCTCCTTCTCCGATACACTTTGTTGCATATGTTTTTTCAAATTGCTGTAGCATTTCTCCTCGATTGTTGCATGAAGTGTTTGATTGTGTTGCACCGTATCTTCTCAAAGTTTGCCACAAGAGGTGTATTTGTTGCAGTTGACATTTTGATTTATTGTATAAAGTGTTTTTATTTGTTACAATCTGTCTTTCTCAAATCTTTGTAGTAAAGTGTCATTTGTTGCGGTTGGTTTACTTATTTGCGACTAATTTTTTTTATTGCAATAGGCTTGGTAGTTTGTTGTGTCATTTTTTACTACTTTGTTGTAAATCAAATGGGATTTTGTTGCATGTTTAGACGTGTATTGTTGTAGTCGCTGCAGTACTATTGTGCCAATCCAAGGGAAGATCGGACAGCTTTGAGATGGGATGTTACGTGAGATCTAATGGCTATGCGGGCGTTCAATTCTAGCACCCAAATTGGATGTCTAGACGCTAGTCATCTCTTTTTTATTTTTATTTTTTTGTGTGCACCCAACACGGAGGAGCAACACTTTTGAGTTTTGAATCTAATCTAAACTAATAATCCACCGGTTCAAATTATCCTACATCCACCCAATAATGACCTGCTCCACAGTCATGACCTTAACTACGTTCACACTACAATATGCACCCATAATTACACCATCCTAAAAACGTCCGCACCAGATTAACTCTCCTCCATTCTCTCTCCTTACCCAACCATATCTGACGGTCATCCTTCAATGGATCTGCAGTACCCCTCCCGCATCCCTAACGCTCGCCTCGCCTCGCCCCCACCAATCCCATCCCCGCAACGCTATCCACTGTCCCCGCCTCGCCCCTTCCTCTTCTTCCGCCTCATCCACCGCCCGCCGCCGCCGCCATCGAGGAGAAGCAGCCCCCCTGCGCCACGCCTCGCCTCACCCGTCCGCGGCCAGCGAAGGATCCCTGAACGCGCGAGCATGGAGCCCTCCCTCCTCTCCGCGAGGCCCTCGCCCCGCGCTCCCGTCTCCCCGCTCCTCTTCTACCCGCCTAAACCCTTCCCCGCTCCTCTGCTTCCCGCCGCGGAGCCCTAGCGCCTCCGCCCGCCTCCGCGGCCAGCGGCTGCGCCTCGGGGCGGCGTCGGGCGAGGGCCAGACGGCCCCGCCCTCGGGGGAGGCGGTGTTCAGCGGCCGGAGGGAGCTCATCGGCGTGCAACCGCTGGTGGAGACGCTGCCGCCCGCGGCGCGGACGGCGGCGGAGCTCGCGGTCGCCGCAGCCGCCGTGGCGGCGGGGTACGGCCTCGGGCTTCGCGTCGGCGGCGGCTCGCGGGCCGCGACGGTCGCGGGCGCGGCCGTGCTCGGCGCGGCCAGCGTCGTGGGGGCCGCCGCGGTGAACTCCGTCGTGCCGGAGGTAGCCGCCGTTGGGCTGCACAACTACGTCGCCGGCTGCGACGACCCCACCAAACTGGAGAGCGGCGAGGTGGAGGCCATCGCGAGCAAGTGAGTTTGGACAGGCTGATCTGGGCGGACTCGGCCGACGCGGACGCGTTCCTGGAGGCGGTCGACGACCTCATCGGCACCGTGCAGGAGCTGGATGCCGCGGGCACCAACCGCGTCCTGCTCGACCGCGCGGACGAGCTGCTCAGCCGGTGCATGGCACGGCTGGAGGACGAGTTCCGTGCGCTCATCGAGCGCCCCGATATGTTTGGTTCGGCCTCCCCCATCCTCTCCCACGCCTCCCCTCACCATTCGCCAACCCATCCCCGTCGCCTGTAGTATAGCATAACCACCACCGTCCACTCCTCGCCGCGGCAGCCATACCACCTGAGACCTTCCGCGCCCACGGCCCACCCACGCCGGTCACCGCCGCTTCTAGCTCCTCCAGCCCCTCCGGCGGGCTCCAAGCATGAGGCAGCCCAGCGCGGGCGTCGGCGGGAGGGGGGACGCGGGGTTCGTGCGGGCGGACCAGATCGACCTCAAGAGCCTCGACGAGCAGCTGGAGCGCCACCTCAGCCGCCCGCTCGCTGCGGTGCAGTCTGGGAGCCGTCGCGGCGAGTCCACCAGGTTGGGGGAGGAGCCGCAGCTGCTGCAGCAGCATAGGCATCGGGAGGCCTGGGAGATCGACCCCTCCAAGCTCGTCATCAAGGGCGTCATCGCCCGCGGCACCTTCAGCACCGTCCACCGTGGCGTCTATGATGGCCAGGACGTCGTCGGTACCGTACCATCTCAACTTCACATATACGCGTACACTTACCTCCCAGTTTTAGTACCCTTAAGCTGCTCGATGAAATTACCCTAATACTTAGTGTTGGCTGCCTGCGTTGGATACTTCCTGGTTCTGATCGATTATTACTTTTGCGAGTTGTTAGGGAACTTTGCCGCTTTGTTTTTCTTGCTTGTGTTCGTTCTTCCTGGCTTATTAATTTTTATTTTCCAGTGAAATTGCTTGACTGGGGGGAGGATGGTCATAGATCAGAACAAGAAATTGCTGCACTGAGAGCAGCATTTGCACAAGAGGTATCTATCTGGCATAAGCTTGATCATCCAAACGTTACTAAGGTAATCTTCGGCTGAATAAGCCCTTTTTCACCCCTTCAAAATTCATAGCTTAAATCACTTGGTTCATACAACAGCGATTACAATGGTGACGGTCTGAAACTGTTGTCCAATAATGTCCATCACAACTACTTGATTTGTAAACTCCTTGATGCCATGCTTATGATATGTCCTTGATGAAACTGGTTAGGTTCGTCACGTCTATAAACACAAACAAACTGTCCTCTGCTGGTAAGCTGATGGCTGATACATAGGTCGGCACATCTGAAAATTCATTCCTACTTGATTGGTTGAACTATTGTTCGCAGGACTATCCGAAGTACCACCAACTCAGATCAGTCCTTGTCAAACAAACCTATTTGGGTGGTCCTCCTTGCTTTAAATATTTAGTATACACAGTGTTGCATTCCATTTCTGCAGCTGCCCTATATTTCTCTCTTTGTTAATTAGGACTCTTAAATCTTGTGAGCTGATGGAAGATGTAACAGATGAAGTGAAGCTCATGGACACAAAAAGAGCTAAGAAGTACATGTTTCAGAATACAGATACCGGTGCAGAAGAATTTCAGACAATACTGGTTGCCTGTGGTGCTTCATTGTCATTCGTATCTAAACAATAAGTATCATTCTTGTCATATTTCCAGTATTTCATACAGATGATGCAAGAACAATATAGACTTTTTAGGTCAGAATAACCCCCTTTTTGCTACCTTTTTCTTAATAAGTGATCTAAAAATGTGACAATTAGCTTTCCTATTTCATGTGTTTCTTGTGAACTGCATAATTCATGAAAAACTTTTTCTTGGTTCTCTCAGTATTCAATTGTGCCCATTCTTTTCTGCTTCATTTCCATCACTACAACACACTAAGATTATTGATTTACATGCTCTGCACGTGTGATGCCAATTAAAACCAACATAGTGTATTCCTCAGATGTAGCAGTAGACTGTAGATTGGAGAGACTTCATATGACAAGTACATCCCGAACATCAAATGTTTTATAGGACAGAAGCTTCAGGTACTATGCTGTTTTCGCTTGTCATGGGGACATGGTTTAACATACATGACCTAATATGCATTCCATTCCCATTTCGGCAGATATGAGGAGCTTCTTTCTGTGGTTGGACTGGACCTGTGCCATTTCATGTGGTTTGCTGCTCATTCACCTTCGCGGCTGTAAATAATGACAACCGTATAATTTTTTTTTGTGATAATCTTCTTTTTTTCAGGCATCTGGTATCGTCAAATTAGTGCTCCATATAAATGGCCCCTATCATGCAAGATGGGACGATACTTTGGGATTTTGTATGTAGTTTTAGTACAAAACTGAATATTTTTTTACATTCTGTTCTGCTTGTCCCTTTTTAAACTGCTGGATTCCCTTGATAGCCTGCTGTAGTTTAGTGATCTACCTCATAAAATGGTCGAGGATTATCAGCCGGTATGACAATGGTTCGTTTGATGCTGAGCTCGAAATTGGATTCAAGTTCCTTGTCGAAAGCTATATGTCTCATGTGGAGATGGAGAAGCCGAAGTATATTAAGGTAAGAATTGTATAATGGACTTTCATCATGCTTGTAGGTTATAACGTAGTATGAAGACCCAAACCTCAACTGGAATTAGATTCGAGGTGAGAGACGCGGGGGAAGCTTGCCCTTTGTTTGGTATTGGTAGGAAAGGTTCGGTATTTATGTGATTTGTGGACTTGGATAGTTGGATTTTGGTTTGGTGCGAGGGACGAAGCGTACCATTTTGGAGTGGATTAATTAGGGGGGGTTAGATAGGCTGAATGTGCAAATTTTGGAGAAATTTGTGTACTTTTGGTGCTAAGGCTGTGAGTGTTTCTGTGTTTGTGGTGGACTGGTGGTGTAGTGGTGCTGGATAGGGGAATTACAGAGTCTAAGCATGAGTTATGTGGATAGGGAGCTTAGCCGCATTCCTCTGCGCATACTTTATTGCTTCAAAATCCAAACATGTTAGCATTTGGCAAAACGATCCAGCAATTGCTTCTCATGAAGTAATTTTGTCAAAGTGACTGTTTTCAGATGACTGCTGAGCAACTGACGCAGCATGCCCTTGTGTAAATTTTGGAGAATATATGTGGCTGTGGATGTTGTTTGCTGCATAATATGATTCTTATGCTTTCCATTTCAGCTTTGCTGAAATATGAGGTAGGGTCACTGCATCAGAGTTATTAAAATCTGCTGCTGGAACCACAGATGGCCCTGGAGCTTTTGATTTCAAACAAGGAGATGTCAAGGTTGAGTATATCAATGAAAAACTTGCTTCACAATTTGAGATAACGGACTAACTGGTTGCCACCACTTCTTATCAGGGAAACCCTTTCTGGAAATTAGTAAGGAACTTATTAAAGCCACCAGGGAAGGAGCAAGTTGAGTGTCAAGCTCCAAAACCAATATTGCTAGACACTGGTGAAATGAAGGAACCATATGATTGGGCGGTATGACTTCATTTTTCAATAATCATATACATGCTTATTCTGACTAAGCAAAATTGTAGCTTTCTTTCACTTTGAGCTGTTTTTCCTTTTTAATTGCTTTGCAGGAAAATTTCTTAATAAATCTTAATAAATTCTGCATATTTAATCTTTGTTGTCATATGAGAGGCTCAAAATCAAGATGCAAGTGCTAACCTTATTTGTTCCTTTGCAGTTATTTTACCTCTATCTGACGGAAGCTCAAAATCATGAGGGGCTCTGATGCTGTTCGAATAGGTATGTATAATGTGTAACAATAGATCTACAAATTCTGCATGTATTATGTGCATATGTTACAGCCTTGCAGGATGAATTTATTAATTCCCAAGCACTGATATCTGCAGTTAACTTATATACTATATGCAGTGGCTGTATTATGTGCCATTTGGATGTCTTCAATTATTTGTAGTGATTGACCAAAATAATCTGATGTATATGTTTGGCTTTCATTCATGGATGGACTTTGTTGCCAGCAGCAACCCAATTATCCAAACAAAATATGTATGGCCATTCAAAAATTGGCTTTGAAAGCAGGGAACAAAACATGTATGGCCATTCAAAAATTCATTTGGTTGATTTCATGTGCATCCCTAAAATGCCACCGTGGCGTTAGCACGGACACTATACTAGTAACATAAATAGGCTAGTCGTGCGGTCAGATGGAAGGCCCAGCCCAAAACCAGGCTCGCTCTAGGTCCAACCCAGGTGCATTGCTGTAGAGGAAAGCATGGCACATCTCTGCCGCCTTGAAACTAATCAACCATACATTTCACCTTAATTTGCTCTGTGTGGTATTAGCCTAGCCATGCCCTGTTGATGGATGTTCACATTCTGATCTAGAAGAATTAGCCTAATTCCGAAGAAGAAGAAGAATTGGCCTAGTAATTAAGGCCCCGCTCGTTTTGGCTTGGGTTTCTGACTTATTTTTCACTATTCAACAATTAATCACGCTAAATAAGCTACCGTCAATTACAGTGTTTTTTCAACCAGCTACAATGAGTTTTAGTCAAAAAAACCATTTAAAATAAGCACTTTTAAGGAGGGCCTGATCATCTTAGTCACACCAAGGATATGGGCGTTGACTAGAATGCCGTTTAATCATATATTGTCAGGTCGTTCTTATAGGCAAAAACTATTGAAATACGTTCGTTCGTACGTAGCTCGTGGCACTGACTCTTTTGCAACCTGGCTAACAACGTAGTGGAGTAACATGCATACTCCGTGTGTCCATTTCAATCGGATATGGGACTCCCCTGGTATGCTGCCATCTCCAGGTTTAATTTCTAGATCGGATCTGCAATTGCAGACGAGTGTTTTCTGTGTTGCATTTGTGATCAGGTTGGAGGACTAGTCTAGGTGCGCACGATGCACGCTCATAGGTATTGCCTGCTCAAGCAACCAATGTGAGTTTTCTTCTGCGACTTCAATCTCTTCTCTTTTTTTCCCGCTAATGTCTGACTTCAACGAAGAATCATGATAGCTTTTGCCGGCATTCCGCAGACTATTCTACTTAAGGGAAATTTTACCATCCTTGAGGGGGAAGAGGTACCAAATTTGAACCGTTGATCACACTGATCGAACGGTTGAGATTTGGCAGTACCTAGTGGTACCGGACGCGAGGTACCAAGAGGTACAAGGTACCAAGAGGTACCAAATTTTGAGCCGTTGATCACACTGATTGAACGGCTGGATCTAATTTGGTACCTCTTGGTACCTTGTACCTCTTGGTACCTCCTCAAGGATAGGAAAACTGCTCTCTACTTAATGGACAAGAATGGATGCAGGGCTGGCATTCAGTAGCTGAGTTTTCTTCAGTTCTGTCCAATGTCTGCAAAATTTTAATGGCATTCCCTTTGATTATCTTTGTGTTCATAGAGACTGTGTTTGCTACCATGTTATCAGCGATGTTAGACTAATGCTTAAGTGCTTCATTAAATTGATGTTACTAAAGTTGTTAAAAATGCTGTGGACCTATTTTACCATTCATCTATTTTTATACTGGGATTGCTACTGTATTTTCAGGTTGTCAACCTTTATTGTTTATCTTTTTATCTCAGCAAGTCGGTAAGTCATTATTCATAACTCCTTTAAGTGATCGATTGAGACAGAAGATTAGTTCTGTCTTTGCATGTTGGACTGTGAACACTTACGAAACCAACAAACTAGAGTTCTTATTCACCTTCCTCTTTTCTAGTCCCAATCTTAAACAATAGCATATGCTAATACCTTCTTGTGGATAAGGCTGTAAACGAGCCGAGCCCGAGCGAGCTTGGCCTTCCAGGCTCGAGCTCAGTAGAAGCTCGAGCCGAGCTCGGGTTGGGGTCCGAGCCTGGATCTGAGCTCGAGCTCGGCTCGGCCTAAGCTTAAGTAGGCTCGAGCTCAGCTCGTTGAAGCTCGGTAACAATTAAAATAATTTATTATGCACTATTTTTCAATAATAAGAAAATTTTAAGTTCGAGCTCGGCTCTAGTAAACTCGATAACAGTCAAAATAATTCAAATATACACTAATTTTCAACAATAAGAAAAGCTCGAGCTCGAATTCGGCTCGAGTAAGCTCGGTAAGAATTAATATGTATTACTATTTAAGCTCGAATCGGGGCTCGCGAACTATTCGAACTCGGCTCGGCGAAGCTCGCGAGCTCGAAAATGAATAGTAGTGGATAAAATAAGCGGCTTTTGAAAAGAGGGGACGAGCGGTGCAAAAAGTGAGAGATATACGTGCGCGAGGCAGGAGTAAGATGAGTAGAATGCGTGATGCTCCCGTGACCTTCTGTCTTATCCTCAAAACAAGATAGAAACGTGAAGGGTATAGAAGCCGCTTCGAGAAGCAGTTGTTGGCTTCTTCAAATCCTTAATTAGAGCACAGTTCGGTTGGGCTTATGTTTATGATTTGACTTAGGTTGTTATAGTAACTAGTTTTTAAACGTTGCGTTTTTAAAGGTGATGATGTGAATGACAGTATTGCAATGCATACATCTTATGGCTACTGTTATGCTAATCGGTTTGTGCAAAACAATGAGAATGACACAATAATTAATTCATACATATACCATGTATATGCGTTATTCTTTTTGTTCACTACACCTTCAGGTAATCATAATGTGCTAAATAGAAGGAGTGTAACTGATAAACATATCTACCATGCATATACATCGTTTTCCTCATTTAGCACATTTCCAGGTTATCAAAAGCTGAGGACAACTTTTCTTGAAGAAGGGGAGGATGATGCAGACAACTATATGTCTTACGTTTTTTAAGTAAAAATATTATTTGACTAGAAAGAATTATTGAGATGCATTAAATATTATCAGGTGAATTTGTTTCTTAATGAATTTTCATGTATTGGTCCAAGCACAAGTCCGAGGAAAAGTCCATCCACCTATACCATGAGGAGCCCATGGTTTGTACGTCTGCGTAATGACCGGATTGCTAAGACCAAACCTACTAGAAGATCAATAAGCCATGCAGATTTCGGTTGGAAGGAGGAGGCCCTGTTCTTTTCAACTTCTAAAAGTTATTTTTCGGTTTTTCTATAGTAACTAACTTTTAAATGTGATATCTTTTCAAGATAGGATCTACTAATTAATTGTAGTACATACTTTACTGACTTTATTTATATTGGCAAAAATCACACGTGAATTTCTGTTTTTCTGTAATCTCTCGTACAAACAGCCCAAAAGCCACAAGTCGCAGCCAAAAAGAACATGCCCCAAGGCTTGTGTCAGGTCTGTCCAAGTCCATGTGGTTTTGTAATTCTGTTTCCCTTTGTTTATCCTAAAGCAAAACTATTAGGTATACTAAGTACAGGAATTAATGTCAGACTCTTGGTCCGGTTAGAGTTCGATTGGGCCACATGATCGAACCAATTCTAGTACAGTATTGAAGTTAGATGTACTGAATAAAATCATATATAACTATTTTTTTATATACTATCTTTTATCGGTAGCTAAAATTGAAAAGCCTAAAAGTCAAAGCCATATGCCAAAATACCAACCATAGGCCTGCACGGTAGCGCGTGACCTGGCAAACACGAGACAGAGAGGGAGAGGGAGAGGGAGAGAGAGGGGGGAGAAATAGGAAGCAGATACTTTCCGGAAGGGGACGAGAGAGGTGGGGGATCCCAGGAATAGAAAAAACAAAGGGTGTGTTTGGTTGTTTGGATATGGACAGCCGGATTCCAGTCGTACCGTATTTTGCACAAAAGTTAGGTGTTTGGTTGGGTGAATCTACTGTGCAAGCCTGTATCCGCCCATCCCGCATACGGTCCGGATCCGGGACCGCGAGTGAAGCTCGTTTCGACCGAAGCTGTCGGTCCAGGACGGAGGGAGTCGAGCAAGGGCTGGCTAGGGTTACCTTTCAGTGCTCCCATCGCGCTGCGCGTCCTCCGCGTCGAAGGATCCGGCAGCAGGTGAGCTCCCTCTCCCTCCTCCGGATCCGGCGAAGTCCTTCGGGAGGCGGCGGCGCAGCGGCACCGGCGGCAAGCGGCGGACGCGGGCGAGACGCGTGGAGGCGCCACTGGCCGTTGCCCCGGCCGCGGCTCGTGGAGGCGACACGCGGGGGTTCCCCCTCGGCCAGATCTGGGCCCGGCGGCCTCGGCAGCCGCGGTTGGAGTCGCCGCCGCTCCCGCGGTGCCGGCTCTCCCCGCGCCGCCGCTCCCGCGGTGCCTCCGCTGCCGCCACCCGCGACGCCGGCTCTCCCCGCGCCGCCGCTCCCGTGGCGCCGCCGCTGCCGCCACCCGCGCCGCCCTCTCTCCCCCCGGCTTCTCTCCTCCTCGCGGGCCACGCCGCTCGCCCGTGTCTTTCTCCTCTCGGTCGCCCGCTTTTTCTTCCTCCCGGCTGCCGCTGCTATCGCTCCGTGCTTTGGGGGAAATGGTTGTGATGCGGCCGTGCTTTTCTCTCCGTGCTGATGCGCTGGCCGTGCGAGGCTTCTGGACTCCCTGTGCTATCTCGGGATGATCTGGCTGGGTGCTCTCTCGGGATGATCTGGCTGGGTGCTATCTCGGGATAACATCACATTGCTATTTTTTCTTATGTACAATATGATGCAGCTTGAACATATTTCTTTCATTGCAGGGATTTAATCTACTGCCTGCAAGAACCACACTAGCCCTCGATCTTTACTTCGGAAACGGTAAATCCTACCCTTCCTCCATTACTTTGCCAAGTATAATATTGTGATTACCCAAAACATACCTTCTAGTAAAATAATTAGTAATGCAATTTACTGTTTGTGCGCATTTTTAGATGGATGATTTTTCTGTCAAGCGCCGTAAAATCATTAGCAATGCAGCTGGAGTAGTTGCTACCATGTGTGCGTACACCTTATTTGTGTATAGGCGTGCTGGTCGTACACCACCCATCACATATGGTCCGTTAGCTGAAAGAGACCAAATCAGGATGGCAAACCTTAGGTTCATTTTTCATAATGATGATAGGCACTGTGTAGAACAACTTCGAATGAGAAGAGCCCCCTTTTTCCACTTGTGCACATTGCTTAGAACAAGAAGGTTACTTAAAGACACAATTAATTGTTCAATTGAGGAACAAGTTGCCATGTTCCTACAAGTGGTTGGGCACAATTGTAGGTTTAGGTTGATAGAGCTTAATTTTAGAAGGGGTTTGGAAACTATTAGTCGTTATTTCCAAGAAGTGTTGTATGCTATTGGAGAGCTACGTGGGGAGATGATTCGGCCACCGTCCCATGACATCCACCCAAAAATTGCAACCAACCGCAGATTCAACCCATACTTCAAGGTACTAGTTTGACCTTACAATGAAAAAAATTTTGGCCATTGCAACCCTTAACTAATTGGTTTTTCATATTTATTAGGATTGCATTGGCGCTATAGATGGCACTCATGTGCTAGCTAGAGTCCCCGCATCTATGGCAGCCGCCTTTCGAGGTAGGAAGGGTATAACCACACAAAATGTCATGGCTGCTGTGGACTTCGACCTGAAGTTCACATATGTCTTAGCTGGGTGGGAGGGTTCAGCTCATGATGCCACTATTCTAGCAGATGCATTGGAGAGGGATGATGGTTTAAGGGTGCCACCGGGTAAGTGCAATTAGTTGTGCATTTAGTAAGTGCAATTAGTTCGAAAAAAACTTACTTGACCAGTATTTGTCGCTTGTAGGTAAATTCTACCTCGTAGACGCGGGCTATGCTGTTCGGCCAGGGTTTCTCCCACCATATCGTGGTTGTCGGTACCACTTGAATGAGTATAGTGGAAGGAATCATCCTCGTGACCAAAGAGAGTTGTTCAATCTAAGGCACTCCTCTCTTAGGGTCACAGTGGAACGAGCATTCGGTGCATTGAAGAATCGATTCAGAATTTTGTATAATAAACCATTCCACCCATACAAGACTCAAGTCAAGTTAGTGCTTGCCTGCTGCATTTTGCACAATTGGATACTAACGCATGGGGAAGATGAGTGTGTCCCTAGGGAACAACAATGGACTCCAAACCCTGTAGATCCTGAACAGCACCATGACATTGAGTATGACAACAACACTTGGGCAGCGAAGAGGAATGAGTGGGCACTAGCTATGTGGAACAATAGGGGAAACATGCGTGTGTGAATGACTTTGTTCAAGACTTTGTAATAATTAGTACTGATACTTGTTGTAATGATTTGACTTGAGGCATGTAATAATAACTGGTCGTGCTTATTTATTTTTTCCATTGGCCTATGCTTAAAACCTTATGTGTTGCTTACTACTTTGTGCATTTATTCATGCCCATTTGTACTTTTATGGTAGGTTATGGCTGAGCATAGGGCCAACATGAAGTGGACATCTCACATGTCCAACATAATGCTACGCCGTTTAACTGAGCTGGTGGAAAGTGGTGTGCGGCCAGAGAAAGGCTTCAAGGAGGTGCACTTGAACACCGTTGGCAGACAATTGACTGAGCAAATTGGTGTTGAGGTCACTGGGAGTCAGGTGAGTAACCACCTCCGGAAGTGGAAGAAAGTATGGGCAAAGATATGCAAGTTGCGGGACCTTAGTGGCGCTCTATGGGATGACACTACCAACACCATATTACTTGAGGATGAGCACTACAAAGGCCACATCAAGGTACTAAATTTGTGTGAAGTTTATATTTGCTCTATAACATCATGACCTTGTTGTTCACATGTAGGACCACCCTGAGGATGCTCCATACTTGCAAGTTCCTATTGAGAACTATGACCAGATGGCTGCCATATTCTCTGCTGGACAAGCCACTGGGAGGTATGCCATGGGCTCAAATGAGCCTTTGGGAGAACCTTCTGATGTTGTGGAAAGTGACCCTATTGCCACCCCCATTTCTCAGCTTGGGGATGAGGGTTTAGGCTTTGATGAGGTCCTTGGGGAGAATGCAGCTGCTAGACCTCCACCAACTTGGACTCCACCAAATGAGGATGGTTCAGGAGGGGCAGCTCAAGACAAGGGTAAGGACTCATGCAGTGGGTCTGGTTCAAAGAGGAAGAGAGGCCTGATCAGTGATGAGGAAGTAGTTGTCTTCAATGGCATGATTGCTGCAGTGAAGGACTTGGGAGCTGCTATCAGGGAGTCTGCACATGCTGAGGCACACCCAGGGGTCTACAATGCTGTGATGACACTCCCTGGGTTCAATCCAGATGCCCTACTATCTGCTCTTGGTTGGCTCTATGAACACAAGGCACAAAGCATTGGTTTTGTGCAAATGAGTGACGAACATCGTCGTATGTGGATGAATAATTGGATTGAGAAGCACTACTTCAATGAGTAGGCTATTTCTCACTGACCACTAACCTTTTGCCTAATTAGTTGGTGGTTGATGGATAATCCTCCCCCCTACAGGCCCTAACTATTTATGTAAGATGAAACTATGGACATCTGTTGTGTGATGTGTGCATGGTGCATACCTTTTGTAATTATGTGTGCATGGTGCTGATGGTGTCTTCAAGGCACAACTTTTGTAATTATGTAGGGGCGACTTGCTTGAAGTGTAAGCTAAGATATATGACTATGCTTATGCTTCTTTATTATGAGAAATATAGGTCTTTATGTACTTTGTCTTTGGAGTGTTCATTTTAATAATGTCTTTTGATTTAGAGTAAAGTTGCAAATATTTAGTCAAAACATGTGTTCATACCAAATAATTGCATGTCGCATTTTCCACCTGATATACATCATCATATTGTCAAATACGTTCTTTTCAGAAGTTAAAAAAATTAATATGTCATACTGTAAATAAATTATTATTAGGAATAACTTAGTTTGTGCAAAAAAACTGAAAAAACATGTGAAGGGGGTAACCACACCACCTCTCACATTCGAGGGTCACTATACCCCACTATACAGCCAACCAAACACCTTCTCAGCCTACTGTATCCGCTCATACAGCCTCATATACAGCCTACCAATCACAGACTCATTCAGCCTGTATCCACAGATACATCAAACCAAACACTCTTCTTTTTCAAAATACGACCCTCCTCATCCAGCTTCCCCTCATCCAGGATATACGATCCCACTACCCAAAAGCAACCAAACACACCCAAAGGGAAGTGAACCACGAACCACGGAGGGGAGGCATCAGATGACATCAGCTATAGGAAACCGGAGGCAGGGTGTGGTGGGAATGGATTCAGCCCACAGGAAAAAGGCAGAGCAGAGCAGAGCAGAGCAGAGCAGTGCTGGGCTGCCGCTGCTGCTCCGCCCCCGGTTTTGGTTTTGCATTCTCCTGGCTGGCTGGCCTTTCCTCGCTCACGCATGCATGCCACGGATGGATGCCTTATTGCTCTTTCTGTCCATCCATCACTCTCTCCCATCCCAACTTATACCCTCCTCCTCCCCGCGCGCGCGAGGCGAGGCGAGCATAGCAGATTTCACCGTCCATCCCTGTCTCGCTCTTCCTTTCCGCCCCCCGCCACAAGGACGGTCCGGTCCTGCCTCCTCGGCCAGCCCAAGATCCGCTTGCTCTTCGGTTTCGCCGGCGAGGATTGCTAGCGGGTCCTCGATCTCGCGCGCTTCTCATGCCGGTGCAAGTCGGAGCGGGGAAGGTGAACCTGGCGGATCAGGACCGCGCCTCGTCCAACAAGGACCGCCGACGCCAGAAGAAGGCTGCTGCGGTTGGCGCCATGCAGAGGCTGTTCGACACCAGCACGGAGGTCTTTGCGGATTCGTCGCCGGGATTCGTGCCTCCGCCGGACGCCGTCGCGCGCCTCGCTGGCCTCCTCAGTACGTATCCTGCTCTTCTTTCTGGCTGCCCCATACTTGTTACTTGGTACTTTGGTAGTACTACTGTACTCCATGTGCAATTAATTATTCATGGTGTTTTTTATTTGAGGGGAAATGCAACTATGCACGGAATTTGTTTTTTTTATTAAAAAATAACTATGCATGGATTTTGAGCATATATTTAACCAACCGATGACCGTGATTGCTCACTACAAGTACAAAGTCCTCGACATGTTCATCATCCTAAGTTGTTGTGAAAAGTGTGCTTAAAGTTTGATTCTTTGTGTCCATTTGAGAAAGAAAATGTGCTGAATTCAAGGACACTTCTTTCCAGTACATGTTTCTCGTGCTTAGGATGTAGTGACAATGATAAGAGCATCTGCAGATCACAAGAATGAGCTGCCCTTACTTGAGTAGTCAGTCAACATCGTTGTTCATTTCATCTCGTGAGACGTCCATTTTTGGTATGGTAAAACATGTCTGGGTTCTTGGGGTTTTCGGGCCATCTCACTTAGTGCAGTCAGTAATGCATGCTTTTGCTATGCAGGTAGTAGCATTTTTGCCATGCCATGGCATCGCAGCAGTGCCATGTAAGAGTAGTATCTATTCCTCAACCTGACAACGGTTACTAATATTACTAGGATTCTGAAGTTTGCACTTTGCTGTACACACTTTCTGAAAATTTTATATCAATCCGCACAGAGAGTTTGTTACAAACTGGGAGGACCGGACCCCATATACTCCCCCTTCCTCAGTGCTGGTAATCCTGTTAATCCAGACTCTATGCATTTCATCTGATGCCTATGCTTTTGTATGCAGATGATTTAAAACCACATGATGTTGGCATAGATTCAGGTATGCCATATTTCAAGCACGTCGATTCTAAAGAGCCTCCGCGAGTGACATATCTACATTTCTACGATTGCTCCAAGTTTTCGGTAATTTAACCTTCTACATCTTTTGTGTATTGCTTACTGTTTTCTAAAAGATTTTGAAACTCTGTTGAAGAGCTTGCAAGGTATTGTCTCTTGGGCTGAACTGAGAGTTTTGTGTGCTTTGTGCAGTTTGGTATCTTCTGTTTGCCCAAGTCAGCTGTCATTCCTCTCCATAACCATCCTGGAATGACAGTCTTTAGCAAGATGCTCTTTGGTTCCATGCACCTGAAGTCGTATGACTGGGCTACAACTCCCCCAGATAGTGATAGTAATACACTCAATTCCTCAGATGGTTAGTTGCTACCTTTGTTTTCTTTTCCTTCTTTGTTTTGGTTAAGGAAACGTTTTAGTGCTTACACTTCATCTGCTGATCAATTTCTTGTCCTAACCACAGGGGCACGTTTAGCAAAGGTAAATACAGATGCTGTTTTCGAGGCTTCAGCTGAGACCATAGTTCTATACCCAGAAAATGGAGGGAATTTGCATTGTTTTACTGCGTTGACCCCTTGTGCTGTGCTTGATGTGATGGGACCCCCATACAATCGTGCTGATGGAAGGGATTGCTCATATTACGACGAGACCCCATACTCCAGTTCATCTGGTGAGTTTTTTTTCCCCTAATCCAATCTGCTGCAGCCGTTGAACCCCATTTGCTGAAGACAATACTATCTTCGCTATGAAATCGAAACAATAAACTACAGTAAAGTATTTTGGACACAGATGTGTGAACTTCAATTCAAAGAACATTATTTTGTGGATACTTAGTTGATTAGTTCTGCTGCTGGGGAAAACATCGTCTGATTTCAGGTGGAGATGAACAATATTCTTGGCTCAAAGAAATCCCTTGCACGTTCGAGATGGATGGTGTACAGATGCCACGAAGGTTTACTGTCTAGAAATGACTTGCAACTTGCATCGAGATGTGGCAATGCTTGCAACCATTTCCACCGAGGAGCATGTGCTGCAAACTCCAAGTGAAGACCAGGCCAGTAGCTCAGGCTAGCAAACTCCAAGTGACACACTTTAAATTTCTTTGGCTTATTTTGTCAGGGTTGAAACAGTCTTGTGATTTAGATGACTCTGCTCTCTTATGTTATCTAATAGCGCTACTCGATTTGGGTATACACCGTCAATAGTTCTTTGTTTTGGGGCATGATCATTTTTTTTTTGGTTTCCCTGTAGAAGTGTATGCAGGGGTTTTTGAAAGTGACCATGTACCAAATTCAGAGTGTCGTATGCTTGGTTTGTTGAACAGGGAAGCTAGTCCTTTTTGCCTGTTCATTAGGGGGCATATCTTTTGTTCATGTTTCAGGGGCATACCTATTGTTTGTTGAACAAACAAGTGTCTATCATGTACCTGTGAGTGAAGTGGCTGGCTTATTCCTTTACCTGCCTCTCGTTTTGCTCTTCGCGCGCTACTGTTCACTAGAGATGATCTTCATGCATTCTTCTTTTTTTACCAGTTTAAGCTTGCCCTTGTATGACTCGCAATGCTTCTACCTTACGCTGCATTTGAAATTGCGACCAACATACATGTGTTTGGTCCCTCTGTATGCGCAATTCGTAGCCTGACAAAACGAGAAATTGCGACCAACATATATAGCGCCCGGATGCTGTAATTGTATTTATGTTTGATAAGGCTGAGTTTGTCTCCTGGTGGTAAGTATGCCATATGCGTATACGAAGCTCTTGTTTTAGTTGCAGTTCAACTGGATGGCAGTGTTGTCTACCTGTTAAATCATCTACTAAATGTGCGAGGATGCGCCCGTGTCGATGTACCAATTGCCACCACCGGAGGATCGAGGTGGTGCGGCGACGGAGGATACCCCGGCAATATTGCCGTGATGGTGTGCCGAGGCAGTGGATGCACTAGGTGTGGCAGAGCGGCGGCCACCATAAGAGGAGGAGGGGTGTGCAAGAAGTGCCGAGGCCGCCTGCATCTTGGCGGCTCCGGCAAGGCGATGTTCCTCGAGGAGCAGAAAGGAACGAGCGCGCAGAAATGTCGGGAATGGTGCCTGCATAGTTAGAATGGGAATAACATGATGAAAACGCGGATTGAGACCGCGCAAGAGATTGATCTGAGTACCAAATCTCTGTAGGTCCGGCACCGGTGAGCCGAGGTCGCGAAGACTGTCAGCCAGAGTTTTCATCTTGGTGCAGTAGGCCATCACGGTCATGTCGCCTTGATCAAGAGTGCGGAATTCGGCGCCGATGTACACAGATCGGGTATGCTTGTTGTCGCGGAACAAAGACCGGATGCTGCGCCAAAGGGAGTACGCCGTCTCGTCGGGGTTGAGCACAATGGTGAGGATCTCGGCAGTCACCGTGGTGTAGAACAAGAAACGATGGAGAAGTCCCGCAAAGGTCATGCACGGTCTCCACGCAAAAATCGTGCAAAGACTTTGGTGGAGATCCTGCAAAGTCTTTGACGGAGGATTCGAAAGACCACGGGGTGAACATGTCTGTCAGCGAAGACATGACCATGGCATGGTCAGAGATGTCGTTGAAGTCACAACCGCAGCATGGTCATGGGTGTTGATGCAGCTGGCAACGGGGCGAAGGCTTTGGAACGCACGCGCTCCGCGCATAATGCTCATCGGAGAGACTCGACATTCGCCGGTGTTGTTCGGAGGCCGACTCCTTAGTATCGAGATCAAGGCACGAGCATCGTGGTCGACGGTCGTACCGACGCAAGCGTCGCGGCGGCGGTTGTACCGGCGCGGGTGTCGCGGCCGTTGCCATGGGGTACCACCGGCTCCACTGCTAGACTCGGTGGTCGCTGCTGTCATACTTCTCTTTCGCTTGGTTGCCGTCGCTTTCTAGCGCCTTCTCTTGCACAGCTTCTTTCACGTCCCACAGACAGCGCTAACTGTTGTGGCTACTGACCAAACAACATACGAGGGGGCTAGTTAGAGAGAGCTAACGATAGAAGAGAGAGTGCATGTGTATAGAATGAGTGGATATGGCTCTCATATCCTTGTTAGATGTTTATATATACGAGTGGGATTCGATGAGAAATCTCTATCTTATCCCTTTAATAATTGCAAAATGTGAGAGTACATTGGTACATTTTTTTATGCACATATCCGTATGCTATTAAGCGTATTATATATTGAATCAGTTGCAAGATTCTATCACGGAGATAGACCACCCCTACGAACAATATCCTTTTTAACCTTTTTACCGTTGCATATAGTTCTATTGCAGTAAAGTGCTGCCCGTGGTTGTAATTTATGTTGTTGGTTGGATGGTCCAATAACATTTCCGCTGTTAGTTTGACGAGGTCTCACCTTGAAATGATTAGCAGCGTTTGCTCGTCTCGGTTTTACGTAACCATTGTACGCTCGTTTTACATCGAGTATCTGCCTTTTTGCATCAATGCTGCTGGTTTGTTGTTCAGATCAATATGATTATAGATTAGGCTTGAGCATTCCTGCATCTTGCTCACGAGTTTTTTTTTTGGGTCGTGGAGGCTAAGAAACGCTTCGAAAAGTGGAGTATATCACCTAACTTTTAAAAACCAAAAGCAGAAACCGTTTTCCTGTGTGTAGAGTGTTTTTTTACGGTAATTAGATTTTAAATAGAGTAATTTTAAAAGATGAAATTTATTGATCGAGTGCAGCGGCCAAAATCATGCACGCGAACGAACGCGTGGCGTTTTGTTTTTGTTTTTGCACGAATAATCTATTTTTTTCGAAATTACAGAAATATACCCGTGGAATTTTTTTTACAAAAATAGGCTCAAGTCGCCCAATGAGAGGGCGACTGGAGCCTATCGCTCAACCAGAAGCCGACTCTGTCCCTGTCGCTCTACCATTGGGCGACTGCATCCAGTCGCCCTCCCATTGGGCGACTTTCATGCAGTCGCCCAATGGTTGGGCGACTGCACTCAGGCCCCCATGGTTGGGCGACGGACTCAAATTCGTTTCGGCCTCGAAATTGCTATAACTTTTGAATCCGTAGCCAAATTTGCTCAAATTTTTTTCTGAAGGCTTTTGGATGTATGAAAAATAGCTCCACCAATTTTCACTATTTTTGGCGATGGTTTGATACCTATCGCTCTACCATTGGACGACTGCATTAAAGTCGTCCAATGGGAGGGCGACTGGATGCAGTCGCCCGATGGTAGAGCGACAGGGACAGAGTCGCCTTCTGGTTGGGCGATAGGCTCCAGTCGCTCTACTATTGGGCGACTTGAGCCTATTTTTGTAAAAATTTTTCCCGCGGTATATTTCTGTAATTTCGAATAAAAAAATGATTATCCGTACCAAAAATTCGTTTTTTTACGGTAATTAGATTTTAAATAGAGTAATTTTAAAAGATGAAATTTATTGATCGAGTGCAGCGGCCAAAATCACGCACGCGAACGCACGCGTGGCGTTTTGTTTTTGTTTTTGTTTAGCTTTCGTCCCCACCGGGCGGGCGACCAGCCACAAGCTTTAATCTCTCGTTGAGCAGGCGCAGGCAGCTTGCCTGGCTCTCTCGTCTCCTCCTCTCGGAGAGGGCTCGGCTCTCCTCCTCCCGTGCGCACGCGCACCCTCGCCACCCCAATCCCATCGATCAGCTCGCCTCCGTCCCCGCCGATCGGGGGGCTCGCAACTCGCCGCCGATTCGCCCGCCCCGCCCACGGAAACCCTAGATCTGGTGCGGATCCCACGCCTCGCCGCCATGTTCTGGCGCATGACCGGCCTCTCCGCGGCCTCGCCCGTGAGTCCCCCCTACTCTCTCTGCTCCCTCCTGCTTCTCGTTGATTGCTTTAACGCCTCCAAGCGTCGAATCTTTTCCGGCCTGGGATTGCTCCGCCGTGTTCAACTCTAGATTCGAAATGATTGCTGCTTTCGGGTTCCCCGGTCTTTCTCGCTCACGTTAGGTTAGGGTCTCTGGCTGTCTTGGGATTACCTCTGTGCGCGTGCGGTTCGTTTCTGTTGATGTGGCTTCGCCTGCGTGCGCGCGACTAACGCAAACACGTGCAAGCGGAGCCTTCATCCTGCAAGCTGCTCCAGCAAATTCGGGAGCCCTGAAGATTGACGTCTACTGCTGCAGCACAGGCGGGCCTTGGTGGTGCAAGGAGGGATAAAAAGAGGGGCACGCATCTTTGTGCTTTGTTAATGGCTGGCAGTTCTTGTTCGGTCTGGAGGAGGGTTCATTTCCCTGTAGATGTGGTAGTTCGCCACCGTTCTGGACGCCCCTTTTTTTTGAGAATCCAACTACTTGATTTTGGTTGTCTTGTTAACAACTAAAGAAACTGCAGCTTTGGGGGTGTAGTAGGACTGCGTTTTTCAGTGAACAGTATGTACGATTTTTGTCCAATACCAGCAAATCAAAAGATAGGAGAAGGGGGTTATGCTCGCTGTAATTGTCAGAAGCAATTGGACAAGTAGGGCAGGAGCTAGATAGAGCAGTTTTGTCGAATCTAAAGGATTAGGTTGGCAACTGTTCCTACTTCCTAGCGCATCGAAGCCAATCTGCTATAGACTGATACTGTGTCGTGGGATGTATTTTCTATCTCCATTGCATTAGGATTTATGACCCTTTCTGTACAAATTGTGAAACTCGATTCCATGCCACACAAAAAAATATGCTATTTTTTATTTCCCTTTCCTTGCATAGCCATTGAAAGTTTATTTCTGCTGAAACAGCACTCTGTGTATAGACAGTTTCAGTGGTATTATTGGCTCTTTTGGCTGTTTCTACCTTTTTTTTTGCTGTATTCTTTTTGTGAGATAGACGTGCTAGCTATGTTATTTTATGTATCCAAAACAGTAATTCAGTTCTAGCATTGTTCTTTTGATCTTCTGTGCTCATTTATTGGTAAGTTATACTGTGTATCAATTGAGCATGATTACTGAAATGTGCTAATTACTTTTATGTTTTGTATCATTGCAAGGACTGAGTGTAAAATTGTTAGCATACAAGGGGAAAATCTCCACCTCACTTGCCTACCTTTGTATTTCATTGGTCAGGTGGATACAATTCTAGACAAGGAGAACTTCACATTAGAAGAACTTCTTGATGAGGATGAAATTATTCAGGAGTGCAAAGCGCTGAATACTCGCCTCATAAATTTGTAAGCCCCGACCTTATCTTCTGTTTTTCATTTAATTGACTTATTTTCTTAGCTCAAGCTTTTACAGTTTTCGGCATGTTTAAGGAACCGTTGCATCTTTTTATCAGTTACTGATTTCATATTTTTAACTGAGAAATAATAATTAAAATCCTGTTGCCGATCGGTTTTCCCCCAATTCTCAGTGTGCCGCACAGGCAAAAGAATCTTTTGTTAAATAAATAAGATAATGAAGAGCAGCTTTATATCACAACTCGTCCTCATATAAAAAACGTTCTATTACCTGTTTAAGATCCCATTGTGTACTACTTTCGGCATCCAGGATCTAATAAACTTAGCAGCAATGCATGTCGAACTAGTTTCGTCATTTTGTAAGAAAAACCCTCTGGACTGATGCTCTTCCCCCCCCCCCCCCCCCCCCATTTTTTGTAAGATTTTCCAGAGGAGGTTCTTGATTAATGGTTGCTTATCTTTATTAGCTTTCAGTTTTCATCTGTTTCACAGTTTCAGTAGTGTCAGCCGCCAGTAAGTGAGGATAGTGTGTTAGTGGCAAACTAGAGTGCTTATTTAAACGTCATATCGTGTTTAAAAGACACAATTAAACTGCTTTTACTTGCAAATTTCCTATCTCAAAAGGAGGAAGCGGTTGAGTATGTTAATAGTTTAGTAATTAGTGCAAGCACATTATGTGGCTTCATCTGATCGACAATTTCACTGCATGTTTTTTCTTTCACATGGTTGTAGTTTTGTTTTCATTCTTATAATGCTTGAATGTTGTCCCTAGCTTGCGAGATAGGGCCCAAGTGGAGCAATTGCTTCGTTACATCGTGGAAGAAGTTCCAGAAGATTCTGAAAAGAAGCGGTATTTCAAGTACGCTGTTGGTTTTTGTTGTTTACCACCATGCTGTTTAAAATAGCTCACTAGTTAAGCTCTTCAACCTTTACTGTATAACTATTTGCAGGTTTCCTTTTATTGCTTGTGAGATATTTACTTGTGAAATTGACATCATATTGAGGACCTTAGTAGAGGATGGAGAGGTAAATGTATTCCCCTGTTAACATATACCTCTGGAACATTTTACTTCGCAGGTTGATAAACTTCATTCTAGCTAACTATCTCTACTCCTTCTGGTACTTGACGCAGTTAATGGATTTGCTTTTCTCATTTGTAAAGCCTGACCATCCACATAGCACGTTGTTAGCTGGTTACTTCAGTAAGGTACTCTTTTCCTCCTGTATTGCTTGTCTCCGAACCATTGATTAAACTTCTTTCCATATTTCAACTCTCTCTGCAATAGTTGAACTTCTTACTGCTTTAGCATAATTTAGACGTTAGACTTCATGTTGCCCCTCTGTTGCATTTCTGAATCTGATGACTTGTGGAGCTCAGTTTGGCCACTTATTTATTGCAGGTGGTAATATGCTTGATGCTGCGGAAGACTGCTCCTCTTATGGATTATGTCCAGGTATTGCTCATCTCTTCTTATAGGAGCATAGATCATCGCCAAGATGTATTTATTCTCAGTAATTAGTAGGTAATCTTAAGCTCAACCTTGTTTTGCTTGCTTTGCATTCACTCTCAGTTTTTGATTGACTAACTGAAGCAAGCTGAATTGGATGTGCTCCTTTTTGTATAAGTAATTGTAGTTAGTGTAGTTGTGCGTGCGTGCTTGCATAAGCCGTAATTCTTTGATATTTTCAATTCGTGACTTTTGTAAGTGCATGATTGCTAGTGTTGTATGATCAATGAACACTCGGTTCTTGAGTTTTCTTTGTTTTAGAGATCCCAATTCCACTCATCACCCACATTGTATTTCCTTGGATGTGTTCTATTATCTTTGTTCTTGAAGAAGTTTATGTTAATCAAATATTTTTCTTGTAGAGTCCTGTGCACGCTACAAGCTTGCAGTTATTTGAGGATATTCCGTTTTATGTGTGCTTATATTTGTTTCTTTTTCTGTAGGAGCACCCAGATATTGTTGTCCAACTTGTCGATCTCATTGGCATCACATCGATAATGGAGGTCAGCTGTTACTAAATCCATTCCCTGTCTATTTTGTGAATGCATTTGGTTAATGCTGTTCATGAAACTGCTTGTAAAACAGGTGCTGATGAGATTGATTGGTGCTGACGAAACCATATACTCAAATTATGCCGACACGTTGCAGTGGTTAGAAAATACGGATGTCCTGGAAATGATCGTGGATAAATTTAGCTCATCTGTAAGTTCTAAAGCTTGAGCACTCAGTAACATACGTAGTGATATACAACATACTATTTAATATTACATCATGGCATCAATATGTTGAACTTACGTTGTGTAGGGATGTTCTTGCTTTATTCTCTCAGTAAATATATCTACATCTACTTGCAAGAAATTTATTTGAAAGGAGCTTATTTGTTATGTGCTACTATGACCGAGCAGGGTTCCCCTGAAGTACATGCCAATGCTGCAGAAATCCTTTCTGCAGTGACTCGATGCGCTCCTCCTGCTCTTGCTGCAAAAATATGCAGCCCAAGGTTTGTCTTGTCAGTTTTGACTTGTTGTATGATCAGAAAAATGTAAATGTTGAGCCTGTGATATTCTTTTACCTGTCAACTATTCATAAGTTTACTTTTTTTTATTTGTTTGTCTCATGGTATTTCAGTTTTGTTGGGAGGTTGTTTCGTCATGCTCTTGAAGAATCAAGACCAAAATCTGTCCTGGTTCATTCATTGTCAGTGTGTGTATCTTTGTTGGACCCAAAAAGACTTGCATCAGCCTCGTACCAAGCGTTTAGAAGTAACTTAAGCCACGGGACATTGGTCACTGCCAGTCCAGAGACAGTTGATGGTATGCTGGAGAGTCTAGGTGAGTGCTTTTTATTCAACTCTAAAGCTACTTACATTTTTTTATTTGTTAACTTAAGATGTTAATTCTATTTATCGTATACATTCTCCTTATCATGAGTGCTATTATATACAAGGCATTTTTAATGAATATGAATTGTTTGATTGCAAATATTGGAGGGAAATTAATGATATACCTGAAATCACATCTTAGGTGATTTGCTGAAGTTGCTGGACATTTCCTCTTCTGAAAATGTTTTGCCTACAACATATGGGTGTTTGCGCCCCCCTCTTGGGAAACACCGTTTGAAGGTACGGTTAATGTAGTGAACGTCCCTAATTCTTCTTCTTATTATTATTTCCTTAGGCCACTTTTTTTTTTGAGTGAATCAATCAAAGTTTCTAGTTGTTTGATGGAAACATTAATCTTGCTTAGGGCTATCTAGGCTTTACTATTATTAATCTTGCCTCGGGCTATCTAGCGGGTAATTTCTGAGATATGCATGCAATGTGAGTCCTGATGGCCTCAATTATTGTCCGCCTTGCATAACCTCTGCAGTTAGTCCAGGCTTCATGGTCCTTTCCTGCTGTTTTGCTGACAATTTTGGTTTTAATGGATTGTACTTTTGTTTCTTTCAGATTGTAGAGTTCATCTCTGTTTTGCTGACAATTGGTAGTGAAACTGCTGAAAAGGAGCTAATCGGTCAATCAGCAATAAAACATTCCATTGATTTGTTCTTTCAGTAAGTGGGCTATTGTGTGTGCTTTAGTTCCCTTATCATTATAAGCGAAATTCGTCACATATTGGTTGGTACTACAGGTACCCTTACAATAACTTCTTGCATCATCATGTCGAGAATATTATCATTTCTTGCCTGGAGGTTAAAGGAACTCAACTGATTGACCATGTTCTTAATGACTGTGACCTTGTTGGTAAAATTCTTGCTGCAGAAAATAGCTCCTCTCTGTCAACGGACTCAAATGGGGTAATTCATTCCTGTATTCTTGTCACCTTGTTTTCTCCTTGCAAGATCTGATAGACATAGGATCATGTATATTGATTATTCTATCTTCTACATGCAGCCAGTATTACCATCAGAAGGGAAAGCACCACCAAAAGTTGGGAATATTGGGCACATAACTCGAATAGCAAATAAACTCATCCAATTGGGAAATAGTAACAGCATAATCCAGTCTCACTTGCAGGTAATTCAACTTCCTCTTATTTCATTAGCCTATCAATCCAACATCGTAGTTTGTACACATTATTGGTATGTTCTGTCCCATTTAGTTACCTTGATGGAAATTGTCTTTATAGGATAATAGCGAGTGGATTGAATGGCAGACGAATGTCCTGGTCAAACGCAGTGAGGTGGAAAATGTTTATCACTGGGCCTGTGGGTAGGTTCTTTTCTCTTCCTGTGTTGTGCTTTGCTTTTCGACTATTGTGTACATTGCTGCAACTCTCGTGGTGATTTTTACTGCAGCAGATATATGTGTGTGTGTGTATATATATGTTACATGTGTGGTGCTGTAGCACGCTCGCACTGTTTATGAGGTTACTGTAGCTGATTCCTAGCTCTGGTCTATCTCTTAGACCGGTTATTCTAGATCCGTTCTTTCCCCTCAATAGGTGTCCTCTTTACTTAGCGCCGTTCTACTTCAAATCATCGTCGTCCGACCTCGCTTCGACGTATGATTACCCCTTTGTTGTGTTAGTTCACAACAATTGGTATCAGAGCCAACATCCTTACTAAACAACTTAATGGAGCAGATGATGGAGAAGTTGAAGATCATGCACCAACATATTCAACCACCCCCATCGAAGGAGTTTATCACTATGTTATAGCTCGAGGACGAGCTGTTTCACTGGGAGGGGTGTAATGTTACCTGTGTTGTACTGCAGCATGCGCACTGTTCACGAGGTTACTGTAGCAACCGTGATGTGCGATGCTCACGTGGTTACTGTAGCAACCGCGATTAGTTTCCTTTCTTAGGGATTAGATTGATTTGATTAGTTTGGAAGCTTATCTTCGGTTAGTTTGTTTCTTTAAGTAGATTGTTTTTTATGGGTCAAGTTATCTCTATAAAAGAGATGATATTGTACCTTCTTGAATCAAGCAAAGATGAATAAACAACTCCCTAATCCCTAAAGCCCAGTTGTGGTCATTCCCTTGACTGGCTGTTCTAGATCTATTTGTCTCTCAATCGGTGCCTTCTTCACGTAGCGTTGTTTTACTTCAAGTCGTCGCCGTCCAACCTCTCTCCAACGAATGATTACCCCCTTATTATGCTAGTTCACAACAATATACTTCTTTGATTGTTGGCTATCAATGTTTTATGCTGCAGGCGCCCAACTTCTCTACATGATCGTGGTAGGGACAGTGATGACGATGACTTCCGAGACAGGGACTATGATGTTGCAGCCCTTGCTAATAACCTGAGCCAGGCATTCCGATATGGGATATACAGCAACGACGACATTGAAGAGGTGATTGTCTGAACTTGCAACATCTTTGAGTTTTGGTAGCGTGCCATGATATATTCCGTTGGTACTAGAGGAAATGAAAATTTATTCCCTGTATCTGTTATATTTTCTTCACTGGTACTATTTTGCCATTTAACATTTCAAATATTTATCTTATGTGAACTCAAGAGGTTCTGAAGTACTATACTACGTATTAGTAATTTAGTCATGTTTAATGATTGCAGGCACAGGGATCACTTGAACGAGATGACGAGGTATGTTAGAAATGCTATTTATGTTGCATTAGTTGGTAATTATTGTCATTATATCTGTCGGTTTAATACTTCCATACAGTCAAATAATTTGTCCTTAAGAATCATGGTAAATTGTAATCAGTACTTTAGTGTAACTAATAATGAGTACACCGTATCCTTCTAGTAGAGAAACGATTTTTCTGCAATCTTAATGGTGTTCTGTTTCCATTCAGGATGTCTACTTTGATGATGAATCAGCTGAAGTGGTAATATCTTCATTGCGTTTGGGGGATGATCAGGACAGGTAATTTGTGATCTTTTATTAGTCTCGTCATTCATTAGTATTAATGAAGTAGCTTATAGAGTATGTGTTCTACAGCAGCTCCCTCTTTACGAATTCAAACTGGTTTACGTTTGATGGTGATAGAGGAATCAATGACCGTCTAGCTGCCTCTGTTCCTTCTTCATCTCCCAATTCTGAAGAGACTTCCCTAAACACGGATGAAACTGATGAGGTGCTAATTGGTGAAGCCACTGGCATCGAGTCACAACTGGAAAGTGTATCTCTTGAAAATGGCCCTGTTGAGGAGACTGAGGGAATACCAGAAGTTGCTAAACGATCAGATTCTGGTACAGATGATGAGAAACTATTGTGCACAGAAGAGGAAAATGCACCCAAAGAAGCCGAAGCATCTGAGCAACATTTGGATGTTCAAGATGGCCAGGCTGACACACAAGAAGAAGATGCAGCTGAAGTGTCATGTGGAGAGATTGGTGCAGAGAGAACAATGGATGAACCTGCCAGCTCATCTGAACCCGACAATGCTCTGCCCGGAGCTTCGCCAGATTCTGGTGATATTGATGATCTGTCTGCTGGCTCAGCAGATTGTAATCAGCAAATTGCCTGTGATTCGGGCACGGGGTTGCAGCTCAAGGAAGATTCACCCGTGGAGGTTGATGATGAAAAGAGAACTGATGAGCCTACAACAAATGAGTGAAGTACGTGGGATGGGATTGTGTGCCACAGAACAAAGCGATTATTGCAGGCATATCCTTTCACAGGTGAGAGCAATGCCAAATTTGCCTTGCTTCACATGCTTGGCAACCACGGACGAACCAAAAGCAACGCGTGCTGTACAATAAGCAACTGTACTGTTTTGCTATCTGCAGTTGATTAGTACTGTACAAATGAGCACCTTCATCTGCCGATTGTCTCACCTCAACTCCAGAAGCTTTTTCCTCAACTTACATGGACTTTTACCCCGTAATGGTGGGAAAATTGTTTTTTTTTGTCAAATCTCATTTGGTGGTAGCGTTGCTAGCCATACTGGATGATCCATGCAAAGAGAAGATAAGTTCTTTAGGTGGTTATTGTTTTTTTTGCAACGGTGGTTAGTTCTTTTGCTAGGGTACTCGAACTGTAACATTGGCAGTGAGTTATTTCCATTGTTTTTTTTTTCCGTTTAGCTGTTCCTTAAGTAATTTTGCCTGTTCAAGTATCTTCTAGTTTTCGTAATGGTATATTTCTGGTCGTTCGCCGTATTGGATGTATGATGACTGAAGACACGGCAGTATAAAAATCCCACTACCGGTAGCCAAAACATACGGTAGTAAGTAATGTTAATAATTGAGAGCGCGTTATAAGCCTAGTTGGTTGCAACTTGCAACAAAGGCCCAAGAAGGTTCGATTACGCCCAAGGCCCAATAAGTTTCACATCGGCCCAACAGAGGCCAGATAAGTGTCACATCCCAACAAATGCCTAGCAAGGATTAATAACTCAATGGAACGAAGACCACATGCGCTTTTATTGTTGTTTGTGGTCAGCCCAGTGACGAAGGCCCAATAAGGTTCATTTGTGGTTCATCCGCAGCCTGGCAACCCATTAAATCTGGTGTTACTAACGTCGTGCTGGTATTTCCGAGTCTTCCCGCCGTGCCCAGCTAACTATTTTCATATACAATCAAACAGTTCATGATTTCGGATGACAACTTTCCATAACAATTTTCATCAGTTCCTCGACATGATAACCACATGGAAAGTCCCAGGGGGAAAAGGGCAATGGAAAACGTTTTTACGTCTCAAAAGATGGTGTTATTACAGGTTGTATTGGTAAAATGAAGTGGCTTGAGCAAATTACAAAAATCAAACCGTATCAAAATTGAAAAGCCTCTGGGCAACTTGAGGGGTAATGATGTAGCGGTACAAATACCAGCATCGTCAGTAAACTCGTTTCCACGACCATTTTGTACCATGCCAACGGGTGCACAGGATGTGTGGCGTGACAAGATAGCACCAGGCTTTGTGATCTCATGGTATCTTCAAGATGGTCTTCAACTTCATAACTAGTCTCCAGTCATCCATCGACAAATCATCCTGCGGTAATGAATATTTTTCAGTAAGTAAATGGTAGTCTGGTACAAGAAAATAAACAAGGTAATGAATATATTTGCAGGCAAGGTCAACGCAGAGCAAAATGTACAAGAAAATAAACAAGAAACACTGGACTTGCCCTGTAATTTTCTTTAAGAAGATCAATAGATCGCCTTGAGATGTGGCTGATAAGCTCATCATCCATGTCGAAGTGCCTGCCAAAACTCTTCTGCTGCTCATCAGGGTTGCTCCCGATAATCTGTTCAAAACCCAGTAACCACCTATTAAACAGAACCCAATAGATCTAACAAGCATCAAAGGGGATCATGCTACAGACGATAATACAAACCTTTATGGCCACCTTTTGCCCTTTTGTGGCCACATCAACTTGCTTGTGATTAATTTCAATAGAAGCAATCTTCCCAATATCAATATATTCTTTCGTGGGTATGCAGAGAGGTGTTCCCACCTAGATGACAAGGGAAAATGAGGGATCAGCAGACAAATCTTCAGAAAGATGTCAAAAATCATTGCATAATATAGGTCCTATCCGTATTGGCTTATGCTTTTGGCTTCTACTTAGAAAAGCCAAAAGACAATATAAACATCCAGCTTTTTGAAGCAGCTTCTCCACTCCTTTCGTAACCGTCTCGCTCTGTGGATAACGTAGGGGATCACGGGTGCATCATGTACCCCACTCCTTTCGCTCCCGTCACACGCACACATATTTCCTTCACTTTTTCCGCCGCTCATCCCCACCTAAAAGCTATTTCTTTCAACCCACTACCATTCATATCCCTGTACTTTTTGGATTTTCAGCAAGTTTTGGCTTTTCTCAGCAATCACTATTCATTAGACTAATAAGCTATAGCCCAAAATAACATGCCTATTTTAACCAAAAGCTTTAAGCCACAGCCAAAAAACATCAGCAAAAGCCAAAAACGCCCCCATAGGAGATAATGTACCATAACATCCAAGCCTTTGAATATTTAATGCTTTATATGATAGTTTCTGCTTTCTAGATAGATGAGTCTACTGGTATTTGTTCTCTATAGTGCCAGTTATGTCTTAACTTCTGAATAAAACAACATGCTAAGGCATAGTAGTTGAAAAAATACAAAATGTCAATGTCAAACCAAAATACCTTAGCAATTCCTTCAAGGACATCGACACCCAAAACGATTGGATCCTTTTTGTTGAAGACACAGTTTGGCATGATCTTGAGAACACAGGGGAACACAGCTTCATCAGCGCTTTCCTTCTTCTTTTCTTCCTTCAGGTTCTTAATGTATGCTGTAAATTGGTCAAAAAGGTGGTATATTATATCTGCTACAAAGATCCTCACACCAGACTCTTCTGCAAGATCACGGGCATCAGGCATCACTTTGACATCAAACGCCAAGATAGTTGCATATTCTTTCTTCCTCTCAAGCATGACGCTTGCCTTCATAACATCTTTCTTGTGGACTGGCCCTATACTGAAATCACAGAAGGGAATATTCACAGCAGGGCTCTTTAAGAACTCAGTGAGAGCTTCCAATGACCCAAGGGTAGATGCTTGTACATAGACACCCTCGCCACTCTTATCAATCCGGTTCCTAACCCTTGTCATCTCTTCCATTACAGCATCCTTCAGTTTGTCCAGATCATCCTCAGGCTGTACAACATAGAGAGCAGTCCCTGCAATTGCATGCTCGAGACCCTGAAAAAAAAGTAATCATTAATTTGCTGCCATAAAACTCTGTAATACAAATAATGAAATTGAACCCACCTGCGCTGATATTTTAATTCCTTGTGCAGCTCTGATCTTCTTATGATGTTGGTAGGTGCCCTGAAAATCGGTGTTTCAGTGTATTACTCCAACTTGAACATTAAAAAGTAGGTAAGAGCTGAAAATCGGTGTTTCAGTGTATTACTCCAACTTGAACTTTAAAAGTATGTAAGAGAGGTGAAAGGGAAGAGATACACACGTCAATTTGACGCTGGTGAAAGAAAGGAATGGCATTCAAATGACATAAACCAAAAGACGAAAATCAAGTGCAGAGGGGGGGGGGGGGGGGGGGGGATGAATGATAGGTGGCAAGTATTTAAGCTTCTTGGTAGGGCTAAGCATGGTAATGCAAAACGGGACAAAAATACCCATACCTGCCATAGGTTTACTTTAATATACTGAGGTAAAACAGTTTCAAGCTGGTGAAAGAAATGAATGGCATTAAAGTCACATAAACATGAACCAAAACCATCTTAGTGCAACAGAAAAAAATGGGGTGATAGGTGGGCCAGTGTTTGATCTTTCTTGGTAGGACTACAAGGTAACCGTTATGGATATTTCCCATAGGCAAGAGCAATAACATCCTATGCCAGTGTAGCTTTCTTGGTAGGACTTCGAGTAAGTTAACCGTTATGGATATTTCCCATAGGCAAGAGCAATAGCATCCTAACCTACATCTTTTGAACAAAGTGTTAACCCAGTGTAATCCTCCCAGTGTAAAAATGATTTTAATCAAAGCTGTCAGTAGTTAGGAATAAGCCCAATTAATCAAAGCACCAAAAGAGAATGAACCATCTAGGTGGCACCCTAATAAACAGTACTACACTGGGTATAAAATAAGCAATTAAAACAAAAGTGCAATGTTTTGAGCTACGCACCTTAACTCGAAGCTCCCTCATTGGGTGTGGCGTTAACAAAGCTCTGACAGTTGTCACAATGGGTCCCTACAAAAAGATAAAACAAGAACAAGAGGCATCTTAAATATGCTTCACTTATTGCAGCAATTCAAATTATAAAGCAAAATTATTTTTACCTGCATCCCACACACGACTATCTGATCTCCTTCATGGATTATGCCATTGACCAACACAACATCGACTGTAGTACCATGACCTTCGATAACCTTGACTTCCAGCACAGTACACTGAAACACAACTAGATAAGAGTGCATTCTTCTATAATGACAAGTAAATTATGCTATAATGACATGTAAATTTATGCACAGTACCTGGACTTCATCAACAAAAGTAAGCCTATCTTCCATCGTCTTTTGTGCCCATTGCACCAATAGTAGAAGCAGATCAGGAATGCCTTCACCACTGTGGAGAGCGATGCATTATCATAGTTGCTGCCAGAAATCTATATGAATGAAGCAATAAGTTCAATGGTAGATCATACCTTATTGCACTCGTAGGCACTATGTTAAATGTATCTTCCATCTCCTTGTTCTTGTAGTACAAAGCAGTATTCACACCTTGCATCTTGAATTGTGTCACAATCTGTTGGACAAAGCACATAAATGTGATTACAGAAATACCAACTGGTAAGAGTTTCTTTTTTAAAGAGTAAAAAGGGAAGATGTAATGCTCACACACATCAGTAAGCCTCATATTGAACTCCCTCTTAACGTCTTCATTTTGTTGTTTTAAAGCCTTCACAATAGGAGCATTTGGGCATCTCTTCCAACCATAAAGACGATCAACCTTCATAGAGTGAAAACAAACAAACAAATAAAATAATAAACAATTAAAAGAACATTAAGGAATGAAAAGTTCAAAGGCAAAAAACTCTGAAACATATACCTTATTTAAAGCAACGATAAACACTGCATCTCGACTCTTCAAAAGATTCAAGGATTCGATTGTCTGAGGTTCAAGCCCGTGCATAATGTCAACAACCAAAATAGCAATATCGCACAAGCTTGAACCTCTAGAACGCAGATTACTGAAGGACTCGTGGCCAGGGGTGTCAATAACAAGCAGGCCTGGAACCTTAAGAGTAGCATCAGCTTTCAACTCCTTTGTTCTCTCTCTAATGTTTTCAGTTGGGAAGTACGTTGCCCCAATCTGTTGGGTAATACCCCCAGCTTCTCCTTCTTGTACATTAGTGCGTCTAATACAATCTAGCAGCTTTGTCTTTCCAGTATCGACATGACCAAGGATGCAACAGATCGGTGAACGGAGGTCACTACCATTCTTGGTGTTATCCCCTTTAGTAGAAGGTCCTTTCTTTGAAGCAACACCTCTGTTCCTCTTAACAGTTCCATTGCTAACATCCCCATCTTCCGATTCACTCTGTTTAGAGTTTGCAACAGGAGCAACCTTTTTGACAGCAGGCTCTGTAGGTTGTGCTTTAGAACTTTCCTGCTTCTGGACAGGTTCCGCAGCCTTCTTGACAACAGACTTTGTCTCTTCCTCCTCAAAAGCACTTGTCTTCGGCAAATTCACATCAATATCATCCCAGCTCTTTGCGTCCCATTCATCTTCATCTTCCTCCTCTTCTTCTGGTTTTGACTCTTCAACCTCCTGATCAGGTTCGGTTTTCTCCTCAGATTCCTCCACCTGAGACTGAGATTCCTGATCCACTAATACATATTCTTCCTCGTCATTGTTAGCTTCATTGACCTCTAGCTGTTGTTCTTCAACTACCTTTGCAGTCTCTGTGGTCTTTGATTGAGCTTTTTTCTTCTTGGAATCATATATAGGCCTCTTCTTTGTCTCAGGGACAGCACCATCAACCACTTGAAGTTCACTCTGCTCAAGGAATTGTCTCCTCATGGCTTCTAACCTCTTCGCTTCCTCCTTCTGCTTCCCAGTCAGGAGCTTACCCTCCTGCTTCTTCTTCAGCAGCTTCTCCTTTTCCCTCTCCTTCTTCCTCTTCTTTGCTTCCTCCGCTTTCCTCTCCTCCTCCTCCCGACGCAACCGTTCTTCCTCCTCTTTCTTCAACCGCTCTTCCTCCTCACGCTTCCTCCGCTCCTCGGCTTCCTGCCTCCTCGCAAGCGCCTCCTGCATCTCCCGCACGTGCTTTGGGAGTTTCTTCATGTCAACCTTCCCTTTAGGCACCTCTGCCTCTTTTTCCTCCTCTTTCTTAGCCTCTGCCCCCTTCGCGGCTGCCTTCTTCTCCTTCTCCTTCTCCTTCTTCTTCTTTTTCTTCTTGGCTGCAGCGGACTCCACCTCTCCTTCCCCAACCTTCTGCTCCACATTACCATCCTCCGCAGTTTCCACATCCTCCTTCACCACTGGAAAGGAAGGCGGTGCTGCCTGGGATGACTTCTCCTCCTCCTCTGGTGGTGGGCCTTCACCAAGCTCAGCAAGAAGCTTATCCAAATCTTCCTCTTCCTGTGCTGTCCTTCCGCTCTTCTTCTTCTTCTTCTTTGATTTCTTCCCTTCAGCATCATCCACACTGGCTGCAGCAGCCACAGTAACCTCATCCTTCACTGGCTCGGGCTCAGGCTCCTCTGCGGGAGGAGGCCGGTCCTCAATCTCCGCAAGGAGCTTGTCAATGTCCTCATCATCCACGGTAAACCCTCCCTTCTTTTTCTTCTTCTTTGATTTCTTTCCTCCAGCATCATCCACATCAGGGGCAGCCACAGAATCCTTACCTTTAACCTCCTCCGGTTCAGCCTCCTCGGTGGATTGAGGAGGGTCCTCGATCTCAGCCAGGAGCTTGTCGATGTCCTCATCGTCCACAGTAAACCCGCCCTTCTTTTTCTTCTTCTTCTGCGGCTTCTTTGCAGCTGTGACTGCAGCAACCGCAGCCTCCTCCTCTTCTTCCTCAGCAACGGCAGGGGGCGCCGCAGCCTCATCCTCTTCTTCTTCAAGGGCTGGAAGAGCTCCCTTGTCCTTTTTCTTATTCTTCGCCTTGCTGAAGTCCAAATCGAGGTCGTCGTCCTCGGCGTCGCCAAGATCGTTCTTGCCCTCGGATTTGGCGGCCTCCTCCTCGTCCTGGTCATCATCGGCCTCGAGGGCGTCGAAGGCGCTGAAGGAGCTCACGGCGCCGCCGCCCTTCTTCTTCTTCTTCTTCTTGCCGGTGAAGACGACGTTGATCGGCTCCTCCTCCTCCTCCTCCTCCTCATCTCCGCGCGGAGGGGGCTCATAGTCGTCGTCGTCGGGAACGAAGGCCTTGCCGCCCTTCTTCCCCTTCTTACCGCCCTTCTTGGGCTTCTCGTTCTCCGCGGCGGGCTGCGGCGGCGCGGCGTCGGCGGCGTCGTCCTGCGGGAAGGAGTACTCGTCGTCGTCGATGGCCACGTTCTTCTTGCGCCCCATCGACGCCGCGAGGGGGGGATCGGCTTGGCGTTTGGGGTTTGGGGAGTCGGCGTGTCTAGGGTTTGGGTTTGAGATGGGATTGGATGGAATGCGGTGGATTCGAGTCGAGCGGAGCCGAGGTGGAAGAAAACCCTAACTCTCTCTGCTCTACCAGGGCAATGCGATATTGCGATTCGGAATCAGGAGAGGAGACGGCAGAGACACACCCCAAGGCGACGCTCTCACTCTCTCTCTCTCTCTCTCTCTCTCTCTGCGCACATCGATTTTTATTTCATTTTATTTTTTAAAAAAATCTTTCTACCTCGAACATGAGTTAGTCATGATAGCTTATGACTTAAATATTTAAATTCTGACTGTCCACGAGAGGTAGTACTTACGGAAAAATAGTCGCATATGATTTTGATTGGTACAACTGAACTCAATATACTTTTTACTACAATCTTCCTATTGAACCCGTCTTGAAAAAACTACCGTTTAAAAACTAATTACTGTAGACAGTACGAACATAAACCAAACATAAGCCTGGTCGAACCCAGCCTATAGTTTGTTTCGTATTCATGATTTTTGAGCAGTGCGTGTGTGTCTATACTTTCTTCTCTAATACGAGTAGAACTAATCTTAAAATAAATAAAAAGATAAATAATATCAATATATTATTCAACGTGTTTTAAAAATTATGTAAATCATTATTAAAAAAACATGAGAGCACCTCCCATGATTTTTTTATTCCACGGACTCCACTTGAGTATTGCACTCGATCGTAGGTTTACTATTTAACAAAGTGTTATGCACTCTCTTTTTTTATATTGAGGAAATAAGGGATCGGCAACTTTTCTTCCTTTTTGCCATTCACCTATTGGGAAAAAAATGATTGATTTGTGAGCCTTGTAATCTTCGCTAAGGCTCATTCGCGTGTACAGGGCATGTATTTCAGCTTGGCAGGGACGTTAATACGGTTTAATATTTTTTCCAGCAAAATAATATATTTAACTAAAAAAAGTTTAGCATGTCTATATCCACACCAATATTATTGTTGCATTTCTAGTGAAATTCGCCCCGCTCGTTTCGGCTTCAGCTTTTGGCTTATTTTTCACTATTCATAAATTTCATCCTTTTCTGAACTTTTGGCTTTTTTGAGCTTTTTTGCCGGTTCTTTTTCCCGTATTTGTTTGCATTATACGTGATGGGCTAATATGTTTTTTTCTATTTTTAAATTTTTTAAAATTTAATTATGCTAAATAAGGCTCTGTCAGCTACAGTGTTTTTCAGCCAGCTACAGTGCTTTTCAGCCATAAGCCACTAAAAAAAGCCATATTGAACACAGCAATATCTCTGACTTTGCGATGGTGTGATGTAGTAAGAAAACGTTGTTTCCCAAACTAGTCTATCTATGTGTTTCCAGCTAGGCAAGGTGAACTTTAGGGTGGATTTTGTTTTAACTTGTGGCTGAGGCATTACGCAAAGAAAAATAGTCGCATATGATTTTAGTCGGTACAGCTGAATTCAATACACTTTTAGTACAATCTTCCTGTTAACCCTGTCTTAAAAAACACACCGTTTGAAAACTAGTTACTGTAGCATGTCATAAACCACAAGCCATACGTGAAAAAGAACTGGGCCTTAGTGAGTACAAGTACTGTAATCTTGAGCCAAGCATGTGCGTTACAAAACAGATCCTTCTTTTTTTCGTTGGTGATAATTTGCCGAATTCAAATCCCATGTACCGTGAAACAACCTAGATTTTAATTTGGATTTCAACTGCCCTTAATTTTGACATCATCTGAAACCTTGACCAATTCATTACCTTCTTCACACCTTGGCCTTCGCATTCCCTGAACCTGCCATCTCTCCCGGCCATTTGTGCTACATCCCGGTCGACCTTACTATTCACCATCCGACAAATATTAGAGGACGATGCACTACCGCAATTTTGCCACCGTCTCTCTCTTGATCCTTAGTCAATCACTGTAGCAACCTAGTCAGTCAACCGTACCATCATTCCTTGAGCCTCTGACACCTCATTAAATCCCCTTGGCATTTGTTTTCCTATGTTAGTATTTGGACTCAGCGAGTTGGTCAATCGAAAAACTACAAGTGTAATTGAAGCAAGGCCGAAGCCTACAAAGGAAAGACCGAAGATATCAGAAAAAGAAGGCAAGTCCTTATATTGATTATGTTGAACCTATTTTTCAAATGCAGCGTTTTGTTTTCAAATACAAATGCATGCTTGCCATCAATGTGTATATAGATTGCCTAACTACACCATACAAGTGATTCCCTTTTATATTCTTTTATTGAGTATAGTTTTCTTTGTCACCATAGGATACTTATAAGGGTAATAATGCTAGATCATGAATGTGCTTGGATATGCTTTAGAGATAATAGTAAATACGATACAAACATTGCTAACTAAAATTTGAAACATGATAATGTTAGTGACAACATGGGTTATCCTAGGAAACGGGGAATTTTTATAAGATGTTAGAGACCCGGGCGAGAGGTTGACTTAAGATCGGTGCAGGTATTGCCCAAGGTCTGAATTGTTGGTTTATCTCGCCTGAATCAATTAAGGATCGAATCTGTGTGTGCTCATTTCTACACCCACTGTACAACCATAAGTCAGGTATGGGACTGACTTGGCCAACTAATTTGTTTTGTTTTGATATAGTCTCATGCACCAGTTGGGGTGACCTGGGAAGGATATGTTTAAGGGTGAACCTATAGGGGTCACTGCCAGGAGAGACTCGAAAGTCTCTACGTGCACTTGCAATAAGCTAATAACGGAGTCCCTTAGCCTTGGGGGACCATAACTCCGGAACAGGATAAAATATTGAAACAAGCATTGTAAAGGCCTTGTTATGATTATTCAGTTACATGTCTACGAAAAACGTGTAATGGCTGATATTATAAGATAATCAAATACTAGAAGAAGAAGAAAAAATACTTCAAGTTTACGTGTTAGGGTTACGACCGCACTCAACCGTTTCTGTGGGAATTTTCTTTGATTCTTCTGTATGTAAGTTGAATTTTTGGGCTTGGACGCCCGTAAAGTTGTTAAAGTTGACCGTTAGATCCTATTTTAATCAAATTAACCCTGTTTAAATGTTTGTGAGTAGATGTGATACTCCTTCTATCCGTAACTAAACTCCTGAACTGTTACAGGAGGTAATAACTGCACTGTTCCTGTTACGCACCCTAAAGAAAAATGGACATGAAACCATCCCTCCCATTCAGGTTTAGATGCTCCGTTCTTTTCAGCTTATGCCTAATGAGTTCCTCCAAATAAACAAATAGGATGATTTATCGATATTCGGTTTGTTCGTACAAATACTCACGGTAGAACCAAAATCATTAGCCGCAGTTGAAAAGAACGTACCGGATCTTTCTTTCATAATGCACAGCATAACTTGTGGCGAAATAGAACAGCTGCAGTGGTACAGTAGTACTACACAAACAAGCAGAGACACAAGGGCCGTTAAGTTTTGGCTCACATAGGGCACAGGCGGTACACAAGTCCGACTCGGAAGCGCACCTAAACATGGCTGGATCAGTAAAGGCCTGGATCCTCTACAGATGTTCCGGATTTGGACCCTAAAATTCTCAGGTCCACCTCGATCTGTATTCTTTATATTGTGTAGACAAACACACATCGATCCCTTGGCACTCGGCAGCATAAACTCTTTATTGTCCATCAAGGCACTGTCAGTCAGGTCTTGTCCTTGAACTTCCTATGCGCCTTGAGGTCAACTACGATCACGGTGATGTTGTCCTTGCTACCCTTCTGGAGAGCAAGCTTGGACAAGTGCTCAGCAGACTGCTTGAATAGCAGATGAAGACACCAATCCCTCAAGGGCTGAATCATATATACCATCACAAATCTCCGGTAATTTGACTAAGAAGTGAAAGAGCGAGCCAGGGACTGTTCCCTGCGACAGTAGCTACAAACTTACTATCATTGGCAAACATCCACGTCAACCAAATGATCGAGGGGAAAACATTCGCATAAATTATGCAAATCGGAATCCCTATTTGGCTTGGCTGAAGCGCAAAACAAACAGCGTATCCAAGAGCTCAAAACCAATCGCAGGTAAAACTAGCACTAGTAGCGCATACAAGTACGGCGTCCATTAGGTTTTAGCGTTGCGTTGTTGACACGTTTGCAGTAAGGCTAACTTAGCGGGCGGCCGCATTTTGCAGTAGCGTTCATCATTTGTTTCAGTTTACATTCAAATATAACAAGGATGTTCATCTGAGTATCAACATGCTCGCTCTCTCTCTCTCTCTCTCTCTCTCTCTCTCTCTTGCAGAATTCTGCAAGGGGAATCTATATGATCAGTGCATCAATGGGTCCCAACTTCTGTTGTGTTCATTGTGTGCTACCAAGCTTGGCAATTCTTGGACTGTCTTTTCGTTGCTGTCACCTTTCATGTATCAAGGGGATATAATATTGCTATGAACTTGCATGTATACAGGCTGCAAGCTGCCGTATAACCAGCAAAGAATTGGGAGCTCTGATTGGGGGTCCTTGCCTTACCAGCAAAGAACTGGGAGCTCTGATTGGGGGTCCTTGGGTCAAAACCCAAGGATATTATTATTGAGAGTGACGTGATCTATTCTATATTATTTGAGAATCCATCGATACAAACAGAGAATTAGTTGGTAAACCAAATTTCTGAATATTTTCTAGTACCTTCTTCTTTTGGTTCTCTTAATATCTTTTTGGAAACCATTAGGTATTAGCGTTGTTACGCAATTGACACTTCTGCAATCGTTGGCCGCGTTTTGGAGTAAAGGTTAGCTTGGGAGGACAGGTGTCGAGGGAGATGGACACATTTGGGGATCGGGTGTAGCTGCCGTGCAGCTCTATGCCGAGAAAATTGTAGTTTTACCATCTGAAACAGAGGGCTTCGTAACTTTACCCTCCCAATCGTTGGTTTCGCACAAATACCATCTAAAACATTTGCTTCTTGTTTTCTTTGCCATTTTCTCTATTTATCTCCTTTTTCTTTTTCTCTCCTATAATCAGCCACGCAAAAGGACAAATCTACCAATGGGCAAATTAGAACGCACGGGAACTCAATCTACAGTGAGCCGATGAACTCAATCTACTTTGGTGACATCAAGATTGATGAGATGAGATTAGTAGCATCTCTTTCAATATTTTGCTATATCTGACTTCTGAGTTTGTGTTCAATATACACCAAAAAACAAACTGACAAGTGGCAACTATAAAAAGCAAAACATCTGGATATACCAAAATAATAATAACAAAGCGTCACTTGTAACAACCTAAAATCTATTCTTGTGCTAAGAATGAGATCAAAGGATAACTCTAAGTAATGTAGTTCCCAATAAGACCAGAAGGCGTCATACCACCATAAGTGAACTGACAGGAGTTTCAACCTCTCAATAAATAGCCCCATGCTCCCTACCGTGTCATTTATCGGCTCACTGTAGATTGAGTTCCCGTGCGTTCTAATTTGCCCATAGGTAGATTTGTCCTTTTGCGCGGCTGATTATAGGAGAGAAAATGGAAAAGGAGAGAAATAGAGAAAATGTCAAAGAAAACAAGAAGCAAATATTTTGGATGATATTTTTGCGAAACTAACGATTGGGAGGGTAAAGTTGCCAAGCACACTGTTTCGGATGGCAAAAATACAATTTTCTTGCTCTATGCCGCCGCCGGTCTCAATCGCGGCACCACTGGGCGGCGCCATTAATTCAGCGGCCGGCCACCGCATCATCTGGATCCGACATGGGTCAGGCCGTCAGAGTCAGACCGATGTGCGGCCACTAAGCTAGAGCTTGTTCGCCGCCCCGGCCGATCGATCGATGCTTCTACCCCTTAACTGTACAGTGCACGATAGCCATGGGCTCGCGCCGGCGGAGCGGCCATAGACGAATGCAACAACAGGCCTCGTACTCGGAACTCACCTCCTATTCCTCGCCTTAATTGTCTCCGGCAAGCTTTGGTGGCCACAAACAAACGCGGCGGTAGTCCTGGCACGCCGTCGACTCGTTTGCTTGTCTACTCGTATTGACTTCACCCCCGTTGGGCTCATTCGGCTTGAAATCCGTCTGTATGTTCGTGTCGTGCTTCCTCAAATCATGCACTCAAAGTTTCTTTTCTTTCTTTCTTTCTTTCTTTCTTTCTTTCTTTCTTTCTTGCAGCATGTTGAACCTTGCGTTTTGGTGTCCTTTGCATCTGAAACACGCTGCAACTTGGTGAGATCTTGCAAAACCCAATTGAAACTTAAATTTTATTTTTGAAGCACACTTGAAAACCTCACGAAACTTGAATGTTGCTGTTTAAACTTTTTTTTCCTGAAACTTGTGTTTTGAAACATGGATGGAACGTGCCAAACTCGTATGAAACTTTTTTCTTTATCAAACCTTGTTCGAAACGTTTGAAACATATTGCATGTTTTTTATTCTCTCCTCAAACCCCAAGGAAACTGTGTTGAAACTTGGCATTTTTGGAACATAAAACTGGTGAAACTCACACGAGACATGTATTTTGCAATCCGAAACAATATGAAACTAAAATGAATGTTTGATTTTTGTGATGAAACTTTTTAAAACTCTCTGGTTGAAACTTGAGTTTTAAAATCTAAAACTTGTTGAAACTTGGGTTCGAAACTTTTTTGGAAACTTCTAGAAATACGTGAAACTCATTGAAACTTAAAACTTTTAAAATATTTTCATGAAACTTCTTGAAACATTTTGCTATACTGTTGAAAGGGTATAGCGTTCTCTAGCTGCTCCGGCAGTTCAATACCAACTGATAGCTAATTTTCATGAAACTTCTCGAAACATTTTGCTATACTGTTGAAAGGGTATAGCGTTGTCTAACTGATCCGACAGTTCAATACCAACTGATAGCTAGAAACCCTGTAGACAAGTTTAGGCTCCGCTCATTTCGACTTGAACTTCTGGCTTATTTTTTACTATTCCTAAATTTCATTTTTTTTTTGTTTTTTGTTTTTTTTGCCGGTTCTTTTTTGTCCGTATTCGTAACCATTTTTCCCTTTTTTATTTTTTATATTTAGTTACACTAAATAAGTCGCCATTAGTTACAGTACAATTTCAATCAGCTATAGCGCAATTTCAGCCATAAACCACTTTATTTCAATCCAACCGAGCAGTGCCTTAATTTGGCATTACATGTATTACAGCAAAAGCCCATAGTCTTTTTCTAATTTTTGCAAGAATTAAATTGTTTCCTGCGAAATTGTTGCCTTTGGCCTAGGTCAAAGAATCTCCGGCGAAAGCACAGCATAGGAAGCAGACATTACCGCAAGCACATGGACGTAGTATAGATTTAACCTAACTTGTACATATATCGACAAAAAGAATTAACAGTCTAGTATATAAGTTTTCACGTGATGTAACTAGTAAGCATCACATGTAAAGCTTTTTGTTTCTCTCCTTGGGCATGTAAACTTGTCTCTTCTATGAGCGAGTAAACAGAGGAAGGAATGGAATCCTTGATTGATTGATTCCAATCTAATTATCGAAATGACCAGAAATTCATAAACCGAATCAAACAAGAAAGAAAGAAAGAAAGAAAGAAAGAAAGAAAGAAAGGCTGATCGAGTATGAGAATTCAGAATTGCAGAGAGAGAGAGAGAGAGAGAGAGAGAGAGAGAGAGAGAGAGAGAGAGAGAGAATCAGAAGAAGGTTGTGCCGGCGAGGCCGCGGTGGAGGAGGTTGTGGGCGATGTTGTCCCTGGCCTTCTTGGCGCTCTCCGACTGCACGGGGTTCTCCGGCACCGTCTCGTCGTCGACGAGGTCGCACCGGAGCTCCGGGTCCATCTCCTCCCCTCTCACCTCGCATATGTTGTGCAGCACGCAGCAGGCGCCGAGCACCACGGGCAGGTCCTGGAGCTTCACCTCGGTGCGCTTCTGCAGGCACGCCCACCGCCCCTTGAGCCGCGCGAAGGCGTCCACGGCGACGCGCCGGAGCTCGGTCACCTTCTCGTTGAAGGCGTGCTGCGCCCACGTCAGGTTCTGGTGCGTGTAGGGGACGAGCACCCAGTCCGTGAGCGGGTAGCTGGCGCCGCCGACGACCCAGGAGCCGTCCATCATGCCGGCGGCGGCGCGCTGGTGCAGGGCCGACTTGTCGAGCACCTGGTCGTCGGGCATGGAGCCCGGCCATCCGATGCAGACGTCGGTGAAGGCGCCGTCGGGGCCGACGACTCCCTGGAGGGTGATGGAGTAGGAGGTCTTCTGGTTGCGCTCCGTGTGGAGGCGGTTGAAGTAGGCGGCGACGGAGACCTTGGGGGCGATGATGGGGATGTGGGTGGTGTACATGGCGCCGACGACGCCCGGGACGCCGGAGGTGGCCTCCAAGCGGGCCTTGAAGGCGGTGGCGGTGGCCTGGTCGGGCCACTGGAGGTAGCGCGGCATGAGGAGGGAGCGGATTGCGGCGCAGACCTCGAGGACGAGCTTGTGGCAGGTGGAGATGCCGAGGCCGAAGCGCTTGGAGACGAGGCGGAGGGGCTCGCCGGTGGCGAGGCGCCAGACGCAGACGGCGACGCGCTGGCGGACGGGGATGGCGGTGCGGAGCGCGGTGTCCTCCTTGGCGACGGCGGAGGCCAGCGCGTCGCAGACCATGTCGAAGGTGGCCCGGCCCATCCGGAAGGCGCGGCGGAAGTCGGCCTCCGGATAGTCGGCGCTGCTGCACTGCTCCCACCACGCGCGCGAGCGGTCCTTGACCCAGAGCCGGCGCTGCTGGTGCGGCGAGGCCGAGGAGTCGACGTCCCCGGCCCCGGCGGCGTGACGGGCGGGGCGCTTGGAAGACGGCCTGTCCAGCTGAGTCGACGGAGACACCACCTCGTCCTCTCCGTCGGCGTCATCATCCGGATCCTTCCTTAGGCCGGCGTTGTGGAGGAGGAGGGGGAGCTCGCGGCGGGGGGCGTCGAGGGAGGTGAGTATGTTGGTGATGGACCTCTTCTTGCTCTGGTCATCGCAGTCACCGTGGCATACCGTGTGGTCGGCGGCGGCGCGCTTCCGTCGGCGGTTGGGCATGGCGGCGTCTTGGAGAGGGAGGAGGAGGAGGAGTTGGCTGCTCTGGCTGCGCTCGCTGCTGCTGCCTATTGGTTGGTTGGAGACTTGGAGTGGAGGGGGAAGGCGTCGCCGCCGTCCCATTCTCTAGTTGTATTGGATTGGGGTGGGCTCTGCTCTCCTTCTTTCTTTCCTTGGGTTGGGTTGGGTTGGGTTAGGTGGGTGTGAGCGCGCCCGACGAGAAAGGAGACATTTTTTACATCTTGACGCGACGCGACGCGAGGAGGAGGAAGAAGCAGCAGCGGCAGCTTCAGTTGCTTGTCCTGGTACGTACGGGGTGTAATGTAAACACGCCCGCGCCGGCCGGAATCTGGACTCTCGCTCTGCGCACAAATCAGAAATTCAGGACAAGCAAGGCAAGGCAGACAATTGAAATTTCATGGCCGTGTGTTTGGGACTTTGTCAATGTTTACTTTGGTTGTCACTCCTTCCGTCCAAATTTTATTTTCTCTTGTCATATAGACCAACTAGACAGTAAAATTAGCTAGACTATCCTTAATTATTGTCTCTAAGAATTATATTCAATATGCATATATGTAAAGAATAACAAATAAAGTTACATATTTATTAGAAGTATAAAGAGAACATCACACTAATTTTACATCGGAACATAAAATATATCTTAGATTTATAGACAACACTATTTAAAAATACATCCTACTACAAACTTAGACGGAGGCAATACTTTGTATGGACATCCATCCTAGCCAATTCATTTGGCGCCAAAGTTCCCATAAACAATTAAGGGCCTGTTTGGAACAGAGGAATTTCACAGGAATTTTGCAGGAATTTTGCAGAAAACAGTTCAATTCCCGCAGGAATCGGGAAAAATTCCCGCATTCCAAACAGGGCCTAAGAGTTTGGCAGTAGCCAGCTTTATTACAGCGACAAGCCCTTTCAAACACGGAAGACCCGCCCGCCTTGCAGCAGCAGCAGCCGCCAGTGCACCACCGACCCATACCAGGCCATGTACCAAGACAAAACTTCTTGTTCGCGTGTGTGTGTGACCAAGCAGCGCTGTTTGCAACCAAATAAGAAAAGAAACTAACTCCCGACCCACATTTGCACCGGACTACAACATTTACAATCAAGCTCAGCGATGACCTGAATTATTTGACATTATTTTATTATAAACCTGGTTGCTCAAACTTACAAGAACAGGATACCCACAAAAGCTTTAACGGTGCTCTCGAAGGCCCCAACACTGCCCCAAAGCTAACAGTTGCCATATTGTAGGGGAAAAAATCCCAAAGAGTTCCTCCCTCTTGTGCCAGGAAAATGTTTCAGGTTCCCAAAAGCTACATTATTGATCGGTTTATCTCTAGGATATAAACTACAGGACGTATAAACCAATAAGTCACTAAAGAACTGGCGCATCGCAAGTAATATACACTGAACCATTCATTGGTTTGGATTACTCAAAAGTAATGGAAACATTGCCTGACCACAGATAGCAGGGAACATACAGCGCTCAGACAAAATTTATGGTGAAGGAGACGTAAGGATGGGCCTCTGTTTCACCTCCCAGACCAGCAACGGCCACATCGTCTTCGGATTTCCAATAAATACTGCAATTCAAACGTTGAGTTGGTGAAAAACAGGAGCAGGCCGTGACCAACAAATTAACAATGCTACGGACTGCAACCCAAACATTGAATTACCTATGAATATTGCCACAAAGCTCCTCTAAGATGCTCCTTACTTTCTTCTCACTCTTTGTAGACGGTGCTAGAACAGCAGACTGATGCAACAGAAAGGGGATATTTACATATCAGACATGAAAGTATAAAATTGACCATCATAGAACAGTAAGGGCAATTACCAGGAATGATGGTGGCAGGCCATGTCTAAGAATGCTCTCTGCAAAGACACGCACAGCACAGAAGTGCATCCAGGAACTGAATACCTGTATCAAAGTATAGCAAAAGCAATTACAACTGAGGAACCATGAAAAACAGATATTCATGAGAAAAAAAAAGCAAAATAAACCTAGCAAACCACAATAACCCAACAATCAAGCATCTAATCCCCAACATTCTCGTCATTTTACAGAAATAACCATCAACAATTATGTGCTCCAGCATTATATCTGTAGCCCCAGGCTCTAGCCAACTAACTCAGCTCAGTAAACAGCTTCTTCCATGCAGACAATTACGAGTTGCACTGCCCTGTGCAGACAAATAACAGCAAAGTAGTTTCCCACAGATAGAAGTTTTGCGGCTTTATAATGACTTTGAGTTGAGAATTAACAGTTTTGATATTCTGCAGATGTAAGGAATAACAGCCATCGTTTGTATCTTTAAATTAAAAGTCATGGATTCGAAAACAAAAGACGATGGATCCCAATCCGACTAAAGGCTTTACTCAATGAGTTACCACCATATGGACTTTTGCCTGAATAACAATTGCACTAGTGAGACAATAACATCAATAAAAAAAAAATCCCAGCATGCCCTGAAGTCACAACTTGCAACTAATGTCCTTATTTAAAATTTAAATAAAAGAAACCTACCAAAGTGGCATCTATGCAAGGTAGGCAACTGAGAGCAGGCACTACCAGATTAGTAATTTGGATTCAGCAGATCATGTTACGTCATTAAGTCCTTCAGACTACTACTGAAGGAGATGAAATAACCAGGAAGAAATTCGAAACCTTACTCTGGAGGTTTGCAATTAAACCAGAGAAGGATTCAAAAACTTACGGAGGATAACAGCATAAACAGACAAGAAAATTAGATGCAACCAAGAGCTGGAAGTTCATAATGGATGAGTTCAGCACTTGGGCACCTTCCTTTATTAGTGAAGCTAAACTTTATCAATTCTAACGCAAAAATGAAGAGCATCAATGAAATTAAATGTAAATATTCAAACGGCTTGTTTGTAGAATATCTATTGAAAATGTGGAAGAATTCAGCACCTGGGGGCTGGGGTTACCTTATGGTTTCACTGATGAAACTAGAGTGTATCGATTCTAATGCAACATGAAGAATATGAATGACATCGAACATCAATCACCAAATGGTTCTCATAGAACCATAGCTTAAATTGCCATGCAACCTAACCAGTGCTCACAGAGGAAACATAACATGTTGGATTTTTTAGAAAGAAATGCCATTTTGGACAGTGTCATTTAAATATGCTGCAAAAGTCATGTACCTCGCTGTAGCTGGCATAGCACCATTGCAGAAGAGAGGTCCTCATAGCTTCCTGGTCTTGCAGTAGTTTTTCCAACTCTTGATTCCGACTTTCCTGTGCTTCAGGACTATACTCAAAATCACGGACCTGGAATTCAATATGAAATAGAAGTTAATTGGTGATAAAAAAATACCAGAGAACAACGGTGACAGACGAAGAAGATTAAAATTCTGCCCAGGTTATTTGGAGCTATACTGAAGGCTCTATGGATTGACGCTACCTTGCCAAATTGATGTAAAGTGTACACAAAGGTCTTGACAAAAAAAAAAGTTAGGACAAGAAACTTACCTGGAAACCTTTCTCACGAGCACGGACCTTAAAGTTGTCAACAACCTTAGCAAATAATGTTACGGCGTAGAGAGCATACTCATTGTCCTCATAAAGCCTTTTAGATGACCTGGGTACCTACAAATCAATAATTAGCTCAAAGTCAAGAATCCACCGAATACAATTGGAAATTAGGAATACCAAACACACCAACTAGCACACACATTGTTGGTTTTAACAGAAACACACACACACACGCACGCACGCACGCACGCACGCACGCACGCACGCACGCACGCACGCACGCACGCACGCACGCACGCACGCACGCACGCACGCACGCACGCACGCACGCACGCACGCACGCACGCACGCACGCACGCACGCACGCACGCACGCACGCACGCACGCACGCACGCACGCACGCACGCACGCACGCACGCACGCACGCACGCACGCACGCACGCACGCACGCACGCACGCACGCACGCACGCACGCACGCACGCACGCACGCACGCACGCACGCACGCACGCACGCACGCACGCACACACACACAAACAAAATAGGCAGATTGCTGAAACGAAGCATAATAAGCGAATAGCTGAAATGACAGTTTATTACTAACAATGTCACTATTCAAGAGCATAATGAGAATTTTTGAACTTACCACAAATGTGTCAAGTGACTCATAGCTTGACAACCAGTCTTTTTGGGAGTACTTGGGAACAATAGCAAGAAGTGTTACTAGATGTTCTGAAGTGACTATATCCTCTGGTTTTACCAGGTTGGACAGATCACGAACTGCTAGGCTGTCACACAAAAGACAACAAGCTAATTAGAGTAGGAAAAAGAACAGATGAAATGAGAACCTTGTTTTGCATTTTTTCCTTTTATATAAAACAAGAAAAATTGACTTCAGGTCAAGAACTCTGCGGCATAATAATAGTTTCAAGCATTTCCTCTAGAGCCTAGTAGCGGAACATATGGCCACATAATTTACCTTCCGCTTTGCTTTCTATTGATTGCGCTAAGCTGGCTCCTGACATTATTATATTCCGCTGCTCGAACCTGGAAAAAGGCATATTCAGCTGTTGTAAATTCAACATTCCGACTAACACATTTATGAAACCATTTTCATGTATTACTGGAACGAAATGAAGGTCCATAAACTTAATACTGAGCCTCATAAAGCAATAGCCGATAAGGAGCGGGGACAAATGCACGTGGTATTTTAGTTATCAAATATTGCAATTTTTGCGTTTTCCGACAAAATCAAGCACCAATAATTCCTCACTAGTGACAACACGATGTTAGAAAAGGATCCGCAGATCAAATAATCACGAAAGTAGTAGTGCAAATAGATAACTAGAGGTAACCAAAGGCACCAACACGAAAAGACAAACCAAGATACATCTGCCAAAATGCACTCGCCAGCAGTACCACGCTCGTTTGACTCAAAATTTACACATTGATGCAGCAAGATCAAAACTTGAGTGCTTATTGTAAATCTACACCAATTCACTGCCGAAGGCCAGCCTTAATTCTTAACCCACACTATACCAATTACCAAATACAGCGTTCCTTGGGTCTAGGTAATCAATAGCCATGCACAGCGTTAGTGTTTGTAAATCTTAACAACACCCTATATAATCCAGCAACTGAGTAGGTGTCACCGGGGAAAAGTGATGAGCAAACAGAAGCGGAGTTATATCACCTTCATGTCATCCTCGGTCTTGGCGACCTGAGATTGGATGCTGCCGATGATCTCCTTGAGTGGTGACATTGTCGGGTAGTTGCCCTCATCCCACACAAATCTACAGGAACAATCGAAAGCAAAGCTACAAATTAAGCAAGCACACGGCTACCAAACCATCCAATCGTGAATAGTAGCAAGAGGCTAGCAGCCACACGGGCAGACCTGGTGAGGTAGGTGTCGACTGGGACGCCGTCGACGGTGAGGGCCCCGCTTTCGACCCCTCCGGCGCGCTCGAGGTCCTCGATCTGCCTGCGGATCTTGTGCGAGACCCCCTCAATGAAGGCGTTGGACTGCACAGAGACGCATAGGGGGTACCCCCAATAGCGTCAAATCGAACCCTAACAGCAGCAGCGAACGAGTTGGGGATGGGGATCGACGAAGGGGGAACCTTGACGAGGTCGTCGCTGAGGGCGAGGAGGGAGTCGAGCGTGCCAACGCGGAGATCCGGTACGTTGAACTGCGCGGGGAGGCGGAGGAGTGAGCACGGTAAGGTTCTAGAAGGTGGTCGGGGAGAGAGAGGAGAGGAGGATGGCTTACGCGGTAGAGCGGGGTGTCGAAGGAGTGGCGGGAGATGGAGTCCTGGAGGCGTGCCCAGAGGGAGTTGGCGGTGGCGCCGGGGGACTGCACGGGGAGGGAGACGATCCAGTACCTTGTCGCCATGGTCGGCCGCCGGTGAGGTGCGCGACCGCGAGCTTGTCCGATTTTTTTTTTTTTTTTGATCTTGCTTGGGGAAGAGATGGCTTGGCGTGGCTGGGTGGGGTCGGGTTGTCGGTCAGAGCATCTCTTCCTTTTTTTGGCTTCAGTAGGTACGGGCTCTTCCTGTACCACGAGATCGTCTTCGATGCGCGCGCCGGTGCTCGTCATCCCCGGCAAGTATATATGTTGTTGAGGCATATATCCAATGATGCATCTTCTGAAGATCTCAAGAAACTATGTGAGACATTTGGACAAGTTGTGGAAGTGAGTACTGCCTACTTTCTTGGGGGCTAACATTTCTATGTGTTTAGTTTTGCATTTCAGATTCTCCCTTTTTATGAAGGTGAGAATGATGCCAGGCAAGAAGGATAGCAAGGGATATGCTTTTGTTACTTTCAGAACTAAAGATTTGGCTTTAAAGGCCATCCAAAAAAAATGAGCAATGCAGCTTTGAAGGTTTGTTTTTAGTTGAACTTAAAAGTTGATCACTGTGTTCTCGTGGCAACGATATCATTGCCCTCAGTTGCATTAAGCTTTTACACAAAGATTGGTATCAATGATAAACGAAGTTCATACATTTACACTGTGTTCTGATGAGCTACTGTAAGGAGTAGATGACACTTGTTACATCAGATTGCTATTGTTATCCTGTAATGTTACTTGTTGATACTGAGTCATGTGATCTCTTGTTCATACATACACTGTATAGAGAAGAAATAGTTGAATCGATGTGCTCCTGTTTACCTTGGATTCCTTGTTATCTAGATTTCAAGATCATTTCTGCTGTTCTGACCGTTGTGTTGACATATCCATTGCTGATCATATATTTCGTTGGTCTTTCGCAGACAACAGCCTGCAGGGCAGCAGGGTTTGTCTTCTCCATCACCACAGGCACAACAAGGTGGACGTCATGGTGGCAATGGCGGCAGTGGGAGTGGTGGATCCAGCAGGTCCGGTGCAAGGCGGCAGAGAGGAGATAGAACCAGTAGCGGTCGCAGCAAGGGCCGGCACCGTCCGTACTGATCTTGTTGTAGCCGTGGTTGCTGGTATCTAGCTCTTAGAAGAAGCTGTACTTGGAAATCAGTGTACTATTGTCCATTTGTTACTAGTGCAGTAGTGTGTTTGTAGAACAGGCAACACATGCACAGCCACTAGTGCTTGTTATGTTTGTAATCGTATCTCGTAAGTTTCAAGAATAAATCGTCTAAAAAAAGTTTCAAGAACGGTCGTGATGCGTTTACGCCATTTGTTTATCCAGTATAATCCACTGGTCAAATTGTGATTTGGCCTGAAATAGAAAAACTAGATAGATTATTTTTTTTTCATAAATTGTGTACAAATAGAAAAGAGTAAGACACAGATCAAATAAAGTGTTATAACGAGAGGTATCATAGTCTATATTGCCTTTAATCCTCTCTCATATGGTTTTTAGAGCCAACCTACTAACCAAATGCTTTTTAGGGATAACTCTATATTGTAGCAGATTCTCAGAGAATAAACCAAAAACTAAAAAAATTAAGGGCATGTTCTTTTCCTCCAAAACTGGCGGCTTTTGGCTTTTACTACACTACCTAACTTTCAGACGGAGTATTTTCTCAAGACGGGGTCAACAAGTTAAACGATTTACAAGTTAAAAGCCCAACATCTGTATCAGCCAAAATCGCAAGTGAGTACCTGTCTCTCCGTAATCTATACCATAAACAGTCAATATTCAAAAATTTCAACCAAAAACCATAAGCCGTTGTCAAACAGACCCTAAACTCTACCAAATAGACCTTAAATATTCACCTCACCTTCGAGCTCATGTTACAGAACCTCCTGTAAATCTTTTCTTTTAGGGTGTGTTTGGTTCGTGGATGGAGGTTGTATCGTATATCCTGACTGAGTGGAATCGTATTTCAGAAAAAGAAGATGTTTGGTGAGGTTGCATGAGCGGATGCAAAAAAACTGAGATGCTGTTTGGTTGCCTGTGTGAGCGGATGCAGTCTACCAAACCTGAGAGGCTGACACGTGGGACCGCATAAGATACACTGCATCAACCCATCCAGGATGGCCAGTGAAGCTCATTTTGAGCGTATCCACCCATCCAGGATGAGAGCGTATTTTTGCATCTGCTCATGCAGGCTGCATCCACTCATACAGGCAACCAAACAGGCTCTTTCTGAGATTATACGGATCCACCCAGTCAGGACGAAGGAGATTCAGACAACCAAACACACCCTTGGAGACCGCCTACATCCCTACCGGTAATTCCCTGACATTGGGTATATATATATATATATATATATATATATATATATATATATATATATATATATATATATATATATATATATATATATATATACCCAATGTCAGGGAATTACCGGTAGGGATGTTATATATATATATATATATATATATATATATATATATATATATATATATATATATATATATATATATATATGTGTGTGTGTGTGTGTGTGTGTGTGTGTGTGTGTGTGTGTGTGTGTGTGTTTCATGCACCATGGTGCCTAGGCACCAATATCAATACCCGTTGATTTGCTTCGAGATTCGCAACGTTTGATGTGGGTATCTTCATATACCCATAAAAAAGTATATTTGAGATGTCAAACTCCGAAAAAATTTAAATTCAACTTCAGTTTAATTAGTTTAAACTATTTTTATGGTATATACTCACTGTAGTTGCATTGAACTCAAAAGTAGTTCAAACTAATTTGAACTGAGTTCAAAACTTACTTACCATAAATATATCAAGGGTATAAAACATTTTCATACCCAAACTCAAAAAATTATCAATCATACACGTGTATCGAATGTTGGTGCCTAATGTAATTTTCCTATATATATATATATATATATATATATATATATATATATATATATATATATATATATATATATATATATATATATATATATATATATATATATATATATATATATATATATATATATATATATATATATATATATATATATATATATATATATATATATATATACACTCCCGGGTGTAATTACACCCTATGTCGTATCTCACAACCTAGAGAGTATCTCGCGTAACGGAGAGTATGTAAGTGTAGTATATAAGTATTTAAGACCATATATGTGGTATGAACAATTTTTCAGAGGTGGTATACATATTTTTTTGACATACTCCTTTTTATGTACGTATATAAAGGTATTTATAAAATACGCTAAAAACTATGGACTTCCTTGCAATTTTTTCGTGTGGTTCACATTGGAGTATCTTATAATTAGTATATGAGTATACCTAAAGTGATAAAGGAGTATTTCAAATTTGTTTTGATGGTATATTAAAGGTGGGTGTAATTACACCCGGGAGTAAAAAGTATGTTTCCTATATATATATATATATACACACTAAAAACCATAAGAGGGAGAATTAAAGACAATATAGACCATGATACCTCTTGTTATAACACGGATGATCGGTTGGGCTTCAGCTTTTAACTTCCAGCTTATTTTTCACTATTCATAAATTTCGTCTTTTTCTGAACTTTTAGCTTTTTGTTGAGCTTTTTTGCCGGTTCTTTTTTCCCCGTATTTGTTTGTATTATATGTAATGGGCTAACATATTAATTATATTTTTATTTTTTTAAATTTAATTATGCTAAATAAGCCTTTATCAGTTACAGTGTTTTTTTTTCAGTCAGCTACAGTGTTTTTTCAGCCATAAGCCACCAAAAATAAGCCCAAATGATCACCACTTGATCTGTATCTTACTCTTTTCAATTTATATACAATTTATAAAAAAAATTATATGTATGTATGTATGTACGTATCAAGGACATATCGGGATGTTCCGATTTAAAATTGGAACTGACAAATCAAATTTGAACTAGCCCCAAACCGGTACTTCTCAGAAGCAGCAGCTCTACTCGAATACATGCTTGTATACACATACACTACGATAAGACTTAAGAGCAGCAGCCGACGAGTTCGAAATGAAGACAACAAAGTGTGAATTACCAAATGCAAAGAAGCACTTTTGCATTCACTAACTTGTAACTTAAAACATACAGGGTTATACAAAAGATAAATAATGAGCATGGACCTCGTATCAAAAATATACAGCTGGGCCCGGGTTTTGGGTTACAATTCACCAAGAAAAGAAATTAGCACTTTGCAAGAACCACCTCCAGCTATCTAGGCTGCAATAAAGCATATTCCAACTTCAAAAGGTGGGAGTCAAAATGGCACAAAAACAATTATCTACCTGACATTAAGGTGAGTACGATTAGCTCCAAGTTGGATTAAAAGCACTATCATCCGCAGCTTCCATAGTACGGACACCTAGCAAGAGAGGAAAATCAGTAAAATAAAGGTAATCCCCACTCGAATTGGCTCCTGCTACAAAGAATGCAGCACCATTTAGCTAACATGTTCACGTTCCTACATATTCATGAAGTTTCAAAAGAACATGTTTTATAGGGAAAATTGCAGCAGAAGCCCCTCTACTTTTACATATTGGAGTAATCAGACCACCTCCACTTAAATTTCAATACTATACGCCCATCTACTTTACGTAACCGAGAACAACAGTGCCTTCATGTCCGAGTGGACCGAAAGAAAAACCCAAATGGTTTCAAAATATAACTTTATCTACGAATAGGTATACTAAAATTACAATTCAAAGATAGAACCTTTTGCCAACAAGGCAACAAGCAGTAAACAAGTTAGAAAAAACGCATACCTGTACAGTAACTTTACATTAGGAAGAAGGGTTGATCCGAAAAAAATGACCAACCCGTAATAATTCATCATCAGCCTGGCCCAGAATTGGAAGGAGCATATACACCACCTTGAACAACTGGTCTCTGCTGATGTGGAGATTGCACATGCTGTCTAGATTGTTGTTGGTGCCACTGGCCGCCAATACCTTGGCCATGCATCGGCAAACCACCTGAAATTTGCCTTTGCAGCACGTCTTGACTAGATGATGGCAATAATGTTTCATTCCCAACAAAATTATCTTTAGGAGAGCTACGCAGCTTAGATGTTGAGGTAACTGCAGTAGGGTCAAGTGATGCCTCATGCTCCTGCTGGTTTATAGTTGCAAGTCCAGTACTCCCTGACTCTGTACTCTGAGGAATAGGAGTTTGTAAGTCCGTCCTACAATCAGAGTTCATTTGGATGTTTTGTTGCATCATCATTCTTTGGATGCTGTTCTGTGATCGATTGATCTGCCGTTGCTGCTGCTGCTTCTGCTGCTGCAATGTCAACGGTGATTTAGAATGAAGCAGCGGCTGTTGTGAAGCTAACAGGGTCTGACTAGGAGAACCCTGCATCAAGCCTTGGTTGCCAATATCTGGCAATTGTTTTGGCGATTGAGGCAATGGAGAAGTGTGTAGTTTATGTTGATTCCCAGGCTGAGGCATTGACGAAGTTGATGCTTTATTACCAGAGAAAAATCCTTGGCCATGTTGCACCAGTTGTTTGTCAGAAACTTGTTTTTTGGAAGATGTAGAAACAGCACTGGCTGGAGTGGTGTCGATTGGAGGAGTTTGAGGTATCAGCATGTTTCCTCGACCTAAACTCTTCATAAGCTTAGCTTGTTGACTACCTTGATTCCTTTGTTGTTGATTTTGTCTAGGTTGCTGTTGACCCTGCTGTTTCTTGTGCTTATGTTGTATAGTACTGGCAGGTTGATTGGGAAGTGCAGATTTATCTGGTGGATTTTGTGCAGATTGCTGCCGCCGATGCTGTTGCTGTGAAGAAGGGGCTGAAGTGGCTGCAGATGCTTGGTTCTGCTGCTGAATTTGCGAACCATTCTGCAGACTGGGTACCACACTTGCTCCAGAAAGATCACTCTGCTGTTGAGGCACCATATGTTGTTGAATTTGTCTTTCTTTAGCCAAGCGCATAGCATATTCCTGCTGCTGTGGGCTTGAATGGCTAGTTCCTTGGATGTGAGAATGGTGAGGGTTTCCAAACATTTGTGATTGCTGTGACATCTGATGTAGCTGTTGGGGTTGCTGAACAGGAAAAGACTGAACAGGTGACGAAGCTGCTGCGCTGGAGAGTGATGGATTCATGCTGCCGAAATTGACAGCTTGACTACTTCCCTGTGCAACCTCCATGTGGAACTCAGGCATCACCATCTGCCTATGCACTTCGGTATTCTGACCAGGCTATATGAAAAAAAATACCATCAGCAATTTGCCAAACACATTAGTTTTCACTAAGATCTGATTTGAGTTTAACAGTTTAAGCTTAGTATGATTTAGTTAAGATTGGACAACAGAATTACTTTAACCATCATAGCATTCAAGTTGCATAACTAACAGAAGTACTCCCTCTGTAACTACATAGATGTTCTTTTAGAATGCATGCAGTCAAACTTTTAAATTTTTACCACTAATACAAAGCGAAGTATTTAGATTGGTCATACGAAAATGATAACAGCAAATTTGTCATCAAAAGTACTTCCATAATATTATAATATTTACTTTTTTTTGCATCAATAAAATTAGAAAAATAATGGTCAAAGGCATAAATTGGAGACCATGTCGATGCCTACAGCGACATACATTTAGTAACAGAGTATTTACTAATCAGTTAACAGGAAGCAAATGAAACCTTGGCATAACAAATTCACCCAGAGAACAAGTAAACATGTTACATCAAAAGAACAAGAGCAGCAAATTGCTAGAGAAGCCGATAGGCTCGTAAACAAGCATCCTCTGTGTTAGACAGCTATATATGGCCTGCGTTTGTATGGGTCCTGCGCCTGCCATCTTCCGCCGGCCGGCCCAGGGTTGATTTGGTTAGAGAGATTTGAGGAGATCTGTTTTGGTGTTGTTTCTATAAACCACAGATCTCCTCACCCCTATATATGTACACTAGGTCTCCCAAATCAATCAATGAATTCTTTCCACGCATCCTCATTTGTTTTCATGGTATCACGAGTCTAGGTTCTACCTGATTCTTCTTCCGCATCTAGCGCACGCCATACCCGGCGCTGCTGCTCCTCCAGCGCGCGCCCCCTCCCGGCGCTGCTGCTCCATGGCCACTCCTCCTGGCTCTCCTCTCGCTGGCGCCGCCGTCCCTGCCGATGCTGCTGCCCTCAAGCGCGCGGAGGATGCCCGCGCCGCCAAAGAGGCCAGCGAGCGCGCGATCCGCAACGCCGCTCTCGTCCGCGCCCAGGAGGCCGAGCGCGAGGCTACCCTCGCCCAACAGGAGCGCGACGCCGCTGACGAGCGCCTTCGGGCCGCGCTCGCCCGCGCTGCTCGTGAGCGAGCGGCGGCTGAGCCCACCCAGGATGACCACGCCGCCGGCGACGACGCCATCAACGCCGGCCCTCGCGCCAGCGACTCCCCTCTCCTCGAGGCCCTTCTTTATCATGAGGCTGCTGCGCTTCTCAATCTGCACGCACAGGCCGTGGCCGTGCAGAACATCCGCGCCCTCGTGCCCCTCGTCCTCGACATCAACTCCGTCTTCTTCGCCCGCTGGCGTGAGTCCTTCCTTCTCACCGTCGGCAAATTTTCCTTGCAGCAGCACGTCCTCTCCGACGACGCCGCACCCCACTCTCCAGATTGGGCTCGCATGGACTGCGTCGTCCGGACGTGGCTCCTCGGCACCATCTCCGACGATCTTGCCGATGCCATCTCCGAGCGCGGCGCCACCGCCCGCACCACCTGGCTCGCCATTGAGTCCCAATTTCTTGGGAATCGCGCGACGCGCGCGCTTTTCGCCGACCAGGAGTTCCGCTCCTTTTCCCAAGGCGACCTCTCCGTCTCCGAGTACTGTCGGCGCTACAAGCGCATGGCGGAGGACCTCCGCGACCTCGGCGAGCCCATCTCCGACCGCACGCTCGTCCTCAACATCATCCGCGGCCTAAACGAGCGCTTCACCGCCCTCGGACTTCACCTCCGGCGCAGCAACCTCCATCTCGAGGAGCTGACTATGGAGAAAACGGCTCCCGCCGTGGCTCTCGCCGCCGCCATGGCGTCCCCGCGCCCTCCATTGTACCGGCCGCCCCTACTGCACCGCCTCCCCAGAAACCCCAGCAGCAGGCGGCTGCTGGCAACGGAGGCAGCGCACCCAAGCGCGGCAAACGCGGGGGCAAGAGGGGTGGCGGTGACGGCTCCCAACCAGGCGGCGGTTTCAACTCCGGGGGCGCCAACGCGACTTTCCCTGCTGGACCACGTCCTGGTGCTCAGTGGCCAACCCCCTATAACCCCTGGTCCGGTTCCATTCATATGTGGCCTGGACCGAGGGCTCCGCCGCCGCACGCACAACCACCACATGCTCTGCTGGCCGGGCCTCAAGGGCAGTGGGCCGGCCAGTGGGGTGTGCCTCCACCAAGCGGTTGGGATCAGCAGACCCTCGCCGCAAACTTCCAGACGATGTCCATCCCGCAGCCACAGCAGAACGAGTGGTATTTTGATTCCGGTGCCACACATCATATGACCGCCGACGCCGGTACACTTACTCCCACTCGTTCTCATTCTTTTCCTCCTCACATTATTGTCGGCAACGGGCATCTTCTTCCTGTTACCACCACTGGCGTCGCTCATTTACCTCATAACCTTCATCTTAATAATGTTCTCGTTTCCCCGAACCTTATTAAGAATCTTATTTCCGTTCGCCAGTTCACTTCCGACAATAACTGTTCTGTGGAATTTGACCCTTTTGGCTGCTCTGTGAAGGCTCTTCCCTCTCGGAGAGAGATCGCCAGGTGTGACAGCTCCGGTCCCCTCTACCCATTGCAGCTTGCGGCATCCACCTTCCATGCCGCCACCTCCTCCTCGCTTTGGCATCAACGTCTCGGACATCCTGGTCATGAAGTTCTATCCAAGCTAGCACAAAATTTTGGTCTTCCTTGTAATAAAAATGCTAGTGACTCTCTTTGTCATGCGTGTCAACTTGGTCGTCACACACGTCTTCCTTTTCATGCATCATCCTCTCGTGCCATTCATAATTTTCAATTAATACATTGTGATCTTTGGACCTCACCCATTCCTAGTGTCTCTGGTCACAAGTATTATTTGGTTATTCTTGATGACTGCTCGCATTACCTTTGGACGTTTCCGCTACGACTCAAGTCTGACACTTTCTCCACTCTTTCTAATTTTTTCGCCTATGTTCGCACCCAGTTCGGTGTCACCATAAAGGGGATTCAATGCGACAACGGCCGCGAATTTGATAACTCCAGCGCCCGCATGTTCTTCCTCTCCCATGGCATACACCTGCGCATGTCTTGTCCCTACACATCGCCTCAAAACGGTAAAGCTGAACGCATTATCCGAACCACAAACAATGTCGTTCGCTCCCTCCTGTTCCAGGCAAGCATTCCTCCCACCTTCTGGGCTGCGGCTCTTAGCACTGCCACCTATCTTGTGAACATTCTTCCCACCAAAACGCTAAATTTTTCTACGCCACATCTCTCCCTTTTTGGGACACAGCCATCGTATGAGCATCTCCGCGTTTTTGGTTGCAAGTGCTATCCCAACCTTTCTGCCACCGCCGCTCACAAGCTCGCTCCTCGCTCCACCTTGTGTGTATTTCTAGGCTACTCCCTCCACCACAAGGGCTATCTCTGCCTTGACCGTCACACAAATCGTATCATCATCTCCCGCCATGTGGTTTTTGAAGAGTCCTCCTTCCCTTTTTCCGAGGATCCTTCACCTCCCACTCGAGCGGCCTTTGATTTCCTGGAGGAATTTACTAATCTTGTGCCGGTTCCTTTTGTTCCGTCACCATGTTTATTGCCTGCAGGATCAGCTCCGATCGCCCAGCCTCCTACGGCCTCCGCCACCACCGCACAGCCATGTGCGACACCTGGCACACCGGATTCTCCACTCCTGGCGTCCCTGCCGGGCAGGTTGCAGCCATCACGGCTCCCTGTTCTGCGCCCGCGCCCGGTCGGTGGGCCGCCTACGGCCCCTGGTGGGCCGAGCTTGTCGGGGCCACCGTCGTGCTCGCCCAGCAGCGCACGGTCGCCGCCAGCCACCTCGCGTGGTCCCGACGTCCCGGCGGCAACCCCCGGCTCCAGCCACTGCGATCCGCTGGGTCCTCCGCAGCCCCTTCGGCGTTTTGGCGCTGGGTCCCACGGAGCAAGTCCAGCCGACCGGGCCCGGGCCATCTCCGGCGCCTGCGCCCCTTCCTATGGGCGCTGTTCCCGTTTTCCCCGTGGCCAATCAGCACGTCATGGTCACTCGAGGAAAGCTCGGTTTTCGTCAGCCAGCACTGTTCGCAGCCACCCCACTGTCTCCGGTTCCCAGAACTTACCGTGCTGCTCTTGCTGATCCACATTGGCGAGCTGCTATGGAAGCTGAACACTCTGCTCTGCTGTCCAACCACACATGGGATCTTCTTCCTCGGCCACCTCGATCCAATGTGGTCACCGGCAAATTGGTGTTCAAACATAAATTCCGAGCTGATGGGTCCTTTGAGCGCTACAAGGCGCGTTGGGTTCTTCGCGGCTTCACCCAGTGTCCCGGTGTTGATTTTGCTGAAACATTCAGTCCGGTCGTCAAGCCCGCTACTGTCCGGACTGTTCTCTCTTTGGCTCTTTCACGCTCCTGGCCCATTCATCAGCTCGATGTCGATAACGCCTTTCTGCATGGTACCTTGTCAGAGACAGTCTACTGCGCTCAGCCCTCTGGTTTTGAAGATGCTGCTCATCCAGACTATGTGTGCCGCCTCAATCGCTCACTTTATGGACTTAAGCAGGCACCTCGCGCTTGGCACAGCAGGTTTGCTTCCCATCTTCTGCAGCTTGGTTTTGTTGAAGCCAAATCAGACACGTCCCTGTTCGTCTATCGCCGTGGAGCAGACACAGTTTACCTCCTGCTATATGTTGACGACATTGTACTGACAGCTTCTTCCACTACTTTACTCCGGCGTACCATTGCAACTCTTCAGCAAGAGTTCCCTATGAAAGATCTCGGCGTCCTCCATAACTTTCTGGGAATGCATGTTCAGCACACGCCCTCGGGTCTTTTTCTCTCCCAGCGACAATACATGACTGAGATCCTTGAACGTGCTGGCATGGCTGACTGCAAACCATGTTCGACGCCTGTTGATGTCAATCCGAAACTCTCTGCAGATGGCGACCCTGTGACTGATCCCACGGACTTCCGAAGTCTTGCAGGTGCCCTTCAATATCTGACGTTCACCAGGCCAGACATCTCTTATGCAGTCCAGCAAGTCTGTCTACACATGCATGATCCCCGGGAACCACATCTTGCTGCCCTTAAGCGCATCCTGCGCTACATACGTGGCACCTTGCACATGGGTTTGGTCCTCAGCTCCTGCCCTCAGTCCAACTTGGTGGTCTACTCTGATGCTGATTGGGCCGGTTGTCCTGATACTCGAAAGTCAACCTCCGGTTATGCAGTCTTTCTTGGTGACAACCTGGTCTCCTGGTCGTCCAAGCGTCAGAATACAGTCTCCCGCTCCAGTGCCGAGGCTGAATACCGAGCTGTTGCCAATGCTGTTGCCGAAGCCACTTGGTTACGCCAACTATTGTCTGAGCTGCACACTCCCTTGCACAAGATAACGTTGGTGTATTGTGACAACATCAGTACAGTCTACATGTCTTCGAACCCCGTTCAGCACCAGCGCACCAAACATGTCGAGATAGATCTACACTTCGTTCGGGAGCGTGTTGCACTTGGTGATATCCGCGTTCTTCATGTCCCCACGACATCCCAGTTCGCCGACATTTTCACCAAGGGACTGCCGTCGTCAGTCTTCACGGAGTTCCGATCCAGTCTAAACGTTCGTTCAACCGACGATTTGACTGCGGGGGCGTGTTAGACAGCTATATATGGCCTGCGTGTGTATGGGTCCTGCGCCTGCCATCTTCCGCCGGCCGGCCCAGAGTTGATTTGGTTAGAGAGATTTGAGGAGATCTGTTTTGGTGTTGTTTCTATAAACCACAGATCTCCTCACCCCTATATATGTACACTAGGTCTCCCAAATCAATCAATGAATTCTTTCCACGCATCCTCATTTGTTTTCACTCTGTGACTGTGATATCCTTTCGGATATGTAGTGCTTTATCATCTTGGTTACCACTACAAACTACTTCGTTCCTCGGGAAACTATTAGAAAGGGTAGTCCGACCCTTTGTTTATATAAGTTTGTCAGGAAGCTTCGTGCAAGAATAGATAGCAAGCAACACTCATGAACCTGAACATAAAAACAACACATCCATAATAGCTTGGAGGATGGAACTGCAAATGACTGAAATTGAAGACACTAGTTAGAAGTTAGGAAAAAGTCTATTTTTGGCCTCTCAACTCTTCACGTGGTTTAATTTTCATCCTTCATCTGTAAAACCGGATAAAACACATCCTCCCAACCCCCAAAACCGTTTAGAACCTATCCCTCCTGCTAGCAAAAGGCGATTTCAATCGCACGTGGCACGCCACCTTGGATCCGAAATGGCCAAAATGAGATGAGGCCTGCATCTCCATGGTAAACCGAGTCCACGGATGGCTCACAGGTAGGCTGGACGGCCTGGACCCATGTGTCATTGAAATATTATTTATTTTTGGCTTTCAATATTGTTTATTTTTGGTTTTAAAATATTATTTATTTTCGTTTTTAACCAGCTCAAATCCACGTGGAGTGCCACATGGGTCAAAATCGGTCAAAACCGCAATTTGCTAGCCGGAACGAAAGGTTCTAAACGGCTTTAGTTAGAGGACATATTTTACCCGGTTTTGTTAATGGAGGATGAAAATTAAACCACACAAATAGTTGAGGGACCAAAAATGGACTTTCCCTAAAAGTTACTACCAGTTTTCAGGCATTACCCCCTTTCTTTTCTTCAAGGGAAAGTGTTAACCATTAGATAAGAGCTAAAAACATGCGGTTTAGGCAATTTTTTGTGCATGAAGCAATTTAGATGTTCTCATAATATGAAAGGGAAGGGGCTACTCACACGAAGCATCTGCATAGGATCACGTGGCCTCAACATTGAATTTCCTAGGGCAGACATGGCTCCAGGGTGGACAGTTACTGCATTTGGCACTCCCTGCCCATTGTTGGGTAACACATTTCCAGACGAAACCATATTTAGCATTCCTGGGGAACTAACTCTTGGAAAGCCTGCCCTGGCAGCAGACATACCTCGATTTAGTCCAGTCATCATTCCCATAGTATGGGCACCAGTCATCATACGAGCACCACGATCTACCCCTGCAGGAAATGCTCCAGGAACAGAACCTCCAGGTTGCTGAAGATTTCTGCCACTGAGCATTTGGTTATATTGAATCTTCTGTTGCTCATCACCCTGTAAAGAGGTGGATCTAGGAACACCATATTTCTGAGCATCTCTGTAGCAGAAATTACACACAAAAAATATATAAGAACTTTAGTATGTACTCCGTTTAATAACTACTAGGAATAATACTTGATCATTTACCTAGAAGGGGCACTCAATGTTGAAGGTGATGGTAAATTGCTCCCCAGAACCATACCAGGAGACCCTGGTAATCTAGAATTTAGATTTGAAGTAGTAGGAACAATGGAATCATGATGGTTTGGCAGCGTTAACCCATTTGTATGAGAACCCTGGTACCCACTGCCAGGTGTAAGTGCATCCAGGTTCGAACTCATTGCATCACAAAGATCAAGTGGCCTGTTACGGATTAGACATCAACAAAACGGTTAGTGTTGGATGTTGGGTAATGCGTATGGGTAATAAGAGATATTTAAATAGCATATAAGAAGGTAAAATATCGTAGCAATTTCCCCGAAGTGAGATCTAAAACAACAGTTCAAAGCAATAATCACATACGTCAAAGTGCCCCCAGCTATGTTGTTCGGGCATGCTTGTGAAAGTGCAACAACATGAGAACCATGTGGCTGTACGATCGACTTGAGCTCCTGGCTATTACCCTTCATGAAAAGAAGACAAAACAAAAGCATAACCATAAGAAATACTAACAAGTAACAATATAGGTAAGAGCAGCAAAAAAAAAAGGTACTCTGGCAAAATGTGAAGAATACCTTTAGAGCTCATAAAGATGATTGGAACTAATGTAGTAATGTGAATAAAACTAGTTCAGTGAGAGGGTCCACTACCACATTATATTATCAATTATAGCATATAAGAACTGCATATGCATATATGCACATAAAACTAGCAAAGCTACGTTGTGAAGCATGGCTCTAGAAGTCAATACAATTTGAACAGCATATGCAACGAGTACTCGACTTCACCCACGATAACCTAAAATTCTTGCAAGAGAGTATAAAAGAACAAATGTGTAGCAAGATTTACCCATCATCCGTTATAAACGTAATAAAAAAGTTGCAAAGATAGTAACATTATATACTGCCAACAAATCAAGTCAATAAAATGTTTTGGAAAATAAGAGAGAAGATGAACCTGTCTTCGTCTGGAATGCACTTGTTGCATGAGGAGTATCATTTTTTCAAAATGTGCCTTAAGATTCTCTTCCTCAAATGGTCCTTGAAGTCGCTGGAACAACTGCCTGGCACTACCCTGATAGGCACATGAATACCAATGTTAAGAGAAGCAAAGTCTGCTGCACAGGCTTGACAAAAGAATCTGCTATCACAACAGTGTTGATGAAAGCTGCACTCAATTGAAAAGGAAAGCATCGCAGGGACCAAATAGAAGGTTCAACATCACATTTGTGTGAGCTGCACCCCACATACATGCCAAGCAGTAAAAGATACCAAAAAAAAAAGTTAATGGAAGAGCATGCCTTTGGAATGCCAGGTATTGTGAAATGATAGTGCTGAGATGAACCAGAGTCTTCTGCACTGTCAGCACCATCACCAGAACTTTTATCCACGAGAAACTTATGGCGCTCCTTGCATTCTTTAGGTTGTCTATATACAGACTGCATAGATAGGATACAAGGGGACTCAAAAATTAATTCTAGAACCCAGGGATTGGATATAAATCAAAGTTAAACAATACGATAAGAATATAAAACATAGCAAAAGATTTTATCACATACATAAAATTACCTTGAACTGCACAATGCTATTAATTGCATCGCTTACTAACTCCCAATTTTGACCCATGTCATGGACAAGGACAACAAGAGCCTGAATATTTAAGATATTTAAGTCATTACCACAAATCGTAGTCAAGAGAAAAAAGTACTACTTCAAGCACACAAGAACCTGATCCTCAAAGTTTGACCATCCACCACTGGAAGCCATCTGCCAAAAGCATAAAACATTTCAATAAGCAAATTATGGGAAAGAAACCATGCTTGTACAACATGAGCTGTCCGTACACTATGATGCTTGCATGTCCACAATTATGGCAGCTCAGCTTAAAGAAACAACTTCAACAACTCTCGTGCTATAATCCGGTTGCACACCAAAAAAGAACCGAAGGGGAAAAAATATGGATCATAAGGATGTGACACAAATTCAGTAATACATCTACCAGTTCTTCCAGGACTGATTACGCTATACACTAAATTGTGAACTATATGAAATGTGTGGGTAGCATCTATCTGGTGTTCCCCATAAATGAACAGAAAATCGTGGCACAGTAACTGTCAGAAAAAAAAAATTCTTCCTAAACTTTAGACCATAGAGGAGGGGGCTATGACCTATGAACCTCTTTTCCTCGTATAAAAATGCACCAGTTCCACCAATAAAAGATACAGAAAAAAAGGTCTAGGTGGCAGTAAAATTTTTAAACACGTTATTCCTTGTTCCCCTACAATACAACTAAAACAAATTCTTGCTTAACCTGTGCTGAACCTATCTTGACTAGCCAGCAACATATGTACAAGCAGGAGTAGCTTATTGGTCTACTACTGGTAGCAGGAGGACCACAGAACATATCAGATGAACCTAATTTCTACTGTGACTCCATGATTTAGGTATGGAGAGCAAATAAATGGCAACACAGCCAATCAAAGGTCCCATCCAGCCATATGACAGGTTTAACAATACAGCGTCTATGCAAACAAAGAGAAAGGCATATCACCGTAATGTAGAGAAATGATAATACCTTTAGTGCTTTCCCTTTTCTCCCACGATCCCTATTAGTGATGATCTTTATAATTTTAGCAGGATTTGCCATGTTGCTCATCTGTGATGCAACGGGAGAAACTTCTTGTGAAATATCTATCCCTTGTTTCATCATTTTAAGCTTCTTAGAAGCAGTTTGACCACCATTTGCAACTATGGATAAAATAAATACATGACATGTTAGAAGCTATTTATGCTTTCTCTCAAAATACATAAAGAGCAAATAGTTTATTCTTGTATGTGTATGACACATGCTACGAGAGCACTCTATACAAACAGAGGGGAGAAAGTACCAATGTTCCCATTTGAATCAAATTGTTGGGTCTCTGATCTCTTCTTCAGATAATCCTTCTGAACAGAAAGTTTTTTAAAAAAAATGTTCAGAGACTAACAACACTAAACTAAAATTGCAAAAGAATCTGAGTACATCTTATTAATATCAGAAGAAAGAAAAAACCTGCTCATATTGAGTGATGAAATCAACTCGTGATCTCTGATCATAGGTATTGCCCTGAAACATTAGGGGTGATAAAATTACTCTGACAAAACATTGCAAACAACAATAATGGGGAGCAGGCTTAAAGAATTAACCTTTGCAGCAGCCGAGGCACAGGAATTGGCTGCATTTTGAGCAGTCTTGGAACCCGGGTTCTTAAGCTTTTTCTTCTTGTTAGCTTTAGTACACACTTCGCTACCATCATACAGCAATTGTCTGTCAAAATCAACTGTAGATTCATAGTCCATGTTTTTCCACGGCAAGGACCCTCCATGCAATGAACTTTGATCATCTTGGTAAGAGTTTGTGTCTCCACTCGAAACATCTGTTTTACTTGTGACTTGGGGGGTTCCACCAACACTAGCACGAAATGGGCTTACAACTCGTTGTCTAGGAGCCGTACGGATGCGCTTTGTAGGAATTGCAAGGAAAGGTGAAGTTCTTTTGCCATTTGATGACAATGGCTGATTTCCTGATTTGCTTTCCAAACATGGTTCGTACGGCTCACCAGTACCTATTTCATATGGTCTTGCACCGTTAATCCTCTGCTGCATCAGGTGTTTCTTCTTATGACCCATTTTTGATAACAAACAACCATCATATGCTTCAGGCAATATATAAGTACAAGTCTCGCCTTCATCTTCCTCATATGCATTCTCCTGAGCCAAATCTGAACAAAATGTAAAAGCATTAGTAATAGTAAGTGTATGAAGTACATGATATTATGAGAAGGAAAAAGGTTTAAGGTACTGGTGAATATTACCTGCAGCAGAATCACACACAGATGCCTCATAGTCATCCTTGAGTCCAGTGTTACCAACCTTCTGCAATTATTAACTTTATTAAATATATTTTACAAAATACCAAAGCTGTGAACACAGAATAATGCAGTGCTCCAATGCTGAGTTGCTGACGAAACCAATGGCTTGTAAAGACAGCCAAAAAAAAAACCTTGGCTTTTATGCAGTATAATACTTAAAAATAACATGAATGCAATAGGATAACAACACAAAAATGCAACAGCCCAGAATTTGTTTTTATAAAGCAGTGGAAACAACTGAAGATCTCTATACCAGCAATTTAAGAGTCATTGAAGAGAAACATAAACTGCCTTGTCCTTTGCTACTTGCTTACACATATAATTGCCAGTCCCTGTTGTGGTTCAACATTTTAACAGAACTCCCATAAGGGGAAAACTAAAAAGAAGAAACAAATTATGCTCATTGTTGCTTACACATACAGTTGCAAGTCCATGTTCTGGCTCAACATTTTAACAAAACTCCCATGAGGGAAAAACTAAACAGAAGAAACAAGTTGTGGTCGTTAGGTCTTGAAAAGAATGCATAAAGCTTCTCTTCACCTTATGATACACGAAAAGAGATTCCACGGACTCCCTGTATGCCAGCATTGCACCAGGTGCTACTGTATAGAAAAGACTTTCCTGAAAATTAAGAGAAGAATCAGAGAACAATGGTGTTGAGCTAATATCCATACATGTTTCTAGTCGCAAAAACAGGGGTAACTAGGCCTGGAGTATTTATCAGGGCGCTAAGCATGAGATGTCGTGCAAAAGTAAAAGTAATGAAAGAAATAAATCATAATTGACTACACAAAGTTGCAATGATTTACTTCTGAAACTTGATCGGACACTTTCAAGATGCCAAAGTCATTTAGCCTGTCAGGAGTAGATGGTGCTTCAGTCAACACAAGAGAATCAGATGCGTGACTGTTATATTCAAGAAATCGAACTGCATAATCCTGAATTTGAGATCGACGAGGCCACATAGACTCTTCTGCTTCCATGGATTCAATGTCCTATACAATTCCATAGATCAACATCACCTCACAGATTATAACACATCAAGTGACATAATAAAATGCATACCAATTAAACTGCCAAAACCTTATTTTAGGATGGCAAAACTGTTATTGAAATCTATTTTACTCAATTCACGACTTTTGGGTGATGCCTATGTGCCCAAAATCCTTCAATACATTGGGACTAAAGAATTGAACTTATGAGATGCCATGAAAACAAATACACCACGATCCATGAGAAAAGGTTATGTGAGACTAGTTTCACTTACCTGTTCTTTTTCAGCTTTGATTCCAGTAGGCTTTGTCTCTTCCAGCATGTCTGAACCATGTTCTTGCATCACTTTAGCTGTCCCGCCAGTAGTTCGTAAAGCCTCAGCTGAACGCCAAAAACTCATGACACCCTTTGCAAGGCTTCTAATAACTGTTTTCTGCTTTCTCTGAATGCTTGCTTCTTCAAATTTGGCCAGACCATCAGAGGCAATGCAACGGCACACTTGAGATGCAGCCATACATTTCCACAGGCGTTCCTATTAAATAGAAACATCAAATTACGCAAGGACTTTGAAAGCAAATCTAAAAAACGAGTAGATTGAATCGGAGGTCCCTAAACTAGCAGAGAAGTATCACTTAGGTCCCTGAACATGGGAAATTTGTCAGGTCCCTAAGTTTGTTCTAAAGTGTCACTTGTATCCCAAAACATGCAAATTGTGTCGTTCAGATCATTACAACTTCATAGTTCGTTAAAATTGTTAACGTGCTAGTAAAACGGAGGGGGAAAACTAATGTCGTTCATTCAACCTGATGATCTACATGGAAATTGAAGGTACAATGACTTTTAATTGGCTAAAAGTGGTGAAATGTCAGTTGAATATATGTGCCAAGCTAATTTAAAAGTTAAAATGACCCAAGTGACACAGTTTTGCAAGTTTAGGGAGCTGCCAGACTAAAAGTCAGGTTTAGGGACCTAAGCGGTACTTCATTACGATTTTAGGGGGCCCATGGTGAAATGTACTCAAGAAAAAAACTATTTAAGCACTTTAGCCAAGAATAGTGATTTTGTACGTAACATCCCATGTGAGCACGAGGAAAAAATATACAGATCACTTGAGAAAATACCTGCATGAAATCATTCGCCATCCAAACCATCTCTTCAAGGACAAAATCCCAGTGACCCTTTCTCCTCTTCTCTAAAGAAATATTACAGAGAGATCGTTCACCAGCCCTCTTAAGACTCGCCTATTGTGCAAAATTATTTTCACTCTTTTCAGAAACAAGAATGATATGAGAACTCAGAGAAGGAGCAAAATATATAAACTAACCGTACCTCTATAAGGTGAGCTTTTCTAAGGATATGATTTTCACATTCCTTCTTTGCCATCTTATTCAGGTTCTCTCCAGTTTTTTCAATCTCACTCTCCACATTAGACACATAATTTTTTAATGAAGGCATAGAATCAGGCAAAGGATTTTTAGGAAAAGCAGAGCCTACAGCAATAGGATGGGTGGAGTTAGAAGTCCCAAGACAGCTGTTAATTCTTTCTGAAGCTGGACTTCCCTCACTGTTCATACTGTGACCAGAAGACGGGCGGCCTGTATCCTTCTGTGCAACTATTGCATTGTCACAAATTTCCATCTCATTTTTCACATGAACAATGGTGCTAACTTCAGGTTGTACAGAATTGGAATTTTCCTTCACAGAAGTAGGCCTGCTAAAACCTTCCAATTGACCACTTTCATTAACACCCTTGCTAGAAAGTCTACTAATGACCAGGTCTTCATGAGATTTTCCATCAATCTTAATTGCAACCAGATTAGTGTTCCCATCTGCATGATTGTCAATAATACTAGTGATGCCTTCACAAGGTGGATTCACTGCATTTTTGTGCAACGTAGCACCTTCTAAAGCACAGACGGGAACAATGCTGCTGTTATCCAGTTCACCTACATGGATATGGGCCGTGCTTTTATCCAAGTGATCATCATCAACCTTCTCTTCATCAGCACATGTTTCTCTCACATCGTGTGTAGATGTGCTAGAATAAGATGACCTTAGAACAACTTTTGAAGTAGCATCAGGAGTTTCTACAGATGCACCTGCGGCAGCTATCTCACCACATCCCTCAAGCTGCCGATTGCCATTCTCGTCATTAGGCGATGCTTCTGTAGCTTTACTATTACGGTCACCTTGTCTTGCTTCGCTCTTTACTACACACTGGCTTTCACGAACAGTTTGAATCCCGTCCAACTTCATTGCCACCTGTTCATCAGAAGCTGTATTCTTTGGCGCATTCTCGAACTTTGGTCCAGCCTGTTTTAAACTAGAAACAGATAATACACCATGATCGGCTGCTTGTTTTTCCTGGATTACACCCTTTGCATCTTTTGGATCAGAACCTTTAGCAGGAACCACGGGAGATCTAATACAAGCAACATTCGTGCTCTCCCTACTTGGCTTTGACCTGTTGCGCCGAACATATGCCTGGCTCTTCGCTCCAAGGCGTGACAAACCAGAATCGTCAGCTTTGTTTGCATTGTTGTGACCAGCAGTGGGCGAGGACTTCTTGGGTTGAGCTGCATTAGTTCTTTTGGTTCCTCTTTTTACAATCTTCTCCTCTACAACAGCATCGTTATCCCCACCAAAAAGCATAAGATTGTCTGCTGTGTGGTTTTCACGACACAATGAACTTCCTGGTTTGCCGCTACTTTCAGCTGAATCTCCACGAGGCGATGCAGTAAATGCAAAACTACCTTTAGCTTCACTGCAATTGCAAGCAAACAAAAGGCTTCTAAATCAACTTATGGTAATGCCATATTGCCATCAAATGCTACATAAGGAAGCAATCATTACCTTATCACATTTTGTTCAGCTATTTGATCTGTGAGAGAAGTTGAATGTACACTGACTGATGCTACATGGCCAAATTTGAAATCCAATGGGTTGCCTCCCTGCAATAGATAGGAGTAATTAGACCAAAAGAAGAACAAAATTCGATCTGAAAGATAACCTGAAAACTTACTTTCTCTAGAAATTCCAACTCTCTCCTCCGTTCTTCACGAACATCATACTCCTGCCTGAAGTTCATGAATCATAATGTAAGTCGTGCAGTTTTGTACCAATCATCCACAAAAATGCAGGAAATGTTGCCATCACTAACATACTTGAGTTCCTCCTGAGCTTTCTCGATGGACACACTGCGTGGTGAAGATTTGGTACTGATGCTAACACCGTAATCGATAATTCCACCCATAGTGCACGGCTCGGTATTCACCGTAGAACAAAAGCTAAAGCAGGCATCGCCCACACATCACTGGAGCACAGGCATATTTACGCAGGGCATCCACAAACAAGACAGAATCTTCCCACGAGTCACCACAACCAAAAGCTACAACAGCCAAGACAGAAAACAGTGTGTAAGTAAACAAAAAAAGAAGAAGCAAAAGATAAAACAACAACAGCAACGGTTCGACTGATTCAAAGGCGACACATTTCGACCATCTATCTATCTATCTAAGCGAAAATGGTGCCTGCAATAATTGCCACAACGGTATTACAATTTAAACCAAGAAACGTTAGAGTGACATTTTGGGCATGTTGGCAACATTGTACAGGCGCAGCTCAAAGCAGCTCGCGCGGTTGGCTGCAAGAATGGCGTGCGCATCAAAGAGGAGCAAAATGCGGCATCGTCGCTAGCCCACGCCCCAGCCTTAGTCCAGTGCCCACGCCCGCCCAACGCCTCACATAGGTCCGGGGCCCCGACGCGAGCCCGAATGGGACGAAACCGAACGAGGAAGGAAGAAGGAGACGTACATCGGGAGCCCTGGCGCGCGGAGCTAGGGTTAGGGTTTGGAGCAGAGGAGACGGGGCAGCTGCGGAGCGGGGTAGAGGGGCCAGTGGGGCACTGGGGGAGGCCGCGGGAGGAGTGGGCGGCGGAGGAGGTGGCTGCCGGAGGAGGTGGGGTCGCCGGCGGGAAGGAGCGCGAGGAGAGGCAAAACGTCTTTGCGGTTGTGTTGGTTCGGGTGTCGGGACGGGCGAGAGGGAGGTCGGTCTGGTCGGGGGGTTCGTCTGGATTGGCGCTATTTCGGTTTTGGTGCGAACGGGTATCTTATTCTTTACTGGTGTTTTTACGAGTTTATTACTGCTACTCAGGTGCCGATCTGAAATAAACTGGTTTATAACTAAATCTACATTATAACTGACTGAAAATTATACTATACAGAATCTGTTCTTTTCGATCGAAACTAGCGGCTTTTAGCTTTTACTACAGTACCTAACTTTCAAACATGGTATTTTCTTAAGACGGGGTCTACAAGTTAATTGTAGTACATGTTAAAAGCCCAACATCTGTATCGACCAAAATCGCAAGCGAGTATCTCTTTCTCCATAATCTCTGTCGCAAACAGCTAAAATTCAAAAATTTCAGCCATAAACCGCAACCACGCCAAACAGACCCTGTACCTGATAGCGACTTATTTGGCGTAACTAAATTTTAAAAATAGAAAAGATATATCAGCTCATCATAAACGATACAAACGAATACGAAAAAAGCTAAAAAAAATCAAATAAAAATAGAAAGACAAAATTTATAAATAGTGAAAAATAAGGCGGGACTCAAAATGGCACACCTCTACCTCAGGCTAGCAGCAGCCAGCCAACGCTGCTGCTGTCGCCGAGCCAGAACGCCTGCCAGTTTGGCCCAGGCAGCAGACGACGACGGCCGTAGCGTAGCAGCAGCTGCTGCCAGCCCTGGCTGAAGCGGATACGTTCAGCACGCTTTTTACACAGCCACTCAAAAACGCGCGCGCACTAACTTAAATTCTCAAGGAACAAACTTTCTGCACAGCTTAAGGAATGCCTTCGACAGCAGAAGCGAGTAGCGACACAGAATAGCTAACGTATAATATGCACGGCATTACTCGGGACCACTTCAGACGATATAGCTAGCTGACGCCTGCAAGCAAATAGCCAGAGATACACTGGTAATCCTTGCTAGGGTTAAAAATAACACACAACTAAACAAGGACAGATTACAAGGAGCTGCAGCTTTGATTATAAATAAGCCGAGAGTATACACAGCTCCTCAAAACTTTACAGCCTCCTAACAAGAACTGGAAAAACAAAAAAAAAATTGAGATCATCATCTCAAGCACCTACAAGTTAGCCATGTCGCTCTTGATCTTGCGATCTTCCCTTTTTCTTCCGTATGAAACAACAAAAAAAATTTCTGCGGTCGGCAACAAAATCTGCGAACATTGATCACACGTCCCAATTTACTTTACACTGTACACGAGCGGTGACCATATGTTCAGCCGTTGAGCTTCGCCAGGAACTGGTTGAGATCATACTCGTCTGCATACTGCGACTGATCCCAAAGCTCATCCAGCCCATTCAGAATAGACTTCAAGCCCTTCCCACCGCATTTCCCCTTGGAATCTTTGCTCTGCTCACCACTCGAACTGCTTGGGAGGACCGACGCCTGCATATGGGAGAGGGGAAGGATCACAAACAAATCATTTGCACAAGCTCTCTACAAGAAAAAGTGTCCCAAGGGTTTACTTTTCTGGAAGCAGGGGTCGAAGTGAACAGATCAAGTAGCTGGTCAGTGTTCATGGTCTTCAGGCTAGCGTTCTCAGCATTGATGACCGCATTGGCAACTGACACCTTGAACCGCTGGAGACTCATCACCTTCTCTTCCAGGGTACCACGCATGATTAGTCGGTGCACATTCACCACTTTCCTTTGACCCAGACGGTGTGCTCTGTCCATCGCCTGCAAGAGCAGAATAATATTATTACGTTCAGCAGAGGACAACATGACTAAATAATTTAAAAGCATCAAGAGTTCAATACAAAGAGCATAGGACAGATCTAATGTCAATAAAAGGCATTATCCTCCTGACAAATATTGCAAAAGCGAACCTGAAGATCCTTCATTGGGTTCCAATCATGTTCCATGAAGACCAATGTGTCAGCAGATGTCAAATTCAAGCCCAGACCACCAACTGCAACAAGAAAGAATCAGAGCTAGAGCTAGCATATCAAGGAGTAAAACCCCAGTTCATATGGCATTCTCTAAACCTACCGTGGGTTGTTAATAGGAGCACATCAATGGTTGGATCTGAATTGAATGCTTTGACAATTTCAAATCTCTTCTCTGGTACAACAGAGCCATCCAGCCGCAAATATGTGACGCTGCAACAACATCAAAATTTCCCTAAGTAGATGACTTGGCTAGCAAGCACAGCCAGAAGTATTGTAGGCAAATCTAATTGGTGGCAAAAAAGAATATGGCGAAATGTAAGTAAACATTAAATGTTTACCAAATTTAACTGTTGCTAAGAAAGATGAAATGGCAGTGCACATAAAAATTGCAATATTTACTTGTGTAGTTTTAGTCAGTACTCAATAATCAGACAATATTGCCAACGACCAACTCAACGTTACAGATTATATAAACGGTTTGGCAGCAGCACTGCAATACTACGAAGTAGATTTATGGCTTTTGGATTATGATTTTTGAATTTTGGCTATTCGCGAGAGAGATTACGAAGAGGGAGACAGTCGTGTACGATTTTGGCATGTATAGCTGAAGTCGGTATAGTGTGTACTACAATCGATTAGTAGACCCCGTCTTGAAAAAGCGCACCGTTTGAATGCTAGTTACTATAACAAAAAGTAAAAAAACCTAAGCCAAAACGAACCCAGCCCTTAAATAGTTAAACAAAAGGTGAAGCACACAATATACAACAAGGTTCTTGCAAATAATTTGCATCAGCTGCTACTAATGCAAATCAAATGCCATTTGCTGAATCTACAATGATGCATATCAAGACACAGCTAATATAACTATACAAGTAACAAAATATCGCAAAACTCACCTTCTCATTTGGGATTGAAACAGGTCCTTCTCAATAATGTCAAGAAAAGCCTGAAGAAGAGAAAGTTGAGCATACGACAAGGATAAAATAAGAACAAAATCAGGAGAGAGGGGCACAGCATAACAAAACAGACTCAATACCTTATGTTGAGCAAAAATCAAAACTCTATGTTGCCCAACAGCTGCAGAAGCATCAGGACTTGATATTTCCGATCCTATACCACACTCCTGAAGTATCTCTTGAAGAGCAACAAGCTTGGGGGAGTGCTGCAGCTCATGAAGCTCATCACCGGTTCCCATATCTATTTCTTTTAAAACATCCACAAGATAATCAGGTGGGCTCTCCCCAATTACAAGCAAAGGATGGCTGCAGAGTTTTAACAGGTACTGCAATGCCTGCATTACAAAAGCAAATTCAATTAGAAGGCAATAGCGTAAAAATAAAAAATCAAAATAAATAAACAAGAAAGAGTTATTCAATTGCAGCACCTGAAACACATGACGAGTTGCCTTTGGTTGAGAAGTAGATTCCTCTGATTCGTTTGCTTTTACTATAGTTGAAATCTCTTCTTTGGCATTAGAGCTGGAGAATTTGTCATAAAGTTTGAGCTGCAATAGACTGAGATTACAATATCTATCCTGGATAATCTTCTCTGGAAGATCAGATAAAACTTCATCTTTTGTTCTTCTAAGTAGAAATGGCATGACCTGGTCACAAGGTTGATTTGATTTATCAATAAAGGTCACAATATACAATTATTTCTAAAATGTACCACAGAAGATAAAAACCTGCTTGTGCAGTGCCTCCATTGCAAGAATGCCAGCTTCAGCATCCTTTGCTGAACATTTTGAATCTTTAGCTGCTAGTAATGGTTTTCCGTAAGTAGCTTGGAACTGTGTAAAACAATGTTAGGTTAGATTTCAGCATAAAATACTTATACCAGAATAGACCAAGATAGCTGCCAAAAGGGAGCATCCGAGCATGTGCTTTGGCCGAGAGTAGTACAGATTTGTCTCTTCAGGAAAGCACTAATCAGCTTACAGTTGGTTTAAATCATCTTGCGCTCACTTGGTTTAATCTAAGAAACTACTAAGTACTCACTGGTGTCCTTTTCTTTAGTGTTGTTCCAGCCTCCAGGTTTATCCATCCTACACTACTTCAAATATTTGATTCTATAATGCAGACTAGCACATACAGCATAATTGAAACATAAACATTGGGGGGAATCATATATAAGAAATAGTGTACTGCGTCCCATATTATGCAGGTCCAAAATGATTCAGAGTTTACATGGTCTCTGAAGCAAAAATCCACATTGAAAACCAGATGACCATTCCGCAACCAACAAACTAGGAAGCTAGAGTAGAATGAATTAAGAACATGTTAAGAACTAAAGTAAATTCTTGAACAAAAAGACAATTTATTTGAAGAAAAACAGAAAAATTCTTATCATTCAGTTCCGTAAGGAAGTATGAAGTTGTAGCACAACTTACCTGTTTTTCTGTCCCAAGAAACCCAGGCATAAGGAAGTCAAATAAAGACCATAACTCCAATACATTATTCTGCAATTTCAATGGAATCAGTCAATGTAAAGAAATGATAACATCAATTTCAGTAATGGAATTATCCATAAAGATCAGTAATGGAATTATCCATAAAGATCAGTAATGGAATTATCCATAAAGAACACAGGCAATAAAACAACAGCAGCAATGTGAGAACTGAAATGGTCAAAAAGAAAAGCATACCAACAAGGGTTGCAGCTAAGGTTTTACCTGAATAGGAGTACCACTCAAGATAAGACGGTGTTGTGCTTTCAACTGTTTCACAGCAGATGTTATTTTAGATCTTGAGTTTTTGATTATGTGCCCTTCATCCAGAACACAATAGTTCCAAAAGATATTCCCAAGAAAATCAATATCCTTGCGTATAATATCATACGATGTTATGATTACATTAAACTTATCAAATTGACTATGGAGCATGATCCTGTCTTGTGATGAACCAATGTACTGAAGAGGCTTCATGATGGAACTGTCTATGTACTTTTCTATTTCATATTCCCAGTGTGCTACCAATGTAGAAGGGCAGATAATCAAAGATTTTGGGTCTTTGTCATCATTCCGTGCACGTGACTCAGCAATATCACTTGCTATGATAGCAGACGCCTGGAGCGTCTTACCAAGGCCCATGTCGTCACATAAAATTCCATGTAACTTAAATCGTCTCAGAAATGCTAGCCAGTTGATTCCTTCTTGCTGGTACCTGCAATGACCAACCATATTTTATAAGAAAACATCAAAACAAAGAACGTAAACTTGCACAGATGCGATATACAGCACAACATATGAAGCAAACTACAGGCTCAATTCATTACAATAATTCTTTCTATGCATGCTATCCACATGTGTACTGAATATAATATTTCAAATAAGAAGAAGCCATCATGAGCCACATTCTGATGAATGAACTTTTATTATAGTTACAAACCTTCGCAATTCAACACTAAGATCAATGTTGAGTTTGTAATCATCAATTTGGGAGTTGTCGAGAAGCTGCTCCAGAAACTGTACATCTTCTGCGCTGCTAGATAAGCGTTCACTTAGTCCACTTGGTAACGGAACACCCTTTGCTAGTGGCAGCAAAGGAACCAGAGCAGCGAAACTGTGAGTGACAGTCTGCCTAACAGATCCATCAGGATCGCTCATACACCTCAGAAGAGGAACAACAAGGAAAGGAGCATAAGGAACCAACTCCACAGCCAAACCCTGAACAAGAAGGCTCAAAAGCATCCCAGCTCCTTGTCTTGCACAGACAGAAGATGAATCCGACAACATCGGAATGACATTTTCTATCACAACTACCATCACATCATCAGTTAATGACTTTGCCATTGATGTGATGCACCTTGCAGCAGCTAACCTAACAGCCACATGAGGATAACGTAAGCACCCAAGAATACAGGGAAGGAGACTTAGCAGTTGAGGCCTCAAGGACTCAGCCAAGTGTGGTGTAACTGAACGAACAACCTGCAAAAAGGACCAGCAACAACATTAGAAAAATGGACATGTGACTGAAATGGCAACCAAACCAGCTTACCCTAAATGATAGCTATACTAAATTGTTTTGACATCTGATCTAAGCCTAGACAACATAGCAGTTCTATCCAAAGCACCCATGAAAACATTGGATTTAAATTAATTCCTAATGAACAAACCTGGATATTATTTATAAGGGGCTGTGGGTCCTTATCCTCACAAGATCTGCCTAGTTGCACAATACTTAGATCATCTCTCAGAATGCCATCTTCTGTCTTGACAGGTTTAATAAACTCGGTAAGGCAATCCCATAACTTGGGAAGTTTTTCAAATAATGATGATCCAAATTTCTCACAGAGATGCTTGAAAGCCAACTCTGATCCACGCCGGCTTATAAAACCTTCCATTTTTGATCTTTCTTCGGCACCAGAAATCATATGGCCCCTAGATTTGTGATTGCTAAAACGCTTCCCAATTGACAGCAAATTTTGGTCCTCAATAACCTGTATTGAGTTGATAACTGCAGCTTGAGGTGTCTCACTAGCATCAGTGCATGTTAAGGTGCAGAGGTTCTTTGTTAGCTTGTCATTGGGGCCAGGCTTGCGGCCAACACAACTAAAAATGAGCTCAGCAAGTGCATCTGCAGCTTTGTCTTGAAGTAATTCCTCCTGCATGACATGGAATCATTTGAGCTTATGTGATAAGGCAGAAAATATTGAAATGATCACAAGAAAAGCTACATATTTTACCTGTTCCCTTTTTATAGCAGCCATTAAAGGTAAAATAACTGGGTTCAACTTGCTAGGCAACCCTGACATCCAGACTACAGCAGAAGCCACTAAAGAAGAAACTGTGACATGCAAATTATTCTGCAGAATAACATCAAACAAGAAAACTTATGTGAAGATATTGCTGATAAACCGATTAGGGAAATTGTAATTATCATACATAAAAAGATGTAGCAACGAATTTAACATTGAAATACAAATCTGCAGACACACACAATAATTTGAAAATACCACATACCTGAACACATTTCAAGTAGCCTGACGTAGACAAAAGACCTTGTTTTGCTGATTCTATGTTATTCAAGACTATTTTCTCACTGTCTGAAGGAACATCGGGCTCAGAGGGTAACTTAAGATTTGAAGCAAAGTTAATAGCATCATCGACACTCAGCATGTCAGCATTAAAGTTTAAGCTGCAAGCATAATCTCTGAAAATAGCACAAGAATCAATTGAATGGAACAACTTATTGGCTTCATTACGCATCTTTGCATATGTTCTTCCAAGTTCGGTATATGGAAGCGCAGCATCTTTTGTAGGAAATGCAGGATCAGAGCAAGCCAGTAAGTCCAACAGCCACTCTTTGACAGAGGAAAAGAAAGCTAGCAATGTACCCACCGCAGCAGGGTCTCTTATTCTGAGATCTTTAAACCAAGAAACAATAACCATAGAACCAACCTGGACCAACAAAACAATATGAGTACAATGCAAGTAGTTGAACACATTAACATACTAGTAGTAGAACTGGGCAATTTCTTACCTGTCTCTGGACTCCTGAGAGAGACATGAGATCATTTGCTAGTGGACTAAGAACAACTTGCCATGAGCCCACTAGCAACTTAGAGGCAAAAAGACCAAGGGCCGTTGCCGTAAGCACTCGTGTGTGAGTAACAGACTTGTCAGAATCAGCCCCCACAACTATCTTCGAAACACTCGAGGAAACATCGAAATGCTTTTCATGTGAAGTATTTTCTCCTGTAGAACCAAAGGATATCATTCTTGTATCTTCATGTTCTAGCCTTGCAGATCTGATCTTTGCAGCAGCTCTTGAACGACTACCTCGGGGAAGAGCAACTGGCAGAAACATTTTAGTAGAATCCAATGTTGAGCCATATGGAGTAGTAGCAAGTTGCATCCAATTACTAAAATATGACCTAGCAGCACACTCAAGGTCCTCCTCAGGGCACTACAATAATAAAGACGATTTTGTTTGTTAATACCATCCTATACTAGACACGATTATTAAATTTCTGGGCATTTTAGTAATTCACAATGTCCAGAAGTCCAAAACATCAGTAACCTGAAGCAGAAGTTTCCAAGCCCTTTCAGAAGATTGAAGAATCTCATCATTTGACTCCAAAAGTAGATTCTGGAAGACAACCTGCAGTGCATCACCTAATATGGATGTAGGCCAGAATTTAGATGGGGTGGTTCCAGCTGAAATCCTAGTGTTGCCAACCTCAAGAAGCCTCTCCTACAAATAGTTCAAACTTCATAGTTAACTAGGAAAGCATAATGATAGATGTGGACAAGCTTGCACTGAGAATTCATTAGACGTAATGGCAACGAAATTGCAATGTTCAATCTTGAGGTTGAAAAAAATCCAAAGGAAGGATTGGTTTTCTTTAGTAAACAAACTTGCAGAAAACATTAACCAGATGGCTCAAAACTGCTGCACCAAATTGGTTGTAGAGATGACTGATTGAATGCAATGATTATGTTAGATTCTATAACTCAATTCAAGAACTCAGGTGATGCCTGATAGGCTGATACATCAGCACAATTGAAACAAAATGGATCCTAGATTCCTAGTAATTCTTACCAATGTTCGTATAGCAGAACGCCGGACTGACGTAATACTGTGCCTCATAAAAGGCCACAATCGGGGTGTCAACGTGGCTAAAACATATGGGTTCTCACTATATGTCGACCTGTCTTCTTGCTCAGCAACCTGAGTTGCTCTGTTTAGATCAAATTCTTCCCTTTCTCCTAAGGCGGCCGTGCCAAGCATCTTTGGAACCATCTCTGGTTGCGAATATATCTCTGCTAACAAATTCATTACACTGAAATAGAAAAGAAATTTGGACATGAGCTGAGCAGAATATTTCCTGTGACATGAATATAGTCGTCTACTTTAAAAGTAATAGAACAGCAGCATGAAAGAACAGTCGAAAGTAAATTGGTCAAGTAATCTTTGGCCTGTGCTTATCTGTATGCAAACATCATTTTGCCACATGAAGAAAACAAGATTGAAGTAAAACCTGCTTGTAGATGGGCTTAGATCATCAAGGTCAAGCAATATATCCCAAAGCAACATCACAATCGAATGCAGCATTTGATCATTTAGTCTAACTAAAGAAGCAGCAGCCGGGATCAGGGCCTCTGCAGCCACAGCTCGGACATCATCATCCGGATCCTCCAGACCAGCCTTACAAGCATGAAGGACATAGTCAAGCAAATCTTTAAGCATTTCCTGGTGAGGCAGGAAACAATTTAGCAATTTTATACACAATTTGGAGATCAAATTCAAACATCAGAATTAACTAACGAGCCATAAACAGTATAAAACAGAAGAAAAGCAATATTCCTTTGAAGTTCCCCTAATGTAGATCAATGAACAGTTGAACACCAAAGCCTGACTACTGCTGGCACTCTGAATCTCTGATAATATCTATCATGGTTAACAAGGTATGTATGCACAAGAGACCACAACAAGAAAATCAAATTATCATATTAGGACATCAGTTTCTTGATTAGCAATCACCTTGCGAACAGCAACTAAATATTTAATTCCAAGGAGGCTCCCATGACGAACTTCCCACTCTTGCCTGTGCTGAAAGAACAAAGAAAATAGAGGGAGAGAGATGATGATGATGATGACAAAAATGAAATGTATTGCTTTGAAAGTAGATAATCATGAGATAAATAATTGCAGCAACACATACCTGCATTTGCAGCAAGATATTCAGTGTATGCCATACTAAAGAAGGATGCATGTACTTCAGAACAGCACCAAGAGCTTGAGCACAAGTTTCACGAACAGGGGCGACCACTTGATCAGATACATAATCACCAAAGCTACAAGCAGATTTAAGGCAGAAAGAAATAAGACTAATGACCAAGAGAAGAAAATATGCATGTGTGATGTGTCTATCTGGAAGTCAAAGAAATGCATACCGGTCCAATGAAAGTACACAAAGGAAGCGAATTGCACAATCTTGAAGAAATTCCCAATTCTTCGTCCATGAGTACTTGGCCAATTTCATCAGTTTCATATATTTTGAATTTTCAGGAACATGTGTAACAGAACTCGGATTTGATCCAGGGTTGAGTGTTTTGTGGAGTGATGTACCAGATGTATCCACCTTAGAGGGATCAGCTGAGCCATCAACTTGGAACTCAGACTCAACCTTTACATGACCAGAATTAGGTTCACCACTTGATACAGTGGGCACATTACTCAGACCTGCCTCTGTTTTAGAATAATCACCATTCACCAGCTCCTTATCCAAGTCAATGTCCATAATCTCAGAAGGATTTGGCTCCTCCTCTTTCTTCTGTCTCTTCAAAACTGGTTCGAGCTGTTCCACATCAATGTCTTCATTAAGATCAATACCATGTGGCCTTTTCAGGGAGTCCAAATTGGTTTTATCATCCAGATCAGTAAAAGGCAAGCTTAGATCAGGGAAATATACTCCAGCACAAGCACCTTGATGTGTCAAAATTTCCCTCAAAGCCATAATAGTGCCATGGCGAACTTCCCAAACTACAATGCAACACCCAGTTAAAAGGTTGTGTAAGCAAGACAAAACGAGACAAATTTGGGAGTTGGATAATGAACTTACTAGGATCAAACATATCATGAATAAGCTGATCCACAAATTGTTGAAAAGGCCATATCCCATTCTCACTGTACTCCATATAGTCTTCATCTGCAACTGCATCAAATGCATCCTGAAATAAGGGAAAAGGAAATGATTAAATCACCGCAGATCGATTAAAAAGGCCAACCATCAGAGAATGCTCTAGCACAATTAATATGTGAATTAACAAACGAAACAACAGCAGTAACAAGTCAACAAACTCGCACATGCGTGGAAGTACACACACACACATCCAAGCAAGCATGCATACACTTGACCACTTGCACCCTGCCACATTTGTAGACATGCTAGTCTGTGCTAGCAATTGGATGATGGGAAACAGAAAGTTTTGCAGCTTGTACACCTATTACGCTTTGAAATATTGAAAAGCTAAGCAGAAAACAGCTCTGCAGAGGCATCACATTATTTCAGGGATCTAACATAACTAAAAGTTAACCATCTCATGAAAGTAACTCCAATGTAAGCAAACAATTATAGGAGATTAGTAAGATCCTGGAAACGAAATGGTATGATTGATTGATCATACATTATGTGCACCAACTTGGTCAGAAGAAGCTCCATTAGACGATGCCAAATTTTTTAGCACAACCTCATCATCCTCAGGTAAAGCTTTTGTATGATCTTTTGCATTACTCTTTGCTTTCCGCTTCAGCATATTGCGCTCCCTGGCACTTAATCGCCTAGAACAATAATTAGAATGTTTGGGATACCTAGGAACCATGGTCGCAACCAAGTGCTGAATATTCTGGCCAGTATTGAAAGAATAAAATCCATTGTTCTGCACATTTGCACCCCAATAATTTTTTTGGGCAAGAAGATCCTCATCTTTGATAACATCATTGAAATCCATAAACTGCTCGCATCCATCCAGACCTGCACTAGTTCAGAGCCAAAAAAAAATATGACAGCATTCCAAAACAACAATGGAAATATGCAAAGATGTATTACATAATACAGAAACAATCATAGTAAAATGAACACGATGGAACCAGCACATCAACACCCTATATGAGAACAGTTTGTACTTTGAATCACATAATTCAGCAAAAAGAGATAAGGAGCAACTAGTCATCTCGTACTAGTTATTCAAACTAATATGACTTATCCTTTTAAACCCTAACCCTACCTCCCAATCTCAGCAAATCCAATGGATTTAAGTGGTGCAAGATACTTGGTTAAAAAAATCATCTACTAGGTTTTTAGCAATCCCCAAGATATGAATTCAAACTGATCGGCGGAAATTCTAATGTAGGCATACAAGAACATACATCACAAAACTCAGATCACAATCAATTGCCAAAAAATGACAAAAACCTTGTTTATCTTTAAAGGTACAGATCTTACTACAATTCGTAGTTTGGGGACTCTTGACCAACTATAAGGTAAAAACATGCTCGAAATCTTGACTTCACATCACCAAATTAATAAAAAGGTATCTAACCTAAACGACGCCGAAGATTTTGCTTTTGGCGAGCTAAACGCTCTGCTGGATTCTTGCCGTTGTCATTTGCAATGTCGTATTCCTAGCAACAAAAAAGAACAAAATCTGTTAGCACTTAGCAATTTCACATGTTGCAGCAACAAAAAAACCAGAAAAAGATAAAAAAATTTGAAATGAAATTGTCAGGTTCACCCTTACAAAAAAAATACTAAACTCTATCTTGACACAGACCAAGTCAGGAAACTTGACATTCTTTTTGTGAGTAACCCCAGGAGAAATTTAACCATATGATTAGTATGGGGTGCTGCAGATTATGTTGCCACATTTATCCATTGTCCACTCAAAATTCTTTCCTTGAAATTAACAGTAAAGCAAACAACCTGTACATCCTAATATGAAATGCTGGGAATAATCTATTTTAGTATCCAACGTCAATTGCTCTGCTTAACAATGTTATAAGTTATAACAAGAAAAAAGGAAACAAAATCAAGTAGTCAGCAGTGCATTCAAAATCTTGCGGCATGTATGACCCACCTAAAAAGGATAAATAAATTAAAATTTAAAATAGCTGTGACCCTAAAGAAACCCAAAATTATTTTAGTTGTACTAATTAAATCTTGAGAGGTAACAATAATGGTACAAAGAATACACCTGTCCACCTGATGCCAATAAAGGAGACCCAAACTCAAATACCCTTTTTATATCAAAGCTGTAACAAAAAAAAAGGAAAACAGCATTAGTTTGTTCATTTTCAGCGAGGGGAGCAAGAAAGAAAGGGGAAAGTCTGCTAAACATTGGGAATATTCAAATTAAATTCGAGCAAAACCTTCCAAAAGCAAGCTCGGACGTTGGAGTGGTATCAGCATGTGGCAATGCTGACCCAACATCACCAGTTCCATCAGACAACCCAGAAGCATGTTTTTCTGCTTCGACAGATGCAAACAAGTCTTGCAATGACGTGTGTTTTATATTCTCTGATATGGCACCAATCGCATGGGCTGCTGCAACCCTTGTGTCCCAATTCTTACTACGAAGGTATTGAGAAACCTAAAGTTGGCACATAAGAGCATAAATTTCAGCCAACCATTATGTGCAGAACGCATATAAAAAGAAAGCAGGCTGACTCTCCAGTAGACTATGTACGATATGTTGATATCATAGATGAGAAGGGTGGGAATCATTATTTATCGTTGAACAAACACCTATCACCCAATATGTGAGCGGACATCCCATATCAAGAATGAAAGGAAGGAAACAACCGGTGACAATGACATAAATGAGTGCCTAATTATTCTTAAAAAATAATCAATATTTCAAACAGACAATACATGAATTCATATAGCCCTAAAAAAATTACTATTTGTACTTAATACATCATTGAAGATGTAGCATAACAGAAAAATGTAGGATGCGTTTCAGTGCCATCAAACAAAAATGCATTGAAGCAACTAAAAGTTAGGCATTCCTGCACATCCATACATCATATCTTACACTAACACACCACAACATATTAAGCAAACACTTCCAGGTTGCAAGTTTGCAAATCTCAAAAATTACCAGTGGTAGCATCGCCTATATACCTTTTTTAACAAAGCACTTAGCTCCTGGGGATGGGACTTGGCAATTACTCCGATTTGACGTGCAGCTGCGAACCTTGTCGCTTGTGTCGAACCAGCTAGGATTGTGTTAAAGGAAACGTTGCAAAATAGATAAGCCAACGGGGATACCAAATGATTGAATGTTTAGCATTATTTTGGCCACTGCACATAGGTTGTGAATCAGTACATGTTGACACAGTTCAACTTTTAACAAAGAAAGGTGTAGTTTTGTTCGATTTTTCAGAGAATCAGTGCGGACTAGAAGTTAACACAGCAAGTACTCATCTGTAAAATCTAACCATAGTGGCCAATAAACTTGCTAAGAACCATACCAAAATGGCATGCAAACCAAAATCTCTGAGAAAAATTAGTTGTAAGGATACTGTCTAGTAGTGTGAGCAGGCGGTGAAGACGGGATGAACTCTGCGCCATAAATGATGCAGACTGCCAGACCTTTCATCCGAGGAAGTATACTCGGAGAGGGTATACTTGGCTTTTAGTTAGCAGTATGTCGATAAATTACTCGACATGTTGATGTCGTCGCATACACCTGCTCCGCAAAAGAAAAGAAAAGAAAAAAGTAAGCTCGCTACAACTCCTAGCTGATAGAATTAAACAATAAACAGATGAAAAATCCGGAAGCAAACAAATCCCAGGAACACTACGCTCAAAAAAAAAAATCACATGCACGCACGGGCAGGATTAAGCGCAGCTCCTGAGATCTTGTAGTACACACAGGTTTAAAAACACGTCATTGGAATAACAAAACGCATGGCTGGAACCCAAATTTCAAAATCGATTCCAAATCGAGGAGGCAAATCACCGGCGCACCAAGCCCCAAACGCTGCAGAAGAGAAGCAGAGGCCAACCCCACGATTCAAACCGCGAGCGAGCTCGGAGGCAAGCCGTACGCGCAGCGATCCAATCCAAGCCCAGTCTTATCCAAACGGGAAACCCAACGAAACAAATCTCGAGAGGGAGAAAGAGAAGGGGAAGACGAACCGAGAGTCGCGGTGCGCGCGCCCGCCTTCCGGAGCCGAGCGCGGCGGCCGGGGGGAAGAAGGGGATCGCGGAGGAGGAGGCGGCGGCGGAGGGAGCCCTCGCGGGACGAGCCCAATCCGCAGACAGCCGCACGCGCGCGCCGGGTTGCGCTTGCGGTTGAGCCGAACCACCGGCTCGGTTTGGCTTGGCTCTCTCTCTCTCTCTCTCTTCTCTCTCGTGTTGTTGCTGGACTGCCTCCGCCTGCCTGCGTGGGTGGGTGCCTGGGTCTTATTATATAGGCACTTCACTACTCGGCTTGGATTTCTCCAGCTCTACCTTTGGGCTTCTAATTGGGCCTACATTTCTGCGCCTGGGCTTCTATGGCCCATATCCCATCTGAAAGCTTCTCTCTTTATTCCGGTCTGAAGAAGCACCGCAACAACACTCTTAGGGCCTGTTTGACAACGGCTGCGGCTTATGGCTTTTAACTGAAATTTTTGAATTTTGACTGTTTACGATACAGATTACGGAGAGATAGATACTCAATTGCGATTTTGGATGGTACAGATGTTGGGCTTTTAACGTGTACATCGTTTAACTTGTAGACCCCGTCTTGAGAAAATACTCCGTTTGAAAGTTAGGTACTGTAGCAAAAGCCAAAAGTCGCTAGCTTCGGAGGAAAAGAACAGGCCCTTAATCTTCCTTCTCTTCTGTTAGAGCATCTCCAACAATGTTCTCTAAATTTTATCCCCTAAATCACTTTTTAGAGGACACAATTTAGAATATAGAAGACTAAAAATATGTAACCTCCAACAAGTCCTCTAAATATGTTCCCCTAAATTAAAATCTAGGTCCACAAAAACTACCAACCAAAGAATTTAGGGGATCGGACGGCGCAGGAGCGTTGGGACCGATTTAGGGGATGGTGTGTGTCCTCCATATATGGGGGACGAAAAATCAGGGATGGAGTCCTATATATTTTTGGGTACCACTTAGGGGATCTGTTGGAGCCCTTTTTTTACCTTTTCTTCTAAAATATAGGGGATATGAGTACTTTAGAAAATTTGTTGGAGATGCTCTTACTTCCCTTGCAAATTTCGATCAGTTCCTGTTCTGATCCAACAGCAGCAACGAGACCAAATCCATCACCGTGTAAGAGTTTCACGTGACATCTTCGGAAACTAAAAGTTGTAAACTAGCCACTGTTGATATCACAATGTGCTCTACCCTTTCGGCAGAAAAAAAAACTCATGACCTTGAAAATAAAAAAAACTAACCTGCGGGGGGAAGAAGCCCCCAGGCTTATCAATTAAGAAGAAGATCTTCTCACACAGATCAAGAAATTCCCGAACTCTTGCCCCACCTTGACACAGCGGCATCAGCCCATGTGAGAACGACCAATCCAGGGTGATCCTTAGACCAACAATCTGGCGCTACCAACGACCTGGGCCAGCCTTTAGACCTGTGCTTTGGCTTATGGGGCAAGCGAGGGAATTTTTTCCCCAGCTTGAAATTCGCTCCCAGCGGGAGTCGAACCCAGGATCTGAGAGGTGCCACTAGAGCGCTCTAACCACTAGGCTAGAGGCCCGTTCGCATGACCTTGAAAATAAAATATCCACATCCCATGTGGTAGGTAGATGGTTATAACAATTCACCTGCGGTACACAGATGCATTTGCACTGGACCGCAAGCACTCCAATCTCAACGCAGAAAGCCAACAGGTGAACAAGATTTAACCCATCAATTTTACCATGGTATTTAACACATTACACCTTATCCAAAATGTACTGCGCATTAAGCATATGGAACTTGAAGATAACAGTTGCTACGATTGAATAAGAGGACTAATGGCTAGGCATGCGAATACAAAATTCCTTCACATATCCAAACACCATCTACAAACATCCACGACTCCCTGTCACACTGTTTGCAATTTCTTCAGGTTGCCTACCATCACTCAGGGACGCAGATTGTAGCTGAAATACTCCACACGCTCTCCTACTGCAGCAGACAAGCATTTATGCTCTTGCCTTGTTGGCCCTAATCGTCCATCAAATTTGTCAAATGGCCTGCTAATTGGGGTGAGTCTACAGATGGACATCCGTGGTTGTCCAGAGTCACTAAGACCCAATGCCCGCAACTCCCTTGGCTTTAGCTGCAGCCTGTTGTGCTGCAGCTGCTGCTACAGCCGCAGCTGCTGCAGCTGGAGATTGGGGTGAAGCTGGTGTCTCCTGTGCCACTTCAGCAGCCAGCTGCTGCTGATTCTTGTTATGTTCTTGTGCTAGTAGTTTTTTTATCTGGGCTCCAGAAAGAGTTTCATGCTCAAGGAGGGCGTTTGCTAGCGCATGAAGCTCCTTATTGTGTGTTGTGAGAATCGTTTTTGCATTATTGTAAGCCTTCTCTAAAAGCTCCTTCACCTCCTGCTCAATCAGGCCTCTTGTTTGTGTGCTCATGGTCTTCCCATCATCATCATAGTTGTAGGAAACAAGACCGACCCGCTCACTCATACCATATTTGGTGACCATGGCTCTTGCTAGCCGAGTCGCTTGACTTAGATCAGATGAAGCACCAGAGGTTACCTCGCTTTCCCCAAATATAAGCTCCTCGGCCACCCGCCCTCCCATACAGACATCCAATCTCGCCAGCATCTGCTTCCTTGAAACTTTAGTCTGATCTTTCTCTGGCAGCTGTGTAACCATGCCTAGAGCCATTCCCCTGGGAACAATGGTAGCTTTGTGGACCGGGTGAGCACCCTCCGTGTGGATAGCAACAAGGGCATGCCCTCCCTCATGATACGCAGTCATTTTTCGGCTCTCATCAGATATCACTGCTGATTTGCGCTCACTGCCCATCATGATCCTGTCCTTGGCATATTCAAGGTCATGCATCGTAACAGCTTTTGCCCCATCCATAGCAGCCTTAAGAGCAGCTACGTTCACCAAGTTTGCAAGGTCAGCACCTGAGAATCCAGGTGTTCCCCTTGCAATGATCATCAGATCCACATCATCGGCTTTTAAGACCTGCAGTTCAGGGAGAAAAGGTCAAGTCAACTGTCTAGACTGGAGAACCCATCAAGCGTTACAACAGAAATGCTTGGGATATAGGAATACTGGATTACCTTTGACATGTGAGTCTCCAGGATCTGCCGTCGGCCCTCAACATCTGGATTTGGAACCACAATATGACAGTCAAAACGCCCAGGCCTGACAAGGGCTTTATCTAGCGACTGAGGGAAGTTAGTTGCTGCAATTACAATTATCCCTTCATTCTGCTTAAAGCCATCTAGCTCAACAAGCAACTGGTTCAAGGTCATCTTCATATACTGCTGATCCTTTGGGTTTCTGCTCCCACCAATCGCATCAATTTCATCAATGAATATTATACAAGGAGATCGCTTCTTTGCTGCATTGAAGAGGTCCCTCACTCTTCTAGCCCCAACACCCACAAACATCTCCTCAAATTCACTACCGCTGCACGAGAAGAAAGGAACACCGGCTTCCCCAGCGATAGCCCTTGCCAACATGGTTTTTCCTGTGCCAGGTGGGCCGACAAGCAAAACACCTTTTGGAAGCTTGCCACCAAGGCGTGTAAAACGCTGGAAAGCATGAAAGGTGCTTGTAAATATATATTAAAAAATGGAGCAATTCTACACATCTTTTACAGTGTAAAACCCCGGATTAAATTCAGCCTTAAGAAAGCAGTGCAAAAATGTCATGACAAAACAATAGTGCTTCATTTGATATGCCACTACAAAAACAATGAAATAAAGTGACGCAAAGGTTTAAGCGGAGATCCAGGAGAGCCTGGAAGTGAAGTTTTATCAAGTTAAACAATGAGGCCAAGAAGGATTGCTAGAAGAACAGGGTGAGTAAATTAGATGGGAACTGCAATTCCTTCTGATAGTTTAAAAGAAAATCCCAACAAAGGGAGGGGGATAAGGCATAATTGATTAGAATATTGATAGACCAGATGGTTTGGTCTTAACTGCGTTGAAATTTCAGTGCAACACAGCGTGTTGCCCTAGCAACATTGTTGGGATAGATACATTGTTGCTTTAAATTGGCTAGCCGTTTTATCTTTACCTAATCACTGGTGAATGATGTTATAGGCGTGGGCCTTGGGCCCAGCTGAGTTATTATTAGGAATTAGAGATTGGTTTCTATTTGAGTTAGATATTGGTTTCCTTGTATTAGAGATATAATTAGAGATATGATATCAGTTAGAGATATAATTGGGATTAGATTCTATCTGTTAGGGGAAGCCATCTATATAAGGAGGCTACCACATGCTATTGTCATCAACCAGAGTAATATCAAAGCATCTCTTCGTCTAAATCTCTAGTCTCTCCCCCTCTCATTCTACGCCGACGCCATCCGGCCATCCTCTCGGTGGTGTTTATCCCTCATGAACTAAGGTTCATGACAACTTGGTATCAGAGCCGTCGATCCCTTCCCACGACTTCTACTACTATGGTTTCCGGCAAGGAGGACAGTTCTGTGAGCGCAATGTTTCAAGCAATCCAGGAACAGATGGCTGAGATCGTGCAGCAGCAGGCCGAGATGAAGTCCAAGATTGCTGATTTGACGCTGCAGAGCATCGCAACCAACGCCAGGATTGCAGCATTTGAATCCAGGGGGAGTTTAGCCGCCGGCTACGCCCCACCAGCCGCATCAACTCCAAGCCAGGAGGATTCCATCGCCGCAGCATCTCCATCCAGCGCCGACCTGCTGCTGTCGTTGCTCGTAGAGCGCGATCGTGTCGCTCCAGGCAACCTTCCGTCGTCATACGCAGCCCCTGCCTCCTCGCGCGGGCCGCCCTCACCAGCGGCGCCGACCGCGTGCGCTCTGGCTCCGCCTGCACTGGATCGGGCACCGATGTCGGAGGACGCGGACGCCGCAAGGCCTTCCCCGGCGCCCGAAGCCGTGCCGTCCGCTCTCTGCGTCGGCCGTCGCCGTTCGGTCCGCTGCCGCGCTGCAGACCGCCACCGCTCGGGTCGACGTTACCCGAGCCGTCGTCGTCGCTTTTTTTGTCATCACCGCCGCGAGGCCCGGGCGCCCGAAGCCGCGCCGTGGCCGACTCCTCCCGCGCCGCCGCCTCCGCCTGGGCCACATCTGCCCGCGCGCCGCCGCCACCGCTCGGGTCGCCATCGACCACGACGCGTCCGGACCCAGCCAACGCCGCTCCAGATCCGGACATATCCGGCCTGGGCCTCTCCGCGCCGCCCTCGGGTGCCGGGTACCAGCCGCCGCAGGGCCGCCTCCGCCTGTGCTGCCGCCGCCGCTGGGTCCGTCTCCGCCGAGCCGCCGCCGCCCGGGCTGTCTTCGCCGAGCCACTGCCACCGCAGCCGGGCCTCCTCCGCCCGTTCGCAGCCGCTCCGCTGGCCGGGCCGTCCAACCCGAGAAACGCCGCCGCCGCCGGTCCGCACCGTCCAGCCCGGAACCGCCGCCGTCGCTCCTTCAACCGAGTCGGGTGGGCTTTGTGAGGTGTGGTGATCTGGGGGGTCTCGGTCGGTTTTTAACCGACCGATTGATTAGTTCAGGCAAAAATAAATAAATAAATAAATAAAATCAAAAAAATTAGAAAAATCAGAAAAAAGCTTATTTTGAAGGCATTATATTCCCGAAGGCGTTACACTTCGTCTAGCCTTGTTTCGCATGGATCTGGCCGCCCGTCTCCATCCGCTGCAGCACCCTGCCACCGTTCGTCTTCTACATCGGCGTCGAAGGTCTTCCATTGGCCGCCGTCTAGCAGCTCGAGGACGAGCTGCATGTCTGGGAGGGGTGTAGTGTTATAGGCGTGGGCCTTGGGCCCAGCCGGGTTATTATTAGGAATTAGATATTGGTTTCTATTTGAGTTAGATATTGGTTTCCTTGTATTAGAGATATGATATCAGTTAGAGATATAATTGGGATTAGATTCTATCTGTTAGGAGAAGCCATCTATATAAGGAGGCTACCACATGCTATTGTCATCAACCAGAGTAATATCAAAGCTTCTCTTCGTCTAAATCTCTAGTCTCTCTCCCTCTCGTTCTACGCCGACGCCATCCGGCCATCCTCTCGGTGGTGTTTATCCCTCATGAACTAAGGTTCATGACAAATGAAAACACCTGATTGATAGAACTTCACCTTGGGGTCTCGTAGGTAGTGAACTATTTCCTCAAGTTCAGCTTTAGCTTCATCAACTCCCTTAACATCACTGAATTTTGTGCTCGAATCCATGCTTGGTTGAACCTCTTCATTCAAACCAAGGCCTGTATACAATTGAAAGTCAATAAGAATTACTGCTGAAACTGATTCAGGATCAAGAGATAGCCATCGGTCATCCTACTTCAAAATAACAAACCTTTACTAATTCCTCTATCTTCAATCAGAGCCCCGATGCCGGAGATTAGAAGGAAAGTAAGCGCAATGCTTCGGAAGGTACGCCAAAGCTGCTCCTTAAATTGACCTGTTTCTGCTGTAACCATGTGAATAGGAGCACTAGCAGTACCAAGAGCACCATCTTTTGTCAGCCGACCAACACTCCGAAGTGCTGGAATACCACTACGGCTTTCTTCCTCACTTGCTGAACTAGCAATTCCTGCATAGAAAATTTCATGTGATCGTCCATGCACCAAAAGTTCTAAAACAAATTACACATCATTTATGGGGGAAAATCAAGAATTTTAACTAGTGAGAAGCATGAATCTGTTACTGGATATGAGTATTACATACGGAAGGAAAAGAGCAAAATGCAAACTCGTAATGACATGCCGACAACAGTTCATGCTGAACAATAAAATTGAATGATCAGAACTAGGAAGCAAATACTCAATATTGAACATATTGAAGATCAGCTCAAACAAAGGTATGCATATCATAATAAAAACCCACTACATGAGGGTACAGCAAACTGACTTGATTGTTTTTTATGCCTTGCATAAGAAATACACTCAAAACAAATAGGACACCTCTTGCACGTAACAATTAATTGCACCAAAGCAATAGAAATCGCTACCTCTTTGCAATGTTTTAAGCAGGGGACTATCCTCCAGCCTGTCAAGAGCGACAAGAGCTTTTACATACTCAGAGAGCGCTGAAGGGTTGGAATGTAATGAAGGCTGGCTTTCAAAAATTTGTATGACTCTTTCTGGATCACTCCTATAAATCTCTTTAAGCATAGATGCTTCACTCGGGGAGTCCAGGTCTCGTACCCTGCGCGCAAAGCTACCAACATAGCTTGACCGGTACCTCTGGTGCAAATTTCTAAGCACACTGCCTGCATTAAGCACCCAAAACAGTTTACAAAAGGAACAAGGAAAACAAAGAAACTTCCTCCATGAGGCAAATGGCAACACTGAAAACACAAGGCCTATGATATGCAATAAGATATATTACACAGAAAGAAAAAATTAAAAGGAATATTGGGCACCATTAAACCAGGCACTAGTTGGCACATAAAAATATCCATTTACCCTCTGAAGCCATAATTTACGCAGAGAGAGAAGCAACAGTACCTGAACCAGTACCACTCGTCGGTGCCCTGAAAGGAAAGGAAGCCGCAAGCTCATTGTAAACCGCATTTGCTGATCGATGCCTTGCAGCCTGTGACACAAACACTCGCGAAAAATACATCACAAATTAAGTCGAGCGAAACAGTACCAACAAGTTAGAAGCACGGGTCAAATTTGTCAACAGAGCAATCCATAAAGCGGCACCCCCTGCCCAGTGCAAACATCAATCATTCAGCGCCTTTTCTGAACCGCACAGCCACTGTCTTGCAGTTGCAGTTTCAGCTTCGATAAGCATTAAGGACAGAAGAACTATTAGCAGCTTTTTTTTCAATTTCAACCATGTAGTGGCATATTGCAATGTATAAAAGATTCTCCATTGCACAAAATTCAACAAATCCTTATTTTCCTTTGGACTGGAACCGAAAATTTCAGGGTAACAACAAGGAGATCTAGGGCACATATTTTTCCGACTCTATCGCGAACAGCCTCCTGAACCCTAGTTTGTAACGGGTCAACCGCCTGCAGGTCCCAAGATTTCGTCAAGAAGGCGTCATCTCGGAATCCATCCGTGATCTAACCAAGCCCTAATCGTGGCTCCAAGATGGAATCTTTGTGGGCAAAACCGCACCGCTAATCGAAGGAAACACACAGGACAAAACCTTGCAGTCCCCAAAAAAAGAAAGAAAGGCGGGCGGGCGGGCGGACCTTGGAGAGGGCGAGCCGCCAGGCCATGGACGAAGAGGCTGAGGACCCTTCCTCACCGGACGAGATCCCCAGAAACGCGCGCGTAGCCGAGGAAGAAGGGAAGAAGAGTAGTGGTCGGGGTCGGATTGTTATGTTATCCTGTTTTTACCAGGTTCTTTCTTATTGCTTGAGTCGAGAGATGGCCTCTAAGAGCGGCTTCCAAAATTGATATTTAGTTTTCGTTATAATACTTAAGTTTGAAATGAAGTATTTTTTTAAAATAGAATCTATAAGTAAATTATAGTACACATTAAAACCTCAATATCTGTATTAGCTAAAATCGCAAGCCAATATCTCTGTCCGTAATCTCTATCACGAACAGTCTAAAATTTAAAAAATTCAGCCATAAATCATAACCATAAATAAAATAAAGAACAGCCCAGAGATTCTTCTCCTGACTTAAACTAGGGGCATGTTTAGCCCCTGACATTGCAAGAAACCAGTATTGGATAGAAGAAGAAGAAATCCAGAATTTTTTTCCTCCCTGGGTTTTCGTGGGCTCGGGTAGCTAAGAGGGTGGTTTTGCGCCTCAAAGCACACTGTGTTAAGAAACTAGTGTCCTCGAACGATCCATTAGCTAATTAACAACTAGAAAATAAAAATAATCATATAATTGAATAATGCAAAAATAGATGAACAATTAACACAAGAGCTGAGAGAGCAGTCAGCAATCTTGTTTATTAATCTCTATCAATATGCTTATAACGAAAACACCCTCCCTATATTTCCGGTCTGTAGTCCTTTTGGTATACACCTGTGTTTTCAACTTAGAGTCCAAAAAGGAAACTATACAGGGCCCACGACCTAACCGCACCCCCTTAGGGAATTAGTTTCATAACACTGCCCTTACGTCTATACCGTGACATGTAAATGTCTCATTAAAAAATTATTCCAAAAACCCAGTGAGAAAAAGGGAATAGAGAAAAAAGTACATCGCATACGCAAATGTAGGACCGAAGGTAGCGACTAGAGGGGGTGAATAGGAACCCACTCTTCTTCGATATCAAATCGAACCCCCCAGGTTATCCATGGCTTCGAAACACGCAGCGAAAGATCAAGCATATGAAGCCTACCAACCAACCCTACAAAAATCGAATCCAAACACTCCTCTAGTAGTCTGACCACTTGGGCGACATGATTGCTAGTCATTGGCGGTCAGAGCGCTCTACCAGTTTGACTGGTGCCTTGGGCCGGTCTGATCAAAGCTCGTGCAGTAGCAAGAACAGCTCGAGTTCAAGCCTCAAAAGAGTCAATGCAAAAACCACTGCTCCAAATCTTATGAAGCTTAGAACAAACCTTACAAGGATGTCAGAAACATATTGCAAGCAAAGATCAAGAAGATCAATGTCAAAGTTTCGATCTTTATCCAAAACAAGTAAGATTGCACCAAAATCGAACCGAACCAAACTTAGAGCCAAAGGCTTACTCATGTGTTAAGAATAATCAAGACAAACTTGGATCAACTCCCACTTATCCTAGTAAGCAAAATCACGACAAGAAACACATCAAAGACTCTAGAATCAAGATCTCTCACCGACGCCCTCAAAACAAGCTAAAACCGGACAAACTCAAGAACTTTCCATATTAAGTGACTAAATGGATATGATTTGATCTCCGAGAGATATTTCCACCATTTACATGTCCTTGGCACTCAGAAATACCAAGAGGGGAGAATGAAACATTAAAAACCAAGCCAAATTAAGAACTTCAACTTGAGAACAAAGATTTGGACGAATTTAGTAGATCTATTGATACTTGTAGATGAATGTTTAAAGGCACTCTATGTGGAGGACAGAGCTCTGCCCATAGAGCATTCACACAAAGTTTTCAACATAAGAAAATCCTAACCCTAAGGCCTTGTTCGTATTGGTTTCTAAAAGCTGATTTTATACAGTAAATGACTTTTACCTTAGCGAGTGTCTCATTCAAGTCGTCGCAGAGTCAGCACTTACACGACCCCTCTCCCCACCGATGAGATGACTTTCAAGGTCTAGTAAATTTATTAAGCCAAGTTGTAATTTACAAATTTATGGTTGTACTTATTTTATACAGGAGGTCATACAAGATTTAGTCCTTATTATAATATGGGTGATTCTAACACTAACCACACTCTCATGCATCCACTGCACCAGCCTTTCCATACTATCCACCTAGATATTTAAGCAAGTTGGGGGGGGTTTAGAAGTATAAAATAACCATATCAAAATATACCAGTCAATTCCCACCCATGGCTTCTCAGTTGATGATCATACTTCCATGGTCTCCGTCTTTATCAAGATCTTGATCTCACTTGAGCCTTCACTTCTTCGAGACTTCAATGCTAATTATGCAATAAGCAACTGAATCCAAATAAATTCAAATAACTCAAAAGTCGAAATAAATCCAAATGAATTCAACTAAGTTTTATTATGACTAAGTGGGTGATCTGAGGTGGGTTTTAACGAGTGTAGGATTTTGACCGAGTCAAATGAGGTTTGAGCGAAGGGGGAGACGGCAGAGGGAAAATTATACCATAATGGCTCTTCTACTTAAAATCTTTATATTTAAAGATGTGCTCTGGATTTAGTATCATTGCATTTTACGTACCTTTACTTAGTATGTGGCAGCATTTAATTTTGATAAAAACCTTATTTATGTGAGCCTATGTTGTTATACACCACTATATTTTAACAACATTATTAATAAAATCTATAGTTAGGATTCAATTATCGGCGGCATGTTAACGGCAAGGATTAGGTTTTAATAAAGCCTACGATAGCCATGTGAGTTTCTTGTACAAATATTGGTTGGCTTCTTAAATATTCTTCAATTCTACCTAACCTATGTTTCCAGGAGGATTACCAGATAATGTGGACATTTCAATCTAAATTCTAGTAGCTCCGAAATTAATTCGTTCACCTCACTTAGGTCATTATCTGTCTTAAATAACCTTGATCATTATCCACCCTAGCAACATTGATACTTTAGTTATCGCCTTTATTTTAGTCTAAGTGGCAAGGTCATATTGGCTACTTTCCTTATTTTTAACCTAATCGCTATTTCAATTAAGACCTCTATGGTTCTTGGACATTTACACAAGACTGTTGTCTTTTGATTAACAATCGATTTGAGATAGGCATTAAAATCACATTATTTGCTTTCAAGGATCATTTAGGTACACGCGAGTTCCCTTCTAACCCTAGAGCGCACATTTATGGTTTAATCATTGGTGGCTCAGCATTCTAATTGTTTACTTAAGTAATATTTGGAAAGAGGATTCTCTTGACTTTCGAGACATAGAAATATTATTAGTCCTTTTTACATTGTTTAAATACAGGTTGTCTTTGGAGAATATTTTAATTATAATTAAGAATAATCTTTAATTTCAAACCTTGCTTTTATAGTTAAACATAATATCCAATTTAATTCCATCAACTTCAACTTAGCTGTCGTTCTAATTGGGATTAATTCTTATCTACTTCGCGGGACTACGGGTTAGCTTTGGGTAGCATTCCACTCCTATACGATAACACTAGTGTCATTAACATAGCTAAGAACCTAGTGCAATATTTCAGGACCAAGCACATAGACATTAGGCATCACCTCCTTAGGGACCATGTTAACAAGAGTGATGTTGTCTTCTAGTTTGTAGAGTCTGAGCCCCAGGTCATGGATATCTTTACCAAGGCTCTCGATTCTTCTTATTTTGCTTCTTTGTAGGGTGAGTTAGGGATTGTTTATCCTTTCGACATGATTAGAGGGGGAGTCTGACTCTTTGCATCCATTATATATCATGGGAACATATAGTATACACTCATCCTTACGACGCACTCAAACTAAAAAAGTTATGAAAAAATCTAAAAAAATTTGGATGTACTTCAAGGTTTACTCCACCTATGTATAAAATTTCAAGTTCAAATTCATTTAATGCTAAGAGTACTAAAAAAGAGAATATTCTGACAAAAGTTGAGAGTTCAAATCTGTCAGAATTTTCTCTTTTTTGTACTCTTAATTTAGAACAAATTTGAACTTAACATTTTATATATAGGTGTAATAAACCATGAAGCATATCTAGAATTTTTTGGAATTTTTCATGACTTTTTTAGTTTAAGTGCATGGTGAGTGCAACATGATGGTGCGTGCATACTATATTTTCGTATATATCATAGTTCATATTTAAATTCATGTGTGACATAATATCTTGCTACTACAACCTATTATGTCTTCTGCTAGTTTTGTTAGATTTATCATGTCTCTTTATGTATAGCTTAGCTTTTGCCTAAGTGCGCTCAGGACCATGTGCCTGAGAATGGAACCATGCGCCTTGGAGCAATCACTATGTATTCTACCAATCTTCTGAATTACTAAAAACCACATAATTAAGTGCCTACAAAACAATATGCGAGGAAAGCAAAACCATAAAATATGACACTTTTGAAAAGCGCTAAGTCCAAGGTTTCACAATTTTTTGGAAGCTCATATGCCTAAAAACCATGTTTCTAGGATTAATTATGATTATAACAGAAAATTACCTAAGTAATTAATTTATTTACTTAAACCTTTGGGGTTGAAGTATAAGAAATATTGCAGTATTAAATCTAGTACAAAACCTGAAGCCAGAAGTGTTATTTTGTAAAAATATAATAAAATCAGAAATTTTCTGTGATTTCCCCGAATGTCTAGGGGGTTTATGTAAAATTCCCTTATTCTAAACTACAACTAAGCCAAACTTCAGCGTTTTTTTATAAAATGGTGAACGGCTAGATAGAATCTGGCACGTTATTCCTCGCAGCCTCAACTGTTCCACTAGGCCTACTCGGCCCATCTAGTCATATCGAAGTCGAATGCATGCATGCGATGGCATGGCGGGCAATGGAGGCAGCGGCACTCATGCGATGATGCAGAGGCCGGCAGAGCTCGTGGGTGCAATGGCAACGGCATCGTGGCGGAGATAGTGTGACAATTGACAGGACTCGCGCACAACAGCAGTGGTAGCGTAGCGAAAAATGACGCAGCGCCCATTGCCACACCATACACTTGGCCTGACGCACGTTCGGGCTCACTGGCTAGAGGTCGAGGCGACAACGGCAATGTCCTCAATGGCAACAGATGTAGTGACGGCGGCTGCGGTCAACTGGACCATGATGTTGGGTGCTTGTGTGGCATGCTCCGGGCATACCAAAGGTGGCATCGTGTGCGGTGTTTCGGCTCCATCGATGAAGACCTTAGGTACGACGGTTGTGGACGGGGAAAACAACAAGCGACTACTGAGGTGATGATGACGGCAGTCACAACGCAGCGGCTGATGGTGACCTCGTTGGCTCGGCACGCTAGCGAGGGACGTCGACGATGACAATGCCCTTGGCGCGAGTCATCAATGACAATGGCGAGTTGGCTACGGTGATGTGTGCTTGGGGATGAAGGATTTGGTGGCCAATGGCTGGTGTGCGAAAGCGCTGACGCAGCACGCAGACCGATGGCGACGCCGGCAATAGGCCAGCAGCCAATGCTGGCGATCTGGTCGTCAACCGTGCTAGTGTTCGAGCCGGCCGGTCAAGCGGTTTTTTTCTCTTTTAGATTGAAATTGATGAACGGTAACATAGGTTCGCACGGCTGACGATTGAACTCGCACAACCAGCGAAACTAGCGCAACAATAGATTTGCGCAAACCATCTAGAAAAGAACTCGCTAATCTGGGAGGTCGATTCGACGATATATCGTGCCCTGTAGAGCAGTCGATGCTGATAGCGTGTGGAAAAACTAGTGTCGCCGAGTGATCCAACGGTCAATCAACAACTAGAAAGCAAGAACAATCGCACATCAAATAATGAAAGAGTAGACTAACACTTTTTTTTAGATAATGGAACAAAAGTTCCAGCCTCTACCATCCGGGAATGGTACACAGCTGAGTGTTAACCACAAAACAAGCCATAAGGCTCAAGTTCTCACAACCACAAGAGAAAACAAAAGAAACAAAAAGTTAACCCATGCAAGACGAGCAACCAACGACTAGAAAAGAACTAAAAGGTACGCTTCAACTCGATTCCGGAAGCTACGCCTCAAGTCGATCCCGAAAGCACCAACCAAACTTTGCAAAGATCGCCAAAATTGAAGTCTCGAAATCTCTGCAGCCGCGGTTGAACAACGGATGCTCCTCCTTCTTATGCAGCAGGGACCACTGACGGATCCAGTAAATTGCCCTGAAGATTACCTGTAGTCTTGTCCTTGTTAAAAACCACGTCATTTCTATTCAACCATAAAGCCCAACAAAGTGCTGTCGCCCCCAACAAAATCTGGTTACGAAGCTTAGGACAAACGCCACTTAGCCAAGAGCCAAACATATTAGAGAAACTCGTGGGTGGTTGAATTCCAAAAGTGATATGCACTGTAGTCCAAACAAAGCTCGCGAAATGGCAATCAAAAAACAAATGTTGGATAGTCTCAACAGCATTACAGAAACAACATTTGACATTTCCTTGCCAATTTCGTCTTGTTAAGTTGTCTTTGGTAAGAATAACTCCCTTTATTAAGTACCACAAAAAAATCTTGATTTTCAATGGTACCTTTAAATTCCAAATTGGATTTTTTCCGGGAAAGTTCCTTGCCTAAGCTTGGTCCTGTACATAGACCGGACCGTGAAAAGGCCATTCTTAGTCTGATTCCACTGAAACAAATCTTTACCCAAGGTTAGCTTGATCGTAACGACTTTCGACACTAAGTCATACCAAGAGTTCAGATTTGCATTCACCAAACCTCTCCTAAATGATACATTAAGTGGTACAGTCCGTAGGACATTTGCCACCGTATCATTTTTTTCCACACAATTCTATAAAGATTGGGATATGCCTCTCCAAGAGGTTTGTCTCCTAACCAAATGTCCTCCCAAAACCTGACTTGTCTCCCACTTTGCACTATAAAACGTCCACCGGATAGAAAATCATCTTTAACTTTCAAAAGGCCAGCCCAAAATTGAGAATCACCTGGCCGATGTTGTACTTGTGATAGAGTTTTGTTAGACAAATATTTCTTTCTTAGAAGACTTTGCCACACTCCATCTTCATTTATGAGCCTAAACAGCCACTTACTTAGAAGGTATCTATTTTGAATATCTAAGTTGTGTATGCCTAGTCCACCCAAATCCTTTGGCTTACAAAGAGTACTCCATCTAGCTAGACGATATTTCTTTTTGTGCTCATCACATTGCCAGAAAAAACGCGAACGAAAGTAATCTAGCTTCTGAAGGATGCCTCTAGGGACCTGGAAGAAAGATAACATAAACATGGCTAAACTAGTTAACACCGAATTAATCAAGACAAGCCTCCCTCCGACCGACAGCAATTTTCCTTTCCAACTACTTAGTTTTTTCTGAAACCTCTCCTCAATAAAAGCCCAATCTTTTTTTGTTAATTTCTTATGATTCATAGGTATTCCTAGATACCTAAAAGGAAGGCCACCTAACTTGCAACCGAACAATTGTGTATACTCTTGTTCACAGTCCTTTGCTGCTCCATAACAAAACAACTCACTTTTGTGAAAATTGATTTTCAACCCCGATAAGTGCTCAAAGGTACTAAGCAATAGCTTAAGATCTTTGGCCTTGATCAAGTCATGATCAAGAAACAGAATGGTGTCATCCGCATACTGGAGGATGGATAAACCGTCCTCTACCAAGTGAGGAACAACTCCCCTGAATTGTCCATTAGACTTAGCTCGGAAAATTAAAGTTGCTAGCATATCCGCAACTAAATTAAATAAGATAGGAGACAAAGGATCACCTTGTCTTAGTCCTTTCTTAGTTTGGAAAAAATTTCCTACATCATCATTGACCTTAACACTAACACTGCCTCCCCTCACAATTTGATCAATCCATTTGCACCATTTCGGCGAAAAACCTTTCATTCTCAAAGTCTGTTGTAAAAAAGACCATTTCACTTTGTCGTAAGCTTTCTCAAAGTCTAGCTTTAAGATTACCCCGTCTATCTTTTTCCTATGCAATTCATGTATTGTTTCATGCAAAATAACCACTCCTTCTAAAATATTCCTACCTTTCATAAAAGCCGACTGTGAAGGTTGAATCACCTTTTGAGCCACTAGAGCAATGCGGTTGGTCAACACTTTTGTGAAAATCTTGAAACTGACATTTAATAAGCAAATGGGTCGGAATTGTTGGATCTGAGTAGCCTCCTTTTGCTTTGGTAATAATGTAATTATACCAAAGTTAAGGCTAAAAATGGGAAGGTTTCCTTTGTGAAATTCATTAAAGAGAGGCATTAGATCTTGTTTAATTAAATCCCAAAAAACTTGATAAAACTCGGCCGGAAACCCATCAGGCCCTGGAGCCTTATTATGCTCCATTTGAAATATAGCCTCCCTAACCTCCTTTTCTGAAAATCTCGCCGTTAAGACGTCATTTTCTAACTACGAAACCTGTGGAATGTCCTCTGTGAACGACTCTATCATAGAAAAATTATTACTATCCGGTTCTCCAAAGAGACCCTTATAGTAATTGGTGATGAATTTTTTAAGATTTTCATCACCCGTGATTGTGCCTTCCTCTTGCTCCAAACGGAAAATCCTAGTTTTCCTATGTTTTCCATTGGCCACTAAATGAAAATATTTAGTATTGCAATCACCAGATAACAACTTAGTTGTCTTGGCTCTTTGATACCATTTAATCTCTTCTTCACGTAGTAGGAGTGCAAGTCTCTCTTTATAATAATTTTTAAGATTAATTTCCCTACTACTAAGAATCTGCAACTCAGCTTTTTTATCTAATTCATCAGCTTTTGAAATCAACTCCACTTTTTCTTGCTTATACTTGCCACTTACATTCTTGGCCCACCCACTTGACCCAAAGAGATAAGAGAGAGCAATCAAGGATCTTGTTTATTAATCTCTATTGATGTGTTTACATTAAAAGTCTCTCCCTATATTTGTAGTAAGTCATTTTGATATAAGCTCACGTTTTAAACTTAAGAGTAAAAAAAAAAGGACACTGTATGGAACCTACAGCCTAACCGCACCCGCTTAAGGGGGTTAACACGCTGAAGTGGAATGTGCCTGAATTTCCATGGATGCCGGCTGCAACTCTGTTCGTCTCCGCTCTCGTCTGTCAATTCGTGCATGCGGTACGCGTCAAACTCATTCCCGACTGAGCACGGCACGGCACTAGCTTGCATGATTCCATTCCCGACTGAGTCGCTCACTGTGCTACTATGCCTGCTCGGCTTCAGCTTCACTGTTGGAGCACAGCACTGACTGAGTCGTGCGTGCGGACAAAGCGTAGATCTCGATCAGTCATGCCTGCATCTTGACCCAACCAACGGAAAAGGAGGGTTAGATCGAGCGAGATTGATCTCTGAGCGCAGCAACTAGTTGTCAGTCAGGCAAGCTCATTCAGACATATGCTAGTAAGATCGCTTCGCTTCTTCAATTGCTATAACAATGGCAGGGCAGTACGTAGTAGCAAAAAGAAGACGATTGCTAGTTGGATGTGCCGGTTCTATGCATGTTTCTACAGTCCATATATGTACTGGTTTCGGTTGGAGTATTTGGCAATGTACACATCAAGCAAAAGGCTAATCAAGCTGGAGTTGACCGGACAAGACGTACGGCGACCGGGTAAAAATTGAAGTCTGCAAGCTCTGACGATGGTTTATCGGTACTCGATCTAGTAGATGGCGACGTAGCAATTCATTCATTCATCGCTCATGCATGGACCATCCAAGTTAAGGACTCGTTTCTTTTGAATTCAGTTTCTGATTTCTATTTTATAGAAGCTAAAAACCAAAATAAATAAGCTCTTTGTTCATATTAATTTCTAAAAATTATTTTTCTACCGTAAACATTGACATTTCAAGATAGATTGCCCGCAGCTATGGGAAACTGCAATGCATATATTGAAGAACCATGTGAGATGGTTCAGGTTAATGTTGTGATACACTATTACAATATTTGTGGAATGGTCAATTGGTTTTACAAATATCGCACCATGGCTGGACTCGTTTTGGACAGAAATTGAGGATTTTGGGATTTGAATTATAAATTTAGTTAGGTTGACCTGAGTCATTGGATTAAGATTGCATGATGCATGTCTTAACTAATGTATGACAAGTTATGAAGAATTTGTGCCTAAAAATGATTTTTTTGTCTTTAGATGCGCAGGATCGCTTGGACTCAACTGTGGTCAACAGCGGTGATCGGGGCTAGGCTCACGAAGGAGTCGAGGCTCAAAACGATCATAGATGCCGGGTGAGACGGTGAGCTCAAATATGGCACCGGAAAGGCGGGAATGTTAAAGGCGAGTTCGAACGGCGGGATGACGCCAGGTGGCTTGCACGGGCCAAGCAAGCCGTGGTTCGGTGGAACCAAGACGGGAGAGACTTGACGGTACGTGGCAACCTAGTGGTGTACCTACACGTGACAAGTATGGTGATTGCTTGCAAATGATGGTGGTGATCGGGTCAACAAGGGGTATTTTGATCAAAATACCAGAAATCATCTTTGATCAAAACCGCGACGTATGGGCGATACGTTGGAGAGCGGTTTAGGTCAAGATAGAGCTGGTTTGATCAAGGCGAATCAAGCCTAAGGATTTAGCGATGCCCACTTATGCACTTTGAAAAATGTGCATAAGTGAGCTTGAGTGAGTACAACCCGTTTGTGTAGGGTTAACATGTTTCCCCCCATTGTAATAGTGCATATGATCCATTTTGGGGTGTAGGTGGCTGGTTTGCCACTTATAAAAGGGATTGAGATAGAGATATGTGAGTTAACCATCCAACCCCTCTCTCATATACTCTCTTGTTTAGGGTTAGGGTTTGAGAGTGAAGTACTTGGTGTGCCCTTCGTCCTCCAGGGTGGAGTGGTCGTAAACTCAACCTTCTCAAGTAAACAATACATCAATCTTGACATATTTTTATGGATCCATCTTGATTTGGTTGTTTTGTTCTTGTTTTGGCCTCAAAGTGTGATTTCTTGATCCGAGGATTTTCAATCGATTTGTTTGGTATTCTAACTTGCTGTGATATGCGAAAATACATCTAGACTCATCTTGGTCATCATCCACCCACAAGTTAGTTATATTCACCGATTTTGATTTTGACTCAGTTTTGATATAACCTTCCAACAAACTACGTTGGTTTTGGACCACTTGTTGGCCTTCGACCAAGTTGGTTTTAACTACGTCGGTTATCGACTACGTTGGGATCCAATTGGCAGTTGTATTTCAACCAGATTTGACCATGTTAGTTTTAGACCACTTGTTGGCTTTCAACCACGTCGGTTATTGACTACATTGGGATCCGACTGGCAGTCGTATTTTGACCAAATTCGACCATGTTGGTTTTATACCATTCGTTGGCTTTTGACCATGTTAGTTGTCAACTATCAGGAAAGAAGAGCACAGGAGATTAGAGCACAAAAGATTCGTGAAAAAATTGGCGTGATTTTCGTCAAATCCAAGGTGTACTTAACTTCATCTCCGAGCCAGTCTTCCACAGCACAAATAAAAGTTGTCGTATGCATTACAACATCGTCTCCTCGGTTCATGCATTGCGTCAGGAAAGAAGAAGCATAATCGCGGCAAGCAAACTCTTCGCACCAGCAACACAGCCTCTCCGACAATCCGCGAGGAGCAGTGTCGGACCCCAGGTTTGAACCAACCCAGAATCCCTGTGATTTCACTGCACTATTCCCTGGATCAGTAGATAGTGCTCACAGATACATTGCTGATTCATTTCATACACGATACATGACATATTATTACAATACCGGGGTACACAGGTCCCATATAAGGACAAGTATTACAAAAGGGGCTTTCGGGCCACATAAGTTCAGTGTACCATTGCATTATTGGCGGAAGCAAAAGGGAGGGTCATCTCCCCACAGGCAAGCGACCGGGATAACCTAGGTGTGCTTAATATCATCCAGGGGACCTGGATAACGTTAAGGACACCTTCCAATTAGATTGGTCGGCCAGACTGTAAGGAGAGAATAGATTCTAGCCTAACTACCACCATCTTCATTTCCTTCGCCCTCCTGATTCTGGTAGTACTCATATTGGTCTTGATTTGCCAACTCTGGGGGAAAAGGGGGGGAAGAGCGAGGTGAGCACACACAACCGTGCTCCGCGAGCCAACATTCACAGAAATGCATGTAATTATATGCAAAGCTTGACAAAGAGGGCTCAGGTTTATTTATTTGCGAAGAGCGACAGTTGTAAATAATATAAGTACAAACCCTATGACTTAGCAATTTAACAAAACATGTTTTCAAGAGTTGAATGATGTAATATGTATTTAGTGGTATCAGCTACATCCACCGATGCTGAGTATTTTGGAGTTACTAGACTATATCACCACTGGAGTACTTCCCTCCAGGAAAAACTCAAAGGTTGGAGTACTTCCCTCCAATTTGCTTTTCTTTCCCGCCCACAAGAATTTGTGAAATAGAACTAACTCAAGGAAGTTTCCATGTCTGCCCCTGACCGTGGGCGCGGCTATTCGAATAGTTTATTCTCTGCAGAGATCGTACACTTTACCCACCAGAGACGACCCGCTCGTTGCCCCGCACGATTCCGTAGTCGTGCAGTTGAGTAGGTCACCACGATAGCCTTTTGAACTACCTAGCCCCTTTCGTCATCCCACCTTATGGGCTGCTCCCACCGGCGGTGGGTCCCATACTTTGCACGGGATGTCTCCACGGGAACTAGCGCCGTCGGACTCCACTCTCCATAACGCTAGCACGGCTGGAGACGTCACCCTCCTCTCGGTGTCCCTTTAGGCCCTCCTTTGCCCTTACAGCACTTCTCTCCACTACCGGTGAGATGAGTTTCGGGGGTTCGATAGAATTACTTAGCTAAGCTGCAATTTGCAGACTGGTGGTCGTACTGTTGTACACGGAGATGCCATCACAGGATTAAGTCCTTAGTGTGTTCGGGCGGTTCAAACCACAAGCCAATGTGCTACTTCCACACCCACCACTCTTACCGTCCGCCCAAACAGTTATAGCAAGTTTTGAGGGTTTCGAGAAGTCTAAAATAGATTGCCACAAAATATCCAGTCACGTACCTCCCGTGACTAGCCCAAAACTAGTGCTCAAGTTTTTGAAAGCTATGATTAGGGCAGGCAATGCCCTAGACTGGACAGAACTCGCATGGCATTTAATTTAGACATATACCTATTTAGGATAGTAACAGTAATACCTACGGCGACAAGGTACATGATCTATCAAAATTCAAGGAGGGTATAGCTATATACATTTTTAGATCTTCGAGTGGGGGTAACTACCTTACCGTTCACATACTTTATACGTGAAATAATGCATGCAGTTTGACTATTTTTAAACCAAGATAATTTGCAAGAAAACATAGGAGCAGAATGATCAAGAATATTGACTCGCCTGGGTCTAAAAGTAGAGGGTCTTGCTGATCTTGAGGTAGGTCACCTTGCTGCTCTGGCGTGCCTTCAAATTCTACTCGAACGAAGCAGACCGACAAAGCAGGAAACAGACATAGAGCACAAATAAGCATAAAATAACAAGCAAATGAGCTCAAAAACAGACCAAACCAGAACCAACAGAAAGGGCTTGATTTTAGAAAAATTTAGAAACAAGTTTCGCCCAAATCGGAGTTACGATGAGAGAGAACGAGTCGTTTGAAGTTTCATTCCCGGGAAAATCCCAAAAATGAAAAAGGAGAGAGAGAGTTCACTCTCTGACATGTGGGTCCCGCGGGTTTTTAATTTTTATTTCAGAATAATCTTTATTGGGGAAAACTCTGAGTATGACAGGTGGGGTCCACGGTTTAATTAATTTTCTAAATTCTGAAAACGGGCCGGAGACTGACATGTGGGCCTAGGCACTGTACAAGGGCCCACCTGTCAGTGTCTAAAGCCATTTCCCGGGGTTTTTAACAGTTTTAATTTAAACGGGGGGGGGGGGGGGGGCCCACGCGTCAGTCTAACTGGGGGTTTTAAATTACTTGGGCCCACTGTCAGCGGGGTTATTAGGCCCTAACCACCGGTGATTAACGGCCGAACGGGGGCTAACCGCGCGGGAGCAGAGCCCCGCCCGACCGAGCGGCGGCGGAGCCAGCCGGCGGCGAGGGTGGGCTAGGGGAGCTCGGGGAGACGGCCAAAATGGACCGCCCTACCTCGCGCGCACCCGATGGTGGGGCGAATCGGCCTGAGGTGGACCGGGGAGGCGCCGGCGGCGAGCCCAGCGGCGGCGGAGCCAGGGGTTGGCCGCGGCGGCGACGTCGGCAACGGGAGCGCAATTAAACGAGGAGGGAGCTTCTAGAGGTGGTTTGAGACTCACCGGGGTGGAGAGTGGGGCTCGGGAGGCGGTGGAGGCGGCTGGCGTCGGCGAGCTCCGAAGGTGGCGGGGGTCGGCCGGTGCCGGGGAAGACGAGCGGGAGAAGTCCCGAAGTGGTGGTGCGGTTGGCTTCACTGGGTGGCGAGGACGCTTCGGCTACGAGGAATCGGCCGGGGGTCCCTTGAATCGGCGGCGGCGAGGAACGGCCGGAACCGGGGAAGAACGAGCGCCGGCGACTGCAAAGCGAAGGATAACCCGATTAAACTCGAGGGGAGGTTCTCGGGGGTGAGAGGAAGTAGAGGAGAAGAGCAATGCCGGCCGAGGGTCGTCGGGGTGAACTGGCGGCGGCGACGGCCCGAAGAACGGCCGCCGGCGGCGATTTTTGTGGCGAAGAACGGGGGTGAATGGGGGGGGGAGAACCACTGGGCACTGGGGGTTCTTATAGTGGCGAAAAGTAGGGGTGTAGGACAGAGGGGGCATGGGCAACGGAGCTCCCGCTCCTGCAGTGTACCCGGCGAGGAGGGAGGCGTGACGGGGGCTAGGCGCGTAGGGCGCACGGACGGCATGGCGGGAGGTACCGCGTCCCTTCGGCCGCACAGAGGAGGAGGAGGGGCGCGGCATGGCCAACTTGGTCCGGAGGCTACGGCTCGGGTACGGCGGCGCATCGGCGCGGCCACAGGGTAGAGCGGACGGCGGGCGGCGACGCGGGGAAGGCGGGGGAAGGACTCGGCTCCACTGTGGCCCATTCAATGCGACGGCGACGGCCATGCCGGAGTTGGCGAGCGGCGACGTGGCCAGGACTACGGAGTCGGGGGCGGTTCCATCGGCTCGTCCCGGCGGCGAGCGGGGAGCCGGCGCGTGGGAGTCTACGGCGAGGGGGCCGGGGCCTAGGCCGACGGGGACGCCGGGAAGCGCGGGGAGATCGCCACGGGGCGCGCGCGCGCGGGGAACCCGGAGGCGGGCCGCTGCTGCTGGGTCCGGCGAGGGCGCGCGCAGCGCGGAGAGAGAGGCGGAGTGCGGCCGCTGCGGGAAGAAGAAGGAGAGGGGGAAGGCGCGATGCTGGGCCGGGCGAAGCCCAGAAGGAGGCGGGGAAAAAAGAAAAAGGCCCCGGGGGAAAGAGAGCCGGCTGGGCCGGGAGAAAAAGAAAAGGGAGGAGATTTGGCCCACCCGGGAAAATAAAAAGGAAGGAAATTTAGGTAGGGCCAAAAGGGATTTTTTTTGCTAAGATAATTTAATTTAAATTTTGAAATTTTGAGATTAAATTTCCAATAACCAATAAAACAAGGCAATTAAGCAAATTAAAAAAAATGGGGTGTCACAGACCCCACCCCCCTTAAACGGAATCTCGACCCCGAGATTCGGACTAACCTGGGAACAGAAAAGGGTAGTCGGCTCTGAGCTGCTCCTCACGCTCCCAAGTTGCTTCCCGCTTGGAATGGTTGCTCCATTGGACCTTGCAAAGTCGAATGGTTTGGCGCCTGGTCCGCTTTTCCATGGTATCAAGAATCCGGACTGGGTGCTCTGAATAAGTCAAATCCTCCCGCAAATTAACTGACTTAACTGGTGTCTGCTCTTCAGGAACTCTGAGGCACTTCTTGAGTTGAGAGACGTGAAACACGTTATGCACTTCCGATAGACTCTTAGGTAGCTCCAATCGGTAGGCGACTTCTCCACACCTTTCAATGATTGGAAAAGGACCGATGAATCTAGGTGCAAGCTTGCCCTTCACCTTGAATCTTCGAACTCCTCTGAGGGGGGATACCTTGAGATAAACATGATCTCCCACTTTGAAGGATAGATCCCTACGACGATTGTCTGCATAGCTCTTTTGCCGGGATTGGGCTGCTTGAAGGCGATCCCGAATTAGCCTGACTTTTTCCTCTGCTTGCTTAAGGATCTCGGGCCCAAACACGCCTCCTTCGCCTAACTCTGACCAGTGTAATGGGGTTCTACACCTCCTACCATATAGAGCCTCAAATGGTGACATCTTAAGGCTAGATTGGTAGCTATTATTGTAGGAGAATTCCGCGTACGGTAAGCACCTTTCCCAATCCGAAGTATATTCAAGGGCACAAGCCCGAAGCATGTCCTCTAGGATTTGATTTGTCCTTTCCGTCTGCCCATCTGTCTGAGGGTGGAATGCAGTACTGAATGCAAGATGAGTCCCTAGTGCTTCATGCAGGCTAGCCCAGAAGTGAGAGGTGAACTGGGAACCGCGATCTGAGACTATCCTCTTGGGCACCCCGTGCAAACATACGATGCGGTTCATGTACAGTTCTGCCAATTTAACTCCTTTGTAGGTGGTTCTGATGGGAATGAAGTGGGCCACCTTGGTTAACCTATCCACTATGACCCATATGGAGTCGTACCCTGACTTGGTACGAGGTAAGCCAGTTATAAAATCCATCCCGACCTCTTCCCATTTCCATTCTGGAACTTGCAACGGTTGTAACAGTCCAGCGGGCTTTTGGTGTTCAGCTTTCACCCGTTGACATGTATCACAACAAGCCACATATTCTGCGATGTCTCGCTTCATGCGGGGCCACCAATATAGCGGTTTGATGTCTTGATACATTTTGGTGCTGCCTGGGTGAATGGTATAGGCTGAGCTATGCGCCTCTTTCAGTATTAGATCCTTGAGATCCTTCTGATGGGGAACAAAGAGACGTTTCTCATACCATAATACTCCCTGCTGATCCTCTATCATTTTAGGGGCTTTTCCTTTAGCCATAAGGTGTTTGAATTTTTGGACTCCAAGGTGTCCCTTTTGGGCGGCTTTAATAAGCTCTTCAAGAGTTGGATGCACTTCCATTGTAGCTATGGTCCCATGCTCTACCATACCCAAGTTGAGGGCCTCCATTTCCCCAAGAAGCTCGCAATTAATTTCTCGCTCTATAACCGCATTACAGTGAGGTCTGCGGCTTAGGGCATCAGCCACTACATTAGCCTTGCCAGGATGATAGTGAACCTCCAGGTCGTAATCTTTAATTAGCTCCAACCATCTCCTTTGTCTAAGGTTAAGATCTGTCTGGGTGAAAATATACTTGAGGCTTTTGTGGTCAGTATATATATCACAATGATTTCCAATCAGGTAGTGACGCCAAATTTTTAGGGCATGCACCACTGATGCTAGCTCTAGGTCATGGGTTGGGTAATTATCCTCATGGGGACGGAGTTGCCTAGATGCATATGCTACGACTTTTCCTTCTTGCATAAGCACACATCCAAGGCCTTGGCGTGAGGCATCACAATATACCTCGAAGTCCTTGTGGATGTTTGGCAATACCAGCACAGGAGCTGTGGTCAATCTTTTCTTCAGTTCCTGAAAACTCTTCTCACAGCTTTCGGTCCATTCATACTTCTTCTCTTTCTTGAGGAGGTGGGTCATGGGCTTCGATACCTTGGAGAATCCCTCTATAAAGCGTCTGTAATACCCGGCTAGGCCAAGGAAACTACGCACTTCGGTCACAGAAGTTGGCTGTTTCCATTCCAACACCGCTTTTACCTTAGAGGGATCAACTGCCACTCCTGAAGAGGATAGGATATGCCCTAGAAAACTGATCTCTTGTAACCAAAAGTCACATTTGCTGTATTTGGCATACAGCTGATGCTCCCTGAGTGTCTCTAGGACTAACCGCAGGTGTTCCGCATGTTCTTCAGTGGTCTTAGAATAGATCAAAATGTCATCTATGAATACTACCACAAATTTATCCAGGTATTTCATGAACACTTTGTTCATCAGGTTCATGAAGTAAGCCGGAGCATTTGTTAACCCAAAGGACATGACTGTGTATTCAAACAGACCATATCGAGTGGTGAAGGCTGTCTTCGGAATGTCCTCTGCCCTGATTTTAAGCTGATGGTACCCTGACCTCAGGTCTATCTTGGAAAAGACTGTGGCTCCTGCCAGTTGATCAAATAGGTCATCAATCCTGGGCAGGGGATATTTATTTTTAATGGTCACCTCATTCAAGGTTCGGTAGTCTACACACAATCGGGCAGTGCCATCTTTCTTCCGGACAAAGAGTACTGGCGAGCCCCAGGGGGATGAGCTAGGCCGGATAAAACCCTTTTCCTGAAGATCCTCAATTTGGGTTTTCAATTCCTCCAATTCATCTACTGCCATCCTGTAGGGCCTTTTGGCTATTGGGGCAGTGCCTGGCTTTAGGTTGATGACAAATTCAATATCCCGATCGGGTGGCATACCAGGCAGTTCTTCTGGAAAGACTTCGGGGTACTCCCGAACTATAGGCATCCCTTCCAAAGGTGTTTCCTGAAGGTGATGAACTGCTGTCTTTAGTGATGGGTGACCCACTTTAACTTCTATTACTAAGCCAGGATGCTTAGTGAGTATGACCTTTCTATTGGCACAATCTATTATCCCCTGATTTTTGGCCAACCAATCCATCCCTAGGATGACATCCAAGGTTTGGGGTTTGAGGACTAACAAATCTGCCAGGAAATTAGAGTTTCCCAGGGTGACCTCTACCTTGGGGCTTACTAGGGTGCTGGTCAAAGGTCCTCCTGGTGAGCTCAACACCACGGGTCTTTTGAGTCTGAAGGTTGGTAGCTTAGCCCTTGCCACAAAATTTCCCGAGACGAAAGAATGCGAAGCCCCAGAATCAAACAAAACTTGTGCAGGAATAGACTGAACAGAGAACGTACCCATAAGTACTCCAGAGGCATCTTGGGCCTCCTCTGCAGTAATGTGGTTCACACGGCCCTGGTTCGGTGTGGAGGAAACCCGTGAGGCTTGAGGGGCCTGGAAACTCTTGCTTGCTGCTGATGACTGTCCTCTCGATGGGGCGGCTCCCATATTAAACTTGGCTGGGGTGCCCTGACGATCGGGGCATTTATTGGCAAAGTGCCCTTTTGCTCCACAGTTAAAACAATGCAGATGTGCAGCTGGGTTGGGAGAGGGGGACTGTGCCGAAAAACGAGGCACACGAACAACATTCCCACTGGAGTGCTGAGCTGGAGCTGTAACCTTAGGTGCTGAAGTCACTCCCTGCCGGAAAGAGGTATTACCTTGATACATTGGCCTTGGTTGGAAACCACCTTGAGGCCTCTGTGATACCCACTTCCTTTTACGGCTGGCTTCTAGGAGCTTCCTTTCATTCTCATAGATAAGGGCTTTATTGACCAGGTGGTGAAAGGTAGGGTGGTCAAGCAAGATCAACTGTGCTCTCATTTCCTCTTGCATCCCTTCAAGAAAGCGGTCAATTTTCTCCTCTTCTGTGGCTATGTCAGTTGGGGCATAACGAGCTAACTGGTTGAACTTGGTGAGGTAGTCATTCACTGACATGCTCCCTTGCTTCAGTGCCCGAAACTCGTTCCTCTTCATCCTCATTATCCCTGAGGGTATGAAGTTTTTACGGAAGACATCTTGGAACTCGGACCATGAAATGGCAGCTCCGGCAGACTCGGCTTCCTCTCCTTCGCTGGTTTCTTCTTCCTCAGGATCCTGCTGGTCCCCCTGTTGAACAGTAGCTGCTGAAGTAGCTCCACCATCTTCTGGCTCTACCTCTTCTTCATCTGGCTCATCATAAGACGTCTCTTCCCCACGGACTGCCAGAAAGTTCTCCCACCAGGCTGCGGCTGCACCCTTAAACTGATGGGTAGCAAAATCCACTTTATCTTCTTCTGCACAGCGTGCTAGACGAAGCTTCTTTTCTGTATCTCGTAACCAATCTTCAGCTTCCAGCGGCTCGCTAGCTGAAGAGAATGTCAGAGGTCTTGTCCTTAGGAAGTCTGCTAACTTAGAGCTCCTGTTGGCTGACCCAGACTGCTGGCTAGCTAGCATGGCATGAAGAATTTGAGTTTGTTGGGCCATCAACTGCTCCATGGTGGGAGGTGCTGGGGGTGGAGGTGGAAGACTGCGGCCTTGGCCTCTACCGCGGCCTCGTCCTCGTCCTTGTCCCCTACCGCGAGTGGCTGCTCTTCTTGCCCTGGGTGCCATCTGAAACACATAAAATGTTAAAACTTGGAAAGAAGAGGAGGGGAAGGGCATATATGAGGGGTCACTAGCCCTCTAATCAACACACAGAAGAACCAAATAAGACAGCCAAGTAGAACGATAAAACATAAAGCTTGCATTAGTCCATTACAAGAGAGGGGTTGTATGACTCAACAGTGGGGCCTACCAGCTTCACTGAGTCATATTCACACCTCTACACAACGTCTACTACAGGGGGGGGGAGGTACAAAAGCGGAACTGATAAAGTGCTTGCGGTACCCAAAATACTGCTAGCAAGCACGGCCAAAAGCTATCCTACTACTCCTGCTGATACTGCCACTACGCGATGTCGATCGGAGAGATGGAGCGGCTACGGCTGCGGCTGCGGGTCGGTGAGCTCGAGGCAGTGCGCGAGTCGTCGCTGCTCGGCGAGAGGAGAAGACGACGGCCGCTGCTGGAACCTCTGGCGTCTGCTGCGGTGAAGCCCGGAGGTGGGCGCGTGCTCTTACGAGCAGTGAGCCTAGTACGAAGTCCACACCGGCATGCCGGTGCTGCACCTCTGTCAGTAGGGGCGGGCAGAGGCAGAGTAAGGCTAGTGGAAGCCCGGGCAGGTGTAGGCGCCGGAAGTGCTGGTGCTGACGAAGCTGCTGCCGCAGGTAGCGCTGGAAGTGGTGCTGCAACTGCTGCTGCCACTGCGGGAGGCAGTGGGGCTGGAACCCTCTCCGGTGAGGCCGGCGTGTAGGTCGGGGAAGCTGGAGTGTAGGTCGGAGAAGCTGGCGTGTAGGTCGGAGAAGCTGATGCGTAGGCGGCCTGAGCCCGAAGAAGCGCGAGCTCAGTCTCTGCAGCGACCTGCTCTCGCTCAGACAAGGCGAGGGCGGTGTCCCGTCCGGTCAACTGGAGGCGAAGCTCGTCTGTGTGCTCGTAGCTGGCTGTCAGTAGTGTCCTCAGTCGTCCGATCTCCTGGAGCGCCCGGCAGTAGGTGTTGACCATCGCCTGGGTCAACTGTACCTGGTGAGTCAGCCGGGGGTCGTCCACGGGTGCGTCCAACTCCTCGGGAAGAGGTCCGCCAGCGTAGAAGATCGGGAAGTAGCAGAAGGGGGACGGCACGAGCTCGGGCCCGTGTAGCTGCATCAGCCTGGCTGACAGCAGCTGAGCAGCGTCCTGCACGGCGTCGGCGCGACGGCCCCTGGGGTGGCCGGTGGTGACGACAACAGGCTCAACTCCTCCTGGTCGGGCGTAGACAAACCCCTCCATGATCCACGCCTCCTGGTCTCGGGTCTGGATCCGTCGCCCCCGGAAGATGGGGTGCTGGTCGTACTTGAGGAACTGCAGCAACAGGCGAAGCAACTCGACGTGGTCAGTCTCGCTCTCCGCGTGAGTAAGGTAGTCCCAGGGAGCGGCTGAGGAGGATCCGGCCATCTACATTTTTAGAGAAAACAAAAGGTCAGACCAGGTAAAGGAAGAGAGAGTGCAGAAGAGTAAAGTCTAGGAAAAGTAAGAGTAAGAAGTAGTAAACTATATTTTATCAAAGTCTTTGTTAGTTTTCGAAATTAGACACCATCCTTAAGGCACGACCATCTTAACTAGGTTTCTACAGTCGTATGCTCTGATACCAGCCCTGTCGGACCCCAGGTTTGAACCAACCCAGAATCCCTGTGATTTCACTGCACTATTCCCTGGATCAGTAGATAGTGCTCACAGATACATTGCTGATTCATTTCATACACGATACATGACATATTATTACAATACCGGGGTACACAGGTCCCATATAAGGACAAGTATTACAAAAGGGGCTTTCGGGCCACATAAGTTCAGTGTACCATTGCATTATTGGCGGAAGCAAAAGGGAGGGTCATCTCCCCACAGGCAAGCGACCGGGATAACCTAGGTGTGCTTAATATCATCCAGGGGACCTGGATAACGTTAAGGACACCTTCCAATTAGATTGGTCGGCCAGACTGTAAGGAGAGAATAGATTCTAGCCTAACTACCACCATCTTCATTTCCTTCGCCCTCCTGATTCTGGTAGTACTCATATTGGTCTTGATTTGCCAACTCTGGGGGAAAAGGGGGGGAAGAGCGAGGTGAGCACACACAACCGTGCTCCGCGAGCCAACATTCACAGAAATGCATGTAATTATATGCAAAGCTTGACAAAGAGGGCTCAGGTTTATTTATTTGCGAAGAGCGACAGTTGTAAATAATATAAGTACAAACCCTATGACTTAGCAATTTAACAAAACATGTTTTCAAGAGTTGAATGATGTAATATGTATTTAGTGGTATCAGCTACATCCACCGATGCTGAGTATTTTGGAGTTACTAGACTATATCACCACTGGAGTACTTCCCTCCAGGAAAAACTCAAAGGTTGGAGTACTTCCCTCCAATTTGCTTTTCTTTCCCGCCCACAAGAATTTGTGAAATAGAACTAACTCAAGGAAGTTTCCATGTCTGCCCCTGACCGTGGGCGCGGCTATTCGAATAGTTTATTCTCTGCAGAGATCGTACACTTTACCCACCAGAGACGACCCGCTCGTTGCCCCGCACGATTCCGTAGTCGTGCAGTTGAGTAGGTCACCACGATAGCCTTTTGAACTACCTAGCCCCTTTCGTCATCCCACCTTATGGGCTGCTCCCACCGGCGGTGGGTCCCATACTTTGCACGGGATGTCTCCACGGGAACTAGCGCCGTCGGACTCCACTCTCCATAACGCTAGCACGGCTGGAGACGTCACCCTCCTCTCGGTGTCCCTTTAGGCCCTCCTTTGCCCTTACAGCACTTCTCTCCACTACCGGTGAGATGAGTTTCGGGGGTTCGATAGAATTACTTAGCTAAGCTGCAATTTGCAGACTGGTGGTCGTACTGTTGTACACGGAGATGCCATCACAGGATTAAGTCCTTAGTGTGTTCGGGCGGTTCAAACCACAAGCCAATGTGCTACTTCCACACCCACCACTCTTACCGTCCGCCCAAACAGTTATAGCAAGTTTTGAGGGTTTCGAGAAGTCTAAAATAGATTGCCACAAAATATCCAGTCACGTACCTCCCGTGACTAGCCCAAAACTAGTGCTCAAGTTTTTGAAAGCTATGATTAGGGCAGGCAATGCCCTAGACTGGACAGAACTCGCATGGCATTTAATTTAGACATATACCTATTTAGGATAGTAACAGTAATACCTACGGCGACAAGGTACATGATCTATCAAAATTCAAGGAGGGTATAGCTATATACATTTTTAGATCTTCGAGTGGGGGTAACTACCTTACCGTTCACATACTTTATACGTGAAATAATGCATGCAGTTTGACTATTTTTAAACCAAGATAATTTGCAAGAAAACATAGGAGCAGAATGATCAAGAATATTGACTCGCCTGGGTCTAAAAGTAGAGGGTCTTGCTGATCTTGAGGTAGGTCACCTTGCTGCTCTGGCGTGCCTTCAAATTCTACTCGAACGAAGCAGACCGACAAAGCAGGAAACAGACATAGAGCACAAATAAGCATAAAATAACAAGCAAATGAGCTCAAAAACAGACCAAACCAGAACCAACAGAAAGGGCTTGATTTTAGAAAAATTTAGAAACAAGTTTCGCCCAAATCGGAGTTACGATGAGAGAGAACGAGTCGTTTGAAGTTTCATTCCCGGGAAAATCCCAAAAATGAAAAAGGAGAGAGAGAGTTCACTCTCTGACATGTGGGTCCCGCGGGTTTTTAATTTTTATTTCAGAATAATCTTTATTGGGGAAAACTCTGAGTATGACAGGTGGGGTCCACGGTTTAATTAATTTTCTAAATTCTGAAAACGGGCCGGAGACTGACATGTGGGCCTAGGCACTGTACAAGGGCCCACCTGTCAGTGTCTAAAGCCATTTCCCGGGGTTTTTAACAGTTTTAATTTAAACGGGGGGGGGGGGGGCCCACGCGTCAGTCTAACTGGGGGTTTTAAATTACTTGGGCCCACTGTCAGCGGGGTTATTAGGCCCTAACCACCGGTGATTAACGGCCGAACGGGGGCTAACCGCGCGGGAGCAGAGCCCCGCCCGACCGAGCGGCGGCGGAGCCAGCCGGCGGCGAGGGTGGGCTAGGGGAGCTCGGGGAGACGGCCAAAATGGACCGCCCTACCTCGCGCGCACCCGATGGTGGGGCGAATCGGCCTGAGGTGGACCGGGGAGGCGCCGGCGGCGAGCCCAGCGGCGGCGGAGCCAGGGGTTGGCCGCGGCGGCGACGTCGGCAACGGGAGCGCAATTAAACGAGGAGGGAGCTTCTAGAGGTGGTTTGAGACTCACCGGGGTGGAGAGTGGGGCTCGGGAGGCGGTGGAGGCGGCTGGCGTCGGCGAGCTCCGAAGGTGGCGGGGGTCGGCCGGTGCCGGGGAAGACGAGCGGGAGAAGTCCCGAAGTGGTGGTGCGGTTGGCTTCACTGGGTGGCGAGGACGCTTCGGCTACGAGGAATCGGCCGGGGGTCCCTTGAATCGGCGGCGGCGAGGAACGGCCGGAACCGGGGAAGAACGAGCGCCGGCGACTGCAAAGCGAAGGATAACCCGATTAAACTCGAGGGGAGGTTCTCGGGGGTGAGAGGAAGTAGAGGAGAAGAGCAATGCCGGCCGAGGGTCGTCGGGGTGAACTGGCGGCGGCGACGGCCCGAAGAACGGCCGCCGGCGGCGATTTTTGTGGCGAAGAACGGGGGTGAATGGGGGGGGAGAACCACTGGGCACTGGGGGTTCTTATAGTGGCGAAAAGTAGGGGTGTAGGACAGAGGGGGCATGGGCAACGGAGCTCCCGCTCCTGCAGTGTACCCGGCGAGGAGGGAGGCGTGACGGGGGCTAGGCGCGTAGGGCGCACGGACGGCATGGCGGGAGGTACCGCGTCCCTTCGGCCGCACAGAGGAGGAGGAGGGGCGCGGCATGGCCAACTTGGTCCGGCGGCTACGGCTCGGGTACGGCGGCGCATCGGCGCGGCCACAGGGTAGAGCGGACGGCGGGCGGCGACGCGGGGAAGGCGGGGGAAGGACTCGGCTCCACTGTGGCCCATTCAATGCGACGGCGACGGCCATGCCGGAGTTGGCGAGCGGCGACGTGGCCAGGACTACGGAGTCGGGGGCGGTTCCATCGGCTCGTCCCGGCGGCGAGCGGGGAGCCGGCGCGTGGGAGTCTACGGCGAGGGGGCCGGGGCCTAGGCCGACGGGGACGCCGGGAAGCGCGGGGAGATCGCCACGGGGCGCGCGCGCGCGGGGAACCCGGAGGCGGGCCGCTGCTGCTGGGTCCGGCGAGGGCGCGCGCAGCGCGGAGAGAGAGGCGGAGTGCGGCCGCTGCGGGAAGAAGAAGGAGAGGGGGAAGGCGCGATGCTGGGCCGGGCGAAGCCCAGAAGGAGGCGGGGAAAAAAGAAAAAGGCCCCGGGGGAAAGAGAGCCGGCTGGGCCGGGAGAAAAAGAAAAGGGAGGAGATTTGGCCCACCCGGGAAAATAAAAAGGAAGGAAATTTAGGTAGGGCCAAAAGGGATTTTTTTTGCTAAGATAATTTAATTTAAATTTTGAAATTTTGAGATTAAATTTCCAATAACCAATAAAACAAGGCAATTAAGCAAATTAAAAAAAATGGGGTGTCACAAGCAGCCGTCATCCGGGCACTACTCCAAGCACACGTCCCACGCAGAGTCACGCCGTCAATGCCCTTCGGTCCATCGGTCCAAGTGGTGTCAGCAATGTTCCATTGCATCCGAGCACGCAAGCTCCAAAACCAGTAGACAACACCGAGCAAAGTCGAAACCAAGAGAGAGATAAAGTGACATGGGAGCGGAGGTGAGAAAAGAAGTTGTGGCTTGCAAATTTTGAAGTGGTTTTTTAGGTGAAAATGCTACATGCACACAAGAATCATACCAGGAGTTTTCAATTGTGAGGTTTTGCTAGGTACACACAAATTTGTACAAGCAAAATTTGGTTTTCTTCCGCATGGCGACTCTGAAGTGTGATCTTTCGCTATTGGATCGCGACACGAGATTTTCTCTATGGCAAGTTAAGATGCGAGTTATTTTATCACAACTTAATTTGGATGATGCACTTTTGAAGATCGACAAGATACTAGTCACATTGTCTACCATGAGAAGCAACGTAAATGTCGTAAGGTCTTATCTCAAGTTCATCTTCATCTATCAAATAATATTTCACAGGAGGTTATGAAGGAGACATCCATCGCCGCATTATTGCTGAAGCTAGAGCAGATTTGCATGACCAAGGATTTGACCGGCAAGATGCATCTGAATTAGAAGCTTTATTCCCACAAGGAAGAGGGTGCCTCAGTGTTGAACCACCTAACAGCTTTTAAGGAAGTTGTTGTAGACCTCGAAGTTATGGAGATAAAGTATGATGATGTGTGTTTGGGTCTTATTTTGCTCCAAATCCCTCTGATTTGTCTCTATGTCCTAGTCTAATTCCTCATGTAGCGTATCCAAATGGCCCAAATACAAGTATTGATTGTATATGAAAGCGAAGGACCGTGACAGAGTAACGAAATGCATCAAGTCGAAGATGCAAATATTCATAGCAATGTACAAGCATCCCTCTAAAAAAGTCGAGATGCGAATTGAATGAAAAATGGGGTCAGCCTGCAATAGTCCGGTCTAGCAAGGAGGACGGCAGAAACGAAGTTAATTCCTACGCAGACTCCCTGAGAGGGACAGGCTAGCAGGCAGAGGTTACGAGCACTAGAGAGAGAGGGATGCAAATTGAGGCGTCTGGTTTGGCTCGCTCGATGCGGAGAAGGCAGGCAGGCATGGTTTGGTTTGGTTTGGTTTGGTTTGGTTTGGTTCAGTCCTGTCCAGTCGGAGGATATGCAGATTCAAAGCAACGAAACGAAACGAGACAGGGGCACGCGGTTTTACCAGGAAAGCCGGTTGGTTGCGTCCGCGACTCGCGCGCGCCATCCATCGATCGATCCACCCTGCGCGCCACCGCCAGTGACTCGAGCTGCTTGCTTGCTACTCTCTCTACATATAGGCTACTTGGCTGTCTCCCTCCCTCCATCTCCCTTCCAAGATCAAACCATCTCTCTCTCTCTCTCTCTCTCTCTCTCTCTGCTTAATTTGGATTTAGTCCTCCTCCTCCTCCTTCCTGCAGTTTTTGCTCTGCTTCCGCGGAACAAGTTCCACAAAGTGAGCTAGCTCGGTCGATGACTCTCAGCTCGCCGGGGATCGACAGGAATGCCGCCTCCCCCAAGCTCCTCTGCCCCACGGACGCCGGCACCCCCATGCCGATGATGAGGTCTCCCAAGATGCTCAGGACCAACTCCTCCAACAAGATCGCAACAGCGACCAACCTCGAGAGCGACCTGCTCAGCTTCAACACCTGGGAGCCACACGCGGCCTCCCATCCGCCGTCGCCCATCCGCCGCATCAACCGCGCCAGGCCGGGAAGGCTAGCGCTCCAGAGCCCCACCTGCAGCAGGACCATGGCCTCTGCATCTCCAAGATGCCGCAGGCCCGATGCTCCTCCCCCTCCCGCCTCCCCAAGGCCTCGCCGCAAGCTCGACGAGGCGGCCACCAAGGTGCAGAAGGTCTTCAAGGGCCACCGCACGCGCCGGAGCCTGGCTGACTGCGCCATCGTCATCGAGGAGCTCTGGTGGAAGCTCTACGACTCGGCCTCCCTCGACCGCAAGTCCATCTCCTTCTTCCGGGAGGAGAAGCAGGAGACGGCGGCGTCCCGGTGGGTCAGGGCCGGCAAGAGGATCGCCAAGGTCGGCAAGGGCTTGTCCAAGGACGACAAGGCCCAGCAACTAGCACTCCGTCATTGGCTCGAAGCAGTAAGCCTCAATTGCTGCTGCTTACAACAGCCTAGTATATTTATTTCAGCCTTTCTTCCTTGGAAGGTTCTAATCTGTCTGTGTTTGATCTTGACGTCGCAGATCGACCCGCGCCATCGCTATGGGCACAACTTGCATCTGTACTACGACATCTGGTTCCAGAGTTCCAGCACAGAGCCATTCTTCTACTGGTAAATACTCCACTTAGCAACGTCTCATAGCTGTCTGAAACAACTGCATTATCATAGCTCCCCAATATAGCTTGTGCTTTTGGTTCCGTGATTGCCATTCTTCTAGCATTTTTCTTTAGCTATTCCACCCCCCACTGAGAATCCTCTGCTTTTTTATGTTGTCAGGTTGGATATTGGAGCCGGAAGGGAAACTCATCACCCAAACTGTCCGAGAAGCAAGCTTCATTCACAATTGATCATGTACCTCGGAATGGTAATGCGCCCTCAAACTTGTTTCTTTTCCTCTCTGAAGAACTGGGCTGCAAAAAAATTGGTGTGTTTCGGTATTTATCTAAAGATGTAAGTTTTGCTTCTGACACATCACAGAATGAAAGGGCTGCTTATGAGGTCATTGTGGAAGACGGGAGGTTAATGTATAGACAAAGTGGTGTTCTTGTGAACACCACTGAAGACTCCAAATGGATATTTGTGTTGAGCACAACCAGGTCGCTGTTCGTTGGACAGGTATTTTCATTTTTCAGTGCCTCAGGCTCTTATTTTTTCAACCATTTTATCATCCTAGTTACATATGATCAATCAGTCCTAAAGTTCTTTTTTCTTTGTTTGTGATCTCTGACGAGCAGAAGAAGAAGGGTCGATTTCAGCATTCAAGTTTCCTAGCTGGTGGAGCTATATCGGCGGCTGGAAGACTGGTTGCCAAAGAGGGTGTCCTTAAGGTACATACATTGCAATCATAAACAGTAATATGAATATGTAGAGGATGTTCCTTTTGTCTTTGGCTTAAATGGCTTATAGCAGCAGCTTATGGCTTTTGGCTGTTCGTAAGAGGGAGTATGGAGTAACAGAAACTCTCGTGCAATTTTGGCCGATATAAATAACATCGATATTATGTGTACTACAATAAACTTGTAGGTTCTGTTTTAAAAAGACACTATTTAAAAGCTAGTTGTTGTAGAAAAACCAAACAATAATTTTTAGAAGCTGAAAAGAAGAGGTCCGTAGCTTTCATCTAAATATATCTAGAGCATTACTTCTATGCTTTCCTCTCTAACAAGAGTAGCACTAATCTCAAAGTATATAAAGAGGTAAATAACATCTATCCATCATTCATTATGTTTTAAAAATTATATAAATCACTATTAAGAAAAGTATAAAAACACCTCTCGTATATCCATGGTGTTTCGGTTTTGCGTTAGCCCTGAACGCTTGATTCTCGTTTCAGGCCATCTGGCCTTACAGCGGCCACTACCTTCCGACCGAAGAGAACTTCAACGAGTTCATCAGCTTCCTCGAGGAGAACAATGTTGATCTGACCAACGTCAAGGTAAGATTTTCGTTACAATGCGTAGCTTCGTATACAACGAATTACTTGGTCTGACAAATACTTGTATCTTCAGAGATGTTCTGTCGACGACGACGTGTACCCGTCGTTCATGAAGACCACGGACGAGCCACCACAAGAAGCTGAAGCTGAGATGCCCACACAGGCGGCAGCCCACGGCATCCAGGCTCCAGACACCCTCGCAGAAACTGAGGCAGACATTGTGAAGGAAACCAACGGCAGCGACGACACGATGGCTGCGGCGAAGCTGGGCAGCCGGCCGTCGGTGAAATGGACGACCGGCGCCGGCGCGCGCATCGGCTGCGTCCGGGACTACCCGGCCGAGCTCCAGAGCAGGGCGCTCGAGCAGGTCAACCTGTCACCGAAGTTGGAGGCGCCGGCGAGCAAGTTGCCGATCCCGTCTCCCCGGCCGAGCCCGCGGGTCAGGCTGTCGCCGCGGGTGCAGTACATGGGCATGCCCAGCCCCAGCGTTCGGCCGCTGAAGCAGCAGTGCCTCGGCATCCGGACGCCCACGGTGCACCTCACGCTCCCCAAGCACAAGGGCAAGTGACCCTGAAGATCAGAAGGTTACAGCTTACACCAGAGAGAGACTTGAGGCATAACAATTTTGTCTCAGGAAGATTTTTCCTCTCTTTTTTTTTCATCGTTTGGTTTGGTCATTTGATATAGCATAGCAGCATTGATTCTTTAGTATGTTGGTGCTGTTCTCTGACACCCAAGTGCATGAACCTGCTGCATGCATGCACGCACGAATGTAAAGAGCTAGCGATGTGTACAGTCTGAATTCTTCTTCTGTTTCTGAACACTAATATTTGCAGAGTCGTTTCAAGGCGAAGCACTAATAATTCTTCTTCTGTTTCGTTTTGAATCAGTTAACCAGCCTGATTTCGGAGTCGCGATGAGCTTGTTCTTCTGACCTATTCTATTCTATTCTATCATCTATCCTTCTTCTCCCACTAGGCGTTGTCATGCTAAACCGTGTTGCATTTTCTCCCAGAGGAGTGTTTGAGCAAGTTCAGGTTTGACCATGACAGGGATGTAATTACCACGAACTTGGAAGTTGGAATGTGAATGAAACAGCAGCCTCTCTCGGTCTTCCCGGAGGCAAATCTCAACGCACGTGCCGCTGTTCTAACAATTGTGGCTTAAATAGCACTGCAGTGATTGTTAGTTTTTTCTAAGATATTTAATTAAAGAAAAATAAAAAATATCGTTATATCTCTATAGATAATACAAAAAAAAGAAAAATAAAATAAAAAAAGGACAAGGAAAAAAGAAGCCATGTTAAGAAACCAACGCGTTCCAAACGACTTTTATCTTCTGAAAGCTAGAAGCCATCGCTATTTGAAACATGGTCTTTATTTTTTTGATTTGTTTATGTATCATTCACATAAATTTGACTCGTGTCGATTTTTTGAACCACAAGATCTCGATCCAATGGTACTGATCCTTCCCCCCATTTCTATACAAGCCAAGAGATCCTCTCTGCTTCATCTCGAAGAGCCGCATCCCCTGTACTCGGCTGCACCACCTTTGCCACCACCCTGCGTCACCATCCTACAACTTCACGTGTGTTGCCTTTGACACCAGCGAGGCCCGCGCGGCGACCCCTTCCCCCACCGCTACCCACCTCATCCCCCTTCTCTGCCTCCTAGTTGCTAGTCGTTCTCACTACCTTTGTTGCTTCCATCGTCCACAGCCCTCCTCCGACCTACAGCTAACGGTGCCACTACTGCCTCATCGCCCCAACTCCGCCCACCGCCAATCCTCCATTGCCCCGGTCTCTCTCTAAATCCGAGCCCCAGTGAACCCCAACCCTAATTTGGTAAACCCCGACTCTAGAGAAGCTCGTCGGAGCTTCACCAAAGATAGAGCCAGATGTAGTCGTGCCACAAATCAAAAGGTAAAAAAATTCAACCGTTTTCATAAAAAAAAAACCCATGCGACAGATGTTTAGCATTTCCATTTATTTTTTATCGGACCATACATCCTACATTAATCCTCAGACAAGATAAAGACAGCTGTAATGAGTCCACACCTACGCCAGCATTGAGCTTAAGCACAAAACTTCCATTGGAATCATTCAGTTCTTTCACCAATTTTTTTTTCTTTTGCGATTATTACTGCTCTGCCAATGACCAGGCAGATCAGTCCGTTGGCCTTCGTGAAGTCATGGCTAACGCAGCACGCATCTCCAAACCTAAGGAAAGTTCCTCATACAGTGGCAGAGGCATATAAAATGAGTCCATCTCAGGATAAACGCACGATATATTCTGTCTACAATATGTACATTGCCATTCATTATTAGAAGATTATTAGCAACTGCATTGGTTTAAAATTCACCACATGATGCTCTGCATTCCTCTAGGCCCAGAACATCACAATAACAAATTTTTCAGCTTTGCCACAAGCAGCATAACTTCAGTCTCACAGCGAATCCACACAGCAGTCGCAGGCAGAACTAAAGTTACAAGAGGATGGGTACCGCGCCCGATTGTTTAAACTTAAAAGCATTCCCAAGCGGCCATTGAATTCCAAAGCAGCACATGGCATGCGAACCTGCAGAAATCACTCCAAATACAACATGATTCAACGGACTAATGCCTCATCTATCTGCGCAACGTAAACAAATGGGAACCTGTACAAAGAGACTAAGCACTGACACGAGTCCACGACACAGTTTTGAGTCATAGCCGCTTAGACCCAACTAAACCTCTTATTTGCTGGTCTTCAGTACTTCCATTTCAGCAGACCGTGATTCATGGAGTGGGGCACTGATGATCCACACTGTCAGGATTGACACAACCTAGTAATGAACCCTATCACCATCGTCGAAATTTAGGCCCTGGATGCCCCTGATAGTGGACTCATAGTTCTTATTGTTAGACGGGTTCCTGCCAGAAGACAAACGCCTGGAGTCGGAGGAGTCGACCATCTGCGGACTCCACCGCGGAGCTGCAGATCTTTGGAATGCCCCTGGGCTTGCGTCTGTTGTATGACTACGCAACTGGTCCGCATCAGTGCTTGGTTCTCGGCTGCTAGAGACAGCAGGCCGCCTTGAGGATCCGCTTGACCGTCCCAAAAAAGTCGAACTGGAGAACTACACGTCATTTAAGGGTCAGATATTACATAGCAATTGTATATACATAAACACTTCAGGGGTCCGCCTAGTTTGTGATCGCACCAAGGTTATTAAGGCGGTAAGGCGAGGTAAGGCGACTCACCCCCCTCACACCTTTTAAGCGGTAAGGCGTGAGGCGAGGCGACGCCTTACACATCCTAAGGCGCTAAGGGCAATAAATAAAATGAGCATTTACAGCACATATGTATCTTGTTGTTGTCAATTCTTAAGGTCATCTAGCACCCATCTTTCTATTCTAATTACTCTTCTCCCATGTAACATCCATCCTCTTAGCCCCTTGTAAGTTTCAACATATGTATTATTATAAATGCAATAGATATAAACACCCAGTACTAGCGAGCACAGTGACTACCTAGCACTAGCGAGCACAACATTCAACTAAAAATTGATAGGTTTCAGTCAATTTTTTCTGAACCATTGGATTAAAATCGGATGGCCCAGATTCTTCCTCTCTCCTCCCACTATACAATCCCGTCCGCCCCCCCTCAACCTAATGCGCTACCGCCTCCTATCCCCACACCGCGCGCTCCCTCGATGGCTCCGCCGCCGCCTCCAGCGATGGCTCCGCCGCCGCCTCCAGCGATCCAGCTCCACCTCCGCCTCCAGGCGATCCGGCTCCACCTCCCCCAGTCCCCCTCCATCCCCGGCTCCCTCTCCCTCTCGACCTCCCCCTCCCGGTCGGCCTCCATCTCCCTCCCTTCTCCCGGCCTCCTCCTCCCGGCGGCGACCCGGCCGACGGATGAGGGAGGAGGGGGGAGGGAGAGCAGGGAGATGAGGGGGGAGGGGAGTACCTTGCTGCTGGGCGACGGGGATGGAGGCGTCGGCGCGCCGCTGCGACGGGATCTGCGAGATGGAGGCGGCGCCGACGCCGAGAGACCGGAGCGGAGAGATGGAGGCGACGCCGGCCACCGCCTTGGTTCCAGGTACTTCGCCGCCTACGGTTCTTTCTCCAGATCCGGATCTCTTTCTCTGCCTCTCTGGTTTAGCCACCGGCCGACCGCCTACTCACTTCATTTAGTCGTGGTCGTCACCTCCTCCATGCGAAAGGCGTCGCCTCGAGCCTTCCCGACGCCATACGCCGCCTAAGCGTCGCCTCAGCGATGCCTTCGTGCTAAGGCGGACGCCATACGCACGCAGGGCAAGGCGGGGCGACGCCTTGCCGGCTTGGGGCGCCTTACCGCCTAAGCGTCGCTTAAGCGACGCTTAGGCGACGCCTTAATAACCCTGGATCGCACTAGCAACATCAGACAACATGAAAACTCTTAACTCACCACGGCGTCCTTTGAGGTGGATTGGTCATGTCCAACAGGGGACTTCTGCTTGGCTAGGCTGCCTGCATTTATAGCTGGAGGTGGAACCTGACGCCGCATTTGATCCATGTCTGACCAGCCACTTCTCCTTCCCTCTTCGGTGGCTACATCAATTCAGCACAGTTAACCACCTAGAAAGACCTAGCAAGCTTGCAAATTAGCAAGACCGAACTTTATGGAATTAAACGATCCCAAAGGTTGACAATACAGTAGAATGGACATCCATCTGTATTATTATTTGATTACCATTTAAATGGTTTCCAGAAATACAATTAATTGACTTAAAAGATCAAAGGACCAGGTAATGAGCTTGATTCCTACTCCCCAGTTATTCCTGACATTTTGTAATCAGCAGCCTGGTTGTAACTCTTCACAGTCAACTACTTTTTCAGGAAAATACCATTAGGTTACTTAAAGAGTCCATACTTTAATCTACTGCAGTTTGATAAATTGTTAAAAAACTGAATATTTATATGATCACAAATTGATAATTTATGAAAAAACTGCCTACAATTTATCTTATGTCAAAAGAACAAAGCAGCTACTGTAGAATCCACCATGAGATAAGATGTATACCTGATTGTCTATTATTATTTGCCACAGGAGCCATCCCAGAGCTTTGTCCTGTTGCCGGTGCCTAACATAAGAGTACATGAGCAAATGCATAAATCCCCATGTGCACACGCATTGAAGCAGGGAGGGAGGGGTAGTTGCATTGTACTGACAATGGCACGCGGTGGAGCACTGGTCATCTGTGACTGTTGATACTTAAGAATCGTCCAGTCAAAAACATAATCAAACTGAAAGCCTGCACATAAAAAATTGCTCTATCAAGAGTTTTTCAAAGGTAGCATTTTGCAGCATTAAAATATATAAACATTACTGAGTCATTAAATTAAATCTTAAGCATATTTACGACATGAAAACAGTTAACCAACCCTCTCGAATAAAAAGATCTCTGAACAATCTCTTCAGATACTGATAGTCTGGTGCATCTTCAAAGCGCAGTGAGCGGCAGTAATGGAAGTAAGATGCAAATTCAGTAGGATATCCACGACAGAGTGCCTACGATTGAGAGAATATAAGATATAAAAAACCAATATGCGAACAGTAGCAGATGCAGTTTACAGAGAAGAACATGTTACCTCAGTTGAAGTAGCAATTTTCCTTTCACTGATTTTCTCATACTTCTGTTTCTTGTTCCCAGCTTTTAGACCCTGCCATGGAAGGCTGACAGCAACAATACCATGTGTTTATACAGAGTATAAAATAGAGGCTGAGACAATGAAGAAATCGCATGAGGTTACGTTAAACAACCTTCCTCTTAAGAAGTACATCAGTACATATCCAAGAGAATCCATGTCATCCCTCCGGCTTTGCTCTATGGAGAAGCATAAAATTGAATTATGGTATCAAAACAGGAAGATACATGGAAAGGTAAGAGAAGTTTACTAGGAACAAATAACATTACATGCCTTGAATCTAGGTACTGGTACCGAATAAAGGAGTCATATCCAACACTCAAGTAAACTTACCAATTCCAAGATGGGTGTTTACACTCGCATATCTTGCTGTTCCCGTCAAGTTCTTGTTCTCTCTGTGATTAATAGACAAATGTCATATGTTTTATTTGGAGGTGTTGTATTGTTGTATAATACTAATAATAGATTGTCCATTAATTTTAATGTTGATTGGTACAAAGCTTACACATAAACATAAAATACTTCGACCACCCATTGTGGCAGCATGAGAAGTACAGCAGTAACTCTGACATATATTACAGAATGCATTCGATTCTCTTAAATGTGGAAAAGAAAGATGAAAAGTTACAGCAACTACCATTTTAAGTAGATCGGCAATGGCATCTTTACCTATATGGAATGTGCTGGTGTGTCGATGTATCCCTGTACTTCTTCGCAAGCCCAAAATCTATGACATAAACCTACAGAGAGATTGAAAGATATGGATAAGTACACCTACAATTGATCCATAAATACAAGCAGACCAAGGGAACATAACTATTACCTGATTTGCCCTTTTTCCAAGACCCATGAGAAAATTGTCTGGCTTAATATCTCTATGCAAGAAAGACTTGGAATGAATGAATTCGACTCGATTGATCTAACAAAATAGAATATGTTAAAAGCGCACAAGATGAAATGAAAGCAGTTATAATAAAGGTGGACCAAAGTAATGCTGCCATTTTGAAATAATACTCCGTAGGATTTGACCAAAGAATATAGAAAATGAGTTCGATCTTAGTTGTACACCATACCATTTGATCAGCAAGCATCAAAACAGTTTTTAGAGACAGCTTCCTGTTACAAAAACTGAAAAGATCTTCAAGGCTTGGTCCCAGTAGGTCCATTATCAAAACATTGTAATCACCCTCTACACCAAACCACTTAACATTTGGAATTCCAGCTGCAGAACCAAAGGGAATGTCAGTTAATTCCTCTCTTCAAAAAAAAAAAAGAAATTGGACATAGTAAAACCAAGCAAACAAAAGGAAAACACATATATTACTTCCTCCTTGAAGTATTCTGTATAACTTTGACTCGTACAACAATTGAGGATGCTTTGTCTTCACATTTTCCTGGATAAAACATCAGAAACAACAAGAGTGTTAACAAGAGTGTTATCTGTTCCCACAGAAAGAGGCCTGATGTAAACAGCACAAAGAAAAAAATTGTTGTCACACAAATTACATAGCGTCGCATCAGATAAAATTCATATTTGTGATGCAGTTACAAGCTTACAGCTAAAGATCAAGCAAATGAATTCAAGAATGAACAGAAGGAAATATATCTCTTCAAAACTCATATTTTGGCAGCGAATTTAACTAAAACAACTAAACTAAACTGCATTGCAGGACAGAACGAGAGCTTAAGGGCCTGTTCTTTTCCTCCGAAGCTGACGGCTTTTGACTTTTGCTATAGTACCTAACTTTCAAACGGAGTATTTTCTCAAGACGATGTTTACAAGTTAAACGATCTACACGTTAAAAGCCCAACATCTGTATCAGCCAAAATCGCAAGTGAGTATCTGTCTCTCCGTAATCTGTACCGTAAACAGCCAAAATTCAAAAATTTCAGCCAAAATTCATAAGCCGCAGCCGTTGCCAAACAGGCCCTAAGAAGCAAAGTTCACCCCAAAAGTCTTTGCACCACTGCTTTTTGTAATTTCCCTTCCATATATTACCAATCCAAGTGCATCAGCGAAATAAATTAACAAGTGAGTCAGATTTGCATTAGCTACCACTTGACATGATTACCAAACTGAGAAAATATCATAATTCCCCAAATCCACCATATAGTTCGACTTCCACATCATAGATCCCCACATCTGAAGCAATGGAGACCAAAATCGCAAAATAGATAAAAACATTGAGCAAACTCACGAGCTTAATCGCGACCTCCTCGTTGGTCTGCACGTTGGTACCTGCACAGACACACACAACCCACCCGAGAGAGAGAGAGATAAATTATTAAGCCTGGAAAGACGGGAACTTTGGAATCAAAACGGAACCTTTAGGCAGAATTGCGCACGAACCGAGGTAGATCTCCCCGAAGGAACCGCTCCCCAGCTTGCGGCCGACGCGGAACTTGTTGCCGATGCGCGGCTCCATCGCTGCGCGCACCCTACCGGTCAAGACGATCCTTGGAATCACCACAATCTGACGGACCCTGCCATGCGGGAATCGAATCGATTTGGTTAGCAGTTCGGGGGGAATTGGGAGCTAGGGCTCGAGCGGATCGAAGTGGGGAATTGGGGATTTCTGGCTCCCTTCCTCCCTCTCTCTCTCTCTCCCCCCTTTTGTGCTGCTTGTGTTCTTATTTTGGCGAGCACGACCCACCTGTTGGGCTAAAAGCAGAAAATATTGAGAAATCGAGGTGTCCGATGGTAAGATGAGAGGATAGCTAACGGAATGGCGTCGCCGTGCTGTGTTAAGCCAAGCCAAAGCTCCCTCCTTAGCTAACGGAATGGCGTCGCCGTGCCAAGCCAAGCCAAGCTGATCTCTGGATCAATTCCTTCCTTCCTTCCCTCTTTCTTCGAAATCTTTCTTAAAATAATCTATTTTTTATTTAAAAATATAAAATTATATCTGCTTTGTATTTTTTACAAAAGTAACCTCAGCCGAGCGACAGATAGACAGTCACCCAGCCGTTGGACCACATAAATACAATAGCCTAACGGTTGGGCTATAAATGTCGTCGTCTAACCATTCGGCAACAGCATCCTCCAGTTGTCCAACCGTTCGACGATTGGATGGGCTATATAAGTCGCGCGCCCGAGTGTCTGAGCGACTATTGGCCGCGCGCAAGAACATAAAGAGAGGGAGAAGAGGAGAGAAAAGGGAGAGGGAGAAGAGGAGAGGGAGAGTAAAGGGAGAGAGAGAATAAGAAGAGGAGGTTTAGGGCCTGTTTGGTTGGTGCCTAACCTTGCCATGCCTAAGCTTAGGCAATATGTGGCTGCCACAGAAAGTGTGGCTAACAAAATCGAAGCCACACTTGTGGCAAAGTTTGGCAAGAAACTGAGTCTATGACGTGTGGGGTCGGGTGCTAAAAAAGTGTGGCATACCACAGTTACGTCAGTGAACCAAACAGCTACCTAAAAACTATGGCACGCCTAACTTGTGGCTAGGCAACTTCTGGTCATGAACAAACAGGCCCTTAGCTATTTATGCGAGGAATAATTCGTTCGTAAGGTAAAATATTTGTATCTTTTAGTCTATGCTTTTGTAGTAAGGAAATAGTTTGTTTAGTATAAAGAATAGTATAACTAACATCCACAAAAAAATTATAGTTAGAGAAAAAATAGTATAATTTCGGCTAGATGGCTAGAAGGAAAAGCAAGAAGAGAGAAGAAAGAAAATAAAAGGGAGAAGAAGCGCGCATATAGTTAATTTGTTTTGTTGTAAATTTTTAATTGTGAGGATCTCATGGCATGTTAGAGTACTTTGAAAAATTTTGGTGTTGACATTAAAATGCAAAACATTAGTAGACAATATTTATGATTAATTAGGAATGTCGTAAGTACATTGAAAATTCACATGTACTGTTAAAACTGGCTTATTGCAATTTAAATCAATATGTCACGCACTTAATTACTTAATTAATTTTGGCAGTGTCATGTAAATTCTCCAAAACTGTTAGGAATTATTTAGCGTAGGATAGAGGTCGAGCAGAGAGAGAAGAGCAGCGCCGGTTTGCGTGGGAGTAGATAGGGAGTCGATGCGTATTCAAGCAAAGAAAAGGGAGCAGTGTCGGTGCAAATGAGAAGGCGTTGACATAGGTAAAGCGGAAGAGAGAGAGAGTGGGGCAATAGTGGGCCAAGACTAATGGGCTGGTCGGGGATAAAATCAATATGTTATATATTTACAAATATATGCACACACACATCAAATTATATAGGGATATATGTAAATATATTGGCACAAATACATGTACATAGATGCATGGAGAAAAAGGACATGGAGGCCAAGCACATCATGGTGGCTATCGAAAAGAAATTCATGTATAAGATTAGCTATGTGAAGGTGTGCGAGTAGAAGGGTTTACAAAGACGGTTCGGATCTTTCGAGGTGGCGTACGACAACCTTCCTCATATGCTTCGGGTGCTAAAGGACAGAAACCCGGGCACGTACACTTCTGTGAAGGACAAGCCATCTAGAACGCCGCTAGGTTTTGTGATATCACAGAGGGTCTTCTTAGCCTTTAGTGCCTGCATCAAGGCTTTTAGACATATGCTGCCCGTGATCTCAGTTGACGGGACCTTTTTGACTGGGAAATACAAGGGCCAGATTCTTACGGCCATTAGCGTTGGTGGCAACAATCAAATTCTGCCCTTAGCAATCACATTTGTCAAAAGTGATGCGTTGCGTCATGTGCCGCATCCCGCATACTGAGTTGGGGGTGATCCGCACACGGACACCTCAAGTGGCCTAGAGGCTAGACCCAAGCTGGATAGATAGGTTTGCATACTTAGCTTGCGTATTGATCTATTTTAACTTCGCAGGCTTAGTGATTCTAGTCTACTACCTCTTGCCCGGATGGTGCAGACCACAGACGAGTACGGTCCAGCACTAGGTGTGGTCAGGGATGACAGATAGGTCCAGACCAGACCAGAGCAGGCGCGACGCTTCCTCGTTCAACCGCTCCCTATTGATAGCTCTGGTTGACTAGTGGCAACCGGAGAAGTACACTTTCCACTTTCCATTCGGGGAGATGGCCTCTAATCTGCAGGATGTCTCCTTGCTGCTTGGCCTCCCTATCACGAGAGGTGTTGCTTCCTGCCGAACGCCCCGGCTGGCTGGCGCGAGGACCTGCTGGGCAGGTTTCATGAAGTCCTTCTGCCTGCAGCTAGGGCTGTAAACGAGCTGAGCTCGAGCGAGCTTGACCTAGCAAGCTCGAGCGAGCTTGACCTAGCAAGCTCGAGCTCGGTAGAAACTCGAGCCGAGCTCGAGCGAGCCTGAGATTAACATCGAGCTTTAAGCTAGGCTCGAGCTCGGCTCGGACAAAACTCGAGCCGAGCTCGAGCTTCGCATGTGTAGGCTCGGTGAGGGAGTACCTGCAGGAGGTGGCGGCGGTGGCGCCGGGGGATGGCCGGACTGCACCTTCACCACGCGGTGGCCGAGCTGCAGGGACGGCCGGACGGGTGGCGCCGGCGGGGGAGAGGAGGGGCGCCGGGGGGAGGAGGGGCGGCGACGGGCCGGGTTGAGGAGGGGCAGCGGGGGGCGCGAGAAGGGGCGCTGGGGGGGAGGAGGGACGGCGGCGGTGGCGGAGAGGAAGGGGACGAGGGGGGCGGGAGAGGGGATCGGCGGCAGGGGGCGGGGGCGGAGAGGAAGGGGACGCGGAGCGGGAGAGGGGGGCGAGGAGGGGCGCCGGCGGCGGCGGAGAGGAAGGGGACGGGGGGGAGAGGGGGGCGGCGGCAGGGGGTCGAGGAGGGGCGGCGGCGGGGGGGAGGGGCGGCGGCGGAGAGGAAGGGGATGGGGGACGGGAGAGGGGGTCGGCGGCAGGGGAGAGGAGGAGGGCGACGAGGGGGACGGGAGTGGGGGCGACGAGGAGTGGAGGAGGGGCGGGGGGCAGGCGGAACCGGGTGGGGGAGACGGGAGAGGAGGGAGGGGTGTAGGGCAGTGGGGGCTGGCGCCTGCCCGAGGGGGGATTTGAGAGGAGAGGCGGGAGGGAGTGTGGGAATGGGGGAATTAGGGTAAAAATTGTAAGCTCGCGAGCTATTCGAGCTCGGCTCGTTAAAGCTCGCGAGCTTCGGATGGAGCTCGAATTTGGCTCGTTTGGAGCTCGAGCCAAGCTCGAATCGAGTGTAGAACGAGCCAAACTCGAGCAGCTCACGAGCCTCGAGCTTTTTTTACAGCCCTACCTGCAGCCGCGAAGGGGTACTATGTGTTCCCACCGGAATGGACAAATGGCCCATCCTTGCAATGGCTCTCGCAGTTGTGGGTATGTGTTCGATGCCCTTCCCATTCAGACCGTTACACTCTACTTTTCATACTACGATCTTACTGACTTTTTGCTTCTACTCATGTCAAGTGGATGACCCGGTCGTTGACGAGCACCAGGTGTCGCAACACCTGGAGGCCTACCTGTTGTGGATGTTTGGTTGGGTTCTGTTCACTGGTAGCCACGGCGACACCGTCGACGCGTGCCTCATTGATTACGCTAGGGCCATTGCCGACAGGGAGGCCACCAGATCAGCTAGGGTTCGGTTGCACTTGTCGTGACCTATTGTGGCTTGTGTGACGCGTGCCATAGGACGAGGCCGAACTTAGTCCTCGTGAGGTGTCCGCTACTACTGCAGCTGTGGTCGTTCGAGCACTTTTACCTCGAATGACCCCTGCTGGAGGACACCACTCCCTACGGGGCGAAGGTATACCACATGGGCGTGGTGGACCGGTTGACTGTGGACTCTCTTTGGTGCTGTAGACAAGCACGTACCATGTAAACAAACATGCATTTATACTTATAATAATAGAACATCCTTACTTTGTTCTATTGAAATCCTGATAAGCATGTGACGTGATGAGTATGGTTGTACTTATACTTCCTTAATTATCATCAGAAGGGGCTTAGGAGGATACTGAGGAACCTTTTGAGGGAGATTTTGATGACTCTCTAGAAGGTGATGACTACTGATTCTAGGTCTCGACTACACTCAAACATGCCTGTGGTTTAGTGAGATCTTTTATCTTGTATCATAAACTTTGGACTTAGACGCCCTTAATATTGTGAAGCTCGGACGCTAAGTTGTACTCTCTTGTAATCAAAAGTTTGACTTTTATGATTAAAGTTTAGTGGGCTTAATTTATGCTTTTCTTCACTCTGCAATTGAAATTCATGGGCAATTGTGAGGAACTTCGACAGACTCATAAAGGGTATGGTGTTGTCACAGTCACAAGGTACGAAGAACGGATGCATTTAAATAGTGTGGTGCACTATGCATTGTGCACATCTCCTTCTAGTGGAATACTTCAATTAGGCACACTAGCAAACTAGTGGAGCACAATATTTATGCTCTGGCATGAACACTTACTTTGGTCGAAGAGTTTGGCTACACATATGTTTGTGAATATGCTCTCGTATGGTGGCAAACTATTGAGATCAATGTAACACCCTGCATTTGCAGATCTAATGTAATCAGCAAGTTGCAGATTAATAATAGTAAGCAACAATCAAAAATTTACATTATGAATTAATTAACTCAAGTTCAAACTGTTGCATAGAAACTTCCACTAAATAACATCCAATAAAATGATTCCCAAATACCAAAACTTAGCACTGTTCTCCTCATGATTCCAAGCCATTCCTGAAGACCCCCTCATCATCGATCCAAACTAACAAGACTGGTTCTACCTTCATACAGGATGGATGACCAAAATCTGACCAAGCTTGACCTCACTATTAGGTTAGGACCTACTAGTAACAATCAAGTTTGAAATGTGCGACCATTAGAAAATCAAAGCATGTTACTAGACAAGAGCAACCTCCAATCAACCATAAATCGGTGACACTGGTAACCCAGGGAATGTCAGTGATACTAGCAATATGGGGGACCTTTTTAAGTTTGTGGAGCATTCTCGCAAGGAGTCCTAGGAGAATCAAAACCACTTTCTAGAGGCCTTGATAGCAAGGCTAACTCCTCAAGGTCAACATCAACCCAACTCTAGAGTCAGCCTGGGAGAGTTCTTACAGACTAGTCCACCAACCTTTTCATGAGCAATAGACCCACTAGAGGTAAAAGATTGGCTGGAAGAAGTAGATAAGAAATTAAACATGTTAGGGTGTTCTAAAGAAGAGAAGGTACGCTACGCTTCACATCAATTGACGGGACCAACCGCAACATGGTGGTTAAACTTCAAGTGGAATCGAGCCCAAAACCGTCCAATCACTTGGGAGGAATTCACCAAAAGTTCCCATGGTACTCATGTCCCACAAGGAATAATGTAGATTAATTAGAAGGAATTCCAAATGCTGACATAAGGAAGTAGATGGGTTTCAGAGTATCTACACCGATTCAATGAGTTATCCCGATACGCCCTAGACGACGTAGCCACTGATGACAGGAAGATGGACAATTTAAGGAAGGGATGAATCCATACCCAAGATGCATCTGTCCATTCACGAAATCACTGATTTTCAAGATTTAATAAGTCGAGCCATCATACTTGAAAATAAACACACCAACCTAAATAAATAAAGAAGGAAGAAAGCCAGGATAGATCAGTGCCCCATAAGCCAGGAAGATCCCACCCTCAAATCTTCCTACCACAAGACAATGTTCTAAATCAATAGCTTTATTTAGTGCCACACCTCGACCCGCCCCACTAACCCAACAACCCATGTCAAATTAGTGCGCCAAATGTGGAAGAGACTAAAGATTGCAAGACAAGCACTGGTGTGTTCTTTAATTGTGAATAAGGAGGACACCATCGCACAAATTGCCTTTACCCTGTCAAATTAATTGGACCACCCATATGACCAGCTAGACTACTACAAATGCAAACTCGAATGCAAAATCCACCAGTGGAATGAGAACAAGGACCTGCGAACACAACAGTGAGAGGAGTTGGAAGTATAGAACCGACGGGAGGGCCAACCCGATTTGATCATGTGGTAGCCGAGTAGTTGAGGGAAGCAATAGATGTCCTCAGCGGCGCTGGGAGCCAAACCTAAGGGGGTGACGTAGGGACCCATACCTAGGGGTGGCGAAGCTGAGGACTAGGACCAGGGCAACGCATAGCGCCGAGAGCCGACGACATGGAAGGGGAGGCAACAGATCCAGATCGGGGGAGGAGAGGAGAGTCAGAGGAGGAGAAAAGGAGAATGAAGGATAAGGAGCAGCTGGTTCGGCCGGGCAAAGAAAAGAGGGATGAGAGAAGAAAAGGATAGGGAAAGAAGGAAAAGGATAGGGAAAGATAGAAAAGAAAAAAGAATAAACACATGGGATAAAAGTTTCGTTTCTTCATAAATTTTTAACCCAGGTCATTCCAGTGCATGCTAAATTGCTTCATATAGTTTCGTCAATCATGTTAAATTGTGAAACACCATTAACAAGTATGTTTGATTATTAGAAACAAACCGAGTGTCATTAGTAGATTAAAATTTAATGCGTATCGATTAAATCGGTACATTGCCATTTAAATCATTCTAATGCATATTTAAATATGTAATAAATTTGTCAATCACATAGAAATGGTGGAGACCCATTAGGCATTCTTTAGGACCTCTAGAATTATTTGACCACGATCTGGAGATTTAAAACCTGTAGACGATTAGATAAAATTACGCACGATGATCAAACTTTAATGCAATGATTTGATATCGTTTGAGTCATAAAACTCTGCAAATGACTAAAATAACATTCAGGGATCACACGAGGACCCTAAGATTTTATCTGAGAGACCCTGAAACCCAGATTTAATTAGAGAGGTAGATAAATGCGTACACATCTGAGTAAAAATGAAATAGGCATAATTGCATGCGTAAAATTTAATAGAAATATTTTTACAGATACATTCATGCATGTACCTGTTTACTCTCATCTGAATAATAAATTGCCAAACATTCAACAAAAGGCTGAGCATGCCTCATAAATAAGCCACACAACCTCACGCTAGGAAAATAATGTCAAGTGATGAGTACTAGATAGAAATTAATTATGATTACTATGATCGGGTTAAATTGACTGAAGCTTCACCCTAGGAGCACAAACACATCGTCACATCACATCTTATTATGTTTCCATAAATTAAGTCATAGTGTACGTATTTAAATGCAGACGACCATCCGAGTCATGAGAAGGACTTCACCTAAGCCTACCTGAATCCGAATCTATGGTTAAATTTTAGGCAAGCATCCCTTTGAGCATATAATCAGAGTATCTTCCATAAAATAAGTATTTCCCTATTGATTTCATATCATCCTGCATAAAAATTAAAATCATGTTTAAATCAGCTAAATGTTGCGAGAAAGAAATGAAAGAGATAAGGGTAGATAGTTGGAGAAGCCACTGTCACACCAGTATATAAGTAGGTAGAGGGTCCCTAGGGTAGGAAAGAAAAGGGGTAGGTATGGGACCTTCTGCATAGGGATAGAATATATGGATTTACAGACTTCACTTGTGTAATGGACCGTATATTCATATCAACCATTGTTCTGTCTAGAGGGGGCAGAATCAGTAACTTTATCAAAGTTATTATATCCTCCACATGGGTAAAGAGTATATGATTATGAGGTTTGGGTAAGGCCAGAGAAGGCAAAACCAAGGGTAAGGGCAGAGAGGGGAAAATCCCAGGCATATATATTAGCACGGTGGAGTGTCGGACCAGTTCTTAATTGAACATTGGGCCATAAAGGATAAGTCCAATCAACGACTGTCCTATAATTGTGAGGGTATCGAGTGAGGGTAGTAAACCGCCTCGGACCAACAATTATAAGTAGTTGGGTGGAGGTATAATACACTGAGACAGCGGTAGAAGTTATGTGCTCTGATTTGGGTATTACATCTAAGGAAATGTGAAGATTGATTCGCTACATGAATTAGAGTGACTATGGGTAAAGTGATATAAGCCTCAACAGTGCTATATAAATTATAAATTCATGTATGTCTCCTGGACTAGAGGCTACGAAGCCAATGGAGGTTTTTATCAACTATACAAGTGTTTAGTATATTTCTAAATTAATAATCCAAAATTCGTTCACAACCTAAAATCCTTTATTTTCTATAAGCCATGCAAATGATAAAAGAATGAGAAAGAGGAAAAGGAGAAGGAGAAAGAATGAAAATGTAAAAAAAAAAGAATGAGAAGAGAAAGAGAATGAGAAAGAGAGAAAGAATGAGAAAGAAAATGGAAATGAGGATGGGAATGAAAATGGATGTTCCAGAAAATATTAGCTTAGTAACATACAACGTATTTTGTTAAATAAGCTTGTTGAGTAATTATGTACTCATTATTGCTATTATTCTTCTTTGTTTAGATAATCGCCAGTGTGGGTATTCATTTGGGATGAAGGAGGCTTTTCTAGGGGAACTCTATCAGGAATGGAATAGGGATGTTTATGAGAACGAACCGTATGAGGTGGATCCCTTATATGGTGCTTGAAATAATTAAGAAGTTAATAGCACCCAGGCTCAACCTCCAGGATGCCTGTTGTCTTTTTTATTTAGTAATCCTTGTATAATTAAAAGTGGAACTAGCATGTCTACTTTTGGTATTGTGTTTGTCGAGTCTTAGTGTCTTTGCATCAAACTCTAGAACTGTGTGGCTATATTTATGTAATAATAGCATGTATCGTCTCTAATTATTGTTCTATTGTCTAATTATTGTTCTATTGCAATATTTTGATGGGCTTATTATTCGTTAGAGCGATATTCTATCAGCTAAAATAAATAATAATCTATTAAATAACGTTATTACCCCTCGATAAAAACTCAGGTCGTCACAGTCAGCTACCACATGTAGTCTTAGTTTGCAACGCGGTGTTCTTATAGGAATTACATCCATCGTTTCTTATAAAGTTGCTGTGAGTTCCCTGCATGCTTGGTGTGTTTCAAATAGGCCTTTAGCGTGCGGAAGTACCTGTCGACCATTCTGTGCACTAGGTGTACTACGTGAGGCTTAATTGTGACCAAAGTAGCATCCTTGTGTGTTTGGCTGCACAACCGATTGATATATGGATGGACAGTACTAGATTTAGGTTATGTGAATTTAGGCGTCGTTTATATTGATTTTTAAAAATTATTTTTATAGTATTTAATTTTTAAATAGAATGTTTTTTAAGATAAGGTCTACTAGTCGATTATAGTACATACTATAATAATTTTATTTATATCGACCAAAATCACACACAGTTACCTCTCTCTTTATAAATTTTTCTATAAATTGTTATTATTTATAAGCCGTATCAAAAATCATAGTCAGAACTATACAAACAGGTACACTGTACCCTGATAAATACTCGTACGATCTTGTTGGTACTTATGGACCATGGTAGATGGTCCGTGCGCCTTGTTGGATGTGACTCTTACTATAGCTTGAACAAACATACATTTTGATTGGTATACTAAACCATACAAAGCCGGGGGACTCTCCGCGCGGAGAGCCCCCCACGTCACCCCGCGGCGCTCCCTCGGCCGGCGCGTGTCAGCGCAATCCGCGTACGGCCGGGGAGGCGCTTTCCCTCGGTTTTCCGAAAATTACGTAGAGGTCCTTCTTTCTCGCGAAAAGGTCCTTTTTCCTTGCAAAAAGGTCCCTGACGTTTTTTCTTGCGACGCTTTTTTCTGAAAACACCCCTCCAATTTGCGGGATAGCGCCCCGCGGTTTTCTAAATTGCGTACGGGTCCTCTTTTCGTTACATACGGGTCCTCGATTTTTTTCGAAAAAACCCTTTAGTTTTTTCGAAAATACGTATGTACCCTCGGTTTTTTTTTAAAAAAAAACTCCTCCCGGATTCTCGCCTCTTGTACTTCAGTACACACGATGGCTGGCGCGGCGTTGCGCCGCGCATATGAGGCTAGTATAGTACTATGTTAGAATTAATCCTAAACGCAATTGGATGTAGCTAGCTAGCTAGAAAAGAAAACTGGCGGGCGGAGCATGCAGTTGGTGTGGAGCAGTGGCGAATCTAGAATGAAAAATAAGGGTGAGCTAAAAAAATATACATTCTTCTATCAGATCATAAGCTTTTTCTAGAATTATTGACCTTACACCTCGATTGACTAAATTAATTTGTAAAAAATATAGTTTTGTATTCTTGTGCAATCAAATTCATAGTTTCATACATTAATAAAAGCAAAGAAAAAAGAGAGATACAATAGAGGTACCTCGCTAATGGCAAGTGAATCCCTAAAACATGTAAATATGGTTCCGGTAGGTAACAATCTGTACATCCAAATTTAAAAAAAATAGTGATACAATAGCTAATTGAGATAATGAGCTTGAGTTGTATATTTACAAATCACTGAATCAGTTCGACCGTAAGGAGAAATACTATCACACGCCTTCACTGCTTCACAGAATCACAGTACACGTTTGAGCGGTGAGGCAGCTGCCGGTTACTTCACTGTCACAGCAAGTCACAACGCATTAACGCAACCAGACAACCAGAGGCATTAACGGTTAACGCAACCAGACAACCAAGACTCCAAGCCAAATAACTAAGGCATCAGTTGCAGCTTCATAAATCACAATCACACATTCACACGGGGATACGCCTTCGGGCTTCGGCCGCTTCGCCGCTTCGGCCTTCACTACTTCAGTCACAGTCAGGCTCGTCGCTCCTGTGCGCTGCGCCGCCGCGTCCGGTCCCGCCTCCCCGCCTCCGCCGGTTAGGTCGGCCGCGACCCCGCCCCCGGCAGCCCGGCTCCGCGCCTCCGCTGCTCAGATCGGCCGCGACGACGCGACCCCGCCCCCAGCACTCTGGCAGCCCAGCTCCGCGCCTCCGCCGCTCAGGCCTAGCCGCCAGCCGCCCAAGCGTCCCCGCGACGGCGCGACCCCGCCTCGGCCCTTCCCCAGCGCCCCCCTCCGAATCTGGCGACCGGCATCCCCGCCTTGGCTCCAGATCTCGTCGGCACGGGTATTTGGGGGAACGGGAGCTCGGGAAGGGAATGTGGATTTTGGTTTTTTGGATTTGGGGAAATTTGGGAGCACGAGAGCAGGGCAACATGTACTGGGCGGTGGGCCGTTGGGCTCGTGGGCCTGCATTTCTACTTCGGCCTTGTTTCTTCTCCCTGGCTCTGTGCTCTTTCTTCTCCGGAGAGGCTCAGACGTCGTTCCACTCGCCAGTGACTGCCGTCGCCGCAGGAGGCCCAGGGGGTTGGGGGGTGTTCGGCAACCAGTGGAGGGTAGGCTTCAGCCTACCCCTTGGATTCGCCCCTGGTGTGGAGATCATCAGGTGTATGGATGGATGGATTGGATGTCCAACCGTGCCCGGTCAGTCTTGTGCTCTGACCCACTTGCATTGCATGGAAGTTTGGGCCCGAAGGGTTGGAATTTGGAAAGGCACTTCACGTTCTTTTTTGCTTTTCTAAATATTTTTAAGCTCCACTTATTTCGACCTCAGCTTTTGATTTTTGGGTTTTTACTATTTTAAATTCATTTTTTTTCTTTTTTCGGCTTTTTTGAGCTTTTTTGCCAGTTCTTTTTCCCGTATTCGTTTGTATTGTTCGTGATGAGATAACCTATTTTTCTATTTTTTTAATTTAATTATTAACTACAGTGTAATTTCAGCTAGCTACAATAAAATTTCAGTCATAAGCCATTTTTTTAGCCTAAATGTGCGGCACCTTAGTTTTGACTTCTCTTTCAATTACTATTTATCAGACTTACGAGATATAGTCCAAAAGAACAGAGCCTCTATCTATTGAAACTCATCGTAGATGTGTTGTTGACTCACTCGTATATTGGCTCTATTCTTTTGGACTATTGCTGATGACTTCTAGTTACGGTCGATAGGTTTAATAAATAGTTTTTATTGACAGAAGTCGAAACAGAAAAACTAGTTAAAAACAAAAAAGGACGGGCCAACATACGCCAAGCTGTTTCATCTGATCAACTCGGCTTCGGCTTCTGACTTCTGGCTTATTTTTCACTATTCATAAGTTTCGTCTTTTTCTGAACTTTTGGTTTTTCGTTGAGCTTTTTTGCCGGTTCTTTTTTCCCCGTATTTGTTTGTATTATACGTAATGGGCTAACATATTTTTTATATTTTTATATTTTTAAATTTAATTATGCTAAATAAGCCTCTGTCAGCTACAGTGCTTTTTTCAGCCAGCTACAGTGTTTTCAGCCCATAAACCATGAACTTTTCAGCCAAACCGATCACCACCTAATCAGTCTGTCCTAGCCTAGGTTGGCTATAGAGGACGCATGGCAACTTGCTTTTGCATCAACACAAGAATATCATCCGTTTCTCTCAGGAAATCTTTTCTTGCAAGCCCCTCTGGTCCACAAAATCGATGCTTAGGGCGTCTCCAACAGCTGGCTATTTAGTTAGCTAGATCTGATGTGGCAAGGAAAAAGTAGGAGAGAGAGTAGTCACTAGCGACGAGCAAATAGCTGATCTATTTCACGTAGTCCAAGAACATGAGAGAGGAGCATGTGGGTCCAACAATATAAAATAGTCTTTGCTTTTATCTCTCACCTCCACGTCAGCTGACTATATAGCTAGTACTAGCTATTACCATTGCGGACGCCCTTATGTATACAAATCTACATACTCTTCGGACCAGTAGCTTAATCTGTTATAACAAAAAGAATACTATCATGGATGTGATGTGAAGGAGATTTGTTTTGGGCTTCCCGAGCTTCTCGCGTCTCCATGACAACCAAGGTCAGTAGTATAGTACTAGTACGTGGATGGCTCACTGTCCATACACACCTTAATCTTGCTGCACCAAGTGATCATACTGATCTGCTTGCTGCTGTTGAGAAAGCTATGTTCTTTTCAACTGACGGTTTATACTTCTGATAAATAAATAAATAAATAAGATAGTTTTTTTTATCATTTTTAAAATGATTTATTCGATTAACTTTTTGAAAATAGGTTATCTATATTCAATTCATTCACATAAATACTTATGATAGACTCAAAAGCCATCCGTTATAGCCAAAAACACCAAAAGTGTTCTTCCCTTTGACAAAAAGAATTCGTTTGTGGTTTTATTATTATCAATCAAGTGGAGCCCCTCCTCATCTTTGACTCTTTTCTATTCATCATCTGCTAATACAAACAGCAACCTAAGTTCATCTCTCTCGACATGCTCTCTCTTCTACTATTATGATAAAGAGATTGAAAAGGTAATAAATGAGCATGCATATCATATAGGCCCTATTCTTGGACTTTTGACTTCGCTTTTTTCGAAAGCCAAACTAAACATGGCTACTTCTCTAAGAGGTTTTCTGAGTCCATAGATGTGTGCACCATCTACCATCGTCTCAAAAAATACAACCAAAAACTATCAGACGTAGCTAAAAAAACAAGATCATAGTTAGGTAGTTTCAATTCTCTTCTGAATCTATTCATAGGAACTAGTCCTTTTGGCATCTGTCACCCTCAAACCTAAAAGAAAGTGAAAATAGTACCAAGTGCTATCTACGAGCAAATAGGGAAGCGATGAATTTGAGGCCATGTTATTTTGAGTTACGATGTATATTTGTTGGCTACAACTTATTAAGTATAATAACTAATAATTTTTTAAAAAATATGAAGCTAAAAACCAACCCGAAAAAAAAAGCTGCTGGAAGCTTTCATAGATTTCCATGGGGCACAGTCAAATCAGATGGCTCCAAGGCGATACAATGGGGCCCACTCCCGACGACAGGTGCACGAGGAGATGCATCCATCCGACGTGGTCTTAGCAGGGCCCTCGGATATCCTATTACCGACAAAAGCCCGCTAGAAAAGTTCACCAAAAATATCATGCGGGCCCCACCGCGAATGAGTGAACTTTTTCCATTTTACCAGCCGCAATACGCAACACGTCCCCCGGCTTTAGCCTAGCGACAGCACTCTTTGTTCACATTGTACCTCGTTTTTATGGCTGACTAGCAAATTACCCGTGCGTTACAACAATGTCCTATTATTTTTGAAACTTCCATGAAGTTAAATTGATACATGAAATAATATATTACTATACATTACACACGCCTAATATTAATGTACGTATATCTTTCATAAACCATCAAGATGACGAATTATACAAGAAGATAGCATAATTCAACAATTCAACAGTGCACATCGTTACATTTTCTTGGTGGCCATTCACAACTTTGTTGATGGCGGCATGCAATAGGGCAACGAGGGCATCGCTTATCGCGGATCCCTCGATGGGTGGTCACTAAAGAGGTGGAAAAGCTATGAAGTTGTTGCTGATCATGGATATCATAGACGATGAATGGCAGCGAAAAGACAACCATAACATCAACTATTGTAGCGTGTTGGCAACAATAATAAAAGAAACTATAGAACGGCAATAATGATAGCAACGTACGTGCTATTCGGATTACAAGCACAGCATGTGCTCAATATACAGGTATCAAGAAATTAGCTTTTAGATGAGTTGGATGCCTAGTTGGAGGAACCTCAGTCTCTCACAAGGCAAACGGTGGTAGATTCCTGGGTACACGGGAGGGGGCAGGGGAGTAAAAAACTTTCATGGCTTTGTGGATGAGGATCGCATGTGGCAACCCCAGCCCCCCAGAAAAAAAAGCTCCAAAACTCTGCCTGCCCTGCCCGTCTCCTCCGCAGCCGCAGCTCTCTCCCCCTTTCCTCCCCTCCCCTTGCTTTCCCACCCCAGCTGCAGCAGATATTTCTCCCCGAATTGTTTTCGCCTCGGTTCCAATCCAAATCCCGCTTTTGCCGAGCTTCTGCGGTCGTTCTTCGCCCCGCTTTTCGTGCAAAGATCGGATTTTTGCCGCAAAGCTCGGCCCTTTCTTTCTCGCTCTCTCTTATTTGGGATTTGGAGGTCGGGATTGGTGGATCTTTGCTTTCCCTCTCTCCGACGCTCGCTCTAAAGATGGGCGTGGTGGTGGTGGTGGAGTGGTAGGGGGAGAGAGTGGTGTGGTTGGGAAGGAGGATGAGGAGGGGAGGCGCGGCGGGGAAGGATGAGGAGAAGGTGATGGGGCCTCTCTTCCCCAGGCTCCATGTCAACGACACCATCAAGGGCGGCCCCCGCGCGCCGCCCAGGAACAAGATGGCGCTCTACGAGCAGTTCAGCGTGCCCTCACACCGCTTCAGCTCTGCATCCGCCGCCACCTCCTGGGAGCCGCACCGCGCCGGCGGGGCCAGCACCGCCGTGCCCTCCACGTCGGCCAGCCAGGTGAGGAACCCGAGCTCCAGGCTGTTGAATCCATGCCAATTTTCATGCGGATGTGCATGTGTGGTTGTTATGCTCTAGCTCGTTAGGTGGCACCATGGTGGACTAGTGAGTACGGTACGATATGTTTATGACGATAGTTAGGCCAGGGAGAGGTTGATCTGGTCGAGTGGAGTTATACGGATGGGCAGAAGCGAGTGAAAAAGAGTAGTGATTTTTACATTGGTTGATATTTTTTTTCCTTTACATACTAAAAATCAAGGGTTGTTATCTAGTGCAAAGTGCAGTTATTGTGTAGAGCTGTGCTAAGTAATGGCAAAATACTTTGTTCTTTGGTCGGTAGCGAAATTAACATTTGGCAGGCACAGGCCACCAGTGGTGGATCTAGAATTTCAACACGCCTCGGGCTAAATTATAACAAGCTAACAGCCTAAGAACGAATGTGAATTTAGACCCGCACCACAACATAATAGAAGTACGTCGCATTTAGCTCAATGCTTGAATATAAAACATAATAAGAAAAACATGACAAAATATAAATAATGTCACATAGTAGAGATACAATTTGAGTAGAGTACCTATATTACGAAGATTTCCTCTCATCCTAGACCGCCACCTCTTCATCAATACTGTAGATATGTACAATATTGCTTTCTTTCCCAGTGTGACATGCATTACCATTCTCTCAGATATCACTACAGGGATTAGAGAGCACTTGTTAGAGTTTCAGTGAAATGTAAACAACTTCAGACGTTACCAGTAGATAGTGATTGAATACTTGCAGCAAATTTTAGTACTGCTGCCTGTTTTGTTTCTTGAGCAGCAAAGACGACAACACTTCTAGCATTTCACCAACTCAACAGATTATAACATTATAGAAGATGTCTTAAACCTGAGCCCATATGTTTAATTAGTTGAGTTGGACCCTGAATACCTAATTTCTGGATACAATCTTCATAAACTTTTGGAACTGGACCCCTAGTCATGAAGAATAACAACTCCTATTTGCCGCCTACCTACCTGAGTGCTTTCCTATGTAGAACATCAGCGACGCTGTGGTCTGGTGTCAGCTGATTCATATATAGGAATTGATCAGATTGATCAAATCATCAATGATCAATTCACTTCATACAACAATGAATTGACAGCACAACATTAGTGATCAGTCTCTGCGCTCTCATCTCACAAAGTCACAACCTTATTTCCCCAATCCCCATGATTCATCATTCATTCATTTGGTTAATTTCATCACACAGCATAATACCATCTTGAAATGGAGCACAAGGGATTGGAGAATGGGGATTGGTTGATTGGGGAACAAACCAAGTGAACTAGTGAAGTAGTCAACCATGAATCAATCGATTGGGATTGGGGAACGAACCAAGCTCGTCATCTCGCTCGCCAGCGCGGGAGCGTCAGTGTGGGAGGGAGGCGCCGAGGGGGTCCAGGCGGCAGGCCTTGGAGTGGAGGTCGGGAGCCAGCGCTGGCTGGAGGCGTCGGCGCCAGCATTGGTTGCTGCCGGGTGCCGCTGCCCACCAGACTCTTGGAGGTGTGGCCGCGCCGCCGCCGCCGCGTGGGCGTGGATTCGTCGAGGGAGGCCGGAGCCCGGAGGCGCCGCCACCCGGCTGGCCACTGGCGGCGTGGATCCGTCGAGGGAGGCCGGAGCCCGGAGGCGCCGCCACCCGGCTGGCCACTGGCGGCGTGGATCTGTCGAGGGAGGCCAGAGCCTGGAGGCGTTGCCACCCGGCTGGCCACTGGCGGTGTGGATCCGTCGAGGGAGAAGCAAAGACTAGGGTTGCTTTGTTGATTCGATCGACGTTCGCGTGGGCATGAGACGATGGGAGAAGCAAAGACTGCGCTTCTTGATGTATATCGTCGGCGGATCTGGGTCTTTTGGACTGGCCGACTCCGACTGGGCTTGAAGCCTCATGAGTCATATGCGAGCAGCGAGCGTGCTGGGCCGTCGTCTCGGGCTGGGCTACTTAACACTAAAAATTTTCATCTCATATAAATTTTTTTGACACTACTAATTTTGCTGGGCCTCGGGCTATAGCCTACCTAGCCCGAGGCCCAGATCCGCCCCTGCAGGCCACAGTTGGGTCACACTTTAAGCCGTTACAGAAAGTTATGAGTACAAAAGGTAAATTTCACTGATATTGATCAATAAATAGATAGTAATGATTTAGCTAGGTTTGTGTTCATCTTTTTTCATCCCAACGATTATATAACTTCTACCAACAATGATAGTGACATAGGTGACCATCTCTCCATCTATCTCTATGCATGCTGAGATGGCGGTAGCAATAGGATGCCCCTTGCTTATTACAGTATTACAAACCTTTTTCTTTTTGGCCTGAAGAATTTTCTTGGATAATTTAAGGCGCTTGCATGGAATATTTTCGAGGATGCCTATTTCAGTATTACAAACCTTTTTCTTTTTGGCCTGAAGAATTTCCTTGGATAATTTAAGGTGCTTGCATGGAGGAGTTTCTTGTGGGATATGGCTTGGCAAAGTTAATATTTCATTCATAGTTTTCTATTATATGTTTTGAAGTACTGACTTGAACCTTTGCTTGTAGGTTGGTGGGAGTGACAAACCTCTCTTCCCATCATTTTGCGTGCCTTCAAATGAACCGGTGCGTTTGTCCGAACATATCAATGCCAACTCGAATGGGCTGGCTGGCAATGCTGCAAGGGTAGAATCTGGGAGGCAACCCACCCAGCTTAAGAGCAAGGATAACTATGCTGCAGGATCGACTGCTGAGTGTAGTTCACAGCATAGAGAGAACAACATCAAGAATTGTTCTGGGAAAAAGTTGACTAATGATGATGATTTTACGGTTCCTTCCGTCTTCTGTTCTGGAATGCCTCCACATTCCACTCAAGAGAAAGCAAGAATCCAAGGGAAGTTCACACCTTTCCCTACTACAAGTCCATATAAGAGTGGCCCCACATTGTCCAAATCATCTGCGAAATGTTCCAATACTGACAAGAGACACTTGGAAGGAATGAATGTTTCAGACACGAGATCAATGGATTCTCCAAGTATTAAGGACAAAGAACCAGCAAAAACAGTGGCAAACTTGGAAGTTGAAGAAAGAAGCTCGTCATTTCAAATATCTAAAGAGAAGCCGTGGAAACCAGACGCTAAAGTGTCTTCATATAGGGACAGGTTGAGCAGTCTAAATGTTTCCGACAAGCAACGTTCTCGAACCGAGGGGTGTCAGGAGAGAAGCAGGAAGGAGGACACAGTCGAGTCCCAGAACCCTCCAAAAGCTGGAAATGGACCATCCTCTACTGATATCGAATGCATTGGTCCTTCTAATTTATTGGAACAAGGCCTAAGAGAGACAACTGGTGAGAAGAGGAAAAGGTCAACAGGACATCACGATGTGGAGCAAAAGGATGATTTGTCTGATTCCTCCGTGGAATCTCTGCCTGGTTTGGAGATTTCTCCAGATGATGTTGTCGGTGCTATTGGTCCAAAGCATTTCTGGAAAGCAAGAAGAGCTATTATCAAGTAAGTATCCCCCACTTGAGTTCTTGTTCTTTCTGTCTTAGTGTTCTTGAAAGGTCTGTGAGCACATACTATTGTTCAACATAGATATGTTGGTGATCCCTATACCAGTTTGTGTTTTTGTTGACTAGGTCATATAGTTTGAAGTTCGGGTTCTTCAACTGCTGCTATGTCACAAAATGTTAATGTTTTCATCTTGGTGCTCTCGTAACATCTCACAAAGCCTTATAGATTATATCTTCCCATTTTCTACACGCTGTTTCATTTCAAAACACACACACATGAATCAAAAACCAAAAAGGTAGCGAAGAAAACATGATACCAACTGACCTACCTTATGTAATGTCACATAGTCAAATAATGAATGTCTCTTTTCCTTTTTGTCAAGACTGATGATTGGGGTATTAATTTCTTAATCACTGTTTATTTTCCTTGTTTTTTTACACTTGCTTTTCTTTAAACTCTATGCAGTCAGCAGAGGCTTTTTGCTGTCCAAGTATTCGAGCTGCATAGGTTGATCAAAGTGAGTCTATGGAAAATAAACTAATTTCCTTTTGATTCTTACTTACAATCAGGTTAGCTTATGGATAGAATTTTTGTGTTGGAATGTTGTTATAACCATAACGTGTATTGACTTGCAAGCAGGTGCAGAAGTTGATTGCAGCATCTCCGCACCTACTTATTGAAGGAGATCCCTGCCTTGGCAATGCCTTGGTTACAAGCAAGAAGAAGCTGGCTGAAGGAAATGTGGAAAAGCAGCTTCCTTCGGCTATAAACAAGGACGATGTACAGCCAACCCTGCAGCAGGCAGAGTACTCAAAAGATAACACCGAAGGAAACCAGCCTTCGCCATCTCAAGAAGATGTAGTTGGAGCCCGACATAACAATCAAGCTGCAACAGATGGTGCCGTTACCAGCAATCCTCCTGTTATGCCTGCTGCTCCTGAAAACAAGCAGAACAATTGGTGCATTCCTCCACCTCAAAATCAGTGGCTTGTTCCGGTTATGTCTCCATCTGAAGGACTTGTCTACAAACCTTATACAGGGCCTTGCCCTCCAGCAGGAGGCTTCTTGGCCCCATTTTATGCAAGCTGCAATCCTCTAAGTCTCCCATCTACAGCTGGAGACTTCGTGAATTCGGCATACAGCATTGCTATGCCTCATCAGCCACAACATATGGGTGTTACTGGCCCTCCACCAATGCCTCCGATGTACTTCCCACCTTTTAGCATGCCAGTGATGAACCCTGTGGCTTCAGCCTCTGCAGTTGAACAAGTGAGCCATTATGCTGCATCAAAGCCGAATGGACACATCGAACAGCATTCACGAAGCTCGTGTAACACGTCTAACTTGAGGAGCGAAGCGCCGTCAGCCGGAATCTGGAGATTGCATGCATCCAGAGACAGCGAGTTGCAAGGCAGCAGCGCTAGCAGCCCCTTTGACAGGCAGCAAGGCGAAGGGAGGGGTCCTGCGCCGCTCTTTCCTGCATCTTCAGCTGGAAACGGCCAACCCCAACCCTCCTCTGGCAGCAAGGGGAAGCCGGGCCGCGTCATTAGGGTTGTTCCGCACACTGCGCGGAGGGCGTCAGAATCAGCAGCGCGTATATTCCGATCGATACAGATGGAGAGGCAACAGAATGACTCGTAGCAGCACGTGACTGTATGCTGTACGTTATTTGATTGCGATAGTTTACATATGTTTAGCTGAGAGCTTAGCCAATTAGTGCTAGCTTCTGAGTATCTTACTTTCGAGCAGTAATAGCACTTACATATGATGGATGGACATAAAAAAGAATCGGCTGATGCGATGGGTTTTGTTCGGTATAGTCGTTTTTTATCGGGATAGTTTTTTTTTGAAGCAACTTAAGCGCTCACGTTAAGGTTAAAATTTAGCCCCTATCAATATCCAAAAAAAAACGCACCCTAAATATGCAAAAGCAGGGGTATAATATCATATATGCTGTGCACAGAAACTGGAATTTTGAACCCTTGCTGATGAAGGGCATGCATTTTTCTGCTGTATTAAACAGGAGTACGCTGTATAGCTGCTCAAGAACCCCTGATCTTGAGTAATACTGATCAACAAAGCTCTATTTTCCCGTAAAAGAGGAAACCAGGAGTATGTTTCTGTTTTGTTGTGAGTGCGCGCGCGCTCTCGTCCGACTCACAGAGGTCCTCGAGTTGTGCATGTGAGTTTAATCAAACGTCGGTCTTGTTCTTGTAGGCCGCCCTTGGATCGATTTCTTCTTTCGTTGCGTTGCGTTGCGTTGCGTTGGTAAGGAAGCCTAGCTTGCTTGGATTGTTGTGTTGTTCTAAGATTGAGTTATCTTCTCTTTTCTTAGCTGTGAGACATCTTAATTTCTTTCTCTCCAATCCATGCGTGTTGTTGCGGATTCGTTTGCTGCGTGGTGTAGTAGTCGGTCCTAACGGCGGTTTATTTTCCTAAATTTTTGCCCACGTTAGGTCCGCCCCTCGTGCTTAGCTGTTTCTTCGATTTGGGCTTGTTCCTGATTCTTGTTTGTTCATCTGTGAGATTCCCTTCCCTGTCGAATCGTGGGAAAGGGCAGCAAGTCTGTGCATGCATCTCGATCTCACGGCTGATCCTGTTGCTTCTTTGCCAGGACAAGGAGGTGTAGTCGATTCAAAGGGGAAGGATAAGGAGGTGGATAGTAAGATGAATCAAGCGACTTTGGCTGTCATCTACCATGCGGTACCAAATGCGATGATGCATCAGCTCATCAGCAAGGAGATGGAACGGAAAGCGTGAGAGACGCTTCAGACGATACACGAGGGAGTTGATCGTGTCAAGGAGGTGTCGAGAGTCATGTATCATATGCTTGATGACTATCTTGTATAGCTCTGGGTACTTCCGCTTGTCTAGGAGCTCAGTGGAGATAATACAGTCGTACTGCTCTGGACATGTCAGCATGTATCTAGGAGGGCACTTATGCTGCTACGCCTATAGCCTATAGGGGGAGGACATATATCCACAAGTCTGACTTTATTTACATTCCCTAAGTACTTTGTATTCCAAAAGACGCACATGTGTTTTAGCTATAGTTTTGATTGATGGCTCGTATATGTTGCTATTTGTATAGTAAGAATAGCATGACAAACGAAAGCACCTCACCATACGCTGCACGCCATATAACTTCCATCATTACTATCAAATTATGTCAGGTTTGAAATCTTACCTTTATTGTAACCACCTTACCTTGAGCACACAGGAGCTGTAGTTCTGGCTTGCAGTTGCACATAAGCAAACTGAAGGGCAATAACGAAACAACAAGTTATACGTACATAACAACAGAGCTACTGAACAAGTTGTAAACAAGGACGAAGGACCAGTCTTCTAGGCTATTTAGGAGGATGGACCTGTTTCAAGCACAACAAAAACTACAGGCGCTCTCTATTACATGTGTGTGCAAGATTTGCATCTAATTAAGCAGTAACCACTCGCTCGTTTGTTGTCTCAAAGACTGTGAGAAAGCGTAACCAGGCACAGCTACTAGTTTGTTTGCTATCAGCAAGCCATGACCACAGCAAGGTGAAGCTGAAGCTAATGGCTTCCACAGAGAGTCCATCGGGAGAATGAAGGCACGCAGCCACGCTGTGAGCAAGGCACAAGACAGCAGCACCTCAAATTACAGCGTCGCCAACAGAGGGCCATAAGCACAAAACACAGAGCAGCAGCCATCTGGAACAAGATTGATGATATACTCCCAACTGCTTATTCACATTCCTTCCACTGCATGTTAGATTGTGCTTCACAAAAATCCAAGGTGGGCCACCAGAACCCATCTACTTGAATTGTGAATCACAACCACAAGAAACATCTATCAACATGCAAGGCAGTAAGCATTCTCTGAGCGTATGGCAAGAAATGTACATAAAGGAAGAGCTAGCAACAGTGCTCAGTAGGCTAGATTTCTTTCAGCAATGCAAAAAAACATCCCTGTAAGCAGCCCACCGCAGCTAGGGCCGCCCATGTAGTCTATGGTAGAGCTATAACATAAGGTTGTGGGAAAGGTTGAGGTCATGGCTTCGGAACCTAATTCTCCTTAAAACACAAAGATACATAGCTCATTTAACTGGATAGCTTAATGCTTCATTGATCCTACTGAAAACAACTCGAAGCGGGATGCACGCAACGGTTGGTCCCGAAATTTTCCCCACTACTGACTTTCTGTCTTCACCACCTCTCTGACTCGTAGCGAAAGATGAAAGCCTCCGCATTTTTCTTGTAGAAGACACCGGTTTTTTAGTATGCGGTCGCCATGACTTGTCCATTTCATGCTCCGAGGTCTTCCTGTGGCTTTTGGGTTTCGCTCGGCCCATGTGTGATGATGACCTCAGGCATCGAGGGCCTGCAGCTTCGTCCTCGTTCAGTAGTCCATTAACACTGCTTGTGGCGGGATGGTGATAATCTATACTTAATGCGGGAAAGGCACATACACCATCAAAGACCTCCACGGAGACTGGATACCCCACAACGGGTCTTTTATTCGACCTACTCATTAGGGAAACAAGAGGTACGCGATGCCCCTTGTTGCTGCTTCCATGCACACTTAAATCCACGTCATAAAGGGCAGAATTCAAGTGCAGAGTCTTGGTTGGCTTTACTGCATGCCAGCTTGCCAGCTTAGGTGCTTTCTGTTGTGGTGGCAATACTTGAAGCGGCAACTCAAAGACCAGAGATGACGCTGAAACATTCTCACAATTTGAATGGTTGCTTATGGTTTCAGATGACTCTTCATGTTCGCGCTTGTTTACAGAACATTGTTGCAGAACTGGACGAACACAATCCAAATCAGCAGGAATTATTGCAAGCTCCTTATTATCATCAGATTCAGTGCGCTTGTTGAAAGAACTCTTGTCCACCCTTTCTTCCAAAAGGACAACCTCATTGCTTGGTGCTTTGTACTTTACTACCTTTGTTTTGCGGTGTTCATGTCCTAATGCATTTCTGGTCCTGTTATTGCCCTCACGATCAACCGAGTTTATAATTTTCTGCTTAAAAATTCTCCGGTCACATCGGGAAGATGTGTCAGCTTTGCTGCAGTCAGTAGCTTGCTTACTGCATTTCCATACAGGATCCTTTGTTGAGGCACAGGGTCGATACATTTGCAAATTATCTGGTAGAAAATCGGTTGATGAGTAATGCATTCTTTGGAAGTTCAAAATTGGGAAGAAAACATTGCATATTCATAAAGTCAGAAGATAAAATGCCAAGAACTCAAGATACCACAGCACACCTAGTTAGGAACACATAAAAGTAGCACCACATTTGGGAAGTTGTGTAATCAAATAATGCACCTTTTCGATAAAAGAAATTGTTGAAAACTCATGACCATATATTCCAGAAACTGTTCAAGTTGGGACAGAAACAACTAGCCAACATTGTTTCTGTGTATAGTCAGTGAACCTAAATGATGCTTGTCAATGCTGAAACACATAATGTTATTAAAAGAATTCGCAACCGAAAAAACAGGAAATAGTACTGTATTGCAGATTTAAGGAAGGAGTATTGCAGGTTTTACCTGCTTCCAAAATACTTCCCGCGGCGAGGGGAGTATCAACAAATTCATCCCCATGAGGGAAGTCATCATCGAGTAACCCAGTCATGCAGGAGATTTCGGTGCCCTTTGCTTGATCTGTCTTGGATGCACCGCTGCGACGAGAGCTGGACTTAGCCAATAAGGTGGTACCCAAGCTAGAAGGGCCGGAGGAACTGCCAGAACAACTACCCATGTCCATCGAATGTTCATCAGCCTTTGGCCCATTCAGTCTGAACCGATTCCACATGTCGCCATTGCATAGCTCTGATAGTGGGCGGGACCTATCCTTCTTTCTCAAACTTCCACAAGGTTGGTCCTGGTCCGCACTGGTATGCTTCCTCTTTGCGGTAGCATGAGACTGCTTACTTCTTTTCACCTGGCTAGTACTAGGCAGATCATAGCTGAAATCAGAAAATGTGCCTGCATTGGGTATGTGCTTGGGAGCTGTCTTCAATCCGATGTCGCTGAGGTCCCTCATACGTCGGAACCCCTGAGGCACATCGTCCTCAGAATCATTGGGCGTCTTGCGCTTCTTCGTCTTGCGCGACGGCGGGTTGACAGAGCTCGAAGAGGGCGCATCGCAATGCCCCCTGGCAGCATCATGAGAAGACTTTGTGCCGACCCCGTTCCCCATTTTTGACTTGGTGCGGTTCTTGCTGGCCGCATCCCGAAAGCGAGCCCTCTCGATCTCGAGGGCTTGGAGAATGGCGTCCTCCTTGCGGGCGTACCTGCCCTTGTTGTAGGTCCTCTTGCTGCTGCTGCCGCGGCGGCGGGCGGCCTGCTCCTCGGCCTTGCTGATACACTCGTCGAAGTCCAACTCCCCGCAGCGGAAGGGCTTGACGCGCTTGGTCCTCTCCAGGTTACACCAGTCGCTGTTGCAATTCACAATTCATCCTTGCGTGTGAGGAGACGAGACTCGAGAGGGGGATGGAAGCAGCAGGCGGAAGGAGAGGGAGCATACACAAAGGTCGGGCCGTCGCGGCGGCCGAGGAGCATGATGGGGGTGGCGGGAGCCCTGGGGGGCGCGGGGCAGCCGTCGGGGACGTCGAGCGGCGAGATCACGCGGCCGGGCCACCAGGCCCCGTTGGGGCGGCGGACCCACACCAGCGTCCCCTCCGAAGAGACATCCACCTCCGGCTCGGCGGCGTCCTTGGCGCAGCCCCACATCAGAAGCCCCTCCAGTTCGATCTCCTTGTCCCGGAGGCCTGGGGGGAGTGAGCGGAGGCGCGGTGCGAGTGCGGAAGAGGCCGCGGCGGTGACGGCAAGGGGCAAGAGCCACCGGCGCCGGGGGGGAGGGGGAGCAAGTGGGGAGGGGAAGCAGAGCAGGCAAGCAAGGGAAGAGAGGAGAGGAGAGGAGAGGAGAGGATGGCATGGCTGCTACCCCCTCTCCCAGGCCCTGGCCCAGCCAGCAATCTACGGGGCCCGGCCCATCGCAACTCCTCCGGCCTGGCCCTATATATGGCGCGCGCGCCTCCCTCTTGCTCGTGCCATGTGCAAACCCTAGCCCCCAAATCCCCCACGCGTTTCCTCCCCTTCCTTACGTCTATCCACACATGTGAGTTTCTGCTTTTGAATTTCGCTTTTCTTGTGCGAATTTCGGCATCTGCCGAGCTTGGGTTCCTTCTATGGTTTGCGGCGGAGAATTGATGGTTTCCGCTGTGTGTTGGGTAGGATGGGAGAGGCCAAGGAGAACGACGTCTATGAGGAGGAGCTCCTGGACTACGACGAGGACGATGACAAGACGGTCGATGGCTCCGCCGCCAAGGCCACCGGAGAAGTCGCCAAGAAGTACGTGCTGCGCCGCTATACTATACCATGCTACTCTGTGTTGGATTCGATTCGGGTACTGAAGCCGAGGGGTCCATCTGATCTGAGTTAATTGCGTTGAACGAGCAGGGGCTACGTCGGGATCCACAGTTCCGGGTTCAGAGACTTCCTCCTCAAGCCAGAGCTGCTTCGTGCAATCCAGGATTGCGGTTTTGAGCATCCTTCCGAAGGCAAGCTCCCATCTTCCACCCCTTATGCATCTGCGTTGACCTCTGCTAGTTACTAGTTTGCATCTTAGTTAGTTCCTGTTTGGAATGTCGACGTAGCATACACTACGGGAGTGTAGTAAAAAATAGATGTAGCTGAAAGTGTATGCAACGGGTGATAGACCTCACCAAGTAGATTCATGAAGTAGACGCGGAGAGAGAGAGAGAAAAGGTTAATAATTGCAGTCCCTAAGTCTAGGATGTTAAGCTTTACGTGGTGCTGCAGTTGTTTGGTTTCGATAAATATCCTGCTGTTGGTGCTCAGCACAGTAATGAAATATCGCTTGCTACCTCTGCTTTGACATTATCAGCCCCAGATTCCTTGTGCACAAGGATCAAGGAGCTGTAAATTAATCGGAAAACATGTTATGATCATGCTACCATCTTAACGTTGATAATAGATATGATTATTCACTTGACTGCATGCTGTGCAGACACATGCTGCGCTGTATTTGCTAGTAATTGGCATGGTCATATTACGAAACCAAGTTCTAGATTGTATATACTGTAGTGCTGATATCTTTTGTGTACTTGATTCTGTTGTGGTTAGTCTTCTAATTAGCGCAACCATCGCCACATCGTAGGCAAATTAAATGAATGTAACTATTAGCTTTGTTTTCCACATGGCGTATCTTTTGGCAACTTTCAAATTGATAGTGAAATTATCGTCTTGCTGATATGCAGGTACAGTTTCTTCTGATGTTTCCTGTTGGAGGAGAATATGGTAAAACTTTCCATTAACACGGACCCAGAAGGTCGAATTTTTACTCACTGGGGTGCTGCTTCAATTTTGTTTGGTTCCACATCAGTGCAACATGAGTGCATCCCTCAAGCAATACTTGGAATGGATGTCATCTGTCAAGCAAAATCTGGGATGGGGAAGACTGCTGTTTTTGTCCTTTCATCTCTTCAGCAAATTGACCCCGTTGCCGGTCAGGTAGCAGCACTTGTATTATGCCACACAAGGGAGCTAGCTTACCAGGTTTGTAAATATTCGTGGTGTGCATTTCAGTTTTGTTCGGAGATCTCTTGATTTTAATTATTCATTGCTATTATGTTCTGCAGATATGCCATGAGTTTGAGAGGTTCAGCAAATATCTGCCTGAAATAAAAGTTGCTGTCTTCTACGGAGGTGTTCACATCAGGAAACATAGGGATTTATTGAAGAATGAATGCCCTCATATTGTGGTTGGCACACCTGGAAGGATTCTAGCTCTAGCCAGAGATAAGGATCTTTCCTTGAAGAATGTGAGGCATTTCATCCTCGATGAATGCGACAAGATGCTCGAGTCACTAGGTAATTTGTTGCCCCCAGTTAGCCTATTTGTCATGTATTTTCAATGATCATTTATTTCTGTTTCGCCTATTTTGTTATTTTCCTTTACTGCTATACCCTTAACTGACAAGTATGTATTCTGCAGACATGCGGAGAGATGTCCAGGAGATCTTCAAAATGACACCTCATGATAAGCAGGTCATGATGTTTTCAGCAACACTCAGCAAGGAGATCCGTCCGGTTTGCAAGAAATTTATGCAAGATGTAATGCCCTGCAGCCTATCTCATTTACACAGTGCATCATATTTAAGTCTCTCCTATGCTCTGGTGGTAATCATGTGGTAGTCACTGCACATTTGTAGATGAGAGTTGTAGTCCTGCTGTCAGTTGTCACTAGGTGAAGGGATCCCTGGTGTGTTCTTGGTTTCTATAGTCTTACATGTACAGTGTGTAGTGAGTTTCCTGGTATTGTCCCCTTTTTTTTGTTTTCCATTTGTACCTTTCTCATAGCAAGTAGATTGGGGAGGGAATGAGGAGTCTTCTGTCCAAACTCCGAATGGTCTGGTGATGTGTCAGCAACTGGGGTTGGATTCAGGAGAGCACTGGTTCCGAAGATACTCTCTCTCTTGGACATTGTTTTTTCCAGTTTGCTGCGCACTCCATTATGTTCCCTCAGTTTTTCTTCATTGGAGTTCACTGCTGGTCGTCCTGGTTCTTTTTCATGCATGTTGGCAGAGGAAGCAGCTTTCTTTAGCCTGGAATTGTTTTGGAAGCACTGTTGCAAAACTTGATGAACTTGTTGGATGAAATTCTGGTGTGCAACAGTGCATAACTCAAGTTCCATTTGGAGGCTGCATATTCTGACAATCAAAGAGGAGTTCATATACCATTATTTTGGTATAAACTGGTAGATTGACGCTGGAATGCTAATTTATTTCATCTATCATTTGTTCCCTTACAGCCGATGGAAATTTATGTTGATGATGAGGCAAAGTTGACCCTTCATGGTCTAGTTCAGGTAGCTTTTGGAACCTTTGCTGCCCATGCATTGAACCTTTGCTGCCCCATGCATTGAACCATTTTTTTGGTGCGCCTGTTTGTATTTATACTTCTTTTGCAGCACTACATTAAATTGAGTGAGGCGGAGAAGAACCGCAAATTGAATGATCTCTTAGATGCTCTTGATTTCAACCAAGTTGTGATATTTGTGAAGAGCGTTAGCAGGGCGGGAGAGCTGAACAAGTTGCTTTGCGAGTGCAACTTCCCTTCAATCTGCATCCATTCTGGTATGACCCAGGAAGAAAGGTATGTGCTCTATTTCCTTCTGTTCATGTGCTGATACTTTTATGAGAATGGTCTTGTTTGTTTATGTTCTTGCTCATATCGTGTGCAGCATGTAGACATGAGGAATTGATGTTTGTGGTGTTTTCTGAGTTCCATTATATTATTTTTTATATATAGTTCCATGAATCTCTTGGTTTTTGTTTATTTAATTAACTCCCCTCATCTTTTTGTTTGTACATGTGTTGCAATGATGGTAGGCACAATATAATTTTGCTTTTTGATTAATTGACATTTACCCTTCTGCCTTTTCCCCACTAGATTGTTTTGTATACGGGTGGATTGATGTTTGGATTTTTTTTGGTGCTTCAGTTCACTTCACTCTTTTATATAAAATGAAAGCTTGGTATTCATGGTTCCAACTTTAGTTGCATGGAATGTATGGTGCTTTGGGCAGGTTAACCCGATACAAGAACTTCAAGGAAGGGCACAAGAGAATTCTTGTGGCTACAGATTTAGTTGGCAGAGGAATTGATATCGAGCGTGTCAACATTGTCATCAACTATGACATGCCTGATTCAGCTGATACATACTTGCACAGGGTAACCACTTAGTTCCACTTCCTAGTGTTTTGAGAGGGTTATATTTATGTGATGCTAATGTACTGTACTATGCCCTTGGCAGGTTGGAAGGGCAGGGCGTTTTGGCACCAAGGGACTTGCAATAACTTTTGTTTCCTCTGCCTCGGACTCTGATGTTCTTAATCAAGTATGTATCCTCTGATCTCTACTCTTTTTTGTGTTTGATGTAATGAATACTGCCTAACCAGGCGTTTTTATCTGTGAAGGTGCAAGAAAGGTTCGAGGTCGACATAAAAGAACTGCCTGAACAAATTGACACCTCCACATACAGTAAGTGTTACTTGATGTACTTGTTCAATTGCGTGCAGTTGAGTGACTGGTAGGATGGCCCCCTGATTTGTCTGCTGTGTATTGTGATTACCAGTGCCATCGTAAATGTTGGAGGTGACGCTGCTGCAACGCCTTCTCACGATGCTCCAACTAGGAACAAGAGTGCAGGAGAGGAGAGGATCGATGCTCCTAATGCGTGCGTCTTCTGAATATGTTTGAAGTAATGTTGTGGAGGATTTGTTTTTGCAGTCGAGATGTGTACTCTATTTAGTCGTTGGGTGCTTGTAGGCCAAATGATGATGTTAATCTTATGCTGTTCTGCTAGGATTTTATCGTATTGTATTGTCGTGATGTTTCCCTGGTTTGCTCTCAAGCGCTGGCTGCAGCTACGTCTGTGCTGGTTGAGTTGCCGTTTGCCGCTGCGTCGGATACAGTCCGGCCTTCGCTGCGTCCGTCGTCGTCGTCTTGTTCTGCTGTAGCTGTTGGTCTTCATGTTACTCTGTTCGATCTGCTATAGCTGTCAGTGTCCACGTTACTCTGGTGGTACCAATCGTGTGTTTCTGTGGGTATATGATGCTATAGGACGCCTGCAGGCGAGCTGAAATATCATTTTCGGGCAAGCCAGTCTCTTGCGAACAAGCGTTACGTTAGCAATAAAATGCCATTTTACTTTGGTTCATGTCTGTAACTCGGGTAAGAGACGGCAGCCACGTTTGCGTAGGGAGACGTATCAGAGGACGCCGCATGTTATACATGGACACACCTCATCTATAAATGCCCAAACGGCGAAATTATAGTGTCAACTTATGCTCCAGCTACTAGGGTGATTAGCTGCTAATTAGTACAGGCTAGTAACGTGAGGCACCGTGCTAATTAGTACAGGCTAATAAATGAGCTGAAAATTTATTATATTTTTTTTGATGGAGCTTCCTGAGGCACTGTGTTATGTTGTGTAATTTTTTTTTGCAATTTTTTTACCCATTTGCTATCTCTAAAAATTCCTAGAACGAAGCATAATTAATCAGGTGATTAAGCAATTATGTGTCACTCAAAAAATTTGCAGAGATAACAAATTGTCATGAATACAAAATTTTTTTATGGAGATTCCTTATGTAGTGTGCTACGTTGTGTAATTTATACATAATTGTTTGCACCACTTTGCTACTTCTAAAAATTATTTGAGCGACATATAATTAAAAGGGTAATTAAGCACTAATGGGTAGGGACTAATGGCCTACTGTCTGGCTACAGTGTGGCAGTGGCCTGGCCTCAAGCCATTAGCCATCAGCCATTAGTTTTTAATCACCTGTTTAATTACGTGCCGCTCAAATAATTTTTAGAGGTAGAAAATTAGTGCAAAAAATTATGTATAAATTACACAACGTAGCACATTACATAAGGAATATCCATAAAAAAATTTGTAATTTTTCATGACAATTTGTTATCTCTGCAAATTTTTTGAGCGACACATAATTACTTAATCACCTGATTAATTATGCGTCATTCTAGGAATATTTAGAGGTAGCAAATGCCTTAAAAAATTGCAAAAAATTTACACAATGTATCCCGATGCATCGGGAAACTCCACCACAATATGCGAGGAGGGATGTCGAGGGGCCATATATCGCTAATTATGATTAAATTATCACGAATTAACATGACAAATTTAGAGTACATAAAATTCCCAAAAAAATATACAATTAGGTCGACTGTGTTAGGGGACTCTACATAAATTTTATAATTTTTAGAGCTCGTTTGCTATATGTAATAATTTGTACAAATATCAAAATTTTACAAATTTTTGTGCAATATTTATAGGGGATAAAATCATAAAAAAATTACACAATAAAGTATGTTGTGTCAGGAGTCTGTGCATATAATTTCGTAATTTTTTGACCTTATTTGCTATATCAAAAATTTGAATAAATATGATATAAAATTATGAATTTAGGCAGTGGTTAAGCCAACTAATTAGCTGGATTAATCACCTGCCGTCCCGTGGGCGGGCGGCGGGCGCTTGCCGTCTGCTCACGGGGCGGCAGCTGCCCCGCGTCGTCTCTCCCGCGTAGCCGCCCATCTATTGAATGGCAAAAACGCTATTTCTATAAATACGCTATACACATATCTAGTTTTATAAATACCGTCGCAAACAGCATTAAATCCGGTAAAAATTTCTTATTTTGTCACCGGCCGTTTGTTTGAGGTGTCGGATGTATTTTTCACGATCTCTCGATCGACGTAGCGGGGATCGAGCACATGAGTGTCTGCCTGTACCGTACGTGCTAGCAGCTTCCTTCTTCGACAGTCTCGAACAAAAAGTTGTCAACATCGACTGTATGTAGTAAATGCGTGATGGAAGCAAAGTTATCAGCACCCAATTTTCGATTTGGTACAGTAAGATTGCCTAAAGGCGGTCTTTTTTGTTGCTGTTTTTCCTGTCTCCTTTGGCAAGATGGTACTACAGTAGAATGGGCGCGTGATGAGCAGATGTGATGTGATTACTGGGAGACTAAGCGGTGCGGCAGTGGCGGAGACAAGAATAATTTTCAGATGTGGCGGGGTTTATAAAAATCAAACATGTATAGTGAAATTATACAAGGGCTCGCTAAAATACATGTATAGGGGTCTGTCGTTCTGGGCTCTGGAGTTGTGATCGCCTGATCGGATTCTAGAATACGAAGAGACGAGCAGTCGATCGATCAGGCCATTAGCTTCCATCCGTTCGGTTTGCTAATTGTGGCCTATCACCATCAAGCGGAGCCCACCAACCCAGCCATCAGACCCATGTATTGACATATGTATGTCATGTATATATACTGGTATACTACATATATTTAGTATTTTTTACAGTTTTAAGTATGGCGTCCGTCAAACCTTGCCAGATAGCAGGCTCCGCCCCTGGGTGCAGGTATACATGGGCTAGCCTTTTGTGTCTCTTGCCCTGGCGACATTTTCCAATTTGATGGTGGTTTCATTTCTAGCTATTGACCGGCCGGTGACATGCATATATCATGCATACGCGCGCTCGAATTCATGGAGAAACTGCGGTAGCTCGTTGCTCCATCTTACACCCCGCGTCTGCATATATACCATCATGGATGTCATACAAATCTTAGTATCTTACTCATACACCCTTCAAAAAGAAGGACACTTGAGTTAGCGCCGCATCATTATATTTGAAGTCTTAACACACATGGTGGCATCTCATTGATCAGCTGCTCTGCTGCGCATCTGCGCGACGCCGCCGGCCGGCCGGCCGGCCGGTCCTTGATCAACTCCGAGCCTCCGATCCTCATCACAACTAATAAAACTTCACGTCCCATTATTAAGGAGCATGCAGGTACCTCATATTAGCTACCAATATTGTTGTGGATGACCGTAACAGCAGATTAGTACTACTGATCTTAATTAGACGCAGACACTGCTTGGCTGTGTCGTCTGCCTGCTCTTCTGTCCAGGCAGGCAGCTACCTTAACTCTTCACTTCACAATCTGCAAAATCCAAATTGTCTCGGTTACACATGCATGCATGCATGCCAGTGTTTAATTTACATGAAGCAATTTACGATTCATTGAATTTTGGTTGCATGCTTCTCTGCTTAAACGTAACAACTGCACATACCGACACCTTGGTTGGAAGAGAATATGTATTTTATACCCCGTTAACGTTTACTTTAATTCTAGACTTGTTCTCATCGAAGAGAATATACATCTCTCAAAAAATATGTATCTGCGTATTTCTGGAATGCATCATAATTCACTTTGTAATGTTACATGACAGCACAATGGAAGAAAGAGTGTCGTCAGAATTTCTTTATGCATTTACTCTATTTTAGTCAGTCTTAACGACGCTTCTCTATGTAAATGATATGAACATATCGCTCGGTTACATCCAACAGTAAACTGACTAGAGAATGCAAGCCAACCTGATAGGCAGATTAATCCCTCCATGAGTTTCTTGCTACATTCAGATGGACACCATCTTTGTTGTAATCTGTCATCAAAATATATTGTGAAAATGACATATCAAAGGTCAAACAACTAGTTTTTAAGAGAGAACTGTTTCGAGTCTAGAAATGCATACTTGCACGCCGTCTTATAACAAAAAAGCATACACCAATGACAGCGTAGCAAAGGAGAAGAAGCATTCCCTTCAGATAATGTGACGTTCCGTCCTGCAAAACACAAAAAATTATCTTCGGTTCTAGTGCCATAACGTTGAGAACGGCACTGCAAACGTCGAAAAGACAGCTACAGTCTGACCACACCAAGGGTTGTAATTTTTCAGAGAGACAAATCTAATAAGGTCAGATGCACATATAACTAATTCCTCACGGATGTTCTGCTAAGGAACCTGATGAAAAAGAACTTTCATTGACTGATGTTCCATGGTATCCAGGGTTGAGTTGTGTGGGGGTGCGAAAGAAAAAATTTACCTGTAGGGTGAAGGTTGTCACTAATATTGCTAGAAACAAAGAACCGGTCTCTAGCAAGTTGAAATCAAGATCCATTGGAACCCCCATAATCCAAGCAACAATGACACTTAATGGCACCTAGCACAGTTCAATTCCATGAGTAAAGAGACCAAGGCAAAGAGCACATGGAACAATGTGTGGAGGTTAGTTTATACAGACCACAAACATGGAAATCTGCGTAGCTGACCCTAAAGATACCCCAAGGGTGATGTCCTGTCACAACCAACAATTTGGTGTCAGTTTGCTTCCTTAACATTTCAACAAGTATGCACGAGCTCTGATGTTGCCTACCAGCTTGTTCTTAAAAGCAAATATGACTGCACCGGCATGCTCTGCTGCATTCCCTACGATTGGAATCAAGATGATGCTAATGAAGCTCACTGATAGTTCCCAAGTTTCTGAGGCCGCCTGTTTGACAGAGAAATGTTAGCTACACTATAGGTTACCGCACAGTAAATGCCTGGAAGAAAATTTCCTGAGTATGCCTACTAAAACTAGCCAATATGAACATAGCATGATGCTACATACCTCAATTGTGCTTACAACATACTCTGATAATACTGCGGTCATCAGAGTCATGACTGCTAGCCAAATCATCGCACTTGAAAACCCCAGTACCGCCTCATCTTGAGAGACCAAATCATCACCATCATCTTCAACCTAATCATTTGGTTGGATCCCATAATTTTATTATTAACCAACTAGTCCAATGCTAGCAGCTCTTGCTCGTTTCTGATTAGCACTATACACACCTCTTGGGGCTCAAAGAGCTGGCGATGGGTCTTCAGCTGGAAGTAAAGGTAGGCTGCATAGGCCAGGAGCATGACAATGCTGCAAGCTCGGGACAGCTCCAATTCTGCATCCCCAGAGGTTACTGCGTGCTCCCCGGCGCTCACTGCGTACCTCAGCATCAGTGGCAGCGAGTGGCATAGCACACCAAGAATCAGAAGCCCTGTGCTGACATCTGCTTGCTTCTGTACAAAACAAACCATATCGTTATTTGTAAGCCAGCATAAGTTTATGCTCTAGTAAATAGCGTAATAGTAATTGTTGTGGCTACGGATCAAAAAGTAAAGAAGGAGACTAGCTAGAGAGAGCCAACGACAGGAGAGAGTGCTCATGTATGAAATGAATGGATCTGGTGTGTGTATATATGTGTGTGTGTATGAGTATGATTGGATGAGAAATTACTATCTTACTCCCTTGATAATTACAAAACGTAGGAATACATGGTACATTCCTTTATGTTGCAGTCTACAACCACCTGTTGCAGCTTACGACCACCCCAACAGTCGTTACAACTGCTCTGCTATTGCTACGATCACTCAGCAGTCGTTACGACCATGTACTCCGACCACGTACTCGTAACTTCTGCTGATGAGAGTTACGACCACGTCTTCTGCCGTGTTGCGCTCCTTGTAGCAGCTCTTTCGATCCGACTCTCTCTGTCTCCTCTCTGTTTTTCTTCTCGTTCTCATTGCTCACCTCTCGTTACATGACTGCGTGCCTTTTAAAGCTTGCACGCACTGCCTCTTCACCCAACTACGACTACGACACAAACTTCGACTACGACTACGAAACAAATTCCGACTACCAGAGTTGTACTTGTACACGACCATGACAAAACTGACTACAACCACAATATAGTCGGGCGAGGTTTCAACCACAAGGCGGTTAGATGAAGCGTCTATGACCACGAGGTGGACGGACGAAGTGTCTACGACCACGACGTGGTTGGATGAGGTCGTCGACCGCGATACGGTCGGACGAGGCATCTACGACCACAACATGGCCAGTTGCAAGGTCCCGTCATAACGGGTTGGGTCTCCCATACAACAGGAATAGTTGTTAGTAAATAGCTGAGTTGGTTACTCTGTCATATGGCTGCTCGGTCCCAAGGTTGGCCAGGCCACCGAAGAAGAGGGAGGTTCCGAGGACAAGCAACAAGTTGGACAAGATGGAGCCGAGCAGGGAGCATTTCACCACCATTATCTTGCCTTCACGCAGGGCAAAGAGTGCGATGATGACCTCCGTCACATTGCCAAATGTTGCATTCAACAGTCCACCCACTGCAGTACATGCAGGTACGGTGTAGCTATGATGTTAAGGTTGCAGGGTGGATCAATGGATTTGAGATCAACAGCACTTACCAGTGGGACCGGTGTAAAATGCAATCTGCCTGCGACCAATTAACAGAAAACAGAGATTCGAGTTTTAGAAACATAGAGGCTGGATTTTATATCCTTTATCTAAAAAAAAGAGGTAATGCGAACAAAATAAAACATGCTGTGATGACGAACAAAAGAAACTTACTCGGTCAGGAAACTGAGTCGCTCAGCGAGAGGAATGAGACCGATTAAGCTGAGCACAAAGACCCACACCTGTTTTGAGTTCCACAATAAGAAAGCAGGTGTGCGTTAAAAGAATTCATTTGCATTTATATTAATGTAACGCATCATAAGTAAGTTGGCTACACGTAATTCCTTAATTTGAGTACTTTTAATTCCTGAGCTATTGGACTTGTTGGGAAACATTAATATAATGTTTGCGTTTAACCAGATTTCTGAATTTAGACAGTGGGAAATGGAACTCTAGAGTTTCCTCTTCTCATGTAAAAATAGTTGGAAACAACAAGAACATATATATTGAGGGTAGAATTCGAAAAAATTTGGAATGAACGGTGAAGCCAAGCTAATATGGGGCAATCATTCAACGTTCAGTAAAATTTTGTCCACGGTACGTCACGTGTTTTGGATGGCATGTCAGTGTGAAGCTGTAAGAGTGCACGTGAGTTCACATGCCGAATAGAACGGTGGTAAAAGACAAGAGACAAGAACACTTCAAAAGGCGTATCTGCCTTGGCCAGACGAATATCACTGCCTCGGCCGGTCTACGAATGTATGGTGAAAACACGTGTTGAACAGAAACTACAACGTGAAGCCTATGAGTGTTTGGACCACTGGAAACTCCGATCCCGATAGTCGTAACTTATTTACGACTGCATATCAGATGTTAGCTCAGTCTCTCTCAAACACATATTTTGGCGGTCAGGCTAGTCGTATCGACCACACAGACTACTGATCGTAACACTAAAATGCTTGAACACACTTGAGCAAAACACACATGTAACAAGATTAACCTAACAAAGCGTATGCTGCGTACGTGCCTGGTGACCACAATGCCACATTGCTAGTTACTGCTAATCTTCTCATTTGTTGTGTAGTGAACTCAGAGGCGAGAATGGTGAATGAATGACGGATGAATTGAGCAATGAGGAGCTGCTGGGTGTGAGCGGTCCTGACCTCCTGGCCTGGGTAGACGAGGACCGACAAGTGGCGGAGACGAGAGGGGCAAAGCATGCATGCGATTGGCAGAGTGGGGCATACTAGTTTTCTGCTATTCCATTCCATCCCACGATTCCATCTGCGTCAATTTTAATTGAGTTTTACAGGGCTAGCTAAGCTAGCCGACATGGTCACATGCATGCATGTAGCTAATGTAAATCTAATCACCATCTCTCCCCAACTCTACTGCTAACTGTATACTAATTGATATATCCCCAGCTCCCTTCATGTTTTCTTTTGACTGAACAATGACTAGTTTATGTTGCAAGGTATTAAAATCTATTAGCAACCATTAACTAACAAGAGTTGTGCCCGCGTTATGCAAGTCGTAGAGAATAAGAACAGATGAGCACAGATTTCTAGTAAAAAGTGACGCAATCCAACCGAAATGGCACTCAAACTGATGCGATCTTGGCCCGTGGAGTGATCAAATTGCAACCTTTTACTATGTTGGGGACAAGGCAATCGTCCCTATGAGACTGAGGTTGCAAATTGCATGTGACGGTGGAAGGAAGGAATAGAGTAAATGGGTATAAATCTTGTTTTAAGTTGGGAGCAACACAACATATAAAGAATAGAGGGAGGCAGAAAGCAATTTGGATGGTGGAAGGAAGGAGTGAATCGAGCAAACACAAGAAGAAGGTATACAATACACTGTAGAGTAAATGGATGGAGTAGTGAGAGCGAAAGTGAAGGAGAGTACGGACCTGGCCGAAGCGCAAGTAGCGGGCGGCGATGGCGAGGACGACGGCGGGGAAGAGGAGGAAGAGCTTGGTGCCGAGGAGGACCTCTTGGAGGTTGGCGAGGAAGTTGCGGAGGCCGGCGCAGGGCACCTTGCGGACGAGGGAGACGTCGGACTTCTTGCGGAGGGAGGAGGAGGACATGTTGTGGGCGGTGCGGCCGAGGTGGCGCACCGGCGCCATCTCCTTGGCACCCGCCTCCACCAGCACCACGGAATCCATCATGGATTGGAGCCTTTCCCCGCAAAGGAAGGGCAAGCAGTGCTGCAGCAACGAGCGACCGACACTCAAGAGATGCTAGCAGCAGTGCAGGAGGGAGGAGGGGGCACTCTCTGTAGCTGGGGGTTGTGTGGTTGCAGGCGGCGGATGGGAGAAACAAGGAGCCAAAACGGATGGATGTGGTTCGTGCCCGCCGGCCGGCTGCTGGAGCGAGAGTGAGAGATGCACCGTGCATGGGATGGACGCCGTCGTCCTCAAGCGACGCTGGGACCGCCCCGCCTTGGCAGGCGACGTGGATGGCGCAACCGCTCTTCTGCTCCTACCAGCAGCGGCCCACGAGTCGACGACGAACAAAGAAAGCGGAAGCGGCGAGATCAGCAAACAAGAGGCTGAAGCTAATTCGCGTCCTCGTCCTGTGCGTTTCTTCCTTCCGGCCCACGCACGGCCTTCTGCTCCAGTCCAGGCCCATGCAAAGAAGACTTTTTTTTTTGGCATGCTCGACTCAACTTTCAAGAAAGAGATGAGATTAAGGGCTGTTTGGTTGCGGCTGCGGCTTATAGCTTTTGGCTGAAAATTTTGAATTTTGACTGTTTACGGTACATATTATGGAGAGACAGATACTCACTTGCGATTTTGGCTGGTACAGATATTGAGCTTTTAACGTGTAGATCGTTTAACTTGTAAACCCCGTCTTGAGAAAATATTCCGTTTGAAAGTTAGGTACTGTAGCAAAAACCAAAAACCACCAACTTCAGAGAAAAAGAATAAACCCTATGCCAGAGCCGGAGAAGGAGAGCACCTGGCCGGAGTAGTAATCAAGGCCCCAACACACAAGAAACAACCCTAATCAAGGCTGCCTGCTTTGATGTTGAATCACAAGTAAAGTAATCCTCCGTTTGCTACCAACTAATCAAATACAGCTCAATGTTAAGGTGAAACCCCCCGTACAACAGTATAACGCGCGCGCGCGGTCGCCTTCTCTTAGCCGCCATTGCCACCCTAGGATCGATGACGCTTTGCTTACTTGATCCGTAGTTGGGACGTTGGTTCACCTGTTGGAGAAGATGGCCTCCAGATCCTTGTACAGGCCCTTGGCCCTTGGCCTCCACTCCTCCTTCGCCTTCGAGTCCGACGACGACGCCACCGACGAGCTCCGGCTCCGCTTCCCCCTGTACGCGCTGCTGCTCGACGGGTCCCCTCCTCCGCCCCCGCCGTCCTTGCTGAAGCTCGCCTTCGCCATCTCCCGCAGCTGCCGAAGCCACGACTGCTCGTTCAAGCTCCTCTGCGCCTCGCCTCCGGGGGACGCCGCCACCCTCTCATCTCCGCCTGCGCCACTATCCGGTGGCGGCTGCTGCCGGTTGATCAGGCGGTCTCCCAGCACTGACGAAGGCAGCACCACCAGCAGCAGCCCGACGGACGCCGCCTTGGCGCCCTCCAGGAAGGAGCTCCTGTCCGAGCTCAGGAACCGCACCTGCCGGTACAGTGCGTTCCACTCGTTGCACACCTGCGCCGCGAACGCGAACGCGAACACGCCGAGCATCGCGACCCCTGTGCCGCTGTCCTCGCCGCTGCCGTTCTTCCTGTCGATGAGCGCGAGGCAGGCGGCGAAGACGAACACCTCGCTGGCCACCGCGACGATCTCCACCAGCTGCACCCGCTTCTTGATGAAGGGCTTCTTGAGAACCATGAAGAAGAGCTGGAACGACGCGATCGCCAGCACCACCACCGTGTGCGCCCGCGACGACCGGTCCGACGACGCGTGGGCGCCCGCCACGATGCCCAGCGCCACGCGCTTCACCGACTCGAGGAACGTGTAGTATATCCTCAGGATGCCAAACACCTTCTGCACAAACGGCGCCTCCGCGTCCTCGTTCTCGTCCTCCGACGCCATGATCTGCTCCGCCGCCGCGCGCTTCCCTCCTCCGCCTCCGGCGATCTGCGTGAGCATGTACTTGGGCGGGCCGCGCAGGTCCTCGAACAGCGGGCCGAGCCTGACGAGGCACGCGGCGCGGTCAGCGTCCTTCCACGTCCACTGCCCTCGCTTGCCGGGGCCGAGCGTCCGCCTGATGATCTCCTGGTACCAGTGGTACTCCTGGCCCTCCTGGTGCACCTCCTTGTACTGGAGCACCCTGCCCATGGTGATGCCCAGCGACAGGAACAGCAGCAGAGCCACCAGGATCGACGTCAGGATGCCGGTCAGCGCGATCCCGACGACGAGCCCTCCGGTAGTCCCACCTGACCATTTCAGCAAATTAAGGTGATCCAAGAGCTCTCATCATCATATTGCTGCCTGCATGCATGTTGTAGATGGACGACGTACCTCTGATCAGTGCTGCAGACGCTTGGGAGATACAAGGCATTGCAAGGATTACAAGCATGATCTCCAACCTGGGGAACACGAGTGCTCCGTAGTTTTTCCGTTTCTCCGTGCCTCCTCTGTACCTTAACTTGAAGTAGAGGAGGATGACAAGATGCAGCAGGATCAGACCTCCCCCCATCACACCCAGCCAGAACATGTTTCTTCCAAAGTATTTCCACCTGCATCCAGCCAGAGAATACTTCAGTCTCCTGATACATCAGCACTCTGTATGTCCAACAAGACACGCCAATGCTAATTAAGCATCACCCGTCCAAATCTTGTAGTTTCATGATAATCTGTGCTTCAGGCTTCATGTCCTGGTTCTGCAAGTGATCCATGTTTTAATAATTCAGCACTCGTGAAAATGGAAGTATCAAAGAACAATTAACAACGTTTCTCGCCAGCAAAAAAAAAAAAGGTACAGCAATGAAATGTGACCTCAAAGAAAGATCGGTACTCCATTGCAGTCAGCGGCTTCCCATCTAAGGGGACTCGCATTGGAATCACTGGCTTTTCGCCTGTTGGTATTTGTATTGGCACTTGCTGACCTTGTGCTCGAGGATATGATATGTCAGCCCCTACAGCACTCCTGTCCAGTAGCTCCGAGTATGCAATGGCAGGCATTGTGGAATACCCTACAAATGGATCTGCAGAGGGGCCTTCCCATGGAAGGTGAATGTATGGGATGGTCCATTCTATCCCTTTTGTGAACTCGTAGTACTCTATCGGCAGATTTATCGACAGCCATCTGGACAAAGCAAAGATTTGGATATGGCATGCCATTCTCTGAAAATGGCAACATCAAATGGTTGATAAGCCTGCTGTTTGATTTATCACCATGAAATGTTTATGACAACGTACCAGAAGATTCCGTGATGGCTCGGAGATCATGTAAGAAGGTGGCCTAGAGATGGCCCCAGACGCAAGAAGTGATGACGTTGAAACAGTGAGGAGCGTGGCAACAACAGCAGTTGCTGCAAATATGACCGTGGTGATGATTGCAATCGATGATGATGATGCAGGAACAGAATCTGCATATATAGTAGAACATTACATTGCATAATGAGTTCATAAATCAAGCTTTACTGTGAGATATAACTAACAAGCGAGGAATGCTCGTACAATGTCTCACTTCAAGACGGTCTGACGCTAAATTCAGATTTCCAGCGACGTCCTCTGTAGTATTTTCGGCGACCTGAACCGAAACCAGCTTATCAACTGCCTGTATCTGCAGTGTGTATACGCTCTTACTAGCTTCATGGAAGCTGAAAGCAAAATGAGAAGTCCGTGAAACATTGGAGAGCCTCTAAGGTACAAGAAACCATTTATTCAGATAGTGGGATATCTTACCTCAATAGATTGCCCCCAGAAACCTGCACTGCTGAGGAACTGAAGTTGAACACAGGCTTTTCGAACTTAATCAAAACAGGGATGCTGCGAGAACTCGTCCTCGTAGTCGATGTTGCCAGTTTGACAGAAGGTCTTTGAGTATCTGTCAACGTCATAAAGCAGAAAAAAAAATCTGGTTAAATTGAGCATGGGATCCGAAACTGAAGTATATTGGGTGGAACAGATAGTGGCTAACCATAAAGAAATGTGAATGGCTCTGATGAATAAACCGGAGTCCCTTGTCTGCTAATTATGGAGCTTGTATCACAGGCAACAGTCACAATAGCGGTGATTGACATCTTCTTCACCTACAGAGTGAGGTCGATAAAACATATTGACACATGAACTAAATTAAGCAGCCAGGAGCCTGGTACCAACAAAGTTCAACTTACGACATATCCGAACCGGCGGTTTCCGAGCGTGCTTCTGTTGGTAGGCGTTAGTACGGCATCAGTTGCTTTAAGACTGCTGAGAATTTCTGCAGACGAATTCAGCACCGGTTCAGCGAAGGACAGGTATATTCTTAGGTCCTTCTCATCATTGGTAGCTTCAACCACCCTTGTGGCGCCCTCAATCTGAAGCAGCTTTTCAGGAATATTGGTGGTGGTGTTCATAGAGTCATTCCTTCTATCTGAAAGGTTTGGTGAGCAAGCAGAGAGCAACACATCAGCATTAGCAGTCTCAGTATCCCTGTACGTATCTGGTAATAGCACGAGGCCAATGTGTTGGCAGATTCGATCGACGTACCAAAGCGTAAAGTGAAACTCGAATTGGACGTTCTTGTGAACCGGTGCCCGGCGGCATCTTTGCAGAACCCCCTGCCCATCACCAGGACCAAGCGTCCGTACTGCACGTCCGGCGATATGCTCACGGCGACGGAGTACTGCAGGCCAGGCCGGACAACCTCGAGAGTGGAGGGCTCGACGCGACCGGGCCCGTACACGATGAGCTGCAACCGTCCACTCAGATTTCAGAGCTCATCAAGGTGTGCAGAAATGCACGTGAGATGCGGGAGGAATCACTCAAAGTTTTTGGCCGCGTGTGCGATGCAGAAATGCAGAGCAGACAAGTACGTACATTGCACCAAGTGTGGTTGCAGGTAAATCCACCTCCGCCGGGGCATGGCTCGCTGAAGGAGATGAGCACCGACACATTGGACGCGCCGCTCGTGAACGCCGGCTCGGCAGCAACGGATGCCGTGGGAGGAACGGTGTCTGCACAGTACAAATACACAGAGAATCACGTACGTGCTATGACGAGGCATTTCTTGGACGTTTCTAGCTCCAATTCTTACTAGCTAGCATCTCTCTTAATTTCCTAGCGCTGCCAAATGGTAAAGGAGCTGGTCGATCGAAGCAAGCAAGCTTGCTTAAGTGCCAGATTGCATACTTATGTAAACAATCCATCCTTTCGAGTAAGCAAGGAATTAGAGGTTTTGGCTTTGTTACTTAACCAACATCCCAAGCGTAGGTGGCGCAGGTGGGAGGCGGCGGGCTGCCTCCTCTTCGGCTTGCACACACTGCAAATGTGTGGTTTCCATCCTTCAGTCCTGCGTAGCTCACAACCTCTGTTCCATTTCCAGATCTCCCACAGTCAGATGCCCTTTCACCGTCCAACTGCATTGATGCAACCACAGGATTATTAATACTAAGCAAAGCAAATGCAATGTGGAGTAATTCAGGCCAATGGCTCGCTTTTAAATAAAAGGTAAAAAGCACACGAGGATGAGTCGCGGCGTGGATCAGCACTAGATTGGATCTCGATCGATGAATTATTGTACTAGTCCGTCTTAGTGAATTGCTTTGCCACCTGTGTTTTTTCAGTCCTTTCCTAGCGAAAATCATGCATGTGGTCCGGTTTAATTCACGACCATTTTTATTGTACCCGGTCGTAGTTTGCTTCACCTACCAATTTGAGTGATTGGAGCTGAACAACATCCTCATTATCGACTAGTTGTTCTTTCAAGGGGACCAGAAACCAGCTAATTAAGCCATAAAGACAAACCTGAAATCGCATTATAATTCATTCTTTGACCCTGCAAAAAGCTCAAAGACCGCATGTGTTGATGTAACGATGCTACTTTTAGGCATGCATGCATGCATGCAAGCATGTTAGTGTTTGCATCACCAAGAGACACGAGTAGTAGCCATGCATGCATGCAATGCATGAGCATTAATACTAAGCAGCATTTGGAGGTTGGAGTTGGGAACGAGTGTGCAAACATAATGCTAGCTACATGGTAGTAGTAATACAGTAGCGCGCAGGAATCTGCAGAGCTAACCTTGCATGTGATGGCGCAATCCCCGCACCTCCCGCCGCTGCTCCGCAGAACTTGGAAGGCGAACACCGCCGACGTCGACCTCGACAAGCGTGGCGGCGCGCTCGAGAAGCTGACGGAGACATCGCCAGCGCCGGAGCAGATCAGCGCCGGCGACGTCGCGAGGAGCAGCACAATGCTCAGCAGGCCGCCCCAGCTCTTCCACACCATCCTGCGGCTAGCAGCTGCCTCTCTTGTTGTGTACTACTAGTAGATTTGAAATGAGCTCGCTGGTAGCCAATTAGATGCTACCACTGTCGCAGCAGAACGAAGGGTAGAGTAGCACAGCGCCGGCAGCTAGTTGTCCGTGCATCTCTGCTCTCCTCTCCATGTCTCCTCTCCTCTCCTACTGAACGCGTGCCTGGGAAGGGAGGACACTGGCACTGGACAGGGAAGTGAATGCACGCTGCAGCGTGCGTGTGTGGCTTGGGGAATGGCGCACTATTTAGGCTGCCTGACGTCTATGGACAGTGGCAGTGAGCAGTGCCGAGGTGTTAGTGAGGTAGTAACAATGGAGCTGGTAGCTCAAGTGAAAGAAGATTAAAAAACAATGGAACGGGGGACAGGAGCAAGAGGGGGCCAAGGCAAAACAAACTGGCAAATGGCAAGGGCATGTGATGATGTGGGGCGTGGTTGGCTTGGCTGTGAGGAGGGGGGTGGTTTCGGGATGGAGATGAGATGATGCACATGAGGACGAGAGCAGCCAAACTGTCTTTTGTTTCTAGTTTTCTGAATTTTCTCCTCTCCTCTCTTCCTTCCCTTTCGCTATTCCCCTTTTGCAATCTCGTGGCTGCGAGCCTACTCACTTGGATGAGGGCTTCAACAGACGAACACAAAAGAACAGTCTGAAAGATGCAGAGATTGGTACGCGCATGCCAATCGCTGTGTGCAATTGTTATCATGAGCTTGCTATATAATATGACAAATCTGCAGCGATCATGGAGTGGAGTTGCGATCCCTCCCGCCGTTACTCAAAGTTGCTGGGCTCTGCTATGAGCCAGTGATCGAGGATAGGATATGACTAGGTCTAGGATGGGGATAAATTTATTAGCTGCTGCGGCGAAGAGGAATGTGGCTCTTGTTATCTCGAGCATAAATAACCACCTGATTTCAGCTTGGGTAGTAGCAGTTGTAAATGAAGATTATGTACCCGTATAGGTATAGTATAGGCGCCAGTGCAGCTCTTTCTACAGAGGAGAGGAGTACATTGCATTGCAGTATTAAACAAGCAGATCCAAATCCAACAAAAAAGTTGAGAGGACTGCTGTACCGTGGTAGTTCTTCACTGAATCGCAGCAATTACTGACAGCAAAGCGTGCCTGCCAAAGTGGGGTCAATGGCTGGTGGGCCCAAACCCTGATGGTCCCACATGCTCGGAGGAGTAACGAGCAGCAGGTCACCATCTCTGTAAGCCTGTTCACCACATCCTGGTGTACTTTTGTGTTGTTCTTTCCGTTAAACGTAAAAAAAAAAGTACACGTTCTGAAACAGCTTAAGTAAATAAATAAATAAAATGGGAATCAACTTGCAGTGGGACCGAGATCTGTGCACATGCACCAGCTGCCACCACATAACCACATTGCAGGTGAGCTAATTTCCTTTTTGTATTCTTCACCGTCACCTATCCACCTCTTAATCGATGCAACAACACCATTATTATTATTATTATTATTATTATTATTATTATTATTATTATTATTATTATTATTATTATTATTATTATTATTATTATTATTATTATTATTATTATATACTGTTGGAGTTGTTTTTAACAATATAGACACGTTTCACGTGTTTCAAAAGAGTTTTAAATGGGTTTCATAACCTGTGGGTTGACAGATTTAAAGGCATTTCAAATATGAATCTCAAAGTTTTGTGCAGTTCCAAATCTAAAATTTTGATTAAAAACAATTTTCAAATAATTTCTACTGGGTCTCAAAAAGACAAACTTCATTGTTTTAGAGTACGTTCCGCAAGTTTTATCAGGTTTCAAAAAGAGTTTAAAACTAGTTTCATAATGTTTCAGCACGTCTTCAACAAATTTTAATGGGTTTCAAATCTGAACTATGAGTTTCATGTAGTTTTAAATATGAAACGTGATTACAAATGAGTTTTTAGAAGAATTTCAACTGAGTTTCAAAAAAGACAAGCTTCAAAGTTTTATAGAGTCTTAATAAGTTTCAAGGGAAAATTCATAAGTTTCATTCAAGTTTCAAAATAAAACATCAAATTTTAAAAAAGTTTCAGCATGTTTCATGAAAGGTTCATACATATTTCAAAAATTTCATGAAATAGTTTCAAACAAATTTTGGCACGTTTTAAGTTTTAGAAAAGTTTAACATGTTTTAAAAAGGTTTCATGGGGCATTAGCAAAGTTTCACCAAAAATTCAAATCCAACGACATTTACCAAAAAGATTAACTTTAAACATACTTGATCCATAGCCATTGGTCACCGCTGTGCTTTCCTATTGTGTAGTTCACGGCGATGACAACGAGACGCACTGGACAATGACAAATGATGAGACACACTAGACCGCGACGATGATAACAAACGAGACACACTACACAATCGCAACGCCATGCCCGTGCAGCCACCTTGCCTTATGGCCTCGCCGCGCACATGCAGGCCCCCGCATGGCTGCCTTGATGCCCTGATGCGATACACACCTTTATGCATTGGTGCCGCCTCGCCAACGCACCATATCCACCGTGCCACAGTGTTGCGCACTGGTGCCGCTCCGCCCCATGTTGCTAGACTGCTATGCATGGCCTCGCCGGCCCGAGCGCCAAGATACCTAAACCTGCTCACCATTTGCTGCCGCGCTTAGGGGAGCCCATGATTGCCATGCTCGCTGCCTAACAACCGCATCCGCACTTGCCACCCAGCAGCCATAGCGGTGCTCTGTTGCCGCACTCGGGTGTGCGTTTGCCGATCCACAGCCGCGCTCGCCATCTATCACAGAGCTCGAGTGTGCGCTCGTTGGCACACAATTGCATTTAGCATCTGCTGCTGTGCTCGCCCTCTGCTGCCTATTGTGCTGGCTTGCCACACGCAGAAGCTCGTCCCACCTGTTCACCGCTTGTTGCCTGTTGCAGCAACTCCCTACCCATCGTAGCTCCCTGTTGCCGTTGCGAGGTGGTCTCACCCATGAGATCCATTGATGGTAGTGTGAATCAGTCAACAACGAGGTAGAATCCATGGGGAGTGGGGGGGGGGGGGGGGAACGATGGGTGTTTGAGTGACTCGTGTGACCTTTAGTTTGGATAAGATCTAGGCAGGTAAGATCATACAAGGAACTTGATCGAATGGGTGTGAGCTATACCGTTGTTTTGAAGAAAAAAGTATTTTGTAGTTTTGCTCTATTATTATATGTTCATTATATTTCATATACTAGGTGAAAAACGGCAGCAGGGAGACGGAAGGATGTAGGAAAACAAGGTTGTTCATTTCACGAACAATTGACATGATTCAAATTTGGTAGCAATTACTTCCTTTGTCCTGCGATATAAGGCCCCGTTTGGCACAGCTCAGCTTCACTAGTGAAGCTGTTTTTTTTGTTTCAGCTTCACGAGCAGCTTCACCGGTGAAGCTAAAGCTGTTTTGGAAAACTGTTTGGCAAAACAGCTTCACCAACAACTTCATGCATGGCTGAGAGAGGGCAATTGTCCAAGATGCCCCTGTGTACCTGACTTGTTCTAACATTTGGAGTTGTATGTTTGTATATGGTCATATGAATTAAAAAATAATATATTTGAATGAGTATGAATAAAAAAAATAAAAAAATAAAAAAATTAAAATCAGTGCGGACGGTAGAGAAGTGCGAACGGGAGGAGAGGAAACAGGCGTGGGGACCCAGTGGCAAAATGCTGTAATTTCTGTCAACTACAAGGGCAGTGGGTTCCTAGAACTGCGAGCCTGAGGGAGAGAGCTGTGAAAAGCTACTATTTTCAGCTTCACCCCACCCCATTCCCTTGTGAGAGCATGATTTAAGGAGCTTTATCCATAAAGCTGTTTGCAAAAAGGGTGTTTGGCAAAAAAACAGCTCACAACAACTCATGAAGCTGTTAGTGAAGCTGTACCAAACAGAGCCTAAGTCTAAATCTCAACACGCACATAGACCAATGAGGCATTAGTTTTTTTAAAAAAATTATTATCATTGGACTATACATACTTATACTAAATAGCATGCTATAACTGCCCATTTATTTTTTTCAGTATTAAAGTAAGAATATATGATAAAAATATTGTAATAACTATACCTTTGATCTTCACAATAAATTTATATTATGAGACGATACTTTTTAAAAATAAAGGTTTATATGCGGAACAAAGGAAGTACTGTATTTTTGTTGAAAAAAAATTCTCATATGCTCATTGCTCAACGGACAGTCGGACAGGTTTACTGTAGTCATGATCTGAAGTAGTTAAGAAAACACGATGTGGCTAGTCTGCATACACGGCATGGCATGGTATCTCACATGTGAGCTACCTATGTACCTGCTTATCTTATTTTAGCAATATGGCAAAGAAGGACATAAGCATCATAAATCCTTGTTTAGCAGCGCAGGATGATGTCGTCCTTGCGGCATTGTTCATCGGTTGAAGTATAAGCTTCGGATGCTGAACATGCAGTTGCAGCCTTGCAGGCAACTAGGCACTACAAATTTAATCTCCAGCGGCCAATCCTGGATGGCGTGCTGCCAAGGAAAAGGGGCACTTCGATCGCTAAAGATAAATGCAACCTCAATTTTCATATATCTATATACATCTACATAACCCTGGACACAGGGCAGATGAAGGCCATGATCTTTTTTAGTTTTTGGCTTCTATTTTTTTATTTTTCTATAGTAACTAACTTTTAAACAAAATATTTTTTTAAGATAAGGTCTACTAGTTAATTATAGTATATAATGTACCGACTTCATTTATATCGGTAAAAACCGCATGCGAGTTTCTATTACTCTATAATCTTTCGCACGAATAACTTAAAAATTACAGGCCACAACCAAAAGTCATGAACCTCAACCAAAAAAAAACATATCCGAAGATGGCTTCCTTGGTACTGCTACACGAGTGGAGTTTCACCTTTATCATTTCTACTAAAACCTTTCAGGTCTTTCTTTGAGTCAGTCAGTTCCTTAATGGTTCGGGAAGCTGGAAATGTACGAGCTGAGCTCATCGATAACGTAAGCTTGCACTGGACGTTGGGCGAAAAGATTGCGCCTCATGTCCTTGTTGTCTTCATATCAGCCGTCAGACCCACAGCGACAACTGGAATCATGCTAGTTAAGAACATGTCATTTTTTCCAGTCATTTTTGGTTAATTTCTCTGAATGATTACTACACAAGCAGAATCATATAGCCTAATAGCCATTCAAAAACCCATCACTATCTCTATATCTATCCCCAACACGTATTTCAATCTATTGTCTCTCTCCTATCGGATGAATTAATCTACTCTTCCTCTCTCTCTCTCCTTCCAATCTCTCTCCTACGTGGTGGTGGGCTAGGTGACCGCCGGTGGCGAGGCGCCGACGTCGGTGGCGCCGTGGCTGGCCGAGGATGGCACCGACACAAGGCAGGCGGCAGCGCCAGCATAGGGCGTACAGGCGGTGACACATGGCGTGCAAGCGGCGGCGCTCATAGGTGCGGGCGGGGCATGGCGGTGGCTCATAGGTGCGGGTGGGGCATGGTCGGTGTAGTCCGTGCATGTGAGGATAGGGTAGCGCAATGCGACTTTGACCTTCTTTGACGCTGTCTGCACCATCCTCTTGGCCGTTGCCAAGAACCATTGCTCGACACCCACTGGCATCGGCAGATCTTTCAGAGGGAGGAGACGCCAATCTGCACCCCACTGCATCTTTACAGGACCTGTATGATCACTGCTCTAATACCATTTATTGAATCTGCCTCACGTGGTTGTGAGCAGAGTACTCAAAGGACTCTGGCTGCTACAGTACTCGGATGAATAGTGCTCGGAGTACTTGGATGAACAGTGCTTGGCTACTCGAATCGATCACTACTGGGTGCTTGAGTCTTCCGACTATGGCAGTACTGTGTTAGAATGATCTCAGAGCATTTGGCCCAACGGCCAAATGCCCCCCTTTCCCCTTGACCGCGCCCTGATCGGGGGCGCTCAGCCCAATAGGCTGGTGGGCCCCTGTCGTCAGCGCCATATAAAACAGAGGTGGGGGCCGGGGCGGCACACACACCAAGGTTCACTGTGCCGCCGCCAGACCCACCGACATAACCCTAGACCCGATCTAAGAGGGGGCGCTCCAGCGACGGGAAGACCCACCGCCAAGGAGATCACCGCCGCTCGGGAGACGCCGGCCGCCAGGGAGACGCCGCTCCTCTTCCCCGACCGTCGCTGCCCGTGCGCAGAGCTTCACCGACGAACCGCGATGGCCAACCCCTCCTCCTCTACGTCAGACGGTTAGTACCCCTCTCTCCCTCTCGGTATTACCTCAAGAACCCGAACCCTAAAGAAAAGGACCCGCTAGATCTAACCTAGGAGATCCTAAAGAACTAAAACTAACAATGGTATCAGAGCACCTAGGCGTAGATCTAGATGGGGAATAGAAAAAGGAAAGAACAGAGGAACCCCCCTAACCCTAGAAAATGGCAAAAGAACAGAGAAGGGGATCGGGTCAAACCCTAACCCTAGATCTGAAAAGAAACTCACCTAGCCGTCGTCGCCGGGCCGCCGCCGTCGTCGCTGGCATCGGCCGAGCCTTGGGCTCGCCGGAGCTCCACGTACGGGCCACCGTCGACGCGCGCTTGAACGGGCGCTGACACGGAGCCGCTCGACGGCGACGCGCTCCCTCTCAGGGGAGCGCGCACGCCGGCGAGAGGGCCCGCGGCGGCGCCGTCTTCTCCTTCTCCGGCGGCGTGGACGTAGTCGCCGCCGCCACCGCTTCGCCGCTTCGCTCACTCGGTCGGGTGCGGACGGGAGAGGAGAGAAATGAATTAGGGTTTCGGGGGTGTCCGCCGCGCACCGTTTTGATCCGCCTAGAACGTCGCGTAGCCGTCGGATGCGATCCGACGGCTGAGATCGCGCCGGGCGGACGCGCGCTGGCTTTCGGCTCAGGCGGGCGAGAGAAATCACGGCCTAGGCCCAGGTTGCGCGCGAGAGAGCGCCGCCGCGAGGAGCGAGAGCCGTCGGATGCGAATCCGACGGCTGACAAGGTGCGGAGAAGAGCGTGAGGCCGAGCGCGCGCGCGTGAGGCCGGCTGCGCTGCGGCCGCGCGGGATGGGCCAAGGCAGAGCGCGCGTGCGGCGCCGGCTGGTTGGGCCGCGCGTGGAAGAGGCAGGCCGCGCGCGCTCGGCCGCGCGGGCAGGCCGCCGTGGGCCGTGGGCCAGGCCGAACAGGCCGAAATGCCTGTTTGCACAGTGAAATCCAGAAATTGAATTTAATTTTTTCCAGAAGCATTTATGAGTGAATTTGATTGAAATTTGATCCAAAATCTCTGTAAATTTTTGCACCAACGTGTTAATTTTTCAGAGATTAAATGTGTACAGTATTATGCTTCTGTATAATGAATTATTTTTAGAATAATTATAGTTTCCGCTGCAAAAGTTAATGTTGATTGATTTTTCATTATTAAATTCGAACCAACGGAAGAATTTAATTTTGAAAAAATAGATATAATTTTCTGAGATTTATGATATTGTTATTTTCTGACCAACGTTGATAATAACAGTATTATAATTTTTAATTGATGATTTTATGCATTATTTCTATTTCTGCCCAACGGTGATGTAGATTTAATGTATAGATAAAATTGATTTAAATTGTATATCGTATTTTTGACCAACGTTGGAAATAAGGCATATAATTTTGCTGTTACGTTCTCACTTTATTTGAACTAAATTTTCAGGAGGATACAACTTGATGGGTTGTATCAGAGAGATCCCCACTCTCAAAGGAGATAATTATGGAGAGTGGAAGAAAAAGATAGACTTAGCGTTTATCTTAGCTGAGGTGGACTGGGTCCTCACTACAGTACGTCCCACTGAGCCTATGACACCAGTGAGGGATCAAAATGAGGATGACACTGCTTGGCAGAAAAGACAGAGGGATCATGCTCCCTTAGAGATGTCTTATGATCTTGATCATAAGAAATGGACCACAGCCAACAAGAAATGTATGGCTGTGATAAAGAACACAATTTGAGCCTGCAATTGTGGGCTCAATTGCAGAGTGTGACACTGTCACAGAGTATCTTGATAAAATAAAGAGTCAGTTCACTGGCTCTTCAAAGACTTATGCTACACAGCTGATTAAGCAGCTTGTGACAGAAAGATACTCCGGCAGTGGCAGTGGCATAAGAGAGCACATACTAAGGATGAGCAACTTGGCATCTAAACTTAAACCAATGGATTTGGCTCTCAAGGATGAGTTCCTTATTCTTTTGGTTTTTGCTTCCTTGCCCAAAGAGTTTGACACATTTGTTGTCAACTACAATATGCAGCCCGAGAAATGGGACTGGGAAAAATGCATAGCTATGTGTGTGCAAGAGGAGGAAAGAATTAAATCCTCACATGGTTGTTCTATCAACTATGTGAAGGATAACAAGAAAAAGAATTTTAACAGTAACTCCTTCTCAAAGAACAAGGGAAAAGCCTCTGTCCATCAGCCTCAACAGAATAAATTTGCTGTAGACAAAGATCAGTGTCTTCACTGCAAGAAGACGGGACACTACAAGAAGAACTGTCCTGATTACTTAAAGATGATAATGGCAAAGAAATGTGAGAACATTATTACCTTTATAAATGAATGCCTGTATGTGCAATATTCGAAATCCACTTGGTGGATTGACTCAGGAGCAACTATTCATGTTGCTAATTCTTTACAGGGATTCCGTTCGACGAGGACTACGCAAAGAAACGAAAGATACATTAAAGTTGCAAATTGAGTCCAAGCTGAAGTTGAAGCCGTTGGCGATCTTTCATTAGAGTTAGCTAATGGCTCCAATCTTTTACTTAGAGATGTCTTTTTTGTTCCCTCTTTACAGAGGAATTTGACTAGTGTTTCAAATTTGGACAAAGATGGTTATGATTGTAATTTTGGAAATGGCAAGTGTGAAATAATGTTTAATAAAGAATGTGTTGGTCTTGCCATCTTACAGAATGAGCTTTATTTGTTGTCACTTCGTGAAAATGTGAATTCCGTATGTGATGTGAATGAGCGTATATCCTCGCCTGTGAATGCGAACAGAAAACGAAAGAGAACTCATAATGAATCGTCGAAATTATGGCACTGTCGTTTAGGCCATATTTCGAGGGGGAGAATAGAAAGACTTGTTAAGAATGAAATTCTTCCTCTATTAGAGTTCTTAGACTTAGAACAATGCAGAGAATGCATTAAAGGAAAATATGTAAAGAAAATTAAGAAAGACGCCAAAAGAAGCACAGGAGTTCTACAAATTGTTCACACAGACATTTGTGGTCCTTTTCCTGTGAAAAGTGTGGATGGATATGACTCGTTCATAACATTCACGGATGATTACTCCCGCTTTGGATATATTTATCCAATCAAAGAAAGAAATGAAGCCTTGGATAAATTCAAGATATTTAAGGCTGAAATTGAAAACCAACACGATTTAAAGATTAAGATAGTCCGATCTGATCGTGGGGGGAGTACTACGGTTGACATACCCCATATGGACAAGTTCCTGGACCTTTTGCAAGGTTTTTACAGGAAAATGGAATAGTGGCCCAGTATTCTACACCGGGCGAATCTCAGCAAAATGGAGTAGCTGAAAGACGCAACCGTACCCTGATGGATATGGTGCGAAGCATGATGAGCTATTCCACACTGCCATTGAGTTTATGGATGGAGGCATTGAAAACCGCCATTCATATTCTCAACAGAGTACCTAATAAGTCGGTGCCCAAAACACCGTACGAGATGTGGACAGGAAGAGTTCCCTCACTAAACCACTTATGTGTGTGGGGGAGTCCTGCTGAGGCTAAAGTATTTAACCCAAACCTTGGGAAGCTTGATCCCAAAACAGTAAGTTGTCATTTCATTGGCTACCCTGAAAAGTCAAAAGGGTTTCGTTTCTACTGTCCATATAGATATACAAAGTTTGTAGAAACGAGACACGCTGTCTTCTTAGAGGATGAAATGACGAGAGGAAGTATGGTAGCTCGTGAGATTGACCTTGAAGAGAAGCGGGCGTATGCGCCCACTCCGATGATTCAAGAGCCATTCTTCACACTACCTGCTGTCGCTGCACCGACAGTGCAAGACACTGTGGTGCCAGCACCTGTTATTGTTCCTCCTGTGACAACAATGAATGATAATAAGGAACCTGTTTTTCAGGATCCTATAGAACCTATTGCCACAGATGAGGGGGAGCAACAGCAGTCTCAAACAGAAGATGTACCAAATGAGGAGGCCCCGAGGAGGTCTCAAAGAGTAAGAAGATCAGCTATTTCTGATGATTATCAGATTTATCATACAGAGGAATTTCTTCAAAATGGCTTGAGGCCATGGAAGAGGAAATGAGGTCCATGAAGGCTAATAAAGTCTGGGACTTAAAAATCATTCCTAAAGGAGCCAAAACAGTAGGCTGTAAATGGGTCTACAAGACAAAGCTTGACTCCCAAGGAAATATAGAAAGATACAAAGCGCGACTTGTGGCAAAAGGCTTTACGCAAAGAGAAGGGATTGATTACAATGAGACCTTTTCTCCAGTCTCATGTAAAGATTCCTTCAGAATCATAATGGCATTAGTAGCACATTATGATTTAGAGTTACATCAGATGGATGTAAAGACGGCATTTCTTAATGGGGATTTGGAGGAAAATGTTTACATGACACAACCGAAAGGTTTTGTCGTGGAAGGAAATGAAAGAATGGGATGCCGCCTAAAGAAATCGATTTATGGGTTAAAACAAGCTTCAAGATAGTGGTACTTGAAGTTTGATAGTACAATAAGAAAATTTGGGTTTAAAGAGAATGTAGAGGACAACTGTGTTTATGCAAAGTTTAAAGATGGGAAGTTTATCTTCCTGATCCTGTATGTGGATGATATTTTACTGGCTAGTAGTGATGTCAGTCTGCTACTGGAGACAAAGAAATTTTTGTCCTCAAACTTTGATATGAAAGATCTTGGTGAAGCTTCGTTCGTTCTAGGGATCGAAATTCACCGGGATAGAAACAAAGGGACATTGGGACTGTCACAAAAGACAAACATAGAGAAAATCTTAAAGAAATTTGGGATGCATAAATGTAGTCCTTCACCTGCACCTATAGTCAAGGGCGACAGATATGGGGATTTTCAATGCCCAAGGAACCAGTATGAGATCGATCAAATGAAAGCGGTTCCATATGCTTCAGCTGTCGGAAGCTTACAGTATGCTCAAGTGTGCACACGCCCTGACTTAACATTTGTTACCGGGTTACTTGGTAGATTCCAAAGCAATCCTGGAATAGAACATTGGAAATTGATAAAGAAAGTCTTGCGTTATTTGTAAGGAACAAAAGGCCTCATGATGACATACAGAAGATCAGATTTACTCCATATAGTGGGGTATACAGATTCTGATTTTGCGGGAGATGATAGAAAGTCTACATCCGGATATGTGTTCACTCTCGCAGGAGGAGCTATATCGTGGAAAAGCTCAAAGCAAACCGTCACTACATCGTCCACAATGTATGCCGAGTTTGTAGCATGTTATGAGGCTACGGGGCAGGTGAACTGGCTAAAGAAGTTCATACCCGGTTTAAAAGTGGTTGACGATATCAATAGACCACTTAAGTTGTACTGCGATAATGAACCCGCAGTAATGTATGCCCACAACAATAAGTCAAGTGGCGCTGCCAAACACATTGACATAAAGTATTATGTTGTGAAAGATAAAGTTCGGGATCAAATTATAAGTCTTGAGCATATAAGTACCGCAAAGATGTTAGCGGATCCGCTTACTAAAGGCTTACCACCCAACGTGTTCAGAGAACATATAGCCGGCATGGGTTTAAGGGAAAGTCTATGATTCCTGGACTAAAAGATGGCCCAAAAAGATTAAAGTAACTACTTCAGAACAAATAGGTGTATTATAGCTGTTAAATCTATCGGCGATTGACCGTGACGATGAGACATGTTCTATGCACTAATCTGTGATGGAATGTGTAAAGGCAAAAGTAATTAAAGATAAAGTATAGATTGAGATCAAGGGGGAGAATGTTAGAATGATCTCAGGGCATTTGGCCCAACGGCCAAATGCCCCCCTTTCCCCTTGACCGCGCCCTGATCGGGGGCGCCCAGCCCAATAGGCTGGTGGGCCCCTGTCGCCAGCGCCATATAAAACAGAGGTGGGGGCCGGGGCGGCACACACACCAAGGTTCACCGTGCCGCCGCCAGACCCACTGACATAACCCTAGACCCGATCTAAGAGGGGGCGCTCCAGCGACGGGAAGACCCACCGCCAAGGAGATCACCGCCGCTCGGGAGACGCCGGCCGCCAGGGAGACGCCGCTCCTCTTCCCCGACCGTCGCTGCCCGTGCGCAGAGCTTCACCGACGAACCGCGATGGCCAACCCCTCCTCCTCTACGTCGGACGGTTAGTACCCCTCTCTCCCTCTCGGTATTACCTTAAGAACCCGAACCCTAAAGAAAAGGACCCGCTAGATCTAACCTAGGAGATCCTAAAGAACTAAAACTAACATACTGGACACACATACAGGTCGACGAACTCAGACCACTCAACTCACGTAAGAATACTTCTCTCCTTTATATACTAGTGAATACAACAAACGATTACAAGACTTCGATGATGTGTTACCACAAGTAAATACCAAACGTTATGACCAATAAGTTCTCGACTAATGTAGAGTGCTTAATGTAGAGAAACGGTTAGTAAACAGACTCTTAATGTGAAAATTAACTCCTACTTCTAACTAACTAATGTATAACTGAAAAACAAATATGCCCTGACAATAAAGTGGTAGTTGGACTTAGTACTGAAAGTAGACCATATGGCCTTCCTATTCATGCCATGCAACACAAAGTTGCCAGTGTCCAACATGGCAGCCTGAGTAGAAGTATCGTCTTCCCTTGGCTGGCTAGCTGCAATAGTTGGAGTTTACGACCATTGGAGTGCACCGCCATATCCTAATGTAATATAACCACCAGTAATTGGGGGATCATCTCGGTCCACACAATGGTCCTTGATGCACCAGTGACGAGCCACACCCCAATAGAAAAGCCTTCACCCACCCTTAAGGTAGAACCCGAATGCGAGGGGGAGGACCAGCTCTAAGCGCTGCTTGTATTCATAACGATATTTGGTGGTTTTGCAAGCAAAATGAGCACCAGGAATAGGCAGAAAAATATATGGGGGCATGTTAGTGATATGCTCTAGAGGTAATCATGGAGATGATTGTATCATTTCTATGTTTATGATTTTTAAATAATATGTTATTTTGTCCCATGAATAAATATTTTTCGTATTGATCAATAAGTATGTGACTTGCTCGTGGAACTCTTTATTTATGTTTTGATGTATTCTAAATTATCCTTGATCTTATATCATTATATGGGAAAATTATGGTTTACGGATTAGCACATGTATTGATTGATGATTATATCTCACAAATTATAGATATGAGATATCAAATCAATAATGTAGACACATGTTAGAAAACATGATATTGGATTGACCCACCATGAGACACTACGAAAATTATTATATTCTTAAGTATCATCAGTTGGTCTCATACATAGTATATGTAGGATTCGTAGACCTAAGATCATCATTGTTTCCTACATATGTAATAGTTTACTTAGGGGTTACCAAATACTACTCCGTGACTGAGTGATCATAAAGGTATCTTTCGGGTTTACTATAAAACACACAGAGGAATATGAGCGATCAAGATGGAATTTGCCCCTTCTATATAACAGGAAAGATATCTCTGTGCCCCTCGATGTGATTGGATTAAGGAAGTGCATGGCCATACCGAATGTAGTTGAGGAGTCGATCATAACTGAGTAACCCACTACAGGTTCGAGTGTAGGATCGAGCTATTATAGGATGGCACGCTTTTCGCCTTGAGTTCGATCTGGTATCATGAGGCAAAGGGATCAGTACATAAGTACTATATAGGTTCGTCCGATATAATCTTTATATATGTTTGGGAGTCGTTATGTCCTGCTACAGACCGCTACCGACTTATGGACCAGAAAGGAGTTTTCAGCCCATGGCCAAATATACATGAACCTACAGGGTCACACACTTAATAGGCTGGAACAATAAAGTTTCGGATGATAGTCTTCGAGTGGGATACGATCTCTACTCGTATTGGATCGGAGGCTAATAAGGAGAGGTGCGGAGGCTGAGGGAGGCATCCCGAAACACACCCATCGAAACCCTAGCTGCCACCTCTCATAAACCCTAGTGCGCGCTGGTGCTAGCACGCCGACGTACGGTGTTCCATCTCTGGACGTATGGACCTCAGTAGAGGCACTGCTGCGACTACGGCGCTGATCGGGATGATCGCGAGGAGGAGATGGTTGGCCAGAGAACGATCGACTACTACCACTACACCGACGCACTCTTCATTGAATCGGTTGCTTCAACTCTATTTCTGCTGCACTGCGTGTCTAGTGATAACGATTCATGATCTCTTACCTGCATATCTTCCTATTTTATGTGGTAGAAAATTTTAATCTACGCTAGCATAGTCTACCCGCATCCCAACAGGGCATTGTTTAGGCGGAAGAGTAATGCAATTCCTTGCGCTGATAATTGTGTGTTGTAAAAACCTAGTAGTTCTAATACAAGGGAATGGATTTATGAGAGTTTAGACCCTGCGAAGCGCGCTATGCTCTGTTGAGTTTTTTTTGTGACTTTTGGTTTTTTTCACTGTAACTGACTTATTTCGTACTATAGCAACTAGTAGTTTTTTTGTCGTAATTAAATTTAAAAAGATTAAAAATAGAAAAATAAGTTATTTCATTACGGATAATGCAAAGGAACACGGAAAAAAGAAAAAGAAAAAAGCCCAAAAAATCTAAAAGCCAGAAAAATATGAAATTAAAGAATAGTGAACTAGAAGCTAAAAATCATAAATTAAAACCAAAACGAGCGGGGATATCAGCTGAAGGTAACCATCATCCACATTTTGAATGCAGTAGAGCGTTATAGTGGCTAAGGCAAAGCATGCTAGGAACATGAAGAAATCCTACATTCTTGTAGTAAAAATCAGGAACCCTGCAACCGACCAGAAATTTCAGAAGAAATAAATATTAGGCACCTTAATTTCCACAAGGGAAATAAAAAAAAATTGCAGCTTTCCTGCATGGGCTAGGCGTGCCTGACGCTGGGGAAAACGAGCGACAAGAATGATAAATGGGTCAAATCAGGCCCGTCAGTTTCCGTCCATTGATCTCTTCTCTTCGTCAAAGCATCAATCACAGTCGCTCGCATCCTGCTAGATGATATGCCGGTCACTGTCGGCCAGTTTGCTTTTTCCTAACACCCATCGATCGATGCAGCTCGCCACTACCACAAAGGAGTGATGCAGCAGTCACGCACGATATGTACACCCGAGTTCAGAAATCATCGATCTGCTCTCATGTTAAGCAGATGGAAGAAAGGAAGCTGGCTGAGTGCGTCAATAATGGAAGCTCTTTGGGCAAACAAATTGCTTTATTTTGGCGGTGGTTGTGGTGATGAGGTTGTTGTTTGATCGCGTCGCAGTATCCCACGTTCTGCGTGCTGCTTCCACTAATTGAGTTGAATTAATTTCCAGTGCAAAGCATGTCCCGGGAATCCATACATCACAGTAATCCCTAGATCGGATTAGAACGCACTTGCACATGCACGGTGTATCCGGATTGCCCACCCTTAGGTCGAATTAGAGTGCGATATATGGTATGAGTGTGCATAATATCAAAAACAAAATAGATAAATCCCGTAAAAAGAGCTGAAATAACGACAACAAAATAATCATGATGAGAGAGAAAGATTTAGCGAACCTGATCATAAATTTCTAAAGTATCACCTCAAAAGAGTACAAGAGATTGTCGCCATCTCACAACCCTCTCGAAACACTCAGATACTTGTTCTATATAAGAATTTAGTGTTAAAGAATAAAATAGTCTTTAATTCTCTCACACGCCCTCTACTTTGAATGAGTTGGTTTGTGGTTTGGGTTCTCCATAGCCATCCCTTATAACTTAATATAGCGCCTCATTAGTTCTCTTCCAAAGTAAAGTTGTAATCCTAATACTAATAGGACTAGGATAGAAATACTTAGCACACCTTTCCAAGTCTTATTAGGTCAGGATATGAGTCACTATACTCAATAATTTTCGCATTGACTCTTATCTATTAAAGCCGTCGTGCTCTTACAAAAATTTGCTCCAAGTCGGCTCTACTTTTTTTTGTTTTTTCCTCCCACCTTTGGGAGTGCCCCCACCACAGGGGCTCATGCACATTACCATAATGTACGTGTCGGTGTCTGGGCTTGACTGCTCAAACCCTTCACCTGAGGGCTCCTTTTTTGTTTAGTTTGTTTAACTATAATACCGCATGGTGGTCCCACAATGTCTTCCTTCCAGCATCTCACAACTTCGTCGCTACGACTACTAGAGCTTACAACTATCTTTGTATTTTCACACATAACCGTAGATAAGATCTTAGTACCTACCGTTGATGACACGGTTTCCTCCTTTTTTTGAGGAAAAACTATAAAGGAGGCCCCTACAAAAAAATTTTAATTAGATTATAAACAAGAAGGACAGAATATACAACTCCCAACATGGAGTGAATTAAACCAAAAATTGTAACTAGGCAGTTAATTAAGACCTCAAGGGATCTTTCATCCTATGCAAATGCATAGTGATGTCTTGTTTAAAGAAGCGTTTCCAATTGGTTTCCTCCTCTTGGCTAGGATTTATACTAGATCTCCCAGTGGTTGCTTTTCTCTTATGATTACCCATCAATCTGTATCTTCCATGGCTCCAGATACTTTTCGTGATTACCCACCCTTTGTAAGTAACTCGCAGGACTTCACGTTAAAGTGATACTTCGCAACCTTTGAGTTGAAACAACCTCATATATATTAGATTCTTCTTTAAGTCAGGAATATACCAAACTCCCATCAATGTGGGATGTGCCCCATCATACATCTCCAACGTTATCATTCCTACCTTAGTAATTGTGTACTTCTTGCAATTCACTAATTGAACAATTCCATACGTCGGGTGTGGAGATCCTTCATCGACCACCTTTGTTGTTGAACATATGTGGAAGCAGGAACTTGAATTTAATATCCATCTATGAGAAAATACTTAGTTGACTGATGACAAGTACATCTAAATTATCTTTCGCTACCACCACTAAGCGTGCACCCTTTATTTGCTTTAAACTTGGACAATCTTTTATCATATAATCTTCCTCATAACATAGATAACATATATGTGTATTACTCATGCCCTTCTTTTTCCTGTTATTATTACTTTTGCCATGCTTGATCACTCGAGGATGAAGAATCTAATGGCCTTTTCAAGGACCCCGCCTCCAATAGATATGCCACTGTGTCATTAAAGTTGAGAGTGTTTTTTTGACTAGAATATTTGTCACTAATTGCCCCCATGATGGTGGTAGAGATAAAACCAATATGATGATATTTGCTCTCCTCAATTTTTTATTCACATTAGTCAGCTGTATGATAAGCTTGTTGAAGATATTGAGATGGTCAACAAACCACGTGCCCTCTTCCACGTGCAACATGTGCAGCTGCAACTTTAGCACCAATCGATTGTCATCAACCTTGCCATATACAATTTTTCTAAGTTACTCCATAAATACTTCGGTGAATTCTCCTTGATCACTGAATACTTTACCTCATCAGAGAGACATAAATGGATTCTGCTCCATTACCTTTCATTCTTCAATAGACTTCTTTTCTGGTATGTCCACTTCAAAAGCATCAATTAACCCTTACTGGCCAAGGACATCCTTCACCACACATTGTCACACGCTAAAATTTTCTCTGTCATCAAATTTCTCTGCTTGATTCCGCATCATCAATATTGATCTTGATCTTATGCCACCTGACACTTCACTGACATTCTCACAAATCAGATTAATCTAGTATTGGCTCTGATACCACTTGTTATACTCTGATACCACTCCTTATACACAATAGCCTCTGGATCAGATTTTAGTTGTGAAATAATGACAACAAAATAATCACGGCGAGAGAGAAGGATTTAGCAAAGTCGATAACAAATTCCTTATATATGACATTAAAAGAGTACAATGAATTATCGCTCTCACAATTTTTTTTGAATCTTTTAGGACCCATAGATCTTTACCCTATATAAAATCTAGTGTTAAAGAAAAACCTATCCTCTAATCGTCTTGTGTGTCTTCTACTTTAGATGAATTGGTTTGTGGCTTGGGTTCTAGACGAAAAAGCAACAGAGTCATAGTCGACAACAAAACAGAGTCGAGGAGCCTTGTTTGACTCTAGTCAGCACAAACAACTTTGGACACTACATCTGATGTAAATCGGTGCAGAGTCCATCACGAATATAAAAACGATCTCAATCATAACCTTCAATCGGTTCGCATTATATTGCTTGAGTAAAACCCAATCTGACACTTCAAGCGATCGGAGATACCAGCAGTGATCAGATCTAACTATAAATGGTCGGAACAAATCAGATTCGGATTATAAAATACAATACAGTACATTTGATCTAGTAGTACGCAGTAATTGTACACTATTTTTGAACGAAAAGCTAGTAATTGTACATCATATCAGCCGATTCCAAGAACGGCTGCTGCTGCATTTGTTTGCGGGTAGAACCAGCAGTAGAGTTGTCCATGGCCATGCAGTAGTGCAAGAGCTCGGCGAGGGACTGCAGCCTTGCCCCCAGCTCCAGCTCCCGCGCGCGCAGCACCGCGTTCTCAGCCTCCACGACGTCAAGCCCACGCTGCGTGGTGCGCACGGCCGCGTCAAGCCGGCTCTTCTTGCCGCGCAGCGCCTCCGCCTCGGCCTCCAGGTCGGTGACCTGCTTCTGCTTGCGTGCGCGCGTCCGCCGCGCCGACTCTCGGTTCGACAGCCGCCGCTTCCGCCGCCGCTCGTCCATCGCGGTGGACGAGGCGGAGACGCCACCTCCAGGAGAGGCCATTTGCATACAGTATGAATATCAATTAATTACTTAGTTCGATTCAGTCACCGTTCACTTGACGGTTTCTTTTAACCAAAAAGAAACAGGAAGAACTGCTGTCACGCAAGCTGCAACTAATTAGGTGTGATTAATTATGAGAAGACATAGAACCAGTAGAGGAAGACAAGGGAGAAGGATTGGACGAGTAGGTTGGACTTGAAGCTTATCATAATTTAAACCCGTAGCGCAACAGCAGTGTCGTCAGGGCCTCAGCACTTGGGAATATCAGAGCAGACATATAGGAGCACTAGTTTGCTGCATCAGCGTCGAGAGACTCAGCTACAGAAATTTTGGCAGAGTTCCCCCCAGAAATTGGTAGAGTACGTACGTGGTAAAAATTTTGGCAGAGCTGAAAGCTAGACGATGAGACTTGGGCAGTATATATGCACGTAGCGAGGCCGGGTGAGAATTTTGAGTTCCCTCCTGTCAGAAGAAAGTCGTACCGAGCTGCAGTTCAGTATGGAGGAGCTGGAGGATGCAATTAACTTGTGTACAAGAGGAAGGTGATCACTGCATAAGTGCATATGCAGTCAGTATGGTAGCCAGGTCAAGCAAGGCAAAACCTTGGGGAGGGGGAGGAGGTGAAGGGGAAGAGGGAATTTGGCAATGGAAGACGCCGGCATTTATAGACGAATTGCACGGTGGAGATTGCTTTGAGAATGTGGTGGGGGTCCTCACGACATCAATGCCTATTGTGACGTTATTCGTTAGTGTTGATCAAAAAGTGGAGAGATATGAGAGGACAACAAAGACCTATATAAAATGAATTTATGGGAGGCAAAAATTTAAGTAGTTAATTTGTTTGTTATGCGATGGTTTTTTGTTAGAGATTTTTTAAGGTGGAAGAGGGATATGAGAGAAAAGGTGTGAGGAGGCAGAGAACACATCACTTAGCAGTCAACAACTTCTTTTAAGTTGCTGATAAATGGATAGATGTGCACGGTCCACGTGGTTGGTGATGTGGCGATGGAGTCCACATGTCAGGGGGGACTAGACACGCTAGTGTGTGTACACTTTGATCCTTTTTCTTTTGCCAGGCAGGTGATTAGGAGTGAAAACGGGTCGAATGTGGATCGGACAGTAATCAAACCATATTTGTATCTATATTTTTTCTCAAATTCGAATACGAATCAAAGAAACGTTGGATACGAGTATGACCGAACAAATGTCGGATATGAATACGAATTGAATATTTACTCAATTCGATCGGATCTTGACATCCTCATAACTTATGTAGTACGAAGATATTAATGATATTTTATTCTCATATAACCACACGTAATCATTCTAATTCATTTACTTCACCTAAAGCTACACAAATTCACATTCGATTAGAAATTTGTCTAATTAATTAGTTATATTGTAATAAAACATGTATATTGCTATATCGAATACGAATACAAATAGTCTGGATAAAATAACATTTCAGATGATAAACGTCCATATCATATTTACATCTATATTTTTTATACGAATTCGAATTCAGATATAAATAAGATAAAAATTGTTAATTGGATAAAAAAATCTACACTATATTTATATTATATCAAATATAATAACTAAATAATCTAAACTAATAAACCACCAGTTCAAATTATTCTACGTCCACCCAACAATTACCTGCTCCACAGTCATGACCTTAACTACGTCCACACCACAATATGCACCCATAAATACACCATCATAAAAACGTGCGCACCAGATTAACTCTCCTCCATTCTCTCTCCTTACTCAACCATATCTGACGGTCATCCTTCAATGGATCTGCAGTACCCCTCCACCCCGCGCCCCCGCTCGACCTGCGCTGCCCCCTCCCTCCGCCTCCCCCGCGCCTCCTCCCCTCCCTCCGCCTCCCCCACGTCTCCCCCGCGCCTCCCCTCCCTCCGCCTCCCCCTCCTCCCCCGCGCCTCCCCTCCCCTCCCCACGCCTCCCCCGCGCCTCCCCTCCCTCCGCCTCCCCCACGCCTCCCCCGCGCCTCCCCCCTTCCTCCCCGCCCCAGCCTTAACCCTAGCCCCGCTTCCCCCTCCTCCCCGCGCCGCTCGCCGCCACCCCGCCCCGCGCCTCCTCCCCTGATTTCTCCCTCGCCTCCTCCCCCGCCCTCCGCGCCGCCGCCTCCTCCCCCGCCATGCGCTCCGCCGCCGCCTCCTCCCCCCGCCCCGCGCCGCCGCTGCCTCCTCCTCCCCCCGCCCTGCGCCGATGACCAGAGCGACGGTCCACGTGAGGCGGCAGCGGTCTCGGGAGGAAGACGGCGGCCGCAACGACCGCGAGCGGCCGGATCGAGCTCGGTGCGAAGTTCCCCGAGACGGCGGCGGCCCAATCCAGATCGGATCTGGCCCGGAGGCAGCCGGATCCGTGCGGTGCCAGACCGGCGGCGGCCAGATCCGAGGCGGCGGCGGCCGGATCCGGGGGTGACCCATGCGCTGCCTCCCCCCTGGTGAACCCGTGCGCCTCCCCTCTAATTTCTCCGCCGCCTCCTCCCCTCCCTCATTCTCCGCCGCCGCCTGCCTCCTCCTCCGATCTCTCTCTCCCCCGGTGTCTCCAAACCCTAACAATCCAATCGCACAGTCGCCTACCTCCTCTCGCTCTCGATTTCGATTCCGAATTGCCATCCTCATCTCATGCCCGCCTCCTCTGGCGGCGGCTCATCTCCAGCGCCCCCGGGCCATGAAGCGCGAGCTCGCCTTCGCTCTCCAGTCGCTCTCCAAGATCACCGCCTCCCCCGGACGCACCCGCTCCGGCCGCCCCATCTCCTCCTCAGGTGCAGGCGGCGCCAAGAGGCGGAGGACTAGATCGGAGGAGGAGCCTCTCAAGGATGACGACCAGGACAAGCACCACCCCGCATATCCTTCTCCCCATCCCGCACCGCCTCCTAGGAAGTAGAAAGAGGGGATGTTTCTAGAAGGTACCTTTCTCATAAGTTTGCTTTAACTCACACACTCCGGCACAAACTTGCGTATGTCTGGACTTGTTTGATAATGAGCACTCGGACTCCATTGTATGGCATAATAAAAAAAATACCATTTCAACGGTGTTCTCCAGGATTCGGTTTGTTGTTGATGTTTGGATCAATTACCCAAGTGGCTGATGGCTGACAACCAAGATGAGGATATGCTGATATACTGATCGTCATCGCCGATGGAGACAGGTGGTGCTTCTGTTTCTGTGGACTTTAAATTTTGGCCTTTTCCTTTTAAATGTTCGTTTATCATTATCCGGTTGTGGGGGGATATCTTCAGTTGAAACGCGGCAGATTCCGGACGAGCTGGTGGAGCACTACCTCGCCCGCAGCGGCTTCCACCCGGCCGTGAAGCATGATGGACTTCCTGTTTTATAAGCTGCAATCCAAGGATCTCTCACTGTGCCACTGTATGATCCCGCTTGGTTCTTGCACCATGAAACTAAATGCTACTGTGGAGATGATGCCTGTCACCTACCCCAACTTTGCGAACATGCACCCATTTTCCCCTACTGACCAGGCTGCAGGCTATCATGTAAGAACCCTTCAGCATTTATTTAGTTTCTATAATGGCAAATTATTCATAATAGCTATTTCTAGATGATCTGAAATTACTTGTTTTGTTATGAAGGAAATGTTTGACGACTTGGGCAATCTGTTGTGCAAGATCACCGGTTTTGATTCTTTCTCTTTGCAACCAAATGCTGGTGCTTCAGGAGAGTACGCCGGATTGATGGTTATTCGTGCTTACCACAGGGCATGCCATGATAAATACACCATCCTAGCTCTTTTTGTTTCGTTTAGCATTCTTTGTTTACAAACCATGTGAAAAAACTGCAGTCAAGAGGAGACCACCACCGCAATGTCTGCATCATTCCTGTCTCAGCACACGGTACAAATTCTGCAAGTGCTGCTTACTATTGGAACTGATTCCAAAGGTAACATTAACATTGAGGAGTTGAAGAAAGCCGCCGAAGCAAACAAGGACAACTTGGCTGCTCTGATGGTAGTGTTCTTATGCCCCGTTAGTATGAGAATTTATCATGGCTTATGATAATAATGTCACCACAATTTTACTCTTTCAGCTCAACTGTTCATTGCTAAATTCTGATATAGTATTCTGATGCTATACTATTGCTGCATGGCCTTCTCGCTATATTTAGTGTGATTATGCAAATTAGTAGACTCTTGCTGTCTTATTGCTACTTCGAATATATTATAAGAGAGAGATCAGACAGCTGCTTCATAGTACCTCCCTCTAATGGTACTTGTCATATATTCGAAGGAACTCGATGTAAATAATAGAAACTATGTCCAATTTGCTTTGGTTTATCTACCGCCACATAAAAGCTACAGACAATTGATGAATAAGAGTAAATAAAATCGAAACCTGGAAATGTTAGAGTTCACTCAGGACAAAAGTTGATTTTTCTTTCTAAAAAGGACTGTCTGAAATATTTTTGCCTTGTGCCGAGAATAACAGAATGTTGCATGATTACCTTATTATTCAGGTTACCTATCCTTCAACCCATGGAGTCTATGAAGAAGGCATTGATAAGATATGCAGGATCATTCATGAGAATGGCGGGCAGGTCTATATGGATGGGGCTAACATGAATGCTCAGGTTATTTCTTTGCAGTTTTTTATGTCATCTTGTTTACTTTGTTCTTTCTGCAATTGCTATTTTCAAGTGTTTTAATGTATTGGAACACATTTATGTTGGTCTACAGATCGTATAGATGGCTTTCCAACATGATGATGAGTTTTATGTGTAGTTCAGCGATGGAGGCATCCATGTAGATATATGCTCACAGTGGTGGTTCCCAGTTGGTTGATGGTTGCTGTAAATGTCGATAATTGGAAGGCTCTTTTGCTCTATTGAAATTGTGGATTAGCCCCTTCCTTGAGAATTCAATCGATAGGATGGGCAGTGTAGTAATGGGACATATTGCTGCGAGGGAGACGTGGAATGCTACTTCAATCTTGCTTGGCATCAAGTGGAACTCATGCCACTTTTATATAACTCTTACTTGTCAACCCTGTGCTTCGTTTCCCTGTAATCCAAATTCAGAAGTCCTAGAAAATGACGTCGCCTTGTTAGAACTTAGCATTGGCAGGCTTCTGAACTAAAAATTATTGTGTTGACCTTTTGATCCTACCGATTGTGAGGTAAATCCTATCAATAGATAACATGAACGAAAAAATAATAAACAAGATTGCTCTAACAATGTGTGTATATGTTTGTGTACTATGTTTGTTTTGTTTTGCTTTGCTTTTCCTTGAAAATGCATAATTCAGATCCATTTCACTTTACGCTATTTTTAACATGCAGAATTTTCCAGTATACAATGGCTGTTGACATTTGTCTGTTGGAATTTGTTATAGACATTTCAAGTCCTTTTGGTTTTTGCAACCGTTGTTGTGGAGACCCAATGCACCGGTGTATCCGGAATGTACTGCAAAGATTTGACAGCAAGTGTGTATCGGCCCCATAGTGTCTCAATAACCGAGTTTGGCATTTACACAGCCTTTAGTAAATACCACAATTTATATATTAGTTGATGTTTTAAACAGTTTCTACTACTTGGCTATTAATTGCATGTTTTCACTATCTAGACCAACTATTCTGGAAATTGGGTAATGGGCTATAAGAACTGAACTCACTTTCTTGTATAACGCAGGTTTCTGGGATATGTATGACCCAGAGGGTTACTCCTTATGGTTCTGTGACTACAAGTACAATGAGGAGAACACAGTGTCCTTTGTGACCATGAACAAGGTGGGTGGATTCCTGCAGCGAATGGACCTGTGCCGCAAGTATGCCTTTGGCAAGATGCTTGTGATCGGCTCTGAGCCACCTTTCAAAGTCAAGGGACTTTGGCTCTTCCGTGGCTCTGATATCCCCAAGTTTGTCATGGATGAGGTGTACGACATGGAGCTCTATGAGTGGACCAAGGTTGATCTCTCTGATGAGGCCCAGAAGGAGCGTGTCAACGCCATGATCGAGGACCAGGAGCCATTTGAGGGCGAGGCATTGCTGGACGCGAAATGCTTCAAGTGCGCCCCTCTTGGACTGAGGAAAATGAGCTATTTAGGTTTTGGACCTCAAGTTCTAAAATAGTTAATGATTCTGGACAAGAGCTATTTAGTTAATATTAGCCGAGTGTACTGGTTTTCTTTTTGGGCGCTATGTTAAGAGTTTTGGCCATGTTAACTAGAAATTCTGAAAGTTGTGTGCAGCACTGAAATCATTCTTGTGTATCGATGATACTGGTATGCATGCTGAACTTCATTTTATCTGGAAATAGGAACAGGAGTGCTCAGGCGTGCGAGTTCATTCATTTGGTCTTATCATGGTGTGTAACCTTGTTACACTAGATGGTTAAAGAATGGAACTTGTGTGATTTTTGGTTGACGAATACGAGTACTGCTCGGCATTACTTTGCGCACAAGATGCCCTTGACCTATTCCATTTTCGGATCTATCGATTCCCTCATCAGCCGTTCCATGGTGTGACTGAACCATAGCTCAACAAATGGTGATTTGCTTGCATATTTGTGACTCTTGCATATGTTCTGCACGATACTTAATTATCTCTGTTTTTATATGTCCAAAGGTCATATCTGGCCAGGGGCTTAGGGCTTCCAGTGAAGCCAAATTAATGGCATACTAATGAGAACTCCGTAGGTTTATCTTGATTTTGTCTTTTTATTCTAGGGATAGCAAGCATATGTTATCTTAAGTTTATGCAAACAGCATAGACACCAAGTTTAGTATAGATAGGGATTGGCTCATTTGCTCATTTTCAAATCTCACCATCTTTTCATTCAGATAATCCCTTTTCTTGTTTATGAGGGTTCTTATATTTTCCAAGTTATGACATTTGGGGTTGGCACCAAGCAGTTTCAAACTGTTGTTTGAACGCTGTTGATGCTATTTTCTGTAGTAAATTATAGAGTTCGCACAAAAAAATTCAAATTGATGAGCATATTATGAAATGTAATTGCAGTTAGATCAATTGCCGCTTGTTAAGCCTGAGTAGGAAGGCTTCTTTTTTCCTGATCTAAGCAACTCTTATTGTGTGGAGTTTGTCAGTATAATTACCTGATGTATTTGTTCATTTTTTCAACAGATAGTTGAAGAAGCTGGTGGGGTGGTGTCACGCATGGATGGTAGAGAGTTTACAGTCTTTGATCCTGATTTGGAGCATTGGAGTGGATGAAGTCTTTTGTATCAAACCATCTTCCTTCTACTAATATGCTTCTGGCTGCACTGGGTTAGATTGCTGTTCTGAATGGATGCTGCCCTGAGTTGCATGTATTATGTGGAAGCACCATATCATACACATGTGGTCATCTATATTTCATCGTTCATTGACTTGTAACTGAACTTTTGCCATTTGGATGTCTTCAATTATTTGTAGTGACTGACCAAAATAATCTGATGTATATGTCTGGCTTTCATTCATGGATGGACTTTATTGCCAGCAGCAACCCAATTATCCAAACAAAACATGTATGACCATTCAAAAATTGGTTTTGACAGCAGAGAACAAAACATGTATGGTCATTCAAAAATTCGTTTGGTTGATTTTGTGTGCATCCCTAAAATACCGCCGTGGCGTTAGCACGGGTACTATACTATATAAATAGTTTGTATCCATTTTTCACTCCCGCCCGCAGGTGACTCTTTCTGAATAGTTTCGTGGCGATCTACCGTCTCTTTTCCCCGAAAACGAGCGACGGCATGGCCGCATGAGAAGCAAACTTCGCGAGACGATTTGCCTACACCCCAAGCTACCGAGTATGAGATTGCCTTCTTGTTTGGTTGCTTCTTCCCCCAATCCTCCTCTGCAGCAAGGCGAAGGTGCGGTGATCGCTTCCATCCTCCTCCTCTTCTCTACTCCATTCCCCATGCATGCTAGCTGCAAGTCATTTCTATCCCCCCTCTCTCTTCTCATTGCTCTTCGATCCCCACTTGGCTTCACGCTCGCTGCATCGTTCATCAGATCGCAATCCTCTCTTCTCCGTTGTCAGGTTGCGCTATCCACTACTGTTTGCTTGTCTCCTCTTTTCTCGTTGGATTGGATGATAACCTACTGTTTATTTCCTTTCGCTGCTTAGTCCTTGCTAATTGGAAACACCGAATTGAATGGAGGCAGCTGATGATGCCGTCGGCTATCTAGTTTAGTATATTCATCTAGATAGGAAACGGGGGTGCAATGCAGCTGATTACTTCTGTCTGTTCGCGACAAATCCTAGAGTTTCCTCAAATTCGCAACATCCGTACTTTCAAAGTTAGTTTGGCATTCTTAGTTGTTAAGTAATCCAGTGATTTTAGTTAGGGATACACTCCTACTACCACACGGCTCAAAAGACGTTCCTTTGTGCGTCTCATCATCTTTTGTTTTTTTTTTAAAAAAAATGATTTTTTGTTGATCGATGCAAGAAGAGGCGATACGCCGTATTTTACTATGCCTTTTTTCGCGCTTCTGTCATGTCGGCAACGAAACGAAACCTGCATTCCGACGCTTCGGGATGGGCGGAATATATGCAAAGTTAATTGTGAGCTTTACTTGGAGCCTTCACACTGCAAAGTTGGGGGTATCGAAAACACCCAGAAGCAGAAGCCACCGGCCGGCCTTACCTTTCGCTTCGGTTACCGGCCGGTTCCTTTCGGAGCACCTCCCCGTTCAATTCATAAGCACAGCTGCGGCAGCCAGCATTCGTACCATTCAATGCTGTCACGTCCCCACTTGTCCTTTACTCACTACCAAAGAATATGCCTTTTGGCACCTTCGTTTATCGAATTTAACGCATCATGTCGTAGATTTGGATGGCAAATTCATTCTTGCACTTGCTCACAGTTTGGATATTAGCTACCTCATGAATGCGCGTACGTGTCTCAACTAAATGTGGAGATCTAACTAAACTCAAATTCATGCGGCTGTGATACAATTTCCCACTAGAAACGTGTTTTTAGGACATCATGTTGGTTTTCTATTGCTATATGGTTCCAGTCATTCTTACATCACCATATGATTAACATGTGCATGCATTCTCTGGCAGTTATTTGAAGGGCAACCATGGCTACAATTTCTGACATAGGTGTCGCCGCGGCTATCAACATATTGACCGCCATTGCATTCTTGCTGGCATTTGCTTTTCTACGGTTACAGCCGATCAACGATAGGGTCTACTTTCCAAAATGGTACCTCAGAGGCATGAGAGACAGCCCAGTTTCCTCTGGTGCGGTTGTGCAGAAGTTTGTCAATCTAAACATGAGATCATACTTGAAATTTCTTAGTTGGATGCCGGCTGCTCTCAAGATGCCCCAGGATGAGTTGATTAACCATGCAGGCCTTGATTCCGTTGTCTATCTACGGATATACCTAACAGGGTATGTCCTTTCTTTTGTGTTTTCGCTATCCACTATTGTTTGTCTATGTCATTTCATTTTCAATTTCCAATCATACTTTTGGAACATTGCCAATTAGTCAATGACATTCAGTCCAACAGGTAGTAGAGGCCAGCACTTGACTTTCTGCTTGTTTGTAGATGAGGAGACAAGACAAAACATGCCATCACGAGATGGCTTCATGAGGAATTTTCATTGGTTCTGAATGGGACCGCACATTATCATTTGAGTAGTCATTTATTTCTTTCAGTTGTATGAAGCAATCACGTTTCTATTATAGACATCTGCTGTCCTCCTTTTGTTTTTCTTTTACAATGGTTTTGCACTATGTGTGGAACGTAAAATTGGGTAGTTGTATTATTCAATGTACTTGCGTCTTAGCATCCTTCATGTCAAGTGTTACAATATTTCAATGCCTGTACATTAATAGATTTTTAATTAATTATTACAGGCTCAAGATATTTGTTCCAATTACAATTCTTGCTTTTCTTGTTCTGGTCCCTGTGAACTGGACTAATGACACCCTAGAAAGCATGAATGTAGTCCACAGTGATATTGACAAACTTTCCATATCCAACATACCTTATGGTTCGAAGAGGTGAGCAATAGATCATACACTTGAATTATTTGATCTCTATCCAAAGTGTGTCTTCACATTACTCTATTGAATTATTTAGCAGTCCATTTCATAGAAGTTATAGATCTTTAATATCGGCACTGGCTTACCACAAATAAAATCTGTATATGTGTTCATTGTACATGCTCTTGATAGTCAGTTTTGGTTGTGACTACAATTTTTTAATCAATGGACGACATCTTACTTGAAGTTCAAGCACTTTGCTAATCTTCATGCTGACTGCACAGTAGTTACATGAACTTCTTCCAGGCTGTAGATCATAAGGGTGCATTATCCCTATGAGTTGCTGTTTATTTAGCGTTTATTTGGGTGATATGAGCAATGAACCGCTCTTGTGTGTCTGACTTAGTAAGGTGCAAGCACATTATTTAGGCTTGGCACTTAGGAGCTGCCTGGTCAAGTTGAAACTTAGGCAACGGCTCTGCTCAAAAAGATGTTCTTGCATATTAGCCATGCAGCATAGGCCTTCCAGGCTATATTTGTTGGTTTCTTTTGATGTAGGTGCATTTTTATATGTTCATGATGTTCATACTTTCCATATTTTGTACAGGTTTATTACTCACTTGACTATGGCTTATGCATTTACCTTTTGGACCTGCTATGTACTATTGAAGGAGTATGAAATAATTTCTACCTTGAGGTTGCGCTTTCTTTCTGCAGAGAAACGCCGACCAGACCAGTTCACTGTATGATTTGCCTATTCTGTTCCTATTTAGTAGATCTGGATTGAGATGTTTAGTCTGTGTTTGTATGTCAGCTTGGACAAGTCAAAAGGCACTGGCACATACTTTTCACCGTAATGCATCTAACCAACATCGTGGGAATAAAATTACTACACAAGTCCTATTACCGTAATTTAGATCCTTCAATTACTTGGTCTGAGAACCCAATCTTATAGGTTTTACAAATCAACAAGTCCTGCGACAACCTTTCTATGCATTCTAGGTAGAAAGGACCTAACCTTTGTGACTGCAACCTCTACACAGGCTTGGTTTAGATCACTTCTATTTTGAAAATTAATGTTTAGGTGGCAATGGCCTCAATAGAATGAACTTTCTAAATTAATGCGTCTTTCATGATTTTTTAATTGATGTTACTACATGGATTTTCAGGTTCTTGTGCAGAATATACCACCAGATCCTGATGAAACAATTAGTGAGCTTGTGGAACATTTCTTTCTTGTCAATCATCCTGATCATTATCTAACACACCAGGTAATCTTTACTAAATTTTGTGGATACCTAGGTTCAGATGTTTATTGCTCTCTGGAGTTCTGTGGCTTTGCTTTTTGTTTTTGTTTCAGTAGGTTATCGATCTGCTTAGTTAGATCTTTAGTTTCTGATTTTGTAGAGTGTCTTAGTGTAAATATAGTTGTTCTATTTATTATAACTGCATATTTCCATTGTCCTCTGCAACTTATGAATGGTTTCAAATGGAACTAGTGTAAACATTTTTCAGTTTCATGTTGAGAAGAGTGCTAAATGTTAACCCAACAAGAAATTAGTATCAATCGAGTCTGTAAGGATTCGCAGAAATCATTTTTGGGATGAGTTCGCAGGCAGAGATATTTTTGTTCTCTTAGCTATTTTAAATTTCATTTGAAGAGTCATATGCAAATGTTAGGGGAAAGTATCTAGTGCAAAACCATCTCTGGGTGCTAATATGCTATCTCATAATGTGTCATTGGATGAGATTTGGATGGATCATATTTAGTGTATCATATGCATCAGGATGATTTTTTGTTACTACTTCATTGGAAAGAAACGCAATTTTGTTCTTATACTAACTGATGTTTTTATGCCTTATCTCGCATATCTTCCTTCTTTTGCCTAACATGGTAGTGGACTGTGGAGGCCCTATTTGAATGTTTCATATTGTTAGAGATATATGTATAGTTTGTTATTCCCCATTGTTACGAGGGGTTCTTTGCATATTTATCACCTGTACTTTGTGTATATATACCGGCCTATTGGCCTCATATGAATACATGCGCTATTCATAACATGGTATCAGAGCCAAAACTAGGGTTTTGGCTTACCTAGGGTTCCGCGCGCCGTCGTCGACTCTGCACCACCGTCGACGACTCCCGCGTGCCGCCTCCGCCTCCCCGTGCCGTCGCCGGCCTCCCCGCGCCTCCCTGCGCCGTCGCCCGGCCTCCCCGCGCCTCCCCGCGCCGCCGCCGGCCCCCCCCGGGCCTCCCCGCGCCTCCCCGCGCCGCAGCCCGGCCCCGCCGTCCGCTGGTCGCCGCCCCGCGGGCCTCCGCTCGAGGCCGCCTGCTCGAGGTCGCCGCCCCGCGGGCCCGCCGCCGTCGGCCCCGCCGTCCGCTGGTCGCCGCCCCGCGGGCCTCCGCCCGAGGCCGCCTGCTCGAGGTCGCCGCTCCGCGGGCCCGCCGCCGTCGGCCGCCGCCCGACTCCGCCCGGTCGCCGTCGCCGCTCCTACTCGCTGCCGCCGGCGTCGCCTCCGCCGAGGCCGCTCCCTTCGGCCGCTCTCCAAAACCGACTCGGTTTCGGTCGGTTTCCAAAACCGACTACGGTCGGCCGGTTTTGACCGGATAAAAAAAAAGAAAAAAAAACGTCGTTCTAACCGCCGCGCCGTCCAGCGCCGCCTGTTAATATGTATAGTTTGTTATTCCTCATTGTTATGAGGGGTTCTTTGCATATTTACCACCTGTACTTTGTGTATATATACCGGCCCATTGGCCTCATATGAATACATGCGCTATTCATAACACATATTAGGGAATAATCTTTATATGTCTTGTTGCTCTGTAGGTAGTTTACAATGCAAATAAACTTGCTGATCTGGTTGAAAAGAAGAAGAAAATGCGGAATTGGCTTGATTATTACCAACTCAAGTCTGAGCGAAATCAATCGAAAAGGCCCACCACCAAGGTTAAGTTGCAAGAATAATTAGCCGCCCATTTCTCCTCCATATGGATCTTGATTTGTTTATCTCCATTTAAATTCAAATGTTGCACTAGGATCTGTTAACTTTAATTCCTTTCCTTTTTCTGGACTTATGTTACAGACTGGCTTTCTTGGATGTTTTGGTTCTGAGGTGGATGCTGTTGAATACTACAAATCGGAGATTGAGAAGATAGGAAAGGAAGTAAGTTATATCATTTGTATTTATATAATCATTGGACCATTCAGTTTTGTCGGTTTAAGTGTTAGATTCTTTTTTGTGCATTAACTTTTGTTTACAGTCAACTGTCAGAGTAACTATAGATTAATACGTGATGATACACAGGAAGCTGAAGAACGTAAAAAGGTCAAGAAGGATCCGAAGTCAGTTGTGCCAGCAGCCTTTGTTTCATTTCGTTCTCGGTGGGGTGCAGCAGCTTGTGCTCAGACACAACAAACCAGCAATCCAAATGTCTGGTTGACTGGATGGGCTCCAGAACCTCGTGACGTGTACTGGAATAATCTATCTATTCCATTTGTTTCGCTCACAGTTAGGAGGTTGATAATTGCTGTGGCATTCTTCTTCCTTAACTTCTTTTATATCATTCCAATAGCATTCGTACAGTCTCTTGCAAACATTGAAGGAATAGGGAAGGCGCTTCCATTTCTAAAACCCTTAATTGGAGTGTAAGTCTACTTTCGCGTGTTGATTATTGAGCAGTTTTATGGCATTTCTGTAGTCTTTTCAGAATTCAGCATAGCTGTAGAATTAGTGTGGAAGCTTATATGGTTGTCTTTTGCATGTTCTTTTGATGGCATCTCCTGATATCTGTTTGTCAACTATTGTGCAGTCCTTTCATTAAATCATTCATCCAAGGGTTTCTTCCTGGAATTGCTTTGAAGATCTTTCTTATATTGCTTCCAACTATACTGATGTGTATGTCAAAGTTTGAAGGATTGATATCACAGTCATCACTAGAGCGAAGATCTGCATCTAAGTATTATATATTCTTGTTCTTCAATGTATTTTTGGGGAGCATCATTACAGGATCTGCTTTGGAGCAGCTTAATACCTACCTCCATCGGTCAGCAAATGAGTATGTCCTGTGCCGCCACATCTACTGATTATATACATTTAGAATAAAAATGCATGTAATAGCACAACACATCTGAAAGTTGGGACTTCATAGTTCATACAACTCCCTGGTTGGCCAATTGAGTTGTCTCCCTTTTTTTTAGAGGAATCAGTTGATTTCTCTGTCAGGAAGATATTGCATTTTGTGTTGATGATAATTTTATTACCAATTAATCCTGGGAAAAAAACAAAAATCCCAGTCCTGGTCAGAGACCACTTTGTCGATGATAATTTTGTAAGCAGTGCATCATGGTATATTCTTATTGAAAGAAAACCTGTGCCTTTACAGGCTTTAATGGTATCATGATTCATTGATGTTCAAGCGATCAGTCAAAAAAGAAAAAAAAAAGATATCAGTGAAAAAAATCTATGTTTTTTTAATGGCCTAGTTTGTCTGATTCATGGGGGACTTGTGTTTTAGAAACACTGAAACAATCATCAACAGTTGATACTTAAGACTTAAGAAGTCATAAATAATAGAGAGTTGATGAAACTGATCATGCTAGGTTCTCTAGATTAGGTTAATTAATATAGTTAGTTGAAATTGCCACTGAAACTAGGAAAATTACTTGTGGAACTAAGAAATTTTGGCAGTAAGACCTATCTTCTGGACATGAACAGAACATCGTTGGCATTACATTAAGGCACGTGCTTTTACTGTTGGACTTTTTTTTTAAAAAAATGAATTGGGTTACTGTTGGGGCTTTATCTTATATTGACATATGCTTTTTACTGTTTGTGTTCGTTATTGCACACTATTTTTCAGGTCCTGCTATTTACCTGTGCATCTGACAATTCATTCCTCTTATTCTTACTGAAACCAAATGGTGATCATGATTTCCAGTGGATCTGAATCGTTTCTTTTGCAGCATACCAAGGATCATCGGTGTAGCCATTCCAATGAAGGCAACATTTTTCATCACATATGTAATGGTTGATGGTTGGACTGGTGTAGCTGGTGAAATATTGAGACTGAAGGCTCTTATAATCTTCCATTTGAAAAACTTTTTCTTGGTGAAGACTGAAAAGGATAGAGAAGAGGCAATGGATCCTGGCAGTATCTGTTTTGACTCGTGTGAACCTCGAATACAGCTATACTTCTTGCTTGGTCTTGTCTATGCCGTGGTGACACCGTTCTTGCTTCCTTTCATATTGGTGTTCTTTGCGTTGGCATATGTGGTCTACCGCCACCAGGTAAGGAGCCCTGTAACCTTTTGACATGCTCACTGATTGTCAAAATCTCAAAACAATTGTTTACTGAATATAACCAATGCACGGCTAATTGTTGATGACAAGTTTAAATGAAAATATGGTTTCATCAATCTTCAGTATTTGTAAACATCCTTCTGATTCAGTATACATAATTTTACAACGTTTGGTTTGCTTACTCGACTGTACATTGTTTTAGATAATAAATGTCTACAACCAACGATACGAGAGTGGCGGGCAATTTTGGCCTAGTGTTCATGGGCGTATAATCACAGCATTGATCGTATCACAGCTGCTTCTCCTTGGACTATTAAGTACAAAAGGTTTTGGGGAGTCGACACCAGCGCTTCTTGTTCTTCCTGTGTTAACCTTCTGGTTCTACAAGTACTGCAAGCACCGCTATGAATCTGCTTTTGTGAGACACCCACTACAGGTAACGCTTGGCTGGAATCTGAAGCGGCATTAGGAATTAAGTTTCATTCTTTGGCGCCATCCATGTGTTGTTTACTGCTGGCTAGTTTCCTTGCTGAAGATGGCGTGGTTTAATTTCGGGTTGTGCAGGAGGCGATGAGGAAAGATACCTTGGAACGTGCAAGGGAGCCAAACTTCGATCTGAGAGCGTACCTGGCCAATGCGTACCTGCACCCAGTGTTCAAGAGCGACGAGGAGGACGACAAGTCCTCGATAGCCGACGATCCCGGGATGGAAGAGATCCTCGTGCCGACAAAGCGGCAGTCGCGACGGACGACGCCCGTGCAGAGCAAGCACGACGGCTCAGACACGCTCTCTGCCTGAAACTGTACGTGAACAGTAGCATCTAGGGAGATGAGAGAGTTCCCAGGCAGACTCGTGAGGTTATTTACAAGCCTGTAATCTGTAGTCAGTCAGTAGTCTGTACAGAGTGAAATGCTGCTGCTGCTCGGACTCGTGCGGATATCGAGCTGCTGTTTACAACACGAGGGTACTTGCGTTGCTGCCGATATAATTTGCTGGTTGTTCTTCGCCATATTTGTTGGCGACAACTGCATTCTGTGATTCGCCGATGGCCATTGATTGATGTGTTCAACGAGTTGTTCTGCATCTGCTGTTGTTTCGGCCTTTTGGGCCAGTTGAGACGTTAGAGGGTCGAGGTTGCGATCGAGGCAGCTGATGGGATCATGGGATCGAGTAAAAATTGATTTTTTTTTCAGAAGAGAATAAAAAAAATATAAATAGTCACTCTGTGATCTGATATTACATGAAAAAGATGGTGTAATTTTCCAACACGAATTTGATTTGCGTCGTTTTTCACTTTTCTTTATCATTTACCACTCTGTACAGACTAATTATAAAGATATAAATAGCCGCTTTGTGATCTTTTTACCGGTCACGACTCCACGACTCTTGCGCATATCGTGCACTACCTGAAAGACTCGCTCAACTTATTGACTTAATCGTTACTCAGACGTCTAGTTTGATCATAGCTTCTTGACTATGCCTACGACTCCGAGTCCCAGTACGACTTACGACTACTCCCTCTATAGTACTTTTAAGATTGCTATAATATTTTTACAAGTAATTGTTGTTATGACTGCTAAAATAACTGATCAAATACAACTTACGATTACAGTTTTGATCATAGTTTCGACCACCTGTTTCGATCATACTCGATATAATTAGGAAAGAGTAGTTTCTGTTATGAATAGCGCTTGTATTCAATATGAGGCCAATGGGCCGGTATAAATACACAGATTACAGGTGGGAAATATGCAAAAAAAACCCCTCATAACAATGGGGAATAACAAACTATACATATATCTCTAACACCCCCCCTCAAACTCATGGTGGATCAATAACACTGAGTTTGGAGAGGTAGAAGCCGTGCTGTGCTCGAGTCTGGGCCTTCGTGAAGAAATCCGCTATTTGAAGCTCCGAAGGCACATACTGTAGAGTAATCACCTGATCATGCACACAAGTCCTCATGAAAGAAGCATCAACACCAATGTGCTTGGTGAGCTCATGCTTCACAGGATCACGGGCAATACTGATAGCACATGTACTGTCTGACAAGAGAGGGGTCGGTGTAGTGACAGAAACACCAAAATCCTCAAGTAACCACCGTAGCCAAGTAATCTCTGCTGCCAAGAGAGCCATAGCTCGCAACTCAGCCTCTGCACTCGAACGGGACACTGCAGTCTGTTTCTTCGTCTTCCAGGCAATAAGAGAACCACCAAGTAAAACACAGTAAGCAGAGATAGACCGGCGATCAGAGGGATCGTTGGCCCAAGTAGCATCCGAATAGGCCTGAAGCTGTAACGAACTGGAACGTGGAAAGAAGAGACGGCGAGAGATAGTCCCACGAAGGTATCGCAGAACTCGAAGAAGGTGGCTGTAGTGAACCTGAGTGGGAGCTGAAACAAACTGACTCAGAATATGAACTGGATAAGTGATATCCGGACGAGTAACAACAAGGTAGACAAGACTCCCAACAAGATGACGATAGCGAGTCGGATCAGAAAGAGGCTCGCCATCAGAGAGTAGGAGGTGAACATTGAGCTCCATGGGAGTCTCAACAGTACGCTGATCAGTGAGAGAGGCGCGATCAAGGAGATCCTGAATATATTTCTCTTGGGACATAAAGAAACCATCTGGAGTGGAAGTAACCTCAATCCCAAGGAAGTAACGAAGAGAACCAAGATCCGACATAAGGAACTGCTCACTAAGACGAGCCTTGACAAAGGCAATGTACTCAGAATCATCCCCCGTAATGATCATATCATCAACATACAGGAGAAGAAAAGTCCGACCACGAGACGAAGTGTGGACAAAAAGCGCAGGATCATGATCACTAGCTGAAAAATCAGCAGCAGTGACCACAAAGGAGAAGCGCTCAAACCAAGCACGAGGGGCTTGCTTAAGGCCATAGAGAGAGCGACGAAGGCGACAGACCATGCCCTCAGGAACAGAATACCCAGGTGGCGGATGCATGTAGACCTCCTCACGCAACTCGCCATTAAGAAAGGCATTATTGACATCAAGCTGAGAAACAGACCAGTGGCGAACAGACGCCACCGAAAGAAGAGTGCGAACAGTGGTCATGTGAGCCACAGGAGCAAAAGTCTCGTCGTAGTCAACACCATGCTCCTGCTGGAAGCCACGAGCAACAAGACGCGCCTTATAGCGCTCAAGAGAGCCATCAGAGCGAGTCTTAATCTTATAGACCCACTTACATGTGATGGGATGAGAATGAGATGGAAAAGGAACAAGATCCCAAGTACCAGTACGCTCGAGGGCAGCAATCTCCTCGGCCATGGCAAGCTGCCACTCAGGGTGAGTAACAGCATCCCGGTAGGAGACAGGCTCACGAGTAGCTGCGCCAGCAAAAGCAAAACGGGCAGGAGGCCGAATCGACTGGCGATCGCGGAGAGCGTAGCGAGGAGAAGATGACCCATCAGGGGAAGATGGAGCATCAGAAGAAGATGGAACAGCAGGAGAAGATGGCTCATCTGGAAGATCCTCAATACGAGGTCGACGAGTGTAGAAGATAAGGGGAGAAGATACTGTAGTGGGAGGAGCCTGCGGTGTCGTAGAAGACGACACAGGCGGCGACAACGGCGGAGAGGCCACAGGGGGAATATGTGGAGACTCAGTGGGACAGGTGGACGAGGGCAAAACAGATATAGGTGTATCTGGAAAGGTCAAGAAAGACAGACACTCCACAGAGGAAGCCGAAGGAGAGGCAGGACGTGGGTAGAATGGACGAGACTCGTCGAAAGTCACATCCCGAGAAACCCGTATCCGACGACCAACAGGATCCCAGCACCGATAGCCCTTGTGCTCGGCACTGTATCCCAGAAAGACACACTCAACAGACTGAGCGGTCAGTTTGGTGCGTTCTCGAGGGGCGAGGAGAACGTAGCAAACGCAGCCAAATAGATGAAGGGTAGAGTACTCAGGAAGAAGACCACAGAGACGCTCAACAGGGATTGCTCCCTGAAGAGCAGAAGAAGGCTGGATGTTGACGAGATAGGTGGCAGTGGAAACAGCCTCGGCCCAAAAGTGAGGTGGAATAGAGGCGGCGATCATTAGAGCACGAGCCGTCTCAAGGAGGTGACGATGCTTGCGCTCAGCGACACCATTCTGAGCATGAGCACCAGGACAAGAGAACTGAGCGAGAGTGCCCTGCTCAGCAAGGAAGCTGCGCAGGTAACGAGAGAGGTACTCGCCAGCAGAATCAGCACGAAAGACACGAATAGGACTGGAGAACTGTGTGTGAATCATAGTGGCAAATTTTTTATAGATAGACAAGGCCTCACTACGAGAAGACATGAAATATATCCAAGTATGGCGAGAAAAATCATCTATAAAAATGATATAATATCGATGACCCCCTTTCGAAACGAAGGGAGCCGGACCCCAAACATCTGAATGAACAAGATCAAAAGGGCGCTAAGACACAGACTCACTATGAGGATAAGGAAGCTGGATCTGTTTACCTAACTTACAGCCCTGACAATCTAAAGACACGTCTCCTGAGACAGACCCCAGAAGACCACGACGAACTAAGAACGACAGACGGGATCCACACAGATGGCCAAGACGGTGATGCCACTGCTGGAAAGACCCGGTAGACGAAGTGGCAGAAGCGCAGAGACTGGCGGCGATGGTGGCAGCGGAAGGAAGGTGAAGCCAGTCAAGATCCCAGAGACGCTGTGAGTCACGGCGCCGAGGGCCAGAACCAACCAGAGCTCCCGTGTGGCAGTCCTGAACACAACAAGAGTCAGAGTCGAGAATGACTCGATAACCAAGGTCAGTAATCTGCCCAGCAGAAAGAAGCTGCAAGGTAAGGCGAGGAACATGAGCAACAGAAGGAACATGAAAAGATGAGTTGCTAAGAGATCCTCGATCAGAGACAGAAAGAGATGTACCATCAGCAGTAAGAACACTGACAGGAGAATCAAGAGGTGTAATAGAAGACAGAGTGGAAGGATCAAGAGTCATGTGAAAAGATGCTCCAGAATCAAGAATCCACGGGGAGGTACCTGACTGTGTAGGAGGTGGTCTCTCAGTGCCCGAAGAGTCAGTAGCAGAACCTGCAGAACCTGTCGAGGGAGAACCTGAAGCGGCAAGTAGGCGTCAAAGTCTGGCTATCTCCTGCTCGGTGAGAGAAGCTGCTGAAGAAGTCGAGGCAGACGTCGTCGTAGAAGCACTAGTGCCAGTAGAAGAACGGCGTGAAAGATGCCGCTTCTTCTTGTAGCACTGGGACTCAGTATGGCCATCCTTGTCGCAGTAGGAACAGTGAGGACGGCCACCTCCAGACGGAGGACGGCCACCACCACCTGTGGTAGCCGCTGGAGGAGGCAGTGTAGCAGGCGGACGAGCGGCGAGCACAGAGGGGAGTGGCATCAGACCAGCACCACTCAAACGAGTCTCCTTTGCGCGTATCTCGGTAAGAGCCTCCAGGAGAGTGACACGGGGGTGGCGTGCAAGGAGCTGGGCACGCCTTTGCTCGAACTCAGGACGAAGGCGAGTAAGGAACTCGTAAACTCGCTGAAACTCCAGGTCAGCACGTACATCCAGGCAGCACGGACAGGTACGACAGCCAGCAGTGCGGAGAGAGTCCAACTGACGCCAAACAGCAGAGCTCTGAGCGTAAAAGGCGTCAACAGTAGCATCACCCTGCTGAAGAGAGTGCTCCTAGCGGACCACGGACAGGTACAGGGCATCACCAGAGGGCTCGTAGCGCTGACAAAGATGAGTCCACATCTGGAAAGCCGAAGGGAGTCCCACCACCTCAGAAGAGAACTGAGGCTGGACACTGGCGATGAAGACAGCAACAGCCCGAGCGTCGTCATCGTACCACTGAGTGTAGACGGTCAGACGATCCTTGTAGGAATCCAGATCCTCCTGGTAGGTAGAGGCAGCGTCATCATCAGCAAGGCGAGCGGCCTCAGTAGCAGCCTTATCGGCTGTCGAAGGCAATGCAACAGGCGTAGGCTCCGTCGGAGGAATAGGGCAAGGCGGGCAGGTGACATCACCAGAGAGGATGCCCCAGAGACGAAGACCACGCATGTGGATGCGCATGTGAGACACGAAGTCGGTGTAATTAACACCATCAAAGATCACCGGGCAGCGAGGGAGGGAAACAGTGCCCATTGGTAGGCGGCGCTGGACGGCGCGGCGACCAAGGCAACGAAGTCTAACAGGCGGCGCTGGACGGCGCGGCGGTTAGAACGACGTTTTTTTTGCTCGGCTAAAAAGTTAAAGCCGGCAGTGGGCCTCCGGCCCACACACGCACGCAACCCTTTAGGGTTTCACGAGGGGCGGCGGCGCGACGGCGACGCGACGGAGGCGGCGGCGCGACGGCGGCGGCAGTGCGGCGACGGCGTCGGCTGAGCAGCCGGCTTCGCGGCGGCCTACCACGGCGGCCTTGGGCGGAGGAGCGGCAGCTCCGGGCGTAGAGGCGGCCTCGGGCGGCGGAGTCGGCAGGCGAGGCGACGGAGGACGGCGGTCGTGGCGGCGTCCGGAAGGGGAGGAGGCGGCGGCGTCCATGAGGAGGAGGCGGCGGCGTCCGTGAGGAGGCAGCAACGCCGGCGGGCGCCGGGCTGGAGACGGAGACGCCGAGGTCGGGCGGGGGAGGCGCCAAGGTCGGGCGGGGGAGGCGCCAAGACCGGCGACGGCGGAGGCCGGGAGTCGGCGACGGCAGCCGACGGCAACAGCGGAGGCGGAGGCGGCACGCGGGAGTCGGCGACGGTGGTGCAGAGTCGGCGACGGCGCGCGGAACCCTAGGTAAGCCAAAACCCTAGTTTTGGCTCTGATACCATGTTATGAATAGCGCTTGTATTCAATATGAGGCCAATGGGCCGGTATAAATACACAGAGTACATGTGGGACATATGCAAAGAACCCCTCATAACAATAGGGAATAACAAACTATACATATATCTCTAACAGTTTCAACATAGTTCAGCCACTACGAGCTCGAGTGGGCGCTGCGCAACCTCAGGCCACGCCGCCGCCGCCTCCTCACCGTCCAGCCCCTCACCTACCTCCCCGCCGGCTCCCCCCGTAAGACCCACGAATTCCCGCTTCTTGATTAATTTCTTCTCCATCGAGTTACTACTGCATCTTGCTTATACTAGTAGCTAAATAAATCGTCTGCTGCTGCTGATCGAGAAGTTGGTCCTTCGGTTGTGTCTCCGGAGCTCATCAGGTCGGTGCGCGAGCACCAGCGGCAGCTCACCCAGGCGCTCCTTGACAAGGCCAAGGCCAAGGCCATCTGCGCCGACCATGGGGTACGTTAGTATCCTTAATGTCTTCATCGATCCGCCGGTCGATGCAGTAACTACGAACTAGTGCTTCCAAGAATTAGTAATTGTGTAGCCTGCTTGCGATGGTTCATTATTGGCTCTGCCACTCTGCTTGTGTATGTACTATGTAGGTAGATGCAGAGACCGTCATCGAGGTAGGTGGTCCCAAGGAAACCAAATGCGAAGCTGCGGAGAAGCTAAATGTTGTGAAGAAGCAAGAATGAGCTCTCCTGTTCTCCGGGACATGTAATTCCTGTGAAAAATCCTTTACGTTGCACGTACGTACATGTTTTTTTTTCTTCAAATTGTTATAGTAACAAAAATAAAAAGATATTTGCCAATTCCAGGCGAATTTGGCAGACAGAGGTGGTTGGTTCTTGGAATTGAAGTCGAATATGCATGATATTAATTGCTTGTTATCTGCACTGTACGATTAGATATGATTTTTGAGAAACATCAAATCTATATTGGAAATTTTGTCGTTTGGTTCTGTGAGTTTACTCTCTGCTTGTCCACATGACGATATAACAAGCAACGGAAGGAAATTGTTGCCAGCTGATCAAATGACTGGAAATAAGGAGCTCTCAGGCAGCACTTGCTAGTATTTTAACTCAGTATACGGTGAGCTGATTGCTGGAATACATAAATGGCAAATCCTAGTTCGGCATGGAGCCAGGTGCATGAACCGTGCGAACAAAGAAAAATGGCGTGACTTAACTGTGAGCACTGCAGCAAGTTGATGATGGATGCATGGAGCTAGCTAGCTTAACCATGGAATTAATGGACTGCAAGTTGCACCTCACAGAAGCTGGAACCGGCCGGGAGAGAGATGCGTCATGCCATCATGCATGGAGCAATTGGAATTGTACTACATGCATATACTAGTAGTTGACTAGTTGCCTCTGCCTAGCTCACTTTGGCTTGCATATGCTATAATAACTAGCTTTTAAACGGTGTATTTTTTAAGATAGAGTTAACGAAAAGATTGTAGTAAGAAGTGCATTGAGTTCATCTATTGGCCAAAATCGTATGTCCTTTGTGTACTGTCTTTCGTGAATAGTCAGAATTCAAAATTTTAAGCCATAAACTATAGCCTAAAAAACCCACCCTATGTCTTGTTTTTGTAATGACACGCGTGCAATTTGAAACATGAATCCCGTATCTATCCGGCCTATTCTCCCCCTTTCCTTTTTTAAGAAATAACCACCTGATTTATATTAATAATTTTTAGATAAAGTACATGAATATCTAACTTTTACATCGAAGATTTTAGATAAATAACTTGTTACCATCAAGTCCTTAAACGTATTGGACTTCTTTATCTTTCTTGTCGTAGACTCCGTATCTCACAATAGTATCATGATTGCCAATGATCACGGTAGTGGAAAGTAGATTATCGATGATCTCTATTGGTATGTAGAACTTACGCCTTTGTACCAGTGTTGTTCATCGAAAGAAAATCAGAGAGGATTTATTTATACTTGGCTCGTGCTGATCTTTGGCTCAGGCGTCATTATTGTAATACTAGAAAAAAATGCCAGCTAGCAGGACACCTCACCTGCCATTTGCTTCTGCCAGAGGGAGGTGGCAAGTTGCATGCTTGCCCTAGCGTGCATGTGAGCCACCTGTGCCATGCGTCCAGCAAAAGTCAACACCCCCCCCCCCCCCGTTTCATCACCTCTGCCACAACTCAGCCCACAATACTCTTCTCCACTGAACAAGCCCCTCATAGCCACACCATCTTCGGCCAGCCCAAGGTACTCCCTCTCCACTCAATTGCAAACCTGCACATAGGGTAGCAGGGGAACCGCCCGGATCTGCCATATTTGGAGGAGGTGCCACCGGATCGGGGCACGGGGAGGCGAGAGGAGGGAGGCCGGCGGCGGCGAGCCTTGCCACCCGCGCGTCGTCGCGTCGCCGGAGGGGTGCCCGCGCAAGAGAGAGAGGGAGAGGGGAAGCACCGAGCGCAGCTCGAGCGCGAGGGAGAGAAAGGGGTGGGAGAGGAGGAGGCAGGGGGCGGCGGGAGGGCCGCCGGTGACGCCGGGCCGGCCGTGCGCCGCCGCGCCGCCCCGGGAGGAGGAGGCCGAGTGGAAATGAGGAGAGAGAGAGGGGTAGGTGAGGAAGAAAAGAGGGGGCCGGCTGGGTAAGAAAAAAGGGGAGGAAGGGAGCCGGCCGGGTAAGAAGGGAAGGGAAAAAAAGAAAAGAGAGAAAGGAAAAGAAGAGAAGATAAAAGAAAAGAGGAGAAAAAGAAAAAAAGAAAAGGGAAAAAATAGAAGAATTGGAGGTTTTGGTGCCGCGCAGCAGACCCCTGAAAGCCCGCGCATTTTATGCCCGAACCAGTTTATGCATATAGTATCGTCGTCGCCCATTTAATCTCTGGTTTCGTATGATGCGTTAAATCGGATTGTTTGCTTGTCAAGGTGGAGGTCCCGAGTAGACGCCATCCGCACGTCGCTCCGCTCCGTTTGGTTAACAGGCAAGTGCATGGTAGTGCGGTAGATCGTAGGGATTATGAATATGTGATGTTTACATGGTGTGCTAATGCTTATGTGGAAATGCGATGATTACATAATATGATGTTTATTTATGCATGACCATGGTAATGACAATGGCATATGCATTTGCATTATGCGCACTCAAGAGTGAGGGCGGTGAGAAAGTCGCTAGCTTCGAGTAAAGCTAGCGGACTAATCCGGAGTGCTCTTGAGTAAGACCTACTTCGGTAGGCCTCCATGGGAGTGGAGGGGTCCCCGTGCCGAGATGGGCGGGCCCAGATGATGGGTGAACATCGACGGGTGTTCACTCGGCGATACCGGTATTTGCAATGTGATGAGGAAATGTGCATGTAGAGCAGGGATCCATTGCATTGATGATTTGGCAATGTGCAACACGGAAAGGCATGCGAAATATGTATGATCAATGTGGAACCTTGAGAATGATGATATGAGCATGGCTATGCATGCAAAGTATGTTCGTTGGACTAAATTGTTTCATGTTGTGTTAGTATTTATCGTCCTATTATGTTTTTACTGAGTCTTTGGACTCACCCTTGCTTTGTTGTTTTATTTCTAGGTGATCGTTGAAGACGCCATGCCTGGGGCGGGAGTAGCACATGAATAATCTTCATACACTAACCGCACTCCCTGTACCACTTTTTGTCAGTTATTTTAGTCTCTACTAGACTGCTAGAGTAGGGGCTAAAGAAAAACTATGATGTATCTGTTGTCCGCTACCTAATTATTAGTGTTGAATTTCTAGCATTTGAAAATAAAGGTAAGTGTTGCATTGGTGGTAGCATTCCGGACCCAAAGGATGGGCGGGGTGTTACAATTATCATCATCCAGGCGAGTCGGTCCGATAAAATCCATCATGGGTAGAGACAATTCAACTAAGAACTCACCGGGGCTGAAAAATCCAACGTCCGAACTCCAAGCCATAACCTTGGCTCTAAAAAACAGCACAACAAAGGATGAAGCATCAAGTAGATAAACATAGGCTCGAGAGAGAATTTCAAGTTGGTAATTGGGTTTATCTCAAGATTCAGCCTTATGTGCAGTCATCCTTAGCAAACAGGACCAATTAAAAACTTAGTCACAAATATATTGGCCCTTATCAAATTATACAAAAAGTAGGTAATGTTGCTTATAAGTTACAGCTTCCCTCCTCAAGTCTTATTTATCCAGTCGTGCATGTTTCCTTGCTCAAGAAAGCAATCCTTCCAAATGATCGAGTCAGTCCTGATTCAACCCTATCCTCTAAAGTCCTTTCGTTCTTCCCCAACCCCATTCTCTTGCTCTTGAGTAGATGATCTTATGCTTAACTTGTTGGTGTACGTGCTGCCAACTAATTAAGTCACAGGATCGTTACATTATCTAGCATGTCTCATTGAGTTTGCCGATTGCACGTAGATTTTTCCTCAAGCATGTGGGTAACAACTCAACAGTGGCTTCTTTAATCAAGAAAATAAATTAGCTTCAACACCATCTTCTCCTCCATTAACTCACTCCATCCATCAGTAGCAGCTGGTTAGTCGGTTGCACCGGCCACCGTGCGTGCACAAGAACAGGCATCTCACGCTTCGTCTCGTCTGTGAACCGTACCCCATCTACGGCTCCGTCGGGCTGCTCTGGTACGGCAACCGGCAGATGTGCCAGGCCGCCGTCGAGGCCGTGCCTATCGTCCAGATCTCCTCCGAGGTCGCCAGCCGCAGCCAACCCCACCCAGCCGCTCAAGGCCTACGACATCAGACACGTCCACAAGGTCGGCCTTGTGGAGGCCATGTCTCTTGGTTGGTTATATACGTCCTACTCCGGTTTGCACTGCACCCAGTCTAATCGAATGAATCTCGTCGTTTTATTCCGGTATCTGGTCGATCATCTGGATGGGTACGTCACTTGATGAGCTACTTATGGAGTAGTAGATATCAGGGGAGGGGGGCAGCAAAACAGAAAAATGAACAGTAAACAAAGGGCAAATCGACAGGTACCGGCCATTTGGTCAGGTCAGTAGCGACTACGTACATGGTTGATAAAAGCCGAATAATGTCGATTCTCATAATATTTTATGTCATGCAATGGCATGAACTGGAACCTATGGAAGCATTTAACGAAATATCTTGAGATTGGGCAGCGTGCCAAAATAACAAGTCCTGCTTTGTTTTTTTTTTCATTCAGTTTGCAGACAAAGTTATTCGCACCCCTGTGCTATTCGTATTAAGGTTACACCTAGACATGCTGTGATATCAACTCTCGTCCATGGGATCATTTCCAGCACCTCTCTGGGACTGCGAATCCTTGTCTCCAGCTGTAGAAGCTTTTGCCACAGAGTCTTCCAAAGCCTCCAGGAATGAGGCAACCGTGAATTTATCTGCCACAAAGACAACAAAAAACTAGTTTTCAGATAACAAAATCAGATGCATATCTGTACCACTAGTGTTTGAAAAGGTACAAAATATTGAAGCACAGCTCAACTTTTAGTACAACATATTCAAGATTGCTACATCCTACGTACAACCAAACCGTTTAGTGCAAATAAATGACAACTTTACTTGTAGTCTGTAAAGGAAAATTGAAAGGATTACATTTACTAGGGTCGACTCCAAATTGAGCTAGATCTATTTGCCCAGTCCGTAGCACCTGTCATACAAGCAAACACCAAAATCAGCATAACAAATTATCACTTGAAACATTATCACATAGATGTTCAATAGAAAGATGAGTAACTAACATGGGTAAAAGCATCTACTTGCTGCCGCAAAGGTGGACTTTGCAGTAGTTCAAGAATATCACCAGCAGTCCACGAACCCTGGAATTGAGAAATTACCAGAAAATGAGTAGAAGGGTCAATTGAACTGAAAGCCAGTATAACTAATACAAACCTCTGGAAGATATGTTGCCAACTGTTCAATGGGCAAAGTTTCAATCAGTGGCAAGACCAAATCAGGCTTCAAGATGTCTCCTAATCCTAATCCTGTCACACCAACCAAAACAATGATACAGAAAGCAAGTCATACACACAAGGGCATCAGTTCAGTATGGCACTTACCAGCATCAGGGTCTGCCGTGGCATCTGAAATTACCAGGATAATGTAAGTAAAAATTTGAGAGGCAGGTAGAACAGAAGAACATACCCAAAAGGACATGGTTTTCAGCTGATACCTGATGGTTGTATAGCACTCAATATTCTCTGCAGGTCTTCCAATCGTACTGGTCCAGCAGCAGATGTCACTTCACCAGCCAAATCAGCAGTCATGCTCTGATCAACTAAATTCCCAGCTCTGACGAATGCATGGAAGAAAGAAGGAAAAGTGAAGGGAGACAAAATTAGCAATTTGGCCATAGTACCCGAAGCTCAATATTCGTGTGTAGGCGAACAGGTAACTATAAAGCATAAAGGCAGAAATCAGATGTAGTACCAGGGAAATGAAACTTATACAATCAAGATAACAGAACTGCATAGTGCATACATGCATACAAGATACAACATGTGAAAAGGCAATGCTTTGATAGATACAATTGCAAAAGCATCATGGTGCAAATGAGAGGGGAGTGAAAAGCAGAGCAATACAAATTCAGCCAGATGAAGATGATGTTAACTTATGTCACATTGCTATGAATATACTTAGTTTTCAATGGCCATACACCATCCGTTGCTACGATGTTCATCCAGAAATCAAGATTAAGATGTAACCGTCTAAGATGCACTGTGTAGCCCACTGCATCGCATAGGCTGGAGCCATGACACGTGCTCAGACAACATTGGATGTAGCAATTCATTTCGCATACCTGGAAGAGATATCATCATCAGCTGTATCTTCTTGTGACATTTCTGCTTCGATAGAAACAGCCTCACCATCTGCACAGCAGTACAACTTAAGACCACCGATCAAGAGCAAAATGAGTACATAGTTGAGAGTTGAGACCCAAATATTCAAAGCATACCTAATGGTCGATTTATGTAGGCATTAACTTGACGGCATATTTGCGAGTCCCCATCAGCATTTGCCTCCTGCGTAATAAAGAGCACAATGGAAGTCAACTGTTAGAGGGTGGAAAGACATGGCGTTCACAAACATCATTCACGCATAACTCACCTGCATCCAGAAGAAGAATTTCCTGCTATCTTGCCTGAACTTCAAGATGTAAACCCTTCCAGAAGATTCTGTTACCTAATGAGGTGAACTAGGTTTCAACACTGATGTCCAGGAGTTCACTAAACAGGTATCCGAGAACATATCAAACTTAAATCAATATTCTATACAACTCAATACCTTCTCAAAGACAGCCTCATCAGGGAAGACGATTTGATCCTGTGAAAAATGGAATCAAGGATAGACAAAACCACAGCAATCTTCTGAGACTAAGATAGACTGAGAGACTAGAGATACTTCCAAGTTTAAACATACAAGTCCATCAAGGACCTTACGAGTTCAAACATTTATAACAGGTAATTCCTGCAAAATAAGGTTTCAATCGAATATGAATTTCAAACGACCAAGTTCAGCATTTGCAAATAAGATATGAGTGAGAGATGTTTCCAACTATACATGCACAAGAGGATACATCTTCAACTATGTTCTGTCCATGATCAAGCCATTGAAAATGAACCAAGCCTTCTTCACCCTACAAAAAAGTGGATATATAATTGCACTGGAAATTCTAATAAATATAAGAATGTAAATACCTTAGAAGTTTTGTTGAAAAAACAGAACTTGAACTAGATATTAGTAGAATTGTGAGCATGCATACCCTTCCAATACGAACAAGCCCCTTGCGTGTGTCTGGGGTCACTCGTGTTCCCTCAAGAGACATCTTACCAGCACGAAACTCACACATGATATCCTGAGAAATACATCAAAGAAGTAAATTAGTCAATAGGCGCTCCACATCTTGTTATATCACAATAAAGAAAAATGAGATGACAAAAATAAATAGAGCGTTCAGATACTGACTACTGGAAACAGATTTCAATTGATTCGAAATTGAGGATAAAACTCCAAGCACCATATTAACACTGAGATTGTACAGATGCAGAGAAATTAACTCAGCTCATTACAGATGCGGAGAAATTCAGCTCATTACAGATGAGGAGAAATTAACTCACCTCGTTGAATTACTAAAAGCTTACTATTGTTTTCGTTTTGAGAAAACTATTCAACGGTATACCGATCATCTCAAAATCAACGGTATACCTTCCAGCCGTTGGATCTGAAATTTCATGTCTATTGATCTCCTCCACATGCAGTCATGGAGCTGAAGTAGACTAGCCCTTATCCAGGTTTCTCGGTCATGACTGGTCCTCGTTCTCTCTCATCTAGTCATTTCTCTCTCCACCCAACTCCTTAAATTCAACAGTGCCGAGAGGTTCACGAGCGAGCAGACACAACAATGGAAAGAGGACGCGACCGTAACCGCGACAAGTGCAGTAGTGAGTGGTGAGCAAGCTTGTAGACCACAACGGTGGTCGCTGCTCACCGCGCAGGCCAATGTCGGTGCTGAGAGGTTCACGCTGCAGCTGCCTGACCACGTGCTCCGGGAGGTCATCGCGGCGGGAAAGCTGCAGCGGACAACAAGCCTCGTTGCATTCCATGCCGGCCACCAGGGCAGCAGGCGCCATGGCCTCATAGCTGGCGGCAAAGGCAGCAACTGTGCCGGGAGGAGCATCCGACTAGGCCAGTTTGGCCGGTGGCCGTCGTTCTTGGCGCGGACGTTCTCCGCAAGGCTCCCGGCAGGGGTCAAGGTCGACGTGGAGGGGCAAGGTGGACGGGTAGAGCAAGTGGAGTACGACGACCAGGTCTGCATTGTTGATTCATGAAGTTGAACTTGGAGTTTCCTAAGTTTCTGTATGTTTCATGATGTTTCACTACTAAGTTTCATTGTGTTTCAGCAGGTTTCATACATAAGTTGACTAAGTTTTATAATATTTTATATCTAAGTTTTATAGTGTTTTATGAGATTTCATAAAGTTTCAGAAGATTTCATACCTAAGTTGACTAAGTTTCATAAAGCACGTTCAAAACCCTCTAAAACCTTATGAAACTTAGATGAAACCCGGTAAAACTTACCTATATACCGTGTGTGCAGGCATGACTCTCTTGTTTTCCACTATGGAAGTTATTGCAAAATGTACTGAAATGAATGCAACCAACACATAGCCATGTTTAGGCACCATACAAAAACTTAGTAATTGGCGCATCTTGTAATTTTGTATTATTAAGGACAATGAGCACCAATCAATCATCACAATTAAAGAAAACAACAGTAAAGTGTGTATTTGCAGCACTTGCAGAAACAGCAAGAAGGAAAAGTGGCGGCTTTACCTGGAGGGGTTCGGTGCTCTCCATTGACGACAATAGTTATCACCACAATAGTTCAAATAAGGTCTTGCATGAATAGAAGATCAAAAGGAAACGCAATTACTTTGCGCGTTTTGAAATTTCCAATCACAACGTTGCACAAATCCCAAATCGAAATAAAGGAAGGAATCGAGCCATGGAGGACTGGACTTACTGGGGTCTGCGCCGGCCGCCGAGCAGCAGGGAGCAGGTGGGGAGGAGAGGGATTAGGGATTCAGGATGGGGGAGTCGAATTGGGGAGGGCACCAAGGAAGGAGCAATATGGACCAACCCAACCCAAATGCGGAGCCCATCACCATTGCCGGCCCAATCAACACACAATTCGCAGTGATGCCGGCCCAATCAACACACAATTCGCAGTGATGCCGGCCCGGACCAACGGACTAGGGTTTTTTTTTGTCGTCCCGTCCAAAATCACACGCACGCACGCGCGCGCCCAACTCCGGCGGCGGAGAGCTGCGGTCCCCTCCCCTCCCCTTCCCTCCCCAGGAGAAGAAGAGGTCTGAGGTACTCGAAGAAGCAGCACGCCGAATTCCCGAGTCTCTCGACAGGATGGCATCCGGCGGCCCGGCGCTCGAATCGCTAGTCGACCGTGAGCCGCTTCTTCTTCTTCTTCGATTGCTTCCCAAGCTGAGCAACCGAGACTTGGATTGCTTCCCAATCCTTTTTATCACTGATGTTGTTTTCCTTGCGTCAGAGGTCATTTCTGTGATCACAAACGATGGGCGCAACATTGTGGTAAGCCCAGCCCAATTAACCTAATCCTTTTATCCGTTGCTGCCGCGGGATTGCTATTTCTTATGTGTTCGCGTTTCTTCTTCTTCGTGTGTGCTTCTTCAGGGGACTTTGAGAGGATTCGAGCAGGCGACCAACATTATTCTCGACGAGTCCCGTGAGAGGGTCTACTCTACCAAGGTTTGGCTGCCTCACTGACTTTTGTTTGTGCTGAGCTTTTCTTTGCATGCTATTGGAAACTCCAATTCCTGGCAACATGGAATTTACAGCAAACCTCGTGTTATCCTCTAACTTGATACTTGGTTTGGATGTTGAAATGAGCTCCATACATCACATATAATCGATGTATCGACAAGTTTGCTTGAGTGCTCAATAATACAAGTGCATATCCTCTAATCTGACAAGTTGCGCTGTGCGTCTCCAACTTCATCAAGTCATATGCCATTACCTTGATAATTTTTAGAAGATGCCATTTGGTCATACTAATAGTTACTCTGCTATATTTCTGTTGCCAGTCTTGTTAGATTAAGTTTTGCAACCATTAGTTGTTCAGTCTTTTTTTTTTAACTTCCTCAGTGAATTTATATGGCGCTCTGTTGTGAAACTTTTGTCTTTATTTTGCTTTGGAAATGCTTTTATTACTTAAGTAAATTCTGGAATTGGAAACAGGTTTATCTCGCGATGCTTGAAAAAAAGAAATTGACATAGCTTAGTACCCTCAGATTGTCTTCAGGCTGGACAAGCTATTTTCAAATGTGACTGTTTGTCATAGTAAGGGATTTTAATTTTAATCGCTGGGTTAATTTTTCTCGTGATGATTATGCACGCCTAATGAGTCTCCATTGCTTGCATCTATGACTGTTCTTGTTAAAGTAAAATTAATTTCTTGAAACATGAGTTTACCACGTACCATGAGTTACCCTGTAGTTGAATACTTGGTCTATGTGTTCAGATGAATTCCATGTACCATCATCTTAGGTTGAAGGATTTGTTCAAGTTTTTTTTAATCTCATATTTTTATATTGCCAAATGCCAAGTTTGCTTGAGGCGCTTTTGGGCATACCCCCCCTGATGATCTGATTATGTTGTGCTTGTATACCTTCAGTTTTTCAGCAGACATCCTTTGGGCATGCTATTATGCTGTTAGCTACTCTGTTATATTTCTGCTACCAGCCCAGTTTATCGAAGCAACTTTTGCAGCATTAGTTGCCCAACCCTTTTTCCTTTGTTTGCTCAGTGACCCTCGTATAGTGATATGTTTAGGTGTTTTCCTCAGTGCCTTGGCCCTGTTTGGAATAAAGGATTTTCATAGTAATAGAGGATTTGCTCTCTTTCCTACAAAATATCTGCAGCATTTTTGCATTTTAAACGGGCCTAGGAGAAAAGGTCTGGTTCAGCACATACTTTCCCCGATACAACTTTTGTCTTTGGAAATCGGGTTTTGAAATGCATTTGTTATTTCGGAAGTGCACAATTCTGGCACTAACAATATGCAGGCAATGGCACTAACAATATGCAGGCAGTTGAATTGCGATAATTTTGAGTTAGGCTGTGATAGGATCTTTAACGTGCTATCTGGTAGTGACTAACATTTGCATGACTGGGTGAGTGAAAACCTGAAGCGATCAGCCAACTCTTCTCATGCACTTGTCTATTGTATATACCTATAAACAGCTAGGAGCCAGTGCCTCTCTCTCGTTATTCTTTAGTTTCTGCTGTGTGTGAGAACTTAGCGGTACATTTGAATTTTTCAGCACTCATGAGAAACGTTATTGTACTTGCAGGAGGGAGTACAGCAACTTGTTCTTGGTCTGTACATTATCAGGGGCGACAACATGTATGTTATTTCTTCGTTGTCCTTCGAGTTGTTTATTGCTCCCTTTTATGGCTTCGTTATTCTTTAGTTTCTGTTGTTCTTGATGAAGTTGTGGACTGTATCAGCTAGTTTTGTGCGATCTCATTGCTCAATGTCAGGATGTAGCATCACGGACGATGGGTACATGCATGATGATCAGTCACGGTTCAGGAAGTAGTAGTTGCATGAGATGAAGACGCCGGCGCCATTGAAGCACTCTGCTCGGCCGCATCCGATCCTCTGGTTGTCCTTGCTGACCATGAGCGCGAAGTGGCCGCACTCCCTGAAGTGGCGGCCACCGGTGCAGTTGCCGGTCTGGTTGTCGTAGATGGGCTCCTCGGCGCTCCACATCCAGAGCGCGTCCTCGGCGGTGGCGTTCCAGCCGTCCCTCCCCACGAACACGCTCTCGCCGTACCAGCCGCCCGAGTGCTTGAGCACGCAGTCCTTGCGCATGGCGTTCGCCCACCGCCGCGCGTACCGCGCCAGCTTGTTGTCCCACTTCATCGGCGGCACGCCGTAGCGCTCCCGGATCTTGTTGTGCCCGTTGACGAACTCCCGGGTCATGCCCTTGTACCACCCAGCGCCGTTCGTGGGCGACACCATCGGCACCGACGTCTTATTACCCTCGTCGTTGCCCTTGCTTCCGTCGTCGTCGTCCTTGTCCTCTTTTGATGGGTGGGTGGTGGATGTCGCCGGCACTGGCGCTGGAACTGAAGTCGAGGAGGCGGAGTCGTCGTCGGTTTTCCTCGGGGTGGAGGAGGGGAGGTGGGAGAGGAGGACGAGAAGCACTAGAGGGAGGAGCAGCACCGCCGGGGTTCTGAGGATGAGACGCGCCATGGCCGGTGTTGCTGGATCGATGAGCGGCGAATCAAACAGGGGACCGCGCGCTCTGGCCTGCCTGCCTCCTCTTCTCTCTTGCCAACGTCGAGTTGGAAAAGAAGAGGAGGGTGCGGCCGGCATGCCCCCGATCGATCCGACTGGGTGCGAGCTGAGGTGAGGCGAGGGTGGATTGGCTTTTTATATGCATGCACGCACGACTTGTGTTTGCTTTTCTTGGGGGCCTCTCCGTCCTCCATCGGCAGGTCAACCGATGTGTGGATGCATGCATGGTTCGGGCCGGCGGAGCAGAGACAAACCTGGAGCGCCGGCCGCCTTATTTTGGATCGTACGTACGTACGTTCGTTGTGCATGCGCGCGGTTCCTTGGTCGTCCTCACAGCCAGCGCCGCTGCCGCTCTGTCGTGTTGCATCGGACGCTCTTCTGCAGTGCAGCCCGGCCCCCTCTCCGCTCTCTGCTATACGCATGATCAAGCGAGTTATTTTCTGGTACCATACCACTGCACTGAGATGAGCATCCCATACAGCAAATCATGGTGCCATCCATGGCGATAGTCTGTCTATATAGCAATGTGCACCTGGGCCATCACCTAGCAGGGCACGTACCCATCATCACATGATGCAGACATGTCCAGCATTGAGCAATTAATGTACTCATACAGAAAGATTTACAGATGGTTTCGCGCGCGCTTTCACAGTAGATATCAGAAAAATGACAGATATATGCAGCACGTATATAACGGAGATAGTATAATGCAGCAAACACTAGCACCTTGTAGGGAATACGATAGCTGTGCGTTTAGTTTCGACAGCTTCGAGGCAGGCAGCTTATGAGTAGTATTCACGTGAAACCAACGAGCACCAGTATCACTGTAACGGAGATAGTGCTAGTAAACGATTGGTTTCGTTGGTGCACTTAATTAAACTGAAGGTTGCGCGCGCAGTCTCTCTCACCTGCGCTGTCCAACGACCTGAGCTGTCGTACTGGTCGATCGGCCCCTTCCTCCCCTTACAGATCAGATTCTGCTGTTTCTGCTCGCAATAATTCATTCGTCCGTTGATTCAGTTGAAGTATGACTATGTTCTTAATTTGTGGCTTTTAGCTTCATGTTTTTAGTTTTGGATTTCTCCAAAAGTCATAATCAAATGTCGAACAAGGTGGCCTCTTAACCGGATTCTCCAAATGACCTTCTAAGCCTAAATCAGCATGCGCCATCCACATCGGCGTCTTCACCACCTACCGCCGTGTCGAAAATTACAGACAAAAACCATCAGCTATAGCCAAAAGACATCAGCCACAGCCCAAAAGAACACCCCCTATATATGCAGGAGGAGGTTGGCCTGGCTTGGTAATTTTGATGTTGCTCATATGGAAATCTAGTTAACAAACGTTGTACGGTAGCTAACACTAATCGGTTGTATGGCAGCGTTAAGTTGTTTCACAGCACGGTTGGGAGAAAAATGATTGTTTTTTTAAGCTTCTTCGGAAATAAGAAAATTTTGAATAAATTAACGAGGCAAAAGATGCCTTTAAAGGAGTTAAAGGTACCTTATGAGTACCCCGGTCTTAGTCTCTCCAAAACTAGGAGAAACCTTGCTTTTTATACCTGGCTGCAACACCTCAAGCAGTCAGTGCCGTACTGGTCGTTGAACGTGACAATATCCAATGATTAGTATATTACATAAACAAAGTCTTACGTAGACCAAACGAGCGATACCTAGAGATACAAAATTTATTATATGCCCTCCTTATCACTTCAAGAAAACTAACTCATTACTTACAGTCCCATAAAGTGGTCGTACTGATTGGATACCCTCTATGTCAAGTTCTCTAAAACAGGAAATCATCAGGATATATAGTAAAATGGGCTGTTGAACTTGGGGAGTTCAATCTCCATTTCGATCCACGAACATCAATTAAGTCCTAGGCTTTAGAAAATTTTATCGCCGAGTGGAAAAACCCTGAGCCTACCTAAGGGCCCGAGTATAAACACCACAAGAAGTGAACTATGTACTTTAACAGTTCTTTGATGTTAAAGGGCTCAAGGGCTAGGGTAATCCTGGTATCTCCTACTAGAGAAAAATATAAAATACGTCATTCAGTTAAACTTTCCTGTTACAAATAATTTGGTAGAATATGAAGATTTACTGGCAGGACTCCGAGCAACCAAAGTGACGGCGCAACAGGAATGGATGAGCCGCCGTCTCATGCCCGGATTGCAGGGACATGGTGAGGCCAAGGGATTGAGTGAGAAGGATCGCAATGGGATACAAGTCAAGTTTGTTAGGAGTTGTTGGAGAGTTTGTTGCCGTGTATGTGAGTGAAAGGGTGTGATGTTTATCCATATGGAGAAGAGGAGCGGGAGTTTAAGATATCGCACGACGGGGAGGCCCACATGGTGGCTTAAATTATTTTGGGAGGAGGAGAGGGAGGGGAAAACCGTACCACTTACCAACTCCTTATTTTAAGTAGTAAAGATACTGTAGCACCCTGATATTTTAGAAGGGGACACTAAACCCTAATTAGCCGCTAATCTGGGCTTAAGGGGGATTAAATAAAGGGCAAACATTTCTTTCTCACAGCAGGCCCTATTTCCAACTTTTGAGGTTATTTCTCTATCCTCAACCCATCTACCCCCTCTCTCTTATTTTCCACTCCTAACAACATGGGCGATCGAGCAGTGACATGCCGGGCAGAGCGGCATGGTCGAGGGCAGCGCAACCGGAGCGTGGCGTGGCTGGAGGCGATGCGGCTAGAGGTGGTGTGGCCAGAGGAGGCGCGATCGGCTGAGGAGCGGCACGCTGGGTAGCATAGCGGAGGCGTCGTGGCCCGTGGCAGTGGCCAAGGGTGGCAGCCAGCCACACGCCTGTAAGGCACGGGTGGTCGTGGCAGGCGGCGGCGGCGGCGGCGGTGGCCGAAGAGGATGGTGACCATTTTTCACGGTCACGTAGACGAGTGCACGTTTGAATCATGTGTTCGTACGATGCTTTGTTGGGTCATGCAGCAAAGCATGTTTTGCACGGCTGAATGGCAAGTCGTGCAGCCAAACAGCGATTTGCACAACAAAAGGGGCTCGTGAACCCATTTCCTTTCGATCAAACAGATATCTTGTCATCTTTTGTCAATTTCAACTGAGCTATATCTAATTCACTTCCATCCCATCGCATAGGTTCGCAAGCAGCTGCTGAGGGAGTGTTCGGGTAGCTGCGCATTCCAGACCCTTTGTGCAGCGAGTCCATCGAGCGTGCTCAAATCAAGTACCTCACGATCATAACCTCCCCGTTTCGCATATCACCTGCTCCATGATTAACTACCGCCACTACCTTTGAGCACAATTATCACATTGTAATACTTACCTAGTCATTATCATACCACTAAAGATTACCTAGTCATTATCATACCGCTAAATCTTACCTAGTCATTGCCGTAGTTTGCTAAATAATAATTATGTTTGATTCCACCATTCTTGTTGTCTTGTTACTTAGGATATTACACCCCATATGTGGTTGTACAGTCAAGGGCAGTGTTGTGCCTGATTACTCTCACATAATCGGGTATATGGGAAGTAATCGCTGGTCCTCTTTAACCCGTCGTTAACCCCTGTGCCACTCAAAAGTTCCGAGAAGAGAAGACCTCATCGCCGATGCTCGCCTAACTTCCAACCACTCCCGAGCCCAAAAATGGAATCCTCGTGGCCCCACAAACCCACCTATGGTCACCAATTATTGTTCAACCACGAAATCTTTGGTCGCTCCATAGCTTGAATTCTTGATCGCTCCACCGCTTGAACTCTCCGACTACTCCACCGCTTGAACTCTCCGACCACCTTGTAATCAAGAGAAGCTTTGACCGCACTGCTTTGAGTCCTGAGCAACACCACTCAAATGGCCCACTCGTACGTCGTCCGACGCTCTTAAGCCACTCATACACCATCCGATGCTCTTAAGCCACTCGTACGTTGTCCGATCCCTTAAGCCACTCGAATGCCATCCAATCTCTGCAGCTACTTGAACGTCGTCCAATCTCAGTAGCAATTCATACACCGTCCAATCTCCATTGACTTCGCACTAGAAATCGAACCTGAACCATCCACCCAACTTCGTAGTTGTGCCCGAAACTGCTGAGTATGACTACTCAGGAGTCGTTACGACCATGCTGTGGTTCACAACCACACTGAATACTCGATCTCAGTAGTCATAACTCGATTACGACCACATCTTCCAGCTCCACAAACACTTCCGTTCGTAAGCAAAATTTGTGCCAACAGAAACACTTCTCGTAACCGCTCATTCGACCACTTGATCACCGTAGTTGTAACTCGAATACGACCATGCTAAAGGCTCAATCCCCGTGGTCATAAAGCTTACGACCACATCTTCTGCTCCGCGATCGTGGTCGTAACTTATTCCACGTTTGTGAAAACAACAAACTCGATATTTTTCCAGGAGACAAAGCACTCCGCTTTCTTTATTTCTCTCCCTCTCGTTTTGATCACCCTAATCGCTTCCTATTCTTCTTTTTCCTCTCGTTACATGGTTTTGCCTTTTAAACCCAACACAACAACTACCACACGGAGACAACTACGACACGAACTCGAAAACTAACTCATACGCTGAAACAAATTCGTACATGGCTACAACCACGATAAACCGACTCGAATACGACTAAATAAGATTACTAACTCTAATAGCTTATGTATATTGAAGGAAGTGTGCTCTAATTATGGATTTTTATACATCAATCACAAGGGTGTGTTTGGTTTTAGGGATAATAGGGGATGGGACGGGGCGATCCCAGATTTAGACCTGTTTGGATTGGAGTCAGCAGGGACAGAGTCTATCCCCTTTGGGGAATATTCCCCTAAATCGAGGATGCCCCCGTCCCTCAAAAACGAGGGGATGGGCTCGTCCCTCTTCCTCGCCTCTCAAAAACAAGAGGATAACAAAAGGGCCCCGCACGTCGGATGACTCATCCCATATTTTGATGTCCCAGAACCAAACAAAAAACAGGAACGGTTCTATCCCTTACAACCAAACAAAGAACAGGGACGGTTCTATCCCTTACAACCAAACAAAGAACGGAGATGATCCCGTCCTTAAAAATAGGGATGGAGCCATTCTATCCCTACTGCCTTCAAACCAAACACATATACTAAGAAGCTTTAACCGAGAAGAAAATGTGGACAATGTGCTAAGGACTAGGCCCCTTGAAAAGGACATACTGTTTAGTGATCTCTGTTCGGGTTGTACAAAGCCTGCAGCAAAGTGACGTGGTGAGTTTACACATCATGTGCACGATATGTTTCAGTACAACTCATGGTCGCTGAGATAGTCGAACATTATTATATATATCTGCGCAGGCCAGGCCAGACTGCCAAGGACGCCGATTTCTGGAAACTGGACACAGCCTAGTAGACATGCAGACACATGAATTCGAGCAGGCCCGGACAGATTGATCCATCTACGTGTTGAAAGAAAGAAAAAAGAGATTCCTTGCTGGGCTGCGTGCTACCTGTCGCACGTTCAGTAGTTGCTGCATATATGTAATGTACCGCCCTCCGATCCTGCAACTTTGTCACACATCATTTCGTCCTCATGGTCCTTTCTCTGAACTGCTTCCGACATCTGGCTTCTTAAACGCGCTACCTTCCTAGGTCTCCCTCGATTAGACTAAAATAAGTTAATTTGTAACTAAAATTATACTATAACTGATTGAAATTACACTGTAACTAATCATGGTTTATTTGACATAACTAAATTAAAAAAATACAATAGAAAAAACAGGTTAACCCATCACGGACAATACAAACGAATACAACAAAGAACCAGCAAAAAAACTCAAAAAAGCCAAAAAGGTAGAAAAAGACAAAATTAAAGAATAGTAAAAAAATAAACCAGAAGCTCAAGTCGAAATGAGCGGAACCTTAATTTTATCTTTTTTATTTTTTAAATTTAATTACTCAGAACAAATTATAACACCTCGGCCTATGTAGAATTAGACCCATGATAGCCCTTATATATGTGATACATGAAGATATGTGTTAGTCCCACCTTACTACTTTAGATTGAGAATCACTAACATATAAGGAATGGTAGTAACCTCCGGTTAACCATTTTGCGCCAAGCGAGAACGAAAGTGCAAGCGGGTTGCTATGTGTGCGTGGCATATCTAGAATGGGATTATACCTAAGCCGATTTGGACCCTAGGGCGTTATAAATGGTATCAGAGCCGACCCTCGCAGTAAAATGAGCGTGTGTGAGTCAAATGCGTGAGCATATGACGCATGACGCTTATGGGTCCGGAGTGGACATACGGGATGTCGAGTCTTTTGAGGGAGGTGTATGTGACACGTCGGCCCATATAGAATTAGACCCATGATGGCCATTATGTGTGTGCACATGAGGGTGTGGATTAGTCCCACCTTGCTAATTTGGGTTGAGAAGCACCAACATATAAACCTGGGGTTTTCAATGGTAGCAACATTCGATTAACTGTTTTGCGTGAAGCGAGGACGAAAGTATAAACGGATTGCTATATGTGTATGGTCTATTTAGAATAGGGTTATATCTAAATCAATTTAGACTCTAGAGCGTTACGGAAGCTTATAACTGTTACAATATATTTTTAACTAATACAAAAACGCTAAAAAGCTAGAAGGCTATGGCTTCATGGAGCAGTAGTGCCTATATCTGAGCATGTGTGTGCTAGGCAGGTAGGTAGCGTACAAACTGCGTGTCTTTTCTGCTAGAAGAAACAAACAGGATGCTTGTACTTACCATTTACCATGCACCCGGCTGATGTGCTCCTAGCTACCGGTGGATTATTCCAAATGTTAATTTCACCTGGGTTCAAAGTTATAAAAAGAACCTCTTTAGAAAAAGAAGGCTCAATGCACATCTGATGGTTAAAAAGGTAGTACTGAAATTATGTCTAGAGTTGGTGAACTTACATCGATTACCGGCTTATATTCGCGACTACTGAAAGAGGACAACCCGCAAGGTCAAATCAAGCCTAATGATTACCGGAACTACTACTAGCTAGTAATTGTTTAGATTCTTAATAACCCGTACTAGATCGAGCTTGAAAACGAAATGGTAACACGTACGGGAGCGAGCTACTGATCATATCTAGGTCACATACGCATGCATCTTACGGTTAGAACGCTGGACTACCACATGGCATGTTTCTCATCTTATGGCTTCTGCAACGGTACGTGCGCGTAACGTGACTAGCTAGTAGGAACATATAAGGCAAGCCGAATGCCCCTGTTACTTATGTCATTTGAATTCTGACTATTTACGAGAGAGATTATAAAGAGTAAGATAGTTGTATGTAGTTTTGACAGGTACAGCTAAAGTCGATACAATATCTACTACAATAGACTTATAGACCCTGTTTTAAAAAGATGCACCGTTTAAAAACTAGTTATTATAGCAAAGTACAAAAGACATAAACAGGGAGCGTTGCCCAACCCAGTCGATCAGTCGGGTCGGGCGGTGGTGTGTAGTGTACGACGAGCGAGTTTAGTGACCATGGATGATGAGTCGACGCTGTTTAGTTTGTACTGCAACCCAGTCCCCGGGTGATTCTGGTACCGTGGTAGGAATTTGCTGGCGTGGCGCATATAACTGCTAACATACTAGGCACATACGACCATGACTTACAAGCACGTGCCTACGACCACATCATACAACCACGGCATGTGACCACGGCTTACGGCCACGGTATACCAAAGCAACAAAACAACAAGACCTACAACCTAAACACGAGCCACCAAAGACATGGCGCCAATTATAAATAGGAATGCTTTGGTTCATGTGTATTTTTTTGATTGCGTTGTTTTATAGCGTAATTAGATAATGTTGATGAATTGAACGAGTCCTATTTATGATATCGCGAGAACACAATCACAAACGGTTCCTAAGTAGAACCGTTTGCGATAATAAACTATCATAGACGGTTCTAATTAAGAACCATATGTGATAAATGTTATCACAGATAGTTCAAAAGTATTACTGACCCATAAACACAGACGGTTCAGAAAACTATGTGTGGTGATGTGATGAGTTTTGTGTAGTGGTGTGATGAGATAGCGAGGTTGCTCATCCTATAAGCTAGGCTAGAGATGGAGATGGAAGGTGGATCAGCTTGTCGTGCCCTGCCAAAGCGGACAAAAGCCCATGCCCCACTCACTGTCCATCGATAAATCATGGTCAGGTCAATTCCCGAATGTAGCCGTCGTTGCGTTGTTGTTCTCTTCTGAATTGGAACTTAGTTGGAAGAAGAAAGTAGAGTAGCGCTCAGGCAGCTTAGCCAGCCAGCGGCACACAGTGGCATTAGCATATATATATATGTGTGTGTATATATATATATATATATATATATATATATATATATATATATATATATATATATATATATATATATATATATATATATATGTGTGTGTGTGTGTGTGTGTGTGTGTGTGTGTGTGTGTGTGTGTGTGTGTGTGTGTGTGTGTGTGTTGCTAGCCTATTTGCGCGCGCAGGCTTCTCATTCCGAGCAGAGGTGCCTGCCGATCGATTACTGCATCTGCATGCATGCTGCTGCTGGTTTCTTATCTGCTACAGTACCAGTTCTACGTTGTGTAGAGAAGAGATCGATTATCATGTCTAGGCTACGGACAACCATGCATGATGCATCCTTCTAGCTATCTAGGCCGTCCAGTTGAGATGGAATGGAAACTGAAGGACCATTTTGACCGGTTGATTACACGATTCAGGCCGGCTGTGATGGCTAGCTAGCTAGCTTCTAATTAAATGTGGCCATCGACGCAGAACATGCATATATACATGCATGATGTGCCACTCACCGATCCATGCATCTGGTATACAGTATGCATGTCAAGAGGGACCCAAGTTAAGGCAGCATGCAGTACACTACTCTATATGTGCATGCAGATGCAGGAGCAGTGCGCCCGGTGCATATATATATGTCACTCGATCCTCGATCGATCTCATATATATATGGCGCACCAGAATTACTAACATCCGATCGATATCCACACTCGGCAGGTAGCTAGCTAGCTTGTATTACTACTACTAGTGATGTATACATGGATGTTGCATGTTCTTGTCTCTTTCTAGTCTTTTGTCTTTCATTAGGAGTATCTATCTATCTAGCAAGCTAGCTATGTACGCGAGTACCTAGCCTTTTTGCTTGTGCCGCTCATTCTTTTCTTTTCTTTTTTTTGGGGATTTTTTCTCCTTATTCTTGTATATCATCTGTCATGATATAGCATGTTTTTATTTTTTAAAGATTTTAATTACACTAAAAAACTACTATCAGCTATAATATAAAAGATGCTATAGTCTAAAATAAATTAGAAACTCGAGTTTAAAAGCATAAATGAGCGGTGCAGCGTTATTTGTAGCCGACGATAGATCAGCAGACATGGGCAACTTGCTTTTCCTGCCAGTTGCTTCTTATTTTCTTTTTCCTTAAACTTGTGCGTACGTCTTGCTTGTACATGAAAGCATATATATATATATATATATATATATATATATATATATATATATATATATATATATATATATATATATATATATATATATATATATATATATATATATATATATATATATATATATATTCATGTCAATGTCCCTGGGCGAACAATTAATCCTAGCTAGTGTCAGTTGAAGGCAATGTCAATGTTAGCATGCACTAGGATCGTAGTGAGGAACAACAATATATCGCAATTCAAGCCAGCTTGCTTAGCGCCGCTCCAGCACCAGCAGGCTTGGCTAGCTGTAAAGCAAAGCGACCACCACCAGCGAGATGCTTCAGAAACTGCAGACGCAGAAGCAGAGCTCTGCTTTGCTTTGCTTTGCATTCCTAGCTTTCGATTCGATTCGATTCCGCCAACGACTGACTGACGCCAGAGCATGGAGCAGCAGCAGGTCAACGCGAAAGAAACAAACAAAACCAACATGCGTGCATGCATGGAACAAACAAAAGCTAGCTATATACGTATGTATATATTGCAGCTAAGAAGAGCGAATTAAGCAAATATATGTGTAGCTAGCATGCATGCGTGCGTGCGTGCACGGCTCAATTTGTTTCAGCAGCTGAGCTAGCTAGGTAGCTAGCACCGCGCGTGATCGAGGAGGGCGATCAGGGTACGGCGCAGTGCGCCGAACGACGTTGATACGATGAGATACCTATATTATATATTGCATAGCTAAACGCTAGCATAACAAACACAGTAGCCGAAGGAAGGAAATAGCTAGCTAGGCACGCGTTGCCGGAGAAGAAAGAACCTGCTGTCATGTGTGGAATTTTTTCTTTTTGGTTTTAATTGCCTCCACAAAAAAGTGTTGCAGCACAAAACAAAAAAAAAATGGTGTCTTTCCCTTTTCTTTATGGCATATGGATGGAATGTAGTGGTGTGCTAGCTACATGCTGCCAGTGTGTGAACTGAGATGAGATGCATGGTGCGACCTCAACTAGCTAGCTAGTCTCTTTATCAGCATCTTTAATATCTTTTTGCTAGCTACGACATATCACCAAGAGCTAATTAATCTAGCACTTCATTCCAAAAACAGCTAAAGCCTACTGCTCCATCACTACTCCTAATTAAACAGCGATCAGCACATCTCACAGAAGGGTCAAGGCTCAATGATATGTGGGCCCGGGTTGCTGGTGTGACCCGCGCATCAGCAACTGTCAGGTAGTGGAGTACAGTAGGGATAAGGAAAGGAGAGGGCCATCCATCCATCGCCATAATTCACAAGTTGGGAGGGAGAGGACAAGCACATGCTCATCCTCAGATCCCCACTCACTCCTCTCCTCTGTGCACACACTACTTCACCTGAAGTGCTCTCTCTCTCCCTCTCCTCCTCATCGCCTTTCGATTTCTCATTTGCTGCCAAGAATCCAGCCTCCAACTTGCACTGCGATCGACCTGCACAACACCATCATCATGAGCAAGCTGTGATCCATCGATACAAAAAATGCATCGCATCATGGGTATAGTGACGCCCCGACCTAACTAAAGAATTAACATTGTTCTCGCGCGATCTGCAGCAAATGATCAATATATACACATGAGGCTAGCTCGCTCTCTCTCTCTCTCTCTCTCCAGTGTGTGTGTGTGTGTGTGTGTGTGTATATATATATATATATATATATATATATATATATATATATATATATATATATATATATATATATATATATATATATATATATATATATATATATATATATATATATATATATATATAACATAGCCTTTGCTGAGCCTGCAGGCCGATGTTGTTGTTGCTTCCTCTCCTAGGTTTGCCATGTATTTTTTGTATTGCATGCATGCCGCTCGCCCCATTTAGATAGTCCGTGCAAATTAAGCAAATATAAATGATCAATTGCATCATGCATCTTTAATTTCTTCTGTTCATGAGAGAAGGGCGTGCGCTTATTGGCTCCTTTTCGCCATGCTTGTACTACATATATATATATATATATATATACCAACTTCTTTCTGGCTAGCCAGTGCGGCCGGTGTAGGAATCCGAACAAATTGTGATGCGATGAATTGGAGGACGGTATATTCCAAGCTAAGTCCTAATTATGACATTTGCGTTTTTTACAAGTGTACTTAGAACGAACTCCGTGCCTCCTGTCTCTAGCTAGCTAGCTAGCTCATCGATCGCCTTTTTGCAAGACAAACTGATCGAGTTGCAAGCTAGACCAACCGATCGATATTCCTCCTCTCAGGCTCAAGCTAGCTAGCTAGCTAGCACTACCCCATCGAGAGAATATATGCGCTGCTCACGGCCGCCGCGGGAAGCTCGTATATTAGATCCATCCATCCATCCATCCTGCAGGCCGGTTGACAAACTAACGAAAATTGTGCTATTCGATCAGTACAATTCTTGCACATAATTAAACATGCATGTACACCACGCAGTACTTGATATATATACACTAGCTAGCTAGTATATATATATAGTTCAGAGGAATTGTGTTAATTGCAGTGGCTAGCCAATTAAGAAATTAGCGTTGGTTCGGTAGTGCTGATGAATTAATGCCACCTTAGCCTATTACAAGTTGTTGGTTGCCAATCATACTGTATTTTAATATATCTATAGTCATTTCAACCGTTGTGACATGCATGCTATTTTGGCCAACAAGATGATGATGGTCTTAGACAATATATACTAATACAGAACCCTGACAAAAAAACTCTCCGATCGCTAGATTGCAACATTCATCAAGTGGCGTGTGCTAGCTACAGCTGATTGGTGAGTGCATGTATAGCTTTCCTCTTTTCAAGTGTTGGTTACTGTCTCTAGTTGGATGGATGTATCTAGTTTTCGTGGTGAGATCACACAGACTTTGTCAACACACACACACAAAATCAATTACACTTCGATAACCTGATCGCTTGATGTAGGCATCCACTTTTATTACCAGTATGTAATTGGTATGTATGGTTCGGCGCCGATATGATGCTGCTATAAGATGACGTTCTGTTTTTTCTTATGGTATATAAAGCTATCTCCCCATGGTTTTACTTTAATTCTTGGTTTTATACTAAGAGCAAGGAAGGGGAGCCATCCATCTAGGCCACCTTAAAAGAGAGAGAGAGAGAGAGAGAGAGAGAGAGAGAGAGAGAGAGAGAGAGAGAGAGAGAGAGAATAAAACTACTAGTAGAGATGATGATAGCGATCGATGTTATTAAAAACTGACTCTCGCTCTGAGAGTGGATTTGATTAATGGTAGTATTGATGTATGGTGTAAGAAAAAAAATATCATCGGTGATCTCTTCAGTTGATGACGGTTCAGTAATCCTGTCGTCCCTATCTTCTAGTGGAACTACTAGTTCATTCCAGGGGAATGCATGCATTTTTGGTGATGAAATATGCTAAGCGCTGATTTAGTATGCCATTACTAAATTTCATGGTATAGTGGTAATAATTAGGCAGGCAGGCAGGAATCCATGCATGGTATGGTAGCGGGGTTCGGCTCCATGGCAGGAATGGATTTAAATGGCATTATATATATATATATATATATATATATATATATATATATATATATATATATATATATATATATATATATATATATATATATATATATATATATATATATATATATATATATATATATATATATATGACGAGTGTTTCATGCACCATGGTGCCTAGGCACCAATATCAATACCCGTTGATTTGCTTCGAGATTCGCAACGTTTAATGTGGGTATCTTCATATACCCATAAAAAAGTATATTTGAGATATGAAACTCCGAAAAAATTTAAATTCAACTTCAGTTTAATTAGTTTGAACTATTTTTATGGTATATACTCACTGTAGTTGCATTGAACTCAAAAGTAGTTCAAACTAGTTTGAACTGAGTTCAAAACTAACTTACCATAAATATATCAAGGGTATAAAACATTTTCATACCCAAACTCAAAAAAATTATCAATCATACACGTGTATCGGATGTTGGTGCCTAGGCACCATGGTGCATTACGTAATTTTCCTATATATATATATATATACATATATATATATATACATATACATATATATATATATACATATATATATATATACATATATACATATATATATATATACATATATACATATATATATATATATATATATACATACATATATATATATATATATATATATATATATATATATATATATATATATATATATATATATATATATATATATATATATATATATATATATATATATATATATATATATATATATATATATGCCGGGACGATGGAAGCACTACTATAAAAAAGAAGTAATCTTGAACACTTTATCATAGATAATTTAACACAAATCATCAGTGATAAAGTTACCATAGACGGTTTTACAAGATTGATCATTAAGTTTATCGTGATAGAAATAACAGTCTGTGATGACCTATTTATTACAGATGGTTTTCTACAAAGAACTGTCTGTGATAATATTTTAACTTACCTGCTCTCACCGAATTTGAATTTTTCGCTTATCTCGCTGTATTTGCTCTTTAAAATAGAAGACTCGGCTGTTTTTCTTCTCATCTTCTCTTCTCACTTCTCCTCCACTCCTCTTCTCACTTCTCCTCGCCAAATTTGTGATAATAGACTATCACAGACAGTTCTAGTTAAGAATCATCTTCTATATTAAGGTGCTATAGACCCATAAGCACGGACGGTTCAGGAAACCATCCGTGATGACGTTTTCGAACCGTGGGTATTGTGCTTTTCTGTAGTAGTGAAGGGCCAAGGATTATTAATTGTTAGCAAGCGACTAGTATGGAAAAGAAATGGGGGGAAAATGTGTGTTGAGCTGCCAAGGTAAAAACAGGGAGCCTGCAGCTATCTGGGTGGTAGAATCATTGGAGGTTACTGGCGGATTGTAACAGCAAGGGAAGGGAAACTGTTGAAGCGCGCAGTAGCTGTCGATGGATGGCGTGGGCGCGGGTTGGAGCTTAGCGAGCGTGGCGTCTTAGGTAGGACGTTGAGCCATTAGCCTGCAGCCAGCTAGCCAGCCATCCTTCCAGAACCAAAACGATCGGGCCTGCATGCATATATGTTTACCCCCCCTGTAGCGATCGAGTCGGCAGGCAGCCATCAATCCTGTTGTTAGCTAGCAACATGTATTAATTAGCTATTACATATAGATCATATACTCCTAGCTCATATATGCATGCATGTTGTGTGCTACTGCAGGCTCTAGATAGTACCAATTAAGTGCTTAAGAAAAGAAAATTACACACAGCCATATATGCCTCGTGGTAATTAAGGATTAGGATGGTCTTTTTTTTTATAACAGAAATGGAGGATAAGAATCAGCACCACAATGAACCCAGTCTGTTTTCTTTTTCTTGATATCCTTTCTCTTATAGTAACATTTTTTGACCAGTTATATAGTTACATACCTAACGGGCATCTAGATGTAATGGACCGACTGGACGAAGGTGGATGCACCCCCAACCGCTTATATGTGTGTATTTGTGTGTGTGGATGCATGCATATATGTGTGTGTGAAGCAAGTAACTGGAAAAATGATGCTCAGTGAGGCGGGTAGTACGACAAGCTAGGCATTGGTTTGTTCACTCCATGCGACAGTGGCGAATCTAGGACAAAAATTTAGGTTAGGCGGAGTGGAATGAACCAAAAAACAGTAGCAAAATAAAACATACACACATACTGGATATTTAGCGCCCGCAGGTATGATAGGTAAAATGGTACTACTGGTATGCATGTATGTACGTATGTGTTACATAAACGTCTTTTTTGGAGTCTGCAATTACGGAGACAAATATGTCCTTTCCTCTTGTAACAATATTTTTGAGCCAGCCATATGGTTACATACCTGATGGGCCTCTTAGTGGGCCGACTAGGCGAAGGTGGATGCACCCCCAACCGCTTGTGTGTGTACGCATGTATGTATGTATATGTGAAGCAAGTAACTGAAAAATGATGCTCAGTGAGGCGGGCAGTAGGACAAGCTAGGCATCATTGGTTTGTTCACTCCTTGCGACAGTGACGAATCTAGCACAAAAGTTTAGGTTAGGCGGAGTGGAATGAACCAAAAAACAGTAGCAAAATAAAACATATACAATCCACATTGTAAATTCGCACGATTCATCAAAAAAGTTATAAATATAAATACATAATGCAGAAGATGGTACCTCACTAATGAAGTTAACATAATTTCCCGCAAAAATACCAAATAATTGAATATTCTAGTTCAAAGAAAAGAAGAAGTAATGGCCTGTCAAAAGTAGATCGATTAGTAAGTGTTAAGATTGATTTACCATAATTTGCAAAAAATATTGAATATGAACAAACTGAAAGACATACTGGTAAAGCACTAATTATGGCTAGGAGCCCGAGGCAATTTCATTCTTCTAGATTTTATGTCTTGAAACCACTTCTTAATCCTACCACGAAATATGTCCCACTCAATGTAGCATATCATCAAGTAATTCAGCCACTTGTCATATAACATATTACGTAAATCAGTCTTAATAATATTCATGGCCGAGAATACTCTTTCAACTGATGTTGTTGCCACAGGTAGGAGCAATGCTAACTTAATAAGACGGTAGACCAATGGAAACATAATATGTCTTTTAGTTTCAATCATCTTCATGCTAAACTTTCAAGATCATGATAATTTTATAAATGATATACTTATTTACTATGTGGAGAAATAAGAATTGATGAAAATTACTAATGATGTTATGGTTTGTCACTTTATGAATTTGAAAGAATGTAAATACTAAAAAATAATGCATTAACTTACGTTTGATCATCCTACTACTTTTTACTTGAAAATCTTAAGTAATTTTATTCTTTTTTAACAGGCTATTGAGATCGAATGATGTATTTTACCGATGATGACGAAATTTTGTCTATGGTTTTGATATTAGTTTCTTCAGTTTGCTGCAACTAATCAGTATTATTATCAGGCTTTTTATTTTGGTAAGCATTTCGATTACTTATTTATCATCATACGCTGCCATCCGTTACATTGAAGTTTTGATGCTAAAAATTATCGAACATATTAGTATTTAGTATAATACTGTTTGGAAACGGTATGTGTTGTTATATATATGGTGAAATGGTCAATCTCAGTTATTTTTGTTCTAGTTCCGTCTCTATGTTTATATGTGTGTATTTATGTGTATATGTATATATGGATGGATGCATGTATGTGTGTATGCATGTGTGTATGAAGCGAGTACCTGAAAAGATGATGCTCAGTGAGGCGGGCAGTAGGACAAGCTAGGCGTCGTTGGTTTGTTAAATTCCATGCGACTCTGATGAATATGAAGAAACTCTGGCTTGTTCGTTTTTGTTTTGTTTCTGAAGGGCGAGGGGACTCTGATTCATGATTACGTAAGCAAGCAGGTAAAAAAAATAAGTAAAGTTTACTTAGAATCAAGTACCGCGCGCAAAGGCAGGCAAGCAGATGGAAGGAAACGCAGAAGCAGGTCGCTTGCTAGCTAGCTACTCTATTCTTCAGATCTATAGAACGTTTTTTTAAAAATAATTTTGTCTATGTATATAAAGTGTATTTTACATTTTAATATGAAATTAGTGTGATGTTTTTTATATCCTAATAAATATGTAGGTTTATTTGCTACTTTTTATATGTATGTGTTGAATATAATACTTAGAGATAGTAATTAAAGGTAATTTAAATATTTTTCCAATTTCTGAAGGTGGCTTATTTAGCGTAATTAAATTTAAAAAATTTAAAAATAGAAAAATTTGTTAGCTCATTTACTGTAATTGAAGGTGGCTTATTTAGCGTAATTAAATTTAAAAATTTTAAAAATAGAAAAATTTGTTAGCTCATTACGGACAACACAAACGAATATGGAAAAAACAATCGGCAAAAAGTTTAAAAAATCAAAAGTTTTAGAAAAAGATAAAATTTAATAATAGTAAAAAATATGTCAGAAGCTAAAATTTAAAGCTGAAATGAGTGTGCTGCACAAACACAGAAGGCAAGGCACTAGTTACAATGGAGACTGTAGGCGCGTGGGCACCGCGATGGCAACGTTTTTGTCCTCCTTTCTTTCTTTCTTGTCCCCATTCGTGCTCTCTCTCTCTCTCTCTCTGTCTTCCCCTGCCCCGGTGGGTGTGCTATAAACCCCACCTCCGAGGCCGCGGCCCTCCCTTCCCTCCCCCATCCTCTCCTCCTCCGCCCTCAGTGCAGGCAGGACTAGAGGACTAGTCTTACTGCGCGCGCCACGACGCTAGCTAGCTACTGCAGGACTAGTTCAGGGCCGGCAGGTACAGCACCAACAAACAAGGCGAGGCCTGGCCCTGAGAGAGAGAGAGTGTGTGAGTGATTCGAGTGAGTGAGCCACAGAGCACAAGCAAGAGCAGATCGAGGATACACAGACAGCCAAGGCAAGGCATGTACGCCGACGCAGGCTTCGGCTTCGGCGCCTACTCGCCGGCCCTCTCGCAGCAGCCACCGCCGCCGCCCGACTTCTCCTTGCCGCCCGCCGCCCTCCCTCTCCTCCCGCCACCTCTACCCCCCGACGCTTGCATCTACGCCCCCGACATCGCCGCCCACCTCGTGAGTCACATACACTCTTTTCTTGCATGATTGCGCCTTCCACTTCCACCCTCCATTTCTTGTTTCTTGCTTCTCGGAAGGCTCTCTTTTTCAGAAACAAATCATACATACCACTGGTCCACTATCATATGTGCAAGATAGCGTTTTCTGGGGAGGGGAGGGGCCTCCTCCTCTCCTGGATTTTCATGCTGCTGCTGCTGCTGCTGCTGCTGTTTCGCCGCCGCAGTTTCTTTTTTCTTTCTTAATTCTTTTTCCTTCCGGTTTCTGTTCCCTTGGCTTGCATACAAACTGGATTGTCAAGGGAAAAAAACTCTGCTTCGCGCAATTTGGAAACGTCCTCAGGGGAGGGGAGGGCTTCTCTTCAAACTGCTGTTTATGCGCTGCCGCCCTCTCAGAAAGAAATGTCGCTTTCTTTTTCTTTTCTGTTTTTTTCGCCGCCACTTTGATATAGATAGCTTGTCGGGGGAATAAAAATGGAAGAGAAAATTTCCTCTTATAATAACTTGGACTGCGAAAATTGCCCTCCTTCAGGATTGGAAAAACTCTTTGGTTCTTCTCTTCTTGTTGTATATATTCAAATCAACTGTTTCAGACAAACAGGGACAATTTAGGAGCAGCTGCTATTAATTTGCCAAGGATGACTGCCTTCCTCAGGCTTGCCCTGCCGGCGAGATGGTCACCAAATAAATAGTCCAGCTTTATATTAGCTACCTAAATAAACAATATTGTGAACTGTACCTCCTGTCCTGATGATGACGAGACAGACATTCGAGATGACTGATGATGCTACAACCTTAAATACTACTACCTGGCCAAATTACAACACTCCTTACTGTTGGTTTCTCTGTCTTGAGATGCTTTCGTATTGCTTCCTAACCACTCAAAATAAACTGAGCATGTAAAAAGACACAAGTCAGTTGTGCTCTCGAATAGACGGTGAAACAAGATATGAGCTACGTTAGAATTGACCCTCGTTATTTGGGGGGGGGGGGGGGGGGGGGTTGGTTTAAAATCCTAAATAATAATTGGTCATGTTGGTTCCAGCTTTTCATATCCTTTTGTCTTGAATCTTCTCATTCACATCTTTCTAGTTGCACAAAGGCCACACGGGTCGAGATATTTAGTGTCTGTCCTTTGCTGCTAAGGGAGCAGGTAGCCAAGGGATCAAGGTTAGGTTCAGCCTTGGGTTGCTGGCCAGGATTTCTGATGCCATCCCTGCTGAGATGCTGATCATGCCCCCGTCCATCAGTATATTGCTCTGGGAGCATGATAGGGACCTGTAAGTTGACATGTGCATGAACAGAACAGCTAGCTAGCAACTTGCAACCATAGCTTTTACACGTCCCGGCCCTCAAAAGACTTGTCTATTGCTTTAACTGCGCACTGCTGGCCCTAGAGGCTGCAATTTTCTATACTGAACTGCCCTAGTCTGTACGGCGGGTCAATATACTTTTGGGAAAACTGCATTCATATAAACAAAACAAAGAATTTGGCAGTGGTGATACATTGTACCTACCAGGAAGTAGACTAAGTATTGCTGGCTGGTCTACAAATAGCATTTTAGCAAGAACAGTTCAGTACTTTCATTTGTCCCACTACCATTTAAACCTGATTCCTGCTGCTTGCAGAATTGTCTGAAATGAACCATAGATGGACTCCATGGCCATAGTTCTTAATATTTACAGTATGAATCCTGATATCTCAATTAGGCATTTAGTAGATTGGAAATTGCTCTCAACTCTATTTTATTGAACAGGGGAACATGGTACAGCCATCCTTAGTATCAGAATATTGCCTTGGAGGAGAAGGGGACCTGTTCAGTGCTCCAGAACCCATCATTGAAGAACCACTGCTTAGCCTTGATCCGGTTGCAGCTGCCATTTCAATGATGTCTGGTGGTGAAAATGCAATGGATGAAACTATCAAGGTTGCAGATATTGGCGCCATTCAAAACGATCCTCTTTTAAGTGAAGTATTATATGAGTGTGAGAAGGAACTCATGGAGACGTCTGCAATCGAAGAGACAATTTCTGAATGGCTGGATGTCAAGATTCCCATGCTGCAAGTTGAAGAACTGCCAAGACAAGCTGAAGAAGTTCTTGGACAGATTGAACTCCCGACCATGGAGAAAGACAAGTCATCTGTCCCTGAATGTTCACTCCAGAAAAGTGTTAGTTCTGGATGCCTGAACTCAGCAGATTGGATCAATGGACCAGCCAGGCCAAACTTTCTGGACTTCCAAGGATTGGACTTTGAGGCAGCATTTGGGTTGAGGAGAGCTTATAGCGAAGGAGACATTCAGGTTTGATAAGTTCCTCCTTTTTCCTTGCAGTATACAGATAAGGAATTATTGTGTGGAAGACAGCACTGACTGTGTAAAGCATTTCTGAAACACAGCTGTCAAGAAAAGAAACGCTGAGATAGAAACCAAAACCAAAAGCATAATCTTTGCTCTTGTATTGGACAACCTTACTGTAGTGCTTTACTCAAAGGCCGTTAAAGCTATGACAGTGATTTCGCATGTTACTATTTCTGCCCAAAACAACCTATTTCTTAATGATTTGGTCACTACTTTAGCTGATCCACAACATATCTATTCTGCACGGTAGTGAGTTTGCTTTTAAGTTACTTCTACATGCGAGCTATTGGTATTCCTTTTTTTTTTCACATGCCCAGTTGTCGCAATTATATGTTCAAGGAATGTGTGCAAATAGAAAATCTGATAGATACTTATACAGCGAACTGCTCGATATACTGGTTAGCAATGAGAAAATTTCTAGGTTGTAAATTGTGAAATCACATGTCATCCTGATACGTGTTTCGGTAGAATCGTGTAAATGTTACTTTTTTTTCAGGTTGGTCATGCAATCTTTGCAGACTCTAGGTGTTCAACAGATTGCACTTACGATTTTGACTTTTCAACAGAATCTTGGTGCGAATACCCCTCGACCAGGGAACTCAGCCAATGTTCAAACACCTTGTGAGAGGCTTGTAACCATCAGTGACGTGAAAACTGAAGAAAGGAAGCAAAAGCTCTCCAGGTACAGAAAGAAGAAGGTCAAGCGAAACTTTGGCAGAAAGATCAAGGTATAAGGCCCTGGTTCTCAATCTGTTTTCCTCGAAGTGAAAAAAAAGAGATTAGAGCCTAGAACTGATGAATGCAAGATCATTGACAAATGTTGGCAACCTTTGCAGTATGCTTGCAGGAAGGCTCTGGCAGACAGCCAGCCAAGAGTGCGAGGGAGGTTCGCCAAGATCGAAGAATCGGACATGCTGAAGCCAAGGAAGTAGATGGCAGGCTGCAAAGCTTGCAAATAATCCACTCGAGCTGGCTTCTAGAAGCTTCTAGGGATAGAGGTGAGGTGCAGCACTTTCTACGAACGGAGGTGGAGATGCATTGCTGTGTTGCCCGTCGGAATTAATTTAGTTGCTGAATCGATCTCTCTTCGGGTCGCGTTCTATTTCCCCTGTGTAATAATATGATCCTTCCCTGCAAGGGAGTGAAGAGCTGAAGGCTTCTGTACAAAGGCTTGAAGATAACAATAAAACCCGGCTCCCCTCTTGCTCGGCATGTAATCTTAGCGCACTCTTCTGATGATCGCTGATGCCTCTCCATGAACTGTCGAAATAAATTTACAACACGGTTCGGGCTAAATTATGTGAAAGTTTGCTGCTTAAATATTCCACCACGTTGTCAAAAAGAGAATGGGATTTCTCTTCCATCTGCAGGTGTTGTCAAAAACTCGTCAAACTACTAGGTTTCAGTGCAAGAAATTGGCCTGTCGGTTTCAACTTCCAACGGTGCAAGACGCGAAACTATTTTTGGATCGGAGTCAAGAGTCGACGTCTTCCACTGTGCATCGACAGGACGTTAAGAAAGAGCTTGGGATTATGACTACCACAATGCCCAATCCTCCAACCCCAGAAGTGCATCTCGCACCCCAAAAACGAATAAGAAAAAATGGCAGCCGGCCATCATGAGAGCAGGAAAATTGCGCAATAGCTCTGAATTGGGCAAGAGACAAAAAAGATGGCCATCAACATCCATCCGAACACATGGCCGAAGGTGATAGTTTGATTTAAACATCACGATTACTCAGTGCACGCTCTACATTTGAAGTTGGTACAATTCTTCAGGCCTTATTGCATCAGATGAGATGGGCATAACCCAGCTCAATGGTCACCATCCAACTTTATTACACTATGCCATGGTCCAGAGGCAATTATGGAGAGGGAGAGGAAAAACAAAGCAAAACAAAACAAAACAAAACAAAACAAAACAAAACAAAACAAAACAAAACAAAACAAAACGATTCATTCACCAGTTAGTTCACCCCGTAGATCCACTTCTCCGCGTTGCTGGTGTAAGAGACCAGCTCCCTGGGCTCAAACCAGAGAGCAATCTCAGCCTTTGCTGTCTCTGGCCATCGCTTCCATGAATGAGGTTCCTGATGTTGGAATGTGAGTAGAGAGGAAATCTAACAGGGCATGATGGTATTAAAGAAATGCAGGATTGAATTTACAGGTTCTCTGTATAGATAGAAAGTGAAAGTTGAGTAATATAGGATATAGCACATTAGGTCTTATTCGAGCTTTCCAATCGACGACCAAGCAGTAAAAACAAAAAAGAGAGGATTTTTTTTATGATTAGATGCAGGGGCTTACGAGATTTATGCAGCGGAGCGGTCCTTCATGATATTTCATTGCTAGGCCTAGTGAATACAAGATCACCCCTGATGGTTCCTGGTTCAGATTTCTGTGGGGTCTGTAGCGCCAATTAGTTTTCTCCCGTACTTGATAACACCCTCTCCTTCCCAAACCTTCAGAAACGTGGAGCCAGTTAATATACTATTATTCACCATCGGCGCGGAGCATAATATCATACAGATACTAAACCCGGGGGATTCCCGGCCCCCGGGCGTGTCCACGTCGCCCCGCCCGCGTGTCCGGCCGGCGCGTGGCGGGGCAATTCCTGTACGGCCGGAGGAGGTAGTTTCCTCCAGTTTTTCGGAAATTACGTAAAGGTCCTTTTTCCTCACGAAAAGGTCCCTGCAAGTTTTTTTCCCCAAAAAAATTTTGGATAGCGCCCCGCAGATTCCCGAAATTACGTATAGGCCCTTATTTACTTACGTACAGGTCCTTACAAGTCCTCGATTTTTCCGAAAAAACCCTTTAGCTTTCTCGAAAATACGTATGTGCCCTCGATTTTTTTTAAAAAAACTCATCACGAATTATCGTCTCTTTTACTTCGATACACACGGTGGCTGGCGCGGCGTGTCGCCGCGCCTATGAGGCTAGTTGTGTACAGAGATGAAGGATTCGCTTACCATCGCAAGTACAGGACCAGAGCTAAGGAATGTTGGGTTAATCTTGTTAACATATATGTTTTATTCGTGTGTCGAATACCGTGTAGTTGTATGTGTCGAGTACTGATGCGTCGAGGACCTGTGAAAGTCGACAGTCGTAGTCGATAGTCAAAAGTCGTAGTCGAAGCTGCAGTCAGAGGACTACTGAAACGGTCGGTGCTAGAAAGACCAGTCTATGGTTGAAGTACCACGGTCGGTGCTCGGACGACTTGCGTGGTCGAAGTACCGCGGTCGGTGCTTGGACGACCTACGTGGTCAAAGTGGCGCGGTCGATGCTTGGATGACCGGCGTGGTCGAAGTGCCGCGCTTGGAGGACTCAAAGACTATGCGTGTGGTCATGGCGCCTGTGTACGTGGTCGTGGCACTTGTGGATGTAGTCATAGCAAACCGATCATAGCTGCACCGAGTACCGTAGACATCATACTTGAAGGAGTACTGTAGACGTCATACTCGGAGGAGTACTGTAGACGTCATACTCGGTAGCGGTTCCTGTAGCAGTCGTTAGCAAGTTTCTGTAGAAGTCAGCGGGCACTGTAGTAGTCGGTGGTGGGTTCCTGTAGCAGTCGGCGAGCACTGTAGCAGTCGGTGGTGGGTTCCTGTAGTAGTCGGCGGGCACTGTAGCAGCTGTTAGCGTACTACGCGGTGTCGGCAGGTGGCATGGTAATTGAGGTCGGAGAAATCAAATCTCGGGTAGTCTAGTGTTTTGAAGAAAGAAAATGAGTCGTGTAATGGGTGAGTGGCCTGCTATAAGGTCTGGTTTTGTCTATATATACCTTGTAAATCTTTGAGTGAGTTGAGCTAGAGAATAACAAAGAAAACGCAGAAAAGGTGCGAGCAGTTAGCACCACATTCTCGTGCCTCAGTTTTGTGTTCGGCTTTATTATTAGCTCCGTCTACTCGTTCCCATTTCCGGAGAGCTATTCATTGTGTTTATATGCGTCAGTCCACCCCTAAACCGTGTGTTTGAGGCCCTGCTCGGTTGGCTGAAAAGTTGTGGCTTATCACTGAAATTGCACTGTAACTGATTGAAATTACACTATAGCTGAAGATGGCTTATTTGACGTAATTAAATTTAAAAATTTTAAAAATAAAAAAATTATGTTAGTTCATCACGGATAAACAAACGAATACGGTAAAAAAGAACCGGCAAAAAGCTAAAAATTTAAAAAAGACGAAATTTATAAATAGTGAAAAATAAATCAGAAGCCAGAAACATAAGCGAGGCTGACTAACAATAAATGTCCCCCTTTCAAATCATGATAGTGCTTCTGAGCAAACTCTTTGGATGGAACCACCAGCTTGATGGCAACAAAGTTTGTAGCTTTTTCTTTCAAATCGGGACACTGAAATCTGTCCCCACAGAGAAGAAAAGATAGACATCCATCATGTTCCTACAGGAAATTACCAACCGTACGGAGACAAAGACTAAACAGTACAAACCTGTGATGGATTGCATGATTGAAATCCTAGGACCATCTTTTGGCAAACCTGACATCACAATGGGCCAGAGCGGCTAACTGTTGATCCACTACGGATCGAATTAACGAAAAGGCCCAATCCATTAAGAAAAACTGAAGGTAGAACATAGAGATTTCCCTTCAAATGCCCAAATTTGTCTTGTTAACATGCATCCACATGGTATCCGGTACTATATGTTAGTTGTTGATGTTTAGTAGTTGAAAATAGACCACGAGGACAGGGTCGTGTGTGAAATAGAATATGCCATGAGTCGAATCGGCCGTTTGAATCACAGCTCAATCGATTTGTGTTTCGGTAACAGGCCAAAAACCGGTGAAAAATTGGTAAAACCAATAGAAATTTATTCTGCTGATATTTGTTACAGAAGTTGTAGGAGAATATTCGTATTCGACGTATTCGATTCGAATTCGTATCTGTTACGATATTTGATTTGTATTCGTATTTGAAAATATTTGAACCCACATTCATTTTAAAAATATATATTCGTATTCGTAGTTAAGAATATTTGAATTTATATTTATTTTAAAAATATAGATTTGCATTTGTATTTAAGACTATTCGACTAAGTCTGAAACGTTTACCTCCTGATCCTGGAGCATGTAGGCTAACAGACAGGACAGCCATCGTGGAGGAGGAAAAGACAAGAAGATCAGGAGCGGGAGGAATTAACAAGAGTGAGACAAACCAATCAATCAAGATTGGTAGTGGTACTGGTAGGAATCAATACAGGACACGAACCAGCGGCGGGGACGGCAGCGATCCATGCCGATGCGTGGGAGGAGGCGGAGGAGGAGGCGGCGGCGGCCTTGGTGTTGTGGTAGTAGGCGGTGGGGATGGTCTTCCTCCCCAGAGTGGTCACTGATTGATGGCTCCTGCATGCTTTTCTCTCTTTCTCCCTTGTTACCAAACTACTCCAAGCAAATCTCGCTCGATCCTCGCAAACCGCTCAAGAAACGAACAACAACAAGAGTGCTTCTCTGGGATCAACAATGGGTGGATGCATCCGTCATGCATGGCCCGATGATATTTGTGCCCAACGAATGAGGTATATATAATAATCATCTATTCTTCCGCTTCCTTCCGCATAAACAAAAGTTCTCCGCCACAAATGCAAGAATCATATGTTCCTTCTTTGTGTTATTCCGCACAAACTTCACTAGGCTTGCCTGCTGTACTATTACTATTTTTACATGTATGTATGCATACACGCTAGCTACACACTTCCACTGCCAGCTACTAGTCCAAAGCACTGACCTCTTTACTGCACAGACAATTTCCAAAAGGCACTTCTTGACTTGTCCTGCTCTTAATCTCAGCGGCTGCTTCTGCCAGTTTCCAATCACTTCTTAGTGCTCTTATCCATGAATCCACCTGATACATGACAAATTGTCAAACCAAACATACAGCAAACTTCCCCTCATGGGATGAATGACATAAGGCCGACCAAACAATCATTTCAGGAGCACAACGAACAACCCTCACCTGTATCTCAGAGATACTCGAGCATTCAAACTTCAAGCCTTGAAGGGTCAATATGTAAAATGCAAATCTTGTTTTCTCATCTTCCAGCACAAAGTTCGGAAGCTGCCCTGCTTCAACAATATCACATTGCAGCGTGGATTCTTGTGGACTCAAATCTGAAATGCATTACAGGCTCAGTATCAGCCAAGGTTCAAGATCAGTAAGACAAGTGCATGATAACCTGACATCCACCAAAAGAATCTATGCAAGCATGCAAAGAGAAATGTGACATAAATTTTGTGGTGTATTGAGCACATATGCTGCATACTCATCCGTGGTTGGATGAGCAACACGTCGTATTTCCAAATGTAGGATCGATTCACACTAAGATAGGCAATCAGAGGGGGGGTGAATGATTGCGGAAGCTAAAAATAAATTTTAAGACTCTCCCCTAAACACAAAACCTATTTAAGCCTTGTTTAAAAATTCTGGACAGAATAATGTACTCTCACTAAAACTGATCTTGATTAAAAACCGTAACTCCGATTGACCTCAAATTTTGACAAAATAAACTAGACAAAATTATTGAACTAACCCAACTGGAATTACGTCAATCGGAGGTCTAGAACTTGAGATATAAAATAAACAAAAACGCTGATGCAAAAAGTGACGAGAATAAATTAAACCCTAATTATGCAACTAAGCAAAAAAACCGTACGGAATTAATTAACTAAACTTTTCAGATCACAAACTTGAAAACTTAATGCTAAATAAAAAACATAAACCTAAATTGCAAACAAAAAGTTAATCCAAAATCAACAGCTGCGTATGCAAGTAATGAGCAAAAGAAGATAAAAGAAAATAATAAACAATAAAGTCAATTCACTGATCTAGTTGATGAATGCATGCACTACTCACGAACTGACTAGATTACTTGGCTTACCTGGCTCTAAGCATCGTGCATGCATGTGCATGTATTGGTTGATTGATAAGTCAATGGGAATAGCAATACCGAGATGAGATTTGTCTGGACGTGAGCTCGCTCGAGGAAAAATTACCCAACGCAAATTCACGTACGGAGTGCTCGATGCATGGCGGCAAGGGCTTCACGTGGGAACCAGTGCTCACGACGCGCAGGAACTCGCGGTGCTGAACGCCTGCAGGTCGGTGTTTACTCGATGGGAAATCACGCGCAGCTGACGATGCTTTACCGTGCGTGATAGCGATCTCCGCGCCGCCACTCGATATTTGTTTTCGCTCAAAAACGACGCACGGCGCCGCCTTTTTTTTTCTCGATTGCACAAAAACCGACGATTACAATTTCTATCTCTAGCTCACGGCTTCTCGGTACAACTCTTGCCATGCCACCGCATGCATATATATACACACAGCCCAACTCCAACTAGGCCTTAAAATCATAATCCAACTCCAACTAGGACTTAGGATCCTAATCCAACTCCAACTAGGACATAGAATCCTAATCCAACTCCAACTAGGACTTCGAATCCTAATCCAACTCCAACTAGGCCTGGGCCTTTTTACCTCAACTAGACTTTTGGCCCACTAATTTTCAAGGGACCCGAAACCCTTCCTAACACAGGTTTTTCACACTCACGACTTTTCTAACACGTCACGTGTCGAATCCTCCAGGACCGCACCTCCCGTAGCTTCTCCACGTATCATCCACCTTCGATCTCCATGCGCCCCAAGCATGAGCCCGATCATCTCGTGACCTCCTTGACCGTCTGAACCTCAGATCTCCCCATCCTAGTTCCGGTCCACCTCGTCACCGACCATGATCGCCTCCATGCTCAACCTGCACATGCAAAGACCAAAGAACATTCTTCCGGCACAAGTTCGTCTCAACTTGGCCAACATCAGTCCGCACACACGCAACACAACTCGCATAACACCGCTAAACGGAATCACTAAATATTCATCATAACAAATTAACCATTGTCAATTATTCATCACCAAAAAATCCTAAACCTAGCCACATGGTCTAACACCAAAAATGAAAGCTTTACCTGTAGACTTCAGATAATAGTATATACACTGCCCTTGTAGAACAACAAAGCGGGGAAGCCAATCATCGACATCAGCATCATCTATGATAGGTGGTTCTCAAGGAAGTTGAGTCCATCTCTATATGCAACAAGAGATCATAGTCATCATCAGTCTTGATTGTTAAAAAGTTTCCACAGGAATGAAGCAACGGGGAGGAAAAATAGAAGGGCACAGGCTTCTTACACTTCAATGTATAGATATCCAGAAAGGCGTGCATATCTCAAAACATCATCAATATTTTCCAATCTGGAAAACCAAACTATATTAATCGCATACGACGAAACATAAATACACTGAATATAAACATTTGTGTTCAGGTGAAAAAACAGTCGTATGTCTAATTGTCCACACTAACTTTGTATCTTAGCAGTTGAAAAAACAGGGGAATTTATCATACCGAGCTTTTAACTGGGTTCCCTTTCGTCAGCATCAGCAATTTCAGTCCGTAATGATTCTACTTCAGCTCTGGTTAATTCGATCTGCTACCAATGAATAATGTTATTGTTATAAGAGAGAACTCATGATAACAGACAGAAGCAGGGAATATATGTCCTGATAACTTAGTAACCATGTCATCATCCTCATTGCTGGAAGACCACCTAATGCGAGGAAGAGACAATAAATGCAAAAGTGATGGAGCTCCCATAACTCGTTTCGGGGTCCAAGAACGTCTACGTGAACTCTTTACAGGACAAGAATGACATGTTATTGCGCACACAAAGGCAAAAACAATTTCACAGCCACAGAAATCCTTTTGCTGTAAGTATCACCTTGGTGAAGTATCCAGGTTATTCTTACTTGTGGATAAACCATCAGCAGCCTCCATGGATTCTTTCGATGGTAATCAATACCCATTTAGACGTATTGTAATAGCCTACCGTCTGGCCACCAGGGGCGGGGTGGGTCATTTGGTTTTGTTTGCTTTGTTTTGTTTTGGTTTTGTTTTGTTTGCTTTCATGCAGGAAATCGTAACTACTAAGTGTAGCAATTAATTAAACTATGATGTCAGAGGAAAGATTATATTAAAAACATAAAAAATATTTTACTGTCATTTTCTTGACTAGATTATGAGCATGTATTCATATGCACCATTTATTTGGACCAGCATGCATTTGCAGTGTTCATTTTAGTCCTAGTGTATATTATTTAATACTATTTATTTCATCGCAAATTTCAATATGTAGTATTTTTCTATCATTATCAATCTTCGAACTAATATTTAATATATCTCATTTGTTCGAAGGTATGTCTTTACCGAAACTTCTCGAATAGTTCTATGATGAGAATCACCGGTGCCACTTATGAATAACGGGTGATGTGGCTGGCCCTTCGCCCTTCAGTTAGAGTGGCGCAGTGCATCGCAAGTGCATCTGAGATCGCCATCAGCAGCCCGGACACACCACCAACCCTGCAGAATACTTTGAAGTACATCTTAAAGTAGGTCAAAAAAATAGTAGACACCCTGAGCTATGGCCATTTGACGGAGCACGTCGTGCACATCGGGCACCCAATGGGGGCACCATGCTCACCCGTGAGGTCATTGTGACCTAGCGAGTCCGGCCAGTCATCGTAATCTACCGAGTCTGCCCGGCGTCAAAGTACTAGCCGTCAATCATCCGCGGGCCGCATCGACGAGGAGGTAACTTACGTATAAACCTACATTTTGTTTTCCTGTTAGGCCTTACATTCCACTACCATCATAGTGTTCTCCCGTCGTAGGTCCATCGTCGAGATGCATAACTTTTGATATTCACACCACATATTTTTGTAACATTTACAGTGTATAAAATTATCAAAAAATTACATAATCAAGTACGTTGTGTTGAAAGGCTGCATATGAAATTTTGTAATTTGTTGAGCTCATTTTCTATATTTAAAAATTTGAACAAACAATATACAAAAAATAATTCAGGTAGGTAATTAAGCTAGCTAATTAATCGGCTTAATTACCTACCCTCTGGTGGTGGGGTGGCAGGCCTTGGCCTCCTGGTGGCTGAGCGACACCTCACATGCATCAGTTCTACAGCAAAAATGATATTTTTGGCAATACCGCCAGCATACTGCCATTTCTATAAATACAGATTGCAACAGTGCCAAATATGCCATTCTTTTTTTGGTTGTCAATACGGGCTGCTTTCTATGCTCTTTCCTTAATAGTGATTTATATAAATGTCAATAATATATCTTTTAGAGATATTAAAAAGAAAAATATGGTAGAAATTCTAAGAAAACATCATCTGACTCTTAATTTGATGGATCCTAATTTTAAATGCTTGGAATCGCAACAGCGAGGGTCATCACACGCCTTTAGGGATGGCAATCGGGCGCCTCCAGATCCAGATCCATCGAAAGATCCAGATCCATCGAGGGGAAGATGAAGAAAGTAGAGGCGCTCTAACCTTGGAGGCAGTCGCAGTTCTCGGCCTCCTTACGGATGACGTCGAGGACGGAGTTGATGAGCTCGGCCCCCTCAGTGTAGTGCCCCTTGGCCCAGTTGTTGCCAGCGCCGGACTGGCCGAAGACGAAGTTGTCAGGACGGAAGATGTGGCCGTAGGGGCCGGAGCGCACCGAGTCCATGGTGCCGGGCTCGAGGTCCATGAGGACGGCGCGCGGGACGAAGCGGCCGCATGAGGCCTCGTTGTAGTAGACGTTGACGCGCTCGAGCTGGAGGTCTTAGTCGCCGTCGTAGCGGCCGGTGGCGTCGATGCCGTGCTCGGCACAGACCACCTCCTAGAACTTGGCACCGATCTGGTTGCCGCACTGGCCGCCCTGGATGTGCAGGATATAATCTATATTATTTGTTCTAACATATAATACTATACATTAATATCACAAATGAAATCAACTCTACAAACATGGAAATTAAATCGAATTGAGAACGTTCTAAAAATTCTGATATTTAAGGGTTTTCATGTGATCTGTGATATTTTATTTTTCGCATATAGTTCTTCTATTACCCATCACATATGTACTGTTAAATTAATTAAATATGTCACCATACGAGTTCCGGACAAAAACCCTAACTTGTCGTCCTTCGTTCTGAGGCCGAGGTGGCTCGCCGGCGAGGGCCGCGTGGCTTCCCCTCGGGTACCTCTCTGTAGTTGCAGATAGGAAGCATGGTGAAAGCACAGGTGAAAGCCCCGAACCCCGGCCGGTTGAAAGTTGGATTCTTCAACTTTGGAAGTGGGAAATGTCTGAGTTTGGTGATTACGTTTGGAGTTGAATTATATTTTTTGGGATCGAGTAAGCGACGTAGGTCAAATCCCCTAGAAATCGAGTTGAACCTGAAATTTCCACGTACCAGCGCCAGCTGCATGCGTTGCTACATATATAATTAGCTAGTGTGCGTGCAGATGACTTGGGCAGAGGCAGGTCGCTAGTTAGCTCGATCGATGGACATATTAACTTAGTGAAGAATCAAGACTCTTAACTTAACTAGGGCTCGCCAGAAAGCAGTCGAAAGGAGACCACACGCATAGCATATATAGGTTGCACGGAGAATACATAATTGCACATATCAACGAAACATATCACGAGGACAGGGCACGCCGATCGATCAAGACAAATGGGACAATCTCCCATTCTCCTCCTCTACAGGCCCTGCAGGTACAACATATGTATACACAGTACAGTAGAGGCTGTAGACGAATGCAGGAGGCAAACATGCATTGCGTGTAGGAGCATCCTGCAGGCAGTGCAGGGCATGGCCGGCCATCGGCAGAGCTGACCTGAGATCAGGCATGCGGCCGGCCGGCTCAGAGACCACAGGCAGATATATCCGCGCCAGTCAGATCGAATTCCATACATATATTATTCCACCGACATGTATGTCAGCGTGTGCATGCCGCTGGGCCGGCCGGCGAGGCGAGGTCCTGTCTCCCTCGAGACGTCCTGCTGCATGCGAGTGCCATGGGGGGTTGCTGCTGCTGTTGCTTGGCCTGCTCGAGCATCTGGACGACCTCGCGCATGGTGGGGCGCTCGACGCTGTGCTCCTGGACGCAGAGCATGGCGACGAACAAGACCTGCATCGCCTCCCCCGCCGGCACGTCCCCGCCCATGGCCAGCCGCGGGTCCAGGATCCCGACCACGCCGGCCTCCTCGCTCCGCGCCCGCGCCCACTGCACCAGGTCCATGCCTTCCTCCCCCAGGTGCTCCCCCACCGGCTTCTGCCCCGTTATCAGCTCCAGCAGCACCACCCCGAAGCTGTACACGTCGCTCTTCTCGTCCACCCGAAGCGTGTACGCGTACTCTGCAATGCATGCATATGTACGTCCGTGTTTATATACATACAGATGCAACAGTTAATCGACGACCCAGAAAGTTACATTAAAGTCATCGCTTGCTTTCATCACTATATATATATATATATATATATATATATATATATATATATATATATATATATATATATATATATATATATATATATATATATATATATATATATATATAAATATAAAATATGCTTGCCTTTGGATTCTATGGTCCAATCTACGTACAGATATGCCGGTGACTTTGTAGCAAATTGAAGTTAGCTTTGCATGCTATGCTATAGGAAAAACATAGTGCCGCCCTTTGAATGAAAGATTGGAAAAAGAAACTTTAATCGATCTCTTTTCTGCAACAGCGGAGAGATGCATGCATGCATGGTCAGGAGAGTTAAAAGGGGCCAAGAAAAGAAAGAAAGAAAAAAAGAGTCTTTGCCATTCTTCAGCGCTAGCTAGCTAGCTGTTCCATCCATGCGTGTGTATTCTTTTTAGGATTTAAAAGCGAATATATAAAGCTTTCTGTCTAAGACTGAAGGTTGTAATTGATCGGAATGACGATTAATTAGTCCGGGCGGCGAGCTGATCAAAGCCAAATAGTGCTACTCCGGGTGGCAAGCAGAAAAAGAAAGAGCTACCAGTAAAACAGAGGCATCAGCAAATTCTCTGCATGGCATGTAAGGAACTGTTTACACAAATAGCATTGTAGCCAACTTATTTTAAAGTTGACTTACAAACACGTGTTTTTATAAATCTAACCTCTTTTTTGAGCTCAGCAGGCTCAACAGTTACCTGTCAAGCTTCCCTACCTTGACACTGTCAGCTGTGCAGTAATTAATTGGTGTTAATCATTCTTAAGTAGTGTTAATCATGTAATATAATGCTTAATTAGTGCTGATTACAATTAAACTAATTACTGCCGATTTGTGGGGGCTTGGCAGCGTCCTGTCGATCCGCGGTTGCTCAGCAGCGTCCTGCCGAGCTGTGGTTGCTCGGCAGGTGTTGTCGAGCTACTGTATGTGGCAAATGATATATGTCACCTGCTGTGATTACTGAGCTTAGGGAGATGGATAAATTTGCGAAAATGAATGTCCAAAGACTAATTTTGAAAGAAAAAAAATAATTTGTACTAGTAGTTCAACATGTAAGCAGGCAGGAGTGCAGTGAGAATTCGAAAGCAAAAGTAGAGACTCGGGCAGGACTCTCAAGACAAAGAGAGACATATCCTGCGTGCACTGCACTGCACTGCAATGCCGTTTGTTGATATATTTGTTAGAAATAATGCTGCATCGGTTATTAAAAGAAAAAAAGTATAATTTATAAGTATAAGGTAGATCTTATTTGTTAGACTAGTTTTTTGAGGAAAGGCTAAATCATCAACGAAGAGAACGAAATACTTGTTACCGCCAGAAAAAGGCTATGCTTTGGTGTTGCCTTCGTCTCTTCTGTCCTGTCGCCGCTCGGAAACCTACTAAAGTGCGCGCGATACTTTGGGGTTTTATTGCTGGACCGCAAACTACAAGTCGGAGACGGGAACGAGTCGGACTCATATTCAAAGTAAAAACACACCAGAAGCGATATTTTCTTTCTTGAATCCCCTTAATTAGCTCTAATACTACTTGTAAGTCTTTTGCTATAGGACTTAATTGGTACGGCAGTATGTATGTGGATTTAGTTACGTTTGAGACCGTTTGGACCTGAGCGCGAACTTGGTTAGATCTAGCAATGCGCCCGGGACAAAGCCAACAATATTGCAGGTAGCAGCATGATTAATATTGTACCTGGCGCGATGTATCCGTACGATCCGGCGATGGCGGACATGCACTCGGATGCGCCGTTGCCGCCGCGGAGGTACTTGGCCAGGCCGAAGTCGGCGACGTGGGCCTCCAGGTTGGCGTCGAGGAGGATGTTGTTAGACTTGATGTCGCGGTGGAGGATGGCCGGCGAGCAGTCGTGGTGCAGGTAGCACAGCCCCTTGGCCGCCTCCGTCGCCACGCGCAGCCGCATCGCCCACGTCAGGTACTCGCCGCGCTTCCCGCCGTGCAGCATCTCCCCAAGGCTGCCGTTCACCATGTACTCGTACACCAGCAGCTTACTATTCCCGCTCCAGCAGAAGGCCAGCAGCCGCACGATGTGCCTGTGCCGGATCCTCCCCAGCGTCTGCACCTCCGCCGAGAACCCCCCGTCCCCCACCGCCACGATCCGCTTCACCGCCACGCACTCCCCGCCGGGCATCGTTCCGCGGTACACCACCCCGGCCCCGCCGCGCCCCACCACGCAGTTCTCCTTCAGGCACTGCACCACCTCCTCGCACCCGAACGCCACCTTCTGGAACGCCGTCATCCGCCAGCTGCTCGACGACGACCGACGACGCCGCAGCATCGCCGACCGCGTCGTCACCACCGCCGCCGCCGCAAACACCACGGAGCACGCCAGGAGGCCCAGCGCCGCGAACAGCTTCAGCCGCCCGACGAACGGCGGCCCTTTCCTGCCCTGGACCTGGCAGCCGTCGTCCGACCAGAGCTGCTGCGGCCCGGACGTCAGGTTGCACGGGTTGGACGGCAGCCCGCACAGCCGCGGGTTTCCGGCGAACGACGAAGCGTTGAAGTAGGCGAACTGCCCGTTCTGGGGCACGTGGCCGGAGAAGTCGTTGTGGGAGAAGTCGGCGCCGGTCAGGCTCTTCATGCCGCCGATCTCCCATGGGATGGTGTCGTTGAGCTTGTTCCACGACACGTTCAGGTAGTTGAGTATCTTGATCTGCACCAGGCGCACCGGGATCGCGCCGGACAGCTGGTTCGCGCTCAGGTCCAGGTACGTCAGCGACGTGCACTCGCCGACCTCGCGAGGGACCACGCCGGTGAGGTTGTTGCCGCTCAGGTCCAGCTTCAGCAGCCGTTTGAGCCGGCCGACCTGCCGCGGGATCCCGCCGTCGAACTGGTTGCCGCCGAGGAGAAGCGTCTGCAGGGAGGAGAAGTTGCCTAAGGACGCCGGGAGCGATCCGTTGAACCTGTTGCTCGAGAGATTCAGCAGCGACAGCTTCGCCGGGCTGCTAACGCTGTCCTCCTGGAACTGCCCCGCCAGGAAGTTGTTCTGCAGCTCCACGGTGGTCAGCGCCGGCAGGTAGAGGAAGCCGCGGGGAAGCGGGCCGGTTAGGTAGTTCTGCCCCAGTCGCACCCGAGTCAGCGTCTGGCAGTCGCCGAGCCCCTCCGGCACCGGCCCGAAGAGGAAGTTGTCGAGGAGGATGAGGATCTCGAGCTCGCCGCGCGCGCACAGCCAGCGCGGCACCTCCCCTGTCAGCCGGTTGTTGGAGAGGTCCACCTCGCGGAGCGGCGCGACCTGGCCGAGCGCCGCCGGGATGGCCCCGGTGAAGTTATTCTGCCACAGCTTGAGGACCTGGAGGGACTCGAGCTCTGCGACGAACTCCGGGATGCTGCCGCGGAAGCGGTTGATGAACATGTTCAGCAGCTTGAGCTCCCTGAGCGCCGCGAGCTCGGGAGGGATCTCCCCGGTGAGCGCGTTGTTGGAGACGTCGAGGAACTTGAGGCCGGTGAGGTTGCCGATAGACGGCGGAATGGTGCCGTTGAGCTGGTTGGTCTGCAGGTAGAGCGTGTCGAGGCTGGTGAGGTCGCCAAGCGACGGGGGGATCTCCCCGTGCAGACCGCAACTGGCTAGGTCGAGGTGGACCAGGTTGGTCAGCCTGCCGAGCTCGGCGGGGATGCCACCGTCGAACTGGTTGAAGTAGCCGAGGAAGAGCTGCCGCAGGGTGGTTAGGTTGCCGAGCTCGGGCGGGATGGCCCCGCCGAGGCTATTGCCGGCGACGGAGAGGAACTCGATGGTCCCGAAGCGCCCGAAGCTGGGCGGGATGCTCCCGGAGAAGAAGTTGCCCCCGAGGTCGAGGTGCAGGAGGCTCGGGAGGCTGGTGAGACCGGTTTCCGGGAGCGGGCCGGCGAGGTCGTTGTCGTAGACGTCGAGCACCTGGAGTTTGGCCATGGCGGAGAAGTTGAGGGCGGCCAAGGTGCCGTTGAACTGGTTATTGGAGAGGTTGAGGTGGCGCAGGCTGCGGAGGGCTGTGATGGTCGGGGGCAGCTCGCCGGCCAGGGAGTTGGCGGCGACGGAGAGGAACTGGAGGTCAGCAAGGTCGACGAGGGCCGGGGAGAGCGAGCCGGAAACATTGTAGGCTGAGAGGTCGAGCGAGACGACGGTGCGGTTGTCGGCGGGGTCGCAGGCGACGGCAGGCCAGGAGGAGCAGAGGGAGGCGTAGTTGGCAATGGTCCAGGCCTGCAGCGGCGGCGGGGATGGCGGAGAGAAGGAGTCCTTGATGGAGACCAGGGTGGTGGCCTGCTTTCTGAGGGAATAATGGTGGTGGTGATGGTCACTTGCAATGGCGAGGCAAGAGGAGGGCTGGAACTGGACCATGGAGGAGAAGATGAGCAGTGGGACGGTAGCAGTGTGCAGAAGAAGAAGGCGGAAGAGAGGAGCCATGGGAGTGGAGGGGGGTGGTCAGAGTTCCCTGCTTGGGTTGGGGTTTATGGTCGAAGGATGGCTGCTTTCTCTTCTTTTGGATGAGAGAGAGAGAGAGAGAGAGAGAGAAGAAAAAGCAAAAGCAGGGCCGGCCATTGAGAGAATCGCATTGCAGCTATGCTCTGTGGGAATGTTGGCAGCTTGTACCGACATGCAATCGCAGTCCAACGCATGCAATCGCAGACGCTGCTTGCTGCCTCGGCAGGCAGTGAGCGGATGATAAAAAACGAGGTGAAACTACATCTTCTTTGATCGAATCAGCGGGACAATTTTGAGCACAAGACTAGTACATGCACGATCGATCTAACGCACAACTGCCGATCGAGTTCGTTCATGGCTGCCGCTTGCCAAGGCCTAAACACCACATCAATTTGCTTGTGAATTACTTGCCCCGATGTAGGATGAGAGCGAGCAGTATATATATATATTCTCATGCACGCACTGAACTGAATTTCACCGGATGGCTTGGCTTCTTTTCTTTTCTTTTCTTGTGATCGCCCCGGATCAGCCGACTGCAGACTTGCAAGTCGAGGTTGACGGCGGGACCGGCTCCTTGGATGAAAGCCATCAATTCAATTACCATTTTGCCTCTGCGAATGATACTACTGGCAATTGTCATAGTATAAGCTAAATTCTAACTAATATCATCCATTATGGAATAAAAAGAATGGATGCATGGTTGATAGCAATTCGTGCGTACGGTAAAAGAGCTCTCTCGTGTGTACTACTGTAGACTAGAGTAACAGCATACATACACTATATGCGTAGCATTTGCCATGTCCAAATGGGTGGCACGACATAACCAGTTTAACATGTCAATCTAACGCTCCAGAGAGGGTTCAGGCCGTGCTAGGCCGGCACGTGCCCGTTTAGCCCGATGGACCAGTAGACACAACTAGCCCGTTCGGCCTGGATGACCCATTTAACCAATTTTTTTGAAAAAAGCATAATAATTCAAAAAATATATAGAATTCGAAAAAAACAATTCATTATAGAAATTATATAAAACATAATAAATTGCAAAAAAGGCATAATATATTGTAGATATGTAATAATGAGTTTCATTAATGTTAAAATTGTTGTCTCATTAAAAACTTTGTTAAGTAAAAAACTCAACTTTAGAAAACATTAGCAAAGAAAAAGAGTACATCCTGTGGCTCAGTATTACAGCTAAAAAAATCATAAAAAAGTACAATGTATACACAATGCTCTAAGAATCATCGGTGTCGTCAGCGTCTTGACTGTCTTCGCCGCTATCTAGATAGATATTGTTGAACGAGTGTTCTAACTCTGTATCCACCACGTAGTGTTGATCTCACGCATCAGCTTGTTCTAAGTCTTTCAGTGTGAGAAGTACTTTCACCATCTCACTCGTGAGTCTTGTTCTTGTCTCCTCCAATACTCTTCCAGAAAAACTGAAAGCGGATTCAGAAGAAACAATCGAGATAGGAACGATTAATACATCCTGATGAGGATATAATAATCCTCTAATTATTATGTCATTATGTTCTCCGAGTATATCCCTTATCATCAAGAGATAGATTTCACAGAGTAGTCGTAAGTTTTTCTATGATCACTTAGTTGTAAGCCTTTCTATGACTACCACATAGTCGTAAATCTTTCTACAACCACATAGTTGTAAGTCTTTCTACGATCACTTAGTCGTAAGCCTTTCTACGACCAACACGTAGTCGTAAGTCTTTCTACAACCACATAGTCGTAAGTCTTTCTAAGATCACTTAGTCGTAAGCCCTTCTACTACAATCACATAGTCGTAAGTTCTTCTACGACCACATAATCGTAAACCTTTCTACGACCACTTAGTCGTAAGCTTTTCTATGACTGCCACATAGTCGTAAGTTTTTCTACGACTACATAGTAGTAAGCTTTTCTATGACCACTTAGTTGTAAGCCCTTCAACAACTTAGAATTATTTACAAAAGAAATTGCATCATGAAAAACTTAAAGGTATATATCCAACCATTTTAAAAATCATATTTAACTATAAGATTATATGGCAAGTGCATCGCTAATGCAGAAAGAAGGATTTGACGTATGTACTAAATAAGAGAGTGAGAATATCCATTGTCTTGGAGTTTGCTGCAACATTGTCCAAGGTAATTGCAAACATTTTATTTGTAAGACCAAAATCTTCCACGACTTTGATAATACATTCCGCTATATTCTCACTCGTATGTGATACGTCGATTAGTTTGAAGCCTATGATTCTCTTTTCCAATACCCAGTCATTATTTATATAATTAGCGACTACACTAAGATAATTCTCCCTAGACCAATCACTTCATATGTCCAAGGTCAAGGCTACCGAAAATGTACATGTTCCAAAGAGTTCTTTAATTTTATTATGACCATTATTGTAATATTTAACTAAATTTCTAGTTGTTGTCTGTCTATAAACGTGAGTGAATATAGAATTATGAGCAATTCTAATGTACTTTTTGAATGCATCTGAGGCACCAAAATTTAAAGAAATATATTGTGAGGCAATTAAATGGGCTAAAAATTCAACAAGTCTTACCTGATCTCTAGACGCCTCTCACTTCATTATCTTATTGAAATCTGCCTACACGTCTGACATGCTGGGTCTAGACCTCTTTGCTTTGGTGCTTATTGACGTAGAGGCACTGGTAAAGCTTGATGATGGTACAACCAGGATCTGCTCTGCCATTTGAGGTAAAGGCAGATATTTTTCAATCCCAAAGGATGAAAGTTCTTCCGGATCAATTTCGTATCCACTCGAAGGAAAATTGTCAATTTTTCATGGAGAAATGTGGGAAATTGCAAAATGCAAATAAAAAGTACACTATTACCTATTTTATATCACAATAAAGAAAAATAAGAACAATATAAGTATATAAAAATTAGTATTGTTACCTATTTTCTTGACTGTAGGCCGGATTTCAAATTTTCGGATTTTTGGCAAAATTATTTTGAATTTTTGCCAAATTATCACAAAGTGTATCGAAATTTTCATAGGAGAATCAAAGAAGAGATTGCTGGTGAGGGTGTGGCTGAATGAGGGGGGTATGCTGCCTATTTATAGAAAACATTTGAGATTGTTTGATTTTTTTGTATTTTAAAATTCACAAATAGTCACAAAAATGGCTATAAATTTTGAAAAATTGACCGTTACTCGTGGTAAACAAGCTAAATCGTACCCGGACCAAACGTGCCCAATGGTCACTTTTTTGTGCCAAATGGGTCATGCCCACCGGGATATGTGTGCCTACTGGCTGTGTGCTGCACGGGCCATACCGTACTAGACTATGCTCGTGCCGTGCCGTGCTTGGATCACCACTGTGTGTGCCGTGTCGTGTCGACACGCTGAACTAGGGTGGCGGCCTAGACACGGGCCACCCTATCGTACGGTGCCGGCCTAGCCCAATGCTCCTCATGTTATAGGCTATGTCTGTTAGTAATAGGCTATGGGCCAGTCCTTAGACCCGCTATACGACTAGGCTTGCTTTGCTACTGTTTCTGATGCTGGGTCCTTGTCGACATACGAGGGCAGCAGCATGCAGAACGTCTCGCGTGGCATTCTTTTGCTGTTGCATGCATATATGCAGTGTGGTCGGCTCGGCCCGGGCATCTTTCCCTGTGCTGCTAGCTAGGGCTGAAAAGGACACTTCATTTAGCTAACTGGGCGCATGCATGGTTAATAGAGCTAGCACACGACTCATGACCACCTGCCACGTACGTACAGCACTTGTAGATTTATCTACTTACATGCACACAAGCGGTAAGATCGATCGAGTCGCAAAATTAGTTAAAACACCTCCAAGGCTACCATGCATGCCACGGGTATATATATATACTGTTGAGGCATAATTAATCCGGCCTATATATATATATATACTTATGTGCCAGTGTTATTAATTGATCAGATCGGATGTACGTACGTACAGAGGCCTAGGTGTTGAATCAGTAAGACGAGTTGCTGAATGCAAGAGACGAGGGATCGATCCAATTATTATAAGGTCCACTTCAAAAAGCTTAAGCTTCTAGTTTATGATATTAGCTTTTAATTAAAATTGTATTATAATAAAAAAATATAAAAAACGTTATATCATCATAGATAATACAAAAAAATAAAGGGAAAAAAAGAAAAGACAAAAAAACTAAAATAAATTGAAGTTAGAAGAAGACGTGATTTCAGTCTTAAATAAATCAAAAGTAAAAAAAAATTAATTCGTTTTGGAACGGGAGCTAAGTCTCCTAGCTAGGCCGGTCTCCTGTCCTGGCCCGTACGTCTTTGTTTCTGAACCTTTTTTTGGAGTTTATTGGCGACAAGGCATGCATATATACATCTCCCCTTTACATAGAGCAGCGTCTCATGGTTTGCGGTTGATACTGGCGATGCAGCAGGGACTTGTCCATGAAACAACGAACAGCTGCTGCCGCAATGGCCAATGACAGTGCCAATTCTTGGGGAAGCACCAGACCAGCTACAACTAGTCGATGCTGCATGCTATCATCTCATGCTCATGCTCATGGTACCGTCACCTTCAACAAGCAGACAAGACTCCAGTGACGCCACTTCCCTTTTTCTTCTTCTTGTTTCAGACCGAGACTGATATATATGCAGCTAGCTGTTCATCTCTTGACCGATTGCATGCTTCAAGGCTGGGACCCCGATTCGTACTGTAGGCCTACAAATTTGTCAGTTAAAATGGCCCGTCACCACCAAGGAGTCTTCCCGCATCCTAAACTTTTGCGCCAATTTGCAGCCTATCTTGTCGCGTTGTACTGTTGCATATTAATTTCTTTTGGGTTGTGTCGTATGACTTATGACTTAAATTTTTGAATTTCGATTTTTTATAAGAGACAATATGTAGAGAAAAATATTCGCATGCGATTTTAACCGGTATAGCTGAATTCAATACACTTTTTACTGCGATCTTCCTGTTGACTCTGCCTTGAAAAAAATACACCGTTTGAAATCTAGTTATTGTAGTATAAGCCATAAGCCACAAGTCATAACTAGAAAAAAAAGAGAACATGTTTTCTTGCTTGTTGCATGCTAAGGATCGGATGAAATTTGTGAAGGATTTCCGAGGGAGAGATAGAAGTTGAGTGATTCAACTTCAATAATTAGTATCAGAGCTTCAAGGTCCTAGAGCAAGACATCGTGTCAACAAGTGTTCCACACGAGGTGGTGGCCAATGGCGGTATGTTGCTATGGCAATGACATGCCAAATACCCACAGTGTGTTGCTGTTGGTTATGGCGATTTTCACCATCATAAGGTGATTTGGCATGAAGCCGATTGTGATGGTGGAGGTCGTCATCGTAAGAAGAGTTGGCATGAAGACAGTGATCGTTGGTGATGTCTCAGTGTAAAGTCGATGATGTCGCATGAGTAGTCGATGTGAAGCCGACAATATTATGATAGGTGGGGTGCAAGAGCCACGAGGAGGCGGCATGGTAGTTGGTATGCAAATGGTATAGCATGATGCCATGAGGAGGTGGCAACATGCAAGAGTCGTGTGGATGCAGCATGATTGCAAGGAGGTCCTGATCGGTAGTGCGAGGCTGCAATGATGTCTCGCTAACACTGGAGGCCATGAACGGCGGTGGGAGACCGCTGTGAGATTTGTACAAACGTTTGTACAAACGGTGGTGTGAGGGCAGGCATCTGCAAGGCGAATACATGTACAAACAGCGATGCGAGGATGTTACGAGACGTGCAGATGGAGTCTAATGCTGTGAAAACATTGGAGGACATTGCGGGGAATGAGACGGAAAAGGGTTACATGAAGCGTGACATGAAGGTGTGGGTGATCCGTATGGGTGAGTTGACATGATAAGATTAAGGGGGAAAATGTTGAAACTAATATTGTCGTGTTGTACTTGTTGCAAGTTTGTTTCCTTAATTGTTGGATCGTGCATTCGTGCGAGTATAGTGCAAGCATCAATCTATGAATTTACTATGGAAATAGTTGAGAAGTTTTCTAGTTTAATTGATTACTTCCCGTGTATTAGGGTGTGCATGATTAACTTCCAAGTATTTTGCTACATGTACTTATATAGCAAGCAAGTTGGATCCTATTCCAACGTGAGAATAAGAGAAGAGAGAAAAAATGCAGTGGTGGCCAAATGGGCAGCATGGCATGGACCCACGTAGGCACGGCCCATTAAGCCCATAAGCCTATTTGAAAAATATAAAATAAATTATAGAAATATAATAGTGAGCTTTATTATTATTTAAATGGTGGATAGTTCCCCACTGCTACGGTGGTGGTGTATTGCTCCAGCACTTGATATTGTAGAACTTGATCTTCCAAAGGAATCTAATGCATCAAAGATTTTGCCCCACATATTTTTCTTCTTACCTGTGGTGAATGCTATTGGAGGTCATTACAATTGAACTCCTTGAAACTTTAGTTCGTACTTTTGATAAACATTGAACAATTTAGCACGGACATCTGAAAATTAGTTAGAATAATCTATCCCTGCAACATCACTTAGAAGTGCAAAAACATTAATGAATCCTTGAATTTTAGCTCTAGGATCTAAAATAAATGCAAATACGTATAAATATCAAATCTTTTTTCTAATATTTTAAATATTTAGTTTTCGTAGCATAGATAGCCTCACGTAACACTATCTCAATTTTATTTGGCTTCAAGTGACCCACAATCACAAGAATATGATGCCCAATTAAAGAAGATGTTGGATAATACACTCCGGATAAAGTAACTATGGAATCATAAAAGAGTTCTAAAAATGGTAGTAACTATGGCATAGATAGCCTCACGTAACACTATCTTCGAACAAACCGTCTATCGGTGTCGTCAAAAGCATCATCTAGTTCAATCATACTATCATCATTATCGTGGTCGAACAACTTGTCGAAGTAATCTCTCTACCTATCCTTGATCTCCTCGTCTTTCACCAAAAGTATATTAGTGTCGTCTTTGATGCATTTAAGTTGATTGAAATCTCTCGTCTTCCTTTCTCAAAGTTTAGCCATCTTGTAGACATCCTTCTCTCCCTCCTTTGTACTTAGTTTTTGATAAATTTCCTCATATGCCTTGTCTCGTGCCTCACTCACCGCATTCATTGCATTCTTTTTTGCCGTTTTATATTTCTGTACGTTATCATCGCTTTTATCATGATGCATGTGCTTGTAGCATATCTTCTTCTCCTCAATAGTCTTTTGCAATTTCTCATTCCACAACCATGTGTTTTTTGGTTCTTCTCTTGTCCCTTGGGTCACTCCAAACACCTCCGTAGCCACCTTCCTGATGCAAGTTGTCATCTCTGCCCATATATTATTTGCTTCGCTATTCGCTTCTCCCACTTCCCACATCCTTTCCGTGTCCATAACTCCGTCTATGTAGTTTTCTACATAGTATGTCCCAAGTCAGGAAAAAGGAGGGTTGTGTTAGGCTTAGCAAGCCAACGTAAAAATCATACTATCTTTTCATGGAATGAAACCCAAATTAAATTTTTTTTATTGATTGTAGCTAAAATTCAAAAAAAATTGGCAAAAATATTTTGAATTTTGACAACTTATCACAAAAGTGGATCGAATTTTCGCAAGAGAATTCAGAGAAGAGAGTGGAAGTTAGATGGTGGTTGAATGAGGGGGTTTACTACCTTTTATAGAATTTTTTTGGGATTTTATGAATTTTTCCATATTTTAAAACTCTCAAATGGCTAGAAAATTTAAAAATTCGACCATTATCGTGCCTAACGGATTGAAATTGTGTTAAATGGGTCGCGCCTAATAGGCCAAACCTGCCTGATGGGCTAAAACGGGCCTAATGGGCCGCTGTTGTGCCTAACAGGCTAAATGAGCTAACGTGTCTAACGAACCGTGCTCGTGCTGAACCGTGCTTGGGCTAGCACTATTTGTGTCGTGCTGGGCCGGCATGTGGGGCTGGGGTGAAGGCCTAAGCACGGCCCATGGCATCGTGCCAGCCCGATCCATAATCGTCGTAGGTTGTGATGTGCCTGGCCAAGTCTACAGTGTCGTGCTTCGGGCCGGTCCGGCGGGCACAGCCCATTTGGCCAGCTCTAGAAAAATATAGCTTGCGTGTGTTCTAGTCCTCTATGGGTTTATATTCTTCTCCAGCTTGTATGTGTGCATGAAGCACACCTAGAGATATAGTGGGGAAATTTGTGTAGGATTTCCAAAGGAGAGAGAGTAGAGGGATTCAACTCCAACAGGGCCTGCTTGCTTGACCTCTGGCTGTGGCTTGTTGCTAGAGCCGATCAGCCAAATTCATTGCTATCTGTGTATGTATGTATCTATCAGGCGATCGATCAAGCCTTTGCCACTGATTACTTGAGTAGCGCTGCCACCTAGCCTTGGCCCCAATTAGGCCTGTTTGGATCGGCCTGTTGAACGGTCTATTTTGTGGATGCATGAATAATAAATACTAGAAAGGGTACGGTAGCGCGCTAGCTATGCCGCACCGGGTACTTGGGCCAGGGAATACCTCTGTTAGGCCCTATTACGGGCGAAAGCTGAGCTTGTGGATTATATTGTGGTTTCTTTTCTGAAGGTCGACTGTTAGGGCATCTCCAACCGGTTCTTTATCCTGCTCTTCATTGTATATTTACCTAATATGACTCAAGAAATGGACTCCAACCGGTTCTTTATCCTCCTCTTTATTTTTATCGAGTCGCTATTTTCTCCCGGCCGCTAGCTAGATTTGGCGAGCGCCTCCTCACTCGCTTCTCAAATAGCTAGGCCATTGAAATGCTAACTCAAATAGAGAGCTGAAAATAATAGCTAGCCTCTTCAGGTTTCGCTAGCTATCTTATATTCTTATTATAGGAGGGAGAGAGAGAGAGAAGCGCCCTGAAAGAGCTCATGGCCACACATGGGCATGGCCACCACACGAACAAGCTAAGGGAAGGGAGGGACAGCATAACGATCGGTGGCGTCCTTACGTACGCTCTTCATAACGAACGAAAACACAGGGATCGGAGCTAGCTAGCCAGGGAATTAAGGAGCAGCTAGCTAGCCTAGCCTAGCCTAGCCTAGCAACATTAATCGAGATGCAGGGCCGCTCCGTCCTTGTCTTCTTCCTCCTCCTCTCCCTCCATGGCCTCCTCTGTTTGGCCCTGTCCACAGACGAGGGCAGCTTCCACCTCCAGGTCTCCCCGCCGTTGGTGCCGGACTCCGCGGAGGAGCGGCGCGAGCACTACCGCGCCATGGAGGCCAAGGACCTGCTCCGGCACCGGCAGATCATGATGGACCGCCACAGCGCGGAAGGCAATGGCAGGAGGCAGGCGAGGGAGTCGTCCAAGGTGCCGGACGTCATGTCCAACACGTCCATGTTCGAGCTGCCGATGCGGAGCGCCGTCAACATCGCGCACGTCGGCATGTACATCGTGTCCGTGCGCATCGGCACGCCGGCGCTCCCCTACAACCTGGCGCTCGACACCGCCAACGACCTCACCTGGATCAACTGCCGGCTGCGCCGCCGCAAGGGGAAGCACCCCGGGCGGCCCCACGTGAAGCAGCAGTCGGCGGTGACCACCACTCTGTCGCTGGACGCGGAGGGCGCGCCCGTCAAGGTGATCAAGAACTGGTACCGGCCGGCGCTGTCGTCGTCGTGGCGGAGGTACCGCTGCTCGCAGCCGGTCTGCGGCCGCATGCCCCACACCACCTGCGAGAGCCCCAACCAGACCTCCTCGTGCACGTACCACCAAACGTAATCAAGCAAGCACCTGCATGCAGCATGCTCATCCGCTAGCTGCACGTACGTACCTAGCTAGCTAATTAATTAACGGAATGGCCGTACGTGCAAATGCATTCAGGCTTCAGGACGGCACGACGACGAGCGGCATCTACGGCCAGGAGAAGGCGACGGTGGCGCTGTCCGGCGGGCGGATGGCCAAGCTGCCGGGGCTGGTGCTGGGCTGCTCCACCTTCGAAGCGGGCGGCGCCGTCGACTCCCACGACGGCGTGCTCTCCCTCGGCAACAGCGAGATCTCCTTCGGCATCATCGCCGCCAAGCGCTTCGGCGCCCGCTTCTCCTTCTGCCTCCTCGCAACCGCCAGCGGCCGCAACGCCTCCAGCTACCTCACATTCGGCCCCAACCCCGCCGTCAAGGGCCCCGACACAATGGAGACCCAGCTCATCTACAACCCCGACATAGTCGCCTACGGCGCCCGTGTCACCGGCATCGTCATAGGCGGCGAGCCCCTTGATATTCCCCCAGAGGTGTGGGACCAGGCCATCGTCGGCGGCGGCGTCATCCTCGACACCGGCACGTCGGTGACCGGCCTCCTCCCGCCGGCGTACGCCGCGGTGACGACGGCCTTGGACAGGCACCTGGCGCACCTGGAGAGGATGACCGACGTGCCCGGCTTCGAGTTCTGCTACAACTGGACCTTCGCCGGCGACGGGGTGGACCCGTCCCACAACGTGACGATACCCAAGCTGGTGGTGGAGCTGGACGGCGGCGCGAGGCTGGAGCCGGACGCCAAGAGCATCGTCATGCCGGAGGTGGTGCCGGGGGTGGTGTGCCTGGCGTTCCGGCGGCTGGTGCAGGGGCCGGCCATCATCGGCAACGTCCTGATGCAGGAGCACATCTGGGAGTTCGACCACATGGCCGAGAAGCTCAGGTTCAGGAAGGACAAGTGCCTCAACCATGAGCTAAACAATTCCCCCAACCATCAAGAATGAATCCAATCCACGTACTGATCCCATCCATCCATTTTTTGTTTGACTTTATTCCATCTATTGGTCCTTCCGTTCCATGATCTTGTAATTAACTCAAGCTAAAACACCATGAACGCACGCGTGCGCTTTCCTATACTGATCATCGATCACTCCTTCGTTAACTGAAGCTTGTGTTCGCCACCTGCAAAAGAAGATGCGTATCGATCGCTTCGATCTGTCTGTAATTATGTACTATATATATATATATATATATATATATATATATATATATATATATATATATATATATATATATATATATATATATATATATATATATATATATATATATATATATATATATATATATGTAGGAAGCCTCTTTTCTATTCCCGGGTATAATTACACCATATGTCGTATCTCACAACATAGAGAGTATCTCGCATAACGGAGGGTATGCTATAATTATGTACTATATATATATATATATATAATTATGTACTATATATATATATATATATATATATATATATATATATATATATATATATATATATATATATATATATATATATATATATATATATATATATATATATATATATATATATATATATATATATATATATATATATATATATATATATAGCTCATGCATGATGTATAGTGCCGAACTAATTAATATCCACACAAATCAGAAGTGAACACACAAGTGATCATCCCCATGTCAAGGTTGTATTTGCGTAGTGTTGCACACAAAATATCTTTCTAGACAACATCAGCATATATAACACTACCATTTCCGACGCAAGATCCCCCCAAATAACTTGCCAACCTTATCTATTGAAGATACAAATACAATTGCACAAGACAACGGCACGACGAACCTATCTTTTTTTAGTTCCAGAAAACTGCATGTCCCTAAAAAACAAACAGAATGCTGCCCAATATGACATTTATTTTACCACTGTAAAGAATGTATTTGTTTTTCTTCATACTCAAATATAGACCATAAATAGAAACATCTCCTCAGAATCATCGTCAGCTCATTGTCGTTACCGTCGCCATCATAGGAAGTGCGGACCAATTTCTTTCAGCATTGGTTCTTGTCTGATTGCAGGCAGCTACCTCATACTGCTAGCTGAAAAGTGGAACCTATGCCAAATCCGTCTCATATATCATCCCTTGGATCTCTTCATTTTTACAATGAAGTCATCATCGTCATCGCTGTAATCAACTCGTTTCTTTGCCTTTGAATGCACACTGTTCAATGTGATTGATTTCTTTGAACTTTCAGGTTTATCTTTCTTTACACTGGACTTAATTGGGGTCCCCAATCGTATTTGCTGCTGCCGCTTTTGCTTTCTGTCACATGCCTTCTTTGCTCTCTCTGGAGATAACAATCCATGCTCCATTAACCTGTTATGTATTTTGCATGTGAGGTAACATGAGATAACTTGGTCTAGAAACAGATAAAAGATGTTATCACGATTTTCGCTCAGAAATACTTCACAATCTGTTAAATAGGACCATACGTTGAGAAGCAATCTTGCATTATCGCTTAGTGGATAGCATGATATATACAAATCATGCATGCAGTCACTACTCAATATTAATAAAGGCATCTTTTGCCCCCTCTTTTGGGTGAAGAACAGAAAGGAAGGAAAAGAGAAGAAACAGAATAACTAGCATTAACTGTTGATTGTAAATTCTTACACACTTAGTATGAAGGAAATATAAGAATCTTTCTTCCCTACTTTTAGATATGCGAGGAGGGTAAGATGCTAATACTTCCTCATGCTGTGCTGTAGGGGTTTTTTTTTGGGGGGGGGGGGGGGGGCATTTCTATCTTGAAATATATGAACTAGTTAATTTCCTTGCACCCTCTTGTCCACAAACTTGTCCTTTACCTTTCTTTCACCTCATTTACATTGCTCTTCAAATGGCAACTATATTTGTGTTCATCCAAATAAGGTGCCTGACTGCCTGTTTGTCACAAACGGGATTGGTTTTGGACTTACTTAGGCCATGTTAGGATGTTTGCCTCTTCATCCTATACTGATGTACAACCATCTCTGTTACCATTTCTTATCCTTGTTTCGTTAACATGATGCCTGAACTTCTGTTAATATGAGGGGGAGCAACTGTTTTGGAATGTTAGAGTTAAGTTGTATCCCATCTCTTAAATATTTGTTTCTTAAATGGCCAGCTGTTATGGACTCAGCTGACTATTCCTAGCATCTGCCTACTTTTGACACCTGAAAGGCATTATATGTTACCATGGTTCCTTCATCAAAATAACAGATACGATTTTACATCTAGAAATGAAACGGGGAGCTTAACAGATAAAAAGAAGACTCTACATTAGCTGAACCATCTACCGTAATATATTATTATGTAGTGCTCACTACGTTCGTTGAGGATGCAATGCAGCTGTGAGAGAAAACAACTGCGCCATCTTAATTAGGAAAATTGGAAAGAAGAGGTGTACCAGAATTCAGCCATCTCACTGGAGGGTATCTGCTTGGACAATGATTCGTAGAATATCCTGAGAGGCTCTCTCTGGCACAAATCAAGCAAAGGGAAGATAGCATCAGATTCATTCAGAGGTAGAAACTGAAACTGAACAATGAAAGAGCGGAGCAAGGGAGAGAGGCATGCATTCATGCACTGCACCTCCTCAGGAGGATCAAACTTCTGGCCAGGCAGGGAGTAGACCTTCTTCTCGGCCTTGCCTCTGGTGGTTGTCCGCTTGGTGGTGATCTTTGCCCTGGACGAGCTTGCAGAGGAGGATTTGCCTTTAGACTGCGTAGAGTAAGATTTAGATGAGTACTAGTAGCAGTGGTAGTAGGTTATAAGCTCAAACAGAAGGCGCGTATAGATAGCAGCAGAGCAGAGTCCCAACCAGCTACTATATCCTATCCTATATTCTTCCTACCCTATGGAGTTGGAGTTGGTATCTCTCGTACTGGCAACTCAGACGATGACTTCTTCTTCTTCTTGTAAGCTAGGCAAAGCATATTAGAAAGCTTTGTAATTAATTAATTAATCTGACATGAGAGGAGACGACGTCGTTAATTTGGCAAGGCAACCAGACGAGACGAGACGAAACGGATCGCTCCACAGCACAGCACAGTACAGTACAGTAGAGGACACTAGCTTGCCAAAGCAAATCCAGCAATAGAAACGAAATAATTAACGGATTCCAACCCAACATGTATAGATCGAGGAACTAAACCAGCAGCAACAAGTAAAATAAAAGCAAGGGGAAAGAAAATCCTATCCCCATGTGTGAGAATCGTAGCATCAATTCGATTCGGGCAAAGATAGATAGATAGATAGGTGGATGGATGGATGCAGCTGCAGGCAAGAGAAGGGAGGATCCGAGAGGAGGAGGAGGCATGCGTGGACAAGATCCGAACGATTCCTAATTAGAGAGAGGGAAGAAAAGAATCATACTAGTACTAGATAGATAGAGAGGATTGGAATTAGATGCAGCCTGGACCAAGGTAGGGAGGCAGGTACCTCGAATTTAACGGTGGATCCGGACGGGGCACCGATTGCGAGCTTGGCTTTGGCCAGGGCGGCGGAGGAGGAGGAGGACGACATGGCCGGACTCCTTGCCGTCGCAGGACTCTTTCTTCCACAACTTCTTCTTCTTCAACTAGTAGACGGAGGAGGAGTGAGGACTTTCCGGTAATTTCCTTCCCGCGGAAAGGTTGGTAACCACTCCCATTTCCGTTCCGTTCAGAGGAGCCAGCCAGACACAACGCTGGGTGTTTCTTTCTTCCTTTTTTATTTTATGTGGTTAAAATTCAATTACGTAGTTGTTAGGACATCTAATTAATTTATTTATCTGCGACAAACTCTTATATGACAAGATTTCTATAATGCACATCTTTTTATAAATTTAGTAAAATCTCACCTGCATAATTTTATTTTGGCCTATTTTATTTTTCCTTTTTCTTCTCTCTTTTTTCTTCTTATTCTTTTTCTTTTCCTTACCCAGCTGGCTCCCTCATTTCTCACCTCTCTCTTTTGGATGCTTTCCTTACTCAGCTGCCTCCTCCCCTTCTGATCCAAATCGGGTCTCGTCGTCGCGCCTCCGGCTCCCCGGCATCTCACCGCCTTGGCCCCTCCCCCTTCTGGGCTAGGGCGCCCCTGTCGCCGGCTCTGCCTTGCACCCCGGCCTTTCTCCCCTCCCCCACCCCCACCCCGACACGACGGCGCCTCTGTCAGCCTCGACCTCACTCCCTTCATCGACTCCTGATGTTGCCCTCGGCTGCAGCTGCCCCGCTCCTCCTCCTGTAGCCGTCATCCACTCGTCCGGGCTCCGGTGGCCGGTATACATCCTTCCCCCTAGGCCTCTACTCCCTCTCTCTCTCTCTACTCTGTGATTGCCTGATGAATCGTGGTTGTGGGGAATCTGGGGATGACATGGGATGTCGATGGGAGGGGAGAGGCAAGGTGGATGCCGAGGCAGCCCGGTCACTGGCGTTGGCGTGCCTGCTGTGCTGTGCCGGCCAGAGCACGGTACGATTCGCCGTGTCGTGCCGTACCGCCCAATAGGCCAGGTTTCTAGGCCCGGCCTGCCCTACCGTTCGTGTCGTGTCGGTATGATTTGCCACATGTTAGGTCGTGTTTGGGCTGTGCTGGACTAACTGTGCTTTGGGCGGCTCAACTCTCAGCTCTAAGTGGGACGATGGACATTCATGGTGGTAAAAGGCACCAAAGGAAAAGGGACACGCATGGCAATTTTGTTTGGTGCAAGTAGTCCGTGAACATGTATAAGTACGGCTGGAAATTACCCATGGGTACGTGGTATGCATGTAAAATTACGTGCATGCAAATTTGATCTGTATGATGAGAGTGAAGTTGCACGCACAACCGTCAAATCAAGTGCTTGAGGTCGGATTCATAGGATGGATAGGCAAAGAATTCATGGGATGTATGAAACCAGATAGGAGAGTATGGATAGGCAGAGCAGAGCAGAGCAGAAGAAGGAAGAGCAGGTGCAGTGCTACATCATCATCAAACAGTACACGTGGTGCACATGGAATAGTGGTAAGAAAGCAAGGAGTTGCCACCCAACCCAACCCAACCCAACCCAACCACTCCGTTCCCTTTTCTGACTCCTCCGTGAACACGGCCGCGCCGTCCTCTTCGCCGCTCCGTCGTCCTTCCCCTCCCCTCCCCGCCTCGTCACTCGCGCACCCATACTCCCCCCCCCCCCCCCCCCCCAAACAACAGCAAAGACGATGCCACGCCTCTCTCTCCTCGCCGTCCTTCTCTCCGCGATGGCGTGCGCCGCCGCCGCGCAGCCGGCCACCGCCGAGGCTGCTCCGGCGGGAGGAGGAGGCATCAAGGTCTCATTCCGGCCGAGCATCGCCATCGTCGTCGGCATCTTCACCATGATCTTCTCCCTCACCTTCCTCCTCCTCATGTACGCCAAGTTCTGCCACACCTCCTCCTCCTCCTCCCCCCTGCCCACCACCGCCCCGCCCGACAGCCTCCCCGTCGCCGACGCCAACGTTGCCGGCAACGACGCGGCGCAGCAGACCGGCGTCGCCAAGCCGGTGATCGAGTCGCTCCCGTTCTTCCGCTTCGCCGCGCTCCGCGGGGCGCGGCAGGGGCTGGAGTGCGCGGTGTGCCTGGCCCGGTTCGACGACGCCGACCTTCTCCGCCTCCTCCCGCGCTGCCGCCACGCCTTCCACCTCGACTGCGTGGACCGCTGGCTCGAGTCAAACGCGAGCTGCCCGCTCTGCCGCACGCGCGTGGGCGCCGACGACGCCGCTCTCGGCCTCAAGTACGCCGCCAGCGCCCGCTTCGTGTTCGGCGGCTCCGACCGCTTCGACGCTCCCGATCGTGGCGCCGCCGTCTCAGGCCGTGACCTGCTGGACATGTTCGTCGAGCGCGTGCCGTCGTCGCGGTTCGAGGAGGAGCAGGCTCCCGCCCCGGCGCAGTGCTTGGACAGGCACAAGCACCGGATCATCGTGTCGGACGTGGTGTTCAAGAGCCGGTGGAGCGACCTCAACTCCGCCGACCTCATCGCGCTCGACACCGAGATGCTGCGCTCCGTGTCGAGCGGGCGGTTCCCCTCCCCCGTGGAAGACGCCCAGTTATTTGCGACAGAGGAGCCGAAGCGCGACGACGAGGTCAGTATGACGATCAAGGAGGAGATGGAGAAGAAGCGGCTGCTGGAGAGCAAGGCCAGCGCCAGAGGCTGCAGCACCTCGGACGCCCATGAGCCTACTATGCCTGCGTCCGCGGCGAGGATGATATCGTCCGGGGTGCGGTCCATGTCGGAGATCGTGAGCCTGCCGCGGCTGCGCGCGGCGGTGAGGGAGAGGCTGGCGGAGGAGGAGGGGGCGCGGCGGCGGTGGCTGCCGATCGCGCGGCGGACAGCGCGGTGGTACGCGGGGCGCGAGCGGAGGTACGTCAAAGGGGGCGCGGCGGAGGCTCAAGAGATTGGCGCGTCTTCCGAGCACCTTGTTGTCGAATCATGATCAAAATGGCGCGCGCCGCAGAGTGAAATCAAACACCTTGTTTGTTTTGGCCTCTGCATGCATGCATTTCGCTGCTGAAACCATAGCTAATCCTGAGGAATTCGCAGTCATCGATGAATGATAGTATACCTTGTATTATTCTCAGGTTGGAGGTGGTAAAAAACTTGGGAGATCACCATGTTTAGATTAGATTGGTCTTGCTTGCACACAAGCACTACAAATTAAGTCTCTCTTGGAACATGCGCCTGGAGAGAGAGGATACAGATCTTGACAGAGATGGATTCGGCAGATGCTCCAACGACCGATTCCGTTCGGGAGCAGCCGCGGTCAATTATGTTATGTATGCGCCACAAGACATTAATCTAGCTAGCCAACTTGCTCAAGAGTTGTCAAGTTGGATTACGATAAACCATCATCCGTTGGATTTTCCCCTTTGGATTACTGCCGACCGTGACCTCTCTCTCTCTTTTATTTCCTAGGTCAGCGACAGTATGAAAACGGATTGGATCGCAGAGCACCCGGCCTCTAAATTAACCATAGATATATCCTCATAGTCCGTCGACCCTGCTACCTGTCTCGTCTGTCATTCACCCGCCTGCCTGCCTGCCTGTAAATAAAATACTGCTCCGTTCAGTACCTAATCTGTCATGACGATCGAATGCCACACAGACAAGCCGCCAAAAAATAAATGAATCAATCCTAATGTATATACTACTCATTGAGTTTCGAGAAAGATAATACAATCATTGCATCCAGACCAGACGGCTCGAAACCGAGGATTAGATTACATTTGATGAGACGATTGGGATGAATCATGCCATGGATGGGCCTGACCGCCTCCCCTCTCTCTCTATATATAATATAATTACTAACCAACCAACGTACAGGTATAGAATAAGTGTGTGCTTCTTACTGATTCAACCAGCCAATCATCCGCTCCACCATCCCACCCCATGCTCAGTTACTAGCATTTATTAATTATAGTAAAGATACTATCAAACATACATTAAATTATCATCTGTAATGCATGAAGTTACTTCGATTACGTATGAAGTTATCATCCATATTAAATAAAGTTATCATCCCATGGTGAAATTTCTATTATATGCACACCAAGTTATCACCTGTAATGCATGGAGTTACTGCTAGGTCTCTCGCGCAGCAGGAGAGAGAAATATGCATGCAGCAGTACAGTTGATATGGGGTTTTTATCTTATTTACAAGCTAAAAAAATACAATAACTCTTTCATGGAAAGTCCGATCTCGATCTGTTTGCGCTATTGTGTTCGAAATTACGAAAATATAGGAAAATGATTCCATACTCCTGAGAGTATGCACTTCCACTAATTGTATACCGTTTAAATGATATTGTTATATCTCTTTATCCTTTTGAATATATTCTAATAATGATTATAGCATACTTTAAAGTGAACTCCATGAAACATTTCACGAAAGTTCACCTTTTGTAGTATAATTTGTGTATATACTTCTTTTATATATAGAAAAGATTATATACCAAAAACAATAGATTTCGATGAAAAAATTTCAACTAAATTGCATTGGAGTATCTTAGAATTAGTACTTAAATATACCAAAAGTGGTAAATAAGTGTAACATGTTCGTTTAAATAATATATTGGAAGCAGGAGTATGTATTCCTGGGAGTACCGAAAAGGCTTTATATATATATATACACATTTTACTCTCTAATGTACCACCTAAACAAACTTGAAATATTCCTTTAGCACTTTAGGTATACTGGTATATTAATTATAAGATATTCCAATGTGAACTACACGAAAAAATTAAAAGAGAATCCATAGTTTTTAGCGTATTTTGTAAATACCTTCATATACGCACTAAAAAAGAGTATGTCAAAAAAATGTACATGCTACCCCTAAAAAACTGTTCATGTCACCTAAATGGTCTTAAATACTCGTATACTACATGTACATACCCTCCGTTATGCGAGATACTCTCTATGTTGTGAGATACGACATAGGGTGTAATTATACCCGGGAATAGAAAAGAGGCTTCCTATATATATATATATATATATATATATATATATATATATATATATATATATATATATATATATATATATATATATATATATATATATATATATATATATATATATATATATATATATATATATATATATATATATATATATATATATAGAGAGAGAGAGAGAGAGAGAGAGAGAGAAAAGTACATTGTGGGTCTCTAAACTTATCAGCGGTGTTCACATGGGTCCATAATCTATGAAACTAGCCAATCTGGTACCTAAACTTATTTAAGTGGGACATCAGAGGTCCAAAGGAGGCTGAGCTAGCCTTGACCGCTGACATGGACTCACCAGTGTGGCACGTAGCTCATGTGTGGCGCTTGTGACTAGGCGGTAGTGGTGAGAGTTTTGCCACCACCAGGGTTAAGGGTAGAGGTGCCCAAGATTTCGGCGATCAGAAGTGACCGAGGCGACCAATGACATGGCCGACGACTGCGGCAAGAAGGAGGAGGGTGGTAGGGGGAAGCGGGAGCCCCATCATGTCTACGTTCTAGCACTCCCTGCCACAGCGCTACCCGCTGTTGCCTCCCTCCTGGAGGCCGTCGTCCGACGCAAGGCGCAAAGCTGCCTCCCCCGTGCGGCACCATCAACTTCCTCTTCGGTGCCATCTGGCCCAAGCGCCTTCGCTTTAGCTTACAACTTCAATGCCACTCTCACAAATTGCATCAACTGTTGTGGTTATACTCCAAACAGTAGGTATTAGGGCTTCGGGAGACTGAAAGAGTACCCGGAACCTAAAACTCAAATGAGAGGAGAGGTGTAGAATGTCGTTAATATTCAATCTTGGCTCAAGTCTATTACACCCAACAATGTTCTCTCCCTCCTCCAAAGTGCCATAGGGGCTATATTTATAGCCATGGATAGGAGGTTTACACAAATACCCCTGTTGGGTTCTCTACAGTAGGGGCAAATATGTCATTTCTTTGATATGGCCTTTATGGGCGTGCATTCCAATTACATGTACACATGGGCTTCTTTTCGGTGAGCTAAGGTGGGAGTCGCTCTCCCAATGGACAGTAACTATTTTATGTTTATTTGCAAGACAAGAAATTTATTGTGAAAAAAAATGTTTGGCCCTTGTGCTTTCAGTGTCATAAATTGCATCAGAAGGAGCCTGATTCGACTATTATGATTCCTTGAGAAAGGCGGCAAGAATGTGCAGTACTGCTGTAGTTATCTCAGTAACAAAGTTCAGTGGTAACACACCAACAACAATAATTAAGGTACAGAATGGTGCAGGATAAATTTTATTTCTACTCAAAGGACCATAGAAAGCAAAGATTTATCATAAAAAATCCAATAGAGACGATACAACATGTAAGATTCTCAAGGCAGGCAAATAGAGAACACATAACCTCAGAGTTTGGCCTAGCAAGCACTGGACAACATATTGCAAAACCAGAACACAACATGTTCACATGCGAGATGTAATAGCACCATACCATACAGCAGAATACAATAAAACGGTACAAAATAGAGCAGTAAAACGATGGCATGTAGGCAGAATCTTTATAATACCTTTAAGAAGGCCAACATATATAAAAGTTGAGCACAATGCAAGGATGTACCTCGACGTTGCCCTCCCTCATGCATATTCCTGATCCAAAACACGCACGGCGAGCCAAAACAAGTCCAGTGCAGTAAGCTTACATGCATCCTTGCATTGTGCTCATCAACAATCTTTTGTATTCGACCATCCTATATATCCTACCTGCAGCGTGAAAAGGAGGAAATTAAATGTTTGCCTCTGTTGGCTGGGAAAGTCGATCGGAATCAGCTATGCGCTGTGTTGTGTTCTGAGTTGATATGGTAGAGCAACTGCATGCATCAAGCTAGCTACCACAGGTGAACTAGGACTGGTTAATTTGCAGCTAGCTAGCTATGCTGCATGTGGTAACTAACATTAATTGTTGGATCGATCGGACAATTCGGACTGCTTTGATCGAGCTGATCTGCATGTATGTTGGCATGCATGCAACAACTAACAAGTTAATTTGAGACCACATGCAGCTGCATGCATGCATGCGTCTACGACCGGTTCAGGCCTAGCTGGCTTGCTAGTATATACTAAATACATATACTCACTCGATCCACCACCTGCGTTGCATTCGCTCGCTGCCATCTCCGGCCCTCTCGCACGCTCATCAGATCCTTTTCGTCCATCAATGGCGCCGCCAGCAGCAGCAGGGAAGAACGGTCCCGTGGTCAGCTTCGGCGAGATGCTCATCGACTTCGTCCCCACCGTCGCCGGGGTCTCGCTCGCCGAGGCTCCGGCCTTCCTCAAGGCCCCCGGGGGCGCGCCCGCCAACGTTGCCATCGCCGCCGCGCGCCTGGGCGGTTCCGCCGCCTTCCTGGGCAAGCTGGGCAACGACGAGTTCGGCCGCATGCTGGTCCGCACCCTGCGCGACAACGGGGTGGACGCCTCGGGGGTGGTGTTCGACGCCGGGGCGCGCACGGCCCTGGCGTTCGTGACGCTGCGAGGCGACGGCGAGCGCGAGTTCATGTTCTACCGGAACCCGAGCGCGGACATGCTGCTGACCCCGGGGGAGCTAGCCGTCGACCTCATCCGGAGGGCGTCCGTCTTTCACTACGGCTCCATCAGCCTCATCACGGAGCCCTGCCGCTCGGCGCACCTGCACGCCATGAAGGTGGCCAAGGACGGCGGCGCGCTGCTGTCCTACGACCCCAACCTCCGCGAGGCGCTCTGGCCTTCCCGCGACGAGGCCCGCCGGCAGATCCTCAGCGTCTGGGACCAGGCGGACATCGTCAAGGTCAGCGAGGTGGAGCTCGAGTTCCTCACCGGCGTTCCCGTGTCCTCCGTGGTGGAGAGGGACGTCGACGCCGCGGCCATGCGGCTGTGGCGCCCCACCATGAAGCTGCTTCTGGTGACGCTGGGGGAGCACGGCTGCAAGTACTACACCAAGGACTTTCGCGGCTCCGTGCCGTCCTTCAAGGTGCAGCAGGTCGACACCACCGGCGCCGGTGACGCCTACGTCGGCGCTCTCCTCAACAAGGTCGTCCAGGACCCGGCCACGCTCACGGTAACCACAAATTTCATGCATGCATGCATGCTCATGGCTTCATGCGGCGGCAATGAATCGAATCGAATTGCAATTGCAGGAGCACGAGAAGCTGGTGGAAGCGCTCCGGTTTGCCAACGCCTGCGGCGCCATCACCGCCACCAAGAAAGGAGCCATCCCGGCGATGCCCACCCAAGCTGAGGTGCTGCAGCTGATGCGCAACCCTTCTTGATTACCTGCTACTGCCTAGGACCCATCACCCATGCAATGCCTGCCTTCAGATTTTTTCCCTAGCTTAATTTATCTCCAGAGAAATTGGCATTTCCCTCTCACTTCCTTCTTTTTTTGTTTGGTAGACTAGTACTGTCTACCGGATGTCCTTCGTTTTACTTGATGTATTCATAATAATCTTTTGGAGTCTATTACAAATTATGATCTTTCCCATCTTCTTCCCCATCCCGTCTCCTATTAGGGAAATTCTCCGTCGGAGAAGGACCATCGATCCGTATATAAGGTGGTGTGCTCGATGTATATACATACATGTAGATGTTGGCTATGGGTGTAGTATTATACCACAAATGGCCATTTCTATTTATAAGGTGACTTACCTCTGTATACGTAGACACAAACAAATGGTGAGGTTGAAGGGACCTTCTTCGTTTTAACAGGAAAAATCCCATGATAATTTTAGAAAAGAAATAAATCGTAGCAAATTCTCTGTTCAAAACAAAAGAATCCTGCAACACCTATAATAACTAATGGTTGATCACCCGAGGATAAAGATTCCGATATCTTCTTTAAAGGCTCCGCGCTCAACAGATATGCTACTGTCTTATTAAAGTTGAGAATACTTTTTCTAATATGAATATTCATTATCAATTGCTCCCACGATAGTGGTAGAGATGACATCAATATAACGGCCTTGTCGTTCTCCTCAATTTTCTTATTTACATTAGTCAGCTATGTGATAAACTTGTTAAAGATATTGAGGTAGTCAACGAATCACGTGCCTTCTCCATGTGCAACCTATACAGTTACCGCTTCAGCATCCACTGGTTTGTCAGTAACTTCGCCATATACAACTCTTTTAAGTCATTCTATAATTTTTTCGGTGAATTTTTTCTACGCCGTTAAATTTTAATCTTAATTTTAACGCATCGCCGATCTTGGCGCAAATTATATGATATCATTTTTCAAGTCTGGGAGGGAGGCGGCCAAAAAGCAAAGCAAAGCAAAGCGTGCGTGGCCAAGAGAGGGAGGGGGGAGAGAGAGAGAGAGTGGATGTGTGGTTGGGTGGTGGCAGACGAGAAGCCGGTTGATCAACCCCTTGCCTCCTCCCCTCCAAGGTTAGGGTTTTTCTCTCCTGCTCCGCACGCCGCCGCTCAGGTCGCCATGATCGCGACGCGTGGGGATGAGCAGGACGATGGTTCTGGGGAGCTTGAGTTTGGGGACGCCTTACAACTAGAATTACATGCGGACGAGGAGCAGCCAGAGGATGGAAATGGCGGCGGCGGCCATCAAGTGGGTGCCGAGACCGAACCGGCCGCTCTAGACGGCGGCGATGGCGCCGTGCTGCGCTTTGGCTTTCTGCCTTCGTCTCCCTCACCAGCCGTCGTGCTCGGTGCCATCGGCCTCGCGTCTCCTTCCAAGCTGCCTGGGGTCATCCATCGGGCCAAGCTGGGCCTCGGCGTGGTGCTCCAACTCAAGGGAGACCAAGATGAAGGAGACGTTCGTCGCCGCGACACCAGGGGGCAAGGGCTGGTGCTGGCCTGCACGCCCATTATCGACAGGCCGCCCTCCTCTGCCTCCTCTTTCTCCGACGCTGTAACTGGATTTGGCCACTAGGATGGCGTCGACGACTCGCTCGACAGCGCAACCCTTCAGGATACTGCTCGTGCTGTGCAAGATCAGGAGGAGGAGATGGTGCACAAATGTTCGGATGCCAACTGGAGCACAACCGATGAGGCTTCTGCTCTAGAGGGGCAAGTCGAGGAAGAATCCACCATGGGAGATATCAGTGCAGAGCGAGGTGCAACCGTAGATGATACTGATGCCAAAGGGCAGCAGTTGGTGGACCAAGGCACCAGTGACCAGTGCGAACAGACTGATGAAGATATGATGTGGAAGAAGAGCTAGTGCTGGAGGAAGGCCTTGACAACAAATGGGGTTCAACCCACAATGCCCTTACAATTCAAGATTGGGAGAAGCTGGTCAAGCAAGATGAATGTGCTGTAAACGGGAATGATATTGCTCTGGAAGGTCAAGAGAAGGCGGCAGAGCAATGCACCGGTGGTGAATTGGGAGCAAGCATGGATGATAATGCTGTCGAGGATCAGGTGATGGTGGACCCAGAAGGCGCCATCGGCAAACAAGGTGCGACCAAGGATGGCATTACTGTGGAGGATCAAGAGAAGATGGTGGAGCAGTGCACCACTGATGAATTGGGAGCGACTGATGCTGTGGAAGACCAGGAGGTGGCGGAGCTAGGCGTCATCACTGAAATGGGTGCAACCATGGATGATAATGCTGTGGAAGATCATGAGGTGGTGGAGCAAAGTGTCATCGACGAAAGGCATGCAACCACGGATGACATTGCTGTTGCGGATCAAGAGAAGGTGGTGGAGCAATGCGCAATTAACGAATCAAGAACTAAGGATGAGAACGCTGTGGAAGAAAAGGAGGTGGTGGCGGAGCAAGGTGTCATTGGCTAACAGGGTGCAATGCCCATGAATGATATTGCCGCAGAAGATAAGGAGAAGGCGGTTGAACAATATGTCAGTTATGAATTGATAGCAAACAAGGATGAGAATGTTGTGGAGGAACATAAGAAGGTGGCAGAGCAAGGCGTCATCAACAAAAGTGGGGGAACCAAGGATGAAAATGATGTGGAGGAACAGGAGAATGTAAAGGAACAAGGCATCATTGATAAATGTGATACAACCAATGATGGTACTGCTCTTGGAGTTCAGAAGAAAGCGGCTGAGCTATGCATCGGTGATGAACAGAGAGCAATCAAGGATGTGGTTGTTGTTCACAATCAGGAAAACATGTTGGAGCAAAGCATCAGCGACGAACGGGGAGCAACCAAGGGCGAGTTTACTGTTGAAAAGCACAAGGAGGTTGTGGAGCGTGTCTGTCATGAACGGGGTGCAACTGAGGATGATCTTGCTGTGGACACGGCAGCTTCTAGAGGTGTCAGTGGCATTTCATCTTTCGAGGTGGTTTCAGTCACTGTAAATGGCAGTGATGAAGAAACAGTGAAGAAGGAGAAGGTTAAGCTGTGTGTTGGATACCCACGAAGGCCCGGAAAACTGAACTGCCCTTTTTACATGTCAACAGGGTGCTACTCATATGGGCTGTCATGCCACTTCAATCATCCACTGGTAAAATTGACATCAATTTATTATCATTTGATACCTTCCCCTCTATTTTTTTAGTGAGAAACTTTGTTAGTTTTCTTAGTTACTGCAATGCTTATAACTGCATTTTTGCTTAGCGCAGTAGTTGGTATAAACTATTTGTGTGCTTGTCATTGCCATCTTTCTCTCTGCTGGGTAGATAGTGCTACTAACCTACTACCTATATTACAATACATTAAGCACTCACTCTTCAGCCCCCGTATGCTTGTCTGACATATACGTGCACATATGTATGCCCTTCAGTATGTTTTTGTCTAAACATGTAGTCTATCTTACCGTTTTTGATCTCCAAATGAACAGGACATGATGTAGAGATTTTTTTGTTGAACTTTGTTGAAATGCCCTTCATTTTGTTGAAATTTGTTGTCATCACTACAACTTAAAGTAAAGTCGGATGTTTCAAGTGTTCCCTCTGAACAAGGAAATCATGGAGTTGCAGAAATTCTGGAACTGAACCGCGTTGGACTCCCAATTCGAGAAGTATGATTTACTGTCTAGTCATCTATTGAAATTGGAAGCTGTCGAAACTGAATGAGTCGTAATCAATGCTAAATCATAATTTAAATTAGAAACTGTCAAAACTGAATGAATTGTAATCAACTGAACCGTGTTGGACTCCCCATTCGAGAAGTATGCTTTACTGTCTAGTCATCTATTGAAATTGGAAGCTGTCGAAACTGAATGAGTCGTAATCAACGCTAAATCATAATTTAAATTAGAAACTGTCAAAACTGAATGAATTGTAATCAATGCTAAATTTACTTTTCAGGGAGCAAGAAATTGTACCTATTACATGCGAAATGGTACTTGCAGATATGGGAAGAAATGTCATTACAACCATCCAGAGCAAGTCATTGATGCTCAGTTCTATCCACCAACAGGGTGGGATGATAATGCCTTGCCATCTTCACTGCATTTGAAGAAATCTTCTGACCATGCAACCTTAGATGACACATCATACTTGAAATCTTCTGATGATGCGACCTTAGGTGATATACTCAAAGAAATCTTCTGACCATGCAATCTTATATGACACATCATACTCAAAGAAGTCTTCTGACCATGCAACCTTTGATGACACATCATATAGCTCAGAGGTCCTGCCTCCAAACATACTTAGAATGCTTTTACCTCCCCAAAAGGTACCTCCTAGTACAGAAGAAAAGGTGATGAAGGTGAAAAAGGTATAGTGACATCTCTGTTTATGTGTATGGTGGATATTGCTACATTTTTGTGACACCACCTAGGTACTGTTCTAGACTATGACTATGGTCTATGCATTTTCAACAATTTCTTATTTCATCTGCTTCATGTAGGATCCAGATTGGTCATCTGCTTCAGATGATTCTGATGGGTGCTGTTCAGCAGATAGTTCAGATGAACCTTTGTGCAAGCAAGAGCACATGGACTATCCTGAAATGCCTGGCAGACTGGAATGTCCTTTCTATGAGATTTGGTGATTGTAAATTTGCATCAGCATGCAAATATCACCACTCAAAAGACAGATTCCCAAGTAGATACCATTCGAAAGATCCATCATTGGGAGAAGAACTGACGGAATATCCTGAGAGACCTGGTGAACTAGAATGTCCCTTCTATATGAGAAGTAGGTTCTGTAAATTTGGGGCAGAATGTAAATTTCATCACCCAAAGGATTTAACTCCAAGCGGGTGGAGCCCAACGACTACGAAAAAGTCAGTTGCTGCCACTAATGAACACCATCCAGCTACCAGAGTCACACTAAAGCAGCATATTTGCCAGCAACTGCATGTATATTTCATCATCCCAGATTGCCGGTACTACATGCAATTTGGGAAATGTAAATACCTGTCTGCATGTATATTTCATCATCCCAAAGATAGACTTCCAAGTGGGTGGCATCCCTCAGATCCAGCTCACTCTGATTAGTATGATACTTGGCAGCCCACAACAAATAGAATAGATGACTTGTGTCAGCAGACGCAGGTAGGACCTGAAATAGCTGGCATGCCAGAATGCCCATTCTACATGAAAACTGGGACATGCCAATTTGGGTCAGCATGTGAATTCCACCATCCAAAAGACAGATGTTCAACTACAGAGGTATTCATTTTTTTATTGATGACCAATTAATACTGTCGGTTCAGGCATAAGTAGTTTTCTTGTCTTCCTTATTGTTTGGCTGGTGCCTGTCGCTAGTTACATTTTCTGAAGTATCACATCATTGCAAAGACAGAAGATGAATGGTTGAAAAGAAAACATTTCAAAATTACTTGTGGTGTTGTGAAGTTCTAGAGTTGGCATCCAAGTATAGTAATACTGATCAACTCAATTCTATGTAATGGTGAAAGCCTACGCGTGTTTTTTTAATGGACAGAGATCTTTACTAGCTTTGGCTTTTAAGCAAAGAAAAACATGATTTATTCCTGAATGACCCCTGCTTAGTTAGAATCCTTGTTCAATTTGCAGTGAGAATGTTATTGTTTCCCTGTTTGTGTTTACCTGTGACACTGTTAAGTTGAGCAATAATCCTTGTACGAATGACGGAATGTGGTGTATTTAAACCTCCCCCCAGTGCACAATTGGACTGGGGCTGTTTGGAAGTATCTACACAAAATGCCCCCACGAAAAAATTATTGTGCTATCTATAGACCATAGTTATCAAGGCGTCGCCTAGATGACGCCAAGGTGTCCTGGCGGCCAGAGGGGAATGTCGTCGACGATCGCCCAGCCGTGAGGAGTTAGGCATCCAGGGCGACGCCAAAGTTGTTGTGGCGGCCGCCTGGGGGGATGGGGCTTCAAAGGCCCGTAAATCTAACCTGGCACTTGAGCGCCAGCGCTGGTGTCGAGCAGCAGCCTCCTCCCGCCCAATCTGTAGCCTCCTCCTGCTGATCTGCTGCTTCTCCCGTTGCCTTCCCCGAGCTGCTGCCTCCTCCCTTCGCTGGCGCCGATCTACTGCTTCTCCCGTCGCCGGTGGTGGAGAGGGATGAGGTGGGCCAGGTGGCGCAGAGGGAGGAGAAGCGGTGGCCGGTGGTGATGAGGTGGCACATCGGCGAGCCGGCTCGGCCTTGCCGGTGGTCGGTGGTGGAGAAGATTAGGGGTTGGGGGAGAAGCAAATGCCGAAATACGGGATGCGGGCTTGGGCTGGCGGCTAGGGTTAGCATTTCTTTTGGCTTTTTGAGATTAAGTTCTCAGAATTTCTGAAAATTCCGAACATACCCCTCCCTCAATGGATTTCGTCTGATTTGGACCTCTGAGACTTTCTAAAAATTATGAACAAACCCCTCCCTCAATGGGTTTCTTCTGATTTAGACCTCTGAGACATGGTTATTTGAATAATTTGTGCTATTATGTTGCATAGTTATTTAATTTTCGGTATTACTTGTCGTCTAACTACCATCATCTAATTGTCGCTATGGTAGGTGCCTAGTCGACTAGGCGTCCAGTCGCCCCGGCCTTGCCACGATTTGCCGGAGCGCCGTGACAACCTTGCTATAGACTATAGAGCACTAAGAGATGCTAAATATTGGTTATCTGGGATTCTGGGTAATAGCAAAGTTTATTTCTATATATACAATCTCAGGAGCAGTGAAAGTTGCTCATCGGCCTTCTATATCTACATTATGGAGAATAATCTGGTTGATTTTTCTTTATTGCTCAGAAATCTGTGACATCACGGTGTTGAAAAAAACATGCTCAATTATTCCTCCCTCAATTTTCTGGTATTTTGCCTGTGGTGCTCATGAATCTTGTGCTGTTTCAGGAAGCAGTTCATCAAGTAACTGACTTGGCATACGATAATTTCACAAGGTCAGAGAATATTCTGCAGCAACAGGAACAGACAATGTATCCTGAAAGGCCTGGCGAACCAGAGTGCTCCTACTACATGAGGCATGGCTCTTGTAAATTTCAGATGAACTGCAAATACCATCATCCAAGAGATCGACTTTCTAAGAAACAGGTATGTAATGGTCATCAAATTTAGAAGCTTATAATTTTTGAGATGATATCTGTAATGTATTGCATTTAAATGACAATATGACTCGAGTACTTACCACTGAACTCATCCATGTCTACCACGGGACATACTGTTGGCGATGCAGATGCTATCATCTGCGAGGTACCTCAACTGCCTCCTTGCTTTCTCTTGGGCAGTGGTATTTCGATACAAAATGTTATTGCTATATTATTTACAATAAACGTTCATGTGGTTAGCTTGATTTTCTTGGTATGCAAGTTGTCTTGACATAAAGTAAACATGGTGTTCCTTTGGTTGAAGTCCTGCTGAGGCCGTGCTTCAAGAAAAATGTTTTGCCTTGAAATCATTTGCACTCATTTTAGAATGGTTGGGTTACCCATGCGGTGGCAGTAATTACAATTATTTTCTTTTTAGTACCTTCAGTACAGACATTGCAGTTGCCCTTGCAGTTTTTGTCATCTGACTTGACTTATTGCCCCGATGTTTTTTGCTTGCCTTGTTTGCAGGATCATTTTGTTTCCACGTGGTACTGCTGACTCGTGCCGATATGACTGACGACTGATGAGAGGTAGTGGAGGAGGATCTGATCTGATCTGATCAACAGAAACGTTTGGAACAGCGACACTAGTAGTTTTCTCTTGGATTTTTAGTATTGTTCGTGTTGAATGTCACTCGGATTTCTGTTTCGGCGAATTCTTGAATGTCACGAGGCGACTGAATGCTTTCTAAAACTAATGGCTGCGACTTGTCTGGTGTAGGCAATCACTTGGAACTGCCAAAGTTGTGCTTCTCTTTAACATAACTTGATTATTATTACTTCTAGGCAGCATGCAGATCTTCATCGTTCAGCTTGAGCTTTCACTAGGAATCATGCCAAAGAATGCATGCATGAATTCTACTTCGATTCTTCCAGTTAAAGCTCTAGCTACTCCACTGCCCTTGTCTCGTCTCCAAACGTACTGTCCTTAGGTCTCGTCTCCAAATCAAATCTAAATGTATGCGTTGTAGCTTTTAGTTGAAATAATACTGTAGCTACGCTGCTGCCTCGGGCAGTGGCGGATCCAGGAAAATTTTTTGGAGGGGCTGAAGTACCTTCAGCTCGACCTCAGCCCCTTCTACATTATACATCCATAGCTAAAAATTTAGGGGGGGCTTCAGGGGGACTCCAAGGGTCCGGTAGCGGTAGGGGGGCTCGAGCCCCCCCTCCGCCCCACCGCTGGATCCGCCCCTGGCCTCGGGGGTTGTGTGTGTGAGAGAGAGGGAGTTAGGCCATTGGTGAGCGAGAGAATTGGTGGGTAGCAAGGCGAGGTGGCAGGTGAAAATGCCACCTCTCTATTGAATCGGAATCGTATCTCCACGTCGATGCACATGCACCTTTCTCTATTGTTCCAAGCTTCCTTTCTAATGGCTGGGTGGTGTTGAACACAACACTTAACTTTCGGCCATCTTATCAAAAACAAATGTCAGCGACAGAGCAAGATTTCAGCATAGTGTTCACTCTAGCCTAAGCCTAACTATGTTCCCCACATTTTGTTTAGTCACTGTTTAGGTTTTGGGACGAAAAAATGATATGTAAATGGTTGCACAAGGATAATTTATTCGGGAACGCGCAAAAGGATTGCGCGCCTTTCGCCTTTGTATTAAGAAGGATTGAAGGTAACACATGAGCGCGGAATACTTACAGACCAGAGAAACAAGAACCTACAACAGAAAGAAAAAAAGAAAGGAAAAGGAGAGGGTTTCGCTCCTTCCAGATCATCCATGGGAAGAGAAAGACTAACGAATCAAATCCTTTTCTGTGGGTCTTTCGCCAAGCCGTCCAGTCGTCTATGAATTTAGCATTTGGGGAGGCGGGCAGCACCTGGAAGTTGAGATGGGTCAAGAGTTGTGTCCAAACTTGTTTCACCCATTGACAACTCGCTAGAAGATGTTCCATGGTTTTCGGGTGTTGTTTGCAGGAGACACATATTGGACTGACCGACAGCCTATGGCGCGTGAGATGATCAGATGTCCAACAACCATTGTTTGAGGCTAGCCACATGAAGAGTTTACATTTCAATGGCGCAGAATTCTTCCAAATCTAGTTATAGCCAGGAAAACTGGTTCCCCCAGAGAAGAACACAGTATATGCTGATTTGGTTGAGTATTGCTCTGAAGAATGAAATCTCCATATGACCTTGTCAACATTCTCCGGTTGTAAGGTGATAGTGTGCAGATAAGCCCAAAGTTGAAAGAAGTATGCCAGGATCTGGGCAGTTAAAGCGCCCTGAATGTCGGCAATCCACACATTGTGGATGACTTCTCGGGCAACCGTTAGATATTTCCTGGCTTTTGGTTTGATGATATTCCAGAGAGAAGGCCACCAAGATTGGATGGAGGTCCCCCTCTAACCACTTGTCTGTCCAAAAGAATGTGTTATGCCCGTCACCCACTCTTGTTTCCGTTGCAGCTAGGAACATTGTCTGAATAACCGGTTCATGAGGCGATTGAAGGTTAATCCAAGTTCAAGAGGGGTTCACTTTCTGCCACCATAACCAACGCATTCTCAGTGCATACCCCATTAGTCTGAGGTCGAGGACACCTAAACCCCCGAGAGGGATTGGCCTGCAGACTGTGTTCCATGCGACCAAACAATTGCCACCATGAACTGCGCCTGCTCCCTTCCAGAGGAAAGCTCGACAACGCTTATCAATTGCCCTAATCTATGATGCACGGACACGGATACGTCGACACGACACCGATACGGGAATTCGCTGTTTTCCCAAAAATACCGATACGGCGACATGTCTATATATATTTAAATAATAAATAAATAAATAAATAAATTATATATATATATATATATATATATATATATATATATATATATATATATATATATATATATATATATATATATATATGTATTATTTTCTATGTTTGAGACTATTTGCTGAGAAACGATCAAGGTATTAGAACTTTCACTAAAATGGTATAAACATAAGAAAGGGTAAGTAGCATTACTTCGCTCCTTCAAAAGTAGAATTGTCAAAATAAACCTCACAAGAAAGCTCAGACAGCCAACTTAAAACTTCTCTCAGAAAACCGAAGAGATGTTATTGGGCCACTTGCTATTAACTCTTTCAAGTAGCCATATAAGATCATGTTCGGTCCATCTTATTCTTGAGTTATTACATTAAGCTTAAGGCACACCGCCAAAGTGCTGATGAAAACCAGAAACTAGTGGAGAGTGGCTTACAGGACTGACAAGCTTAAAAGGCTCATGAGCCAAGTCAAGCTAGGCCAGACATGCCAATTAGGTACCAATTTGATCATTCTACTGCTGTCTTTATATAACCGCCCCTATCCTCATATTTTAAACAATTTAGCCCTTCCACTTGACCAAAAAAGAACCATTAGTCCTCTGCCTGAAAACCGGTAAAAGACTAACAACACACTAGTCGTTAGTCCAATAGAAAGGATCGCATGCTGCAGGCTTAAGAACAGACCATATTTCATTCTCAACCCACAAAAGCACAGGACATCAAGTGTACAAAGACCAATTTTGACTTACTAAGTCTACATCCATATGGGCAAATAGTGTTGATAATCATATTATCTCTTTTCCAACAGAGAAGGGCCAAATTGTTACTTGTCGAGCCTCACAATAGAAATGTTTTGTGAATTCTAGTGTTCATCCTGAACTACCTAGAAGGGCATTTTCCCTCTATGTGTATCAAGAATCTTCGACGATGTCACTGCCAAATGGTAGAATCTTAACTGTAATATTGCATGGCTGGATACAAATAATTCAGTCTTATAGTAAATTTTTTTGGCAATTCTCAAACTCTGTTGTGGAGGGGGAGCCGGCAAGAGCCGGCGGCAGCGCAAGCAGGCAGCAGCGCGAGCGGCCGATGCGGAGAAGTACGGGCGTGCGAGCGCGATGGGAACGAGGCGCCCGTGCGTGCGTTATGGGCCGGCCGTGTCCTAGGCCATTCCTGGGCCAGCTGTGTCTAGGCCGTGTCCAACTCGTATATTTAGTGTGTCCGACACGTGTCGAGAATTTTAATAATTAAAATTAATTCTGAAATTAGCTGATATGTCGCCGACACGTGTCCAAGACGTGTCCGTGTCCGACAAGGATATGGCGGTTTTGACGTGTGTTCGTGCTACATAGGCCCTAATAGCTCATGCCAGAAGATCAAGTGAAAGAAGGTGGTAAAGAGGCGTGGTAGATAGGACATGTTTAACCAAGATGAGGCCGGCGGCCGGTCAAAGATAGCATTTTGCCTTTCCAAATTGGGAGCCTTCTAAGGAATTTGTCAAGCAACGGATGCAGCTGTGACTTGGTCAGTTTATACAAGGATAGAGGCAGGCCGGGGTATTTTACTGAGAAATAGGATAGTTCACAAGGCAACTCTTGTTGCATGACATTTAAATCCATCTAGGCACAGCCGATGGGTTTGACTGAACTCTTGTGAAGGTTGGCGCGAAGGCCCTGGAAACATTGAAGATGTATTTGAACACCAGGAGGTCTTGTAGAGATGGGGCAATGAAACAAACGACATCGTCGGCGTAAAGGGATTTTATGGTGTTGAAATACAGACACAATTTGAAGACATTATGGGCCTGTTCTTTTTGGCTGCAGCTTGTGGCTTTTGGCTGCGGCTTGTGACTTTTGGGCTGTTTGTCCGAGAGATTACAGAGTAACAAAAATTCACGTATGGTTTTTGGCGATATAAATGAAGTCAGTAAAGTATGTACTACAATTAACTAGTAGACCATATCTTGAAAAGATACTCCGTTTAAAGAGCTAGTTACTGTAGAAAAGCCGAAAAGCAGCTTTTAGAAGCTGAAAAGAACAGAGCCAATATGCTTTTTCGCAATGCAGTTTCTCTTGCTTGCTTGGCAGTTTCCCAGTGTTCTCTAGATTTATTCTCACACACAGACATAAAAACGAAACTGAAGTAGCAATGATATCATTAACAGCTGGGATGGCCATACCCTGCATCCTCTTTCCATTTTTTAGGGATTCCTGATGAAACTATCCGTACGACAAGTTTAACACAGAAAACTCACTCAAGGTATATACCTCAAACATGTGGTACAAGTAGCAAAATTTTCTCGAAGCTGCATCACTTCTAACATCTCTCCTTTGTTAAACTAGTTATTCCCTTGGAACTGGGCTTCCAACCACTTAACCCAAATAGGGTTATCAAAATCATTAAGCAGAAGAACGCATACGGTACAAATTAACCGCGTTCAATTTGGTTAATTGCCATATCTGTACAAAGTTCAGGTGCATGCATGCTACTAGTAATTGATAGTATGATACTAGTATACTCCTACTCAGCCCCTATGTATGTATGTATGTATCCACAAAACCAAACGACGGTTTGTTGCAATTTACAGTAACATCGATCTCAAATAAATCCAGCTCAAGCTCTGGCCATCCGACGGTTAGTTGCTGGCTTGTCCAAGTTGATTGTCAAACCCCTGCACCGTGGGCAAAACATGTATATTACTCTGCAAACAAGTCAGAAAATGCGGGGCGGAACTAGACATGGGGGGAGTTCGAACCAAATCATGTGAATGCCACTCAGCCAAAGACATGATCAGAACTGTGCTGGAGTTGGAAGAAACAGTGAGGCTCAAAGCAATTATACTATTGTGGTGCTGGTGGGACGCTAGAAACAAAGTTAATGCAGGGGAGAATGCTAAGCAAGTTTCAGATATTGTGTTTCATGTGCAACAGCATGTTTCAGAGTTTAGCAAGTTCTTTGCACACCAAGGGAACAAACAAAAAGAGGTGGTGAAGAGATGGCAGGCACCATGTGAAGCAAAGTTCAATGTAAATATTGTTGGATCGTTTTCAGCCATGGTTGTCATGGCGGACATGGCAACCACGGTGACTGCGGGGCGCCAGGACGCCTAAGCGTCCTGGCGCCCGGCAGTCCAGGCGGGCGCCTAGGCGTCGGCCAGGCGAGCTCCAGGCGAGCAGAAGCACACAGCAGACAGCACAGCAGCATAGAGCAGAATTAGGCAATCAGCAGATGCAAAGAGCAGAATTAGCAGATGCAGAGAGCAGAATCAGCAGTCACTAGTCAGTACTCAATAGTAGTGTACACACCGAGCAGAGCAGATCTGCCGGAAGCCCGGAAGAAGAACTGAGCAGAGCCGATCTGCCGGAAGCCCAGAAGAAGAACTGAGCAGAGCCAAGTAGACAGTAGAGCATGTCAGCATGAGAACGAGAGCAATAGAGCATGACCAGTGACCACTAAGCAGAGCAGAGCAAGAGAACCAGAACGAGGAGGAGGAAGAACCAGAGAAGAAAACAAATGTGGGCAGTGGGCTTGCCTGCTGAACAGCGGAAGGGCTTCGGTTCGTGGAGTGGAGTCGTGGAGAGAGTGTAGGAGGGGGATGCGACAAAGGCAGGTCGGTCGGCGGCGCCGGCGGATGGAGTGGCGGCGGCGATCGGTAGGGTTAGGGTTTTGCTTGTGTCGCTTCGCTTCGTTATAATACCGCTTCGGGCTTTCGGCTTCGGGTTTATACGCTTCGGCCTTCGGTTTCCTCGCATGAAGCTTGCTGCGGACGACCAGAATCGCTAGGCGCTCGCCTAGAAGACCAAGGCGAGGCGAAGGGCCGTGGTGTCCGCAGGCGTCGCCTAGGCGATGCCGTAACATCCATGTTTTCAGCTAATTCGAGAGAAGGTGGTTGGGCATTCGCAGTAAGGGATCACCGCGGTGAAATCCAAATGGCAGGAGCAGGTAAACTAGACAATGTCTATGATGCACTTCACGCAGAAGCAGAAGCGGGGATTCAAGCAATTAGAGTAGTTTCAGAGATGGCAATGGGGCAGTTTGTGCTGGAAACAGATGCTACGAATCAGGTGAGTGCACTCAAAGGTTCAGACCCTGACTTTGCACCGTTGGGAGTTCTGTTCAGGGAGGCGAAGTCTTTGATTCTATTGCACTTTCCTAGTTGAGAAGTTGTCTACTGTCCCCGTTCGTGTAATTTGGAAGCTCATGAATTATCCCAGTATAGGTCGAGCTTGCCTAATGGCTCGAGCGAGTTCTGGATCGATGCGTATCCAGCTTTTGTATCCAGTTTGGTGGCTGGCGATTTAGCCGGACCAACGGTTTAATGGAATGCTAATTGTTCCGTCTCAAAAAAAGCATGTATATTACTCACTATTAATTTGACAGAAATCCATAGTTGAATTAATGAATCAGATAGCAGTTTCCTTTCTCAATTTGCAATTAGCTAGCAGCCTTGATGGATTAATATACTAGTCCTACTCCCATATGCATGGCATCCTGGCAAACTGGGCATTCATAGCAAAGCAAGAGAGGATTAACATTAGCCTGATAGCATGCTGGCAAACTGGGCATTCGTTATGCCGACTTAGGCATCTGTTGCATACCTACAAGGGAATTACCAAATACATATATAGATGGGTTACAGATGATCCTGTAAAGAATATAAGACTTTTCTAACAGCAGCCAAACTTCGAAAACTCCTTACCTCATGCCCACAGCCTAGGATCACTTCTTTGATTCTCAGTTGGCGAATCTAAAATAGAGAATGCCATTTTTTTTATTAAAAGCGTCAACATCTTTGTGTGTGTGTGTCTGTGTAATGATGAATAAACTCAAAATAGAATTAAAATATTTTTGTTTTCTTTTTTTTCAGTTATACCTTGTTGTAGGGGTAAGTGTTTGCAGTAACAGGATTTATGCCCACTTTAGAAACACTTCTGGAACATGACATGGGCGAAGCTGAACTTGCTTCAACAATGTACCTCGGAACAGGTGGTGGTAGAGGGATACCATCCATGAGGCTTGCAAATGGATTACTGGTACAAAACCATTTACAAATGCATGACAATCCTACACACAAGAGCAAGGTTCATATAGTTAATATGAAACATCAGGTAATAAGCACTCACGAAGAACTACACATACCCTTCGATAGTTCGATTCCAAAGTCTTGGATGTAAGCATATTGCCTTAGATGCAAACTCTGCTTCTTTTCTTGACTTGGGTATCTCTTGTAACATCATTTCTACTGTGAAATTCACAAACTGCAGAACCAACAAAGAAGAAAAAGAGCTTATGACAGTCTGTATTCATATTAAGTTAGCATACGCAGCTCCCGCGCGCAGTCCAGGCGGCTCCGAGCCAGCAAATTAAACAAAACCCGTTCATTTCATCTCATCCCAGTAATTTAGTTTGGCGGCGTGGCGATATCGCAGTGACAGCGGGCGAGTAGCGATGAATGGCTCCGATGCCGTTGACGGCCGCAACGAATCCTGTCTTGCTGAAAACCCCCATCTCCATGACGGGACAAGCGGGCAAAATGCCCTCAGCTTCAGCGAGGTTGCCCGCTACTAGCTATTTGACACCCCCAAGCATGCAAAACAGCGTTCCAGACTTGTGCTCAGCATCTTACAGGGTAAAAAAGAAAAGAAATACAAGAAGATTTCAATCACCCCAAACAGACCATCCATCACTTCACTTCGGGCATCGCAACCAGTTCCAACAACAATAATGGTAAATACTAATAGCTTTCCTTTCCGACTCATCACATAATGATAAAAGCCACTACCATAACGAAGTTCCCAGTTTTATCCATAGACTTTTGACTAAAGAGAGCCTAGCATAACATACTGACACGGCAGACAATCAACACAAATGCTGGAGCCGCATTATCGCAGCACCAATCTTACTTGCCGCCATGCTTTGCTTTCGTGTGAGCTTGTAGACCCATCTCACTGTTGAATGTCCTAAGGGGCAATAAAAACAAACAAGATTAAACATCATATTAGATTGAATCGACCATTGATGGGCCAAGCAAGCTATCAGAGAGAGAGAGAGAGAGAGAGAGAGAGACTTACTTGCTGCATGACTTGCATGCAACTGACCCTCCCGATTTTGGGGACTTCTCATTGTTTCCAGGGGTCTTGCTCGCCTGTTTCGCCGGATGTGGAGTCGCCACATGGACACCCTTCCTGTCACCTGCTCAAAGGGCATACAGATTACAAACCCAGACCACATGACAGTAAAACCCCCTCCAACTTAGCAGGTTGACAAGTCCGCACCTGTCTTCTGGCCAGACAATGTTGCAACCTTTGCCTTCTTATCAGAAGCAGGTGTCTTCAACACACTTTCAGCTGCTCTCTTCCTCCCAGTCTCTGGCTGCAACATAGCATCACATTTGTGTCTGATAACAGCACAGCAAAAGTAAACAACAGGGTAAACACATCAAGCACATACCTTCTTGGGAGTCTCTTCTTCGTCATCCTCATCATCTTCACTGGAATCCTCGTTATTCATCTCCTACATCAGGCCATAACAGCGGTGTCATTAAGCATGGAAAAATCCTCCTTACAATCTGTAAAATAGACCATATGTAAACATAAATTATTTTGTCAAAAACTCACATCTTCATCGCCTTCCTCAGGAGAAAATCCTTCATCAGAATCATCAGTCTCATCAGAATCAGAATCAGAATCATCGGCATCCTTCTTATTCTTGCCCACATCCTTTGCAGCCTTTAATTTTGAAGCTGCAGCATCTATCTTCACTTGACTTTTCTGCTCCTTCCCCTTTCCTTCAGCTTTGCGTACACAGAAGTATATATGCATTCAGAAGTATTACCTCATCGAGTTTCAAAAGAGAGGTGCAAAACAGATACCCATGATTCAAATAAGTGCAACAGGAAGGAGAAAATTGAATACCATTTCCCTTGATCACTGGAATGTTCTTCTCCTCATCCTCTTCATCTGAAATTGTAACAATCTGGTTAAGTCCTTGTTGGTTACGAGAACACAAATACTACTGCAAGTACAGTCATATACATACCTTCAACTTCTTCAGAATCGAAATCCATTGTGAAACAAGGCAAAATGCAGGTCAAGGGAAAAAAAGATAGGCTCTTTTAATACCTTTTACCAAATGAAAAATAAAATAGCAGAGTACACATTATGCATTTGAAGGACTTGACCAAACATTATAAAGGATATTCATCTCCCTCAGCTGGCTGGTAAACCTTGTAACCAGAAAAGAACACACTGGCAGTCTTTGAAGTGTGTGATAGTTCAAACACTTTATCGAAGACCAAATCAAATTGGATTTGAGGGATCCTCTCAGCTGAGAGGGTTCCAACAGCTAGCTTCTGATCATCAACTTTAACATACATCGACACGCTGTCACTTCCTTTCTTCGATTCCCCAAGAGCAGCCTACCAAACAGTTGTTGAACAACACAGAGAGGAACCACTCAATGACTATAGAAAAGAACACATAACAAAAGGCACAACTACAGTGTACGGGCACACAATTTCAAACAAAGAGAGTTGGGAGAAGAAAAGTAGATAGGCATAAACCGGACCTGAGAAAGATGCAAAAAGTGATCATCTTCAGGCTTATACTTAACAGTTTGTCCAGGCTTGACTTCGAGACCTGCACAACTTTGATTGATCAGTGGAAGCTCAATTATGGAATCTAATGTCAATTTGCAAAATAACAAGTGTGAAAGAAACATAATCCTTGATTATATTTGACGTTACAGAATGTAATGTAAAAGTAGGAAGGCCATACACTAGCAGATCAAACTGACTACTTAAGTGCCTGAATGTTGTGTCCTGCAAAATTATTGCTATAAATCGCCATGCTCATTAAAAGGGCACGCCATGCCATGCTTGCTAGTAACTCTATATATATTCAGTCAGTATTCACCCCTTATTGGGTTCAATTGGACATCTCTGTCCTAATACGTACCAGACTTAATCATCTTAGGGTAGACAAATGCATCGATGGGCAGCATACTAGAGAGCAGACTTAATCATGCGATGCGATGCGATGCGGAGCAACATTAACCATGGCGTGCTCCCTAAACCCTAACATAGGCCAACTATTGCATTGGAGTAGGTGAAAATATTGGAGCACCGAAACAAAAGCAAATCGGCCGTCAAATGTCGCATGCCATGGCATGGCAAGGGGGATTCGAAGAGAGAGGGAGGGAGGGAGAGGGTACCCCAGAACTCCATTGGAATAGGCGGCGGCGCCTGCTAGGGTTGAAGAGCCGAGGAGGAGGAGGAGCCGCAGGAGAACCCTAGGTAGCTGATGTTCTCTTCTTTTTCTTTTAAAAAGGGTTTAGGCTGGGGGGTGCCCGGGTCGGAGTCACACATAGGCATCCAGTGGGACGGCACGCCCCAGTGACGGCACGGCCTGTTAAAGCCCACTTAATAAACGAATCGAGTCGTATCGGTCCGTGGTCGTGCCGTGCCCGTATTGGCACGGTTACGGCTTAACAGGCCGTGTCGGTCCAATCAACTCGTTAAGTCGGGAAAAGAAGAAATAATTTTAAAAAATGTAGAAAATTATAAAAAATTTAGAAATCTAAGAAAAATTATAAAAAATTGTAGACATTGTTAATCATGAAAATAATTATTTTTAATACCATAATGAGCTTTATTAACTTATTAAATTACATAGGGATAACTACCTCATTAAAAACTTTACCAAGTAAAAACTCAACTTGAGAAAACATTGGTAAAGAAAAAAGAGTACAGTCTATAAAGCTAATTAGTGACTACATGTGAAGAAAAATATTGAAAATCCTGTTCATTGCTATCTAGATATAAATTCTCAAAAGATTCTTCTAAATCTCTATTATCTGCAGTATGTTGGAGTCTTGATTCAGCTTGTTCCCAGTCTTTGACGGTCAGAATGATTTTGACCATCTCGTTCGAGAGACTTGTTCGTCGCTCCTTAATTATTCTTCCAAATAGACTGAAGGCTGACTCCGAGGAGACTGTAGAGACAGGAACAGTCAACACATCCCGCGCTAATATGCATAACATTGGATATGTTACTTTCTGGGTTTGCCACCATGAAAGAACGTTCAACTCTTGCTCGAAACTGACGCTATCACTGTTGAGATAGCTTGATAGGTTTCCAATGCTTTGTCGCCTTCCTCCTCTTAACTGATGTGTACCTGCACCTGCACGAGAATCTCTAGAGAAAGAATCAAAAATCTTACCCCATTGCATAGTCCCCTTAGAGGTGCTCGGGGCTACCTGGGGTCTTTCCAAACGCACAGACCCAAACTTATTTGTTGGTTAGAACAATTAATATATAAAATTGCATCCCTAAAAGAATCAATACAAGCATTTAATCTTTTTAAACTAGATTTAACAATAAGATTAATAATATATGACAAGCACAACGTTGATGTAGTAAGAAAGATTATGCATAAGTATTAAACAAAGGAGTAAGAATTTTCATAGCCTTAGTGTTTGCAGCTGTATCATCTAAAGTTATAGAAAAAATCTTATCCGTGAGGCTAAAATTTTCTACAACTTTAATAATACTTTCTATAATATTTTCAGCAATATGCGAAACATTATGCGAAATATTTTCAGCACTATACGAAACATTCTTTTTTCTGCAATATTTGCAGTGCCTAGGAGCGCCGTAGTTGCACCCTTAAAGGACGACGCTCCTCCACCATTTCCATTTCGCTGGGTTGCTTGCTCTATCCATTCTCCAACTAGGGTGGATCATAGTGGACATTGTCACCATCGCAATCCCAATTAGGATTGTTTTTTTATTGGGTCAAATCATAGAATCATGGTTCTATTAGATTTTTTAAAAACAAAATTTTATTTCTAAATATGCAGTCCATAATAGAAATTTTATTTTTTTGAATTTAGTTTTATAATTTAAGTATACTTATTCATGTTATATTAACTTAAAATTAATTTTTAAAACTTATTTAATTATTTTTTAATAAACTAATAGTCTAAAACTCCAATATATCAAAAGTAATACTCTTTTAAGCAAATTGAACTAGTATAACTTAAATTAATAATAGTTAATATCAAATTTTATATGCTATATAATCCTGAGCACGCCTATCTATCACGATTCTATAAAATTTGCATCCATATCTATATTATATCAACTTCATATATATATATATATATATATATATATATATATATATATATATATATATATATATATATATATATATATATATATATATATATATATATATATATATGATGCTATAATCGGTGTTAGGGCCTGTTCTTTTCCTCCGAAGCTGACGGCTTTTGGTTTTTGCTACAGTACCTAACTTTCAAACAGAGTATTTTCTCAAGACGGGGTCTACAAGTTAAACGATCTACACGTTAAAAGTCCAATATCTGTACCAACCAAAATTGCAAGTGAGTATCTGTCTCTCCGTAATCTGTACCGTAAATAGCTAAAATTCAAAATTTTTAACCAAAAATCATAAATCACAGCTGAAAAGAACAGGCCTGACAAGAGTGGAGACCCTCGGCTATTCCATTCCGCAGTGGAATCACAGTGCGGAGGACCAGTGATGACGGAAAGCAACCGCTGATGGACCACGCGCGCGTGCGAATGCGATTACTGTGCAAGTACAGTGTACGCACTCATCAGCTGACCTCGACAGACAGTTGTAATCCATCCATCCATCGACATAACTAATCTCAATCTGCACGCACGCACGCAATCGGGAGATGTGATATTTGCTTGCTGCTTAATTAATTGAGGAGCTGATCTGATCTGGGCATGCATCATCCATGTCCTATCCTATGGCGTATCTCCTAAAGCAGGGCACAATGCAGGATGTGCAGACCACCGAGAGGTATACATACTTTTTTACATACATATACTATATATATAGTACAATTAACTGGGATATCATATATATACATACACACACATACATGTATATATACATATTGTAGGGTCTCCCTGATCGCGCCTCCCGCCCCTCCATATTGTAGGGTCGGGGAGGCTAACTAGAGGGGAGTACACGGTTTTAAAATTCTTTTTGGCTAAAACTGGCTTGATATGCAAAAGCGTAAATCAAAATGGTTTTACGCAATTAAGGCCTAAATCAACTAATCTTGCTAAGTGCAACAATAACCTAAATTTAGATTATGGTTTGCAATCCTAGAATGATAAGCAAACAATTTAATTCAAAGAATGTAAATTACACAAGGTAAAGCACAAGAGAGCAAAAACACAAGGTTACACCATTTATTTTTACCGTGGCATTTGAAGACTTGCCGGTCTCCCAAAGTCCATCTTGAGGTAAGTCCAAACCAATAGGATCAGCTCCATAAATCAAACCAAACACCTCGATTCCACTAGAGGTAGAGTCAAACACCTCGATTCTACTAATGATAGCACTTGCCTACTCTAAGTAGGTGAGCTCCAACCTTCATACTAACACAGGGCCTTTTCACAACCTTCTTGAAGAGATCATCGGTTCTCACACCTGCAAGCCGTCTAGAGTCGATAACCTCTAAGAGTAACAAGTTAAACCTTTTGCTTGGCACTCACCAATGGGGGCATAATGTATTTAGGTGGTATATCATAGGTGTGAATAACTACACCTAAGAGCAGAATGTATTTTTCTTATGTATGCATATATGTGTGTGTGTGGGTGCGTGCGTGCGTGTGTCGACCTGAATATCTTCTTCTCTTTCTTAAAGGTATCCTCAAACATCTTAACAGTGCTTCCCGGCCTATATTTGAAGGGTTATAAAAAAAGACATTTTGTGACCTGCATGTAATGAGGAAAAGATCATTACCATTTTGAAGCCATGTTGGATACTAGCTAGCTCACCCGTACGTGTAATATGGCGCGAGGAGTTAATGGCACTTTCCGCATATTTTAGCCGCGTATTTATAAGAATGACCGTAGTTGTATGACAAATGCAAAGCATAATACTTCTGCCGCACGGTGACTGATCGATAGCCCTGAGAGGGCGACACGCGCGAAGGCCGCACAGCCACCATGCGGCCCTCCCCTCTGTTGCCTAGCCACCAGACAACAACTAATTAAGCTGGCTTAATTAGCTGCCTTACTTACTCATTTATTCATACTGCTTGTTCGATTTTTTAAATATAGTAAATGAGCCCAAAAAATTACAAAATTTTATGTGCAGTCTCCTGACACAATAAGTTTGATTGTGTAATTTTGTTTCATAAATTTATCTGCTCTGATATTGTTCAAAATTCATATGATTATGTTGTTTGTAGGAGTTGTTGCATGTAGCAAGCGAGCTCCAAAAATTATGAAATTTTACGTGCAGCCTCCCGACACAATTATGGTTTGCATCAAGGACTGGAAGATGGTTTAGTGCAAATTCATGGTCCAGAGGGTAAAGGATGCTGAAGGAGGCGGTCGTGCTTGAGTTGGAGCGCGTGGAGATCAAAGATGGATGATATCTGTTGGAGCTACGGAGGTGCGGTCCGGAGGCTACGACACATGGTAATTTTTGAATGTCTAAAATTGGGTAGTGACAAAAAAACTCGTGTTACGTAAGGGTTTTGGGTCTCTTATTTGTTGAAATTGGATAACGACTCGTTTGGCCTCTAGACTATAAATAGAAGGGAGGTGCTTCTATACTTTTCTCAAATTGGTTTGCACAACTTTTAAAGCAGAACTGAATGGTGGATAGTAATTACTTGTCCCTTTGTGTGCTTTGAGATTAGTACATTTCATGGTAGAGTGAAAGTATGAAAGCAGTACTGTAGATAGGAATGGAGTTATGAGCTACGTTAGGGCTAAGAAATATAATTTTTTATGTTAGGATTTAAGAAATGCTAGAAGGGTATGTTTTAGCCATAAACATTTGATTCAACCAAAAAAAAAAATACGTCAGCGTTTGCGTGTCGGTTTTGGACTGCAGCGTGCGTCGGTTTTGATCCCTCGGTCCGGCATACGGCACGTCGGTAGGCTGCAGGCGCGAGGAGTAGACTTGGCTCGTCGGTCTCCTCTTGCGCTGCGCTGCGCTGCGCTGTTCGCGTGAGGCGAGTGAGTTAGTAGAGAGGAAAAAAGAGATTAATTAGCGTGAGTTAGGAGAGAAGAAAAAGAGATTAGAACAGATTGAAAGCAGAGTTTTTAATTCGCTACAGTAACACACACAGCAGACATTGGAAGTGACGTTTGCTGCAGCAGCTCTGATTTTTGCGTCTGCTACAGTCAAATACTGTAGCAGCAGTGCAAGCCTACATATATGGGGTACGTGTGTGTGTGTCTCGAATGTAATTAAGTTTACTAGCAAGCAAGAAAGATGGCTATGCTGATGGTTGGAGGCAGCAGCAGCGAGGGAGAGATTGCGGCGGCGCCTGGGGGGGCTGCAGCGAAAAGGAAGAAGGTACAAGGATGGAAGTGCATGCCCTTCATCATAGGTATATAGGTTGCTATGCTTGTCCCTTTAATTTATTTCTCAATTAATCGATCACCGCTTGTCTGATTACGATGATGATTGTCGGCCGGCCGGCAGGCAACGAGACATTCGAGAAGGCGGCTTCCTTCGGCGTGGCGGCGAACCTGACGGTGTATCTGGTGAGCCGCTTCAAGGTCGGGCAGCTGCAGGCCACCAACATCACCAACATCTTCTTCGGCAGCACCAACTTCGCGCCGCTGCTCGGCGCCTTCGTCTCCGACGCCTACCTCGGCAGGTTTCGCACCCTCGCATACGGATCATTCGCAACGCTGCTCGTACGCACGCATCTACATATCGATCGATCTAATTAACTCTCCTGTCCATCTCCTCCGATCCCATGGATCATCCTTCTATATGGAGTATATATCTATCTATCTACTTCTCATGCATGCATCGCTGCACACATCTATGTATATTCATGCAGGGCCTACTGGGTATGACCCTGTCCGCGTCGGTTCCGGCTCTGCGGCCGGCAGGGCCAGCGCCGTCGCCGGCGCAGCAGGGCGTGCTGTACCTGTCCCTGGGCCTCCTCACGGTCGGCGCCGGCGCCATCCGCCCGTGCAGCCTGCCCTTCGGCGTGGACCAGTTCGACCAGACCGACGAGGACAGCCTCCGCGGCCTCAACAGCTACTTCAACTGGTACTACGGCACCACCACCGCCGCGCTCGTCTTCTCCATGACCGTCCTCGTCTACATCCAGAACAACGTCAGCTGGACCGTCGGCTTCGCCATCCCCACAGCACTCATGCTGCTCTCCATCGCCCTCTTCTTCGTCGGCAGCGGCCTCTACGTCCACGTGCCGCCGGAGGGCAGCATCTTCTCAGGCATCGCCCGAGTCTTGGTGGCGGCCTTCAGGAACAGGAGGCTCGAGCTTCCTGGCGATCATCGGCTCTACTACAATCCGCCCACCAAGAGCAACCGCGTCTTCAGGCTGCCGCTCACCTCCCAGTTCGCCTTCCTCAACAAGGCCGCCATCGTCCAGGACCAGGAGGAGGACAAGAACAAGAGCAACAGAAACGACGATCTGTGCAGCGTCCAGCAGATCGAGGAGGTCAAGTGCCTGATCCGCATCGTGCCCATATGGGTCTCGGGCGTCCTGTGCTTCGTGGCGCTGATGCAGCAGTTCACCTTCGTCATCCTGCAGACCATGACCATGGACCGCCACCTCGGCCCGCGCTTCGAGATCCCCCCGGGCTCCATCCTCTCCATCTCCTTTCTCGCCCTCACCCTCTTCATCCCCGTCTACGACCGCCTCCTCGTGCCCGCTGCGCGGAGGCTCACCGGGGTGGAGAGCGGCATCACGCTGCTGCAGAGGCAGGGGATAGGGCTGGTGATCGCCCCCATGTCGATGGTGGTGGCGGGGCTCGTGGAGCGCAGGAGGAGGAGCTCGGCGCTGGCCCACGGAGGGGTGTCGCCGATGTCGGTGATGTGGCTCGCGCCGCAGCTGGCGCTGATGGGCGTCGCAGAGGCCTTCAACGCGGTGGGGCAGATCGAGTTCTACAACAAGCAGTTCCCGGAGCACATGCAGACGCTGGCGGGCTCCCTCTTCTTCTGCAGCCTGGGCGGCTCCAGCTACCTCAGCACCGCCCTCGTCAGCATCACCAAAAAGCTCACCGGCTCCCGCTGGCTAACTGACGACATAAACGATGCTAAGGTGGACTACTACTTTTACGTCATTGCCATCATGGGGCTCCTCAACGTCCTCTACTTTCTTGTCTGCTCCCACTACTACCGCTACAAGGGCGGCCATGCCCATTCCTACGCCTCTGCTCATCAACAGAACGACTCCTCCTCCTCCTCCTCCTCCTCCCCTACAATTCAGATACATGCTACCACTCCTGCTCCTGCTACCCATGATGAGGCGGCGGTTACAAGGATGGACAAGGATGCCACCGGCCGGAAAGACGAGTGATCATCTGGTGTGGTAAAGAAAAAGGAGTCCGTCCTCCTTCAGTTTGGGGTCGGGTACGTATATACATTACATAGAGCTAGCATGATCTGCATGCTCAGTTCCTTGGGCTGCTTATATATTGTCGAATTAATTGCCATATTGTAATGTAATCTAATGTAGTACCTTCGAATATAAAGGAGAGAAATATCACTCAACAAATCACACGGAAGAGATAAGAGCTTCTTTGTTGCTAAAGAAATATGAGAATGAAAGGAATGTAAGAATGAAATTAAATTCTACTTCTGATCGTCCATCATGCATGTTTGTCACCTCCGGCCTCATCTTAAATAGCTTTTCAAAGGGTTACAGTTGCCGCTTTCTAAAAGACGTCTCCTTAGTTCCGAGAGTCAGCCAAGGGGCGCCTTATCAAGTCGCGGAGTCTACACGTGCAATTCTTATCAGTGTCATAGGAGAAAATATAGAATTATGGTGGAGGCATAAGCGCACACGTTGTTCCCCTCCAGCTATGCAGAGCAAAGCACTAATGGCTTAACTACCACTCGGGAAATAGAAAACATACTAGTTTAGTGGATGCTTTCGAGTGGTCTTTGATCGAGATTTGACACTGACCAAGTATACTTACCCTTTAATCAGGGGTATATTTGGATGACCTTAGCTAAAATCATTATGACAACTATAATTAATAATAAAGTCATGTGCCTTTCCAACCCTTAACTCTCTTATTCGCGGAAGAATTCGAGCCACCCCATTGACTCCGTGCGTTGGCTTGATTCACCTGCGCGTGCGACCGTGAAACTCCGCCGACCTTGTCCCACACACCTAGCCACCTTGCGCCCCCGACGAATCCTGTGCGTCCGCTGTGTTCCTGCTTACGCCGGCCGGCCGGCCGCCCGCCCTGTCTTTCTTTCTTTCCAGCTGCTCCATCCCTGCTGCTGCTGCTGCTGCCGCCTGTCTCCATGGCTCGCCCCTCCTCTTGGCGGCCGGCGTGCGTCGCCATTCCCTTCGTCCTCGCTCACGTTTTGCTTGTTTTGGATTCGATCGTGTGCTACACTTTCGGCCCATCCTCACTCACGATTAGTGGGGGTTTTCCCCTTCACGATTTTTGTTGCTTACGCGCTCTGTGTTTGTTCTTGCTCTTCGTATTGAATTCTTGCTTCCCATTTTCGGCCCGCTGTTTCGGTCTTGGGTTCTGCTCCATCTTTGGTTCCATCTCGATCGGTTGCTTTCGATTCCTGCTCTCTGTGCTCCGCCGTGTTCTGGTTTGGTCCAGAATCATTTGTTGCCTTCTCGAGCTACCTTTTTAACTCTAGGATTTCGGCCCTGTTTGTTTCCACTTAAGATTATTATAATCTAGCTTATAGGTGGGGGATTATATAAGCTAGATTATAATAAGCTGGTGGAAAATAAGCTGTCAAGTGTTTGACAGCCTGGATTATCAGAGTTATAGATTGTTGTATTCAAATGTTTAAAGACTACAATGTCCTTGAGAGAGAGGCAAGAGAGTTGGGGGATGGATGAATGGCAAAGGTGGGTAATATTTCTAAAGTTTTATGGTCCTTAAGATAAAAAGTGGATCTATAAGCTGAAATAAGCTCCTTTTTTGAGCTTATTAGATTACAATAATCTGGGCTATTAGATTATAATAAGTTACCTTATAATCTAGGCTGTTTGTTTCCACTTATGATTATAAGCTAGATTATAATAATCTTAAGTGGAAACAAACATGGCCTTCCTTTGGGCTAGCTTATGTTTCGGTGGCTTCGGTTTCATGAGCGACACCCGCATCTAGGCCATCTCTCTTAAATCTAGCCGAATCGAAGACTTCTCTTCGGCACCGTGTCCGCACCTACCAAGGTCGACCTGCTCGCACCATGCTTGGTGAGCCTCCTCTTCTCTACTATTTCCAATACTACTTGATGCGTCTGAGCTGGTATGCAGCTACCATGCAAGAGGGACGTTGCAGATTTGGTGAATTTTGTTCATACAAGTCCTATTGAATTTTACTGGATGATGTGTAGCTATCGCTTCCTGCTAAATTTTGTTAGCCCCGACGAATCAAAACGCGCACTCTTAGCGGACGCAACACACATGAACACTTTCGAGCAACTCAGACACACAGAGATCTTGCGATCAACGCAGACACACAGAGTTTTTTTCGCTACGTAATACTGTACAATTTTTCTATTTTCTCTTCCTTATATGCTACTCAACACAACACACGGTCACAAGACCTTGATGATATACTAACTACACCACTAATACTTCCGTTGCATGCAGCCACTAATACTTCTGTTACATACATGCAGTCACTAACTACACCATGACTCATTAACTTAGTCGTTACTCGGATGCTCAGTGATGACTAACGACCACTATGCCTGCACGACCATGGCTTGTACGACCACGGTGTCTTCGATCATAGCTCTTTAACCACAGCTGCTACTCGACTTACGAGGACTTTGACCACGGCTTCTCAACCATAGTCTCTTCGACCACGGTGTCTTTGACCATGTTCGACCACATTGTCTTCGACCACGGTTGCTACTCGACTTACGAGTACTTCAACCACGACTTCTCGACCACAGTATTTTCGATCACGGTTGCTACGACTACCAAACACTCAACTTATGAGTGGTTCACTGTAGTTTACGACCACTGTAGCACTCGGACACATCGACTACTACAATACTCCACCGAGTACCGACTACTACAGTACTCTTCGACTACTGCAGTGACACTGTGACTACTACATTGAATCTTCGACTATGGAGTACTCGACATATGAGTAGTCTACTCTGGAGTCTCCTTCTCCGGGATCTTCGACCACACAATACTCAACACATGACTACAACGCAATACTCGATACACAAGTACCCAATATTCGACACATGAATACATGACATATGACTACAAAGTACTCGACACAGAGTACTCTACTTCTGACTACCTAGTACTCGAGCACCGACCACACAGTACTCAAACACCGACTACAACAGGGTACTCAAGCATCAACCACACGGTACTCAAACACTGACCACTATCAATAACAAGATTAGTTCCAACAAATTTGTTTTGCACTATTTGAACTAATCTTGATATTTTGGACATGGCCGTAAACTTAGTTTGGTTTATTCATGTATGGTCGTATGGTTGCTTAGTCATGGTCGTGAGTTTGTTTGGTGGTCGTGGTCATATGCATGTTTGGTCTAGCATGATCATATGCAAGTTTGTAAGTGGTCGTAGGAAGTAGTGTGGTTGGGCGCCGAGTTGAAGTGTTTCGGTCGGTACTCGAAGAGTACTATAGTAGTCTAGCAGTCTGGAAGTTACTGTAGCAGTCGTAATGGGCACTGTAGCAGTTGTGAGTACTGTAGCAGAGAGCAGTCGTAAGTCGTAGGAGCCCAGACGTGGTCTCAGCGAGATCGGGTCTTTCGGGTAGTGCGCGATGTGCACAAGTCGTGGAGTCGTGGCTGATAAAATGGGATCATAGTGTGTTTATATATATCATTGTAATCAATCTGTTTGTAGTAGTGAATAATAGAGAAAGTGAGAAAAGCGACACAAGTCGAGTTCGCATCGGAAAAATTCTACTATTTATTCCCCGTGTAGTGTGCGTCCACAGGCGAATCGAGTGTGTGATTCCTAGGTGTATTTCTAATAATTGGTATCAGAGTCAGGTTCGAGGAGAAGCTGCCTAGTGATGACTCGCTGGTCGGCATGATGGCGCGCGTTGGTGGAGGTGCACCGGTGTTGGCGATGAGTCTGCTGTAGCACTGTGTGCTCAGAAACACGACGGTGAAGGCCTGTGTGGGCATGGCAAGGCCAGTGTAGTATGCCAGATTCTCACGTGACATGCACATCAGCGACGAACAACGTTCTTCCACTATCAGCAACATCATGGTGTAAGGCGTCGTGAACACGGCGATGTCTAAAGCGGCGGCGGCATTGTTGAATTGTGTGTGAGAGAGTGTGCACGTAGGAGGTGTGTTACATACGTGCATATATCTGTGTTATTTATTTGGTCGTGCACGTAGGAGATGTATTACATACATGCGCATATTTGTGTCATGGTCGTGCATGTCGGTGAGTCAGTGCATGATGCATGCGTGTGTGAGTTCTTGTAGTTGTGTCAAAGTTTTCATGTTGTGTGCTCTGAGAGTCCCCGTCACCATCAAGTTATGTCACCGACGAAAGACAATTGGAGCTGAAGAAGAGGTCAAAGTTATCGACGAGGTGTGTCACCAATGGTGAAGGCATCAAAGTCATCGATGAGGTGTCACTGATAGTGAAGATGTAAAAGACGCCGACAAGTTGTGTCACTGGCAGCATGGTCTACAAGAAGAAGGCAAAGCCCCTTGAAGACGTGTCAGGAGATTGGACTTCGTATTATGAGTCAAAGTATCAAGATTAAGGGGGAGAATGTTAGAACTAATCTTGATATTTTAGGCGTGGTAATAAACTTAGTTTGGTTTCTTCATGCATGGTCATATGGTTGCTTAGCCATGGTTGTAAGTTTGTTTGGTGGTCATGGTTGTAAGCACTTGTTAGATATGGTCGTATGCATGTTTGGTCTAGTATGGTCGTATGAAAATTTGTACGTGGTCGTAGGAAGTAGTGTGGACGAGTGCCGAGTCGAAGTGTTTCAGTCGGTACTCGAAGAGTATTGTAGCAGTTTGAAAGTTACTATAGCAGTCATAATAGGCACTGTAGCAGTCGTGAGTACTGTAGCTAGGAGCAGTCGTAAGTCGTAGGAGCCCGGACGTGGTCTCAGCGAGACCGGGTCTTTCGGATAGTGCGTGATGTGCGCAAGTTTTGGAGTCGTTGCTGGTAAAATTGGATCACAGTGTGTTTATTTATATATTTGCAATCAGTATGTTCGTAGCGGTGAATAATAGAGAGTGAGAAAAGTGACGCAAGTCAAGTTCACGTTAGAAGAATTCCACTATTCATCGTCTTCCTCGTGTAGTGTACGCCCACGGGCGAATCGAGTGTGTGATTTCTAGGTGTATTTCCAACATGCACAACATGTTTTGATGTAATGTAGCAGATTACTATATTAGGAAATGGGAATGATGACTACATGCCAAAGATGCAAGCTCTAAATTTTCCTTCATACACCATCTGTTCATCAGCACCTGGTAGTATAGGCTGGTAGTCTTGTCCTAGGAAAGTTAGAATATGCAGAGTCAACTTGGGAAAAGGAGTTAGATATGCAGCGGGATTTTCCCAACCTGCTCCCTGGACCAAGTTAATCTCGGAGTCAAGATTCTTTTATGGGGGTAGGTCGAAACAACCTCAAAATTCAAAAGTTTTGAATTCTTTTTGGATCTTGGTTTGAATTCCAATTCCTTTCACAATTTGGTAACTCTATTTGATTTCTTGCTTTCTTCTTTTGTTAATCGCCTTCTCCTTTTGCTGGCGCTCCCTGAGAAACCGCCTCCCCACTGCCTTCCTCTTCTATGTTCCACGCAGTTGGCCGTCGCTACTCAAGATTGCGGCCGTGCCAACCCTGGGCGTTCACACCACCCTGCCAATTGCTGACTCCATGGCCCCACCTTCCAGTCACAAGCCCTCCCAGCCGACCCCACTCTTCCTCTCTCGTGCAGCACGCTGTTTGACTAAGTGCACTCTCCTACCACAGTTTGTCGTTCCAAAGCCCAAAAATGGAACTACCACATCAAGCTAAACCTACCTGTGCTTTTCTCGGTCGCCGGAGAGCCTTACTGGTGCTGCTCCGCTTGAGCCGACATCTCTCTATTTCGCACTGGGGAGAACTGGCCAAAGGAAGACGAAGTAGGCATGGCCGCATCGTGGCCATCTACGCGTCATCCATCAGGCGTGTGAGCACGTACGCTGGGCCATTCGACTGTGTGCGGATTGGGCTGAATCGGCTGACCCATTTGGCCAGGTCAATTTAAAACCGTTGCGGGCCGCACTGTTCACTCCGGACCGACCTGACAATGTTCATTATTGTACAAAGCATTGTTCATCCGAAAACCTTAAAATCCAAAAATACCCTGTTTTGATTGTTTGGACATCGCGAATCCATTTTTGACCTGCATTCCACCAAATTGAGCTCCAATAAATCCAAATCACTGCATTTGTTTTTTATTACATTTCATTCCTTTTTATTTTAATTTATTTTCCTAGCTTGATTAGAATCAAGCACGGGTTCATGTTATTTTATGTGTTTGCGCTAGCTCCTGAGCTTTTTGAGGCGACCGTGCAAGGATCAGAACCAGGCAATGAAGTATACGAGATAGTAGAGTTCGCAGAGCAGCAAGGCAAGTTACAAGTTTTTGATCATATTGAATCCCATGAAATTTAAATTATTTAATTACAATATTTACATTAATGGTAATTGTGAAATGTTATTTAACTAAAATAAATGTTTAGAATGACATGCTACTTTGCTATGTCCTATCACTGAAAAATACCATATTTAATTTGAGGCCATATTTGCCTTATCAATCTTAGTAATATTTAATTATTATATAAATAACTGTAGATTATTTTACTCAAAAATTTATACTACTAAGTGACTTGGCTTTTGGTCGGTAGAATTGTTAAAATGGTTCTAGAGTAAGGAGAAATCGTGAAAAGCCACGAGATGGTTGGGGTCTATAACCTTACCCCTAGAGTGGAGGCTTGAGCAGATGGGTGGTAGTGCCCTTGAGCACAGATGATCTGTGATATGATTGGTAGCCTCAAGCGAAAAGTAAGGACAAAACCTTATGCTAAGTAAAGGATACAGTGATCGCTCAATCACAAGTGTTAATTTGTCAATCCTGGTCTAGTAGCTGCTCAACTCGATTGAATCTATACAGAAGGCAGGAGTGTGGATGACGGAAAGTTGGTATAGGAGCGATATAATTATACCTAACAATGGTAGATATCACTCAGGACGGGCAGAAGTGTATAGGTCTAGCTAGTGAATACCGGATCTAAATGGAGATTTACCGGGTAGAGCCTATATAAAGAATTAAGTAGTGAAAAACTTTGTTTTCTCAACTGTGTCGCACGCAAGCTGAAGCGTGCCTATCGCGTGACATTGAGAGTCTGAGAAATCTTGTGGATTATGTTGTGCTTTCAGTAAATGAAGCTGTGTTTATTGAGTGATTTCAACAATGAGGTAGAATTAGATTTCATTATGTTTTAATCTGAGTAAACTAAGTAATTTACTGTTGAAAGAAAACCCCTTTAATCTTAAGAAGTTAGTGTTCCTTGGTCTTTTGTTTAAAATATTTGTAAATAAAATTGCATTCACTCGAATTAATAGAACTAGTATACCCCCTTTCTTTGAATATCCTTGCAAGTAGATAAGTTATGATTTATTCTTGTAACTTGCTAGGTACAGTTGTATTCATTACTTGCTAAACAACAAACAGAGGAACAATGGAACTACGACGACCAAGCTATTGATAAAGCTCTAGAAGAACCCTACTACGCTAAATACGACTGGTTTTAGGTCTTAGCCGCACTCAAGTTTGCCTGTGGGAGTTTCTTTTGTATTGTAAGATAACTTTGGGTTTGCATACCCGCTGCGTTAAAACTAGGTTGATAAACCATATTTCTGTAATAAACCTTGGCTGTTTTGTTGTACATATGTGTTGTTGTGGTGCACACTCATGTGTAATACTCCACAATTGAACAGTTCTGGTCAGTTGCGGGATCTCCAATGCCTTTAGAAATGAGGGCGTTACAATTAAGTCCAATCTGAATTACAGACATCAGATTTGCTGATATCAAAATAATTTTTTACTTGTGTTATTTCCTTGCCAGATGGTTATCTTCTTTTTGCCAACAAATGCTGTCATTCCTCTCCGCAATCACCCTGGAATGACTGCGTTCAGCAAACTACTACTCGGATAGATGCACGCAAAGTCATTTGAGCGGTTGTTCGTCACCTGATAATCAATGTAAGCTTTTGAGCCATTCTGCAATCTTTTTCATCAGATTACCTGCTTGTACTGTCCTCCATCATCCATGGAGCAGATGTGCTAACATCGAGACTTTATTTTTTGCACTGAGATTGGCAAAACTGGTGGTGGATGGTCGAAAAGTATTGTATTCGTGTCCATATCTATCGTACAGTAGCTTAATAGTCTTCAGTGAAGCTTATGTCTTACTATGATAACCTCATGTCTGAAAGAGACTAGGGATTCTATTTTTATGAATGTTGCTTACGTGAGCTCATTTTCTAGCAGAGATATTAAAAATTGGTACTGTTTCCTACGTTTACGACCTTCATGTAAATGCTTCTTCCTATAATTGATCTTCTAGCAGTAAAAAAACTGCGTCGCTGGCTCGAAGAAGTCATATAGACCCTAACCCACCCTTATCTTCTGTCCCGAACCTGTAGATGTTGCTTGCCACTGACCCTAACCCCAAAAGTCATAACTTCACATGATACCCCCCAAAACTTCACATCTTGCACCTGGATTTCTTGAGGTTCAGAGGTGGACCAAGCACAGAACTTCACCGGGGCACTGTCCACAAATGGTGGCACCTCGCCATTGCCCATTGCCGCGCCCAATGGAGGCTGTGTTTGGACTCTTGACCATATTAACCGCTACAGAGCGTCCGTACAAGGCAAAGATGCACAGCACTGTTGTTTCCTAGGTTGCCAAAGGCTTAGAACAGTTAAGATGGATGCTGATGTTCTGGACAAAATGTTCCAGTCATCTAAGCTGTTGTGGTGTCGTATTCTAAGTAGAAAGATTCAAAGGTCGCTACAACCGGCGGCCAAATCGAAAGTTAGTCGTCTGAGGGCGCAATTCTTCCAGGGTCAGCCAACTAACATTGATGTCATAGGACAGATTCCAAAAGAAACAAGCCTTGCACTTCCTTCCTGATTACCTTGAAACTTTTGATAGGTTTGTATATAAAAGTGTTGTATTTGTCTGTGGGCGTAAGAAACATAGCACCCTCCAACAGTGGCGGAGGACCCGATAGGGCAAGGCCTGGCGTGCGCCAGACCTTGATGCGGGCGGCGGGAGGCGGGCGGTGGGCGGGCGGCGGCCGGGCGGCGGGAGGCTGGTGGGAGGCGGGACTCGGGAGGCGGGCGTCGGGAGGCGAGCGGGGGGAGGCGGGAGGCGGGCGGCCGGCGGGAGATCCGCCCCACCTCATTTTTTTCCCGTCCTCCGCCACTGCCCTCCAAACTCCAAACAACCTATGTTGCCCAGATACTCCGATATGGATATGCGATACGTCGATACTACGATTCATCATTTTCCCCAAATCATTAATATGACGATACGTTCATATATATTAATATATGTAATAAAGATAAAAATCAGTAATTAATTAATTCTTATAAGGAATTGAAAAACGAAGAACACCTTAATATTGATGTAGCAAATTGCTTTGTTCTTCAGTTCTACCTCATGGCTATTAGCCTTATACAAGTTGATGAACCAATATAATGAATCATCTGCGAAAATAAAACAATAAATAAATACATGTATATATATAAATAAATAAGAAAATCACAGATAGTCAGATAGTGTAAGTGTTTGACAAACCACTTAGTAAATAATAGTTCAGCCACTTATTACATAATCTGATAATCATAGACCACATAAGTCCAAAAGATCACAACTAGTACAAGTATTCATGTTCAATAGACGATTATATTACATAATAAGATAGTGAGATAAAAGACATGACATACACAATTGGCAGCTGTTGCCTATTTTTGCCCAGCTAGTTCATGACTATTTGCAATACTTGAACAATAACTAAAGATAAACAAAAAAGGTCTGAAATGTACTACTTACAATCCGACTATCTCTATCAGCAATGCAGATGACACTATCTCTCTTGAGACAATTGAGGCTGATATATATGAGTATTGTAAATGATCTGTTTGGATCCAGCAATGTGCGCATTCAAGATGGTGAGCACATATTGTCTACATCAAATCTCACAGTTGGCTAAAAAAAAAAAAGCCCCAAACGTTGTATGGTCGGAACATAGCTGATAACACTGTCTACTTCAAATCTCAAATCTAGCATCTAACTACCATTGTTTACTTCAAATCTCACAAATCTAGCATCCAACTACCATTACAGAACAGATTGAGGACTCACGAGGGAGGGCTAGACCGTGGAGGCAGCGGCTCGAGTGTGTGGTAGCGTCTTGGCGGGGAGGGAAGGGGAGCGTACAGGATACATATCAAATCATATTGGAGGAGTATCCATATCTGATACGGTATCCGATATGGACCACTCATCCAACTTGTTCTTAAACATTAACTAATCAATATTGGGACGAATGGCCCAGAGATTTGGCGTGTCTATCGTTGATGTCGCTGGTTTCACATCTGTATTCAGTATTCTTTGGGTGCCGTATTCGTACGACAAAGACGTGACGAATGTAGTAGTGATGCTACTTGTCTTACTTGCAGGGATAGTGTCTTCGCAAGGAGACTGATGGTCTCTGCATTTCTGATTGAGCGAAACCATGGAATACAACTGAAGATAAATTCGATCAGGTTATTGTAACGTTTTATGCTACTACTTCACATTCGTGGTTGCAGTTTCTAACTGCATCTGCCTGGTCGTTGTAGGATGGTACAGGACAGAAGAGGCTACAGAGAGCATTTGAACTGTGGGGTGGGTTCAAAAAGGCAAGAGGAGAAAAAAGATTTCTGGCGTTGGTGTTTGATCGAGTCCAATTAGGATGTTAATGTCCTTTCGTGCTCGAATTTTCAAGGTAGTAATGTTCACATAGTTCTCTTTGCAGGAAATTAGGTCCAGTAATGCTGACCCCTGTTGTTCGCGCCGTTGTTAACTCTTTGAACTTGCCTTTCCCTGCTATTCTCAATCACGCAGACGCAGTCCCCCCTCTCTCTCTGTCTCTCAATTACATACATCGATCGCTTGTGTTCCATCTTTTCTTTTGTTACTCCTATCATGGACTATTCTCATTATGGCATTTATTATTATTTGTACAACAATCAAAGTTCATGACGGCAAAAGAAGGAAAAGAACGTGGTCTTGTTGATGCACTTTCCTCTCCTGATGAGTTGATGAAGATGTCACGCCTTTAGGCTCTGCAGATTTCTAATTAGTAATTACCAGAGCAAGACAGCAAGCAAAGAACATGGTCTTGTTGATGCACTTTGCTCATGCTGTGTTAAGTATGGCAAAACAGCAAGCAAAGAAGGTTGCACCAAACATGCCACAGCACCAGGCCTGGCTAGATGTGATTGAACAAGGGGTATTATTTGGAGGCCATGCTGGTGTTGTGAAGGTATGCATCTCCTACTATCCTCCATTTGTCTCCTTTAAATAGGAAACTGCAACAAGATGTACGTACACTGTTGCATTTCTTTTACCTATACAGCTAACTGGGCACCAAGAACTTCTGGGGATTGGCCTAATATTATTGTGCCTATTGGGAATTATATTACAAGTGGATGTCATAATTCCTGATAAGCTTAAAGTGGTCAAGGCCCTATGAAAAAGCAAACATGACTGTATGCTGATTTTTTAAAATGAATTTTGTCTACAATAACAATTTAACTCGACATTTTTGTTGGAACCAGTCCTCTGGATGACTTGAAAATTGTAACACACTTCCATGTAGTAGTGGGCAATACTTGTATGTTCTTCTGTGGTTTACTATACCTTATGCATGTATTTAGTATTAATTCCGTGTTTCGTTCGGCTCCCTTCCCTTCTGAATTTGTCGATTGGCTCTGACTTTGGTTGTTTGGTTTCTTTTTCTGCCTCTAGTTTTCAAATGAGTCAAGTTGAGGCTTCACTGGGACATGGGCAACCTCAGGATTGGTCCCGTTCAGAGTCGATGATCTTTTCAGCTGTACAGGTCCCGTTCCATATCTCCCTCTTCTTTTGCTAATCTCCCTTCATATCTTAATATTTTACATGCCTAATTTCAATACAAAATGGAAATTAGCATTTTTTTATTGACTGAAAGTAGTTAACGGATTATGTATCTGAGAGCAGTATAGATGAACAAATGGACAATAGCATCAGGGTTATGCTAAATGCTGAATTTTTAGCGGATTTGGCACTGTTGACCATGATATTTATAAAAGTAGTAGTATGCACATCGTATTTACAGAAATATCACTTTTGTTGTCCGGTGGGCGGGTGGCAGTGCTGGCAAGGTGACGCATGGGGGGCGCCTGCCGCCCCACTAGCAGACGGCAGGCAGCCTGCCGCCCGGTGAGGAGTCGGCAGGTGATTAAGCCAGCTGATTAGCCGGCTTAATTACCCACCCTAATTTTTTCATTTAGTATTTATTTGAATTTTTAAATATATTAAATGAGATAAAAAAATTATGAAAATTTATGTATAGTCTTCTGACACAACGTACTTGATAGTGTAATTTTTGAGTAATTTTTATCCATTGTGAATGTTGTTAAAAAATTTATACAATTTTGATATTTTTACGAGTTTTTATATATAGCAAACGAGCTCTAAAAATTACAAAATTTTATATGAAGCCTCCGAACACAGTCATAGTTATTATGTAATTTTTTTAGGAATTTTATGTGTTTCAAATTCGCCATGTTTATTTGGGTTAATCATGAATTTAACGATGCTCAAGCATCTTTTCAAGTGGCTGACCTTTGTGCTTCGTGCATGTGTTGGCAAGGCGTATAGCGTGTGTGGACTGATGTTGGTTAAGTTGAGACGAACTTGTGCAGGAAAAATGTTCTTTGGTCTTTGCATGTGTAGATTGAGCGTGGAGATGATCATAGTCGGTGACGAGAAGGACCAGGACTAGGAGGGGTAAATCTGAGGTCCAATCGGTCGAGGATGTCACGAGACGGTCGGGCTCACGCTGGAACACGTGGAGATCAAAGGTGGATGATGCGTGAAGAAGCTATGGGAGGTGCGGTCCTGGAGGCTTCGATACATGACGAGTTAGAAAAATCGGAATTTTAGAAAAGTCGTGTTACGGAGGGTTTCAGGTCTCTTTACTATTGGAATTGGATTAGAACTCATGGGCTTAGGCTCAGCCTATGTTTTAGGCCTTAAACTATAAATAGAGATGGGTTAAGGGTTAACCGTATGGCTGTTAGAAAGACTAATTTCGTGTTAGAGTTTAAGGGTACTATAAGAGCACTTTGTAGTCAGTATGATTCAAAAATAAAATTACAGATAGGTTCTGAGCAAAGGTTGCGGCGGCGTTTTTGTTGTGTTTAGCTTCACCTCAATCATCACGCGGAGGAGCCGCGCTGCATGCGTGTTGGCCGAGCGTTTGGAAAAAATTGCTGATTGATTGGTCGTGTGATGGATTTTTGTCTTGTCGGGTGAGTACATGCATCAGCCTTTCTTTTAATCTTGTGACTACATACATGTTTTGTGCTTCAGCCAAGACCCAAGGGTAGATCGACCGAGACATGAAAGCTTGACTTTGATATTTTGGTGATATGTTTTTTAGCTGTGCATGATGCAACTTGATGTGGCCTTTTTGAGTTGATGAACACAGAGAGTTGTAGGTTGCATGCATTGGTTTTGAGACCTTGCTGGCCAAGTGTTTTAAGAGTTGGAAGAAGACGTGACTTCTGATTAGAGAGAGGTAATTAGGCCATAGTTTATAAGGTGATTAAGTGAGGTGCTGTTTAGCTTGTGAGAACTTGTCTGTCCTTTTTCGTTCGTCTTGTGCTTGCGTTGTTATTTTTTTGGTTGGTTTCGTGGCGATTTTTGTTGCGTGCGTTCTGCTTCGATTTAATCTACAGTAACACCTGTTTAGTTGCTACAGTTCCCAGAGAGTTTTTTTTGCCTTTTGCTTTTATGTGCTTGCTGTGATTAACAAATTGTGAAAAAACAATTCTGCAGTGGACTGCAATCATTCACCCCTTCCCTCTAATTGCCATCCACGAACATACATCTCTAATTGCCATCCACGAACATACATCTTTTTGATCACACCTTAAAAAAGCGCATCATTTAAAAGTTAGTTACTATAGCACATACCATAAACTAAGGGCATATTCTTTATGACTGTGACTTATGACTTTTGGTTGAAATTTTTTATTTTTAGCTTTTGTGACAGAGATTATGAAAAAAGAGATACTCACTTGTAATTTTGGATGGTACAGATGTTAGACTTTTAACATGTACTACAATTAACTTGTAGACTCCGTCTTAAAAAATACTACGTTTAAAAGTTAGATACTATATCAAAAGCCAAAAACTGATTTTAAAAGTTAAAAAAACAAGACCTAAGACATACGTGTAAAAAAGGGAGCATTTAAGGCGAACAAGCACAGGATAGCCTCACCCTTCAGAAGAATTTATCAACAGCCAGCGGGCACAATAGCCACCTTGTTTTTGTCTGACAGATGATAGGACAGGATAGGAGCGTCCAGATCCTGATCCGTACCACTGCAAATCAGTGCATTGAAAAAAGGAAGAAGTTGAAAATAAGCGCCTTCAAAATCCAGTTATTTCTAGAACATAACATTTTTTCTCCTCATTTTTATGGCACAGAGTGGAAGAACTGTATCAAAGCCCAAGTTCTCTATAAACTTGCTGCAATATGTAAGCTCATCTCAAGGAATTTGTGCAAGTCCTGTAGGTTCATATAGACAGATATCTTGCGTCTCAACTTGTGAAACTATCTCGTAGAATTCAAGCAGTCCACATGAGAAGAGCTAGAATATAGACCCCATTTGGCAGAGCTGTAGCTCTAGGAAATCTACAGATTTCCTAGAGCTGATCATCTGTAGCTCTAGGAAATCCTGGATCTAGAGTTGCAGGCATGTTAAGTGCATTTACATGACTCATTTCATTTATATTATATATTAAATAAAAATATTTAAATCACTTTAATTTAGTCAACAAACTACAGATCCAACATAGATCTCGGAGCTAAAGTTGTGCCAAACGAGGCCATAATAGGACTTGACATGGGCACATGGTCTTGTTTGCAATCCACTTTTGGTCCAAAAAAGTTTTCTTACAAATGATTGATCTTGTGGGTGAGAAATGAAATTTTATCCTCAACGTATTTCCGACCAAATCTGTATATTCAGTTCACCTTGCATGGATCACCCTTTTTTGTTTTTTTGGGGGGGGGGGGGGCTCTGCAAAGTAAAGTTGAATTCAAGATAAACCCACAAGAATTCAGAATTACCAGGTTGTGTAAAGTTTCCAGGTGTTGAAAGCTAGGTTACTGCTGTGCTTATCAAAGGAGCATATCAGAAATACTCACTTCGGCATAACCATATCTACGTCGGAAGACTTCATTTTTCAATGTCAGAAGATGCATGAATGATCCTCAACAGTTGAAATGTATGTAGTATAGCTAAACAATACACTTGCATATGAAAAATCAAGTTAGGCAGTTATATACAGCATGGAATCACATACATTAACTCTACAACACAACAGTACAATCCACTATTTTGCGGGAAAATTGAATATATAGGACAAGTTGAGAGTGCTTTGTTAAAATAGGATCAAGTTATTTGCGCTTGTAAATATAGGACCGAGTTGAGCAACTTCTTGAAAATATGGTATTTTCCCATTTTAATTTCATTTTCATTTTCCAGCCCTTTTTCTCTACGCGAAATGACACTTTTGCCCCTCCTCCCTCGCCTGGCCCGCTGCCGGCCGCTGAGGGAGCGGCCGGCAGCGGGCCAGGCGAGGGAGGAGGGGCAAAAGTGTCATTTCGCGTAGAGAAAAGGAGCTGGAAAATGAAAATGAAATTAAAATGGGAAAAATATCATATTTTCAAGAAGTTGCTCAACTCGGTCCTATATTTACAAACGCAAATAACTTGGTCCTATATATTCAATTTTCCCCTATTTTGCTGTGCATAGTCGAATGAACATGCAAATTGAGCATGGTTAGGGTCTACAGCATACTGAATCCTGATAAACAATGACGGAGTACCTCACCTCATTAGACCATGCAAACAACATATTTCAGACAAAATAAATCTGGAATTGTTAAACACCACAAATATCGATAACCATGAGCAAACAAGCTGGCACCAAAGCTCCATATCATGCACATAGAGCACATTTCTGGGAGGAATTTGCACATGCTAGTACTGTCTGTGTCTTGTGCAGGCTAATATGCTAACAAGACACGGACAATACATACCAAGTAAATTAATCGGATGACTAGGGCACTACAAAATTACTTGAAATAGAGACAGAAAAATCACAAAACAGAGATATTAAGCGAACAGATCACTGATAGATGTTCAAACTAGAAATAAAATCTGATGAATCTCGTCATCACTAGGGTCTTTTTTTCACTACAAGCAACAAATATTCCAGCCCTGGCTAAAGGAATCAGATGTGATATTCCAGCCCTGGCTAAAGGAATCAGATGTGCTACTTAAGGATTATAAATTATAACTTATCCCCAAAGTAAATCTCATCAAATGCATACTACAATCCTAATTTTGAGAAACTACTTAACAACATAAGAGTAATATTCTCGATCGCAACATCTACCAATCGCAACAAAAGAGTACATCATCAGCTAAATCAATGAGCACACATTCACACCTGCAGGTCCTGCCCAGCCTTCCAGGTTCTCTCTTACGTGCTGCTGACTACAGATTCGCGGTGCCAAGGTTAGAGTCCAAGGGATCAACTGCTGTCTTCTCCCCTAGCATTGCATCTCCAAACTCCACAGGAGCAGTTGCTGCCTTCTCTCCAGACACAAGCACACCTCCAGCATCTGCAGGCCTAGTTTCCTTCCTCTCCCCTATAGCTACACCTTCAGACTCTATTTTCTCCCCTGGCACCAAATCCTCATCTTTTTCAGGCCTAGCTTCTGTCAAGTCTCCAGACACCTCAACCGCAGCTTGCGCAAACCCAGTTTCAAAGGACTTGTCCTTTCTTGGCCTCCCACGCCTTCTCTTGTTCACCATTGATGCAGCATCTGCAGTTTCAGCAGACTTTGCTGCTGATGGCCACTCCTTCCTTGGCCTCCCACGCCCTCTCTTCTCCACCAATGCAGCAACTCCTGTTTCTGCATGTTCACTTTCCAATGGCTTCTCCTTTCTAGGTCTCCCACGTCCTCTCTTCTCCGTCAAAGAAGCACCTCCAGATTGCAAACACCTAGCTTCACCTTCATTTTGAACAGCCACAGCTTCAAAGGGTCCAGCTTGAGCCATCTCTGCTGCCAGAGTACCTCCAGCTTCTGACGCCTTCTCTTTTCTTGGCCTCCCAGGCCCTCTCTTAGTCAATGCAGCATCCCCAGACAGCACATACCCAGGTTGTAATGGTTTATCTTTTCTAGGTCGCCCTGGCCTTCTTTTCTCCTTAGGAGTTCGGCCACGCTTTCTCTTCCCAGTAACCAGCGAAGGCATTGCAGTTGCAGGAGCAGCAGTGCCACTGTGAGAAGGCAGCATAGCCTTACGAGGACGCCCACGTCCCCGCCTCGCACCAGGCGCACTGGTGCTGACCACAGCATTCTCCGAGGAACCTTGCACAGCACCGGTGGTCATAACACACTTGCGAGGCCGCCCAGGTCCGCGCCCCCCGTTCGGCTTGGCAGCAACAGTTACCGCAGCCTTACGCGGCCGGCCTTTCCCACTGGGCACGGCAGCAGCAGCAGCAGCAGATACTGCAGCCTTGCGCGGCCTCCCTGGCCTTCCCTTTGCACCTGGTGCTGTAGTCAGGATTGGCGCACTCTTAGGCGGGCGACCACGACACTGGTTCGCTCCCAACACAGCGGTGGGTGGCGCTCCCACCTGCGTGGCATTCCTCCGTGGCCGTCCAGGCCCCCGCTTCACTCCAGATGGAGGCGGTGGAGCAACGGGACAGGCAGCATTCTTCCGCGGCCTTCCAGGTCCCCGCTTCACTCCCAGCGGCGCAGCAGAGGAAGCCGCAGGGACGGCGTTCTTCCGAGGCCGCCCGGGCCCCCGCTTCGCCCCAAACACAGGAACAGGAACGGCGGCTAAAGGTGTATTCTTGCGAGGCCGCCCAGGCCCGCGCTTCTCACCAGGAGGCGGCGCCAAAGCCGCGGAAGGGGCGGGGTTCCCTTTCTTGGGCGGCCGGCCGCGGCCTCGATGTTGCTGCGGAGCAGCGGAGGAGAGGAGGTAGGAGTATCCAGACATGAGGAGGAGGCCCTGGGACCTGAGGCGGCGGAGGTGGACGGAGAGGAGCGCGTCGTGGCGAGCGGGGAGGCCGGAGAAGTGGTCGGCGATGTACTTGGCGATGGCGCGGCGGCTGGACCCGCTCGGCTCGCGCAGCTCCGCCAGTGCCTGCACGATCATCTGCACATCAAGATTCAAGACAAGTAAGAACCACCACCACCGGAGGCGGCAAGATCCAAACCAGAGGGAAAAGGTAGAAGTGGAGAGGGAGAGTAGCTGGGAAGCTTGCCTCCTTGTAGGTCGGGTGGGGCCGGGCGGCCGGCGCCGACGAAGGTGAGGCGACGGCGACGACCATTATTTCGCCTCCGGTCGCGGCTGATGCCTGTTGTGTTTGTTTTTTGCAGCGAGCGCGGATCTGAGGCGAAGCCACCGAGGTGAACTCTCCTTTTTGTTCCGAATTGGCCTTTGATTGGACGGCTGGGATCGCCGATGGTGGCACAGAAGCGGATCGGTGACGTGGCTGCCCTGCCTTGGTCGTCCTTCGCTCTCTATGCTGGACGGGCCCACCTTCCACTGACTTAGAGATTGTTCTTTTTTTTTCTTCATTTTTCTTGTTTTATACGAACAGCAGCGCCCAGATCTGGATCTGGTTCCATAATTTTCCATTTACATAACTCTGTTAACCTGGGCTGTTTGGCATTTGGGAATTTTGTCGGCGATTACTATACTGTAAACATTCATTCTCGCAAAAAAAAAATCGTTAACTAGTGAACAACTTTTTCCTAGTCGACGTAAAAGTTGGAATATTCGAGTTGAAAGCATTAAAATTCATGTTGAAAGTTCAAGCTTTCGAGTTGCAATTTTCATCAGCTCCGTGTGAACGCTCAAATTTCTAAGTTTCAAAGCTGGGAATTTTGAGTTGAAAGTTTGAACCCGTAAACCACAAGTTTCAAAGTCATGTTGAATGTTTTACTAGTTGGATAACGCTACCTAATTAGTTAACAAGTTGTCATTCACTTGACTAAGTGCACACAGTTTACGTACACGTGAGTGTATTTCAATAGAAATTTTATGATATCATGAATTTATTCTCAACATTTGTTTGTCTAGACATGTGTTAAGGAGGCACACTCCTGTGTGTGCGTATGCCGTGTGTGTGCTTGGTGGTATGAGTTCGTATACGTCTTTTCTTATAATCATGAAAGAAAAATAAGCGATCATTTATTAGATATAAGTTTTTTTAAGACTTAGTGTAGGATTGGACTCATTCTATATTAATTTTTGAAAGGATTATATAGAACTTCTTATAGTTTTTTCTTTCTACTGTTGTGGCTTTACAAATATGCCCATATTTAAGATTGGTGTTTTTGAAAGGATTTCTCTAAATCCAAAAGATATCCGGGATTCTAGAAATTTCTTTTTGGGCGAAAAAAATTTTCTCCATACTTCTTTGGGTTACCAATACCATAAGGCCATTATTTTTGGCTTATGTGTCTCTCTAAAGTTGAGTCCAAACCAAGGTTTTTAAAGTCGCCCCGTCGTGGGAGGTTCAACATGTGTGTTTGACTTGTGGGATCGGGTTGTCAGGTGGCCTCAAATGTAGAGTTGTTTTTTTAACAGTTGCGCCTGTTAAATATGCATTCCTTCGAAATTCAAACTTAAGAGATTGCATCTCACTCCTACACTAACAATGGTACACATAACTTTTAAAATGTAACCAACAGTCATGGAACTAATAATTATGAGACAAACAAGCTACAGTACTTTCTTAGATGATTGTGCTTTATCCAATAGTACTGTCGGTTATGTTGGTTTAGTGCCACACTAATACATAGAATATACATTTTGTACGAAAATAGTTGCTAATTATTGAGAAGGTTGTCGACGCCAGAAATCATAAAGCTTTGTTTACATATTCAAAGTATACTTTTTTTGCTAGATAAACAATATAATTAACTTGCAAAAAAATTAATGACTTTTATGAAAATTAAACTCTAAACAACTTGTAATATCTTTTGGATGTACCTATGCCGTGGAACAATTCTAGTTCTGATAGAAATTTGTAACGTGAAATGTAAGCACGTTATGCTTAGGAACTGGACTGGTAATCTCAAATACAAATAAACTACCACTATACTGGAGCAGCCTTTTCTGATTATCATATTGGAAAAAAAGATTTGATGTCCCACATGCATCTTGGAGATCCAATCGTCCATTAGCCAAACATATATACGGAACTTTCACATTTTTTAAGGGGATTTCACTAATAACTTTTATATGGAAGTTTCACGCCAATAAATGGGCCTCCAGTCTAGGCCCAATTACTTTTTGCCCTAATTAACCGTGTACTACTTCTAACGTATCTAGTGCTAATGGGCATTTGGGTGCTAACATGCTAATGCCACTTTGGATCGTTAGATCTGCCCTCTACGGCCTAGATCTTTGAAGGTGGAAGCACCCAATCCACTTATGCAATTTTGTGAAAACCCCCCAATCTTTTTGTCTTCTCACCGCCTCAACCCCCATCCCCCGCGCCGTTTGAGCTCCCACGACCGCTGCCTCGCTCCAACCCTGACGCGTCGCCGGCCATCTCCCCTGACGCGTCGCCGGCCGCCGACCCAGGCCTCCCACTCGCGTTGCCGGCCCCCCGCCACCTCCCCCCATTTGCGAATCCACCCCGCCTCCAATCCCTAATCCCGCGCCTCAGTCTCCCTGACGCTTCTAGGGTTTGCGCCGGCCGCCTCCCCCCGACGCGTCGCCGACCGACGACCCAGGCTCCCCACTCGCGTCGCTGACCCCCCGCGGCTCACTATACCTAAAGTGATAAAGGAGTATTTCAAGTTTGTTTAAGTGGTATATTAGAGGTGGGTGTAATTACACCCGGGAGTAAAAAATATTTTTCATATATATATATATATATATATATATATATATATATATATATATATATAATGCTGCATACCTTGGCTGCTTGTGTTCATCCCCGTTCCCCGCGACGTTTCTTTGACCAGTAGACATGTAGCCAGCGGGAGACTAGACTGTGCAAAATAAATTGTAAACCACTCAAAAGCCCAAATGAATAGTTCTATATAGAATTAATCGATTCAATACATGCGCAGCTGTTGATTCGTATCAATCGTGTTACAGGACGACCACTTTGGCCTCCCAACCATGATCTGGCAGATTTTTGTTGTCTCTCTCTGTGTTCGTCATGATGGTCCAATTTCTTCGTCATGATGGTTGTACATTATCCGAAAGGAATATATTGGAGTAGGAACATCCAATTTCTATATGTTATGGTTCGGAATGCGTGAATGCAAACGTGTGGATGTCAACAAGTTATAAAATTGCGAGATGAACGTGCTAATTTATCTTGTTTCGAGGCATCACATCACAATAAATTTTCAAATCTATTGTGATGCCTCGAAACAAGGATTAGGTTGTGTATTAATGCAAGAAGGGAAAGTAGTGGCGTATGCTTCGAGACAGCTACGGCCACACGAGATAAATTATCCAACGCATGATTTGGAATTGGCAGCAGTGATACATGCGTTAAAGATTTGGAGGCACTACCTATTGGGAAATCGTTGTGAGGTATTTTCTGACCACAAGAGTCTGAAATATATATATTTACTCAGCCAGATTTAAACCTTCGACAACGAAGATGGTTGGAGTTAATCAAAGATTATGATCTGGATCTCCAGTATCATCCTGGGAAGGCAAACGTTGTCGCAGATGCACTAAGTCGAAAGAAGTAGCATAATATAGCTTCTATTTTGGAATGCTCTAGTTCGTTACAAGAAGAAATTCAGCATTTGAACCTGTGTGTTGTTGAACAAGGTCAGATAGCAGCATTGGAAATTCAGCAGACTTTAACGGATCGAATCAAATTAGCACAAGAAAAAGATGAAGAAATACAACAGCTCATAAAAAGAAGTCAAGAAGCTAACTCGACTGAATTTGTTAAAGATGATCAAGGAATCTTGAAATTTAGAGATCGTTACTGTATACCTGATGACAAAGACTTAAAAGATTTGATATTGCGAGAGGCTCACTCATTTCAACTCTCTATTCACCCAGGAGGTACGAAAATGTATCAAGACATGAAAAAGAGGTATTGGTGGAGTAAGATGAAAAGAGAAATAGTGGAATATATTGCACACTGTGATACCTGTCAGAAAATAAAGATAGATCATCGGAAACCCTCAGGGTTGCTAAACCCTTTGCCAATCCCAGAATGGAAGTGGGACGACATTGGTATGGATTTTATTACAGGGTTCCCAAAAAGTCAAGACGGTTACGATGCTATTTGGGTAATCGTAGACCGACTAACCAAAGTGGCACACTTCATACCGATCAAGCAAACCTATGGTAAAAATAAACTGGCAGAGCTATACTTAACAAAAATAGTGGTATTACATGGAGTTCCAAAAAGAATAGTATCTGATAGAGGAGCACAATTCACATCTACATTTTGGGAGAAACTGCATGAAGCCACGGGAACAGATTTAGCATTCAGTACAGCACATACCACCCACAAACCGGAGGACAAACAGAACGAGTAAATCAGATCTTAGAAGACATGCTTCGAGCATGTGCATTAGTCTACGGAGCAGCTTGGGACATGTGTTTACCGTTTGCGGAATTCTCTTATAATAACAGTTATCAGGCCAGTATTAAAATGGCACCGTTTGAGGCCCTGTATGGAAGAGAGTGTAGAACACCGTTGAACTGGACTGAAACCGGAGAACGACAGTTCTTAGGACCACAAATCGTCCAAGATGCAGAAGCCCACGTTAGGATTGTCCGAGACAAAATGAGAATAGCCCAAAGTCGATAAAAGAGTTATGCTGATAACCGTCGAAAAGATTTAAGTTTTGAAATCGGAGATTGGGTATATCTCAAGGTCACGCCCTTCAAATCAGTAAAAAGATTTCAAGTTAAAGGAAAGTTAGCCCCGAGATATATTGGCCCATTCGAGATTCTTGAGAGAATAGAGAAAGTAGCTTATAAATTGCAGTTAACACCAAATTTGACCAGAGTGCATAACGTATTTCATGTATCTCAACTACGCAAGTTGATGATATAGATTTACAAGATGATTTATCATATGAAGAAGAACCAATTCAGATCTTGGAAACTACAGAGAGGCAGTTACGAAGCAAAAATATCAGATTTCATAAGGTTCAATGGTGAAATCATACAGCAGATGAGGCAACAAGGGAAAATGAGTCAGACTTACAGCGAGAATTTCCCAACCTACTCCTTGGCCCGAGTTGATCTCGAGGTCGAGATCCTTTTTAAGGGGGGTAGGTTGAAACAAAACCGATCTCTGAAAAATCAAAAAGCTGAAATTGAGTTCAATTTCCGTTTTTGTTTTGTCCTCTAGCTCCATCACCCTAATCCACACTAATCTCAATGCCCAGCTGCCCAAATCTCTGCCATCACAACGGATTAGAGAGGGAGCAAAAAACCATCACTGTGCTTGTCTGATAAATCCACCGCCATACTGAATCCCGCCACCGCTCACGCCTTATTTGTGATCGACCCGCTCCTGCGCCTCTCCCGCCAGCTCCGCCTGTTGGTTGGCCACCCCAGAGCCGTGGCAGGCCACGCCAAACCGACCGCCGCCGCCGTGTCCTTGCTTTTGCCGCCGCCCAACTTCTCTGCGCGTGCCACCGCATCCCCGCACCGCTTGATCTTGCCACCTCCACAGCTGGAACAAGCTCCCCTGCAGCCTTCCCTCTACCGCCCTGACGCCCTCGACAAGCCCAAGGGCGTGGCAACGCCGCTGGCCGCCACGCACCATTGCCGCACTGGGAAATATCCGGGGCCAACCAACTTACCCCGTCTATTTAAGCAAGCCCGACCTCCCGAGATGAGCATCTCAATCCCCTGAAGCTAATAGGCCTGGGCAAAATACCCGCTACCCGTTACCCGTACCCGAATTACCCGGACCCGAACCCGAAATACCCGAACCCGAGGTACCCGATCCCAAATTCGGATAGCGATTCTAATTACCCGAAATTAGTTTGGGTAGTTCGGGTAATATCCCCCGGTACCCGAACTACCCGAATTACCCAAATTGTCTGTAAATTACCCGAATTGTCGGGAAATTGTCTGTAAATTACCCGAATTGTCTGTAAATTACCCGAATTGTCGGGAAATTAGCTGGTTTTCTGTAAATTCGCGTATATCGGGTATACCCGAACCCGAACCCGAATTATCGGGTACCCAAAATTGCGGGTAGTGTTTTTTGGGGCTAATATCGGGTAGCAGTTTTCATTACCCGAATTTTGAATTACCCGAACTACCCGACCCGAAAAATTCGGGTAACCCGAACGCCCAGGCCTAGAAGCTAACTGACGCCCAAAACCTCCCCCATTCCCCTCCATTGCCGGCAATTCCAAAATCTCCAAAGCATAAGCCCTAGCGCAATGTCGGTCCTCCACTCCTCTATTCCTCAATTACTTTCACCGGTAGAGTCCTTAAGCCCCCAGAAACCCTACCCGACCGCCGCCTTGGCCTCCCGACTCTCCCTCTTCCCCGGCGCCGTGAACCTCTCCACCGCCGAGACCGTCCACCGTGGCCAGCCTCACCCGAGTTTCCCCAGTTGAAACCAACACTTCTCCGAGTCTCCCCACACCCTAGGAAAGCTCTAAAGCCAACTCAATTGCCTAGAGTCCCTCCCAATTACCCACAATGCCGAAAATTCCCGCAAAAGGGGATTGCTCGCCGCCGGCGATTGCCGGACTTCCCGTCCCAACCGACCCCAAAAATGAAACCCCGTGACCTCCCCTAACCCGACCATACCCTCGGATGTCGTCGCAAAAACCTCTAGCACCGCCGGTAGCCGCCGCAACGTGCCCCTGTTTCTCTGCGTGCGCACGGGCGGGAGGTAGAAGAAGACTGTTTGCCCGACCGAATCCGCCTGAGCTGGCTGAGCCAAGCCGGCTCGCCCCGTGCCGGTCACACCCGACCGAGCCTCCCCTAGTTGGCTGAGTCAAACCTGTTCGCTCGAGCCCGTTCCAACGACCCGAGCCACCTGGTCTTGACTGAGCCGAACCAAGTCGCCCGCCCGCACCGGTTGCACCCGACCCGAGCCTCTTCTTTTCGGTTGAGCTGAGTCCGTTCGCCGAGTCTGGTTCGAGTCCAATGAATAGTAACCGAGCCCGATGAACAGTAACTGACCCGAACCCAAAAATCCATGTTTATACTCCTTAGGTCCGTTTCGAGCCCGCCAACCCAAATCTCAGGCCCATTTCTCCATATGACCCTCCTATAAGCCCAAATCTGAATTTATTTGAATTTTGTCGGATTTTATTTCTTTATTCCTAGCTCATTCCTTCGGGCATGGAAATGATTTATTTTAATTATTTTGCGCTAGCTTCCGGAGTCGAGGATTCGTAGGACCAGGAGGGAGAAGCTCAAACTCAGATCCAGCCCGCCGAGGAGTTTGAACTAGTTGAAATAATAGACTCGCAAGGCAAGTCGCACATACCTTGATCATATTGAACCTACCTTGTCTTTATTTATTTATTTAGCAGTATTTTCATTAAGATATTTTGAAGTCATTATTTTGTGTATAATTACTGTTTAGAATGACATGATTTATTAGTTATGTCCGACCACCCGAAAAAGCACCTGTCGTAGCTACTGGCTAGACAGGGATGAAGGGACTGGTAGGAGAGGAAGAGGAGAGCCAGATCTGTGGAGAGGTGGTGAGAATGAGAGGAGGATGTCCCCCTTTGCCCCTCCTGGGGGCTTATATATATGTGAGTGGGGTAGAATGGGAAATCCCCATTCTACCCCTTAGTATTTACAAAGGATGGGGGTGCACTGGTATATTTACACTGTTATATTCCTCTACACTATTGGGCCTATTACATGTTGGACTAGTTGCACGGCCCAGTCACGGGGGGTTGGGCCACCCCTACAACAGTACTCCCTCGACAGCAAGCGCTGAGGTCCCGATGGGCGAGCTGACGCGATCAACCACCCCAGCCCCCCGTTCCTTGACAGCAAGCACGAGGGTGCCAATGCAACTGATAGCTCGCAGACCCTAGAGGCAATGCTTATGAAGGAACCGGTGAAGCGCCGGAGACGTCGTCGAGCGCCGAAGACGTGCCGTCCCGCCGAGGCGATGCCTACAAGGCGGACGGCGGAGTCGAGGCCGAAGGCGCGTCGTCGAGCGCCGAAGACGTGCCGTCCCGCCGAGGTGATGCCTACGAGGCGGACGGCGGAGTCGAGCGCCGAAGACGTGTCGTCGAACGCCGAAGACGTGCCGTCCCGCCGAGGCGATGCCTACAAGGCGGACGACGGAGCCGAGCGCCGAAGACGTGCCGTCCCATCGAGGCGATGCCTACGAGGCGGACGGCGGAGTCGAGGCCGAAGGCGTGTCGTCGAGCGCCGAAGACGTGCCGTCCCGCCGAGGCGATGCCTACGAGGCGGACGGCGGAGTCGAGCGCCGAAGACGTGTCGTCGAACGCCAAAGATGTGCCGTCCCGCCGAGGCGATGCCTACAAGGCGGACGACGGAGTCGAGCGCCGAAGACGTGCCGTCCCACCGAGGCGATGCCTACGAGGCGGACGGCGGAGTCGAGGCCGAAGGCGTGTCGTCGAGCGCCGAAGACGTGCCGTCCCGCCGAGGCGATGCCTACAAGGCGGACGACGGAGTCGAGCGCCGAAGACGTGCCGTCCCACCGAGGCGATGCCTACGAGGCGGACAGCGGAGTCGAGCGCCGAAGACGCGCCGTCAAGCGCCCAAGGCGTGCCGTCCTGCCGAGGCGATGCCTACGAGGCGGACGGCGGAGTCGAGCGCCGAAGACGCGCCGTCGAGCGCCCAAGACGTGTCGTCCCGCCGAGGCGATGCCTACGAGGCGGACGGCGGAGTCGAGCGTCGAAGACGTGTCGTCGAGCGCCGAAGACGTGCCGTCCCGCCGAGGCGATGCCTACAAGGCGGATGGCGGTGTCGAGCGCCGAATACGCGCCGACACTGTTGTTCTCCTACCTTCGAAAAGAGTGCCCGCTGAGGGCGGGCACTTGGAGCGTAGGCCGAAGGCACTATGCACGCCGAGCTAGGGAGGCGAGGCCGCTGTTCCCCTACCTTCAAAAAGGAGTGCCGAGCGGGCGCTTGGAGCGTAGGCCGAAGGCACTACGCACGCCGAGGTAGGGAGGCGAGACCGTTGCCGAGCGATACACTCCCTGGTGTAACGCACTCGAAGGTGCGACATCCAGTGCCGCATCACTAAGGCGAGGCACTCCCTAGTGTCTCGGCCATCGCGCAATTTTTATACTCCGTAGAGTGCATGAGGGTAACTGGTGCGTGCGGAGGCGGACCGCGGCGCACGACTTGTTTATAGTCCGCGGACTCTCGTGTGCGGAGGCAGACCTCGGCGCACGACTTAATTTATAGTCCGCAGACTGGTGCGTGCGGAGGCGGACCTCAGCGCACGACTTGATTTATAGTCCGCGGACTCTCGCGTGCGGAGGCAGACCTCGGCGCACGACTTAATTTATAGTCCTTGGACTCTCGCGTGCGGAGGCAGACCTCGGCGCACGACTTAATTTATAGTCTGCGGACTCTCGCGTGCGGAGGCAGACCTCGGCGCACGACTTAATTTATAGTCCGCGGACTCTCGCGTGTGGAGGCAGACCTCGGCGCACGACTTAATTTATAGTCCGCGGACTCTCGCGTGCGGAGGCAGACCTCGGCGCACGACTTAATCTATAGTCCGCAGACTGGTGCGTGCGGAGGCGGACCTTAGCGTACGACTTGTTTAGAGTCTGTAGACTTGCACAGGGACAACACCTGCATCTTATTTATGCTCCGTAGAGAGCGTGGAATCAGCATCCCCGTCTTGTTTATACTCCGTAGAGTCGCGTGTGCGGAAGCTGAGCTCAACGCTACGTCTTATTTAAAGTCCGTAGACTGGTGCGTGCGGAAGCTGAGTTCAACGCTACGTCTTATTTATAGTCCGTAGACTGTCGCGTGCGGAGCGAGGCTCAACGCTACGTCTTATTTAAAGTCCGTAGACTGGTGCGTGCGGAGCTAGGCTCAACGCTACGTCTTATTTATAGTCCGTAGACTCGCGCGTGCGGAAGCTGAGCTCAACGCTACGTCTTATTTAAAGTCCGTAGACTGGTGCGTGCGGAAGCTGAGCTCAACGCTACGTCTTATTTATACTCCGTAGAGTGCGTGCGGAGGCGTCCCCCCGTTGCGTCTTATTTAAAGTCCGTAGACTGGTGCTTGCGGAGCTAGGCTCAACGCTACGTCTTATTTAAAGTCCGTAGACTAGTGCGTGCGGAGCTAGGCTCAACGCTACGTCTTATTTAAAGTCCGTAGACTGGTGCGTGCGGAGCTAGGCTCAACGCTACGTCTTATTTAAAGTCCGTAGACTGGTGCGTGCGGAGCTAGGCTCAACGCTACGTCTTATTTATAGTCCGCGGACTCTCGCGTACGGAGCTACGCTCAACGCTACGTCTTATTTAAAGTCCGTAGACTGGTGCGTGCGGAGCTAGGCTCAACGCTACGTCTTATTTATAGTCCGCAGACTCTCGCGTGCGGAGCTACGCTCAACGCTACGTCTTATTTAAAGTCCGTAGACTGGTGCGTGCGGAGCTAGGCTCAACGCTACGTCTTATTTATAGTCCGCGGACTCTCGCGTGCGGAGCTACGCTCAACGCTACGTCTTATTTAAAGTCCGTAGACTGGTGCGTGCGGAGCTAGGCTCAACGCTACGTCTTATTTATAGTCCGCGGACTCTCGCGTGCGATTTAAATCCAAAAGCGAGGACCAAAGCAGAGGCACGAAAAGAAATGGCCAAAGACTCGCGGCAACAAAACGCTCTGGAGTGCAGCACCAGAAAAACACTTGATACTACAATAGCCCAGAGCAGGCCAAAACCGGAGAAGCAAACACGGCCAAATCAAATGCTGTGAGAATGGAATTGTAGTCGCTATGAATGATACGATGACCAACCACTTTTCAATGCCATGCACACGAGGAAAGCAGTGGCGATTATTAAAGCATCGTACGAGATCACATACAACGCTTACCGGGGCAGACGGAGGCAACGTGGAGTAAGCTCCGCGGGTGCGGAGACCCTGGCGTCCTCTCCAGCTTATGTGGGACGAAGCTTCGTCCTGCGCTTGCGCCGGAGTGCGTGCATGTGACGGACGTACATGTGCCATGCATGCAAGTACGTAGTGCTTTTTTGCGCGTACACGCTCGCATGCCTGCACAGCTTGTGCCGCCCCTCCTGTGCGCATGCTTGACAGTAGATGTCTTGCTGTTGAAGCCCAGGTTGGAGGCGAGATCACAGCGTGCGAAGCCCGTCGTGAGCGGAGGCCTGGGCTGTATGGGAGAAGCCCGGAGGCGAGGTCCGAGGCGCGGAGCCGAAGGCCGAAAGCATCTTCGCAGGGGCGTGGCCGCAGTGAGGTTCGATGACCATGGAAGGCTCGGCGGCGCATTTCTGGCGGAGACTCCAGAAAGGTCAGCGCAGACGTGGAGACCACCACCCGGACGGGCTTTGTCGAGGACGCAGAGGCCAGCACACGGACGGATCTCGTCGAAGATGAGGAGGCCAGCACACGGACGGACCTCGCCGATGACACGGGGCTACCGTCCGGAGGACTCCGCTCTGCGTAGACTTCGACTTCGTCGATGACGCGTAGACCAGGCCGACGACGCGAAGTCCGTGCAGGCGCTCCCAGCTATCCACATTATAAACCCCACCATCCTCAGGTTCTTGAATGGCGCCTATGCCACCTCCCTCGCTTTCTGCGCCTTCCAGGCGCCGTCGGACTCCTTGCGCTGCTGCGCGCCGACGGGGTCGTTTGCGTCGGGGGCGGATCTGGTGAAGCCGGGGGGGCGTGGAGCTCCATCGCGCAGCAATGGGCGAGGCCCTTGCCCTTCTCCGTCGCCGGCGCGGCACCTGCTCGTGGACGCCTGCATAGTGTGTTGAGGGAGAGAGACAGGTGCATGATGGACGTTGTGGATGCCGAGCGCAGCACCGAGTGACCTCGCCGGAGCCGTCTCCGTCTCCGTCGGAGGTTGTGGCTCGGCTTGAATGCTCGCTGCAAGGCACTCCGGGCAACGCGCCAGGGTCGAAGACGTGGAGTCTTGACGAGTACTGAGGCGAAGTCCGCCGCGTGGAGTCGAGGCCGACGCCGTCTGTGCGATGTCCGTCATGCGAAGCCGGAGCCCCGGTCACGGACCCGCAAGGCCCATCGTGCGAGGTCAGAGCCCTTCAGAGGTGGTCGACGATGCGGGGACTTCGGAGGCAAGGCGCTTGACGATGCGGAGCTGACGCGGGCTCCGACAGACTTGGCGTAGGGCTCGGTGTCCATGCGGAGTCCGCGGGGGCAGGTGGAGGCGGCGCGGAGGCCGGCGGAGTCTGCGCGGGGCCCTGGCGGGGTCGGCGTGGAGGCCGGCGGAGTCTGCGCGGGGCCCTGGCAGGGTCGGCGTGGAGCTTGAAGTTGACGCGAGTTCCCAGCCAACGGTGTCCTATCGCGGAGTCCTGCCGGTGTGGAGCTGTGCGGAGGCCGCCAGAATCCTCACCGACACCACCCTTCGCTTGCATTATGGCTAGGCGGCCGCATCACCGGTCCGCACTACTTGCGCGGAGGCTCGACGCGGAGGGTCTTCATCACGCGGAGACTCGACGACCAAAGACCAGAGGGGCGGAGCCGCGGCACGCGGAAGCCAATGCGTGCGGCGGGGCTACGACGCGCGAAGGCTGAGGCAATGACGCCCGAGCGCATCGCTCGTACCAAGTGTGCCTGCATGCAGAAATGGGTGTATGGGCGTACAGGCTGGATGGCACCATGCAGGCTCGACGGCATGCGAAGCCCGCTTAGCCATTCCAGGAATCGTTTTCCTGCACGGATGCTTCCAGCGCGGAGATGACAGCAACATAGAAATAGACGATTCGATTAGATCTACCTGATCCAGCGTCTGAGTGATTCGACTAGGTCTCAGATCTACTCAACACAGTATGTAGAGCGAAGTACTTATCTGCCGATGATGGCGCTCCCAAGAATAGCCTCCAGTTCCTTAAGCGACCTTTCATCCAGTCCCCACGGACGGCGCCATCTGTCGTAGCTACTGGCTAGACAGGGATGAAGGGACTGGTAGGAGAGGAAGAGGAGAGCCAGATCTGTGGAGAGGTGGTGAGAATGAGAGGAGGATGTCCCCCTTTGCCCCTCCTGGGGGCTTATATATATGTGAGTGGGGTAGAATGGGAAATCCCCATTCTACCCCTTAGTATTTACAAAGGATGGGGGTACACTGGTATATTTACACTGTTATATTCCTCTACACTATTGTGCCTATTACATATTGGACTAGTTGCACGGCCCAGTCACGGGGGGTTGGGCCACCCCTACAACAGCACCGTTTAACTTGATGGCCATATTCATTTTGACAAGACTTAGTAGTATTAAAAATAATAGTGATATAGACATGGTAGTTTAGGAATTCATTAAAATCTTTTCACTATTAAGAATCTTAGTATTTGTCTAGAATTTAGAAAAGATGGACCTAGGGTAAGCAAGGATCGTGGATCCGAAGACCTTATCCTAAGGTGGAGGCTTGTTGAGGAATGGTAGCAGTACAGGGTGTACTGATTATGGGTTTGTATACAGATGATGCCTCAGAGAAAAAATATAAGGACTAGACCCTTATGCTGAGTAAAGAACATAGTATCCGCCCAACTACAAGCGTTGATTTTGTCAAGCCTGGTTTAATAACTGCTCAAGTTCAATTGAATCTCTGCAACTAACGGGGGGAGTCCGAGGGTGAGTTCGTATGGGAGGTGGTTAACCATACAACAGTAGGACTGCTATGAGTCGGATGAGATCCGTGGGGTCATCCGAGCTTATGGGGAATTAGGACCTACTGGGTAGAGGCTATACAAAGAATTGAGCAGTGAACAACCTTGTTTTCTTAACTCTGTCGCGGGAGTTGAGAGATCTTGTGGGTAAAGCAGGGCAACTCTGCAGAGTCATAAAGAAATTGTATTCGAATACGCCGTGCTTTCGGTAAATGAAGCTATGTTTAATGGGTGAATCCAACAGCAAGGCATAAGTAGGGTTGAGAATGGTTTGAGATGTGGAACATTGATAATCATGCTTGAAAACCCCTTTACCTTAATGAAGTTACTTTTCAAGTTTTTAATTGATCCTTAAATAAAACTGCATCTACACAAATAATGAACATGTTATCCCTTCAATTGTTATACCATGCATATAGTTAATGTTAAGCTCCGTGTGACTTGCTGAGTACGGTAGTTGTACTCATACTTGCTAAAAACATAAACAGAAACTGCCAACTTTGAGGAATCAGGCGAAGACGAAGAAGTGGTGTTCTATGAAATGGAAGAAGCTTGGGATTAGGGTCGTTCTCCGCTCAAGCATGCCTGTGGTGTCTCTTTTTGTGTAATATATCTGAAGGCCGTTGGCCCTACTGTGAAACTTGGCTTTAAGCCCTTTTATTGTAATAAAGCCTACTTTTGTATTTGAACTTGCGTTGGCAATGTTATACACTTGAATCCTGGACAGTTGCGAGGGATCATAACGCTCTCAGAAATGGGGGTGTTACAATCTGGCAGATTTTTGTTGTCTCTCTCTGTGTTCATCATGATGGTCCAATTTCTTCGTCATGATGGTTGTACATTATCCGACAGGAATATATTGGAGTAGGAACATCCAATTTCTATATGTTATGGTTCGGAATGCGTGAATGCAAACGTGTGGATGTCAACAAGTTATAAAATTGCGAGATGAACGTGCTAATGGGCACAGATTAATAATTTTTTTGATGTAAACAAATCAATAATTTGAATCACATATAACAATTGAATTTAAAATAAATTTTGTTAGCTGTCAGTTAGCATAATGTACATAGCCGACAGTGCTATCACAAAATGATTGGGCCAAGAATTTGGTGATCAGTTGGGCTTTTTTTGGTGGCTTATGGCTGAAAGCACTGCAGCTGGCTGAAAAAAACACTGTAGCTGACTGAAAAAAACACTGTAGCTGACAGACGCTTATTTAGCATAATTAAATTAAAAAAATTAAAAAATATGTTAGCCCATTACGTATAATGCAAACACATACGGGAAAAAAGAACCGGCAAAAAAGCTCAACAAAAAGCCAAAAGTTCAGAAAAAGACGAAATTTATGAATAATGAAAAATAAGCCGGAAGCCAGAAGTTGAAGCCCAACCGATCCGACTCCAGTCTTTTCTGGCAGTCTACATTGTTGCCAAAAAAATAGGATAATAACAAGGTTGTTAGCATTACATTGCCATCCCTGACATAGCAGCTCCGACAGTGCATCCCCGACAATTGGCTATTAGAAAAAAGAATATCCGACAGTTTCCATGCCATTGCCAACAGTTTTTGCCTATCGGGTTTGCTGTCATACAATGTAGTGAGGCACTAATATGGTATTTAGCTAACTACCAAAATATCATTGGCGAATCTTCTATGCACCTTCTTTTGACTTCGTTTTCACCTTCACATCAAAACATCTCTACATGTTTTGACACTAGCCGTCACATCTTTATGTATTCCGTCTCCATTGAACCGTCTCTACGTGCATCGGTCTCGTCACTTGGCGCACCACATACAGCAACTCGCCCCTTCATGATCCTTGTTTCCTCCGTACTTCCCGCTTAAGCGACGTAGTCTCACTCAGACTTACTTGACAGCGGGGACCTCAGCTCTTCCACCTAGTCCCGGTCCTTTACCGTTGACCACTAACGTTCTTTAAGCCACCTGCATATCTAAAAAACAAGCAACCAGCTTAACCATAAGTTTTATGTAACTAACTCTCGTTAGATGATATAATTTAGTAGTAAATGTTACAAATAGAAGACTAAATATTTCTAAGATTATTCTATAAAATAAAAGGAAAAATGAGTGTTCTATAAGACCAAAGAGCACCTAGGTACTCTATGGACAATCCCAGCTATAAATGCCGTCTGTGATGACGTTTTTGAACTGTCTGTGATGACTTTTTCTGTAGTAGTGCCAGCAATGGAGGGCCTCTCGACCTCCCGCGGCCATCCTTTCCGAACGAAAGAAAGAGCGGCCCTTCGTGCTTCTCTCTGTTGGACACAAAACCTGCATGCCAAACCCACGCCGCAGGCGTTCCTTTGCCTTCCTCTTTGTCTCCGTTTTGTCAAAATTTGGCCTTCATAAATTAAGCTATCATCGTATCTCTGCTCGATGAATTTCCTCTTCCTCTTCTTTGTCACCCCCTCCCTTCCCTTCTCCATCAACGATTCGACGTATGCATGGTACGTACCAGGTGATCATCCATCTTCAATTTTCCCTCTTATGGATGCATGCATCCATTCATTATTCATGCATGCATGTAACCAACAATGCAGGCAGGCCGGCAGATTTGCATCTTTCTTTTGGAGAGAATGTGATGCTAGCTAGCTAGCTGTTCAATTTCCTGCACTACATAACATTGTTTAGTGGGTGGGGCAGGGAATATTTATGTATGGCGTGTCGATTTATCTTTTAAAGGAACCGATTCCCTTCTATCTATCCATCCACCTATCTCTACAAGATGACGACTGATTGATTGATGCTAACTTGAAACAACGAACGGACATCCACGTATTTACTACTTGTTATGCCACAAGCTGCATATATATATATATATATATATATATATATATATATATATATATATATATATATATATATATATATATATATATATACATATATACATATACATATATACATATACATATATACATATACATATATACATATACATATATATATACATATATACATATACATATATACATATATATACATATATACATATACATATATACATATACATATATATATATACATATATATATATATATATATATATATATATATATATATATATATATATATATATATATATATATATATATATATATATATATACGCTGAAATGGGACACCTAGGTGCCCAGACACCTAGGCTCCCTGCCGTTAGATTGCTTTTAGATACGTGCTAGAGCAATGGTATGTATGGTATGTAATATATTAGGCATGCTAAATCAATCATGGAAGGAAAGTCTTAATCATGGATGGAAAGTCTCAATCACACTAGCACGCATCTAAAAGCAATCCAAAGGTAAGGAGACTAGGTGTCCAGACACCTAGGTGCCCCTGTTATTTATACTCTATATATATATATATATATATATATATATATATATATATATATATATATATATATATATATATATATATATATATATATATATATATATATATATATATATATATATATATATATATATATTCCATTTACATTTCTTTTCTTGATGGGCATCAGTTCCATATCCATACGTGGCAACTGACATTTCTTTGCATTTAACCCGATCATGCATGTTAATTTTCTCCTGAGCACTAGCTACTAGTGGAGTTCTTTAGAATCAATCAATCTTCAGATTTCTCCTTCTTTTTGCAGACTGACCCTAGGTAAGCATACACAGCAACACAAAACAAAAGCGCAAGGTACAGTACTGTTTTTCTCGTCCTACTCCAAGCAATATATATAATTGCAGTACATACATACATATATGGAGGCTCTGCCAGATATCTATCCCTTGACAGGCTTGCAGATTGGGTAAGTCGCATAATTTCCTGATCTTTTCTCTTGATTGATTAGTATATATCCTGAATTCCTAGCTTAAGCTAAAGATATGCATGCAAGATGAGATGCTGCTTGATTACTAGCTAGCACTAATGGTAGCAGCTCCAGTACAATTAATCAATTCAACTAATATATCGATCATTTGATTTGATTGTACGTACTGCAGGGACATGCAATCTTACATTTCTCGGGCGTTCCTGTACTTTGCTCCGCTCAGCAAAAAGGTGTTCATTCTCGTGGACAACCACCCTTGGCTGACGAGCAAGCAGTCTCGCTCGGCAAGATTATGGCAGTTCATGGTCACCAAGGTACTACTATATATGTTGCGTATACATATTGAACCTAGCTAAGCTAGCTCGCTTAATTTGTAGCGTACGCAGTACTCAAAATGAATACTTACATACGTATCGATCTCTGGATCTGATTTACGGTAGTAGTTAATTTGCAGTACAGGATGTCTCCATTCGTGAATTCAAGGGCGCTTGGTAACATCCCCTGCTCCTCCGGGACCGGGAGCACGGGCGTGGCAGCAACCGGCGGAGCCGACAGCGACGACAAGATGATGCGGCGGTGGTTCGCGGTGGCGGACCTGAGCAGGGCGCTGCACGGGTTCCTGGTGTTCGAGGTGTCGTGGCGAGACGTGCACGGCATCAACTACCTGAATGAGCTGCTGACCGACACGTCGTTGGCTCTGGAGGCGCGGTACATGAAGAAATGGGAGTTCTACAGCGCGGAGCAGGCGGCCAGCTGCTCGCCTCTGTGGTTCCTGGGCCGGGCGTCGGAGGCGAAGGCTCTGCGGGGCTATCTCAGGAGCCTGCACCACCACCAGCAGCAGGAGGAGGACGATGACAGCATGCTGCTGCTCCTGCGCAGGGCATGCTCGTCTCCGTCTCTGCGGGTGGTCTCCGAGGACACTAGCAGCGGCGCCGATGCAGACACCGACGACGTTCCCGCCGAGAAGCAGTACTCGCCGCCGAGGAGGAGGAGGAGGAGGAAGGAGGACCGATCGGCGGAGGCCACAGAGCCGTTCGTGTCGCCGGCGCAGTACAGCGACACGCTGATCCAGTTCCGGTTCAGGGACAGCGAGCTGCCATTCAAGCTGCGGCAGATCATCATGTCGGATATCAGGCTGCTGACGCTGCTGGAGTCGGGGCTGCCGTCATGGGTGATCTTCCTCCAGTCGTACCCCCTCTTCTGCCACCTCTACCGGCCGTGGATGCGGCCCCTGGCGCGGAGCCTCTACGTGCTGGTCTCGCTGGTCACCGTCATCATCGGCTTCTACGACCTGTACAAGAACGTGCCGCTGCTCAAGGCCACGGCGGCGCGCATCTGCGGACCGCTCTTCGGGTGGATCGAGACGTGGGACATGGTCACCAGGATCCAGTACCTGGGCACCATCCTCTTCCTCCGCAACCTGCGCAAGTGCCTCCAGGGGCTCCTCACGCTGCTGCGCATGGCGCGGGCGCTGCTCCAGCCCCTGGGCGAGCTGGCCGGCCCTCTCCTCGACGCGTGCGGCGACCTCTGCGAGGTCTTGGCCTCCGGCGTCCTGTCCGGCGTGGGCTCTGCCTGGGCTCTGCTGGTCGACCTGGCGGAGATGCTCTGGGCGCCCTTCGACCTCGTCTTCGACTACGTCGTCGGTGCGGTGGGATCCCTGTGCCCGTTGCTCCAGGTGCTGCTCCTTCCGGTGCGCTGCGCCGTGGCGATGGCCAGCTGCGCGGGGGCGCTGCTGTCCAACAGCTACAACTTCTCCAAGGACATCTGGGAGACGATGAGCAGCATCTTCGAGCTCAACCATATGTCCGAGGCGCAGCAGAGTGCGTTTGATATGTCCTTGCTCAAGGCCCTCTGGAACGACCTCTTCTCCCAGGTCAGGTTTAATACTCCTCGTTCCTTCCTTGGACGTTCCATTCGCTCGCTAATGTCTCACTCGTCAACTGTCACGCACTGCACTGCACTGCACTGCACTGCATGTATGTTTAGATCTTCCGGGCAATCAGGAGCATCCTGAATGGCGTACTGGTATTCTTTGCATCCTGCAACAGGCATAGGCTCAGGTAAGTCGATCTATATCACTGGATCGAGATCGCTAGCTAGATATATATTTGTACTTCAACGAAGAAATTTTCTAATAAGGCTCCACCTAATTAATCGGGCGCGTACGTATTATATTGTAGCATCTACAATCATGTGCAGTCAAGGTTGCGGCGCATGCTCCGCGTTGCCAGATTGGCGCCATGTTCATGTCAATGCAAGACGAAACGCCGAAACGATGAGGTGACCAAGCAATTGCGTCATCCGGCTATCTGTCTGTCTATCTGTCTATCTGTTTGTTTTGTTTCCTTAAATACAATACAATACAATAGGATTGCGACATCATATATTCATTCCTACTTCTCTGCAGGATGATGCCGTCGAATGCGATGTCTGCAAGTGAAGTGAGCATGTGATTGATGAACCCCTCCGGTCATATATTAGTATACATAAACGTGAGCAAACGAATGTGTCAAGGAACTTTCATCCTTAAACCGACCTAGATCTACTTCCTGAATGTGTGATATGATGTAAAATCCATTGATATTCATCCTGTACATAATATTTAAGAATTTACTACTAGAGCCTTCTGTGTTCAAACTAGAAACCTATGTTACCGAGAGTGCGGAATATTTAGGGCAATCACGCAATGAATAGAATGAAAATCCAAATATTACATATATAGACCATGCCAGGCAGGTGAGGAGACAAGTATGAAACTATGCCAGGCAGGTGAGGGGGCAAGTGTGAAATCATGCCATGCCTTAAGTATGGACCAGGAACCGAGGCATCTAACATGTTAACCAGGGCATTCTAACACCCCCCAGTTGAAGCGTCAGTGGAGCGGACGTTCAAACTGGACCGAAACTCGGTGAAAATAGAAGGAGGCAGCTCTTTGGTGAAGATGTCGGCGTACCGAGATGTCATCGGAATGTGAAGAATGCGGACATCGCCAAGATCAACTCGTTCCCGAACAAAGTGGAGGTCAATCTTAACATGTTTAGTACGCTGATGTTGCACTGGATTTGTTGAGAGATAGACCGCACTGACATTGTCGCAGTAGACGATGGTAGCATGGTGTAGAGGACTGTGATGTTTCTGAAGAAGTTGGCGTAACCAGCACGCCTCAGCAACACCATTGGCCACAGCCTGGTACTCAGTCTCTACACTTGAACGAGAGACAATATATTGTTGCTTGGAGGACTAGGAGACGAGATTGTCACCCAGGAACATGACGTAGCCCGAAGTAGATTTGCGTGTGTCAGGACAACCAACCCAGTCAGCGTCAGAGTAGACAATTGGATCCGTAGAGGTTGCTCGGTCAAGAAGTAGGCTGTAGTCGATGGTGCTGTGAAGATACCGAAGAATGCGCTTTACAATGGCGACGTGTGGCTTGCAAGGATCATGCATATGAAGACAAACTTGCTGATCGGCATAGGCAATATCTGGGCAAGTGAAGATGAGGTACTGCAAAGCACCAGCAAGACTTTGGTAGAATGTCGGATCAGCCACATAAGCGCCATTAGTAGAGGAGATTGGAATAGGTGTCAACAGGGGTGCTGTAAGGCTTGCAAGCGGTCATGCCGACGCGGTCCAGGGTATAGATAGTATACTACCACTGAGAGAGGAACATGCTGTCATCACGACGACTGGCAGAAACACCTAGAAAATGATGGAGTGGACCAAGATCCTTTATAGGAAAAGCCTATTGGAGGGAGGCAATCACTCAGCGGAGCACACTGTCTGAAGAAGCAGTCAGCACAATGTTGTCCACATAAAGTAGTTGGTAGACAGTATCATCACCTTGATGAGACACAAAGAGAGGTGTCGGACTTTGCCTCCATGAAACTAAGAGACAACAAGTAGGCCGCAAAACAGTTGTACGAGGCTCGGGGCGCCTGTTTGAGACTGTAGAGAGACTTATTGAGGTGGTAAATGTAATTTGGGCGAGAGGGGCCCACAAATCCAACCGGTTGCGAACAGAAGATAGTTTCAGAGAGTGTGCCATGAAGAAATGCATTCTTAATATCCAGCTGGTGGATAGGCTAATCCCGAGATAGGGCCAAAGAGAACTGTGCAAATAATGCCCAGCTTGATGACTGGACTGAAAATCTCATCAAAATAAACACTAGGACATTGTGTAAAACCACGAAGAACCCAATGAGCTTTATAGCAGGTAAGAGTGCCATCCGAATTGTACTTACGACAAAAAAAATCCACTTCTTAGTGACCACATTGGCATTAGATGGCCGTGGAACAAGAGTCCATGTGTTGTTGGCCTAAAAAGCAGCATATTCCTCCTCCATGGTGCTGCACCAATTAGGGTCAGCGAGAGCAGTCTGATATGTGGTCAGAACAGGAGATAGAGTGGCGGCATGAAGGTTCATGCAGGTAAGCGGATGCTGAAAACCATGCTTTCCACGAGTCACCATGGCATGGGAGTTTTCGATCGACTAGAGTGGCATAGCACCTGGGAAAGTTGTGGTAGAATGACCCCACTGGGAGCCGGTGAGTCAACTGGTAGACCCATGGTAGGAGCACCATGTGCTTCCACTGCCATGGGAGGAGCCGCGGCTGGAGCACTGGGAGCTACCACAGCTGCGGACGAAGCGACGGGCGAGGGGGAGTCCCTACCAGGAGAAGCGCTACCGATTGGCGTCATATTTGCAAGTACGGGTGCACTGGGAATGCACACGACATCGGGAGCAACGGGTGCGCTGGGGCCACACACAACTAGCACAAGGGAGGCAGTGCCGTCTGGCTCCACGGCTGGTAGGAGCACGGGCGGGCGGGTCACACTAGGAGGAGCACTATGACCTGCAAGATGTAGAGGCCCAATGGGCATCAGTGTGTGATCAAGCTCTAACAAAATATCAAGGTTAGTTGGGGAGGGCTGGGCAGTGAGCTCGGCAAAGGGAAAAGAGGACTCGTCAAACGTACATGGCAAGAGATGATGACCTGATTGGAGGAGAGATCGAGGCATTGATATCTCTTGTGTTCAGACGGGTAGCCGAGAAACACGCACATGGTGGAGCAAGGAGAAAGCTTATGAGGAGCGGTGGTAGAAAGGTTCAGGTAATACTTGCAGCCAAAAACTCAAAAGTGAGAATAGGAGGGGAAAACACCAAAGAGCGCAAAAAAGATGTGGAAAAATTGAGAGTTTTTATGGGTTGGCAATTGAAAAGCTAGGTAGCAGTTTGTAGAGCCTCAACCTAGTAACAGGAAGGGAGGCTGGCCTAAAACATAAGAGACCGAACAATGTTATTAGTGGAACGAATAATGCATTCAGCCTTGCCATTCTGCTGAGAGGTGTATGGACATGACATGCGGAGTGCAATGCCATGGGTGAGGAAAAACGTGCGAGTGGTGGAGTTGTCAAACTCACGGCCATTATCGCACTGAATGCTCTTGATCTTAGCGCCAAACTGAGTAGCAACATAAGAGAAAAAGTGCGACATAGTGGCAAAAGTATTGGATTTCAGTCATAGAGGAAACATCCAAAGATAATACAAGCAGTCATCAAGAATAACTAAGTAGTATTTGTAACCGGATACACTAATGACAGGCAAGGTCCAAAGGTCACAATGAACTAAATCAAAATTCTTGAGAGCACGAGACTGTGAAGTAGCAAAAGGTAGACGCACATGGTGACCAAGCTGACATGCATGACAGATAGTATCAGCGGGTTCATTATTACAAGCAATGGCAAACACACTAGCAAGGCGAGATAGGGACTCATGGCCAAGGTGCCCGACACAATGATGCCATAGGGAGGTGGAGGTGCCAGCGACGAGTGTGCACGAAGGGGAGGCAGATGCCGACAGACGCAAGGGGTAGAGAGGTCTAGAGTTATTGCACCTGGTGATCACGTTCCAGGAACAAAGATCCTTTACAGAAAAGCCAACAGGGTCAAACTCAACGAAATAGTTATGTCAATAGTGAATTGACAAACGAGAAACACGATTCTTGATAAGGTGTGGAGTGACAAGAACATTATTAAGATGAAGAGGGCCAAGACTAGTGGAACCAGTGGAGGTGACGAGTAGCAGAGACCTATCACCAATAACAATGGTGGAAGAAGTGAATGAATGAGAGGGATGGGAGCGGGAGAGGTTACCGTTGTCTGATGTCATGTGTGAGGTTGCACTAGAGTCCATGTACCAGTCGGTGGTTGGAGGGGAAGCAAGAGTCATGGTGTTGAAAGAGTTTGCTAATGATTGCTAATCCCATGGACCAAGACTAGGAGACATAGGACCCGGACTAACCTGAGGAGGCCACGGCGCAAGCGACGGGTACGAGGGTAGTGGGTAGCTAGCCTGGAGTTGGCCGGTCGCCAGCACATGCGGCTAGGGTGCACTACCATGGCACAGCTGGGGCGGTGCGCTAGGAGCGACGGGTCGAGGAGGCTGGGGGCTTGGTTTGGATGGAGTTGCCTGGGCCACACCTGATGGTGCTAGTCCTGTAGTCCAGGGGATGTAGATGGACAGTGGCCAACCAGAGGTGCCGCCCCTGGAGTGACCACCCGCACCTCCGTTGCTCGGTTTGGTGTTGCTACTGTCATTGCCACGGTGATGATGGCAATTGAATCCACTCCCACTGCCATTGATGCCATCAGAGGGAGCGCCCTGGGGCACACCAGTGGAGCAGTGGCCAGACGTGCTGCCACCACCCCCGAAAACACTACCGCTGGGACCCCCATTGTTGGTAGTTGTCATGGTGATGAGGCCTGTGGAGGGAGCGAAGGGATGCAATGACATCGTGATTTCTTCAAGTAGAAAATTGGAGCAGGCCTCGATGAATGAGGGGAATAGCTTCTGCCACGTCAGCAGGGCTGTAATGTATGCGAATTTCACATTTAGGCCATGCAGAATAGATAGAACAAGGGTGCGATTGGGCATTGGTTCGCCCAAGTCACCGAGGGCGTTGGCCATGCTCTTCAGCTTGCGGCAGTAGTTGGAGATGGAGAGGTCACCTTGGACGAAGTTGTGAAACTCCGTGTCAAGGTACAGGGCACGTGTCTCCATGTTACCAATGAACTGTTACTTGAGGCCCACCCATACGAGCCACGCAATGGAGGTGGGAGTTATCACAATCTTGAGGAGTTCGGCGGAGATGGTGCTGTAGAGCCATGAGAGAATGAGATAATCAATCTGGACCCAATTAGTGACGTTGGGGTTGGCGTCGTCAGAGAGCACGTGGTTGGAGAGGGCGTACTTGCCGAGGGTGACGAGGAAGAGGCCGCACCATTTGTTGTACTTTGGAGAGGCGAGGTAGAGAATGACTAGGACGAGAGCCTTGATGTTGAGGACATTGTACACTTGGGCATGGAGGGAAGCAGTGGCGGTGGTCTCGGAGAGGGCCAGTGCCTGTGCGGCCTCCTGGTGTGTGGCAGTACCCTGTGCGTGGTGCGTAGCGACGGCCTCCTGCTCGCAGTGTGTGGTGGCATCATCTTCGCTAGCCATGTCGGTGGAATTAGCAGAAGGGTGCAGTCACAGGAGTGATCGCTTATGATACCATGAGAGCGTGGAATATTTGGGGGCAATTACACAATGAATAGAATGAAGAACCAAATGTTACATATATAGACCATGCCAGACAGGTGAGGAGGCAAGTGTGAAACCATACCAGGTAGGTGAGGAGGCAAGTGTGAAACCATGCCATGCCTTAAGTATAGGCTAGGAACCGAGACGTCTAACATGTTAACCAAAGCATTCTAACGGTTACCAATCTTGCTTTCCAACGCTTATGTCTTGGAAGAATCCATTATCCATGGTTGTGGGGAGAGGGATGTGGTGGCTTCTCTTGTGTACTCCCTTCGATACTGGTTTGAGCATGTATTCCGTTCCACAGACCCATTAAGCTTCCATATATCTAAACCCGAGAACAACTATCTCAAGGGCGTCTATGACACGGATGCCACTTCCCAACATATCGAAAACTTCCAAATGATTAAACCAAGGAACTCTTGATTCAGAAAATTTCAAATGATTCGAAAAACTCAAAAAAAATTTCCAATGATACCAAAAAAACTTTCAAATGATCAAAACAATTTCAATTGATTCTAACAAAATTCAACTATTGCAACTTTTTCCCTCGATCATCTTGTCTTCCAAACACAAGGTGCGATGACAGTGGCTTTGATGCACATCTCGGTAGCGTGGTGTGGCGGCATATGAGCCAGTCGCGGTGGCACACATGGCGTGCGAACACCAGGGTTCGTATGGCCCGCTCCAAACGAGTTCAGATTGTGGTTTTTTAGCTTTTAGCTTATCTAAGTTAGAAGCCACTTAGATTATATCGATTACTAATTTTGGTTTATTTTAGATTTTTGTCTTTCCTTTTTACCCCGTATTCCTTTATACTGTCCATGACGATATAACGGTTTTTTTCTCATTTTTTCTATTTTTCTTATTTTTTTCTTAGAAAAAGCTAACAACCACTACAGTATACTTTCAGCCAGAAACCCATAGCTGAAGCCATCAGTTGCTTTGAGAGCCACTGTCGTGCGTCGGAAAGGAAGCACAAGGTGGTTGCGCAAGTGTAGAGCTCGACCGTTGGTGCTGAAAAGGGCGATACTGGAATCGTGTGGAGGATGTGAATTGACAAGGGGAAAATGTGATGAGGAAATGAGCTGGGAAAGAGGAGGAGAAGCACCTCAAAGGCACCCCTCCTTGCTTGATCCGATGGTTGGAATTGCTCGCGCATGGGATTGGACGACGGATAGATGCATCCGCTAGCAAGACAACTCGAGGGTGTTTGTATTCTAGCACGATAGTCCAAAGAGGCCCATAATTAAGTGGTTAATAGGGAGCCCATTGACAAAATTTTGTTGTGTAATGGTAATATAGGCTTGAGTTATGTAACGAGCCAACCATGCGGCGCCACGTCATCAAAATATTGTAGCACTATAGTGAAACACTATAGTACTACGGAAAAAGCTTTTTTTTGCATTGTAGCACTGCGGCACAATTTTTGGGGGGTTTTCATGTGCTACAATGTTTTCAGTGCATGCTATAGTATTTCATGCCACGTGTCAAAACTTGATTGGCTCATTACACAAACCGATATATACCTCCGTTACACAATAAAATTTTTTCCATTAGTAGGGAATATCATGAAGAATTTTCATTGCTGAGTGTCGTTTGCCTTGGGACATCACAAAATCGTGGCTCAACTCAAGGGAACTACAAAATAGTGGTCATTTGATAGAATACATTGGGTCCACTATAATAAACATACCTAAATGACTTATAGATCCTCTAAACACATCTGAATATTGTTGAACCTATTAGGTTGCACTGGATTTATCAGGGTCAATAAGTCACTCCCACTTTCCTTGAGCCTGGATAAATCTAGTGCCTCCACCTCCCCAAGCGTCGCCACGTCGATGCCTCCTGACCCCCTCCCATATTTGAATGGTAAAGCCTCAAAAGCTCCAAATTGAAATATTTTGATACCAAATTGAAATGTTTCAAATCTGAATTGAAACATGGGGTTATTTTTGAGTGGAAGGTGAAGCTTGTGTTGAAAGTTCATGAATTGAAAGCTTTCACTCCGAAATTGAAAGGTTTCTAATCTGAATTGAAAGGGTTACTGGAAAGCAATTTTTTTGGACCTGAGTTAAAAGCTCTTTTGAAACTAAATTTGAAAGTTGAAACTCGATTTGAAATTTTTCAAAATTCGTGAGTTGAAACCTTGGATTTTTTTACTAATTTTTTTTGAAATCATGAGTGCAAATTTATTTTTTAGGATGGCGGCGACCGGCGAGGCGCATGAGCCAGAGAGGAAGGCATTAGGCGTGGGCTCCCCCACAGCGGTGGCACATGCTATCGGAACACGTTGGGCTTGTCGGAATGTGCGTTTGCATTGCACCACGTATGCACTACATAGGAAGCCCCAACCCAAAAGTAGTACGATTTTGGACAATATGTATTATGTTGTATTTTGTGATTCAAATCTGATCAGATTTGACCACTCTGGTCTTTCCGATTGCTAAATAGTTTGATCAGGAAGCAATGCAAACTGATTAGATATTTTTTATTAAGACCATCTTTGAGTTGGTAATGGACTCTGCACTGACCCATATTAGATGTGATGCTCTAAGGTACGTGCGCCAACTAGAGTTAAACATAGCTATGAGGTGCTTACGACTACAACTCTATATCATTATCTTCTGAGACTCTCTGAGCAAATGCTATTTTTGTCTCCGAGAAGGCTACTATTCCAGCTTTTGATAGGTCTCTATTTCATTGCCGACTAGGACTGTCCTTTTCCTCGTTTGGGAGTCTTATTCCCAAGGCTATTTATATCCTCTGTAAGCTACCTACTAGAGGTGTGGAATCATATATATATGCATGCCAAGAGCATTCTTGTAACATCTCCACATACAGTGATTTTGTCGATTGTACATCTACGGGTTTTTCACTCGAAAGGGTTTTCCATGTTAAATCTCTATCTCGTGTTCTTAATTGTTCTTTATTGGTTTTGCACTTTGTCTTGTCGATTTTGTAACAAGTAGTATTAGAGCCACATTTTTTGCCCAAATCAATCTAGAGCAGTTTCGACATGACGACAAGGAAGTATAATCTTTTATTGCTTGATTGAGACACACGATTTTCCCTATGGCAGATTGAAATATGAGCTATTCTAGCACAGCTCAATTTGGATGATGTGTTATTGAAAATCTACAAGATGTCGGCCGCATGGTCCGCTGAGAAGCAAAGTAGTGATCGTAAGGCTCTCTCTCAGATTCATCTTCATCCAACTAACAATATTCTCTAGAAGGTCACAACAGAGACTACTGCTGCTGTGTTATGGCTAAAGCTAGAACAAATCTGCATGACTAAAGATTTGACAAGCAAGATACTTATAAAGCAGAAGCTTTTCTCGCTTAGATTGGCCGAAGGTGGATCTGTGTTGAACCACTTGATCATTTTTAAAGATATTATTGTCAATTTTGAAGCAACGGAGGTCAAATATGAAGATGGGGATTTAGGTCTTATTCTACTCTGCTTGTTGGCTTGTCCTTTCTCTACATTCAGAGACATATATCTTTATAGCTGGAATACTCTCACCGCTAAGGAGGTTTATGATGCTTTGCATGTAAAGGAGAAGCTGAAAATCTAGTGTCAAGCGAAAGCTCAAGTTTGCATGCAAGAGGTTTATCTATTCGTGGAAAACAAATTGATATGTCTTTGACCAGGGATTTAGGAGCAAGAGCAAATCTGAGGCCATTCTAAGTCAAAGAATAAGAAGTCATATTGTTATTCTAAGAAAAGTGGGCACGACATATTCGAGTGTTGAAAATTCCAAAAAAGGAGAAAATTAACAACAGTTCCAAGAAAGATGAACAAGATGAAGCAGCCAAAGACACCATTGTTATTAAAGAAGGTTCTGAAGGAGGTATTCTTATTGCCTTTGCCAGTGATTCCAAAACCAGTGATGAATGGATTCTTGAACCTTGTCAGAAGTCTGACATTTTCCAAGCTTGAAAATGAGCCTTACCTCATTGAGTACTCTTGATGCTAGATGGTACAAGTTTTTAGATGGACGTTGAGTTCTGAAGGTCTCCAGAGGCACTCTTATTGTGATGAAATGTGATATGAAGGCGGAAAATTTATATTAGCTTCAAGGCACTTCTCTGGTTGGAACCACTACTATTCCTTTGGCTAGATTGTCTGATACCGATCGAACTAGTCTGTGGCACATACATCTTGGACACATAAGTGAAACTGGCATGAAAGAGTGGTGCAAAAAAAGTTTACTTGATGGTTAAGGTGTCGACCAGTTGAAGTTGGACATACTTCATAAAGCACAAGTTAGATGTTTTTAAGACATTCAAAGAGTAGAAGATTATGATATAGAAACAGACCAGCAAGTATGTTAGGAAACTCCAAACAGATAATGGCTTGGATTTTGCTCAGGAGAATTTGAAGTGTCGTGCTGATCAGAAGGCATTGTGAGGCACTATATTGTTCTAAGTAAACAATAGCAGAATGAGAAACCGGCAGTTTGGGAGATTATACCTAATTCAGCAAGGATATATTGAAAAAGTTCTTTATCACTTCAACATGCTCAAGGCCAAACTGACCAGTACTCTATTGGTTGCATATTTTAAGCTATCTTCGGCATCAAGTCTGCAAAAAATTGAAGAAGTTGAATACATGTCAAGTGTTTCATATGCAAGTTCAATTGAATCACTTATGTATGCCATGGTCTACCTTCGCACTGACCTATATCATGGTTTGAGTATTGCCAACAAATATATGGCTAATCATGGAAAATACCACTGGAGGGTTGTTCAGTGGATCTTCATGTATTTAAAGGGTACTTTTGGTGCTTGTTTACATTTTGGATAGACCAGTGACGGACTGGTCGGATATATTGATTCAAACTTCATAGGTGATTTGGATAAGTGAAAATCTCTTACTCATTATGTTTTCATAGTCAGAAGTTGTGTCATGTGGTAGAAAGCTAGTTTACAAGCTACTGTTGCTCTCTCGACCACTGAAGTCGAGTATATGGCTATTTTAGAAGCTTGTAAAGAAGTTGTTTAGCTAAGGATTCTTTACACTGAGCCTTGTGGAAGTACATCTTGTACTAATATTTTTTTGTGACTGTCAGGGTGCTATTTGTCTTATAAAAGACCAAATGTTCCATAAGAGAATAAAACACATTGAAGACTAAGGTGATATCAGAGTTTGCAAGATTAGTACTCATGAGAATCCAGCTGATATGATAACAAAGCAAGTTCCTACCGCTAAGTTTGAGCTATGTGCAAACTTGGTCAGTTTTACTCATTAGTCCTTTCAGACATTTGATGCACAATCAGCATTCTACAATTTCATCAAGAAGTTCTTTGGTGCTTATTTTTGCTACAGGAGGAATTCGGTTCAAGGTGAAGATTGTTGTATTTTATGATCTGACTCTGATCAGGTCTGACCACTTTGGTATATCTAACCGCTTGAAGAGTTGGATCAAAAAGCAATGCAAATTGTTTGGAGGTTTTGATTGATACCATCTTTGAGTTCGTAATGGACTCAATACCGATCCACATCAGACATGGTGCTCTAATGTGTGTGTGTTGACTGAAGTCAGACATGGCTACTCAAAGCGCTTTTGACAATAACTTTACACTATTATCTTCTGAGACTCTCCGAGCGGAGTGCAGTTCCTGTCTCGGAGAAGGATAACCTGGTAGAGGTGTGGAATCACATATAGCCAAGAGCGTTCTTGTAACTTCCCCACATATAGTGATTTCGCCGATTGTGCGTCTGTGGTTTTTTCACCTGAAAGGGTTTTCCATGTTAAATCTCTGTCTTTCACTACTACAAAAGGCTCAGCTTACTGAAATTGTCAGTATTAAATATAATCACAGATGGTTTAGGTCTAGAGATCATCTATGTTGCTACCAGCACTAAAAACTATCTATGAAGAGGTAATATCATAGATGGTTCATGGTAAGAACCGTCTGTGATAATTCACAGACGGTTCTTAACAAAAATTGTCTGTGATAATTATGTATGAAATTTCAATCTTGCCCCATCACATCACTAATCCGCGGCATCTCCTCTAGGATCTCGATCTCACCTGTCCATTCTCTCTGCATCTAACGGCAGGCATGGTCTTTTCGACCTCTCGCACTTTATTAATCCCTCGAGATGCAGGCCTCGCCATTCTCATCTTCTCCCTTTCCCACCTCGCACGACGTCAAGGGCCCCGAGATGCAGGCCAATGACAGGAGCTGGCTCGCTGTGCCCCCTGAGCTGGACATCCTCATCGTCAAGACTGATGATCTACTCACGATACGTACAAGCCCCATCCATCCTTTCTTCCCTTCCCTTTGAAGGTTATCAAGAAGACGAGGCGATCACTATAGCTTGTGAATGTGATTGCAGGCCGTGATGAACGTGAGGGTGCTATCCTGCATGCACAGTGTTAGGACGCCAAGCAAGCACAAGCGTTACTCGATTCTATTCAGGTCCGTTCCCAAGGGAGACGGCATGCTCTGCACTTTTTGATGACCCTCTACTGTATGGTCCCTGCAGCCTTGATGAGTACATGAAGTTTCAGTTCGCGGTGTTTCTACCGTGGTCGATCTGTGGTGATCATTTTGCCATGCTTGATATTCGGTGGTCGTTCTACCGTGGTCGTTCTACGGTGATCGTTCTATCATGGTCAATTTGCTGTGGTCATTCTGCGGTGATCGTTCCGCCGTGGTCGTTCTGCAATGATCGTTCTATCGTGGTCGTTCTTCCTTGGTCGTTCTACCGTGGTCAATCGGTCGCGGTGAAGTTCCGGTTCACGGAGCAAGGACGCAAATGTGATGATCCATTGAAGACATTATGTGGAGTAGAGAAAAAGACGAGAAAAATAGAAAGATAAAAACATCATCAGTACAAATATCACAGATGGTTCTTATTAAAAACCGTATGTGATAATTGTAGATATCACAGACGGTTTTTAATCTGAACCATCTATGATGACCGACATATTACATACGAATTCTATTATAAACTGTCTGTGATAATCAACTATTACAGACGGTTATGAGTTAATAACCATCTATGATAGTAAGTATCACAGACGGTTCAAAAACCGTCGGTGATGGCCTCATGTCATTACTGACCCATAAACTCAGACAACTCACTAAACCGTCTGTGATGATGTTTTTGAACCGTCTGTAATGACCTTTTCTGTAATAGTGTTTTGTTCTTGATTGCTCTTCATTAGTTTCGTACTTTGTCTTATCGATTTCATAACAGGTGGTATCTAATCTTAACATATTATATGTTAGTGGAATTCAATGTAAACTTACAATGTAGTACTAAAGGGCGTGGTGTTATACCAATCATCACAAATATTTTGTCATAAGACCAGCAACCACATACAAGACACAGCTTTTACTCTCTCTCTCTCTCTCTCTCTCTCTCTCGTGCAATATACAGCTTCCTCTCCAATGTAATTTCAAGCTGTATCTTGCACCTTAGTCGGCAGGTAGACGCCGTATCACGTGCAAGATACGGCTTCACTCCTAAACCAAATCTGATGTGGCTTGGATTTAGATAGGGCTGACGTGAAGCATAGGAGATGTCCTAATTGCTGTTCATATATTATCACATCCAAAACACAATGTGATGTTCGCAAGCCAGGTAGATTATTCATTGTTTTGCTCGCAAAAAAGATTACTCACTTTTTTTAAAAAAAAGTATAGACCAATTGTTAGGCAAACAACGCAGGGATGACCATTACATACTTGTGTGTGTATAAACATTATGAATAGGTATTTCCTTCATAATAAATTGCAGAAAAGAGGAAAATAGTTTGGCAACGACGGAATTGGCAAATGAAAAACACCAGAATTAAACCAGAAATAAGAATACAATTAATGCATCGATCTCAAGGGACGTTACGCTCTGATGCGATGGTGCATTTTCAGAGGCGCATGCGTTCGTATGCACTATATAGATCAGTCGTCGTCCTCGTCGCTGGAATTGGGCGATGGTGCCGGTGCTGGCGCGTCGGAGGTCTTGAGCGTCTTCATGTCGGCGTAGACGACGCGGTCTTCAGATTTGGAGCCGCTCATCGTGAAGCTGTTGAGGTGGACGTTGTTCTTGGCGGAGGCAGTGGCAGCGAGGTGGCCGAGGAGGAGGAGCCCCAACAGGGCCAGGCTCACCGTGGCCATGCGCATCGCCTGCTTGTTGCCAGATGCCATTTACTTTGTCTTCTTGTTATAAGCTTCGATCTCTCTCTCTCTCTCTCTCTCTTCTTCTTCTTCTTCTTCTTCTTCTTCTTCTTCTTCTTCTTCTTCTTCTTCTTCTTCTTCTTCTTCCTCTGATCGATCGAAACGATCTAGGTTTTATAGTGGTGGAATCGGAGAAAGCAGAGACGGCTTTTTTCAAGCTGTATCTTGCACCTTAGTCGGCAGGCAGACGCCGTATCACGTGCAAGATACGGCCTCACTCTCGCCTCCACCTAAACCAAAATCTGATGTGGCTTGGATTTAGATAGGGCTGACGTGAAGCATAGGAGATGTCCTAATTGCTGTTCATATATGATCACATCCAAAACACAATGTGATGTTCGCAAGCCAGGTAGATTATTCATTGTTTTGCTCGCAAAAAAGATTACTCACTTTTTTTAAAAAAAAAGTATAGACCAATTGTTAGGCAAACAACGCATGCAGGGATGACCATTACATACTTGTGTGTGTATAAACATTATGAATAGGTATTTCCTTCATAATAAATTGCAGAAAAGAGGAAAATAGTTTGGCAACGACGGAATTGGCAAATGAAAAACACCAGAATTAAACCAGAAATAAGAATACAATTAATGCATCGATCTCAAGGGACGTTACGCTCTGATGCGATGGTGCATTTTCAGAGGTGCATGCGTACGCATGCACTATATAGATCAGTCGTCGTCCTCGTCGCTGGAATTGGGCGATGGTGCCGGTGCTGGCGCGTCGGAGGTCTTGAGCGTCTTCATGTCGGCGTAGACGACGCGGTCTTCAGATTTGGAGCCGCTCATGGTGAAGCTGTTGAGGTGGACGTTGTTCTTGGCGGAGGCAGTGGCAGCGAGGTGGCCGAGGAGGAGGAGCCCCAACAGGGCCAGGCTCACCGTGGCCATGCGCATCGCCTGCTTGTTGCCAGATGCCATTTACTCTGTCTTCTTGTTATAAGCTTCGATCTCTCTCTCTCTCTTCTTCTTCTTCTTCTTCTTCTTCTTCTTCTTCTTCTTATTCCTCTGATCGATCGAAACCATCTAGGTTTTATAGTGGTGGAATCGGAGAAAGCAGAGACGGCTTTTTTGTGGTGTTTGCGTAAGAGTAGGCGGTACGTACCAAATTTGGAGTCCCCTTTACTTTGAACAAGTTTTGTGTGGATGCATGCAACGCGTTTGCGATCAGAGCGTGGTCAAACAAGCATGCACTTCTTCCATCAATCGCTATGGAGCGCACGTCGACCTCGAGCAGACGAGCAAGCCCAGCTGCTCTCTCTCATCTCTACCAACTAGTAGCTAGAACAATTTTACATTGCCAACGCGTTTGTTTAATTTACATTGCCAAGGACATAATTGATCTTTAGTGAGATTTCAGATTTCTCCCATGCATCTTCGAAGCCTCTTGCAGTATGAATTCGCTTGGGTCGAATAACAGCTTTTTTTTTCTTGTGTTCAATAGCAGCTTAATTACTTTCTCTGTCCCAAAATGTAGGCTGTTTTTTACTTTTTACGATCACCAATGCAAGATTTTGACTATGATTTATTATCATAATACACTAGCAAAAACAATAAAAATATATATTATGAAAGAATATTGCAAGACAAATCCAATGGAATTATTTTCATGTAGTCAATCTATGGACCTGTTTATATTGACTTTTACTTATGGCTTTTGATTACTGCTGATGAATAGTAGTGGCTGATAAATAGTAATGCATTATGTAAAAAAGATGGTGCAACAAAAAGAACTACAACATTCGGACCACCATTCAACTTACGGAATTATGATATAATAAAGTACAAAGTATATTATAATATGTGAAAGCGAAAAGTAGTAGCTGATAGAAGCGGTTTATAGAAGTTAGGACGTTTATATTAGCAGAAGTCAGAAGTAGAAGCCAATATGAACATGCTAATATATATACTTTAACATATATCAAAAGTCAAAATTTAAAAAATTTGACCGTACGAAACCCACAACAATCTATATATTGGGAGATAGGAGTGTTACTTTACAAGCAAACGTGCACGTTATGTTTGGTGAAAAATGGTATCTAGCTCTTACATAATTTTTTGGAAAACCGTGTAAATTGACCCGATTATCTAGTACTCTCATGTGCTCCTATGCGAGGCCATGAGAGCGCTTGGCTGTTCTGTGATCTGAATTCTAATAGAACGAAGGTTTGTGGGAGCAGAGGGCCAAGGGGGGATGTAATGATGTATGGGGTTTTAATATTTTACGTGGATGTAGTTTTATTTATAAATATTTTAAACACAAAAGAATAAAAACTTCTTAAAGAATTGGAGTTTCAAAATATGATTACCAGACTTTAAATTTTCTAAATCATTTCTAAGTCTACTTATGCTTCGCTGTTAGAATCACCTATTAAACACAGCTTCATTTACCGGAAACACGGCGTATTTGAATACCATTTAGAATTGACTCTGCAGAGTTGGCTAGCTTTATCTACAAAATCTCTTAACACCCATAACCGATATAGAAAACAAGGTCTTTCATTGCTCAGTTCTTTATATAGCCTTTACCCAGTAGATGCTATTTCCTAACAAACTTGGGTGGCCTATGACCTTGCTTGATTCGAAGCGGATCTACTGTTATTAAGTATGGTTTCCCCTCCCATACCACAAAAACTCCCTTAGTCTCTCTCCACCTTTTGTAGATATTCAATCGAATTTGAGCAGCTAATAAACCAAGTTTGACGAATCAATGCTTGTGGTTGAGCGATCACAATGTTCTTTACTTGGCATAAGGTTCTAGTCCTTATATTTTTACTTGGCATAAGGTTTTAGTGTCTATCAGCTCTACCACCTTTCCAGTCTAAGCCTCTACCCTAGGATAAAGTCATGGGACCCTTCCATCTAGTGGCCTCCCATGATGTCTCCTAACCATAGAACCACTTTTGAAATTCTACTGACAAATTGCCATGCCTCTTAGTAGTATAAGATGGTTGAGTTCTTGATTTACCATAATTATTTAAGAAGTATTAATAATAATACTAAGTATTATCAAGATGAATATGGCCATCAAATTAAACTGGGCTTTTTTAGGTGGTAGAACACAACTAATATCATGTCATTCCAAACATTTATTGTACGTGAAATAACAGTACACAAATAACATAATGAAAATGTTGATAAATAAATAATTAAAGGAATGTAGGTTCAATATGATCAAAAACAGAAACTGAATGCAAATGAGTTCCTACTTTGCAGAATGCAAGCTGGGAACAAAATATAAATAAATAACCAAATGACATAAGAAAATCAGGTTTGGGTGGTTGGGAGTTTAGTAGCTTTTGGGTTTAGCTGAGTAGAATCGAAAAAGGTAGATGGGCTTGGAACATCGAGGTAACTGTATTTGGGCGAGATGAGTTTTTGTGAACAGACTTGGCTTCATTTAGGTTTTGTCTGTGTTTAGTTTGGTAAAATGAAACTAAAATGGTAAGAATGGGTCCGGAATGGTCAAAAGGGTTTAAACTGGTTAAATGGGTTCGAGGTGGTCGAAATGGCTACATGTGTGCTATTGGGCTTTCTGTGAATAGTGATGACGAAATAGTAGTGGATATAGATTCAATTTGACACCGGGGTGGGCTAGAGTTTTATCAATGTGTATTCAGGCTAAATATAATTGAGAATGGATTTTATGGCTCAAAATGGTTAAGGCAAGTATATGTACAAGTTTCGGCGAATGGTAAAAGTTTGGACCGTATGAGTTTTGGGTTTAAAGCAGTGTTTTAGTGGTTTTGGGTTTTATCGATGTCTATTAGAAGAAAATAAAGCTAGAAAATGGGTAGATGGGTTCAAAACAGACAAAACGGACATATATGTGTATTTTAGGGTTTTGTTAACAGTAATGAGTTTGGGTACTATTCATTGTGGGTTTTTTACTGTTTACAACAGGTCTAGTTGCTACAGTCATTATCGGATTGTCATCGCCGTGCTCGAAGAACAGAGGAGTCTCGAGTACTTGAGTGGGTTTGCGTACGACTAACTAGGTCGGATGGACGGTTGAGGTTCGACTTCGAGCGTGAAGTCGCTGGAGATCGGACGACATCCTTGTAGCTACAGAGATCGGATGATGATTGAGCAGTTTAAGAGTATCGGATGATGTTCGAGCGGCTTAGGAGTATTGAACGAAGTTCGAGCGGCTTGGGAGCATCGGACGGCGTTCGAGCAGCTTGGGAGCATCAGACGGCGTTCGAGTGGCTTGCTCAGGACTCAAAGCAGTGCAGCTGAAGTTTCTTTTGCTTACAAAGCGATCGGGGATTCCAAGCGGAGGAGCGGTCGGAGGTTCCGGGGCACACAACAGTTAGAGGATCTGTGGTTGAAGACAATAATTAGCGACCATGGGTGGGTTCCTGGTGCTATAAGAATTCTATTTTTGGGCCCAAAAGCAGCTAGAAGTCATGTGATCGCCGACGGTGAGGTCTCTCCTCCTCGGGACATTTGAATGACATAGGGGGTAATGGTGGGCTAAGAGGACAATAGCATTAGAGTTTAAGCATCTTCAGGGTTAGAGGAGGCTTAGGGAAGTGATGGCTTGGGTCGGGGATCTCCGAGTTGGGCTGCCCACAATGATGGTCTTCGGCTGGGCGGCGAACTTTAGTGACTGGGAAGAAGGGGGCTCGGGAAGCTATGACAATAGTTCGGTGGTATTCCTGGGTGCATAAGGGTGCTATGGGTGAAAGCAATTGAAAAGTAATCGACTAGATAACAGGAATTGGAAATTGGCTTACTTTAAGGTTTTTCGGTGATTGCCGACGAAGTTACGGTCGAGGGCTCAATTGGGGTGTGGGGGTAGCTCACTGGGTATCGATGCTTTGCTTTGAAGGGACTTGTGGCTTTAAATAGGGTAAGGAAGGCGATTTGGTATGGTGTTCGGTTCATGGCGGCAATGGCATATGGCAGAGTCGGGAAGGCACGGTCAGCAGGCTGAGGGGATTTTTGTGCTTCCTCGAGCTGGGCATTGCGGCAGTCAAAAGGGTACAGAGTATGTCAGGTCGGCAGTGAGGGTGTGAGAGTAGAGAGGGAGCAGAGAGGACCGCGATGGTGAAATAGCCATGGCGATTTGATCAAGTAGGGATTGCATTCTTGAATATGGGTGTAAGGTGTCAGGGAGGGCGTACTCTAGTTTGGTTGTAGCTGGCATGGTGGGCGATGCGTTTTGCGACGTCCTCTGTCGGTAGTGAGACGAACTAGGGGAGGCGGTAGTGAATCGGGTCATGGTTGGTCTGACGCGCGGCCAGGGGTCATTAAGGGCTGTCAGGGGTGGGAAGATCAAGATGTACGGGCGTGGACTTGAGTACAGAGGCGTGGCAGCGGCGGCAAGGTCATGGCGGTGGCAAACGGGCTGCGGCCAGGTGGGAGGTGATTTTTTAGATAGTGAACAGTGCCGTCTCTTCATGCCGTGGACAAATGGATGGGGAGGATGCTTCAGCTGGAAATAGGAAGCTTAGATGGTGGAGGAAGGTGATGAATTTTGTGAAGACCCAAATGAAATTAAAACTCAAAACAATTCAATTCATTGAACCAGAATGGAGTCTGCACACCAACGGCGTGTATGGTGTGTCGGGAGCAGGGGTTGGAGCTATCGTTACGACGCCCGAGAGACAGCGCTTGCTGTACTCCGTGCGCCTCAACTTCTTGGCCACAAACAACATGGCCAAGTATGAGGCACTATTATTCGGCCTTGGGAAGCTCAGACCCTCAGGGCAGCGCTTGCTCACAGGACATGTTCACAAGTCTTACCAGGCCAAGGATCCCGACCTTGCCAAATACTTAGCAGCGGCCAAGGCAAGAAAACGCTATTTCTTGGGCATAACTGTCAAATCCATACCCCGAGCCAAGAACGAGGCGATGAACGCCTTGGCAAAGTCCACTACTCAGGGACTTGAGCCACAAATGGTGCGTTCGTCAAAGTTCTGACCAAAGCGGCCATTCCATAAGACTGCATCGAGCCTGCTCGAGTCCTACAAATCACTCATGAGGATGACTGGAGGGGGCCATCGTCACCTTTCTACAAGGGACCAAAGAGCTAGATGATCCATAGGACCTGCGGTGGCTACGACAGCAAGAGAGGCTTCAACTTGGCCAACATAGTACTTTAGGTGTGTGCCCCTACTGCGCTGCATATCACGCCATGAGGGGTAGGACCTCCTCACGAAAATCCACAGTGGGTCGCACATAGCCTCGAGAGCCCTCATCGGTAAAGCCACAGGCTCCTAGGGACTGGCGCTTCGCCATAGTGGCCTATGATTACTTCTTGAAATAGCTCAAGGAAGCTGCCCTGACCAAGGTGACCTCCATACCGATGCAAAGGTTCCTCTAGCAAAGTGTCATATGCCGGTTCGGACTCCCAAGGGAGATCATCGTAGACAATGGACTATGGTTTGACATAGCAACCTTCAAAGTGTTCTGCCAGTGCATGTCATGAAGGTGTGCTACACCTTTGTAGGACACCTGCAATCTAATGTAGCAGTTTAACGCACCAATGGCACCATCTCTGCTGGCATCAAGAAGTGGCTCATCACGCTCCCTAAAGGCAAGTGGTCGGAAGAATTATTGAGTGTGCTCTGGTCTATGTGCACCACCGTGATCCGCCCCGCTGGCTTCACGCTCTTCAAGCTACTCTTCAGAGATGAGGTCATGACACCAAAAGAAATCAAGAATAGGTCGCAAAGAGTACTAGCCCAAGCACCAACTCAGGAGAGCACGGTGTCGCTGGACCTCCTCGATGGCATATGAGTGCAGGCCACTGAAAACATCGTCAAGTACATCCGGATGACCTCTGCATCGTACAACAAGAAGGTGTGTTTGCAGCAGCTCACCGTTGGGGACCTCGTCCGATGGAAGGCTCTGCAGGCTTCAACGACAGGCAAGTTGGATTCCAAGTGGGAAGGACTATACATCATCACGGCCTTTCTCTCAGAGCGGGTTCATACCACTTGGCAACCCTAGATGGGAAGGACCTTAAGCACACATAGAACGCAGATCGCCTGCACCAATACTACACCTAGTCAACACTTTGATTGGGGGTGCACTCTAGCACAGACCTTGTACCCCCCTCAAATGTAAAAGCCAGCCCACGCAAACAGGAATCAATAAAGTAGTCACTTTGACACAAATAACCTTGTCCAAGTACAATTATAAATACAAGCTGGGACCCTCGTGCATCACGACCAACTCTTCAGAGTATAAATACAGAGTCGGGGCCCTTGTGCGTCCCAGCCAACTCTTCAGAGTATAAATAAGAGTGTAGAGTCGATGGACACTGTGCCAACTCTACGGAGTATAAATAAGAGTATGGAGTCAACGAACCCCGTGCCAACTCTACGGAGTATAAAAAAGAGCTGGGACCCTCGTGTGTCCCAGCCAACTCTGTGGAGTCTAAATATGAGCGCTGAGCCCAAAGGCTCTGCGCCACTCTACGGAGTATAAACAAGAGTTGGGACCCTTGGGCGCCTCGGCCAAATCCATGGACACTAAACACGAAGTGCAAGGGGAGAGCACATTGCCCAAGAGTGCAACGACAATTTTTGCTGGCACTAGCAGAGGTGTCCCCTTCCTCACATTGACACCATGCCTAGTTGTCTACAGTAGGAGGCCCTCTCACCGACTTCGTTGACACTTGTTAGAAGGGTAGGGGACGGAGCCTGCACGTGAACCTTACTTTGTCGACTTCGTTGATGCTCATTTGAAAGATGGGGGACAGAGCACACGTGAACCATGCTTTGTCGTATGCCAACTTTGTCAACATTGTTATGAAGGGTGGGGGACAGAGCACGCACGCGAACCTTGCTTCGTCCTATCGCTGACTTCATCGACGCTTGTTCGAAGGGTGGGGACAGAGCATGCACGAACCTAGCTTCGTCTTCCTGCCAACTTCATCGACGTTTATCCAAAGGGTGGGGGACAAAGCGTGCACACAAACCTCGTTTCTCCCTACCGTTGACTTCGTCGACGCTCGTCCAAAGGGTGGAGGATGGGACGTGCGTGAAGCTCGATTCATCCTACCACTGACTTCATTGACACTTGTCCGAAGGGTGGGGGATAGAGCACACGCAAATCTCAATTTGTCCTACCATTGATTCATCGACGCTCATCCGAAGGGTGGGGGGATGGAGCATGTGCGAACCTCGCTTCATCCAACTACCGACTTCATCGATGCTGGTCCAAAGGGTGAGGGACGGTGTGCGCACAAACATAGTTTCATCCTACCGCTGACTTCGTCGACGCTGATCCAAAGGGTGGCGGATGGAGTGCGTGCGCAAACCTCATTTCATCCTATCGCGAACTTTGTCAATGCTCGTTTGAAGGGTGGGGATAGAGCCCACGTGAATCTCGCTTCGTCCTACCATCGACTTCATCGACGCTCATCGAAGGGTAGGGGATAGAGCGCGCACGAACCTCGCTTTGTCCAACCGCTGACTTTGTCGACACTCATCCAAAGAGTGAGTGATGGAGCGCGCGTGAACATAGCTTAGTCCTATCATTGACTTCATCGACGGTTGTCCAAAGTGTGGGGAACAGAGCGCATGCGAACCTCGCTTTGTCCTACCATTGACGAAGTCGACGCTCCTCTAAAGGGTGGGGGACAAAGCGCGTGCGAACCTCGATTCGTCCTATAGCCAACTTTATCGATGCTCTTCCGAAGGGTGGGGGACAGAGCACTCGTGCGGACCTTGATTCCCCTGACTGCTGACTTCATTGATGCACATCCAAAGGGTGGGGGATAGAGCGCACAAACCTAGCTTTGTCCTATTGCTGACTTTATCAACGTGCCTCAGAGGGCTACTACGCTTATTTGACACAACGTGGCCAACTAATGGACCAGCAATGGCACTCATAACAATCAAGCCCCGTAGGGAGTCATGTATATAATAAACACACACAACACACATGACAGTGGCGGGGGCACGCTAGTCATCATCAGAGCTCTCTATTTTTATAAAGTCCTTAGGGTGAACATGCGGTTGTGTAGGTTGCTCCACCCAGAACCGCTGTGACTCCCCCCTTAGAACAATCCCATTAGATAATATACCCCAATTCACTCTGCAAACAAAACAAACTGAGAAATATCAAGCGGCCTAGTGGGAATATCAACAATATGAAAATCAGACTCAACAAAGTGTAGAACATCACCCTTTTCCACATGATCTCTTAGAAAGTGAAATCTGATATCAATATATTTTCCTAGAATATTGCACTGGGTTTTTACCAATATTAATAGCGCTAGTGTTATCACAATAAAGTGGAACACTGTCATGACCAAATGTGCTTGGGGGCCTAGGAATGTAATTTTCAAGTTTAGGGAGGTGATACATGAAATGCCCCCAAATTTTCAAAGGTTTTTGTGAATTTTCCTGAGTTTTTGAGTGATTTTTTCGAGCCCTTTCCCTTTTCGGAAAATTCCAGCGAAATTTGCTTTCCCTTTTCGGCTTTGCGCTTTCCCTATTCCGCTGGCGCCTTTCTTCTTTCCGCCTTCGCTCTGCGATCGCGCTCGCCCGCGCTCGCGGTCCTTCGCCGCGCCACACCCCACTCCCTTTTCCACTGGCGCCTTTCTTCTTTCCACCTTCGCTCTGCGATCACGCTCGCCCGCGTGCACGGTCCTCCGCCGTGCCGCGCCGCACTCCACCCCAGCTTGCCATCGCCGGCCGCCTGCGGTCGCGCCACATTTCCCTTGACCGCGTCGCTAGGTCCTCCCTCTGCCCCACCTAGCAGTCCCCGCTCCTTCTCCCTCCCCACGTTTTGCACCGCCGCCCATCTCTGCCGTTCACTTGCTCCCGCGCTTCCTCCCACGCCTTTACTCGCTATGACGCCGCCCGTCGCTCGGACTCGACTCCCCGCCCACTCCTGCAGCTTTTCCATGCCGCCTGCAGAGTCGTAGCACCGCCCATCTCGCGCCATTACTCCCCTTGGGCAGCCTCGACCTGTTCCCTCGCTGCCCGCTCTCCCCGCGCCTTCTTAAGCCCAGTTAGCCTCGTCAGAAGCTCCGCCACACTCCCAAGACACTCCTAGAGCAATCGATTGGAGTATAAGCGCCTGCATCGCCACCGGCGAGCTCCCTCATCTCCGGTGATCTCCCAAGCCTCATTCATTCGTTTCTCTTTTAAAGTCCGATTGCATTCGCTGACTTGCTCCCCTTTGCTTCCTGAACACGATGGTGGACCCCGTTGGCCGAGAGCGTCTCTCCCCTGCCCTGGCAGCGAAGCTCGCCGTCGACCGAAAGGGGGCCGCCATGGCCAGCCCGCCAGAGAGCATCCTAGCTTGAACCACTGCCACCATTGAGTTCCCCTCACCCTAGAGATGCTCCAGACACCGCTAATTTGCCCGGAGCGCCGCCGATGGCCTTTGGTGCCAGAAAATTGCCGCCGTCTTCTCTCCGGCCGTTCGCCGCCATCAAACCTCCCTGTCCCTCCTAAAGCCCTGAAATAGATCCCTCACCTCCCAAGGCACCTCGTGCCACCCTCAGTTTCCGTCAGAAGGCGAGAACGACGAGCGGAAGGTAGATGACGACTACGTGGACGCATCTCAGCCGTCCACCCTACCACCGATAAATGCCTTATTGAATTGTAGCCCTGCCTTTGTCAACCCTAAAATTGCTTTAAATATGGTTTAAATACTTGTAGTATATTTACTTTTCATGCAAATTTTACACTACTAAGGTTGTGGCCGCGGGCCAATAGATTCAAAAAGTCGGGATCTAGGGCAGAGGAGCTATGGGACACCGCGAGACGGTCTTCGCCCACCACTTTACCCTAAGGTGGAGGATTGTTGCCTCATGAAAATGTAAGGACTAGACCCTTGCGTCGAGCAAATGACATATTGGCCGCTCAACCACAGGTGTTAACTTATCAACCCTGATTTAGTAGCTGCTCAACTCAAGTGAAACCCTACATTGGTAGTCGGTGTGGATCGGCAGATCCAGACTAAACAACGATAGGTCTCCACAACTCGGGTTTGACGTTCCGTGCTGGCCAGCGGATATCCGAAGTTGTGCGAGCCCCTAACCTATCGGGTAGATTGTATACCAAGGATTGAGTAGTGAAACGACCCGATTCCTTAACTCAGTCATGAGGGTTAAGAATGCTTGTGGGTAAAGTTGTGCAACTCTGCAGAGTCAACAGAAATGTATTCGAATACGCCGAGCTCCCGGTTAATGGAGCTGTGCCCATTGGGTGATTCCAGTAGCGAGGCATGAGTAGTTTTCACAAGTGTTTTAAATTGATTAGTTGGATAATCAACTTCGAAAGAAACCCCCTTAATCTTAAGGAGTAATATTTTGTTTTGGGTTTTCAAAAAGTGTGTACATATAAAAGTGCATCCACTTAAATTAATAAAACAAGTATACTCCTATCCTTTGGTGATCCGTGCAAATAGTTAAAGTAGGGTTTTCCTTTGTGATTTGCTGAGCTGGATGGCTCACGGCTTGCTAAACCCTTCAGAGTTTCAAGAAGCCAATGAAGGTCAGCCAGTCAAGCATGCTCCTGAAGAGCCACTCTACGATGAGGATTCCTGATTTTAGGTCCCAGTCGCGCTTAGGCTTCCTGGTGGTTTTGTGTATTGTAATATACTTTGGGCTTGCACGCCCGTTGCAGTAAAACTTGGTTGTTAAACCATATGATGTAATTTAAGTTGTCTCTTTTGCTGTAAGCATGTTCTATGATAATATTCTCTTGCTCGACGCTCCGTAACTGGCCAAGCCTAGGTAGTTGCGGAATGCTGAGTCCTGGCGCCCTTGGAAACAGGGGTGTTACAATACAACCGGGTAAGTTCAGAGTGTTATGGAGCATTTAACTCAATTTCTTAAAACTACACGTACCTATGCAAAACTAACCCACAATCACACTTTCAAGAAACACATTTCAAAAAAACGATACAAACTTTGGCAAAATATTTCAGAAAACTATGTTCCTTTCAAGCGAATGGGTTCTGGAACCAAGGCATGCAAAAAAGCTCAACAAAAAAAATCAAAAGTTCAGAAAAAAAACCGAAATTTATGAATAGTAAAAAATAAACCGAAAGCTAAAAGCTGAAGCCCAACCGATCATCCGAGACTCTCTAGTCATTATTCAACAACCATCCATTCTTTTAGGCTACAGCCGATGGCTTCCTACTTGGCCAACGATTAGTACGGCCGGTCAACTTTATTATTGGAGAACGAGCGTCCATGAACGATCTTGGCGCGTGTTCAATTTCAGACCGAGATTCATGCGTTCGTTCCTTGCTTGTTTTGGTCGCTTCTTGTTGTGAATAGAGGACGACCAGATGAGATGGAAGAAAAAAGTACTCCATGGATGAATCACGTCACGCACCGTGGAAATACACATGACCTACCTACTAGCTCCTATCCTGTCTGTCATTTATGTGTATATATATGTAGCTGATAATTCATCTAGCTATCAGCAGTAGCATCCATCCATTAATAAGTTAGTAGCATTCCGTTTAATTTGTTTGCGATGAATGAGATGTCCATCAGAGGCAGAGCAAGAGCTACCATAAGTAAAGCAGTAGTGTTCTTACTCGTGCTATTCGTCGTCGGACAAGGAGGAGGAGCAGGAACAGCGGCGGCATGTGGCAGTAGCAGCTACAGCTACCTCGGGGCGCTGCTGCGGCTGATGATCCCGTGCAAGGCGGCGGTGGCGCCCTTCAGCCCGGCGCGGCCGAGCGACGAGTGCTGCTCGGCGGTGCGCGAGCTGGGGCAGCCTTGCCTTTGCCTGCTCCTCGCCGGCCCACCCATCTCCGCCGCCGACCGCCTCGCGCTCAGCCGCCTTCCCGAGACATGCGACAACGACCACCACCTGCTCCACTCATGTGCTGCCGCTGCTTGATAATGTCATTTCCATCGAGAAATAGTATATGACAAGATACTGCATCCAACTGCCTTGATTATTTATTGCCTTCCTTTTCCAGAGTGATGATGTCTTTCTGTTGCTAAATTAACGAGTGGCACTGTAGCAGCAATTAGTTTTTATTGAGATATTCAGTTAAAAGAAAACAAAGGGAAAAAAATAAAAAACATTGTTATATCTCTACCAATAATGCAAAGTTAAAAGGAAAAGAAAAGGGGAAAAAATCATGTCAAGCTTGGCTAGCGCAGCTTGTAGAAGTCAAGAATTTTGTGACGCTATGCCTTACAGAGTATATGGTTAGCTACATCTGTATACGCATGCATGTGGCTAGCTTAATTAGCTAGCTAGCTGCACGACATACACAAAACACATTTACACGTACTAGGCAAGGCAACTAACGCTAGTTAATCAAAGATTGATGGAGTGACGGCATGACATTGCTATCCATCCATGGCCATGCATGCATCACATGTTTTATCTAATCTAGATATTTAATCTGAGCACCACTGGCAGCATCACACGTTTGCCTCGATCGAGCGACTCACGTCACGAACCTAAATGGAGCGCCGCATGACAAGCACGCCAAGCCACCGTCTTTTTTGGATGCCCCGCCTACTTGTCCTCCAGCTTCCACTCCATTCATATCTCTTATCTCCCTTTTTCCCCTTTAGTTTCACAAATAAATAAATAAATAAATATAAATATAACGCGCTGTATCTGCATGGCTCCATCCATCCATCACCACCAACTTGCACAGTGCATATGGATGACGGATAGCCATGTATATCTGCAGGATAAAACATTAGTTTCATGCAACGAATTCATCAGTTTGATCATACGATGATGCAAGTGCGCAGCAAAACAGAAATCACAATATATGGCCGACAAATGGCATACCTTACGCTACCAACCAGGCGGCAAAAATTTCAAGACGCCTTGGACCAAGGCTCCAATGCAACTTCAGTCAATTCCTGACATCTTCATGTGACACTGCAATATGGTACAGTCAGTTAGTTATAAATGAAAAATCAGAATATAATCCGATACAGTGTGTATTGTAAGTTGCAACTTTGCAAGAGGAGACAAGAGTGTAAGTACGGACAAGATTGATCCAACATTCCACCTAGCTATGGGCATTTTTACTATAAGGAAACTCAATGCTTATATGCTCTATTTTCTAAGAAAGGAAATTGCACAGGTGGACTAAGATCAACTCAACAAATTTTCATTTGGTGGAGCAATATGATATTACAAAAGTAATGGGCATACATGATATGTGTTATGCCATTGCCATATGCAGGATCGCCTGGCCGCACTACGGACTCTCCCTATTAAAACTCTCCTTTTCCTTGTTTCATGACTCTAGATAGACAGTACACAACTACACACTACACAAATTACAGGAGCAGAGGAGCTAAATATGTTCTGTAGACCAGGCTTCAGTCCTCTACAAAAAGAGGCTTCGAGGTTAAAATTCTCAAATCCCCAGTCCTAGCTAGCTTCCTTACCATCTCTAGAAGAAAGCTAGCAGAGAATTACCTTACGACCTTACCTTACCTGCAGGGGGTACCTCAAGTTAAACATAGCTTAACTATCAGGGTGTCTAAGAATTAAGCTAGCCAGCAAGCAATCAATCATGTGCCAAGTCATTCCAAACTTGACCTCCTCGACTAATCAGAACAAATGTCTAAGCTACGACAGAGCTAATATATACCATCAATGCATCATCCATGTCTCCTCCACATGATCACCCCTCCCTACTCTTCCCATTAAATCGACTAATTAGCCGTTAATTACATCATCAATTGTCACACACAGGTTCCTTTAACTACGTAACGTCACAGTCACCCACCCTGGCCTGTATATAAAGGTCACATCCATCTCCATCACAACAGCCGTCATTAGTTTGCCTTCCACAATTTATCCATCTCTCCATACTACTACTGTTCTTCTACTAATAGCCTACCTTCATTTCCTTCCATCGTTGCTGTTAAGTGCTAAAGCTCTTGTGCATAGGGAAGAGAGAAATCTGTCAATCAATAGATACATATATGGATCCCAAAGTTGCAGTTGCTCTCGCTCTGTCCCTTGTAGGTGGCTTAAGCACCTCCCTTGGTACGCAGATATGCCCTTTCTTTTGTTCCTGTAATTCTGCTATTTGTACATGTATATCATGTATTCATGATGACATGAGTTGTTTAATTCCATGCATATACGCATGCATGATTAGTTCTCTTCAAAAGCTGTACTTTATAGTGTGTCAATCAAGAGTTTTAAACAAGGGATATAAGGCATTCCTATATATCCTACATAGTGAAAAATGTTATGCTGGTCATTAGGAATTTAGGATTATCTTCTGTTTGAAATGAATTGATAACAACTATTTTTCAGCTATATTTTGCATCCAAAAGCTCAGAAATTTGTGTACATAGATTATTTTGTACGACCCACTTGTGAACACGAACAGGGTCACATGTCATTATCTGCTCTTTTAGCACACCCCCTTTGCCTAACAGAATTCACTCAATCCTCATCTGAAGTTCTTAACTCTTGGTAACGCTGTGATTCTTGCTCAAAAAATAACCCCAACTGTCTGGTTCACCCTCCCCATCCCTCAACTGTAACTAGCCTTGAAACGTAGGAGCCAGTTTTCTAGAAAAATGGTTCACCTCTAAAAATTCTAATTTAGGTTCAATTATATTTTACATTGATAAATAATGCCATATAATATAACTAATCACATAAAAAATCCAATCCAAAGTCCAAACAGAGTATGCCCCATATGCTGAATTTTTTGAGGGAAAATATGCTGAAGTTTCTATAGGTATTTCTTATTATTGGTATCATTGTAAGTTACAGCCAAAAAGCAATTTTGTTTATCAATGGGATTTGTACAATAATTTCTTTCAAAAATGTTGGGATTGATAGACGGGGCAGACATTGAATGCAAGATGTTATACCACCATTTGCCTACTTTTGCCAATAATACTTTTATACTAATCATCAGGTGCATTGCTGGCTATACTAAATCGTGCCCCAAACAACAAAACGCTCGGGATGTTACAGGTGAAATGCTATAACCATTTACTTGACGCTGACCATAGGGTCATATTCAAGGAATAAAAAAAGTTTATTTGTGTACAAATCAACATTTTAACAAACTGTTTTGACAACTCTTATTTTAGGGTTTTGCTACTGGACTCATGTTGAGCATGTCTTTCTTTGACTTGGCTTATGATGCTGTCAATGCAATTGGTTTTTTGAAAGGAAACCTTTGGGTGAGACTAAGCCAGATGTTTTTGTCAAGCATTTGTAACCTTTCTTATCTATTTAGCTTGTGGATTACAGTTTTTTGCTGGAGCACTTCTATTTTCCACAATTGCCGAAGTTTTCCCTGAGCCAAATTGCAAATCGGCAGAAGAAAATGACAAACAAGTACAAGTTTTCTCAACTTAGTTCAGTAGCCATTTTCAGTTTATCTTTTCTCAGAAAATTAACATAATTTCCCACTCTATTTTTCATTTGGGGAAGAAGACTGGTAATAGCATAGCAGGGAAGGAGCTTATGATGAGACACCGAAGAAGAGTCATCTTTAGTGTAATTGTCACTGCAATTGGTAGGTCTAATGTACTTTCATAGCTCTATATAAAAGATGCCCTAGCCAAACTATTTGTATATTTATGTTGATGTCTTTCTATCCAACAATTTATCAGTTCTATTGTATCAACACTTCTCATCAAAAAAAATGTATCAGTACTTTGATATATCTACGTGCGCACAACCTTTCAAATGAGTAATTGAAATGTACAACATGAAAGTAAACAAAACTTGCAACATAACATATCAACAAAACAAATATATCATAACGTTTTCAACAACACAAGACCTGGAGAAAGATAACACACTTTTTAAGTAATTTCACAGAAATCCACATGTTCATGACTCAAAATAAATGTCTGGGGCTTGTTCAATAAAAATAGTAATAAAATATTCTTATATAAATGGCTCAGATTAAACACCTAAAGCCAATTCAACATTATAGACAATAATTTAGCAAGTGATACCAGCAGTAAATTTTTAGGACTTGTCCAGTGTAAATAGAGTGATAAAATAGTTTCTATTTCAACAGCACCTATTGAACACCTAAAACTAATTCGAATTTGTCAAGTGACTACAGGTGTCAGATGATAAATGTATAATGATTCAAGCACACAAAATTCTACATAGCTAAAGAAATGATATAGAAGGAAAACATATGCATCATGTACAAGTAACGATATGCACCTTTCCTGAAAGTATATTTAGTTTTAATGATCGCATTTATGAACAAAGCTTTCACATCAACAGTTGCTGGTGTGAGTTTGCAAAACTTCCCTGTGGGTACTGCTGCATTTCTTGGAACCACAAAGGTACTGTTCACTGTTTCACATGTTTAAAATAACTTGTTCAAAGATAACATTGTCAACATATTTGAATAAGTACAAGCCAGGAAATGAATTGAATAGTAATACCCTATGCTGTATAGTTCATTAATCCTATCTACTTTTCAGGGCTTTCGTGTTGGCCTTAACTTGGCTCTTGCTATAGCTCTACACTACATCCCAGAGGTAATTGACTCTACAGTGGCTTTTGGATGGAATAGGTAATGGGTATGGAAATTGTCATCTAACCCATTCCCAAGTCCACCCCTCCCTCCCCCTTATATTGCTTTCGATGGGAATTGGTGAAACTTCCCTTCCCAATCTCAATCAATTACCAAAATACAAACATGGGGCTGGATACTTCCCACCCTTTTATGCCCGCAATACATTGTACGTTTGGCATTTAAGATACATATTACTATACTGTGGTGAATTTATACAACTAATTACCTATGAAAAGTTACTATGTTTCTTCTCGCAACATAGTTAAGTTTACAAGACCAAACAAATGTGCTAATATTTATTGCTATTTTTTGTTCATGCGCAGGGTATTTCAGTAGCTCTCCCTGCATATTTCGCTACTTCCAGGTACTGGTTATAATTATTTTTTAAGAATGTGCCTCATTCATTCCGCATATGTTTTAACATGGCAGTTGCTGAAGTACATGTTCAGTTATATAATTTTTTCAAAATTTCTGCCATTGAAGAAAAATGGTTTTAGTTGGTTAAATTAAAAAATTGAATCCAACTAGTTATTACATAAAGAAGGATATAACTTCTATAATATATAAAAATGTTCAAATAAATAATATAATGGCACTGATTTGGAAAAATATGCTTTGCAGTTTGCACTTTTAATAATACTAGTGTTTCATGTCTACCATGCAGCAAATGGCAAGCCTTCAAACTAGCAACACTATCTGGTTTTGCAGAGCCACTAGGTGTAATTATTGTGGGTAGGTTGACTTTTTTATTTATCCTATTGTAAGTGATTTGTTCAAAGCATTGATGTTATTAATTACCCAAACTAGCTCTGTATCTTAAATAAAAAGAAAACACAAACATTAGTGGTAACATCTTCTTGTTGACTAAAAAGGAAGAAAAAACTGAATAACGGTAGCTAGATAGATATATAGCTAGGTAGGTAGGTAGGTAGATATATAGATAGATGGTCCTCAGGTAACATAGTAAACCATCAAGCAAAACAAGGTAAACCCACAAACCACTGAGGTCCCCATGAGGTATTGATCACAGGTTACTATCTGATTGAGAAGCTCAGTGGTACAAAATGGATCATTAAAAAGTAAACAATCCCCATACTATGCGCTAGTGAGTGAAATAGATTCTATGTTTTAGTTAATACACATGTGGCAGTGGTACTTACGAATACTTTTTCTCTGGCATTTATTATCCTTACAAGCAGACTTTTTCTCTTCAAAGAATGACAAGTAATAACCTTGAAAGGTTGAGTTCATACATTTCATTACATTGTCCTTATTGTATCTCAAGCAATGCATATGAAGTCGATGTTTCTTGCAGCATACCTATTTCCAAGCAACTTAAATCCTGAAATATTGGAAGGTCTACTTGGATTAGGTAACTAGTAACTACTTACTACAGTTTAAGAAAATATTTTTTAAAAAAAAAGTAACTAAATTATTCGTCTAACAAGTTTCATTCTTTGTTTTGTACAGTGGGAGGAGTGATGGCTTTTCTAACACTCTATGAAATGCTACCATTAGCATTTGAATACGCTGGACGCAAGGATGCTGTGAAAGCTGTATTTGTCGGCATGGCTTTTATGTCCATGAGGTGTGTTGCACTCTTATTATATGCAATTAGAATTATATAAGGCATTATGAAATAATATCTTTTCCATTCAATAATGCGAATAATCATCTTAATTTTGCCTAGGTAATTATGCTTGTCAGATTGTAGCCCACAATTTGGCCACCCAAGATTTTGCCACAACTTGGCATTTGGTCAAACAATGAACTAGATGGTGGCCAGAATCTGAAACTTATGCAATAATTTGGTAGCAAATAAACCACTAGACAAAATTCGGTCAAGTTGACCAATATTTTGCAAGCAAAATTTAGCAGATCTTTGTTATGAACCAAAAACACCATAGATTTGTATCACACTAGCTTATAAATAACTTTACATTTGCCATGCTACTAACTTGTCTTCTTTGAAGTCACAAACATTGACCAAGTATAGATTTACTATGATCCAATTCTAGTTTGTCTATTCTGTAGATCTGGCTAACATAAAAATCATGTCTACCAGCATTAACTGTCCTAGTTGATTAATCCCCAACTCATAGCAACAAGATCATATTCAATTTCGTTATAGCTAGCAATGTTCAAAACTATCTGATGGAACATCTAAATAGACATCAACTCAATCTCTCATTATCCATCAATAATATTTTTTGAGGAACCCTTTTGTATAGGCTTATTTCTTATAGTAGGGAATGATGTGCAAGATGATCACATGAAATATGTCAATAGAAACTTGATATGCTTACTTCTGAAGTAATGCACAATGTTACTGTATTCAAATGTCAGCAATTTGTGATCCATATCTCAAAATTCAAAAATCACAAAGACCTTATATGCAATTTTGACTATTTTATATTCATGTTTTTATCTATGTATATAATAAACTTCTGGTCATACTTTGTAACAATTTAGAAATTTTTATCATGATTTCGAGTTGTTAACATGTTTCACAAATTAGAGCTTATTTTATGCCTATTATAAGTTTATAGACCAATAAATATATAAATATACCTTCTAAAACTATATAAAAAGCTTTCTAATATATAAATTTGTTTATAAAGTGTACATGTGGTCCCCAAAGAACAATTGCATCACACAAATTTGAAGGATGTTATTAGTAATGCATAGAAGAAAAATCATCAAACAACATGTAATAATGTAATATCGCAATTTGATGAGCAATTCTACCAAGATTATATTTTGATAAACAATATCTACAATGCACCGATACATCACACAATCAGCATACCCGTATGCTCCATAGATACATCATACCAGGGTTCAAAATCCCAGCGGTTACCGGCCGGTTACCGTTTTTACCAGTGGAGACCGGTAACCGAAAAAACCAGACGGTATCAATTTTTGATTTTCGAATTTTGGTCGTTTTTTCCGGTTTCTCCGGTTACCGGCCGGTTTTTCTGGTTACCGGTTTCAAAACATCTCAAAATTCAAATTTTGATTTTCAAACTGTGACCGGTTTTTCTGGTAACCGACCGGTATCCGCCCGGTTACCGTTACCGGCCGCCGACCGGGATTTCTTCCGGCTCCGGTTTTTAGAACCTTGCATCAGACACATGCTTCATGAGCTTCAAAGATATAAACTTTGCTGAAGCCTTGCACCACTTATATCAATTGCATTTTCGTTAGCATCATTACAGATATGTTCGTAAATGTCTTTTGGTGTGGCATATAGTTTCAATTTATGTATATTACTTGCAATGGCAGCTTGTACTTCCTAGATATTAGTCTTCCGAAGGAGATGAGCGCTTGACATTTGAGTCTAACCCAATATGTGCTATGGGCAAGATCATTTCATCATGGACTTGCAATAAGGTATCTTACTTTTCCTTGGCATTAATATCCCCTATTTATTAAGAGGAAGTAAATTTAACAGTCATTGCTTTTAATATAAATATAGTTTCAAGTTTACTCAAAAAATAATTGAACCTTGAAATCATAATGGCATCTATTTGAATTCAATTTCTTTCATGTATGAAACGTAATTAACATTCTTTAATAGTACTTTTATGTATGTACTACAATATTTCATTTTGAGCTACTGTGATTGTGCATTGACATTAGCCAAGATATCAAAAAAAAGGGGCACGACACCTTTTAGCTACAAAATATTACTCAACCTTTTCCCCTTTATCACTTTCATAGATTGAAGTATCCAAAAAAATTCCCTAAGAGTAGCAATTGATTACATTAGAACTTGAATATATCAATTTAATTGCTTTGTTTATTTTGTTTACTTATGTAGATGCATTTAAGTGCTTTAGTAGATGTGGAACCAAGTGGCCATTGATAAGTGAAATATGATTACCTTGCATCTTGAATATTTGAAATCTATCTTTCCAATGAACCATATGCAAACTGTAAATGTGACTTCTCTGAAGAAAAGACACAGTGCAAAGACTTAGTTTGTTACATAACAACACATAATATCTATTCATGTCTCCATTTCACGTATATTGTCCTTAATTTTGTAATATAGGACCAATATAAAGTTTCAATACCAGAAATAAAAAATTCCAAAAATGAGTTAACTAAACTAAGAGAGATATTATCTTGAATTAAAAAAAAGACATTAGGTGGGGAAAACAAATTTGACCATCTTACCTTCGTATTTCATTCACAGAATTGGCAAGTCAACATAACCAGATTGCAGCATCACATTTCTGTATTTTCTACAAGCGCTGGCTGGAAGGACGTGCACGCAATTCCACATCATGAGATGGTTTTCTGCAATAATAGCCATACAAGGACTTCTAAATCAGGGCTGCACAAAATTATAACATGTCATGTAAATATTGGATAAAATTGTACTTATTGGAAGGAAACACAAACCACTCATATAATGTAAATAACAAAAAGGAACATCATGAGATGTCCATTTGTTATAAAAGATATTTGTACCTCATGCGCTTTAACACAGTATGCTTTGAAGTTTATATAAACAGATGAAGCCTAGTAGCTTGACATTGATACATTGATTTGGCAAGAGATAGCGTATGGATTTAGGCCAAACTCATGAGATACAGAGCATATCTGGAAGCCAAACTCAAGAATTTGAATCGACTAAATAGCTAATTCTACAGTAATGGGTTATTGGGCAAATTTACAGCAGTACTAAAGGGCCATTTTGGTTTGGATTTTATTGGTTTTATCACCCATCCTAATGATATAATGGACTTCGGGAAAAATATTTCTGTTAAGCATAAAACAGAGTTCCAAGAACTGCTATTGCTGAATTTCCTGGACCCAAACAGGGAACCAGCCGGTTTCAGTCTCTTTCCTGATTTGCCTTTTTTCCCTTCCTTTTTGGTTTTTCCTTAAGTTCCTGTGCTCCCTTCATCTTGTATAAGCATTACCATTAACATTCTATTATGAAAATCATATACCACGCTCTTTCAGGGTATTACTTGTTGGAGGAATAAATTTTACCCTTCCACTAACAGGCTCACTCTACAGAAGACACCTACCTACCGATAAAGAAATGCGAGTACATTCACAAAGGACGATTGTACCCCCTCACTTGTACTTATAGGATAGCTATCCCCCATGGGGTATTTTCGTCATTAGTATAGGCATTAGATCGTATAAATACCCCATGTATCCCTCATTTGTAACTCAAGCTCATTTGTTTACCCTAAACCCTAATACCGGCTGGAATTTCTCAAATGTAAATTTGGATTTGTGACTGCATCATGCACTTTCTAGGTTGGCTTATGCATTTTTTATGGTAGGTTAACTATTGTATGAAATAAAAATACATGAATTATTTTCCTAAAATGTCCCTACATTTTGTAGGACATCCAGGCTAGGTAGTACATGCTAGTTTAGGCAAGTTTAGAAGAAACGAAAGCAAGAAAGAAATCTAATAATTAATAAAGATGAACGACTACATATGGACCAAGTTCCTTCAGAGCCTGTAGCTTGTAGTCTATCATCTCAAGATGTCTTCGATGATGACGAGGAAAAGCAGATGGAATGGGCTCATCGAGAGTCATTGAAGTTACACTAGCTCCAGCAAAGAGCAAAAACCAGGGGTGCGACATTTGAACATGGTGGTGGTAGTGGAAGTGCAAGTGACAGAGGAAGGGGTACAGGATGCCACCCAGGATGAAGACCATGGTCCTCGTTCTTCAAGAACAATCACTAAGACCTACAAGAGGGCTAAGGAATGCCAACGAGATCATTCTCGGTCATAAGTTCACAACACTTGGAGGAGAGGGCTTCACTACGTAGTCAAGCAAACAAGGAGCAATTTCTAATTATGTATCGGGCTTGTTACTTTATTAAACACTTTCTAATTGATATTTTCATTATTTTCTAATTACCCAAAACCGGTTTTCCACCGGTTTTTGGACTGGTAACCGGCCGTCAAACCATCCAAAATTCGAATTTCATTTTACGAATTTTGCCCAGTTTTTCTCTAGGTCTCTGGTAACCGGCCGGCTACCGTTACTGGTTCCCCAACGGGATTTGCCCCAGTACCGATATTTCAATCCTTGCGCTACATAATGAAAGTATATTATAAGTAAACAAGAGGCGTTAACTAAGAAACAAAAATGATGCAGTTGGAAAAACCAAGTTGCTTATTGTCCAACATGTGGCATAGGCATGTGTCATATCTATTGAGAAATGAATTCTACAGTGACACACATAAAAAAGGAAACTAACAAAATTGGGGACTTAAGCAAATCATAAAGTACAAGAAAATAGACCTTATTCAGTGTTAACCCTGAAGACCTCAAATCTTTCATCAACAGCTCAGCTTTCGCATAATCAGCATTTTCTGAATATTCATTCAACAGGGAGCTGTAATGGAACAGATTAGGATTATGGCCTTCATCCTTCATTTTCTGGAAGTATGCCTCAGCCTCCTCACAGTACTTATGAGATGCGCATATAGCCAAGAGAATGCCATATATTACACTATCCATCTGACGACCGCAGGAATTTAGTTCATTGATCAATTCCATTGCCTTGGTGTAGCCCTGCTTTAACTTCATGCACCCTGATAGCAGCTGGAGGTCACAAGAGAAACAATTCAAAAGCTATACTTCCCAAGTCAAAATAATTTTCCTATCACAAATGTTAATGAGGAAAAAAAAAAGTCCCGTACAGTACTGTAGGTGAATAGATCAGGTGATAGACCTTCTCATGTCATCTCATCGTAAAGCTTGAAGCTGCTGTCAAACCTCCCATTCTTCACCAGGCACCCGAGGACTGAATTACAAACAGATATATGGACTCTGGTCGACTGGTCTTGGATGGCACCGTACACTTGCAGTGCTCTTGCAGGGTTACGGCCCAACCCGAGGTACTTGAAATAACTGCTGTAAGACGCAACGTTGAGCATGTCATGCGCCTGCATCCACACAAACACCTGAAAGAAAGTTCAGCAGCTCATGCCTATTGGCATTGGCAAAGCTCCTCGCTACACAAACCCCATCAATTGACGCAAGTGCACCCTGTTTGTCCATGACAATCACTGAACACTACCTTAGATAGGTCATCCCAGCGCCTGGTGTCCCCGTAGTGGCGCAAGATTATGTTGCAGCCCTGTGTCAGCACATCCTCAAACCTGTACAGCAAGGTCAGAATTTGCAGAGTTTAACTTTAAACCGAGCAACACTGAGCCCATCCTAACATCCGCATTTCTCTTGCTTCTCCCACTGCAATTAACGCTTTGCGCCCCCATTGGTAAGCAAGCGGCATAATCCACAGCAAGCTGAGCCAGACTTTTTCTTCTTTTAATTAATGATGGGAGAGCTAGACTTTTGGGAATTTCCACAGTGACAGGAAACGGACGCATGGACGGGATTAGCCAAAAGCATATGGGCCGCGGCGTATACCTGGTGAGGGCAGGGACGGGGTCGGGGGCGGCCTTGACCTCGGCGACGGCGCTGCGCCGGGGGGAGGGCCGTGGGGGCTTGGAGGCTTCATGTGCTTCCAGCGCCTGCGGGGCGGCGCGGACGCAGGAAAGGTTCCGCCGGGAGCAGGTTGCCGCCGCTGGCAACGGGGAGAGTAAGCGGGAGGCGGCGAGCGGCAAGGACGCGGCTTCCATCGCGCTGCCGGCCGACGCTTGCCCGGTGGGTGTGCGCTCTGGTCCGTTCGGAATTGAAAAATTGCTCCCTTGCCCCAAAATTTAATGGCGTTTGCTCATTTGCCCCATGATGTCTCACTGATATGCGGGTCCAGAGCTCATATGTCAGTGAGACATCATGGAGCAAATGAGCAAACACCATTAAACTTTGGGGCACATGAGCAAATCCCCCGTTCGGAATTGGGATAGGCCCGGAGGCAGAGGGATATATACATTTTTTTCATAATTGGGTCTTGTATGTACCTTTAGGGCGTGCGTTTTGATTTTGCGGCTTTTAAATTTCGATTGTTTACAGCGATTACAAAAAGTAAGTCAGTTGTATATGATTTTAACTAATATAATATTTATTATAATTAATTAATAGATTCTATTTAAAAAAATATACCGTTTAAAACGAGTTACTGTAGCAAAGTCCAAAAGCTAAAAACATAAGCTTATTCGAACGCAGCCGATACTTGGATGGTATTTTACCATGGCAAACTGACTCGGCTTGCAATATCGTGAGTATTTTGTCGAAGCACACTTTAATAGCTAAAATATGATTTTTAAGGGATTTTCCTCGGGGATTTTTAAGGGATTTGAATAGTGAAACAATTCAAATTAAGGGAGTTGCTAGTGCCCGGATGTCTGATCCGGACGCTAGTATTGTATGATCTTGTTGAAACATTTTACTATGATGATTGCAATATTAACATACAACATGGCAACAAAAAGCCTAAATATGTGCAACATTATCATATAACGCTTGCAATATTTTTGTAATAAAGATGCAACAACCGAAAAAATCTGCAACAAATTGAGATGGTGCTGCAATAATTGTGCAACATTAGAAAAGGGCTACAACAAAATCAAAAAAATGCATACAACAACAAAATCATGCAAAAAATCAAACACCCAACGCAAACTGTGCAGAGGGAGCACACCACACAGTTAGGCTCTGTAGTTTGTTCGCGTCGCACACCATGGCACACCACGCGAACACTGCACGAGGAGAGCAAGGGAGACCTGTGCCAGCCAAGTAGGAGCAACTGGTTGCACTGATCTTGGAGGGAGATGGGAGAACGAAGAAGGCAGGAACAGAGGAAGCTAGCAGTAGACCTGCGCCAGCCGGCCAAGGAGAGGAGACATGGGGTGGTGTTGGAGAGGCGCGATTCGCCTAGGGCTGAGCCCAAGGTGCCAGTGGCCGAAGGCACCATAAGGATTCAGCTGGATGAGCAATGTGCCCCAGGACTTAGTCCCGTGGGCGCAACTTGAAGGCACCCTATGACTTAGTCTCGCGGGTTATTAAGGCGTCGCTTAGCGGTAAGGTGGTTTAGGGTTAGGATTTAGGGTTTAGGGTTAGGGGTTTAGGGTTTTGGGGTTTAGGTTTTAGGGTTTAGTGTTAGAGTTTATGGTTTAGGGTTTAGGTTTAGGGTTAGGTTTTAGGGTTTAGGGTTTAGAACACCCTTAAACTGGTCAGAAGTCGGAGAACGCCAATTTCTTGGCTCTCAGATCGCCAAAGACGCAGAAGCTCATGTCAACATCATCAGAGACAAGTTGAAGATTGCACAAGACCGTCAGAAGAGCTATGCCGACACCCACAGAAAAGACTTGAGCTTTGAAGTTGGAGATTTTGTGTACATCAAGGTTACTTCGTTCAAGATCATCAATAGGTTTCAAGTCAAGGGTAAATTAGCTCCAAAATATGTAGGACCGTTTCAAATAACTGGAAAAGTCAGGGAGGTAGCTTACAAAGTTCAACTACCCAGTCGGTAGTTGAACCCTAATAAACCAAGGCTTCACTTGATTGCAAACAAGTGCCAAAAGATCAAACTAATGAATGCTATGCACTTTTTGGCTTAACCACCTCAATTGAATGCACAAGAGAGAAAAGAGGTGTGGAATGAATGCTCAATGCTCAAAGATGTTCAATGGAGTCTCTAACATCTGTCCTTGAGCAGTGGTATGGGTATTTACACCCTCCACCAACCAAAACTAGCCGCTTGGAATAAATTCCAGAAAAATCAGGGCGAGCGGAACTACCGTCGGCCAATGGCCGGTAGTTCCGCTCCACCTCTGGCGCGGCAGAACGGCTATGTCAGAGGCTCTGAACTAGCTGTTTGAAAGTCGGCGCAGTACTACCGTCGTTATAAAATATGGTACTACCGCTCAGCGGTAGTTTCGGGAAGTCGGCGCGGTAGTTCTGCTCAGGCCGGAACAAAACTTGGCGCTCTCTGGAAAAAATGTTCCGCTCTGTCCTCCGGAGCTTCTAGGCTCCAGAAGTACCGCTCCGTACTGCGAAACTGCCGCTTCCAGTGGTAGTTCCGGCGTTGAAATCACCGGTACTTCCGATCCCGCAAAAACTCAAAGTACACCCGAAGAGTGCTCTCTGGAAAAAAGGCTCCGCTCGGAATTCGGAGCTTCTGGGCGCCGGTAGTTCCGTTTTTGTCTGCGGAACTTCCGCTCTACGGTAGTTCTGATGTTAAAAACTGCGATACTACCGCTCTTCCAGACAGAGCACAAATATGTCTTTTAAAATAGTTTTTAATGAATGCATGATCCTAATTTGATCCCAATGGCACAATAATTTTGCTATCAAGCTATTTGCCATGATCCCTCTTTATGGTACGATATTTAGCCTATAATCCGGTCTTCCATCTTTTCTCCTAAGACCGGTAAAAGTAAAAATGGATCATATTCTAAGTATAACTTTGTCTTGGGTCGTTTTTGGTCTTCACAATAATCCTCAGCTTGCATCTTTGTCAACCACTTATGGACTTATCCTTTAAACACTCATTAAACATGTTAGTCCCATATTCATATAAATTCATTAATTATCAAAACCATTTTTAGGAGTCTAGATGCTTTCACGCGGGCCCAGTTTTCATCATAAACTTAACGACGAAAGCCGTAAATATCATGAATATTCAACAATTGGTGACATTTGTAATTGTCATGCAAGAGTTGATAAACGTCATGCAAATGTGTCATTTCATCATAGATAGGTAGGCCTGCCCAGTCGGGTAGCCGTCGGGTTAGGTGTTTTGCATATTGTTATTATTTGTCACAGGTGGGCAAAAATTTACGTCATGTGTTGTAGGGCTGCCTGGTTGGGTATCCATCGGTCAGGTGTTTTGCATAATGTTATTATTTGTCATAGGTGGGCAAAATTTTTCGGCATGTATTGTAGGGCTGCCCAGCCGGCAGGGCCAGGTAGTGTGTTTTATGACTTTTTTGTTTCGTCTTAGATGCCACACGATGTTCGCCATGTATTGGAAGGGCTGCCCGCTGGGGCTGGCAGTTTTTGTAACGTGTTATTTTGTCATGGATGGTCCATAGTATTTGGTCACGAAATGTAGGCTGCCTACCCGGTATGCTTTTGCATGACGTTTATTTCGTCATAGACCATTCGTTGGTCTTCATCAAAAATGGTTGCTCACATAATTAGGCCAATGGACGACCTTTTTTTGTCATAATTAAACTTGTATAATCTTCACAAAATGACATAGGTAGATTGGTGCTAAGCTGCATGACGTTGTTTTCATCACCAATTGCAATTTCTTTTTGCCATAACACATGTAGTCTATAACAAAAATGTTGTTACATGTACAACAAATTATTTCATTACAAATTCATGCAACACAAACGGTACAAAGAAGTCCATAGCAAAACCAAGCATTTGATATCATGGAAGGCATACACATATTTCAGAAACAACGACTTGTCATTGTACTTTTCAAGCAAAAGAAGCATTACTTGAAGTGCATATGCAGTTATGAGATAGATGCGGAACACTACAAGAGGCTTCTCACATGGCAGGTATCATCCAGACATGAAAGTTCACAGCATAATGCATCTGAAAAAAATAAAGTTTACAATGGACATGTCCTAGAAGAACCTCCAAAATGCTTACCAGTTCGCTGAACCTGTGACATTAGACTACTCCAAAATGACATTGAACTACTTGTAAATGTGAACTTGTCAACCCATCAGTTTAAGGGTTGTACTGAACCTGTGTGATGGCTAATAGACGATAAAGAATCACTTCATTTCCTTGTTGCTTCTTTTTCAACTCTTCCATATCTTCTAGTTGCTTGTTCCTTGCTGCCTCCCACTCTTGTATGTGCTGCTTCAGCATCATTAATTCTTGCTATTGAGACTCTATTGTTCGTCGAAGTGTAGCTGCTCCCTCTCGCTCAAAGTGAAGTATTTCTTCGAGCTATTGTACACGTGCAGCGACCGTACTTGTGGAAGTTCCCTTCGAGCGTGACCGAATACCCACACTGTGAAGGAACTTACTAGTTACATTGTGTTGAGAGAGAACTTCTGAGACAATAGCTTCAGAAGATTTTGGTTGTTGACCTTCTGGTAGAGGTTGTTCTATAATAACTTCCATATTGGCCTAGAACAGAAAGGATTAAATTCATGGTAAAAATTTTTGTAATCGAGAATGAGAAATGAGAGTTGAAATGTAGATTAGAAGGGAAACGACATTAAGGATTGGTAAATCATAGGTATTGTAGTAGAATTGAATAGAAATCACAAAGTTAAACTTTCAGCTTGTTTTACACAAGAGCTGTAGTAAGTGTCTGTCACAAATTTTGCCTGCAAGGTAGTGTAAACAACACTCAATGAAGTGATTCAAAATGGCACCTAAACAAGAGTTAACACATTAGATTTAGCTGGTGGTCACAATTGTAACAAGGTACCAAAAGGTGGAACAAGAGCAGAGCTGAATTAATGGCACTATATAGAGGCACAGGGACAAGATCATAGCAGGCAAAACAAGAGTGGAATCGAATGTACAATACAAAAATGGATTAGAAATGTGAACTTTAAGGAGGTGAAATAACAATGTGGACTTAGTTTATAATTAATCATAATCCCAAGATTACGTGCATTAATTATTATATGATTCTATAGCGTAAAACTGATAGGAGAATAAATAGCATTTTAACATGAATCAATTGTAATGTCATATCAATTAATGAGCCAAAAATCATATGTATAAGTATGATAGCATATAGATTATCATAATGCACAAATTGATATATGAGCATATTGCTCTTATGTACCAGTTGCCCAAATTGGCTATCATCTTAGCACAGTTTGTAGATCTTTCAATGGAACAATGTGGCAATCCATAAATATATTCTAGTAGATTCAATCTTGTAATTACTCACCATGTCGAAAAAGAAAATCAAGGGTTGAAGTTTGGATTAATAGAGTAACAATGCCAGCAAAAGTGAGCATTGTCAGTTGAAAAAGAGACAGCACAACCGGCCTAAAACAAGTAGGTAATTAATGTAGAACAAGCTAAGGTGACAAGTACATAGCCAGAATGTCGTATTTTTGTCAAACTGAAGCAACTCAGAATATGAACATATATATATATATATATATATATATATATATATATGTGTGTGTGTGTGTGTGTGTGTGTGTGTGTGTGTGTGTGTGTGTGTGTGAATATAGACTGCGGTTTGAAATGAACCAGCAAAGGTATATGACTTACCTTTGCCTACTTTACGGGCTCATTGAAACCTTTTTTCTTGCTAAGATGTGTTTCCTTGAAAAGGTCAATTGCATTAGGTTGTTTGTATTTGTATTTGTCCCTCTACATTTGTGTTGCGAAAATTTGAAATTGTTATTGAACTGGTACAAATCATGTGACAGTGAAAACATAAGTTATTGGTAGTAAATGTTCACAATTATGGCAACTGATGCTATGCATGCTATTGTTTCAGACTTGATTGTCTTGTTTGAGCAAATATAATCGATCAGAATTGAGTAGACACTTATCTGATAATTACCTAGTTCTATGAGTTTTGTATATATTATGCCTGCTATAGTTGGGTTCTAGTATTTTGTAACCACATAATTAACTCCTGACTGGTTGTATTATTTGCTTATTGAAATATGATACTAGTTATCCTGCTTTTTCTAAAAAAGATATGTACTTATTAGAGAATAGCGATGTGTAATGTAGCTCCGACAGCCTGTTGTCTAATGAAATTTAAATTACTCTCTGTTGAGTTTGTTTTTTTTCAGAAGTTTCCTGAACCATAACCCTAAATCCTAAAATCTGTACTCGAAATGTTTGTATTTGACAATATTCATATCTGTATTTAAGAATATTCATATTTATATTCGTATTTGAGAATATTCATATTCATATTTGGGACTATTTGATTTATATTTGATTCATTTTTTATGCCTATTGGCCGGTCCACCTGATGACGGGAAAATGGGCGTGAACCCGCGTCCGCGTCATTAGAGACAAGTTAATTAAATTTAATTGAAAATGAGACAAAGGAATCAGGTATTACGGGTTCATTACTTCCAAAATTAATACATTTACATAAAAATCCTGTTAATTACATCTCTTTGCGAGAAAACCCCTGATTAAGAATTCCAACATAAACATTACAACAAATTACAACATTTGACTATTACAAAAATATAAAAGAAAATGGTCTTCAATCTTGGCGTCACTAATGGATGCTTGTGTGAGGGTATTTTAGCTGCATTTATATTATTTTGCTAACATGGCATATGATTTTTTAGTGAACCTATGCATGTAGCATGATTGAAGTTTAATTATTTCAGTTTTTTATTATTTTCTTCATCTTGTAACATTGCATAGCGCTTACAAATATTGCGCGTTCGCATGTAGCATAACCGAAGCGAATGTTGTTTTTAATATTTCTATTACTACTAGCACGACACGGATATTATGCATGTAGTGTAATAGAAATATTTCATTATTTCATTGTTTTACTCGCTTGTATTACTACTAGCATTGCATAATGCTTGCGAATATTGAGCGCTTGCCTGTAGCATAACCGAAGTGAAGGTTGTTTCGTAATATTTTATTAATACTAGCGCGCCATGGATTTTATGCACGTAGTGTATGAAAGTTTAGACTAATTATTTTATTGTTTTGCCCCGCCTTGTATTACTACTAGTATTGCATAACGCTTGCAAATGTCGAGCGCTTGCATATAGCATAACCAAGACAAAGTTTGTTGTTTTAATATTTATATTACTATTAACATGCCATAGATTTTGAGTATGTCGTGTAATAGAAATTAAGTGTTTTGCTCCACCTTGTATTACCACTAGCATGTAGCATAACCGAGGCGAGTGTTGTTTTTTTAACATTTGTTCATGCATTTTTATTATTTTTTGCACCATGCACCCATCTCTAATTCGTGTCCATTTGAGGGGACCGAATTGAGGCAATGGGGTTTTGTCTATGCCCTCAAAGATATTGAGGAAATCACTTTTTATACCAGGAAGAATTGATAGGACTTGAATCTGGATGTATTCAAGATCAAGTTATTTGAGCTGAGCAGCAAAAGAAAGTAACTAAAAACATCTTATGTTGGGGAGGAGTTATGGGGTCAGACACTCTGACCTATAACTTGAAGAACTATATATCGATGGAGAATGAACCGACCATAGCATTAAGAATTAATTAATATCCTTGATCTGGCTGAATGCTGTAGGAAAACGTAAGCATTTGCACCAAAGGTTTAAAATGATGGCTATTGCTCCGTCGCAGCGAGGTCCAAAAAACAGCTATTTGTAGTTATGTTTTAAAACATATGACATTTTAGAACGCATGCAGTTAAGACTATGATACATACAATTTTTAACTACATTTTTTTGTCAACTTTAATCTTCTCACTCACGGTTTGTATCCATTTTTAGGAGACCGAACCTAAGAGACGAGGGACCGGGCCATTGTTCTTTGGGTTTGTATCCACCTAACGGGACCGAACCGAGAAGATGATGTCTTCATGCACCCGTTCTTCGGGTTTGTATCCGCCTAACGGGACCGAACCAAGGGGGCAAAAGCATAAAAGAAGAAAAAATGAAGCACCTTGATTCGTACCGCAATGGCCGAACCTAAGGGCGAGAGAGAGAGAGAGAGAGAGAGAAGAGCAAGAATTTCGCCTTTGCTTGTGTAGCCCTCCCCCTCTATTTCTCTATAGTTTCTCCTCTCTAGTATTTGTGTATACTTCCTTTTCTCTCCAAATGGCCAGCATCTCATCCCTTTCCTCCTCCAAAGATTCTCCTTTTCTATATCATTACCCCTATTTATAGAGCAAGAATGATGGGTGGTTCATGAAGAGAAGTTATGGTAACTTCTCACTTTAATTTTCTTTTCCTAATTTTATTTTTTGCTATTGCTACCAAAGCCTCTACCTTCAAGCTACACACGCACAAGCATGCAAATATGTGGGCTAACTGCTGCTGGACGTGGGCTTCATGGTTGCAATCAAGTCCTCCTAATTCATGCATGCATGCACACGCTCAAGAGATTCATGCATGCATGCATATGATGGGTAGTTGAAGCTCCCAATTCATGGCTACCTTCTATTTTCTTATCACTTTGCATTTCTATACAGTGGTTGTACAGTGAGGCCAAAATAATTCTTTCTTGAGAAGAGGTTTAATTCTTGCACGCACCATTTTTTATCACGTGCATTGATTAATCAATTAACTCTTTCTTTTTATGGAAGATAGTCAATTAGCTAATTAATAATGCATGCCAACCATTTTATATTCGCGTTTACGCTGACCGGGGCCGCTCTACATTTTTTAAGTTGACATTTGCAGCAAAATATCTCTTTTCTCTATAATTTTCCTTTCTCTAGTATTGCTTTTGTGTACGCCGTTTGACTATATCAATTTATATAAGTGAGCATATATTTTTCGAATGAGCTGAAAATTAAACACGAGACTTTCACTTGCACCACAAACATGCCATAAAAATTCGCCACTCGATTGTAATATGTAGCACACACAAAAAATCCTGGAAGGTGGACTTGTGCTTTGCGTACCTCATCCGGCCGTATTATCCTATTCGAGTGAGCACATGTGCTCCGAATGAGCTGAAAATTAAACACGAGACTTTCACTTAAACAAAAAATATGCCATAAAAATTCGTCACTCGATTGTAATATATAGCACACACAAGAAATCCTGGAAGGTGGACTTATGCTTATCCTATTCGAGTGAGCATATGTGCTCCGAATGAGCTGAAAATTAAACACGTGACTTTCACTTAAACAAAAAACATGCCATAAAAATTCACCACTCGATTGTAATATGTAGCACACACAAAAAATCCTGGAAGGTGGACTTATGCTTTGCATACGTCATCCGGCCGTATTATCCTATTCGAGTGAGCATATGTTTTTCGAATGAGCTGAAAATTAAACACGAGACTTTCACTTGCACCACAAACATGCCATAAAAATTCGCCACTCGATTGTAATATGTAGCACACACAAAAAAATCTAGAAGGTGGACTTGTGCTTTGCGTACGTCATCCGGCCGTATTATCCTATTCGAGTGAGTATATATGCTCCGAATAAGCTGAAAATTAAACACGAGACTTTCACTTGCACAACAAACATGCCATAAAAAATTTGCCACTCGATTGTAATACATACGGTATGCAAAAATTTTTGGAAGGTAACGCGCCATAAAAATTTCGAACAAAATTGGTGTAAACACCACCAGCGGTCCGGCCCAGCGGCCAGTCAGTCGGCGACTCGGCTGCCCTAGTGCTAGTGACGAATCGCACAGATAAATCGGCGTGAGAATGTGAGATGGGGCTGGCTGAGCGCGGGAGTTTTCGCGCGCTCGCCATTTGCTTAAGAGGTCTCAACCCCGTATTCCCTCTGCACTCTGCAGTGCTGGTCCTTTCACCTTCTCCGCAGCAACCGCACCCCCATCGATTCGATTTCGAGTTTCCGAACGAATCGCACGCCCCTCTGGGAATATTTTGTCCCGCGTGCACGTTGAATCGGGAGGGTTCCAAGGATCTCGCTCGCGCGCGCGATTCGGATTCGAGCTGCTGCGTCGGATCGCTCGAGACCGCCGAGGTATGGTACCGCTGCTGCTGCTGCTCCCGCTTCTGATCGACGTGCGCGTGATTCATGTGGTACATGTTTTGCCTGATAGCTTTAACTGTTTACTTGGTTTTGAATCTTAGTGTCTTGATGTTGGTTGTTTGCAACTAACATAAATACTGCACTCTGAACTGTCATATACCTGATTTTGTTTAGTGAAATCAAGAAGGCATGTATTATCGGTAGAGCAATTGTGGCCTGTTGTTTTCTTCCTTTTTGGTCAACAATATTTTACTGATATGTTGATTTGGTACACTGCACTGCTAGTTTATCCGTCCAAGTCTGCTCGCTATGGATATGCTCTTCTTATGAGTCCTTACGATTTTCAATAACCAAACATAAGACATATATGATAAAACATCAAAATGAAATTAGAAGTGTTATTCTCTACTTGTTTGGCTTCGATAGCTTGTTGCTTTAACAAATATGTTGAGGTTATCAGCTATGTCTTTTCTTAATGAGTAGTTTGCAGCAAGCATATTGATCAAAAGTTCTTTCTCCATTAGCTGTGCATTATTTCTGCAGGTCGTTACAAACAATCCTATCAATAGGACTGAGAGACCGGCATCAACTAGCTTGCATAAGTCTACTTTGCAGCCTAGCCCTACCTTTAATAGAGGTGGTCAAGCATCTGCTCATCTGAAGAATAGAAGTGGAGGTTCCAAATCTATGCAAAGAGCTGGTGGAAACTATGATGACAAGCTTGTCGAAATGATAAATACAACCATTGTAGATAGAAGTCCTGCTGTTAAATGGGATTATGTTGGTATGCAACCATTAATTTGCTTTCTATACACTGGCCCAAGCCCAATATTGATTACAGTATCTTTGTTCTCTGTTTTGATTTGTAGCTGGTCTTGACAAGGCAAAGCAAGCACTCATGGAATTGGTTATATTACCTACTAAGCGAAGGGATTTATTCACTGGTCTTTGGAGGCCTGCTAGGGGTAAACTTCTTCATGCTGAGAGTTTCCCTTCTGTCAATCTTTTCTAATAATACCCATCTTATGTAAAATTCATAACCATCTTTTAGGTCTGCTTCTCTTTGGTCCTCCGGGGAATGGGAAAACAATGCTTGCCAAAGCTGTTGCATCGGAATCTGAAGCAACATTTTTTAATGTTTCAGCTTCTTCATTGACATCAAAGTGGGTATGTGGTTATCCCTCCATTTGTTGCACAATCTGATCTGTATATATCTCCTTGGTCTGAAATAACCGTATTTTTCAGCAATCCTGCTAGAGCTGAACGTACCATCTTCTTCTGCTTCTTCTTCTCCGCCTCCCAATTAGGCAGCTACTCACTCTTCTTCTCACCTACTTACTTTCCCTTCCCCTTGGATTGCCTCGATTGCAGGAGCCGTGCCATCTCTCCCACATCCGCATCTACAACAAGTCCGTCCTCGAATGGGAGGTCACTGCCGGATTGCGTTACAAGGTCTTCTTTCTGTCTGTCCGTGTTGCTTCTTGTTGTTTTCGTTTCAGCCCGATGCCTTCGTCAAGGTTCTCCCGCGCTGCGAAGCTCCCAAGCGCGACATGATGTACCCCGCCAACCACACCCCTTGCCGTTACGTCTGCATCTCTTGTTTGCGCGGCAGCCCTATTGCCATCTTCTCATCCAGGTACCTACCCTATTGCTTTTTCTTGCAATGCAAGCAGTGCTGCTAGGATTATCAACAATCATGCATTTCATTTGGCCTGTGCTGTAGGGTTTCTGTTAATGTATCCCACATGATTCTCTAGCTGTTAATATTTTGTTCTACTAAACTAAACTAAACTGAACTGGTGTCTAATCCTTGCTTTCACTGTTCAGCTCATTGGAATCCCTGTACCTGGACTGGAACCTGAGTTCCAACCTCTAATTAACCACTTATTACCGCAAATCACATCACACAAACAAGCTTCTCAGAATATGCATCTCTATGTTTATCCTATTGCTTCTGTACCATATGTTTCTTACTTTATTGCTTGTTTTTGTCTTCGTAGCATATCTTTTTACCATGTCATAAATTTCTAATGCAAATTAAATGCAGTTACTTAAAGACATTGCAGGCAGGCTACCGCCATTTCTGCCCCAGATTGAGGTAATGTTAATCTTGCTCCTGGTAATATGCCATCCCCCCACGCATATTGGGGCATTGCCCTTTAACCGGCTGCTGTATGTCTGCTGTTCATAGTGCAGGATGACCTTACGAGCATCGCAGACACCCCCAGAGAGCAGTGTACGGTTTTTGGCTCTGCTTGCTGGGCCATTTTATCTGATCCTTCACCTTATAAATGAAAGGTGTGGGTTCCTTGTTCAAAGTGCAACAGTATATCAGTTGGATTTGTGATACATGATTGTTTTGCTAAGTTGCCTGTCATCATTTATAGTTTGGATACATTATGTTTGTGCGCTGCTGTGCACACGTGCATGCACCCACCTGTGTGGAGCAATGTCATCTGAAATGTGTCCTAAATTTACAGGGATACTACAAAAATGTTGATTTCCTCTGCCGATTCAGATACCCTGAAAAGTAGTCTGGCTTCTACACTAACAATTTCCTCAAACTTTGAGGCATGTCATTTTTCTTTCTACGCACTTTTGTCCTTCTGTTTTTCTAGTTGTTGCAATGTGCTATAGTAGTGTGAACAGTGATAACTATGATATATGCTGAAAGCTTGATTACATAGTACACAACCCCTGGCTCTTTCCGAGTTTATAAAAGATTGCATAAGGCATATCCACCCCCTGTTGGAGCTTACCTTGACTAATAGGAACTAAGAGCTATTTACAGGCTCCATTTTTCTTCCTATGTAGTTGAGATAGATGGGTTTTACGGTTGCATTCTGGCAACTGCTAAAAGTCGAACATGAGATGCAACTATCTTCTGGTAGGAAACTTGAATAATCCAAATCACAAACTTTAATCACTCTTTGCTAGTTGGTAATCACAGATAGGCTGTTGAATTGTAATACTCAGGCCGATGTTACGCAGGATCTTCCAGTAATCTTGTATCGTCACATGGTACAAACTTTTCTTTGGGCATGCCTTGTAGGTAATGGAACTCCAAATACTATCAACTGACCAACGCATTGATTTCTTGCAAAAGCTTCGAATCTTCGATATTTATAGTTCATTAATGCCAACTGGTTCGTGTGTCAGTCCCACTTTCATCTTTTGTTTGACAATCCTGTTCAAATAAAACAATTTCGGAACAGAAATAGGCATCGCCAGTGGATCAGCACTGGTTTCTGACTGGAACTGGTAAACGACCAGCCTAGTTTGCTATTCCAAAATCCAAATGAGGCCATTGAATGTTTAGAAATAGGAATCGAATGGTTTCTGGCAGTAACTAGTTTCCTGATGGTTTAAAAAATTTAAAATATAAATTATATTCAAATGGCTGATGTTGGAAAAACTGGTCCTATATGGGATGACTAGTAAGCTACTGGTTAACATCAGCATTTTTTCACCTGGGTTCCTACTGCCTGTGCTCTGCCACTTAGTTTTAACGCCAAGCACCAAATTTCTTGTATGCTGATTCAATGTAAGATAACCATCATAGAAGACCTATTGCTCTGCGGATTTGATAACATGAGAATTAATAAACAACAACTTACTTTAGTATTCCGTTCTATTATTAAAGGTACGGATTCATAAGTTGTATTTTACAAAAAAGATTATCATACAAGTATGCATCCTTTTGTTTTATTCTGTCTCATGTGCTCCTTAAAAGAAATCGTCACCATGAGGAGTTTGATGTAAATGATTACTAATCACTTTTATTTATGATGTATTAATTGTTCTCATGGGGAGCATAGAAGCACTCTTAATTTCTCCAGATTTTAGTGTTCTAAACTCGTTATTTCTTCCAGGCACAGCCTAGGAGATCACGAAATCCATCTTCTGTTCAGCCTGCCTCATGTTTGCTGGCATTTCGATCTGAAGCAGCTGCGCTACTCTTAAGGAAAGCACACAAGGACAAAACCCTTGGAATTGTTTACCACCAAGTATGTTCTTTGAACTTCTTTCTTCTTCTTCGTCTTTGACCATATACTTTTCCCACTTGGAGGATTTCCCAACATTTGCTTCTTTTGAACCTAGGCATGAAAGGTCCTGCAAAAACTTTTGGAGCCATTGTTTGACGAGTCAATAACTAGTGGTGGCATGCTTTTGAGTCAAGTGATGCTTCCAGCCTAGTACTTTGTACAGACTACTCTAGTTTGTTTGGAGAAGAATTTAGCTTATCGGAATATCACTTTGATGGCTCTTTCTTGAATATTTTGGATATTGCCGCTGTTGAATAAGGCATTCTTCATGTACTATATGCAGCTGCATCACAGGTTATCTTTCTTATGTTGTCTCATCCTTATATCTTTCAATTTCCATGTATGTACTATCCGTTTTATTCTAAAACATTAACTTGATTTTCTTATTGTAATTATAGCCTTTGCTATGTTGCAAGTTTGCTGAAATTACTTCAGACATGTGGTCTGTCTTACCACTTGTTCAAACACTCCTCCCAGGTATTGCTTGGACTGTATGTACTTATGCTTTCTTAGCTTCTTTTACTATTCAATGAAAATGGGCAGAAATGTTAATGGATAAGAACGTTGGTTACCAAATAACCCACATGCTCAATCACATATTATCCCACACTAAGTGATGGCATGCCCACGTGACCAGTGGCAAGTCCAACCAGTGCGATGCCTTTATGGCTAAACGTCATGGTTTGAATCCCATTAAATGTTGGTTTATTTGTGTATTTTCGGGGATTTTATCCTGTGACCACTCGGTTGTTGAGGGCCTGAGGCTTAAGATGATTGTGATAACCAACCGCACCCTCTCTCAAAAGAAAAAAGGCAGGCCTACGCCTACCTATATGATGAATCTTAGTTCATCGGGGGTAAACACCACCGGAAAGAAGGCCAGACGACGTCGGCTTAGTAGGATGAGAGATTTGACTATAGACTGGGATGATAGAAATTAGGGAAGAGACTAGATTAATTTATCTTCATTGCTTCCCTAAAACTCATGTACACAGCCTGCTTATATAGAGGATGAGTTGCCTCCTAGCATGCAGACTCCATCCGTAACTCTTATCTCTAAATTACTAACCTCTAACTTACCAATTCTATCTTTACTAACTCACGGACTCAATTACGAACTCTATTCATTCTTCCTAATCCTCCTCTTGGATTAGAACTCCCTGCAGGACGTCAGGCTGGCTGGACGAAGCAAACAGAAGGCAGCCTGGCTGAACTCCCTGCGTGCCTTCTGTTTGCTTCGTCTAGCCGTGATTATTCCGATTGCCTGCCCTAAACCCTAAATCCTAATCCTATTTGATCGGCCTGTTGGTGAGTTGGTGGCCTAATTGAGCTGTGATTATTCCGAGTGCCCTGCTGTTGACTCACATTTGTTTGGAGAGTTGAGTTCGGCTTCCACCTTGGTTTGGCCGGTTGCAAAACCCAGCCGATCACTTCGTCCTCTTGTGCCACTTTGGCCGAAAGAGAGGAGGAAGACCTGACCAAGTCAGGAACCAATATGTATCAATCAATTTCTTGCTGACCGAAACAAAAGAGATTGAATCCAAGTTTTCTTGTTCTATCTGATCAGCTGTCCGTTACCTGGCCAAAATCCAAAACAGAAGTACATTAGTCACAGATAGACGCAAGCTTTGGTTAATCACTTGTGTTCGGTTCCACCCATTTATTTCCGAGTATAACACTTCCATCCGAACCTTGTGCTGCGGCTGTTGGTGTGGATATCTTTGCGTCAAATCCAGCATCTGAAACATTGTTGTGAGCTTCACTTATATCCATATTTTATTTCATCTTGACATTAGCTTTTGACATTATATTAAGGATTGCTCTCAGTAATAATTATATTTGCGAAACGTTTTGGCTTTGTCCAAAAAAAAAGCTAAAGCCTTCGTGTTTGACCACAAATAATAAAAAAGAGGAAAAAGGTAAGCCAAAAGTAAAGACAAGCCGTGGCTACAAGGGGGAAAAAGGGAAAGAACAGAAAATAAGAAGATATTGGCCGAAAACCTGGGAAAGGATAACCCTAGTCCACAATTTTAGTTTGTGTATCTAATTTCTTTGAACAATCTTGTGCCCTTATATTATTTTATTGTAATTGGCTAGCGTTTTTCTCAGTACTTGGTGCAAACGAGCTATTTAATTCTCAATTTTAGATTGCTTTTATTTAGCTCATTTCTTTGTTTGCATTGAGTCACATTGATCTTTGCGTGTGTATTCATGCACTTCACTTAAACCTTTTGGATCAGCACTTAGACAAAATATTCTAGTTTAGATTGTTACTTAACTTTACAACATTAAGAATTTCAGATTGCTAGAATATACACTTCCATATCAAGCTCCACTA